>JANUWF010002187.1:2275000-3720000 GCA_026120185.1 Voacanga thouarsii
AATAATTAATTTAGTTCAAAAGGCTAAACTAAGAGTCCAATGGGCCAATCCAGTTTAACCTAGGTTTTTATTTTGGTTAAAAAGGAGAACAAAGACATATGTCATTTTCAACGTTGTTCCTTCTGCTTCTTCTCTGAGAAAAAGAAAAACGTGACAGTTTTTTCTCTTTGAAAAATTCCTTAGCCCTGTGAGTTGTTCATCAAACATGGATTAGGCAGGCCATATACTGGAAGAACGAGAGGTTGGCATTCATATACATGCACAGACGGAGTAGGAGGCTTACAGGAATCGCACCAGAGGTTTCCACCAGCACACCTACCCCGGTTCCACACATTCCGGTCCAGCTAATTTTAAGAACAAGAAGAAGAGGTAATTTTTTTTTTCTCTTAGAGCTCTTCCAGACAGGGATTGACTCCTACTGAGGTCACCGAAATCGGCTCTGGCTATAGTCTGGAAGCCACCTGCATTTTTTTTGTTCTTTAGTTTTGCTTCTGCTGTGTGCTTTGCTTCCCCTTTAAATCTTCATAGACATGGTACGGTCCATGATGATTTTTGCAAACTTACAAAATCATTTTGAGAACATGCATTAGAGACTACTATTTATATACTAAATAGAGTTCTGTAAAAAATTGTTGATACTATCCTAATTTGTGTTATTTTTTGGTAAGAAACCAAAGTTATTTCACATGAGAATGTGGGATTGCTCCGCTTTTGTTAAAAGGCCGTAGTTAGAAATACTTGAAAATAAGTTTGGCAAATGTTTATTTGTTAGATATCTAAAAGAATTATTTGAATATTACTTCTATCTCTCTTCCAAAAACAAAGTGTTTATTTCTAAGCATGCTGTCTTCTTAGAGAATGAGCACATACTTAAAGGGGATAGTGGGAATAAAATTGAACTTAGTAAACTTCAAGAAGAACAAACAAACATGGATCAACCATTTGAACCCACATCTATTAAGAGAATAGATGAACCTTTGTCTACACAAGAAACTCGTAAGTCGAGTAAGATGCGTTTGGCATCTGAGAGATATAAAATTCTCATAAGTGACTATAATGACATATTGCTCATAGATGAAGATGAGTCTACTACTTACAAGAATGTTCTGAATAGTTCAAAATTTAACAAATGGCTTGAAACCAAGAAGTCAAAGATAGATTTCATATATGAAAACTAAGTACGAACCTTGGTTGATTCACCTAAAGGAATTAAACCTATACGGTGAAATGGGTTTTCAAAAAGAAAACTAACGTGGCTGGTAGCGTAGTTACCTATAAAGCACGTCTGGTTGCTAAAAGTTATTGTCAACAACATGGTATTGACTATTGATAGGGGCTAAATTCACCTATATTTTCCTAGTTATTTGTCAATAACTAATCATATTCCTTCATATTTAATATTTTATCCTTGAAAAGGCGTTTTGAAATTTTATTATAGAAAACGATGAAAAAACATCAAAATCGTTGCCATTGCAGTGCATGGTCGGCACCGGCCCCATTCTAGAAGGGAGCAAAAATTAATGAAAAAATAGAGTGATGTCGGGCAAATAGAGCACAACCGGCGCCAATTCAGCACAAGAGAGCCGGTGCCAGTTCCATGCTATACAATGTCAGCGTGTTTTCCTTTTCAAAGCAGATTTTGGAAATTTTAGTTTGATTCTTTTGGGAATTCTTTCAACCACAGAAAAAGACTCTTGTACACACTTTTTAGCAATTAGAACTCCTATATATACAAGAGAATAATATTGTACAAATTAGTTTTCATAGTTTTCAATTTTTCAATGTAATATCGTTAGAAAACTCCTAGAGAAATGCCAAGATTTAGGAGGATCAAAGGGGAATTCTTGGAGAAGAAGGAGAGGTTGCTCAAGAAGGTTTCAAGGAAGAAAAAGAAGGCTTACTTGTCTGTAAATGGTTTCTTTTTCTCTTCTTTGTAATTTATTGACAATTTGATATTAATGTTTTAGATGATATTCTTTTGGATTCATAATTTTGTATTGATTTTAGTTCTTTGATCAATTTATTGCTATTCTTAGTATTTGATTATTTAAGTATAATATCTTGTTGGATTGATTAGTTCTCTTCTAATTAACTTGCATAATGATGTTGAGAGAGAATGGCCAACTAATTAATTCAATACTAGTTATTCTTAACTTGCTTGAAAAAGAGGTTATGGGTAAAGACTAAGTAATCAAAGATTGGTTGATGATTGCTAGAATACAAATTCATTGGCAAATTTCATACTTAAATCACCTAGAATATAGGAATTTGTGTAAGGATTGATTTTAATGCATCTTTTAGGTAAATTGGTTGAGACAGAATATGTTTACTAATTTAACTAGAAGATAATGATTCTATGGATTGCAAATGAAGTGGGTCTAATTAATTCTTTCATGATGCAAAGATAATAATAAATTAATAGAATAGCTAGTTAATCATTATTATGTATTCAAGGATTTTTATCTATTTACATGTCTTTTCTCCTTGTTCTTACTCCTTGATTATCTTTATGACTTTTCTTATGTGACTTAATTTTCTCTATTATATTAGGTTAGTAGTTTATTTACTTCTACTCCTTTTTTTTTTATTAGCTAAACAATAAAGATTTCGATAAAGTAAGGTGGGAGCCTAAATTCTTGTGATTCGATACTTACTATTTCCTATATTATATGATAGGTATACTTGCCCGTATGTGTGGTTTTAATAGTTAGCATTTTATTAAAGCTTAATTGATTGTGTAATTTATTGATAATATTTTCTACACTAAAAAACACACATAAAGGTTTTGGCACCATTATCGGGGATGGGCACTTTGGGAAACACTCGAATCTTGTTGATCTAGCATTTATTATATTTGTAAATATTATTAACTTTTGTGTTTAGTTAGTTTGTGAATATTTTTAATTTGTGTATTTTTTTTCTTTATTTTTTTTGTTATTTTTGTTTGTTTTTATTTTTATTTTCGATTTGATTTTTGTTTGTCTTTGAGTGCAACATTGACATTATCATGGACAATTACTTTTGGGCACAAAATAAAAGGAGCTACAATGATGAGAATTTGGTAAATTTGCAAGCTCGGATTGATGCTTGTTGTGAGACGTCACTTGAAGCCTCAATACTTTCTTTTGTTGCTAATACAAATTTATCTGTTAAGTGTCATGAAGCAGCATCCCAATGTATGAGCCATCAAAGAACACAACTAGCTAAGTTGGTTGAAGATGCCATAAAGATCCATACACTTAAACAAGAGAATTCCCAACGAAAGGAGAGAGGATATGAAGAACAATTGCCTAATGTGGAAAGGAAGGTATTCGATTCTCCTCTATGTGCTAAAAATTCTAATCTCTTTTTATCACATGATTTTTTAGGTTCTTCTCTATTCTTGGAGGACAATAGTCCAAATGATAATGTATAGAGTTTAACATGTCTCAAGGAGTTAGATTTATTCGTGATTTATCATAAGAAGTCCTTGAAGGATATTGACAAATTCTACCATTCACTTCAATTTCAGAGAGGTAACTTGGAATTTATAGAAGCATTGAAAAGTAAGGATTTCTTGATCCCATCTTTAAGAACTTAATTGCTAAGTTTTAAGGGGAATTTTCATTGTGACAAATCTTTTTACGGGTTAAATGGTAATTTCAAGTTTGATGCATTCTTTAGAGACCATGTGCACTTATATGTTGACAATAATATTTGTGTGTCTAAAGGAATGTTAGAGAATGGGGTTTATGTGTTTTGTTTTACTAAATTTTTTTTTTTTTCATAAACATGACCTTTTTCAACAACCTCCATTCTTTCTTCATTCATCTTGCCTATTTTCTACTTTGAGCTTAAACTTCTTGATGAGTGGAAAAAGTTTGTATCTTTGTTTTGTGTTTAGAGTTGTTAGGTCTTTTTCCTCCCCAAATAAGGAAAATATTTTCCAACTTAAGTGTAGAGAAGTGAGTCGTATCTTTATTAGCTTTGTTAAGAATTTTATTTGTATTTTGCTTTAGCATGTTTTCTTTTATTTTTGTGTGCTTTATTTTATTATTATTTTCTTTTTATTTTTATTTGTATTTTCTTTTGTAAGTTTGAATAAAGTTTTCTTGAACAAGCTCTTCTATTCTTCTCCAAGTTTTAATATTTATTGGAGCTTTATTACACTTGGGGAGTATTGCTTAACTTTCTACCCCCTTTATCATTTTTGATCCATTTAGAGATGCTTTGTTGTGTTAATTTTGACCAATGAGGACATTGTCCAATTTAAGTGTGGGAGAGTGGTTTGGTGATATTCTTGTTTTGTCAATATTTTGGTGTTTTCTTGGTATTGAGCTACTTTGGAAAAATTTTGAAATTTGAACAGCCATTTTGGAGAAAATTTTGAAATTTGGAGCTAAACTGAGTTTATTTGTCTATAATGGAGTTATGATTTTGTTTTTAGTTTTGGATATGGATTTGTCATTTATTATAGTTGGATTTTTATTAAAAATTAAGCTTGGGTATTAAGTTAGATTTTGCTAAGTCTTGTGAATTTAAGTTAACCTTAGTTATATTTCAATTATGTTGTAAAAATCCTTAACAAGAGTTTCAACTTCTAATTTCTTGCTTATGATATAAACCTAAGATATTCTAGTGTAAAAATTATAACCCCCCCCCCCATTTTTTAGATGATGTTTTTATTTTGGAAGGCCCCCAAATATCACTGTAAATAATAAAAAACGGTTTTAAGGGATAGTATGGTTTAGGTGCAAAGTTTGTTCGATGACTTTTTGATAAACAACAAGTTTCATATTGAAGTAAAGAGTAATTAACACCCTTAAAAATATAAGGAAATAAATGTCTTAGATAAGAAAAACTAGGATGGCCAAGTCTTGGATGCCATTCCATTATTTTATCTAAAGTAGGTGTGAACTCATATTGCTATAGGCCCAAGCCTTTTCATTACTAAGAGTGGTCTAATCAAAGTAGTAAAGTCCACTGATCTCTTTAGCTCTCCCAATCATTATCCCTAAGCTCTAGTCCTGAAGAACACAAGAAGAATAATAAAAAATAACACGACAGTTAGAATCTTTTGAAAGTTTGTTGATGCATCGATGGTTACATTTGAGTTTTAGAACATGGAGTACAGATTTAAAACCTATAGTCCTAGATAGATTAATATTTCCTCATCTAGCAAAAGAAGAGAAACTACATAAGCAATACAAACTTTTTTACGGCTAGAATAAGGGTTATATGAATGATAAAATTGATGAGATAAGTTTGTTATATGATCAGAAGCTCTAGAATCAATTATCTAAGGACTTGATTTTCTACCCGCATGAACCATAGAACAACTAGGAGTACCAATAGTTGGATTGAAGTTTAGCAGTTTCAGGAGTTGATTAATCTACTCTGTGCTAAATAGGTTGAGTTGTTCAGCAGCCTCATTTGCAAAGGGTTGTTGACATTTGTTCCTTAGCTTCTAATCCACGGTTTACCGTGGAGATGCTAGTAGGTTTCCATAGTGTGGCGTTGTTTGTTGCAATGATTCACACCACACTCGGAATTTTTCTTCACTTCTATGCAGTTTGGACCATTTCACTTCTTGATATAGGCCTTTGCAACATTAAATTCAGAGCTTTCAGTTGGTCTAGCTGAAAGCTCCAACGGATTTTGCAAGCTTTAATTTGAGTTTTGTGTTGGTTCATAGGAAAACTTGTGGTCTCATAAATAGCTTTAGACATGATGGGAGATAGGTAAAGTAATTTCTATTTAGCACTGAAAGTGCCTTTTTTTTTTTTTTAAATAAAATAGATGAATCAATTGAATTCCTGCTCTGATACCATAACAAACAAGAATTAAAATGTAGGGATAATTCATTTCTTAATTGTTGAGAGTTTTATATATGTTACAAGGGGTCTAAATTAGGAAAGAATCACCATATTATAGGAGAATAATTGCTAATTGCTAATTTACATTATTAACAACTATAACATAATTAACAACTAATATTAATTTCTAATTCACATGATTGACAACTATGCTATAATTGACAACTAATACATTCAAAATTAACTCCTTTAATTTTCACGAATCTTTAACTTTTTCAACAACTATCAATAAGTTGACATTTAAGAGACCTGACTCCATAAAAAAAGATCCACTAAAATTTTAACAAAAATTATAAGAATATACTTATTTCAATCAACTAGTGATTCCTAGTGGATTCTAATAGAACACACTCCTACACTTCATATCAAACTCTATGAAAACTTTTGCTGAACCCAACTCCACTAATTGAACTCTCTTCCATCTCTTTTGGTATAGTCTAGCAATACTTCATTGATGCACGAAACCTTTCCACCAGAAAGGTGTTGAAAATAAAGAAAAATGATTTAAGTCCTTCTTGAAGATACGATGTTGATGCAATAGTTAACTTGAATCGTGAAGCATACTTTAGAAATGAGAACTAATAAGTTTTATTGAAAGTGCATGCTTCAAGAACACTTAAAAGGTTTCATTAGTTTCCTCTCTAGTTTTTTCCCACTTCTTGATTGTCTTTCTTTCTATCTGAATCGCTCTACTTTTGGACTAAAGTTTCTTGTGTTAAATAGAGGTTACAATAAGTGCTTGTTTGTTTCCTAATTGAATTAGGAGATTGCTAAATGATTTGCATAAAGCTTCCAAAATATTGCAGTTCTAATTTCAATAGGATTCCATAAGTTGCAGCGTAATCTTCTTCAAAGATCTTTTTCTAAACTTTCTGGAATCCATTCTCCTAATCCAAGAATATTATATTTTTACCACCAAACATTGCCAACATCATGTTTAAGCAGTTTCTAAAAATGATTCATTGTCAAGGAAATAATTCTTTAGTAGTGACAAAGATTCTTGTCAATCATCTTGTCAAAGATTATTGTCAATTTCCTCCATATTGACAATCAAGTCCATAAAAGTATCAAAACCAAATCTTTTAAAAAATCAAGGATTGGGACAATAATATCTCGAAGTGGTTCAAAATAAGCCCTTTAACTCTTTAATAAGTAAAATACTTCATTTAAGCAAATTTATAGTACTCTATGTGATTACAAAACATGTCTTAAGAAACTTCTGTCATTAGAGAATACATAAAGTTATTTTTCACAATAATAGAAGAAAAGTTGAACAAATCTTCTATGTAATTTATGCAGACAACTAAATCTAGGTATTGAGGATTTCTTTTGCTAAAGATTTATTTCACTTTTGTATGGGTAATACTTGGCTAGGTTCTAAGCCAAAGTATTAACTAAATATTAAGATACCAAGAAATTAGTTGATACAACTAAATCAATTAAAACAATTAGTTATATGTAATTTTTTAACCACATATATTTTGAACTACCTCTCTATATTTAGAAAATAACAACAAATAGAGAACTAAAAGTCTAGGAATAAGAAGGAGAAGGGATATTATAATTTATGACTTTAGAACAAGGTAAGAATATTAATCCTTATGCTTATATGTATTGATTATTACTGTAATATATCTTACTAATTTGGAGGCACTTATCCTAAAATTCTTAGTTTTGGAGAAGTCTGATTTGGAAATAATTTGTATGAATCGAATGAAAAGATCTTTATTTAGATTGGTTTAGTCCTTTTTTGTTTGTTTTTTCTGAGATAAGCTGTTTTGACATTCTCTATTTTTTAAAATATTATTTTACAATTCGTATTCATTAAATTAATTATTTTATTATTGAAATTTGGAATGAGTTGTGGTCTATGATTATGTTTGTTGTGTTAATTATTATATATTTATTACATATCACGAATATTGTGATTTGTATTTATGTATGTAAATTCATAGGTGGATTAGAAAAGTTAGAAGGATATATTATAGAACTCATTCAATTAGAATATAGGATAACGAGTTAGGGTTGCTATTAGTTAAGTTATATGATATTTAAAATTTATCCGTTACTTTGTAAATAAATAAATATATATATATATATGTATGTATGTATCATTAATCAGTGTTTTTATAAATAAATTATTAAAATTTGTATGCATGAGTGTATGAGAATTTTTTTTTTTTTGGGTTAAATATCCTACAAATGTTCATTTTCGTGGAATGTACAAATTACTCATTGACTAAACTCACCCTTTTTACAGTTTTTATAGATTAGTATATACAATTTGATAATGATTATGGAAATCATGAAGAGGAGTAGATTTCTTAGAACAACAACTTGTTTAAGTTACCTATGGTTCGTAGTTTCTATTTGGTGAACATTATTAATGGTTTTAAATTAGTCAGAGGATACGGGTGTTATTATGCCATATTTCATATTCAAACTTGGGTCCTTTTCCGAACTCAGATTCGAGGCGTGATATTTTTCTTTTCAATAATAGTGTGTGATCTTATATTTTTCACTATTTTTCTTGAAGTAGTAGAATTTTATTATAGTAATTTTTTCATTTTTTGTAACTTCTTGCTTTGTCACATCATAGTATAAAAAGAACTCTTTTTCTATGTGAATCAAGATAATATATTTGTAAAAATATATATATATATATATATATATATATATATCTATATAGGATTAAATCAAGAGGTCTTGAGATTAACTAAATGCACAAACCTTAATATTAGAAGAGCAAATTTTGGAAATATACTCTACTTTCTAAATTAAATGCTTAAATGTGATATACCACATAAATGTAAGTTAACATTGGGGATGTTGGGGCTCTAACACACACCTAACACAGACATAAATGTACGCCATCTATCTCACAAGCTGTTATACACTCGACTAACAAGGCCTATATAGAAAAAGTATTATGTTTCAAAGAGATGTTGTTGAGCATCATAACAAGGTGGAAAAGGCTTTCGATCATAGTTTTCTACATGGTCCTCATTAGCTTCATGAGTATAGCTCTGTTCCTTATTGTATTTGGGCCCATAGCTGTGATGACATAAGGCTCCCTCTTAATTTTTTTGGAAAGTGGATTGACAATTTTTAGCACCTGTTTTTGTATTTATGTGTTTGCTATTTGAATCCTAAGCATTGTGGTTTCAGTATTAGAAGAGAATTCCTTTGGAATAAAAGCCATTGACAGATCCAATGAGCTCATGAAGAGCAAAAGGCTTCAAGGATGGGTTCTGATATTGATTTTGCTTTTAGCTAGTCTTGCAATCCATGGTACCTTCGTTCTCTTGGCTAAAAATACTCAAATATCAAAACTGATTTGGTTGGTAATTAGTGCACTAACAATTTGGACAATTTGCCTAACGATACTCTTTATGTTTGTTGTGTTAATTCAAAAGAAGCCATCCAACGGAGGACAAAATAGGTGTCTATTTTCCTATGTCTTGTGCTAAAGTCTAAGTGAAAACTGAAGGTGGATGAGTCATTAATTTCTATAGTTATTGAAGTACGAATAATTGTATGGGTACATATATTATATCATTCTTGAAAATAGTTCAAGTGCTGTTGAAAAGCTATTGAGCTTTACTAACACAATTACATAGCAAGAACCTAATTAAGCAAGAATATCTAAGAATAGACATTTACTGTAAACTCAATTTTACTATTATTATCAATGTACAAAAGAAGAAAGAGAAAACCTTTGTCATATTATTCAAAATGGTATTCCTATCAAACAATTTATGTGAAAAATAAGAAAGTAAATAAAAAAAAGACCATATTTTTACATAAACCAAAAATAGCAAGCTCTCTTGTGCTTTAAGTTAATACAGCAATACAAACTCCAATGTTGAAAGAAATGATCCAACTAGGCCTTCAAATACTGACACTGTTATGGAATGCAAAAATGGAATCTTGGCCATGCTTTTTGGTTGCACTCAAGCTGGTATTTTAGCACTGTTGATATAGCTGCGGCAAATAATGGAAATATTGTAGTTTCTAATGATTCTACTGAAGTTAAAATGAAGAGGAAGATATTAGATCAATCAATCAAATGATATAACTATTAACTCCAGCAGTTTTAATTAGTTTAAGAATGTAGTTACATTCTTTTAGTAGAGTGGAATGTAATTAATACTCCCTCCATCCCTTAATATAAGTTGCTAGACTTAATTTCACACATATTAAGCTTCTTAAAAACAATGTGACTTTATATTTTTTCTTCCTAAAACACCTCCATTTAAATGTCTTAGAAGCAAAAGAAGAGACAAAAGAGAAAGAGAACAATAAATAAGGACGAATTTGTAAAAATAGTTTCAAAACCTTCTTGAAAAATCCCTAACGACTTATAATTCAAGACAACAAAAGTAGTCTTTAGCGACTTATATTATGGGATGGAGGGAGCAAATTATTTTGGGATTGACAAAATAATTTATTGGAGTTTAGTCTAACTGTATTCGGTCAAGTCCTTTCAGTAGCTCCTAATTATTGGATAATAATAAATTATAATTATGTAAAATTTATTAATGAGAAATTGTAGAAAATAAAAAATCGTATTTGAGATATAGGATAAGTGGAGGTAGTTATATCCAACTATGCTTATCTTGTTCTATCAAGACTCGTATTTGAGATAGAATCAAATATATAGAGATAGTTGAAATTAGCCCACTATTTATATTGGTTTAAGACTCTATATCATATATACGTGAGTTCTAACATTCTCTCAGAGTTTGTGTTAGTCCATCTTCAAAAAAAATAAAAAAATATGATAGGTAATTTTCTGGTCCTGGGCAATTATACTAAAGAAGGCCTGCAATATTACCAAAGGCCATAAGTTTCTCAAGTTGTATTTTTGAAAATGATATCTATAAAGGCATAGTTCATTTTTCATGTATTTATAATGTTTAATCTGGTTGATGCATAAATATATCGGTCCTATTTCCAATAATTAGTATTAGAGCCCGGGTTAATATATATTTATGTGTTAAAGATTAAATCTTTTATGCATATATTAGTTCAGCGGTGTAGGAATAATGCATTTATATTCATAATGAATGGTTTGATTAATTCTAAAATAATCTTATGGCCATAGTCTTTGATTCAGCGAATATGTACAAGTATTATCTGTTAGTGTTGTGCCCTAGAGACAATCACTTGTACCATGTATATTGCATATTAAATTAATAAGAGGCATTCTTTATCTTTTAGTTTGATTGTTATATCTAAATATGTGTACAAACCGTTAGATAAAGTCCCTAGTACAACACAGTGTTAAGGAAATCATGATAGAGATCATGATGTGAGATTCCTACTACACTATGCGGTGTTTGTACTTAAATAATCCCGATCATAGTATTAATAAGATGGGACATTATTAATACGCCAAGATCGGCACATGTTATATCTCTTGATTGGATCAAGCGGTGGTTCTCATATCCGTGGGTATTGGGATACTCAGGATTAACGTGTGGATGCTTATTTTGAAACAAGTTCATTGGATGACCTAGCTACGAGATAATCACTTGGAAACTATTTAGTTCCAGTGATAGAATCTCATTATAGCAAGTGTGCAAGTATCCTTAGACTTGAGATCTCCAAGGTACTTTGTTTATCGAGCGTTGTACTTTGATTCTAATCTTTGGAGTCTTATCTAGGACCGCCTATGGGATGAATATTGGGTACAACGTAAAGTAAACGAAAATAGTTGAGAGGGTCAATAAAGGATTCACCACTCTTAATAGTAGGAGAGTATATCTCAAGGCCACTTGTAGAAATCATTACTCATGAAGTCCTTGGCCAAGGCGACTATGTGATGGAAATGGTTCCAATTGATACACATATCGAGTAATGGATTTCTTGAACAAGTACTAAAATATTCGGGCCAGAATTAATAATATTCTACAGGGAGTTGGCACTAATTCTATGCTCTAGACCGAATGAGATATTGTATGTTGAAAGGAGTTTATTGCACTAATAATTTGCTATTGAAAGGTTCATGTCAAGCCACTTGACTTTCTGGACTTTTGGGTGGTCAAGAGTCATTGCTAGATGTCGCTCTTGATATGCTAAATATGAATTTATTAATTAGAGAATTAATAAATTTAATCCTTTATTTTATTAAGGATTATTAATTCTAATATTGTTAGAATTAATTCATATTATGCTACCAATAAGATCAGGAAACCTAATGGGTCACACACAATAAAGGTTTGAATGCTCAAATATATTATTTGTTAATATTGTGGGGTTAATTAAGAGAAGGGAATATATTTATAGGTGAATTATAAGTTTGTTATAATTCATGAGACCTAATTGTAATTAAGTAAACTTCAAGGACCAATTTGTTGATAATTGGACGTTGAAGGACTAAGTTGCAATTTATGGTAATTATAAATCTATAAATATAAGAAAACGGTTTCCTTAGGGTTTGAGACAGACCATTCATGCAATAACAGAGAAACCGTTTCTCTGCCTCTCTCTTGATCAAACCCTAGCCGTCTCTCTTCTTGATCAAAACCCTAGCCTCCCGAATTCTACTAGCATAGAATTGTGAGATTGTGAGCATTCAACCTTGTGTGGATTATCATTAGAGGGAGTTCTTTCTTGGACTTCAGTTGAGCTGCAGTGAACGGTTTTGGATAATCTGGATCGCTCTTGATATGCTAAATATGAATTTATTAATTAGAGAATTAATAAATTTAATCCTTTATTTTATTAAGGATTATTAATTCTAATATTGTTAGAATTAATTCATATTATGCTACCAATAAGATCAGGAAACCTAATGGGTCACACACAATAAAGGTTTGAATGCTCAAATATATTATTTGTTAATATTGTGGGGTTAATTAAGAGAAGGGAATATATTTATAGGTGAATTATAAGTTTGTTATAATTCATGAGACCTAATTGTAATTAAGTAAACTTCAAGGACCAATTTGTTGATAATTGGACGTTGAAGGACTAAGTTGCAATTTATGGTAATTATAAATCTATAAATATAAGAAAACGGTTTCCTTAGGGTTTGAGACAGACCATTCATGCAATAACAGAGAAACCGTTTCTCTGCCTCTCTCTTGATCAAACCCTAGCCGTCTCTCTTCTTGATCAAAACCCTAGCCTCCCGAATTCTACTAGCATAGAATTGTGAGATTGTGAGCATTCAACCTTGTGTGGATTATCATTAGAGGGAGTTCTTTCTTGGACTTCAGTTGAGCTGCAGTGAACGGTTTTGGATAATCTGGATCGCGCCTGCGTTCTTGTTTCTAAAATTTTGAATTCCGGCTTTACGAGGTAATAGACGCAATCTTCTCATTTTTCCCGTTTCTATTGCAAACCTGTGATCCATGGCTTGGATTTCTTGTTGTTTTTCGTTGCGCTTAATCTGATTATGCATGATAGAAATCCTACATTATCGAGCTTTGTAACAAAAAGAGTGAATTACATCTCCACATTTTCCTTTCAAAATTTTTTTTTTTATTATTGTTAAGGTGTATTTGGATTGGGATTCAACTCAATCCAAAACTTCAATTTAATTAAAAATAATTCTAATCTAAATAATATTTGTTTTTCAAGGGCTGTCGTATATTTATAATACATCATATTTTCTTTCTCTCATTAATGATTGAGCCCCACATTTATCCCATATTTAATAATATTTTATTAAATTTTAACAAACTCATCTCAATACAATTCTTATCCAAGTACAGACTTATTTTTTTATTGTTAAAAAATGAAAAGATTCATTAGACATAATGGAATTACTTGCCGAACGTAGTAGTAAGAAGAAAAAATAGACAGACAAATAACTTCGTGCAAATTGGTGAATGGTGACACTAGTTGGTTTACTAGCTAGGCCAGTAAGGCCAGCAGCTTGGCCAGCAGGAGTTGGGCCAAAAAGCAGCAACCCAGCCGGCTGACATTGTGAGCCATTGGCGTTGGGCCTAGCCATCTGGCCCAGGCTATTGGCAGTGGGCCTCGCCATCTAGCGTACGCCTTGGGCAGGTAGCTATTTGGGCTAGCTAGCGGTGTTGGGCCTAGCCATCTGGACTAGCCCAAATGAGCCAATGGCCTGGCTAGCGCTTGGGCCAGCAAATCCAACTTATCCCTTTAATTAAAAAGAAAAAAGAAGATTATGGTAATGATGGAATTTGATCCCAGGTCACTGGATTCCAAGTGCAGCACTCTAACTATTGCACCAGCGAAGATTTTGTAACAATGACTTGCTTCAACAAATTGATATTACATAAAATTGAAGAATTGGCTATTTTGTTAGCCAGTTAAAATTTTTAATTTTAATTTTGTGTCTAGGTTGGCCATAAAATTATTTTTTCATTTTATAGATTTACTATTTTATTTTTATTGAATTATGTATCATTCATATTAACATGCTATATAATTTGCATTAACACTGCTTTAGATATTATTTTGTTATTCATAAATTTAATTTTTAAAAATTAAGCGTGTAATAGTTAATTTTAACCTTAGCCTCCCCTATTCGTCCATTAGTAAAATTAATATTTGCTTTGTGCTATTTTACATGGTCTCCCTATAAGAAGAGTAAGCTATATTAGTTACTAAATTGGGCCTAAAATTTTTTGGTATTATTTTTATAAGTTTAATTCAATCATAATTACCCTATAGAAAATGTATTTGGGTTGGAAACTTTGAAAAATATCAATATAGTGGTTACACACTTAAATCAGAGACATTATAAGGATTTCTTGTAAAATATCCAAATAAAATCTATGATGGCCAAAATATCAATGCCACTAAGACTAATATTGCATTTGTTGGGTTTTATGCTCTCTTAGACTAGGTTTTTTATATAATTTTGATTTGTATTAATAAAAGCATTATTCTTAGAAATTATTTGTGAATACTTCTTTATTTTTGTGCATTATTTTTCATTGAAAAAGACCCATTATGTTTAAATAAATGGTTCATGTGAATGGAGGTCTTTCACAATAAGGTATGGACCATGGGTTACTTAACACATAAACTATTGTTGCTTTTAACTGAATGATGAGAATGGGAATTTCATCATGGTAAGGTTATTGTGTTATGAATTCTAAATATGGAATGGCTTACCTTTAGCCAATGAGTAGTCTTCTTATTTCATAACACAAGCGTATTTCGAATACGTAGAACTAGACCTGTAGTAGTAGTTTCTAAAAGTACTATGTGGTAAAAACCTAGACTACTACAACAACGTGGACTTATACTCTACAACTTGAGTATGAGTTGGTGGTCCGACGAAGTTGGAAGCGTATGCTTTGATATACTATAGTTGAGGTTCTTTAGTAGGACCAATATACTTGTATATTGGGTATATGTAATTAGTTGGTTAAGACAGACTTGTACAAGATAGTTTCTGCACTATATCGCCCCTTGTGGTTGTCCAAATGGTCTAATTATCTAGGGCCGTGGGGAACATGACTTGGATATTTGCTTTAGGGTAGCTCCCTTGGAAAGTGAAAATTTTTCAAGAAGTCGTGGATTATTGGACTAGAAGCCTACAGATGGTAAATGTCTTTTAGAGAGGTGTTAATATACTTTTTCCTCTCTAAATGTATAGTGATGTGTAGAGGGGTATTTTAGTCCTTTCACCTGTAGGTCGAAGACATAGCTAATGCAGCATTGTCTTTGGGGTTAATATTTTCTTATGGTGATATTAGAAAATATTTAAAATACAAAATACAGCTATTTATATAGCAAGGTTATTTTGGTTATTTTAGTAGCCAATGTTATATGCCTTTTTACTCCTCAAAATAGCCTGTAAGTCCTAATTAATTTTGGGTTGACGAAATGGTCTCTGTTAAAAAAAAAGAATTTATTTTATTTAGAAAGTCTAATTTATTATTGGATTGGAATAAAATAAAAATAACGAGAGAAATTAAATAAAATTTATTATCTAATTTAATCGGTTAATTAATTATTTAGGGCCTAAGCCCAAATTGAATAATTAGAAAATTGATATGGACCTAAACTCGATAAAAAGGCTTAAATAATTATTTTAGTTCATTTGAGCTCGTTAATTATTTATTGGATTATTTTTATAGGCCTAGAAAATAAATAATTAATGGTTATTATTTTGAGCTCATTAGGTCCAAAAATATAATAAATTATTAATGACCCAATAGCCTGAACTAAAAGAGTTTTTTTTTTTAATTCACGAAATAGAATAGTGTATGCTAAACCAAATCTCTTCTGTTGATAGCCTCTGGGTGTTTTGAAATACCAAAACCTTGGCGTTTTGGTTATCATTAGCTGAAGTTGTGTGTTTTGTATACAAAAAAAGAATACACACGTCTGTGTGAAGAAAAAAAAAAAATCCTAGAAGCCTTGTTTGTCTACTCTCTCTCTCTCTCTCTTGTTTCGTTTATTTCCTTTTTGTTCTCTTGATTTTGCTAATCAATAGCAAAGAATCAAGAAGTGTATTGAGACTGTGATTTTCCTTGCCTTTATTGTTTCACCAACGAGTAATAGGTGGTGAAATATTCTGAGTTCTCAAGGAGGATTCGCATTAGTGCAAGCAAGGCAAGGTAGGAGAATCGCGGGATTTCAACTGGAGTCATCAACAATCTCGAAATCATCATCGTGTGGAGAAGCCATTCTTGTGGTCCAATCACTTCCTTCAAGGCCAAAGAAAACAAAGTTGTGCAGAGGTACAAATTTTTAAAAGTTCTTCCGATGTGTGGTTTCTACATTTTTGTTTTTTTTTAGCATTTGTTTTCTAGCATGCATGGTCTCTATTGTTTTCATAGCTTCAGGATTTGGATGCAAGACATATTAATTTTAGTGGTAGGATCTAGGACTAATTGTAAGTTATATTATTATCTCCTATAGAGGTACATGTTACTTTGATGTTTTAGGTTATGGAACCTTGATCTAACTATAAGTTATATTATTATCTCCTATAGATATGCATGTTACTTTGGGATTTTAGGTTGTTGTTGTTTGATAGCAATTTTATTACTACTTAAAATATTATTGTATTGATCATGCATCATGGTATGATGTTGATTCATGTGTTTTTATTTTATTTAATTTCAGAAAATAACTTCTAACACTTTATCTAATCTTAATAAAAAAGTAACTATTTGGAGAAAATTTTATTGATTGAAAATGGAACCTCATAATTGTACTCACTGCTGAGAAGTTCAAATACGTACTAACTGAACCATCTCCTCCTAAGCTAACTAATCTGCCTACGTTCGAATAAAAGGCGGTTTATGAGAAGTGGGCGAGTTCTGATAAGGAGGCTGTTGCTACATTTGGGATCTATCTTAAATGTATTGCAGCAAAAATATGAGAACATGACAACTGCTTCAGATATTATAAAAAGCCTCCAACAAATGTTTGAGCACAAATTAATGTTAGGCTCGCCAAGCAGTAATAAAATGCATAATGAATATGCGCATAAAACCTAAAATGACCATAGAGGATCATATGTTATAATTGAATGCTTAATTTAATGGTAGAGGTCCTAAAAGCTTAAATTAAACCCGAGACTCAGGTTGATATGGCTTTAGAAACTCTTCCAAAGATGTTTTTGTAGTTCAAGGATAATTATAATATGAACAAGATGAAGATGTATTTTACAAAGTTGATAAAAGAGCTTGAGAGCTCCGAGGCTACCCTGAAAGCAAAAAGTTGTAACGCTCTTATTGTGGCTCATGCTGGATCTTCCTCTTCCAAGCCTAAGGGTAAATGAGGAAATAAGAGGAAGTAAAATAATAAAAAAATACGTAAGCAGTAGGTTAAAAAAGCTAAAGTAGATGAAAAGTCCAAAGACAAATGTTTCCACTACAAGTAAAAAAGCTATTGAAAGTTACAGTACCCAAAATACTTAGCTAAATGCAAGTAAGATAGTATTCAATTATCTTATATTGAAACTTGTTTAGTGGTTAATTCTACAAATATTTAGATATTAGATTTTGGAGCTACTAATTATGTTTGCAATTCATTGCAAGGGTTCCAAGTGTCACGGGTTAGCTACTACCCCTAATAACCCGTGTGGTTCTAGTAATCTCAATGATTAACAAAGAGGATTTACTAGATTAATCTTGCCCTAAAGTAGCAGAAGTGATAACCTGAACAAAGACTAAGGAAAGAATGATAGAAGTGTGGTGGTTAAGGAGGTAAACAAAAGCTAAGCTTTGGGAAAGCGAGAGAACTTTTGGGAGAGAACTTAAACTTGCACTTAAAACTTAGATTGTTACAAATGAGAGAGGCTTGGCCTATTTATAGGTAACCCTTGGACTGTAGAGAGTTCTTGCAACTTGCCACTTATGCAAATTGTCCAATTTAGAAGCTTCTACACAATTCTAGTCTAATCTCTTATGTATAATTTTAAGGCCCTTCCACACAAGCCTAGATACTCCTGTAATATTTTAGAATATCCTACTCTGTTTGGCCAATGTTTGACCATAGGCTTTGTCATATTCCACCCCGGTCCTTTTCAGTCTCCTCTAGAACATTCTTCTATTTTCCTTGTTTGATGGTTCACCATTGACCGCTGGTCCCTTCTAGTCCTGCCTAGAGCGTTCTGGTCCTTTTCGGGTCATTCTAGCCCGTGCTGCCCGGGCATCGCCAGCATGTCCCATGCCATATCCCATACTTATACACCTATTGGCACCTATTGTCCTTCTAGGTGTCATCCCATCCTTAAGTTATCATGGTGCAGATCGTAACATTCTCTCGCACTTGAATGAGGCATCATTCTCAATACCTTGTTCATTTAATTAGCCCTTTGTTAGCATCCCTTAGGCAACCATTACCTCTTCACCAAGTGTTCCCGTCCTAGTGGTCGTAGCTCATATGTCAGATTTGGATATAAACAATTATTAATATTTAAGTGCATTCCTAATCAAGTTTTAGTTAAAACGTTAATCCTAAATCACACATATAGAGCAAGCATATTCATCACAAAGCATAATATAGGGCATTAATGAATATCTATTCTCAAGGAAAAACTACTATTAATCACTTTATATTCTTTGTTTAATCTACTTACTAGAGTGATTTAAAAAGAAACAAAAATTAAAAATGTAAAAATAGAAAAACATAAAAGTATATATAAAATCTAGGAGAAAAGACATGTGAGTAAGTAGAAATCCTTGAAGGTATAACAACGTTTGATTAGTAATTATCACAATCAACTACTATCATAGTATTATAAAGGAATAAGATAGACTCCAATGCCTTTTCAAGTCATTGATTCACTATCTTTTAGCCAAATTAGTGGATATCTTCTACTTCATCAACCAACCAAAAGATGCATTAAAACTAATCCTTAATAAATATCCTTATTTTCTAGGTAATATAAAAGTATGAAATTAGTCAATAAACTAGTATTATAAGTGGAATCAACTAACATTTGACTACTTAAGTTCTTACCCTTAACATTCATTTTCAAGTCAATTAACTAGATTGAACCCACTCTTAACCTCCATTTCAAGTTAATTAGAAAGGAGAAACAACTAATTAATTTATCAAATAAAAATAAGTAATCAAACACCAAACTTGCAATCATTTGATCAAATAACCAAAATTAATACAACATTATGAATATAAAAACATCCTCTAAATATAATTAAAATATTGATCTCATCATTGTTCAAGAAAAGAAGACAAAGGAAAAATGATAGGGCCTAAATTAGTCATGTTTTTCCTAGTTATTTAAGGTTCTTTAGTGATACATTATGTTCAATAACTAGCTATATCCCTTTATATTTGAGATTTTACCATTGCAAAGGTATTTTGTTCATTATTTCAGATTTTAGGGGTAAAACGAAGCAAAAACGTCGCAAAATAGAATAGAGACGGCGCCGGTCAGCACAGAGGAACCGACGCCGGCCATGCGCTGGTTGCACGAACTTCGAGGCGACGAAAAAAATTATTGAAACAGACCGGGACAGAACTGAACCAACGTTAGCTACACTCTGGACAACATAATGCTGAAATCAAGAAAAAAATCGACGAACAAAGAAAGAAACAGAACACAACCGGTGCCGGCTCCGACAGCCAAGGTGGCACCGGTTGTGCTCTGAGGAAAAGACGGGATCTTGATTTTTGTAGGCGGTTTTTGGTAATCTGTGGAGTTTTAATATCTTCCTACTTCTACTCGGCCAAGAACATTACATCAACGAGTTTAGGCACTTCCTAAGCCTATAAATAGATGGAAAATGCAAGAGAAAAAGAGAGAATTCATTGATCATAACAGAAAATCACTCAGTTAAAGGAGGAATTCTTCAATTCAATGAGGGTTGTGCAAGGAGTTCTTCAAAGGAAGAAGAAGGAGGCTTATCTATGAGTGCTTTCTTTTACTTTGTTTTTTTTTTCTTGACAATGATGAATTAATTGTTTTATTGTAATTTGACATTATTTTAGGTATTTATGATATTTAGAGTTATTTGATCTTTTGATTAATTGATTGTTCTTCTTGGTATTTAGTTACTTGTGCTTATTACGGGATTGATTTGTTGGTTCTTTCCATTAATTCGCTGAGACCAAAGAGGTTGATGGTGGTTTCAATTTATTGATTCTATATTTGTTGTCTATTAACTCGCCGAGACCAAGGGGGTTAATTGATGAGGGCTAGGTAATTAAAGGTTAATTTATGTTTGCCGAGACTAAGGATTCCTTGGTTAATTTCATGTTTTGAATTCGCCGAGACCAATGGAATTTAATTAAGGATTGTATTTAATGCATTTTTTGGATGAATTAGTTGAGACGAGACCAAATGATTCTAATTTATCTAGAAGGTAGTGATTTCATGAATTGAAAAAGGAGTGAGTCTATCTTAATCCTTCATGATGCCAAGGGAATAATTAGTTATGATAATGATTGGGTACTTTAAGATCATGATTATCAAAATAATGGTTTGAGTTACATACTTCTCCATCCTTGACATGTGTATATTCTTTTATTTTATTTTATTTTATTTTTTTATTTCGTTTTCACTTTATTGAGTCGGTTAAACAATGAAAGAAAAGTGATTAATGCATACTTGTTCCTGGAGGATCGACATTCGTTTGAACCCTATGCTATGTTAATGATGAGTACGCTTGCTCATATGTGTAATTTGAGGTTAACATTTTAATTTAACTTGATTATGAATGCGCTTAGTTTTTATATGATTTTTATACCCAAATAAATCACACATCAAGTTTTTGGCGCCGTTGCCGGGAAATAATAGTATGAAAGCTTGGATTTTGTTGATTTAACCATGTAAATATGTAAATATATACAATTGTTCTTTTCGCAAAAAAGGTGTTATCTTGTGTATGTTGTATACCTTTGTAACCTAACCGACTAACTTTGACTATGTCTATTGACTAACTTTGTTATCTTTAATTTGGTTTTACTCATGAATTTGGTATTTAACTCGCTTCTATGTGTAGGAGAAATGGCGAATTGGAATCGAAGGAAGTCTAATGAGGGGTAGTACCCCCATTACGCTTCGGAGATAAAATGTGTAGCATCAGAATCAGCAGAGCTCGAAACCGTAATTGGAAAATTTGCTGTTCATGTCACGAGACGTTTCCAATACATAGATTCCACATTTGAGAAGTTCAAAGCGATGATCCACAATATGGAACAACAAATCTGATTTTTGACCGGCATGGTGTTAAAATCCACAGAACTAGCCCCATTAGGCAAAGAGAAAATAGCTGTTGTCACATTGCGGAATGGAAAAGAGTTGCCAAACGGTATAAATTGCAACCGACGCCGGTTGGAGAAAGAGAACCGATGCCGGCTATTCGGTAACCCCGAGACCATGCAACCCAGAACTGAACTGGCACCGGCTGAAGCACTGGTACTGGCGCCGGCTATACCCTACCCATCTCCCGCAAATCTTACTTTTCAGCCTAAAATATCGTATCCTACCCGTCTACATAAAGCCTGAAAAGATGCTCAATTTGACAAATTCTTTGAGGTATTTAAACAACTACACATAAACATCCTACTCAATGAAGCTTTAATTCACATGCCCAAATATGCCAAGTTTCTCAAAAACATGCTCGTCAACAAAAAGCGATTGGAAGAGTTGTCCACAGTGGTCTTCAATAAAGAATGCTCAACCATATTGTAGGACAAACCAAATTTTCCACATAAAGAAAATGATCCAGGGAGTTTCTCTATCCCATGTTTAATTGGCACTCTTAATGTCTGTAACGCATTAGCTGACCTAGGTGCTAGCATTAATTTATTGCCATATAAAACATTTAAAAAACTAGACCAAGGAGAACCACAGCCTACTAGGATGAGTATTCAACTCGCGGATAGATCCATCAAATATCCTAGGGGTATAATAGAACATGTTTTGGTAAAAGTGGATAAATTTATATTTCCAGTGGATTTTGTTATTCTTGACATGGATGAAGATTCCAAAGTCCCTTTGATCTTAGGTAGACCACTCCTAACTACAACCAAAGCATTAATTGATGTTCGTGGGGGAGGTTGACACTTAGGGTTGGGGATGAGGAAGTAGTCATTCCAATCCACAAGAACATGCAACACTCTGTGTCTTTTGATAATTCTTGTTTAAGAGTTGATATTCTTGACGAACCTATTTTTAAGTTGATGCAGGAATCCATTGAGGAAGAGTTGATGGAAACATCAATGGCGTATTCGGAGGACTTTCACAATGAGGATGGGATGGAGAAGTTGGAAATTGAGAAAAAAAGTTTAGGGAGAATGAAATCTTCCATAGAAGATCCTCTCGAATTGGACTTAAAAGACTTGCCCGAGCACTTGGAATATGTGTTCTTATCTAAAGGACGTAAATTGCCTGTGATTATTGCCAAAGATCCCAATATCGAACAAAAGACCAAATTGGTAAGTATGTTGGGAAAATCTAAGGGAGTTATAGCTTGGAAAATCACTGATATAAAGGGAATTAGTCCATCCTTTTGCACTCACAAGATTTTGATGGAAGAAGGTGCAAAATCCGTAGTGCAACCCCAACGTAGGTTAAACCCACATATAAGTGAAGTGGTAAAAGGTGAGGTGGTTAATCTCTTAGATTCAGGCATCATTTATCCTATTTCTGATAGTATTTAGGTGAGTCCTACTCAAGTGGTACCAAAGAAGGGAGGAATGACAGTGAATCCCAATGATAAAAATGAGCCAGTCCCTATAATATTGGTCATGGGTTGGAGGTTTTGCATTGATTATAGGATGCTAAACAAAGCCACTAGGAAAGATCACTTCCCTCTCCCTTTCATTGACTAAATGTTGGAAAGGTTAGCCGGACATGAGTATTATTGTTTCTTGGATAGATTTTCTGGCTACCTACAAATCCCCATAGCTTTGGAGGACAAAAAAAAAAAAAAAAAACCACTTTCACATGTCCATATAGTACTTTTGTGTATCGTCGGATGCCGTTTGGTCTTTGCAATGGTCCCGGAACATTCCAATGGTGCATGACAGCTATATTTGAAGGACTCGTGGGGGACATCATGGAGATATTATGTTGGGGCATAAAATTTCAAGGAAGGGTATCGAAGTTGATAGAGCAAAAATTGAAGCAATTGAGAAGCTACCCCCTCCTACTTCTGTGAAAGCGATAAGAAGCTTACTTGGCCATGCAGTTGGTGCAATACTGGGGTAAATGCGGAATAAGCACTTCCAACTTATATACTATGCAAGCAAGACTTTAGCGGAGGCACAAGAAAACTACACAACAACGGAGAAAGAATTGCTTGCCATAGTATTTGCCTTTGATAAATTCCGTTCTTATCTTATTTTATCCAAAGTCATTGTGTATACAGACCATTCGGCCCTAAAGTATCTACTAACCAAATATGATTCCATGCCAAGATTGATAAGATATGTTCTATTATTGCAGGAATTTGATTTGGAGATTAGGGACAAAAAGGGTGCAGAAAACTTGGCTGCGGATCACTTGTCAAGATTGGATAATCCGTATGTGGAATCCTTGATAAAGGAGGACATCAATGATGCTTTTCCGGATAAGCAACTCTTGCTCATAGAAAGTGAGCTCCTAAACACCCCATGGTTCGGTGATTTTGCTAATTACTTAGTTGCAGGAATTACTCCAAAAGGTCTCACTATTCAACAAAAGAAGAAATTCCTCTCCAAAGTCTGGCATTACTTCTGGGAAGACCTATATTTATTTAAGTGTTGTGTGGACCAAATCATTCGTAGATGCGTGGACTCTAAAGATGGAGAGGGTATTCTTAGACATTGTCATGAAGGACTTGTTGGAGGCCACTACCAAGCCAACAACACTGCCTGAGAGGTGTTAGAGTCTGGATTCTATTGGCCTACATTGTTCAAAGATGCCCACAGGTTTGTTAGAAATTGTGATAGGTGCCAACGTATAGGTAATGTTTCAAAATCCAATGAGATGCCATTGCAAATTTTTTAAGCTTGTGAAGTATTTGACTGTTGGGGGATTGACTTCATGAGACATTTTCCTAGTTCTTTGGGAAATAAATACATTTTGGTAGCAGTGGATTATGTCTCTAAGTGGGTAGAGGCCCGAGCTTTACCAACCAATGATGCAAGGGTTGTGATAAAATTTCTGAAAAAACTTTTCACCCGTTTTAACGTGCCTAAGGTGCTCATTAGTGATAGGAGGACTTATTTTTGTAATACACAAATGGAAAAAGTTCTCAAACATTTAGGAGTGAACCATAGGTTTGCCACCCCCTATCATCCCCAAACGAGTGGACAGGTTGAAGTGGTCAATAGGGAAATCAAAAGAATCTTGGAAAAAATTATTAACTATACTCGAAAGGATTGGAGTTGAAAATTAGACGACACTCTTTGGGCATATAGGGCAGCTTTTAAGACCCCAATTGGCACAACTCCTTTTCGGTTAGTCTATGGGAAAGCATGCCATTTACCTGTAGAGATTGAGCATAAGGCTTATTGGGCTATTAAACTTGTTAATCTTGACCTTGAGTCAGCTGGGAAGTCCAAATTGCTTCAACTCACCGCCTTGGAAGAATTGCGGGCGGATGCTTATGATAATTCAATGCACTATAAAGAGAAGATAAAAAAATGGCATGATCAACATATCACTCGTCAACAAGGATTAGAGAAGGGCGATCAAGTGTTGCTATTCAATTCTCTCTTGAAACTTTTTCCAGGTAAATTTAAATCGAGGTGGTTGGGACCGTTCACGATAAGTAAGATATTCCCTTTTGGCACCCTCGAAATTACTCACCCTACTCGGGGCACTTTCAAAGTTAATGGCAATAGTGTGAAACGCTATGTGGGTGAAGGTCTTCCCAACCCCGAGTAGGTGGAGCTGCTCTTCGACGTTACCGCAAAGAACTTTTTTTTTGGTTTATCGTGAGGCGGTTATTTCTTTTCTATTTGTACTATTTTCTTTCTTTTGTTATTTATTTATTTATTTCTAGTTTTTATGCTTTGGTGTGCTCTTTTTTATTTTTCTTTTTAGGTACTTTGCCACTGCCTCGTTCTTCAAGAATTCAGCTCTTGTACAGCACGTTGCATAATGAATGGAAGTATTGTCTTTCATATCTCTTCTCCTTTATTTTTTTAGTCCCACGGCATTGTTTCTTCTTATTCTATTTCTTTGGCCATTGAGGATAATGTCCAGTTTAAGTGTGGGGGAGTGATTCGATTGAAAATTCTTCTATGCATATACTTTATCTTTCTTGTGACTTAGGAGCAAAAATTTTCAAATTTTTTAAATTTTCTTTGAGATTTCAAACTGTATTTTTAATGCATGTCTTTATGATGGATTATAGAGCATATGTTCTAGATCATTTATGGCTTATGCATGACTTTTTACACGCACTTGGACGAAGTAGTTCTTGATCAAATGCTTTACATTGTTCTTAAACCTGTTTTTATTCTAAAATTCATGGAGCATTCTAGAACTTACTTGAATATCTCTCGAGGCGAAATAAGAAAGACATTCATGATTTAATTTAGGGATAACGGTAATAGGCCTTCTTTGGATAGTTTGAGATTTTCAAGCTTACCTATTTTTATATTATCCCTAGTGCCTATTTTGAGCCTAAATTGTTGATTTCTTTCTTTAAAACCCGTTAGCATACTTTGTCCATTGCTTGTTTCTAAGAGTTTGAATAATTTTTCAAATCTTTATGCTCTTGATGGATGAAAATATATGAAAGAGAATGTTGAGGGAGAATAAAAGGGAAAAAGATCATGACTCGTTGCTTTCAGTTATGTATCAATGGTTGTGTTGCGCAAGAAAGAGAAAAGAGGGATTGAAAACAAGAAAAGAAAAACAAAAGCTACTAGAAAGAATGGAAAGAGAAAAAAATACGAAAAAAAACCAGCAGCAGTAAAAACAAAAGAGAAGTGAAAGAAAAAATTGAAAGAGAAAGAAAAGGAAGATCACGAGAGGAATGGTGATTGAGTTGTAAAAATTGAGTTCATATCAAATCCTTGACACCATTGCTGAAAATATGAGTGATCTTGTGGAAAATAGAGAAGAATGAAAAGAAAATAAACGAAAAGGGAGGAAAAAAATGCGAGATTTGCTTAAGTTTGAATTGTAATTGTTCAATAAGGTTATGGTTTTGATTGATGATTGGAATAGGAGAGCAAGAAGAGTTGGAAATTATTGATATATTTTGTTTATCCTTTTCTTGCAAACTCTAAGTTTCTTTGATATTTGATTCTCCTATATCCTTCGTTTGGCAAGTTACATTACAAGCCTTTAGCCTTACATTACAAGTTTAAAAGTCCTACTCGACCTAAGTAGAATCATGATATGTCTCAGATTAGTGGAGAAAGTGTATGAAAAGTAAGCTTATGGAATGCATATTCTTTTTGAACGAAATTCTTTCCAATGGTTTGAGAATATTGTTAAGTATTGAGATGGTTCTACTAAGTCATTATTCACCTACACAAGTCTTACATTTCTTATGAAAGATGTAGTAGCATGTGTTGTATGTTCTTGAATGAAGAAAACATTGACGATATTGTTTTGAAATTGATTGGGTGATTTGTTAAAACTTGTATTTTTCCTACTTGTCTTTGATACTTTGCTTGAGGACAAGCAAAGAGCTAAGTGTGGGAGAATATGATAGGGCCTGAATTAGTCATGTTTTTCCTAGTTATTTGATGCTTTTTTGTGATACATTATGTTCAATAACTAGCTATATTCCTTCATATTTGATATTTTACCATTGGAAAGGTATTTTGTTTATTATTTTAGATTTTAAGGGTAAAATGAAGCAAAAACGTCGTAAAACAGAATAGAGACGGTGCCGGTCAGGACAGAGGAACCGACGCCGGCCATGTGCTGGTTGCACGAACATCGAGAAGACGAAAAAAATTATTGAAACAGACCGGGACAGAACCAAACTGGCGCCGGCTATACTCTAGACAACATAGTGCTGAAATCAAGAAAAAATCGACGAACAAAGAAAGAAACAGAACACAACCGGTGCCGGCTCCGGCAGCCAAGGTGGCACTAGCTGTGCTCTAAGGAAAAGACGGGATCTTGATTTTTGTACGTAGTTTTTGGTAATCTGTAGAGTTTTAGTATCTTCCTACTTCTACTCGGCCAATAATATTACACCAACGAGTTTAGGCACTTCCTAAGCCTATAAATAGATGGAAAACGCAAGAGAAAAAGAGAGAATTCATTGATCATCACAGAAAATCACTCAGTTAAAGGAGGAATTCTTTAATTCAAGGAGGGTTGTGTAAGGAGGTCTTCAAAGGAAGAAGAAGGAGGCTTGTCTATGAGTGCTTTCTTTTACTTTATTTTCTTTTTCTTGACAATGATGAATTGATTATTTTATTGTAATTTGACATTATTTTAGGTATTTATGATATTTAGAGTTATTTGATCTTTTGATTAATTGATTTTTCTTCTTGGTATTTAGTTACTTGTGCTTATTACGGGATTGATTTGTTGGTTCTTTCCATTAATTCGCTGAGACCAGAGAGGTTGATGGTGGTTTCAATTTATTGATTCTATATTTGTTGTCTATTAACTCGCCGAGACCAAGGGGGTTAATTGATGAGGACTAAGTAATTAAAGGTTAATTGATGTTTGCCGAGACTAAGGATTCCTTGGTTAATTTTATGTTTTGAATTCGCCGAGACCAATAGAATTTAATCAAGGATTGTATTTAATGCATCTTTTGGATAAATTAGTTGAGACAAGAGCAAGTGATTCTAATTTATCTAGAAGGTAGTGATTTCATGAATTGAAAAAGGAGTGAGTCTATCTTAATCCTTCATGATGCCAAGGGAATAATTAGTTATGATAATGATTGGGTACTTTAAGATCATGATTATCAAAATAATGGTTTGAGTTACATACTTCTCCATCCTTGACATGTGTATATTCTTTTATTTTATTTTATTTTATTTTTTTATTTCGTTTTCACTTTATTGAGTCGGTTAAACAATGAAAGCAAAGTGATTAATGCATACTTGTTCCTAGAGGATCGACGCTCGTTTTAACCCTATGCGATGTTAATGATAAGTACTCTTGCTCATATGTGTAATTTGTGGTTAACATTTTAATTTAACTTGATTAGGAATGTGCTTAGTTTTTATATGATTTTTATACCCAAATAAATCATACATCAAGTTTTTGGCGCCGTTGCCGGGAAACAATAGTATGAAAGCTTGGATTTTGTTGATTTAACCATGTAAATATGTAAATATATACAATTGTTCTTTTCGCAAAAAAAAATGTTATCTTGTGTATCTTGTATACCTTTGTAACCTAACCTACTAACTTTGACTATGTCTATTGACTAACTTTGTAATCTTTTAATTTGGTTTTACTCATGAATTCGGTATTTAACTCGCTTCTATGTGTAGGAGAAATGGCGAATTGGAATCGGAGGAAGTCTAATGAGGGGTAGTACCCCCATTACGCTTCGGAGATAACACGTGTAGCATCAGAATTAGCAAAGCTCGAAACCGTAATTGGAAAATTTGCTGTTCATGCCACGAGGCGTTTCCAATACATACATTCCACATTTGAGAAGTTCAAAGTGATGATCCGTAATATGAAATAACAAATCTGATTTTTTGACCGACATGGTGTTAAAATCCATAGAACTAGCACCATTATGCAAGAGGAAATAGCTGTTGTCACATTGCGGAGTGGAAAAGAGTTGCCAGATGGTACAAATTGCAACCGGCGCCAGTTGGAGGAAGAGAACCGATGCTGGCTATCCGGATGGAGGAATAGTTCACAAGCTTGAAAAATTAGCATATGCATCGCATTAGCTTTAGTGATATTACCTGTACGTTAACACCTATATTAATTTTTAACAAAGCTGTAGGAATCCTTGAAGATTGATGGCTAGTAAAATCTAGATTCAAGCGCCTTTCTTATAGTGTTATTAGCTTGGTAATGGCCTTTGGCGGGTCTCTCAAGGAAATGTCGTAGAATATTCATACTTTCCAATAGGTCCACACATTTCCTAATGATGTTATCTATACAACATCTAAACAAGAAATAATCCTCCCAAAAATAATACTTCATCTCAGAGAGAAATTTCTTCTTCTAATGTGAAGTAAAGTATAACCTCTGGGCAAGATTCTTATAGTCAAATAATTAGCAAAATCTACAAACTATGGAGTTTAACAGTTATTACCTTCAATAAGCAAAAGTAATTCTTTTCTGTCCCTTTTCTCCAAGTCAAACTCCCACAATAGTAAAACCCACCATATCAATCTATTCTTGGCTAAGAGATACTTGATTGTTGAATGGTTAGTATACATAAAAACTTTAGATAGGATAAGATAAGAACAAAATTTATCATAAGCAAATACAATTGCAAGCAACTCCTTTTCTGTTGTGGTGCAATTTTCTTGAGCCATCATGAGAATTTTCCTTGCCTAGTAGATTGGTTGAAAATGCTTATCTTATCTTTGTCCAAGCACAACTCCTACAAATTACTCATTCATTTTCGTCTTATGTACTCGATTAGTGTAAAGAACTGGAAGATTAAAAGCTAATGTGTTCTTTTTCTTGTTCTCAGCAATATAGAAAGGAGTCAATGCTGGTTCACTTGCTTGAGTTGGCACCGATTTAATGCTGTGTTCTTCAATTTTTTCCTCTGTTGTCAGCCTGTGTTGGTTATCTGACTTGACCAAGCGCTGGCTGTCTTATGTGTCACGTTAGCCAATTCTTTTTTGCTTCTTATTGTGATAGTTGCTAAATTCTCCTAAGACTTCGATCCTGTAGTGATCAAAGGTGTCTTACCTTGCGTTTCTATCACCAAATTTGTCAAAAACTATATTTGGCTCTCCATATTATGATTCATGACCTCATAATGTTTGAGAGTTTTATCTATCTCTTAGAATCATGATGTTACAGTACTTGCAAATTTCTCCAACACGGTTTCAAGAGTATTTAACTTGGATGGTCATGATAATGGCACCGTTTTCCAAAAGGTGTCTACTTTTGCTGATGGACATGGTGTCATCCACTATGAGGTGTTGAGATATTCATAAGGGTTCTGCCCTCTATTCATCTCGTCAAAGCTCCAGCCACTCATATTACTTATATATGAAATATACAAAAAATCAGAATAATGCTCTATGTAAGACATTGTTATTAGTAAAAATGATTTTACACCCAATATAAAGATTGTCAAATTAATTCAAAGCTTACATAAATATACAAACAACAAGATATAGCTCTTAATAACATAGAACATATATGCATATATACATGGTTAAATCAATGGAATCCAAGATTTTATGATATTATTCCCCTGAAAATGGCGCCTAAATCAAGTTTAGTATTTAAGTGCATTTTCAGTTAATTTTTAATTAAAATGTTAATCCCAAATAACACATATAGAGCAAGAATACTTATCACAAAGCGTAATATAAGACATTAACAAATATTGATCCTTAAGGAACAACTACCATTAACCACTTTTCATACTTCGTTTATCCTGCCAACTAGAGTGATTTAAAAAGAAACAAAAATTTTAAAAAATAAAAAATATATATAAAAGTATCTACAAAATCTAGAAAAAAAAGACATGTAAGTAGATAGAGATCCTTGAGTGGCATAACAATGATTGATTAGCAATTATCACAACCAACTACTACTTTGGGATCATGAATGAATAAGATAGATTCTAATTCTCTTTCAAATCATGGATTCACTACCGTTTACCAAATTAGTGAATATTTTCTACCTTACCAACCAACCAAAAGACACACTGAGAAATGGGCTTTAGTGACAACAAAATTATTGTTACTAAATAGTAGAATTAGTGACAACATTTTAAGTTGTCAGTAACGGCCAAAGATTTAGTGACAACAAAAAATGTTGTCACTAAATGATAACTTTTAGTGACAAGAGAAAATGTTGTTATTGTTTTTTGTCACTAAAGGCTTTCCCGCCAATCTTATTGACAACTCCAAAATTGTTGTCACTAAATAGTGCACATATAGTGACAACAATTTTCTTGTCACTAAATAGTGTACTTATAGTAACAACATTTTTCTTGTCACTGTTTATGTGAATTTAGTGACGAAAAATTTTGTTACTATTATGTATGTGTGCGTGTTTTTTTTATTAGAAATACTATTATTTGCATTTTAATTCATATAATTTTACTTATATAAAAAGCAGAGGGGTGATATAGATAAATGTAGACATGTATATATATATAGGGGAGAGAGTGAGAAAGAAAGAAAGAAAGACAAAAAGAGAGAAAGTGTGTGTGTGTGTAAGAGAGGGAGAGAGAGAAAAGAAAAAGAAAGAAAAAGAGAGATATATGGAGAGAAAGAGAACTGAAACAAAGGGGAAGAGAGATAAGAGGAGGAAGAGGAAGAATGAGAAAAACAGAGAACGAGAGATCGAGATGGTGAGAAAGGGAGGAGAAAATGGGTGAGAGAATAAGAGAGAAGGGAAGAAGGGTAGAAGAGAAAGAGAGAGAGATATATATAAAAAGAGAATTAGGAGAGAGAGAGAGAGAGAGAGAGAGAGAGATGAGAGAGAAAAAATAGGGAGAGAAAGATAGAGTGTGTAAGAGATGGAGAAAGGGAAAAAGAGAGATATATGGAGAGAAAGAGAACTAAAACAAAGGGGAAGATAGATAAATGGAGGAAAAGAAAAAGAGGAAGAGGAAGAATGAGAAAAATGGAGAAAGAAAGAATGAGAGGGTGAGAAAGGGAGGAGAAAATGGGTGAGAGAATGGGAAAGAGGGGGAGAAGGGTAGAAGAGAAAGAGAGAGAGAGATATATAAAGAGAGAGAGAGAGAGAGAGAGAGAGAAAATGAGAAAGAAAAAAATGGGAAGGGGGAGAGAGAGATAGAATGTGTAAGAGATGGAGAGAGAGAAAAAGACAGATATATGGAGAGAAAGGATACTAAAACAAAGAGGAAAAGAGATAAAAGGAGGAAAAGAAAAAGATGAAGAGGAAGAATGAGAAAAAAGGAGAAAGAGATATCGAGATGATGAGAAAGGGAGCAGAAAATGGGTGAGAGAGGGGGAGAAGAGAAAGATATATATATATATATATATATATAAAGAGAATAAGAGAGAGAAAGAGAGATAGAGAGTTGTATATTAATAAATAAATATATATTTATATATATTGTATATAGATATATATATATGTATTTGTTGTGTTTTATATATATATATATATATGTATTGGTCTGTATATGTATGTGTATATGTGTGTGTGTGTATGTATGTATGTATATATATATATCTATACATATGTATTTGGTGTATATATAAATATAAATATATATATGTGTGTGTGTGTGTGTCTATATATGTATGTATTTATATATATATATATATATGTATATATGGTTACCTATATATTTGTATATATGTATGTATGTATATATACGAACATATATGTGTATATATATAGATATATAGTTATGTAGTATGTATATATATAGTATAATATATATATATATATATATATACGCATCTATATATACATACAGATATATATATATGCGTATATATAAATATAAATTGATATAGTAGATGTAGTATATATATACATAGTATATATATACATATCTATATATGTTTATATATCTATGCATTACCAACCATTCATACTGTCCCTAAGGGGTAGAAAATGATGTATACTTAATACTATTTGGTTCCATTCTAATTTGCAAAAATCCACTTTTGCAATCAAGTTTAGAAAATATCTTTTTATTCCTTATCCAATTTATTAAGAGCTTTCTTTATGAGGTAAAAAATAACCATCAAACATAGTATTATCATTTAATTTTTTATAATTTATGACCATTCTAGCTTTTCCTCTAACAATTTCGACATGATTCCTTACCATAAAAGCTGGGGAACTATGAGGAGAATAGCTATCTTGTATTAGTCGTGCATTCAACAATTCTTTTAATTGTATTCTAAATTCTCTTTGACCTTCCTCATTATATCTCATAGGCTTTACTCTAATAATTTTGTCTTTATCTACCATTTCTAATTTAGCAGTTATCATATTATTATCCCAAAATTGAATAGGGTTATCAGTATAACACTGTCATAGTTTTGATTTAATATTCTCTATATTGATATCTAATAATCTCAACTCAATTTGGTTTTGTAATAAAGGTATTCTTTTAGGAAAAATCAGCTTTTTACTATATCTAATATCACCATGCTAAGCTGTGCGGGGAATAAAATTTATAGGAAAGGTTTTCGCATTTGCTTTTTTAAGTCTTTTAACAACAATTAAGTGATGACATGGAGTTTTAAAATGTATCTGGTAAGCAAGGGTATCAAAGATAACTTTATGAAATAATTGTAAAAAATTGTTGCGAAGTAAAATATCTAAGCCCATATTATAAAAATAAAATGGTGGACATTTAATAAGAAATGAGCCTAATAATATTATGGGTTGTTCTATTCCCAAAGAGATATCAATAAGATTATTTGAAATATCTTTTCCTTTAATTGGTTTCAATGACGGATGATATTCTTTCAAAAAACAATCAGCTTTACATAAGTATGATCTTAATCCACTATCTACATATGCAGCAAAATATTCTGCTTTATAATTTTTATATGTAATTCCTATTGGGATATAAATACTATAAGAGCTTGTCATTTTGGTATGTATATCAATTTTCCATTATATGCTATTTTCAGACCATATGAAGTTATTTGATAAGGTTTAACTGTTTCAAGAAAAGTAGTTCCTAACATAATTTCTAAAGTATCATTCATTCCTTCATTTTCAATTAATAATCTAATATTAATAATTTATGTTCCAAATTTTAATAATGTTTCTACAATTTCATTTATATCATGTATTTCTCCATTGAAATTTGTATATTGATGTGGATTATCTAAAGGAAATTTTTGTACATTATTACATAATTTATGACTTATATAATTTTCATTGGCTCCAGTATCTCTTAAAATATTAATGGGCTTGAATTGTAGTCCATCAAAATATTCTCCTTTTATTTTGTAATTACTTAATTCATAATTTTGAGGTATAATAATCTTACTATTTGTTTTATTTGTAGGATTACTTATTACATGAGTATTGATAAATGATAATCTTGGTGGTAAATAATTTTTTGTGATTAAAGGTTTTTCTAGTAAATCTAAATTTAAGGGTGTTGAATCAATTTCTTCTATTATAGGTAAACTAGGTACATGAATTTGACAAACATCATTAAATAAGTAAGGATAATCTATTGTGTCTTTTATATGAAAGCAAACGGAATGATGGGTATTTGAAATAGCATATGATATTGCATAAGTTATTGAATAAGGTCTATTATCTTCATAGAAGAAATCTGTTCATTAAAATTTTGTAATAAACTCAATGTTTTATCAAAATCTTTATCTTTTATATTATAAGCTATTCTTGAGTAAATATTAAATTTTAGTTTGCATATTGAAGATTTCCTCTTAAAATTCCTAAACATGCTTCCTTTCTATTTCTAATTCTGTTATCCATTATTGCTAAATCTATTGGTGTATCCAATCCTTTAGTAAATGTTTCTTTAATAATTATCTGTATAACGCCTATATGTATCCATCCAAGACTACTTTTAATTTGTGGTTTTAATTTATATATTTTATCTTCAATATCATTTTTTGTTAATAATGGTATAATTACTTTATTGGTTGTTAAAGATATCTCTAAAGCTCTTTCTTGAATATTTAATCCATAATAAAGATGATGTTTTCTAGGTTTTATTCATAATCTCTCTAGTGTATTTATATGATATCTTGAATAATTTGTTAATGAAAAATTTTCTTGTTGAATCTGTTTTAATTTTCTTTTATCTATCAATATTTCTTTATTATATTCTCCTAAAGATTTTCTTCTTTATCTATTACAGGATCTATTTCTATTATTTCTGTATTATTCATCCTCAGAAGATTTTGTGTACTCAGTATTTATTAAAATAAAAATACTTTCATCTGTACTTAATTCTTCAAAATTATCTATTTGAATAAATTCTCCTTCTTCAATCATTCTTTGGACATCTTCATCAATTTCAATTTTCCTTTTATTTTTATCAAAAATTTTCAGGCATTTATTTGCATAGTGATCCAGTTCTTTACAGTAATAGCATTGACATTCTTTAACATCTTTCTTTCTTCTTTTAATGGGTTTCTGAGGTTTTATATATTTTTTCTTTTTATAATATCTAGATTTTCTTTTCTTAAAATATCTTTTCTTATATTGTTTTCTTTTTTTATACTTTCTTTTGACTTTATTATAATAATAAGGACTATCAGATCCTATCATTAATGGTAATTTTGGCTTATCACAACATAATGAAATCTTTTTCCTTAATCCACTAGTCAATTTTGCTAAAATAGCATCTCCACACCATTCACTTAATTTATCCCTACAATGAACATTTCTTTTCCCCAATGTATCATTTTCACCTGGTTTATAAGTATCGATTAGTTTTTACCCCCAAGGGCCAGGTATCTTAGTAAAAAACAAAGGTAAGTATGATAAAGTGTTTGGTACTTGATTATAAATATGATAATAATAATAATCTTGGAAAACACATACATACCTATCTATTTCACACATATCACATAATTGTAATCTTAATAAAGCTATTAGATATTTTTGTGTAGTTGTTGGATCTCTAAAGAAATTGCCTTCTCCTAAAAACTCAAGTTTTAATACTTCTATAGCTCAAGTAATTATATTAGATAAACTATCATCAGTATAAAAAATAGTTTGTTGGACATCTTCTAAAAGGTTTTACCAATATCTTAATGCACTATTTAACAAACTTCTAGGTATAAAATGCTTTATTGATTCTTTATGTAATACCCTGCCCAAAACCACCTTTGACTATGGGGAAAAAGGTCATGCATTGCATAGCATTTCGCATTTCGCGTGTTATCTTAAAATTATTCTTGCATGGGTGCATGTGATTTTTAAAGTTGCTTTTGCATTCGACTTATTTGGTGTGAAATAATTGTGTTGTCTAAGAGTTGGTTAAGTGAAGTTTAGTCGAGGAGATGGAAGGATGAGAATTAGGGTGGAAAGAATTTCTTAGAGAAATATTAGCATTGGAGTTGGTTTGGAATAGCTGGGAGGTTGGTCATTTCCTTTGGTGACCCGAGTTCGAATCTTACCTCTTGCGAATCGTAGTTTTCTTTTTGAAAATTCTTTTCCTAGACTCCTCCATGTTTTGGCCGAAAAGACCCTAGCCATCCTAGTGAATTTTTAGTGCCATTTTTCTAAGGAAATAAGTCTCTATATTTATCTCCTAAATTCAAGGATTTTTTATGTGAATAAAGTTTATTGTTATTTTAAGCTTTTGTTCCCTTTGATTTTCGAAAAAAAAAACACTCTAGCTGAATAACTAAATTCCAACTTGATTTTAACTTATTAGATTTTGAAATGGATAGTTGGAATTAAAGTGATATTTTTCTAGTTGGATACCTTGTGGATTTTGAACCTAGAACCTTAGCTAAAAATCTGGAAAATTTTCTAGCTAGGTGCCGCCACTTTTTGAAGAAGTTTTAGCCCAACTCAAACTCTTTCAACACTAGGAAATCTTATCCAAAATCCTTTAGCAAATTAGATTTTATTTCAATCCTACTTCAACTAGGTTGCTTTCTTTTCCTAGCAGAATTTCGGCAGCCTTGTGCAAGCATAAGCTGTCTGAAATTCCAGCACTCCTAAGTGCAGTCCAACTCTTCAAATCCTAGCTCAAAACATCTAGAACACTCCTCATCAATTCATATTACCTTAGCCACACAAAAACCAGATTTTACTCACCAAAATTCCAGAAATTCGGCCAGCTTAGGAACCAGAATTTCGACCAGCCTTGCACAGGAAATTTTGGCCAGCTTGCACTCCAACTTAAACGAAAATTCTGCACACCAAAACCTACCAAAATCCTCAGCTGATTAAGCCAATTTTCAGCACCTAAAACCCTTGCCTTTTCTCTGTAAATTGCGGCAGAACAACAGCTAAAACAGTCCAGAATTTCTCCCCTCTAGTTCAGTGATTTTCACATAGCACATGAGCCATTCTTGCACATAATTTTAGTTCTCAAAACCTACTCAAACTCTTCCTTGTTTTAGCCAAAAACTCTGAACGCACACAGCCCTTTTCTGGAGCAATATTTCGGCCAGCGTAAGGTAGCAATTGCAGAATACATTCTTCTCATAAACCCTCCCAAATTCGGCAGCAACAAGGTGCACAACAAGCTGCAATTTTCAGCCTTGTTGTCCACGAAACTTAAAGCCATTAGGAGTTTTTCTTAACACCACTATCTAACCCTAAACCAATCTTCTCTAACCCTAAATCACAGTAGCTGACTACCCTCTCCATTCTACACGAAAATTCCAGCAAGAATCTCCCTACAATTTTCGAAAATCACAAGAACAATTCCTAGCAAGAAACCGATCACACTCTAAGGTAAGCAAAAACCATCTTAACCTCTTGATTCCTTTCTTCCATCACTTCTTCTCCTTTTCTTCCCTTGAATCATGCCACCTAAAGGCTGATTGCATCCCTTTTACCTACTTTTGGTCAAAAGGAAGGAAAGAAGGCAGCTTTTCCCTTCTACTCGAACGAACTCGGGACGAACACCATAGGAGTATCGAGATCTTGTTAACCCGGTTGTCCCAAGGTAAGGGAATCCTTACCCTTGATGTCGAAATTAAGGTTTAATATGGTTGATGATGTCCATTAGCACGATGAATGGGTATTTTGAGACGAGTAATTAATTAAGCATATTCGATGCATAGCAATGCCATATTTTCCGTGGTAATGATAGATATGAGTTGTGATGGTCAAGTCAAGCCTTTTTGATATAATTTTCATGTCTTTGATGAATATATGGTCATAAAATCTGAACTTTGGGGATTGGTTAATTTATTAGGAATTAGATAGTGGATTGTGAATTGTTATGGGAATAAATGAGTTTAGAGCATGTTCGAATCGATTGAGACCCTGATCATGATATTATATGGTTTTAGATCAGGAAGATATTTGAGGAAAGCAAGCTGTGATTTTATCTCATTTGTCTGAGGCATATCAAATAAGTCATTGCATAAACTCTTTTGTTAAATGTTGTGATGGCAAGTCTATGTTGTAAAGCTTTGTGAAGCTATTGTTAAACTATTTTCGCTTGGGTTATAGACGTGGATATTTATTATTTAAACGGTTTTCTCAAACTAATGATTTTATCTAGAAAACTATTCTTTCTCCTAAATTTTTAGAAAACTTTTTTAAAGAAAACCACGTTGTACAAAGCCAAGGTATGGAAATTTTGAATCAGGAATTGACGGATATGTTCGTTGAGTACTCCATAAGGATAGGCTAACAATACTAGTCTTGGAGGGCTAGAGTAAGTCTTCTGGCAGGAGGCCACCTCCAGAAGATAAGCTCGACTTGAAGAGGCGACAATATTGGTTGGTCAGGCCGGTCCGAGCTAGCATTTGTACCTGGTAAGGTATTATTTATTTTCCCGGCATGGATACTCAGATGGTTTTGTTAGGTGTAGAGAAGGAGGAGTATCTCACTTGGTGAGTTGTACACTCACCCTGATCAGAGCGCCCAACGTGTGGTAATCTGGTCCCGGCAAGGTGCACAAAGTGTGGTGCCTTGTCCTCATGGAGCCCAATGTGTGGTGACATGACTGTTTATTTGAGTGGATGATTTGTTTTGTATAAAGTGTGATTATGAGAAAAACCCACTCATTGCAAAAAGAAAGTATTTATGACTTGCCAAATATTTCTGCAAATGTTTTCCACTATGCATACACGAACTGTTTGAAACACCATGTGCACACACAGGACTTACTGAGATTTCATCTCACACTATTTTATATCATGTTTTTAGGAGATAGATTATGCTGAGCCAGCGGGGCATGTGATAGTTGAAGCTTTTGTTTTTTTCCCCATTTTGTTCTAGGAGCCGGTTGTTGTTTAAGCTTTTGAACGATATTTGTTTTATTTCGTATTGCTCCAATTGGAGTCGGATGTAATAAGAGTTTTTCTCTATTTATCTAAGTTAACTCTTTTGGGGCTGCCTTTACATTTTATACCTCGTTTTAAAGACTCCTTGTCCTACGGGATGGAGCGACATCCCTGCCCTTTTAGGGTACATAGTAGTGGGGTGTTACACTTTATCTAATTTATTAACAGTAACAACTTTTCTCATAGTAGTTTCCCATTTATCTATGTCTTCTTCAACATTTGAGATGCAGTCTATGTCTAAATATATTCCAAATGGATTAATAGGTTCAGCTCTCATTTTTTCTAAAGGAGTAAATTTATCTGTCTGTTGTTGCATAACGGAACTAATTCCAACATAACCTTTAATAGGTTTATCAAAAGCTTGTGAAGGATTTTTACTAGTATTGGGAATATCCGAAATATTAGGATTATATTCTGGTTTCATTTCAGTTATTTCAGGTTTTAAGTTTATAAATTGATCTCCCATATTTATTTCTCTGATCTTTGTTATTAAATTTTCCATATCATAGGGGATGTCGTCCGTATCTGTATTAATATTACTCATTTCCTTTATATCCTTTTGGTATATTCATATTTTCTAAATGCCTCTGTAGGGAACTTTTCTTTTCATATAAGATTATTATCCTTATTTCTTTTTTTGTTTCAGCAACTATCTCTTTTTTCTTTTCGTTATCTTTTTGTTGTAATAGGGTTCTAATTAAGACTGTCATTTTATCTTTTTCTAATGTTATCTTTTCTCCATAACTAATAATAGTTAGTTTTTTGTATCTCTGCTAAATATTTATCTAATTTAGTAGCCATATTGAATTCTGTTAAGATTATAAATTTTTGTTCATCCATCTTTTTGTATTCTACTTGATTCTGCTTGAGTTAAATCTTTAATTTCAAGGGGACTTAAATCATTAAAGTTTTCTAAACAATTTAAAAAATCTGCTTCCTCTAATTGATTAAAATCTTCTAGCCTAGGACTATGATCCTTCATATATTGTACACTATTGCTTAATACTTCAGATATTTTAGTGAGGATATAAGTTCTTAGGGAAAATACAGGTAAAGTAACTTTTATTTCTTCTCTAAGTTTTTTAAAATATCATTCAATTCGTTCAAGATCTTCTAAATTTGGTTTTTGTCTAATAATTGGTCTAATAGGTGGCTTTCCCAGCATCTTTAATCAGATCTATAACTCCAATCTATGTCATCTATATAATTATCAGATGTGAATCTTATGGGTGAGTATGAATTATTATTATCCCATTCTTGAGCATATCTAGCTTCAAACTCATCATCTACCATATCTAAATCATAAAAACTTATATGAAAATCTAGTGATGTAGTCGACTCTATTAGTTCAATATCCAAATTGTCTAGTTCTAGTATGGCTCCGATACTATTCTCTGAGTCTGAAAAGTTCCGATTCAAAACAAAAACATTTCTAGGTAAATTTTCTTGAAATATTATGACAAAATCGAGGGGATATAATGAAAATACAGAAATTGTAATCATAAGAAGGATTATTTCACACAAAGAGTTAGGTTATTAATCTTCTATACTATCAAACTATAAAGGGTCCACTATGCTTCCATACCTGAGTCTCTCTTTGACCTTGAAGATACCAAGTCACACCTTAGAACTTTTACCGAGCATTTCAGCTCCAACTTGCCTGTATCTGCAAATAAGTAACTTCTCTAGGCTCCTTCAGTATCCCAAAGCACAACACTGGGATCGTTTCCTACCTCCGGCGTACGAGACTTAGATAAGAAAATAGAGTATGCCTTTAAGATTTTGATAGGATATAGATTGACAACTTGGCTCTTGTTGTGATACTTAAAGAAAGTTTTATTTCATAGTAGAGATATTACAAATGAGTGTTTACAAGAAAACTGAAATCTGCAAGCTAAAGGATTGAGGATTACGGCTTTCCAATGTATATATTTATAGGGGTAGTCTCTGATAGACTTCAAATTCTGATTTTGTTACATTTAAGATGTCTTCTTCAGGTATCGATTATGGAAGAGTGAGTCACCTGTCATGTTGCAATCATCTATGTTGAGTCATTTGTCTTTTTCCAATTATTGCTATCGATCACTGCCTTATCTTCTAGCTGTCCTTATTCCTTATCGTAGGCATTTGAAAGTGGAGTCTTAGTGGTTTTCGAGTGCTTGTCACTGTCACTAGACCTACTACTTTGTTGAGTACATGCTGGACAAATTCCACCTTCATGGTTTTTGAATTGACATATTTTAGCTTGAAACTGAGGACTTGATTGAATAATTTCCTTTTCAAGGAATTTTATCTTTGTCTATAAATATTTTTCAGCACTGGGAGGAGTCTTTTTAGCAGGACTGAGCATGATAGAAGAATGCATTTTCTTTCCTCCATATGTGCAGAATTTTTTTTTGAAGGTACTTTCCATAATTTGTAGTACAACTCTAATGCCAAGCCCTTCTATAATGAATATCTACTTCTTCAAAATTTTTAAATTCCTTTCTGTTATCAGCCTAAATAGAATAGGGATATCCTTTCCCAACTTGGATAAAATGAAAGGCTGGATATCTTTCATCTTCAAAGAAGTCAGGTCTAGCAGAGACAAATTTCAAGTATAAAATATCATTTAACGTAACTGTAGGATTATGAATAAAGAAATCTTTTACTCCTTCCTGTATCCAAAAAGGTAATTGGGATATTTCAAGAAAGTTTGGAGGAGAAAGATAAATTAAATTGATAGCCCCAAAGTCATACTAGTATCTTATTTCTTGGGGAGAAGAATCTTGTAAATAATTTATTCTTGGATATATCACGATAAAATCCAAGTATCTATTTTCAGTATTAGAAAGACTATAGAGTTCTCTCATTATCTATTGTTGTATCTCCACAACAAGGAGTATCTTTGTGGGGATTTTTTCAGGAAAGATTGTTGCATTCTCCTTATGTGGCCACAGACAAATTTTTTCTTCTTTTCCTTTTTGTGGGGTCTTTGAACATGATCCTAAATTTTTTATTTCTGATTTTTCTAAGATAGTTTTAGGCACCTTCCTATTCATCTCAAAATTATTTATTCGGGTCTTTATCATTTTACTTGCAGACATTAGTACATCTGTAACCTCTTCCGTCATACCTGGAAGCTGTGCAATATCAATGATGCCAGAGATATTATCTTGTATACTCATAATCTGATTTTCCATATCTTCTAAAAGCTTAATGATCCTTTGTTTTCAAGTGTCCATTCTTGAAATATAAAGACATATCTATTCAAATATCAGCTTTTATTTCAAAATACCTTTGCTATATCAAGTCTTTCGTGGCTTGATTAATATACACCATATAAGATCGTGGTCGATATCTCCTGAGTTCATAATCAACATTATCATGATAAGCATAACATTGATCTACAGTCTCTAAAGAATCGACCGTCTTTTTGAAGTAATGGTAACATCCAAGAGTAATTAGCTCTTGTAGAGCATAATAATAACGAGCAGATTCAGACACTGTGTTCTCTGGTCAAATAATCTGTTAAAACATTTTTGTTAGACTTTATAATTTCAATATCAAATTGAGATTCAGCTAGTAAAATCTACCATCTAATCAACCTTTTATATTCAGGTTTAGATGGTAAATTATCTCTAATAAAAGCTTTTACTTGTGTATTATCAATTCGTAATAAGAACCTTTTAGGTAAAAGAAAGTAATAAAACTTCTGACAACTCTTAACCACAGCTAATAATTCTTTTTCATTAATATGATATCTTTTTTGTGTATCACTGAAAGTTCCTGAACAATATCTACAAATTAATTCTTTGTCTTTATCTTTCTTTTTCAGAACTCCACTCTAATAATTTTCAGAAGCATTGGTTTCTAAAATTAAATCATTTGTGTTTCTGCAGGCAATTGTAACTTTGGTAAAGTACTACATATTTGTTTAATTTTCTTAACATGATTTTCTAATGTGGTATCAAAACTAAATATTTTATTCTGTTTTAATAAACTTTGCAGGGGTTGTTTAATTTAGCAAGATTCTCTATAAAATCTGAAGCATAATTCAAAATTCCTAAAAAGCTTTGAACTTGCTTTTTATTACTTAATTTATCTGGAAAATTACTTAATTTTTTTTCTAGAATATGAGGTTGTAATTTTATTCCCTTACTATCTATCATCATTCCTAAAAACTCTATCTTTTCTTGCATTAATTTAGCTTTCTTTTTAGATAAAGCTAATCCATGCTTAATACATAGATCACAAAATACATCCAAATGCTTAATATGAGATTCTATAGAATTAGATAGGATAAGCACATCATCAACATATACAAATATAAAATCATAAGGTTTAAATATATTATCAATTTTTCTTTGAAATATTTGAGGTACATTTTTTAATCCAAAAAGTATTACCAACCATTCATATTGTCCCTGAGGGGTAGAAAATAATATATACTTAATACTATCTGATTCCATTCTAATTTACCAAAATCCACTTTTTCAATCAAACTTAGAAAATATCTTTTTATTTATACATATATATATGTATCGATATATGTTTATATATCTATGCATATATATGTAAATATACATATGCATATATACATATATATACATATGTATATATATATATGTACATATATGTGTGTATATATATATATATACATGTATATATATATATATGTATATACAAATATGTATTTGTAGCCCAGGATATTTCAATAACAAATCAACTGATTTTATAAAAACTTTGAAAGTTTACACGAGATGCTGCTGAATTACAAGGTTTTGAAAATGATGACAAATGCTACAAATATCAAAATATAGAGGGGTTTCACTCTCAGGTTTCTCAGCCTGCAAATGAGTCTTCATTTCTTGAGTCAATTGCAGCCTTATATAGGCTACAGTGGCGAAACTTTCTCTGATTCCTTGCTGCATTATTGTTGTGGGGTCTATCTGAGTGGAGGAAGGAATCAAGTTGTCTGCCATTACAAGGAATTGTTCAAAAAGTCTTTTTGAGTGGAAGGGTCCTCCATTTTCTGCTGTCAACTGAATTATTTTGCAATAAAGCTGTGTAATGTGGTAAAGGTGCATTGCTTGCTGATAAAGTTGGAGCTGTCTCTTTTCTCTTTTTCTTTTTGAATGGAGTCTCGTCATTATGGACTTTGGCAGCGGTATGCTTGAGCAATACCGGAAGGATTGTCCATATCTCCATTATAAAAAATACTAAAGTCTGGCTGTGATTCTGACTCACTCTTATCATCATCTGCTTGATGTAGTTGTTGCTGTAAAAGTTGCAGTTGAAGCTACAATTCTTCTTTGCTTATCTTCTTTCCTTTACTGGAGGAGGACTGAACATCGAGGTCTTTCTGCTTTGTTTTCAGGACTGGAGTCCATCCCTTAATCTTGATCTCCTTACAGAGATATTTCACATTATTGATGGAACCAATTTTATAATTCCATCCTAGGACATAACAAATCATTTTCTTAAAATTATATTTACATAACTGATTATTCAATGATAAAGCCTACATCTGGCTTTTTATTACAAACTGATTGAATTTCTGCAAATTTGAACTAGAAAGAGTAGATTTATCTCCACAAAATATTTTCCACCAGGCATAAAACCATCTGGGTATAGGACTGATTGTTTCTTTTCCGTACTTGATGAATCAGGTATGGGTAAGATCTCGAAGATACATAAAATTGTATCAAGCATCAATATAATCCATGAAATTATAGGTGGGAGGTTTAAATAGGATTTTGAACTGGATTGGTATGTAAATGCCAGTGACTGGCCAAGTGTTTAACTCAAGGATTTTCATGATTCTACATTTAGAGTAGGAAATAGCTTTATCTGCCTGACTGAGGTTACGTTCATGCTCGAATTCTACCGAACCGGTGGCATAAAGGATATGTTCATAGTAGAGACGGGTTTTTAGAGGTTCTGCTTTGAATACACGGCTGGATTGACGGTAGGCTTCTGGATGAAGTTTATTGACAATTTCTCTTTCTGGTTTTACTGTTAGCTCTCTGGGCAGAGCTAGCACTGGTATAACTGTTTTTGGCAAGAATTCAAACTTCTCTATGGTAGAGGGAGTAAGCTTTTCTGGTTTGGTTGGTGTTTTGGGAATAACTGCTTCCTTAAGAGAAGTTGGAAAAGGAATTGCATAGAAGGATTGGTCTGTTTTTTGGGTCTCTGTATTCTTTTGAGAAGAGGCTGGATCAAAGAGATTCATAGTAAGCGGTTGTCTGCTTACTAAGTTGGTAGGGAGAGGAGGAAAGGAGTTTAAGACTGCAAATCGATTACCTGTGGGTGGACGAAGCTGAGGTCACTGATCCATGTATGATTTCTTCGATTTAGCATGCTATTTATAGAGGTATATGAATGAGCACCTGAATTGAATCGGTACTCATTACAGTGTTAAATACTGTGTTAAAAGCTTTACATACGTCCTTGCAAAAACTCTCGGGTTAAGAAATCTGGTAGGGAATTATTCTCTCCTTTGATAAATTCATTATCGAAATCAAAGTTGGATAAAAGGGCTTGCCATCTGGCAAAGATCTGTTTTGCCACGAGGTTTTTAACATCTTTTTGTAAAACATCTTTGGCTGCTTTGCAATTAATTCGGAGTAAAAACTTTTGATTTATCAAATCATCTTGAAATTTTGAAATACATAAAACAATAGCAAGAATTTCCTTTTTAATTGTACTATAATTCTTTTTACTAGAAAGCCAAATATCTGAATGATATCTGACTAGCTGTTCTGAAGAGGAATTGGTTTTCCTTTGTTTGAGAATACCTCCATAACCAAGTTCTGAGGCATCTGTTTCTACAATCATAAAAGCAGTTGGATCTGGGATTCCTAAACAAGGATGTTTTTTGACAATTTGTTTTATCTTCTTAACTGTTTGGGTTTGTTCGATACCCTAAGGGATTGGATCTTTGCGAAGTCATTTATACAACGGTTCACAGATTTGTTGAAGATTGGGAATAAAGTCTGAGATATAATTTAAACATCCTAAAAATCGTTGAAGTTGGGTTTTGTCCTTGATTTCATCAAAAAATCTGTCTGTAAATTCTATTGCTCTATAGATGAGTTTGTAGGTTCCTTGGGTTAAGTTATGACCTAAGAAACGAATCTGGGTTTGACAAAGTTTGAGTTTCGAGGCACTCACTACCAGCCTATTTTTCTTGATAATTTCACGAAAAATACGTAATTGTTTTAAATGTTGGTCAAAAGATTCACTAAAGATTAATACATCACCAATATAAACGATACTAAATGATGTATAAGGATTAAAGATGTCATTCATAACTTTCTGGAATTCACTAGGGGCATTTTTTAAACTAAAAGGCATGACATTCCATTCATATTAACCGAAGAGAACATTAAAGGCTGTTTTGTACCGATCTTCTTCTTTAATCTGTATTTGCCAGAATCCTGATTTCATATCAAATTTACAATAAAGAACTGCTCTATATGTTCTTTTCAACAAATCTCGTTTGTTGGGGATTGGATATTTTATCCATTTTAAAGCTTTATTTAAGGGCTTATAATTGATGACTAATTGAGGGACGCCTCGTTCTTTTTCAGCATTATTATTAACATAAAAGGCTGTACAAGACCAGGCTGAACTTGATTCTCTAATTAAGGCTTTCTGTAATAAAGCTTGAATTTCTTGTTTGCAATATTCAACTAATTCTTAATTCATATGTATGGGCCTAGCTTTTGTAGGTATCATTGATTCATCAAAATCATCAATGTTGGGGAGACTGGTGATATGCTTTTTTCTTTCCCAAAAGGTAGTGGGGATGTTAGAACAAATTTGATGCTCGAAATCTTTTCCGATAGATTCTATCTTATCCTGAATGTCTTTTAGTTGTAGTTGCTCTTTGATTCTTGTATATTTCACATTTTCCTTTAAAAAAGCTATTTGTTTTTCTCGACAAAGAATCTTCTTTTTCAGAAGATTGATATCTTTGGTTTGTGGACTTTGTAGAAAGGAAAAGGTGACTCGTACAGATCTAATATCTATATGGACACCACGTTGGTCTACAGCAAAAGGGTAGATTTGAGTTAAGAATGGAGTTCCTAGGATTACATCCTGACTTAAATCTTTAATGATTAGAAAAGAGTTTACGAAACAAAATTGTTTATTGCATATATGAGCATTGGATAATTTATATTTAATTTTTAGCTGTTCACCAGCAGCTGTATATAATTTAGAGCCTATTTTTTCTAAATATTTAGTGGGGATTATTCCTTCACAGATGTAATTTTGATCCGCGCTAGAATCAAGAAGGGCGACTATCTAGATTGAAAAATCTCCTATTTTGAGGAGGACAGGAATATACCATTTTTGAAAAGTAATCTGAGAAATAGCTGAAATATAATCTGGATTCTTCTCATTTTGTTCAGCTTCTACGTCTGAAAAAGAGATAGGATTAGAAGTATCAATCAATGGTTTTTCAAGATTGAGTTGAACTAAATTTGTATTTACTTGATTGATATTATAAATTCTTTGAGTATTATGCTCCTTTAACCATTTAATTTATTGTTTTAATTATTTAATTTCTAGATGTAATTTCTGTAAGGAGATTGAAGGTTCTTTCTGTTTTCTTTTAAATTTATCAAATGCTTATTTTAGATTGTATGGTTCTACTTGTACTTTTGGATTAAGAACTACATCTTTGACATTTAACAGATATTCTCTTTTAGCTGTTTCATCCTGAATATGATCTAAGAGTTCAAAGAAGAGTTCTTTATTTGCACGAGTGATTACATTAACTTGATCACGTGGTTTAGTACTAAGCATGCTGAGTTCTCCTATTGCACAGGTACATAAGCCTGTACAATCACAGGAGGATTTTTCAATTGAATCGTCTTCCGAAGAATTTTCTTGAATTTCAAATACTTCTTCAATTTCACTATCATCAATGTCAGATGACTGGGATGAATCATATTGGTCAAGGATTTGATTGATTTGATCTAAAGCATCTTTGGGTAAAGATAGTTGATTTACCTTTTTCTTCTTTTTTGCTTTGAGTTTACATTCATATGCTTTATGTCCTTATTTTTCGCAAAAATAACACTTCATTGTATCTTTTGATGATTTGTCTTTTATTCTCTTTTTAAAATGTTTTAAAGTTTTTTCTTTTCTATCTTTTCTAAAGTTTTTCTTCTTAGACTTTAGTTGAAGCTGTTTAGATGGAGGAGTTATTGGAGAATAGCCAAAGATTTTGCAGAAGTTTCCTAATTCCTTTTTAGATTTCTTATGATATGATTCCATTTGCGATTTAAGTTTGAGATCTGTGCAGAGGTTTGCGCCTGCTTGGTTTACATAACTAATTAACTGACCGTATGCTAAATAATTATAAGGAATTGTATTTCCAAAATCTTACTTGAGTTTTTGCCTGACTTTTTCTGCAAATAAAGGTGGTAATCCTGAAATAAATCGTTCTTTCCAGAACGCATGATGACAGTCTGTTCTTAACATTACCTTTTGTAGAAACATGTCTTTATACCATCTGAATCATGTAATTTTGGGCAAGTTAAATTAGTAAGGATTTCTTAACTTCTATCAGCTAATTGCTGGGGATTTCCTACAAAATGTTGAGTTCGAGTAAACATAAATGTATTTAAACAATCTAAAATTGATTTGTTGTTTGACTGGGTTGACCATTAACGTTTTGGAATATCTTGGTTTGGATTTTGGTGGCATTTATAATTTCTTGATGCTGTTGCTTAGTAAGGTAGTTATTCCACCACCCCTGAAGGACACCATTAAATCCAGTGGTTAAAATATGAAGGATAGATTGATCGGAATTAGATGGGTTTTTACATTTAATGGCTGTAATAGCCCTAGACATTTCCTGAATTACATTTACAATGCTATGTTCAGACATGCCATCTATATTCCATTCACTACTTTCTTCATCGGTAAAGGCGATACCGGTATCAAGATGTCGTTCTTCAAATTGAACATCTGGAAAGGATGGTCGAGGATAATAATTTCGAGTGTAATGAATTTTCGAATCATTTTGACATAGGTTTTTTATTTTTAAAAGTAAGCTTATTAAGCTATTCTGGAGAATGATCAATGTCTATTAAAGAGACTGGTTGATTTAAAGTTTGAAGATGTGATTTAGAGCTGGATTCGGGATTGTCTTTAGTTTTAAATTTATTTAGTTTTTCAATAACTTCTTTAATAAAGTCTAAATCATCTAGATTCATTGTTCCTTTATCAAGTTTTATATTTTTTGGTTCATATAAAATAGGTTTAAATACTGGATTAAGATCTATTGATTGTTTTGGATTAAACTGTTTTAATTGTGGAATTTCTCGTACAGTGGATTTACTATCCAATTGTTCTACTTTGCTAGCCATAGTAATTAACATTTGATTTGTATAATTATTTTGCTGAATAACTTTATGTAAATCTTTATTTGTTACATCACCTTGTTTATCTAGATTTTTTAGCTTAAAGGGAGAAGCTGTTACTACTTGATTTTCTACTGGAATCTTAGTTTTTTCGGCAGGAGGGAATACTGATTCTTTCACTTCATTTATGGTAGTATACCATTTTTTGGTAATGACATTTAATAGATCACGTTTTTTATATTTAATTAATTCATACCAATCAAAGAAATCTAAATGTTGTTTCATTTTGATTTGATCAGAATAATATTGTTGTAAAAGTCTAGCTCTTTCAGATTCAGAAATAGTAGCAAAATACCATTTACATTTAAGCTTATTACAAGGTCTATTCCACAATTGACGAAGATAATATTTATTTAACACAAAATCATTTTCAGAAGTTAAAACCATTAAAGAAGAGGGCATAGAAGGCATATTCATTTCTGATTGAGTAGGACTTCCAGACTTATCACTAACATTCTCTTCATAATTTACTTTAGGAATTTCTCCAGCAACGTCGACATTACTAAAACGTTTATTACTTTGAGTTCTTGGCAAGGGAAAAGAGGATGAAGATGAGGCTGAAAAGGATTTTCTTCGGAATTCTAATTCAATATGGCCTGCTGGTGTTTCTATGATTTTTCCTATTGTTTTAGATTCATAATGTTTTTTAGGATTAATGGTATTTTCAAAATTCCAAATAGGGTTTTGAAGAACATTATTCCATTTAATCATTCGTGAGACAAAGGTATTTGATCTGTCAAAATTAGTCTCTAATAAACAAGTTTCTTTTAGATTATCAATATGTTGTTTAGCTTTAGGGTTTATTGTGATTTTCATTACTTTGTAATAGACACGATAAATTAAACCAATGGATTTAGAACCTAATTCAAAATCTAAATTCTTTGTTTGAATGTTTAAAATTAAAGATTTCAGTATATGTGGATTTGTGAGATCTACTGTAAAATTTGGATAATGGTTAAAATAAACTGGACCATTGGCTGTGTTTGATTCAAGGACTGCTAACAAGCTATTTTGAAAATTAAGATGCCTACTATCTCTTAGAAGAAGGCAGATTGGGGCATTAATACCTAAACGGTATAGAGGTTTGATGGCTACTTGAATTAATCCTATGTGAAGATATCAATATTTATTTTTTCTATGGTGTTCTAAGGTTTCTAGATTTAGAAGTTGAATTGTACCATAGGGCTGATTTATGGAAACTATTTTTTCAGTGGTTTTGATTGTATAATTTTGAACTAAATCAAATATTCATTTTTCATAGAACTTGTCAAAATTTTCTATGGGTAAATTCCAATTCATTAGTCTGGATTCAACTTTATTTAATTGAGTACTTACTTCTAAATCATTTACTGATTCAATGTCAATATCGGAAAGATTGGAGGCCATGTGAGTAGAAAGATTACTTTCTCTCTCTTTATCTATGCTAGAGTAGATAATGTGAATTCTATTGTTCTTTAGAGTTATATCGTAACCTATGTTTCTTTGTTTTTTCTCAGGACATACCTAACACACTATGCTTATGGTTGACAGCGACGGGACCACCCCCCGGTCAAGGTTTACACAATGCCACTCTTGGCTATCAACAGCCTAGTCCAACGATTCTGGGCAGACCAACGTACTAACTGCACTCGCAGGTGACTATCAACCATCACAGTTTAAGAATACTGGAAGAAACATACGAAAAGGGATAACACTTAAGAACAAAAAAAAGCGGATTAAACTACATCATGCAAGTTTCAGAGAAATAAAGTAAATGAACTTACTCGGACATGATTTTGCAAATCATAGAAGGTTTATGATGAAGTAAACTGAACACTTGGCTCTGATACCAATTTGTAACCAAGGATATTTCAATGCCAAATCTTTTGATTTTATAAAAATTTTGAAAGTTTACACGAGATGCTGCTGAATTACAAGGTTTTGAAAAAAATGACAAATGGTACAAATATCAAAATATAGAGGGGTTTCACTCTCAGGTTTCTCAGCCTGCAAATGAGTCTGCATTTCTTGAGTCAATTGCAACCTTATATAGGCTGCAGTGGCGAAACTTTCTCTGATTGCTTGCTGTATTATTGTTGTGGGGTCTATCTGAGTGGAGGAAGGAATCAAGTTGTCTGTCATTACAAGGAATTGTTCAAAAAGTCCTTTTGAGTGGAGGGGTCCTTCATTTTCTACTGTCAACTGAATTATTTTGCAATAAAACTGTGTGATGTGGTAAAGTTGCATTGATTGCTGATAAAGTTGGAGCTGTCTTTTTTCTTTTTTTCTATTTGAATGGAGTCTCGTCATTATGGGCTTTGGCAGAGGTATGTTGAGCAATACCAGAAGGATTGTCCATATCTCTATTATCAAAAATACTAAAGTCTGGCTGTGATTCTGACTCACTCTCATCATCATCATCTGCTTGATGCAGTTGTTGCTGTAAAAGTTGTAGTTGAAGCTACAATTCTGCTTTGCTTATCTTCTTTCCTTTACTGGAGGAGGACTGAACATCGAGGTCTTTCAGCTCTGTTTTAAGGACTGGAGTCCATCCCTTAATCTTGATCTCCTTACAGAGATATTTCACATTATCGATGGAATCAATTTTATAATTCCATCCTAGGACATAACAAATCTTTTTCTCAAAATTATATTTACATAACTGATTATTTAATGATAAAGCCTGCTTCTGGCTTTTTATTACAAGCTGATTGAATTTCTGCAAATTTGAACTAGAAAGAGTAGATTTATCTCCACCAAATATTTTCCACCAGGCATAAAATCATCTGGGTATAGGACTGATTGTTTCTTTTCCGTACTTGATGAATTAGGTATGGGTAAGATCTCGAAGATACATAAAATTGTATCAAGCATCAATATAATCCATGAAATTATAGGTGGGAGGTTTGAATAGGATTTTGAACTGGATTGGTGTGTAAATGCCAGTGACTGGCCAAGTGTTTAAATCAATGATTTTCATGATTCTACATTTAGAGTAGGAAATACCTTTATCTGCCCGACTGAGGTTACGTTCATGCTCGAATTCTACCGAACCGGTGGCATAAAGGATATGTTCATAGTAGAGGCGGGTTTTTAGAGGTTCTGCTTTGAATACACGGCTGGATTGACGGTAGGCTACTGGATGAAGTTTATTGACAATTTCTCTTTCTGGTTTTACTGTTAGCTCTCTGGGCAGAGCTAGTACTGGTATAACTATTTTTGGCAAGAATTCAAACTTCTCTTTGGTAGAGGGAGTAAGCTTTTCTGGTTTGGTTGGTGTTTTGGGAATAACTGCTTCCTTAAGAGAAGTTGGAAAAGGAATTGCATAGAAGGATTGGTCTGTTTTTTGGGTCTCTGTATTCTTTTGAGAAGAGGCTGGATCAAAGAGATTCATAGTAAGTGGTTGTCTGCTTACTAAGTTGGTAGGGAGAGGAGGAAAGGATTTTAAGACTGCAAATCGATTACCTGTGGGTGGACGAAGTCGAGGTCGCTGATCCATGTATGATTTCTTCGATTTAGCATGCTATTTATAGAGGTATATGAATGAGCACCTGAATTGAATCGGTACTCATTACAGTGTTGAATACTGTGTTAAAAGATTTACATACGTCCTTGCAAAAACTCTCGGGTTAAGAAATCTGGTAGGGAATTATTCTCTCCTTTGATAAATTTAATATCGAAATCAAAGTTGGATAAAAGGGCTTGCCATCTGGCAAAGATCTGTTTTGCCACGAGGTTTTTAACATCTTTTTGTAAAACATCTTTGGCTGCTTTGCAATTAATACGGAGTAAAAACTTTTGATTTATCAAATCATCTTGAAATTTTGAGATATAATTTAAACATCCTAAAAATCGTTGAAGTTGGGTTTTGTCCTTGATTTCATCAAAAAATCTGTTTGTAAATTCTATTGCTCTATAGATGAATTTGTAAGTTCCTTGGGTTAAGTTATGACCTAAGAAACGAATCTGGGTTTGACAAAGTTTGAGTTTCGAGGCACTCACTACCAGCCCATTTTTCGTGATAATTTCACGAAAAATACGTAATTGTTTTAAATGTTGGTCAAAAGATTCACTAAAGATTAATACATCACCAATATAAACGATACTAAATGATGTATAAGGATTAAAGATGTCATTCATAACTTTCTGGAATTCACTAGGGGCATTTTTTAAACTAAAAGGCATGGCATTCCATTCATATTGACCGAAGAGAACATTAAAGGCTATTTTGTACCGATCTTCTTCTTTAATCTGTATTTTCCAGAATCCTAATTTCATATCAAATTTACAACAAAGAACTGCTCTATATGTTCTTTTCAACAAATCTCGTTTGTTAGGTATTGGATATCTTATCCATTTTAAAACTTTATTTAAGGGCTTATAATTGATGTTTAATCGAGGGACGCCTCGTTCCTTTTCAGCATTATTAATAACATAAAAGGCTGTACAAGACCAGGCTGAACTTGATTCTCTAATTAAGGCTTTCTGTAATAAAGCTTGAATTTCTTGTTTGCAATATTCAACTAATTCTTAATTCATCTGTATGGGCCTAGCTTTTGTAGGTATCATTGATTCATCAAAATCATCAATGTTGGGGAGACTGGTGATATGCTTTTTTCTTTCCCAAAAGGTAGTGGGGATGTTAGAATAAATTTGATGCTCGAAATCTTTTCCGATAGATTCTATCTTATCCTGAATGTCTTTTAGCTGTGGTTGCTCTTGGATTCTTGTATATTTCACATTTTCCTTTAAAAAAGCTATTAGCTTTTCTCGACAAAGAATCTTCTTTTTCAAAAGATTGATATCTTTAGTTTGTAGACTTTGTAGAAAGGAAAAGGTGACTCATACAGATCCAATATCTGTATGGACACCATTTTGGTGTACAGCAAAAGGTTAGATTTGAGTTAAGAATGGAGTTCCTAGGATTACATCCTGACTTAAATCTTTAATGATTAGAAAAGAGTTTACGAAACAAAATTGTTTATTGCATATATGAGCATTGGATAATTTATATTTAATTTTTAGCTGTTCACCAGCAGCTGTATATAATTTAGAGCCTGTTTTTTTTTTCTAAATATTTAGTGGGGATTATTCCTTCACAGATGTAATTTTGATCCGCGCCAGAATCAAGAAGGGCGACTATCTAGATTGAAAAATCTCCTATTTTGAGGAGGACAGGAATATACCATTTTTGAAAAGTAATCTGAGAAATAGCTGAAATATAATCTGGATTCTTCTCATTTTGTTCAGCTTCTACGTATGATAAAGAGATAGGATTAGAAGTATCAATCAATGGTTTTTCGAGATTGAGTTGAACTAAATATGTATTTATTTGATTGATATCTAAAATTCTTTGAGTATTCTGCTCCTTTAACCATTTAATTTCTTGTTTTAATTCTTTAATTTCTAGATGTAATTCCTGTAAGGAGATTGAAGGTTCTTTCTATTTTCCTTTAAATTTATCAAATACTTCTTTTACATTGTATGGTTCTACTTGTACTTTTGGAGTAAGAACTAAATCTTTGACCTTTAACAGATATTCTCTTTTAACTGTTTCATCATGAATATGATCTAAGAGTTCAAAGAAGAGTTCTTTATTTGCACGAGTGATTACATTAACTTGATCACGTGCTTTAGTACTAAGCATGCTAAGTTCTCCTATTGCACAGGTACATAAGCCTGTACAATCACAAGAGGATTTTTCACTTGAATCGTCTTTTGAAGAATTTTCTTAAATTTCAAATACTTCTTCAATTTCACTATCATCAGTGTCAGATGACTGGGATGAATCATATTGGTCAAGGATTTGATTGATTTGATCTAAAGCATCTTCGGGTAAAGATAGTTAATTTACCTTTTTCTTCTTTTTTGCTTTGAGTTTACATTCATCTGCTTTATGTCCTCGTTTTTTGCAAAAATAACACTTAATTGTATCTTTAGATGATTTGTCTTTTATTCTCTTTTTAAAATGTTTTAAAGTTTTTTCTTTTCTATCTTTTCTAAAGTTTTTCTTCTTAGACTTTAGTTTAAGCTTTTTAGATGGAGGAGTTATTAGAGAATATCTAAAGATTTCGCAGAAGTTTCCTAATTCCTTTTTAGATTTCTTATGATATGATTCCATTTGCGATTTAAGTTTGAGATCTCTGCAGAGGTCTGTGCCTGCTTAGTTTACATAACTAATTAACTGACCGTATGGTAAATAATTATAAGGAATTGTATTTCCAAAATCTAACTTGAGTTTTTACCTGACTTTTTCTGCAAATAAAGGTGGTAATCCTGAAATAAATCGTTCTTTCTAGAACGCATGATAACAGTCTATTATTAACATTACCTTTTGTAGAAACATGTCTTTATACCATCTGAAATCATGTAATTTTGGACAAGTTGAATTAGTAAGGATTTCTGAACTTCTATCAGCTAATTGCTGGAGATTTCCTACAAAATGCTGAGTTAGAGTAAACATAAATGTATTTAAACAATCAGAAACTGTTTCTGTTGTTTGACTGGGTTGACCATTGACATTTTGGATTATCTTGGTTTGGATTTTTGTGGCATTTAGAATTTCTTGACGCTGTCGCTCAGTGTAGGATACATACATACATATATACAAATACATATGTACACATATATACATGTATATGTAAATATTCATGTATGTATATCTGTATATACATATATATAAATATATAGGTACACACACACACACACACACATATATATATATATATATATATATATATATATATATATACATATATGTATACACACACACACACACATACACACACACACACATACACAAACATATATATGTGTGATATATAGACATATATTTATGTAATATGTATATCCATAGTATGTAGTATTTATATGACCACACACATATATACACCATATACACACACACACACATAGATATATATATATATATATGTTTGTGTGTATATATATATATATTTATATATATTTGTATTGGACATATATATGTTTAAGTTTTTTTTCAATAAATCTATATGATTAAAATTATTTAATAAAAATAATACTTTAATTAACAGTATATAAAATTTTAAATTTATATAAATATAAATATATTTTATTATATTGAATTACGTTGTTTCATAACAAATTTAATATAATTATTGTATTTTTATAATATATTATTATTTTAAAATTTTAAAAGTTATTACGAATAGTTTAAATAAATAAAAAAAATGATTATAGGAAACAAAGTAGCTTGGCCCAACGGCTGAGACATAAGGTTTCCATGCGTGAGGTCGCGGGCAACGAATCTTTGTTGCCTCACTTAACTCTCAATTTCAAGTTAATTTGGAATTGCAATCCGGTACGGTGGGTTCATGTGGACCATGCTTTGGAGAAGTTGTGATTCGGTGTGGCGAGTTCACGTGCACCATGCTAAATTAAAAAATTTTAAAAATTCAGTAAGGGGGCTCTGATATGATACTACGGGTTCACGTGAACCATGCTAAATGATAAATTTTAAAAAATTTTGGCTAGAAAATAAATTAGTGACAAGAAATTTGGTTGTCACTACTTTATGTGGATATTATCACTAATGAATGATCATTAGTGACAAGATATAGGTAATAGTGACAACATTTGTAATGAATTAGTAACGAGAAAAGTTGTCACTTGACGCGTAAATTTTGGGTATATAAAATCATCAAGTTTAAATCAATCCCTTAATCAAGTTTTAATTAAACATTAATCCTAAAATACACATGTGAGCAAGTATACTCATTACAAGTATAGTATAGAAAATTAACGAGTATCGATCCTCAAAAGAACAAGTACACACTAATCACTCTTTATTTATTGTTTAACCGACCCTCAATAAAGTGAGAAAAGAATAAAAAAATAAAAAAATCTATATAACTCAAGGATGTAGGTTTATGCAATTTAGATAATTATCCTAGAAAATATGACAATGAACAAATTAGCAATTCTCTCAATTAAGTATCATCTTGGCATCATGAAGAAACGTAAAGTTAAATTCAATCATTTGTCAATTCATGAATTCACATAGGGAAATTCCACTTCGTTTATCAATCCATAGAATCCTATATTTTTATTCATATTAACATCCAAGAGTAATTAGCTCTTGTAGAGCATAATAATAACAAGCAGATTCAGACACTGTGTTCTCTGGTCAAATAATCTGTTAAAATATTTTTGTTAGACTTTATAATTTCAATATCAAATTGAGATTCAGCTAGTAAAATCTACCATCTAATCAACCTTTTATATTCAGGTTTAGATGGTAAATTATCTCTAATAAAAGCTTTTACTTGTGTATTATCAATTCGTAATAAGAACCTTTTAGGTGAAAGAAAGTAATAAAACTTCCGACAACTCTTAACCACAGCTAATAATTCTTTTTCATTAATATGATATCTTTTTTGTGTATCACTGAAAGTTTCTGAACAATATCTACAAATTAATTCTTTGTCTTTATCTTTCTTTTTCAGAACTCCACTCTAATAATTTTCAGAAGCATCGGTTTCTACAATTAAATCATTTGTGTTTCTGCAGGCAATTGTAACTTTGGTAAAGTACTACATATTTGTTTAATTTTCTTAACAGGATTTTCTATGTGGTATCAAAACTAAATATTTTATTTTGTTTTAATAAACTTTGCAGGGGTTGTTTAATTTAGCAAGATTCTCTATAAAATCTGAAGCATAATTCAAAATTCCTAAAAAGCTTTGAACTTGCTTTTTAACACTTAATTTATCTGGAAAATTACTTAATTTTTTTCTAGAATATGAGGTTGTAATTTTATTCCCTTACTATCTATAGAGGTATATGAATGAGAACCTGAATTGAATCGGTACTCATTATAGTGTTGAATACTGTGTTAAAAGATTTACATACGTCCTTGCAAAAACTCTCGGGTTAAGAAATCTGGTAGGGAATTATTCTCTCCTTTGATAAATTCAATATCGAAATCAAAGTTGGATAAAAGGGCTTGCCATCTGGCAAAGATCTGTTTTGCCACGAGGTTTTTAACATCTTTTTGTAAAACATCTTTGGCTGCTTTGCAATTAATTCGGAGTAAAAACTTTTGATTTATCAAATCATCTTGAAATTTTGAAATACATAAAACAATAGCAAGAATTTCCTTTTTAATTGTACTATAATTCTTTTTACTAGAAAGCCAAATATCTGAATGATATCTGACTAGCTGTTCTGAAGAGGAATTGGTTTTCCTTTGTTTGAGAATACCTCCATAACCAAGTTCTGAGGCATCTGTTTCTACAATCATAAAAGCAGTTGGATCTGGGATTCCTAAACAAGGATGTTTTTTGACAATTTGTTTTATCTTCTTAACTGTTTGGGTTTGTTCTATACCCCAAGGGATTGGATCTTTGCGAAGTCGTTTATACAACGGTTCACAGATTTGTTGAAGATTGGGAATAAAGTCTGAGATATAATTTAAACATCCTAAAAATCGTTCAAGTTGGGTTTTGTCCTTGATTTCATCAAAAAAATCTGTCTGTAAATTCTATTGCTCTATAGATGAGTTTGTAGGTTCCTTGGGTTAAGTTATGACCTAAGAAACGAATCTGGGTTTGACAAAGTTTGAGTTTCGAGGCACTCACTACCAGCCAATTATTCGTGATAATTTCACGAAAAATACGTAATTATTTTATATGTTGGTCAAAAGATTCACTAAAGATTAATACATCACCAATATAAACGATACTAAATGATGTATAAGGATTAAAGATGTCATTCATAACTTTCTGGAATTCACTAGGGGCATTTTTTAAACTAAAAGGCATGACATTCCATTCATATTGACCGAAGAGAACATTAAAGGCTGTTTTGTAGCGATCTTCTTCTTTAATCTGTATTTGCCAGAATCCTGATTTCATATCAAATTTACAATAAAGAACTGCTACATATGTTCTTTTCAACAAATCTCGTTTGTTGGGGATTGGATATTTTATCCATTTTAAAGCTTTATTTAAGGGCTTATAATTGATGACTAATTGAGGGACGCCTCGTTCTTTTTCAGCATTATTATTAACATAAAAGGCTGTACAAGACCAGGCTGAACTTGATTCTCTAATTAAGGCTTTCTGTAATAAAGTTTGAATTTCTTGTTTGCAATATTCAACTAATTCTTAATTCATCTGTATGGGCCTAGCTTTTGTAGGTATCATTGATTCATCAAAATCATCAATGTAGGGGAGACTGATGATATGCTTTTTTCTTTCCCAAAAGGCAGTGGGGATGTTAGAACAAATTTGATGCTCGAAATCTTTTCGGATAGATTCTATCTTATCCTGAATGTCTTTCAGTTGTAGTTGCTCTTTGATTCTTGTATATTTCACATTTTCCTTTAAAAAAGCTATTTGTTTTTCTCGACAAAGAATCTTCTTTTTCAGAAGATTGATATCTTTGGTTTGTGGACTTTGTAGAAAGGAAAAGGTGACTCGTACAGATCTAATATCTATATGGACACCACGTTGGTCTACAGCAAAAGGGTAGATTTGAGTTAAGATTGGAGTTCCTAGGATTACATCCTGACTTAAATCTTTAATGATTAGAAAAGAGTTTACGAAACAAAATTGTTTATTGCATATATGAGTATTGGATAATTTATATTTAATTTTTAGATGTTCACCAGCAGCTGTATATAATTTAGAGCCTGTTTTTTTCTAAATATTTAGTGGCAATTATTCCTTCACAGATGTAATTTTGATCCGCGCTAGAATCAAGAAGGGCGACTATCTAGATTGAAAAATCTCCTATTTTGAGGAGGACAGGAATATACCATTTTTGAAAAGTAATCTGAGAAATAGCTGAAATATAATCTGGATTCTTCTCATTTTGTTCAGCTTCTACGTCTGATAAAGAGATAGGATTAGAAGTATCAATCAATGGTCTTTCAAGATTGAGTTGAACTAAATTTGTATTTATTTGATTGATATTATAAATTCTTTGAGTATTATGCTCCTTTAACCATTTAATTTCTTGTTTTAATTATTTAATTTCTAGATGTAATTTCTGTAAGGAGATTGAAGGTTCTTTCTGTTTTCTTTTAAATTTATCAAATGCTTATTTTAGATTGTATGGTTCTACTTGTACTTTTGGATTAAGAACTACATCTTTGACATTTAACAGATATTCTCTTTTAACTGTTTCATCCTGAATATGATCTAAGAGTTCAAAGAAGAGTTCTTTATTTGCACGAGTGATTACATTAACTTGATCACGTGGTTTAGTACTAAGCATGCTAAGTTCTCCTATTGCACAGGTACATAAGCCTGTACAATCACAGGAGAATTTTTCAATTGAATCGTCTTCCGAAGAATTTTCTTGAATTTCAAATACTTCTTCAATTTCACTATCATCAATGTCAGATGACTGGGATGAATCATATTGGTCAAGGATTTGATTGATTTGATCTAAAGCATCTTTGGGTAAAGATAGTTAATTTACCTTTTTCTTCTTTTTTGCTTTGAGTTTACATTCATATGCTTTATGTCCTTATTTTTCGCAAAAATAACACTTCATTGTATCTTTTGATGATTTGTCTTTTATTCTCTTTTTAAAAGGTTTTAAAGTTTTTTCTTTTCTATCTTTTCTAAAGTTTTTCTTCTTAGACTTTAGTTGAAGTTGTTTAGATGGAGGAGTTATTGGAGAATAGCCAAAGATTTTGCAGAAGTTTCCTAATTCCTTTTTAGATTTCTTATGATATGATTCCATTTGCGATTTAAGTTTGAGATCTGTGCAGAGGTCTGCGCCTGCTTGGTTTACATAACTAATTAACTGACCGTATGCTAAATAATTATAAGGAATTGTATTTCCAAAATCTAACTTGAGTTTTTGCCTGACTTTTTCTGCAAATAAAGGTGGTAATCCTGAAATAAATCGTTCTTTCCAGAACGCATGATGACAGTCTGTTCTTAACATTACCTTTTGTAGAAACATGTCTTTATACCATCTGAATCATGTAATTTTGGGCACGTTAAATTAGTAAGGATTTCTTAACTTCTATCAGCTAATTGCTGGGGATTTCCTACAAAATGTTGAGTTCGAGTAAACATAAATGTATTTAAACAATCTAAAATTGATTTGTTGTTTGACTGGGTTGACCATTAACGTTTTGGATTATCTTGGTTTGGATTTTGGTGGCATTTATAATTTTTTGATGCTGTTGCTTAGTAAGGTAGTTATTCCACCACCCCTGAAGGACACCATTAAATCCAGTGGTTAAAATATGAAGGATAGATTGATCGGAATTAGATGGGTTTTTACATTTAATGGCTGTAATAGCACTAGACATTTCCTGAATTACATTTACAATGCTATGTTCAGACATGCCATCTATATTCCATTCACTACTTTCTTCATCGGTAAAGGCGGTACCGGTATCAAGATGTCGTTCTTCAAATTGAACATCTGGAAAGGATGGTCGAGGATAATAATTTCGAGTGTAATGAATTTTCGAATCATTTTGACATAGGTTTTTTATTTTTAAAAGTAAGCTTACTAAGCTATTCTGGAGAAGGATCAATGTCTATTAAAGAGACTGGTTGATTTAACGTTTGAAGATGTGATTTAGAGCTGGATTCGGGATTGTCTTTAGTTTTAAATTTATTTAGTTTTTCAATAACTTCTTTAATAAAGTCTAAATCATCTAGATTCATTGTTCCTTTATCAAGTTTTATATTTTTTGGTTCATATAAAATAGGTTTAAATACTGGATTAAGATCTATTGATTGTTTTGGATTAAACTGTTTTAATTGTGGAATTTCTCGTACAGTGGATTTACTATCCAATTGTTCTACTTTGCTAGCCATAGTAATTAACATTTGATTTGTATAATTATTTTGCTGAATAACTTTATGTAAATCTTTATTTGTTACATCACCTTGTTTATCTAGATTTTTTAGCTTAAAGGGAGAAGCTGTTACTACTTGATTTTCTACTGGAATCTTAGTTTTTTCGGCAGGAGGGAATACTGATTCTTTCATTTCATTTATGGTAGTATACCATTTTTTGGTAATGACATTCAATATATCACGTTTTTTATATTTAATTAATTCATACCAATCAAAGAAATCTAAATGTTGTTTCATTTTGATTTGATCAGAATAATATTGTTATAAAAGTCTAGCTCTTTCAGATTCAGAAATAGTAGCAAAATACCATTTACATTTAAGCTTATTACAAGGTCTATTCCACAATTGACGAAGATAATATTTATTTAACACAAAATCGTTTTCAGAAGTTAAAACCATTAAAGAAGAGGGCATAGAAGGCATATTCATTTCTGATTGAGTAGGACTTCCAGACTTATCACTAACATTCTCTTCATAATTTACTTTAGGAATTTCTCCAGCAACGTCGACATTACTAAAACGTTTATTACTTTGAGTTCTTGGCAAGGGAAAAGAGGATGAAGATGAGGCTGAAAAGGATTTTCTTCGGAATTCTAATTCAATATGGCCTGCTGGTGTTTCTATGATTTTTCCTATTGTTTTAGATTCATAATGTTTTTTAGGATTAATGGTATTTTCAAAATTCCAAATAGGGTTTTGAAGAACATTATTCCATTTAATCATTCGTGAGACAAAGGTATTTGATCTATCAAAATTAGTCTCTAATAAACAAGTTTCTTTTAGATTATCAATATGTTGTTTAGCTTTAGGGTTTATTGTGATTTTCATTACTTTGTAATAGACACGATAAATTAAACCAATGGATTTAGAACCTAATTCAAAATCTAAATTCTTTGTTTGAATGTTTAAAATTAAAGATTTCAGTATATGTGGATTTGTGAGATCTACTGTAAAATTTGGATAATGGTTAAAATAAACTGGACCATTGGCTGTGTTTGATTCAAGGACTGCTAACAAGCTATTTTGAAAATCAAGATGCCTACTATCTCTTAGAAGAAGGCAGATTGGGGCATTAATACCTAAACGGTATAGAGGTTTGATGGCTACTTGAATTAATCCTATGTGAAGATATCAATATTTATTTTTTCTATGGTGTTCTAAGGTTTCTGGATTTAGAAGTTGAATTGTACCATAGGGCTGATTTATGGAAACTATTTTTTCAGTGGTTTTGATTGTATAATTTTGAACTAAATCAAATATTCATTTTTCATAGATCTTGTCAAAATTTTCTATGGGTAAATTCCAATTCATTAGTCTGGATTCAACTTTATCTAATTGAGTACTTACTTCTAAATCATTTACTGATTCAATGTCAATATCGGAAAGATTGGAGGCCATGTGGGTAGAAAGATTACTTTCTCTCTCTTTATCTATGCTATAGTAGATAATGCGAATTCTATTGTTCTTTAGAGTTATATCGTAACCTATGTTTCTTTGTTTTTTCTCAGGACACACCTAACACACTATGCTTATGGTTGACAGCTACGGGACCACCCCCCGGTCAAGGTTAACACAATGCCACTCTTGGCTATCAACAGCCTAGTCCAACGATTCTGGGCAGACCAACGTACTAACTGCACTCGCAGGTGACTATCAACCATCATAGTTTAAGAATATTGGAAGAAACATACGAAAAGGCATAACACTTAAGAACAAAAAAAAGCGGATTAAACTACGTCATGCAAGATTCAGAGAAAGAAAGTAAACGAACTTATTCGGACATGATTTTGCAAATCATAGAAGGTTTATGATGAAGTAAACTGAACACTTGGCTCTGATACCAATTTGTAACCAAGGATATTTCAATGCCAAATCTTTTGATTTTATAAAAATTTTGAAAGTTTACACGAGATGCTGCTGAATTACAAGGTTTTGAAAAAAATGACAAATGGTACAAATATCAAAATATAGAGGGGTTTCACTCTCAGGTTTCTCAGCCTGCAAATGAGTCTGCATTTATTGAGTCAATTGCAACCTTATATAGGCTGCAGTGGTGAAACTTTCTCTGATTGCTTGCTGTATTATTGTTGTGGGGTCTATCTGAGTGGAGGAAGGAATCAAGTTGTCTGTCATTACAAGGAATTGTTCAAAAAGTCCTTTTGAGTGGAGGGGTCCTTCATTTTCTACTGTCAACTGAATTATTTTGCAATAAAGCTGTGTGATGTGGCAAAGTTGCATTGATTGCTGATAAAGTTGGAGCTGTCTTTTTTCTTTTTTTCTATTTGAATGGAGTCTCGTCATTATGGGCTTTGGCAGAGGTATGTTGAGCAATACCGGAAGGATTGTCCATATCTCTATTATCAAAAATACTAAAGTCTGGCTGTGATTCTGACTCGCTCTCATCATCATCTGCTTGATGCAGTTGTTGCTGTAAAAGTTGCAGTTGAAGCTACAATTCTGCTTTGCTTATCTTCTTTCCTTTACTGGAGGAGGACTGAACATCGAGGTCTTTCTACTCTGTTTTCAGGACTGGAGTCCATCCCTTAATCTTGATCTCCTTACAGAGATATTTCACATTATCGATGGAATCAATTTTATAATTCCATCCTAGGACATAACAAATCTTTTTCTCAAAATTATATTTACATAACTAATTATTCAATGATAAAGCCTGCATCTGGCTTTTTATTACAAACTGATTGAATTTCTGCAAATTTGAACTAGAAAGAGTAGATTTATCTCCACAAAATATTTTCCACCAGGCATAAAACCATCTGGGTATAGGACTGATTGTTTCTTTTCCGTACTTGATGAATCAGGTATGGGTAAGATCTCGAAGATACATAAAATTGTATCAAGCATCAATATAATCCATGAAATTATAGGTGGGAGGTTTGAATAGGATTTTGAACTGGATTGGTGTGTAAATGCCAGTGACTGGCCAAGTGTTTAAATCAAGGATTTTCATGATTCTACATTTAGAGTAGGAAATACCTTTATCTACCCGACTGAGGTTACGTTCATGCTCGAATTCTACCGAACCGATGGCATAAAGGATATGTTCATAGTAGAGACGGGTTTTTAGAGGTTCTGCTTTGAATACACGGCTGGATTGACGGTAGGCTTCTGGATGAAGTTTATTGACAATTTCTCTTTCTGGTTTTACTGTTAGCTCGCTGGGCAGAGCTAGTACTGGTATAACTGTTTTTGGCAAGAATTCAAACTTCTCTTTGGTAGAGGGAGTAAGCTTTTCTGGTTTGGTTGGTGTTTTGGGAATAACTGCTTCCTTAAGAGAAGTTGGAAAAGGAATTGCATAGAAGGATTGGTCTGTTTTTTGGGTCTCTGTATTCTTTTGAGAAGAGGCTGGATCAAAGAGATTCATAGTAAGCGGTTGTCTGCTTACTAAGTTGGGAGGGAGAGGAGGAAAGGAGTTTAAGACTGCAAATTGATTACCTGTGGGTGGACGAAGTTGAGGTCACTGATCCATGTATGATTTCTTCGATTTAGCATGCTATTTATAGAGGTATATGAATGAGCACCTGAATTGAATCGGTACTCATTACAGTGTTGAATACTGTGTTAAAAGCTTTACATACGTCCTTGCAAAAACTCTCGGGTTAAGAAATCTGGTAGGGAATTATTCTCTCCTTTGATAAATTCAATATCGAAATCAAAGTTGGATAAAAGGGCTTGCCATCTGGCAAAGATCTGTTTTGCCACGAGGTTTTTAACATCTTTTTGTAAAACATCTTTGGCTGCTTTGCAATTAATTCGGAGTAAAAACTTTTGATTTATCAAATCATCTTGAAATTTTGAAATACATAAAACAATAGCAAGAATTTCCTTTTTAATTGTACTATAATTCTTTTTACTAGAAAGCCAAATATCTGAATGATATCTGACTAGCTGTTCTGAAGAGGAATTGGTTTTCCTTTGTTTGAGAATACCTCCATAACCAAGTTCTGAGGCATCTGTTTCTACAATCATAAAAGCAGTTGGATCTGGGATTCCTAAACAAGGATGTTTTTTGACAATTTGTTTTATCTTCTTAACTGTTTGGGTTTGTTCTATACCCCAAGGGATTGGATCTTTGCGAAGTCGTTTATACAACGGTTCACAGATTTGTTGAAGATTGGGAATAAAGTTGGGTTTTGTCCTTGATTTCATCAAAAAAATCTGTCTGTAAATTCTATTGCTCTATAGATGAGTTTGTAGGTTCCTTGGGTTAAGTTATGACCTAAGAAACGAATCTGGGTTTGACAAAGTTTGAGTTTCGAGGCACTCACTACCAGCCAATTTTTCGTGATAATTTCACGAAAAATACGTATTTGTTTTGAATGTTGGTCAAAAGATTCACTAAAGATTAATACATCACCAATATAAACGATACTAAATGATGTATAAGGATTAAAGATGTCATTCATAACTTTCTGGAATTCACTAGGGGCATTTTTTAAACTAAAAGGCATGACATTCCATTCATATTGACCGAAGAGAACATTAAAGGCTGTTTTGTAGCGATCTTCTTCTTTAATCTGTATTTGCCAGAATCCTGATTTCATATCAAATTTACAATAAAGAACTACTCTATATGTTCTTTTCAACAAATCTCGTTTGTTGGGGATTGGATATTTTATCCATTTTAAAGCTTTATTTAAGGGCTTATAATTGATGACTAATTGAGGGACGCCTCGTTCTTTTTCAGCATTATTATTAACATTAAAGGCTGCACAAGACCAGGGTGACCTTGATTCTCTAATTAAGGATTTCTGTAATAAAGCTTGAATTTCTTGTTTGCAATATTCAACTAATTCTTGATTCATCTATATGGGCCTAGCTTTTGTAGGTATCATTGATTCATCAAAATCATCAATGTTGGGGAGACTGGTGATATGCTTTTTTCTTTCCCAAAAGGTAGTGGGGATGTTAGAACAAATTTGATGCTCGAAATCTTTTCCGATAGATTCTATCTTATCCTGAATGTCTTTTAGCTGTAGTTGCTCTTGGATTCTTGTATATTTCACATTTTCCTTTAAAAAATCTATTTGTTTTTCTCGACAAAGAATCTTCTTTCTCAAAAGATTGATATCTTTAGTTTGTAGACTTTGTAGAAAGGAAAAGGTGACTCATACAGATCCAATATCTGTATGTACACCATGTTGGTCTACAGCAAAAGGTTAGATTTGAGTTAAGAATGGAGTTCCTAGGATTACATCCTGACTTAAATCTTTAATGATTAGAAAAGAGTTTACGAAACAAAATTGTTTATTGCATATATGAGCATTGGATAATTTATATTTAATTTTTAGCTGTTCACCAGCAGCTGTATATAATTTAGAACTTGTTTTTTCTAAATATTTAGTGGGGATTATTCCTTCACAGATGCAATTTTGATCCGCGCCAGAATCAAGAAGGGCGACTATCTGGATTGAAAAATCTCCTATTTTGAGAAGGACAGGAATACACCATTTTTGAAAAGTAATCTGAGAAATAGCTGAAATATAATCTGAATTCTTCTCATTTTGTTCAGCTTTTATGTCTGATAAAGAGATAGGATTAGAAGTATCAATCAATGGTTTTTCGAGATTGAGTTGAACTAAATCTGTATTTATTTGATTGATATCTGAAATTCTTTGAGTATTCTGCTCCTTTAACCATTTAATTTCTTGTTTTAATTCTTTAATTTCTAGATGTAATTCCTGTAAGGAGATTGAAGGTTCTTTCTATTTTCCTTTAAATTTATCAAATACTTCTTTTACATTGTATGGTTCTACTTGTACTTTTGGAGTAAGAACTAAATCTTTGACCTTTAACAGATATTCTCTTTTAACTGTTTCATCCTGAATATGATCTAAGAGTTCAAAGAAGAGTTCTTTATTTGCACGAGTGATTACATTAACTTGATCACGTGCTTTAGTACTAAGCATGCTAAGTTCTCCTATTGCACAGGTACATAAGCCTGTACAATCACAAGAGGATTTTTCACTTGAATCGTCTTTTGAAGAATTTTCTTAAATTTCAAATACTTCTTCAATTTCACTATCATCAGTGTCAGATGACTGGGATGAATCATATTGGTCAAGGATTTGATTTATTTGATCTAATGCATCTTCGGGTAAAGATAGTTAATTTACCTTTTTCTTCTTTTTTGCTTTGAGTTTACATTCATCTGCTTTATGTCCTCATTTTTTTCAAAAATAACACTTAATTGTATCTTTAGATGATTTGTCTTTTATTCTCTTTTTAAAATGTTTTAAAGTTTTTTCTTTTCTATCTTTTCTAAAGTTTTTCTTCTTAGACTTTAGTTTAAGCTTTTTAGATGGAGGAGTTATTAGAGAATATCTAAAGATTTCGCAGAAGTTTCCTATTCCTTTTTAGATTTCTTATGATATGATTCCATTTGCGATTTAAGTTTGAGATCTGTGCAGAGGTCTGTGCCTACTTGGTTTACATAACTAATTAACTGACCGTATGGTAAATAATTATAAGGAATTGTATTTCCAAAATCTAACTTGAGTTTTTGCCTGACTTTTTCTGCAAATAAAGGTGGTAATCCTGAAATAAATCGTTCTTTCTAGAACGCATGATAACAGTCTATTATTAACATTACCTTTTGTAGAAACATGTCTTTATACCATCTGAAATCATGTAATTTTGGACAAGTTGAATTAGTAAGGATTTCTGAACTTCTATCAGCTAATTGCTGGAGATTTCCTACAAAATGCTGAGTTAGAGTAAACATAAATGTATTTAAACAATCAGAAACTGTTTCTGTTGTTTGACTGGGTTGACCATTGACATTTTGGATTATCTTGGTTTGGATTTTTGTGGCATTTAGAATTTCTTGACGCTGTTGCTCAGTAAGGATACATATATACATATATACAAATACATATGTACACATATATACATGTATATATAAATATACATGTATGTATATCTGTATATACATATATATAAATATATAGGTACACACACACACACACACACTCACATATATATATATATATATATATAGATATATACATATATGTATACACACACACACACACACATACACAAACATATATATGTGTGATATATAGACATATATTTATGTAATATGTATATCCATAGTATGTAGTATTTATATGACCACACACATATATACACCATACACACACACACACATATATATATATATATATGTTTGTGTGTATATATATATATATATATATATATTTGTATTGGATATATATATATGTTTAAGCTTTTTTTTCAATAAATCTATATGATTAAAATTATTTAATAAAAATAATACTTTAATTAACAGTATATAAAATTTTAAATTTATATAAATATAAATATATTTTATTATATTGAATTACGTTGTTTCATAACAAATTTAATATAATTATTGTATTTTTATAATATATTATTATTTTAAAATTTTAAAAGTTATTACGAATAGTTTAAATAAATAAAAAAATGATTATAGGAAACCAAGTAGCTTGGCCCAACGGCTGAGACATAAGGTTTCCATGCGTGAGGTCGCGGGCAACGAATCTTTGTTGCCTCACTTAACTCTCAATTTCAAGTTAATTTAGAATTGCAATCCGGTATGGTGGGTTCATGTGGACCATGCTTTGGAGAAGTTGTGATCCGGTGCGGCGAGTTCACGTGCACCATGCTAAATTAAAAAATTTTAAAAATTCAATAAGAGAGCTCTGATATGATACTACGGGTTCACGTGAACCATGCTAAATGATAAATTTTAAAAAATTTGGCTAGAAAATAAATTAGTGACAAGAAATTTGGTTGTCACTACTTTATGTGGATATTATCACTAATGAATGATCATTAGTGACAAGATATAGGTAATAGTGACAACATTTGTAATGAATTAGTAACGAGAAATGTTGTCACTTGACGCGTAAATTTTGGGTATATAAAATCATCAAGTTTAAATCCATCCCTTAATCAAGTTTTAATTAAACATTAATCCCAAAATACACATGTGAGCAAGTATACTCATTGCAAGTATAGTATAGGAAATTAACGAGTATCGATCCTCAAAAGAACAAGTACACACTAATCACTCTTTATTTATTGTTTAACCGACCCCCAATAAAGTGAGAAAAGAATAAAAAAATAAAAAAATATATATAACTCAAGGATGTAGGTTTATGCAATTTAGATAATTATCCTAGAAAATATGACAATGAACCAATTAGCAATTCTCTCAATTAAGTATCATCTTGGCATCATGAAGAAACGTAAAGTAAAATTCAATCGTTTGTCAATTCATGAATTCACTTAGGTAAATTCCACTTCGTTTATCAATCCATAGAATCCTATATTTTTATTCATATTAACAAATTTATCAATCAAGCAAACATAATCAAAACATCTCAATCAAGCTCTACATTCATATCTTGATTCAATTAGTAGATTTGTCAATCAATCCATCCTAATCAAAACATGCATGAATCCCAATTCCTTAAAATCATGAAATTAGCTAATAACCCTATGTCAAGGTCAAATTAACTTAACATTTGATCTCTTAGTTCCAAAATCCTAACTTCATCGTTCAAATCCATCAAGATTCAACAAATACGAAATCAATGCATTGAAACTCCTAACATCGTTTTGTCGAAATCAATTAGAAGAACTCGAATCAATAACCAATGAAATCAAGTAATCAAATACCAAATATGACAATTAATTAATCAAAGAACTAAATTAACACAATATCATGAATTCCAAAATAATCTTAAATTACAATAAAAGCATTGAATACATCATTTCCAAAGGAAAAGAAGATAAAGAGAAAAGAAAGCACTCATAAATAAGCCTCTTTCTTCTTCATTAAAGATTCCCTTGAACAATCCTTCTTGATTTGGATGAACATTTTCTTTAATGAGAAAATCAGAATTTCTGCCCTTTAATTCACCTCTCTATATTGTATCTCTCTTTTGTCTCCATTCCTTGTGTTTTCTTTTGCTTTTATAGGCCTCTTAGATGCTAAATTCGTGGTTGAGGAAGTCTTGGCTGAGTAAGATTGGAAAAATACCAAAATCCTTGTAGAATTTCTAAATTCGTGTACAGAATATTCACCCCCAGAGCGTACTTGGCACTGGGTACCTTCGACCTACCTGGTGCCAGGTGCACTCTGTTCTTTTCGGATTTTTTTCTCTATTTTTGGCCGCTTCTCCTTGGCAGACAAAATGGACCCAGCGCCAGGTGCACTTGCCAGACTTGGCGCCAGGATTGTTCTGAAAATCCACTAAAGCTTGCTTAATTTCTACTGCTGGAACAGAATGGACCCAGCACCTGGTCCATTGGCTAGGCCTGCGCTAGGTACATTCTGGAATTGTGCACTTTCTACTCGATTTTAACTTAAATTTGCACATATTTGCCAAAAATACCTTTTATAAGCTAAATGTCAAATTGGAAGGAAAATACCTAGTTATTACAACAAATGTATTTCAAAAAAACCTCAAATAACTAGGAAAACAATGGTAATTTTAACCCATATAACATACCTCCACACTTGAACATTTGCTTGTCCTCAAGTAAAACACTTTAGTCCAAAAAACATTATCGAGAAAACACAAGTTCTTTCTCATTCCAAAAATTACTTCACCATAGCAAATATTATGTCTACCTTTCAAACTTTTCATACAACTCTTGTCATTCATACCCTTTGAAATCAATACAAACTTTGAAACATTGGACAAGACATCACAAAACTCTTGAAGTCAAATTAATCAAGGGCATACCTTAGTCTAAAAAAATTATTTTATTCTTCAAGTAAAAATATAGATATCGTGAATCACATAAGTCAAGCTATCTACCAACTCAAGTATTATAAATCCAAGAATTGCACACTCAAGTTATGATGTGAGGAAAGCACTCCAATTTTTTTCTCTGAAAATTTTTCAATGACTTAGGGAATTGATAACCTCAAGTGCATAGATTTCTCTTCACATACTGTATTGGCCCCCTTTATAGTCATTTATAGTCATCACTCATCATTTTTTTTTTCAACAATTCTTTCTTCTATGCTATTTCTTGTCTTTTTGCCTTTGGGATAGCCTCAAGAGAGTTTACCGAATCCACTTGTTACTTCTCCCCATATTGACCCCCTTTTCAGCTAAAGGTCTTCAATGATCATCAATAAGAGCATTTTTTCTCAATTCACACCAACAATAGTATTGTTTCTACTCCTTGTTTTCTTTTTTCTCAACTTAAATAAAATTTTTTTTCAGTATTCTGCTCAATCTTTCCTCTCAAAGATCGTTTTTCAACTCACATTTTTTTTTTCATTATAACTCAAAGCTAGCAAAATTTAAGCTCATAATACAAGAGTTAGCTAATAAACTCTTCCTATATTCATCATATCTTCTATATTTCAACCAGATAATTCAAATAACATTCAAACACCACAAGATTAACGAAAATTCTCAAATCTTGACAAATATCTTATTCAATAAAACCAATTTCATCAAAATCCACCTAATGAATGACAAAAATCATATCCAAGAAAGAACAAGAATTACAACCTTGCTTAACAATAAAACTATGAAATTTTCAAAAATTTAATCACAAAATATATTCACAAAATAATATGGAAAAACACTTCTTCAATCTTATTCTCCCCCACCACACTTAAACTGGACATTGTCCTCAATGGCCAAAGATAGAATAATAAAAGGACAGCCAAGAAGACCAAGATAAATAAAAAAGAAGAATAAAGTAAAGAAGATACTTCTATTACATTGTCGTGCCACCATGTTTGAATCCACCTCAAGAAAATGATCATTACAAGAGTACCTACTAAAAGAAAAGAAAAAAAACAAAGAAAAAAAACATAAATCTAGAAAAAAAAAGTAAAAATAAATAAAGAAAAGAAAAGACACCTACAAGTTAGTGAAGGTCATTAAAATTCAAAAGAAAAATACATAATGGAAAATAAAATAAAATACAAAAGAGTGAGTCAAGAATCATCTTCATCATCATCATTATCATCATTACCAGCTCCACGTCTGGAAGATGCACCAGTAACGTGTTGGATCAAAGTGGCCAGCTTCTGATCTTGAACATCCTGGCGATAAAGAATGTCGGCGATGGAATTGCGAAGTTGGAGGAGGATTGTCATTTGGCTCTCTATCTATGCCTCTCTTCGTGCCTCAAAATCAGTCAGTGAATGTGAGCTAGTGGTAGTAGGGGTTGGTGTAGGTGGCGCCTCTTCCTCCCCCTCATCAGGGTAAAACTCCTCCCTTCTAGGGTACTGTACCTCATACGGCCTCTTCCACCTCCTGGTCCTCTCATCATAACAATACCCACATTGAACCAAAGTATGTTTCGTCACGAGGTTGCAGTCAGTAGTGGGCTCACTCAACTCTCCATCTAGTCGTATTCCAAAGTATCTCAAAATATGCATAATAACTAAAGGGAATTTGAGGGTTTTGGCAGTAATGTTAGAGGCCACAACCTCACGCATAGAGTTAATGATAATTGGAGCAAGAGGAATAGGCTCACGATTTCTCATCTTATTTAGAATATAAAGGTCAAGGATCCTAGACTCATTGAAGCCACTAACCTTGGGATAGACATTGAAAGCAAAGATATAGATTAGGGCATGCCATTGAGCCTCAAGGTCATTGTTGGAGTAATATTGATTTTGACCTATTTTCTCTTTTCTCCTCATATGAAAACTAGCCCTTACACCCCCACACCCCATGCAGGCTCAGAGATGATCTTTTGATTATTATGGTCCACAGCTATCCACTGTCCCTTATTCGGGACTCCCAAAATTCTAGCTAGTCTAGTCCTGTCAAACTTAATGAGAATCCCTTTGACCATAGTGGAGATGACTTAGAGAGTATTTTTCTTTTTGTCTTACATGTTGGCATAAAATTCTTTCACGCGCATAGGACAATAAGGACCTTCCATTCTAATGATGGGCTTCCACCCCAAGCACCTAAACATAGTAAAAAGCTGTGGGGAATTGTCTAAAGAGGGCTTGTATTACTTTTCTACAATAAGTTTATTGTGTTGGTGCTCGTCATACCAGATTTGGCACATAGGATCAGAAAATGGGGTAGGTTGGGTAGGTAGAGGCTCGAAGGAAAGTGTGGATGAAGATACTTCTTGAGCTCTCTTAGCCCTGGTGCTAACCCTCTAGGTCATCTAGACATGATGGGAGAATGAAAGAAAAGATGGTGGAACAGAAAAATATGAGGCTCTCAACTCACTAGTTGCAATAATTGCTCAACTTTTAACCATCTCACAATCACCACACTATACAACACCACCACCACTCAACATAAAACACTACAAGATAATCAATAAACACCACTCAATGTCCTCCAACAAACTTGTAAGAAAATAAGACATGCCAATCCAAAACACCATATCAACAAGCTTGATCAAATCCACAATGTTCAATTTTGCTTAATGAAACCATATTCAGCTTAGAATTACAATGCTCAATTAGCCATACTATTTATATCACAATGCAAAGCTTATTAGCATAAAGCTAAGTGAAACATTGAACAAGTATCCTTCCTCCAAAAATTAATCACCAAGTATGCATGCTCAATCACTTTCAAAAAGGTGTAAAATATTAATGGCACTAATCATAAAGTAGTATCTATTATATTCTCATGCCAATGCAAGCTCAAAGAAAGCAATCTTAACAATCAAAATTTTCAGTAGAAACTATTCAAGAATTTTTGCCCAAAAATGCATAGCAAACTACCCAAAATTCATAAGAAAAAATTTAACCGCGGAAAGTGTAGAAAATTCATACCATAATGATCTCCAATGCATGGCAGTGATTCTCTGCAAAAAGTTTGAAGAAACCATGCTCCTAATGGAAGGATTGAAAAATAGATTTTGGGTGAAAAGATTAGATTTTTCCTTGTTTTGATCCAAACATTCAAAAACAAAGTGAGGATTTTATATTTTGGAGGTATAGAAAGTGATTCGGCAGTGTTTTGAAGATGACCTCGACGATGGGTTGAGAGAAAATTTGAAAGGGATGAGAGTTTTTTGAACAAAAATGTCCAAGAGGGGCAGTCTTAAGTGTTACAGCTGAACAGGCCTGGCGCCGGACCTGTTCTGCTCGCGTTTCACTGTCAAGCTGTGTTGACCCAGCGCCCAAGCCATGGGTTGGGCTCGGTACCAGGTCAGCTCTCGCCGTAAAAATTATTTATTTTTTTTTTCAAATATGCATTTTAATGAAAATAAAGACAAAGGAATATGAAATCATACGAAACATGCAGTCTCACATCTAAATAAATGAAAACAAACGAGAATTAAAAAGATTGTTCAACAAAAACTAAAGCAGTTCAAAATCAGCGTTTCCCATGGTCTTGGTCTCGTGTTACCTGGAAGTGAACCCGGTTGACGATCATCAAGAAGTTTGGCTAACTATCCAATTTGTCCCTCAAGGTTGCGCATGGACGCTTCCAAGTTTCTCGTGGTCGCATCGATCCCTTGGAACCGTGTTTCCATTCCACTTACCAATTTGGTGAACATTTCCTCCAATGATGGTTTGGTTGGAAGGGCGTTGTACACCAGAGGTGGTTGAGTCATTTGCATCCTAAAGTTCGACGAATCTTGCTGAGGTTGGTTTTGATTGTTCCAAAAAAAGTTAGAATGATTCCTCCAACCTGAGTTATAAGTATTACTATAAAGATTATTACCTTGCCAACTATTACCTACAAATGCCGCTTGTTCCAATGCTTCTTGTGAAGACCCCATATTTTGGCACTCATGGTTTGGATGCCATTCCCCACAAAAATCACAATTTACACTCATTACCTGTCCTTGGGGTGAAGGCATTACCATTTGGTCCATTTTCTGTGTGAGTACTTCCATCTTTGCCTCTTAGGCAGCCATTGCATCCGCTTTGTGTACTCCATATACATGAGCTCTAGACCATGAACTCCCCCAGACATTTTTATTTGTGGCTAGATTTTCAATTAAATCAAATACCACTTTTGAGGTTTTGGAATTGATGGAGCCTCCCGCAGATGCATCCACTAATTGCCTCTTAGCAAAGCTCAACCCACTATGAAAGATCTGCATTTTTATTCCCAACTCGAATCTATGGTGAGGATATTTTCTCAGCATCTCTTTAAACCTCTCCCAACACTCAGAAAGGTTTTCGGTCTTTAATTATTGGAAAGCAAAAATATCAGTCCTAAGTTTGGAAGTTCTAGCTGGTGGGAAATATTTAGCCAAGAATTTTTCAGTTAACACGTTCTAAGTAGTAATGGATCCGGTGGAATGGATCCGGTGGACAAAGATTTTAACCACAATTTTGCTCAATCTCTCAACAAAAAAAAAAAAAAGGAAGAGTCTTAGCTTGATAGCATCCTCAGAAACACCATTCATATTAAATGTGTCACATATTTTTAGAAAACTCGCAAGGTGGGCATTGGGATCTTCCTCAAATAACCCTTCAAATTGCACCATATTCTGGATCATTTGGATCACATTGGGTTTTATCTCAAAATTGTTGGCCTCTATCCTAGGCTGTGCAATACTAGAGCCTGTACCTGAGATTGCGGGTTTTACAAAGTCATTCATAACCTACCTGTTAGCTCCACCGTTACTACCATCGTTAGGCTGATTTACCTCCATCGCTTTCCTTACCCGTTCGCTTATAACCTTTCGAACCTTACTGAGAGTTCTCTTGATTTCTAGATCAAGGTCGACTATCTCGATTTTGGATCATCTGGTCATAAGCTAAGAGAAAGGTCTACATAAGACAGAAAATATTTGAGATTATAGAATTTACAAGTTAGATAGTTAGGCTATGTTTACAAATTAAATTACAAGGAATTACAACATATAAAGACATTAAAGTACAAGTATACAAGAGAACAAAATACAACACCTAGTCATACAAAGAATATATATACATATTCATATATTTACATATAAACATATAAACATGGGTAAATCAACAAAATCCAAGCTTTCATGATATTGTTCCCCGACAACGGCACCAAAAACTTGAGGCGTAAATTTTGGGTATATAAAATCATCAATTTTAAATCCCTCCCTTAATCAAGTTTTAATTAAAACATTAATCCCAAAATACACTTGTGAGCAAGCAAACTCATCGCAAGCATAGTATAAGAAATTAACGAGTATTGATCCTCAAAGGAACAAGTACACACTAATCACTCTTCATTCATTGTTTTATCGACCCACAATAAAGTGAGAAAAGAAAAAAAAGAAAAAAAACAAAGAAATAAATACAACTCAAGGATGTAGGTTTATGCAATTTAGACAATATCCTAGAAAACATGACAATAAACCAATTAGCAATTCTCTCAATTAATTATCATCTTGGCATAATGAAGAAACGTAAACTAAAATTATCATTTGTCAATTCATGAATTTACTTAGGTAAATTCTACTTTGTTTGTCAATCCATAGAATCCTATATTTTGATTCATATTAACAGATTTGTGAATCAAGCTAACATAACCAAAATATTCATTAAGCTCATTATTCATATCTTAATTCAATTAGCAGATTTGTCAATCAAGCCATCCTAACCAAAATAGCCATGAATCCCAATTCCTTAAAATCATGAAATTAGCTAATAACCTTATGTTAAGGCGAATTAACTTAACATTTGATCACTTAGTTCCAAAATCCTAACTTCATCGTTCAAATCCATCAAGATTCAACAAATACAAAACCAATGCAATGAAACTCCTAACATCGTTTTGTTGAAATCAATTAGAAGAACTCGTATCAATAACTAATGAAATCAAGTAATCAAATACCAAATATAAAAATTAATTAATCAAAGAACTAAATTAACACAATATCATGAATTCCAAAATATTACAATAAAAGCATTGAATACATCATTACTAAAGGAAAAGAAAACAAAGAGAAAAGAAAGCACTCATAGACAAACCTCTTTCTTCTTCCTTGAAGACTCCCTTGAACAATCCTCCTTTATTTGTGATGTATTTAGATTTGGGTATAAAAATCATATAAAAACTAAGTACATTCCTTGTAAAACCCCAACTAAAACCAACCCTAGAATAAGGGGGTCGAGATGCATATCATATTTTCTTGCATGCATAAATATATTTTTGAATGATTTTATGTGCTTTAGGATTGTGATTTATAGTCTAGAAGGTTTAGTTGTATTTATTGAAGAGTAAAATGATAATTTTGCTTGAAGTAAAAAATAAGGAGATAGCTTGAAGATTAAATAAGAAGAGTATTTGGAAATAAAATAAGAAAAAATTAATCCTTGAGGTCTTGAGTTCAAATCCCATCATTTAAAATTTAGCATGAATAATTTTATTTTGTTTAAGGATTGGACTTTTCGGCCTTTGTATCCCATAAGTAGAACTAGGAGTGTTGTCCTAGGGGAGACATGAAGGGAATGTTCTAGTCCTATTCTTGTGTCTTAAAAGAATTCTTAAAGGATTCATGTCCTTCTACTCTCTAGTTTACCTTAATTCTTTATCAATTAAGTTGTTCAATTTATCCAAAGACATTTTTATTTCCAGAAAATTCAGCAAGGTTTATTAACCTTAGAATCTCGAAAATGACTCTTAGAGGATAGAGTATTGACTGAAAATAGGGAAGGAGTTAAAGAAGGTTTCCAAGAGAAATAATCTCCATGGTTGAACATTCAAACTTCACTCTATAAGTATTCATTTTCTTCATGGTAGCAATCTAGAAATTTTCCAACTTCTTGGTCAGACCAGCTTTCAAAAACTTCAGCCATTTTTCTCACTCAAATATTGCCAGAAAAATAGCCAACTTGTTCAGTTTGAAGACTGAAATGCTTGGCCAAAAATCGGATTGTACAAAGCTGTGCAAACTAAGAAAAAAATCCTGGACAATTTCGCAACTTAGCAGGCCAAAAACCAAGCTGTTTCTTCTAGCCTTCAAACTAGTAATTCACCCCTGTCTTTCCTCCATAAAGAAGGCTAGAAACCAGCCTTAAAAAACCCTCTAATACCTCTTCAAACTCACTGCAAATCGGCTAAAACATTGCAGAAAAAAATGCACAAAAATTCCAGCAAACCATTCGAATAAACAACCAGAAATTCCAGCCTTGCTCCCTCTTCAAACCTTGTCCGAAACTCACTTTAATTTTCTGTGAAACCAACCTTAGTCAGCCATGAACTGAACTTCATCACCTCCTCCATTGATCTGCACGAAATGAACACCATAGCCACTCTTTAAATTCCTCGATCAATTACTCCAATCAAGTTCCCAATTAGAATTCAAAATTTCAGCAAATTATTCCATGAAAACTTCCATGAATTAAGCTTCAAATAACTAGAAATTCTCCCACCCTTACACTCATAATTTTGGCCACCCTATAGCTTCTTCAAACCTCATTCATCTCAGCAAAATCCAGTCGGCCATAGTAGGTCCAAAGAACCTCCATCAATCAAACCACTCTACTATATCTTCTACCTTAATTCACTCCATGAATTACTCCTTTTGAAATTCAAATGATCAAATTTTCCTCTTCTACCTAATCTAAAAATTCAATCACAAGAATCCCCTAACCATTCGGCCAACATCTTTCAGCAAAATTTGTCCAACTTTCTCTCCATTCTCTCCATTTCTCCAAAAACACCAAGAACACACACCGCCATCCTCCAAGCCTAAGACCACTCCAAACCTCTCCAATCCTTTCCAAAAATTCCATATCACATCTACTCACCCTCTAGAGTCCATTTCTGTATTTTATAACATCAAACATTGAAAATAAAATTCTGCTATCGGATCAAAAACCATAATTTTTTTTGAAGATTCAAGAACTCTCTCAAGGTAACCAAGAACAATTTTGATCATCTTCTTTCCGTTAATCTTTAAACATAATATACTAATGTTATCTCTCTCTCTCTCTCTCTCTCTCTCTCTCTCTCTCTCTCTCTCTCTCTCTCTCTCTCGGCCGAAATGGTTGTTTCAACCATGACCATTTCTCTTCTTCTTCCTTGGACGATTCAAGCCTCCTACGCGTGTGGACCTCCTTGGATCTTCAACAGGATTGTCATCAACCAAGTATTTCTCTTTAACCCTCTTTTCAATTCTAAAAATCATGTCTCTTAGATGTTATTAGAAAAGAATAGAATATGATTGGAGATTGAGTATGTGTTTGTATGAAGGAGTTGAGATTAGAGCATGAGGATGTTTTGTCATGGTTAAGTGTTATGATATTCTGTAGTTTGTTGCATGCTCTTCATGTCATGAGTAAGTATGAATGAATAAGCATGATAGATATTATGTCACCTTTGGTGAATAGGGTTTTATGTTCTTATATTCTTGTTGAAGCCATGTATATGATTATGCTTAGTAGAGATTTAGCCATATACTAGTAGATATAGATTTAAGCCTTTATTCATGCATGGAATGGCTTGATGATTGATGTTGGATTTTATGTTCATGGTTATTGTTAGCAATAGGAGAATTATGATCATGACATTGTTGATCCTAAGATATTTTAATTAGCCAATTTTATTACGTTAATCAAAATCAAGACTATATTTTTCCTCAATAATTTCGAAAACCCTAAGAAGCCTTGGAGTTAGAATATTAAATAAAATAGTGAAATTTTAGCCAAATAAATGATATCTTCTGTTAAATATAATATATATAATAATAATATTAAATAAGGCCTTTTATATAAATAATAATAGGTAAAATATTGATCTAGTAGGTCATATATTCATAAATACTATTGAAATCTATTTATTATCTTTTGATCAAGATTTATTAAAATTTACTTATTATTAATTTCATTTATTAGTTATTTTCTAACTATTAATTATTAATTAAGAGATTATTAATAATTTATTATTTATTTTAATAATATCATCTAGGACTTAGGATCCTTCATTAAATAAATCCTAGTTTATTAATAACAAAGATTTATATTTGAACCTATAACCTCTTAGTAATTATTTTACAACCCCTAGTTATTTTATTATCAAGCTAAACTTTTTTTTATTTATTTATAAAACATTTATCATCTAGCCTTTAAGCTTAGGGCATTAGGGTCATGATCGTAATAAGTTGAACTAGGATTATTTATGGAAGCAAATTTGTCTTGAGTTTAATTATGGCTTGTGTATACCCCAGGCGGGGTTAGGTCAGCTTTGGAAGATCTTTGATTTAGCTTGAGCAAAGGATCAGGTAAGCTCCTGCATAAAACTTATTTGGTGACAAAATGTTACTATGACAAGCCAAACGCGGAGTGTATGAACACTCATTTTATAAAGGCAATTGAGGACTAGTTCTTTTCTTGTTTCAGTCGAGTAAATTATTTGAAAATCAACAAGCAGTTCTGCTCAAATACCAAACTCTTTCTAAAACTAACTTTGACACGAACTTTAGAAACCATGAATTGCTATTTCCAAATAAAGCAATGTTTTATCAGTTTTCTCCCAAGTGGGACAATCAACGTTGAGTACTCAATAAGGGTAGGCTAGTAGTACTAGTTTTGAAGAGCAAGAGCAAGTCTTCTGGCAGGAGGCCACCTCCAGAAGATGAACTCAACTTGGAGAAGCGACAGTACTACTTAGTCATGCCAGTCCGAGCTAGCAAGTTTCAGTTATGTGGACTGTGTGTTTCCGGAGTGGACAACCGGTATGTTTGGGTGTAGAGAAGGAGGAGTATCTTACCCGGTAGGTCGTACACCTACCTTTTGTCAGTTTGCACAAAGTGTGGCATTCTGACCGTTGTATGGTCATGGGGCCCAACGTGTGATAACCCATGGTCGCCCTTTGAGTGGTTGATTTTATTGTGCACATGTATGGTTGGAAAAGTAAAACGCCGCTCATTATTTTTAACATTATCTAATGCTTGCCAGTACTTTTTCTTATGAAGTTTTTACAACTTGCATACATGAACTGTTTTACCTGAACACTCAAAGCACATACGGACTTACTGAGATTTTTATCTCATCACCTTTTATGCCATGTTTCAAGTCGATCCTGCTGTGGGGATGAGTAGCTAGAATGTTGCCTGCTTGAACACTCTTGCTTTTTATTTTATATGTTGCTTTGAGAGCTGACAGTGAACAATTTATTTTGGATTTGTTCTTGAAATTTTGGGCTGTAATAAGTTTTAATTTTAAAGTATTGTTTTATTTTCGTTTGTGTATCCTAGTTATAAACACCCCTTGTCCTTTGGACGGGGCGACATCCCCAGCCCTGTTGGGCTTAGGTAGTGGGGTGTTACATTCCCAATCAAGTTTACATTAAAAAATTAACCTCAAATTACACATATGAGCAAGCGTATTCATCATTAACATAGTATAGGGTTCAAACGAGTGTCGATCCTCAAGGAACAAGTATACATTAATCACATTTCTTTCATTGTTTAACCGACTCGATAAAGTGAAAATGAAATAAAAATAAAAATATAATAAAATAAAATAATATATACATGTCAAGGATGGAAAATTATGTAACCTAAACCATTGTTTTGATAAATATGATCTTAAAGTACCCAACCATCATCATAACTAATTATTCCCTTGGCATCATGAAGGATTAAAATAGACTCACTTCTTTTTCAATCCATGAAATCACTATCTTCTAGACCAATTAGCATAACATATTCTGTCTCAACTAATTCACCCAAAAGATGCATTAAACACAATCCTTGATTAAATTTCCATATTCTAGCAAACTTAAAGCATGAAATTAACCAATCAATCCATATTCTGGCAGACATCAATTAATCTTTAATTACTTTGTTCTTCGCAATTAACCCCCTTTTCAAGCAAGTTAAGAGACAATAAATATGAAACTAATGAATCAAAACTACCATCAACCTCTTTTTCAAGCAAGTTAATGGAAAGAAACAACAAATTAATCTCGTAATAGGCACAAGTAATTAAATACCAAGAAGGACAATCAATTAGTCAAAAGATCAAATAACTCTAAAAATCATGAATACCTAAAACAATGTCGAATTACAATAAAATAATTAATACATTATTGTTCAAGAAAAAGAAAACAAAAGAAAGAAATAGATACTCATAAACAAGCCTTCTTCTTCTTCCTTCATAGACATTCTTGTACAATCCTCCTTGAACTATTCATCTCGAGAAAATATTGGTGATGCACTCTAAAATTAATCTAAGTCTCTACATTGTGCACCTCTCCTTTCCTAGGGTAAATTAGTCTTTATTTATAGGCTTACAAAGTTTCTAAAAGAGTCCTAAATAAAGAAGAAGTAATTACCTAAAATTCAAAAACAAACAAGATTAATAAAAAGCTAGAATAAAAACCTAAATAAAAATTAAAACAATGTCAAATTCTTGTCTCCACCGCCTTTTGACTTTCGAAATTGGAAATTCATTTGGACTTTTGTCTTCTTATGCTGAAAGTGGCAATTGATGTTGAATTGAGATTGCTGAAATTTGGTTTCCAATTGAAGCCGTGCGAAATTGCTTAGCTGACTGAATCTTTGTCTTTGTTGTATCAGCTCAATTGAGCTACTTCCCTTACATTGGCTCAATTGAGCCGCAAATCATCAACTCTCTTGCCGAAATGATTTCCCTTTCTTTTCCTTTGCCGTCGGCTTGGTGAGCTACTGACCAAAGCTGCTTTCCTCTTTTTCCCCACTTTCCATTTTTGTTGACTTCGTTTCTCTTGGCCCACGGAATTTCTTGCTTATGCTACTCTTGCTGTCGGCTTAAGTGAGCCACAAAGATACTTCTTGCGCAACAGCTTTTGTTGACTTTCCTCTTTGTCCTTAGCCCACCTAAATCTGTCTTTCTTCTTGTTGTTGTTGCTTTTCGTATGCTGACGGCTCAATTGAGCCATGAAGCTGCACTTTCCTTTAATTCCAATTGCAATTTGCTTCCTTTTTTCTGCTCTATTTCTTTGCTTTTTCTTTGTTCTTCTAGTGGCAGACCGGTGCCAGCTATCCTTTCTCGGGTGGTGCCGCCTCTGTTCTGTTTTGTGATATTTTTATCTTATTTTACCCCTAAAATCTGAAATAATGCACATCATACATTTTCAAGGGTAAAATCTCAAATATAAAGGAATATGACCAGTTATTGAACAAAATGTATCACAAAATAGCCTCAAATAACTAGGAAAAATATGACTAATTTAGGCCCTATCAATTTGGATGAACACCTCCTTCATTGAGAGAATCAGAATTTCTGCCCTTTAATTCACCTCTCTATATTATATCTCTCTTGTATCTCCAATCCTTGTGTCTTTTTATGCTTTTATAGGCCTCTTAGATGTTAAATTCGTGGTTGAGAAAGTTTTGGCCGAGTAGGATTTGGAAAATACCAAAATTCTTGTAGAATTCTCAAATTTGTGTACAGAATATCTCCCCTAGAGCGTACCTGGCGCCAAGTACCTTCGACCCACCTGGTGCCAGGTACACTCTGTTCTTCCCTTATTTTTTCTTTATTTTTTCTTTATTTTTGGCCATTTCTCCTTGGCAGACAAATAGATCAAGTGATAAGTACACTTGCCAAACCTGGCGCCAGGTATATTATGGAAATCCCTTGAAGCTTGCTGAATTTCTGTTGCTAGAGTAGAATGGACCCGATGCCTGGTCCATTGGCTGGGCTTGGCGTCAAGTACATTCTGGAATTGTGTACTTTCTACTCGATTTTAACTTAAATCTACACATATTTGCCAAAAACACCTTTTATAAACAAAATATCAAATATGAAGGAATATGCCTAGTTATTACAACAAATGTCTCTCAAAACAGCATTAAATAACTAGGAAAATAATGATGATTTTAACCCCTATCATCACTATTAGTTGATTACATCAGTGACAATGGAATTTTGTCACTAAAAGTCAAGCTTCAGTTAAAAGTCAAGCTTCAGTGACAAGAATAAGTTACTGTCACTCTATACCTTTAGCGACATAGATTTAGTGACATTCAAGTTACAATAAATTTTTCATCACTAAAGGTCTTTAGTGACAACATTTTTGCATTTAGTGACAACATTACGTCGTCACTAAAAGACACTTTTCCTGTAGTGAAAACCAATCTGATGCGTGTTTTTTAGTGTAGAAAGTATTACCAACAAATTACACAATTAATCAAGTTTCAATTAAAATTCCAACCACTAAAATTATACATACGGTAAGTATACCCATCGTATAGTGTACAGACTTGGAAGTATCGAATCCATGAGAACTTAGGCTCCCACCTTACTTTACCCAAATATTTATTGCTTAGCCAATAAAATAAGAAGAGAATAAAAAGAAAAATAAATAAAGATAAAAATAGATATAACCAAAGCATGCAATTTCATGTAATCAGACACTTATCTTGAAACACATAATATTGAATCACTTAGCATTTATCACAATCAATTGTCATCTTGGCATCATGAAGGAACTTAAGTAAAATCGAATCGTTTCCCAAGTCATGAACTTATATAGATTCCACTTCTTTTCCAATCTATAGAATTGCTATCCCTTGATTAATTTAGTAAATTTCCCACTCAAAAAAAAGCAACCAAAAGATGCATTAAACTCATATCTTATAAACATGAAATTAGCCAATGACCATATACTCTATGTGAAATCAACCAATCTTTAACCACTTTAGTTCTTTAATCTTAACTTCATTTCCAAAGTCCATTAAGATCCAACAAATATGAAATCAATGTAATGAATTTCTAACATCGTTTCTCAAGTCAATTAGAAGAAAATGCATCAATAACCAAGGATAACAATAGATTAATAAAAAATTCTAATTAACTCAAAATCATAATCTCTAAAATAATATCCAATTACAATCAAAACATTAAGCACATCATTGTTCTAGAAAAGTAAATAAAGGATAAAAGATAGCACTCATAGACAATCCCTTCTTCTTTTCTTGAAAACCTCCTTTGAACAATGCCCATTTGAGTGGTGATTTCATCTTTGAATAATAAGTAGTTAGCTTGGATCCTTCAAATCACACTCTTGTCTTATGTTTTTCTTGTTTAAATAGGTTTCCAAGATGCTAAAATTCATCCCCTAAGAGTTTTGGGCCGAGGAGAGATTGGAAAATACTAAAAATCTTGGAAAATTACCAAATCCTCACAAAATTACAAAACTCGCTAACATTGGGCAGCATGGAACCGGTGTCGGCTCCATCCTTCACAACTGGCACCGACCATGCTCTGGTCATGCCCAATGTGCTTTGTTTTTCTTGACTTTTTCCTCCCTTCCAAAATAGGGTCGGCACTGCAACGGCGACAATTTTGTCATTTTTTCAACATTTTTTGCAATAAAATTCCAAAACGCCTTTCTAATGGTAAAATATCAAATATGAAGGTCTATGCCTAGTTATTACAACAAATGTATCACAAAACACCCATAAATAACTAGAAAAATATAGATGAATTTTGCCCTTATCACAATTCTTAACAAATATCCTTATCTTCTAGGCAATATAAAAGTATGAAATTAGTCAATGACCTTATATTCTAAAAGAAATTAACTAACCTTTGACTACTTAAGTTCTTACTCTAAACATTCTTTTTCAAGTCAATTAAGAAATAAAAAATATGAAATTAACTAGATTGAACCCACTCCTAACCTCATTTTCAAGTTAAGTACAAGGGAGAAACAACCAATAAATTCATTAAAAAAAAAAAGCAGGTAATCAAATACTAAACTAGCAATCAATTGATCAAATAACTAAAATTAATGCATCATGAATCCAAAAATATCCTCTAAATATAATTAAAATATTGACCTTTGATGCATGTTTTTTAGTGCATAAAATATTACCAATAAATTACACAATCAATCAAGCTTTTAATTAAAATGCCAACCACTAAAACTACACATACGGGCAAGTAAACCTATCGTATAGAATAGGGAATAGCAAGTATCGAATCCACGAGAACTTAGACTTCCACCTTATTTTACCCAAATATTTATTGTTTAGTCAATAAAATAAGAAGAGAATAAAAAGGAAAAATAAATAAAGATAAAAATAGATATAACTCAAGGATGCAATTTCATGTAACTAGACAATTATCTCGAAAACACAATATTAAATCAATTAGCATTCATCAGAATTAATTATCGTCTTGGTATCATGAAGGATTTAATATAGACCCAGTTCGTTTGCAATCCATGGAATTACTATCTTCTAGTTAAAGTAGTGAACATATTCTGTCTCGACTAACTTATCCAAAAGATGCATTAAAATCAATCCTCGTATAAACACCTATATGCCTAGTTATTAGAACAAAAGTATCTCAAAACAACATCAAATAACAAGGAAAATAATGATGAATTTAGCCCCTATCACATACCCCCACACTTGAACTTTTGCTTGTCCTCAAGCAAATAAGAATTAAAACACTAAGCATTTAGAACAAGACAAAACCATTCAAAATTTTTCTTAGCAAATTCATCCATAATAAGGGCATAACTTTCTTCCAACCTTAAATATAAATTCGTCATTCATTTAACCCTTTCAAAACGTTGTAAACTTATGTATAAAATCAAACAATCCCAAAGCCATTAAAGTTAAGTTAAACAAACTTATATCTAGTACAAGAAAATCATTCTACTCCTCAAGCAAAAATATAGATAACATAAATCATATAAGTCAAGCCATTTTAACCAATTCAAGTATTATAAACTCAAATTTACACAACTTAAGTTAGTGAAATAAGGAAAACATTCTACTCTTTTTTTTTTTTCAATGACTTAGGGAATTGATAGTCTCAAGTAAATGGATTTCTCTTCATGTACCATATTGGTCCCCTTATAGTCATCATTTTTTCAGCAATTTTCTTTCAACATAGCATTTCTTTACTCTTTCTTGCCTTTTTGCCATCGGGATAGCCTCAAGAGAGTGCACCAAACAATACTTGTTACTTCTCCTCATATTAACCCCTTTTCAGCAAAATGTCTTCAAAGATTAAAAATAAGAGCATTTTTTCCAACTCACATAACAATGATTTTATTTTCACTCATTGTTTTTTTCAACTCATTTTTTTGTCTTTTCACTCCAAAAAAAAAAAAAAAATCCTCACATTCCTTATTCACAACTCAAAGTTAAGCAGACTTTAAATCTATAATATAAGAATTAATCAACAACTCTTCCCATATTTTCTCATATCATCCACATTCAAACTTAAAGAATAAAACAAAACTCAAATACCAAATATAACCAAGGTTAAGTTAAATTCTCAAGACTTAGCAAAATCTAACTTAATACGCAAGTTTATCTTTTGATAAAAATCCAACCATACTGAATGACAAATCCATATCCAAAATTAGTAAGAAAATCATCACTCCATTATAGACAAATAAGCTCTTTTCAATTTTCAATTTTCAACAAAATTATTTGATACCAAAAAAACACCAAGATCATTGATACAAACTTAGATAAAGAATATTACTAAACCACTCCCTCATACTTAAACTGAACAATGTCCTCATTGGCCAAAAATAAATATAAGAAAGCATCTCCCAAGGGACCAAAAATGATAAAGGGGTAGAAAGTTTAAGCAATACTCCCCAAGTGTAATAATGCTCCAATAAATATAAACTTGGAAAAGAAAGAATAGCTTGTCCAAGAGGATTTTATTTCTACCTGTAAAGCAAAACACAAATAAAAGAACAAGAAAAATAATAAAAACACACCTAAATAAAAGGAAACAATCATAAAGAAAAAAATCTTAACAAAACAAATAAAGACATGACTCATTCCCCCGCACTTAAGATGGAAAATATTTTTCATATTACTAGGGGAAAAAAGACACTTAACCACTTAAACAAAACCAAACCCAAAAGAAAGATACAAACTCTTTCCACTCATCCTGCTTCCTCATCAAACCTTTGTAAAAGAAATTAAAGCTCATTGAAAAGGTAGGCATGATGAAAGCAGAAATAAGAGAGGTTTTTGAAAAATAGAGAGTTCATAGAAAATATTAATTGCAATGAATGTACAAGCATGACCTGTAACACCCCACCTTTTTACTTTCGAATGGTTACTATTTGTAATAGGATGAGAATTTGTATTAATGTCCAGAACAAAAGTTGAACGGTGTAATGAGATGAATACTTTGGTGAAATAAAATTTTGTCGGGACCTGGATGTAACTATTGGATTTGTTCCACCCGTACCCTAAATTTTTGGAAGGTGATTATTATTAAAAAAAAATAAGAATTTTAGGGTACTCTAAAAAGAGAAATTGATCAGTGCGAAAAAACGCACGTTTTGGTGTAAATTATGCTATCCGGGAGATCGGGGGCATTTTCATCATTTTGATCGTGCCTGCGACTTTGACCACAAATTTGACCAAGTAGAGAAAGAATTGAAGAATTTAAGTGTTACCAATGGATTCAGTGGAATTTTTAAAGGTGAATAGTGAAGTAAAATATTTTCCCGTTACGGACTCGATTTTGGTCATTTCTGAAGAAAATAAAAAAATGCGGTTGAAAATGGAACATGTGGCTTCTTGTGATTGGTGGCCAAGGACAAGTGTCAAATAATAAGAGGATGCATGAAATATTCATGCATGCAAGACTTCTTAAATAAGCTTTGCAAAAAAATTACGAAAAATGCGAAAAAAAAAACGAGATTGCGACACATGTAAAGTAGCCACCATTCATTTAATTGAGCAAAATCCTATTCGTCATTATTTTGACCAAGAATGGTGGTGGATTTAGGGGGGAGAAACAGGCCAAGACCATAAAAGAAGAAGGAAGGAAGAAAACAAAAGGAAAAATCAAGAAAAAATAGAAAAATTGTGTATTTCTTGGTGTGTTCTTGGTGTGCTTGGAGCAAGATCAAGCCAAAACATCCTATACACAAGGTAAAGTCCTATGCTTCAAGAATTAAAGTTATAGATTTCATTACGGTGATCATTTTCATATGAATTATAACATGAAAACATGAGATTTGTGATGATTAAAATGATTATTGTGTACTATGTAAGACTTTGTGTGTGCAAGTGCAAGTACCGATTGGACAAAGGATTCATAGGCTATATTTTGTATGGTGAATAAGGGTATTTGAATGGTGATTTAAAGGGGGGGTTCATGATTGACAAGAAAGATGGTAGAGTTGGGATAAAAATGGGGTTAAATGTTAAAGAAAATGGATTATGATTGTTTTTTAACGTTGATGTTAATTATATGCTATTTGCATAAGAACTTAGCTTTCATGAACATGAAAACCAAAGAATTAAGGTTGTTTTAAGGGAAATGAAATGGACTAAGGGTTATATAGGTGATATGAATCAAGAAACACAAGTAGGTGAACTTGTTTTCTAAAAATGGACTAAAAACCAGAAAACTACTGGGGCTGTTTTTGCTTCGTAATGAGTCACAAGGACTAGAACTCTACAAAGGGCTAGCTTGGAATTAAATTTAAGAGTCTTACGGTCATTTTCGTATATCATACAGCCAAATTGGAGTTCTATATTGAAATTTATGTTCAAAACAAAATCGTGTGTCAAAACAGCAAAATTTTAGAATTTTGCTTAGAAAATGGACGAACCTAAGGATGATTCATTGCGTGATTTTAGGTGAAATTAAGGGGAAATATGAAGTGAATCCCTTATATATGAAGGGAGAAATGATGTGGATAAAGGAAAACAAAAGAAACGAATAAACGACAAAAAAATGATGTGAACAAAAGTTAAATATTTTCCTTAACCATCGGCTACTCATCGGCCTCGACGGCTAACCATCAGCTAAACGCCAGTTGGACGTCGACTAACTGTCGGCTATTTTTCAGCCGAATGTGAATTGACCCGAAAACGATATTTGGTGTAGGTTTAACGATAAACAGCCAACGGAATGTCGAAAATGATAGAAACAGTGACTAAATGGCCGTGAACGAAAAGAGTACTTAGGACACAAGATGAGTCCCTTAGATTTCCAAAACTATTTCTAAAGCTAGTGTACTTTGTTTTTTCATGAAATGCTATGTTATATACCGTTTTGGAAATCCCTACATATGTTTAAGGTATATTTGAGTAAGATTTGTTTTATGGCATTTTGGGCTAGAATGAACTTCATGATTAGCTTGGAAACCTTAACAAACTATTAAAGTATGAGATTGTGAATTTAGTCCTATTTGGATTAAATACTTGGGATTTTTAAAAAATGGTAAATTTGGGAATCGGGTATTCATAAATTTACTAGAATGCCCTTATTGGAACATTGTATAGAAATGTGTTTGGAAACTTTGAATTTAATCTTCTTTTTGGATTAGAATTTTGGATTTCTTAAAATGAGTTCTTTTTGGAATCAGGTATTTGGAAAATGATCCAAATGTCCTTATTGGAATGTTTTATGGAAACCTTTGAAATCAGGTATTTGGTGAAAGATCGAAATATCCTTATTGAAACTTTTGTGAATATTTTTTCAAATCGAGTAAGGGTAAGATGACCCGAATACCCTCGGAAAGTCTTTTGGAATCGGGTATGGGTAAAACGACCCGAATGCCCTTAGAAAATGACTTTTGTGATCGAATACAAGAAAAACGACCCAAATACTCTTGGAAACATGTTTTGATGTGTGAACAGAACACTTTGTCCTATTTAACATAAATTTGAAAGATGATCTCTCGTGATGAGATTGACTTTTGGAAAAAGACCTTTTGATCTCTAGAATTGTTTTATTGGCCTAATGTGCCATGGAATGAATTGATTGGCTCTGTGGAACCTATGTGAATGATGATTAGACTTGTGAGTCAGTGGGATCAAGTTCTGTAAAATGTGATTTTTCCCCAAAAATGTTTTAATTAGAAAATCCTGCTGGATCAAATAACCCTCTAGCCTGATTTGTCAGACGGGGTTGGTATTGTTAACGTTTAGTACTCAGCAAGGACTTTGATCTTTGTACTAGCCTAGGTTAGAATTAGACAACCTTAGCAACCTGGCCTAGTTCTAGGGATTGTCTTGCTCCAAATGGGGTGACATGACATTGAGATAAGTCGTTCTAGCTAGCCTTTTAGCACCTGGCAATTGCCGCGTCTGCGGATGCTTCTTAGTTTGAGTCATTTTCTAGATGCTGGGCGAGGACACTCGGTGTATTTGACTCCTTGTCGCCTCGATGGTGATTGATGTCAGGATTGAGACCCCTGGCTTATGGTGACAAGTAAAAGATTGTGTATTGTGGTACACTGGTATGCTGCGGTATACCTGAGCAGAAGTACGTTGCAGTGTACTTATTCCGACAACATACGATTGAGTACTGAAGGCTATGGTCTCAGTACAATAATACGTGATGCCGAAGGCAAGGACTGTGGAACTTGCATACAGGCCGACCTTCTGTTGGAGAAGTGCTTGTGATTTGAAAACTGGGGCAATAATTTGAAATCTGAAATAAAGTTTTCCAAAATGATTAAAATCTTATTTAGAGAGTTTTGGAATTGTTTCTAGTGAACAAATGATATGCTATTCTACAAAAGTTTTTTGTACCCTATTCTTTCATAAAGCACTAATACACAGAGAACTCACTGGGTGATTTGTCACTCACATGTATTTTTTATCTTACCTTTTTGTAGGATCTAGTGCAGAGTGGACTCATGGATAGAAGGAAGATACCACAGAGTCAGCGATTTAGGTTTGGACAGCTTCCCTTTTGATCATGTACTATATTCTATTATAGATAGAGATAGCCTGTATGAGATCCTCTGATATATGTATATGTGTGGCCATCAGTGTGGGATATTGTTGAGTCTGGACCTTATATATGTATTTACTCTGTTGTTTTCGTTATAAAGATCCCTTGTCCGGGAAACTGACGGGGTAACACCTGCTGTTGATATGCTTCTATTGTTGTCTTTAGTAGGAGTGTTATAATTGGTATCAGATTCTAGTTTATAGAACTGTGGTATCATCATAGGAATTGATAGAACTCTTTTATTATGTAAGTATGGTGGATAGGAACGATAAGGGCAAGCACCCAATGGATAATCGTAGTGATGAAGGAAAGAAAGGGATAGGTGAAACCTCAGGTGTGAAGAAATCGGGAAAGATCAGGAAGATCTTCCGAGCGGGTATGCCGGGATATTTTCTTATGACAGGACCTAGATTTAGCTGCTATCATGCAGCCGTCTTTTTGAGAATAGGTTTGACCTAGCAGTACCCATTATTACTCCATTTGCACGAGACCTTAGTATGGAGGGGACGTCTACTCCTGAGGGGACACCATCACCACATGAGGAAGAGGGTGGTGATTCTGATAAGATTGATGATGGTGTTAAGCCATGCCATCAAGACGATAATGAGGATAAGGAGGATAGTATTCTAGATGGTACAGTGTTATCTAAGGATGATGAGGAGGTGTTTGGTGGGGTTGTACCCGGGGTACTTGAGAAAGAGATACTGGATTTAGAAGCTGTTGATACGGGAGAAGACCAGGAGATACCTGAGGTAGAGGCGCCTATAGCTGAGGAGCCTGAGGAGGATTTAGAGATAGACCAAGAGCTATTGGCTTGGCTATAACCAGATGCAGATGTTGATAAGGAGGTTGATGCAACGGAGTCTTACATAGTTTCAACTGACTCAGGACCCCTCATATCGGACAGCGATGATGACGAGTAGGAGGATGAAATATAGATACATAGTATGATATGTATTGTTTGACCGATGTATATGACTGTGTGCATGGCCCACACATTTTATACTGACTTTATAATAAATGAGAATGAATATATGTTATGTTTTTCTATATGCACTGAGCCTATGTTTATGATTGCTTTTGAGCCATGTTACATTACTATATCTTATGAATTGTACAGGATGCCTCCTAAACAGACCTTCGGAGGATCATCATGGGTTATTTAAAATAACCCTGAGCAAATGGTGGAGGAACCACATGCGGAAAGTCCCTACCTTACGACTTTAGACCACCCCATGTTTTAGGTTTTTCAAAAGATAGTCGATACGATCCAACAGTTGACTGAGACTACTACTAGAATAAACGAGAATGCTAGGGTGAATAAGAGTTTAAGTAAGGAAAGTTAGCAAAGTGAAGTCGAATCAGATTGAGCCCTTGAGTGCTATTTAAAATTTCACCCTCTGCAATTTCAAGGGCAACCTGATTTAGAACAGGAGGCAGAGAATTGGATTGAATAGATGGAAAAGATTTGTGTAGCCCTAAATTATTCAGAGCAAAGGAAGGTATAGCTTGCAACATTTCAGTTGAAAAGACATGCCTAAGATTGATGGGTAAAGGAGATGAATCAATAAGAATTGGAGTGGGAAGATTTTAAGGATAGTTTTAAAAAGGAGTTTATTCCTATTTGGGTAGTAGAAAGAAAGGCGGATGAATTTCAAGCTGTTCGGTAAGGAGGTCGTACAATAGGATAATATGCTGTTGAATTCACTAGACTATCAAAATATTGCCCACTATTTGTCCATTCAGAAGCGGATAAGGTTAGACGTTTTGTGAAGGGCTTATGGCCAAAGCTAAAGAGAGTATTAGCTAGTATGGCTCCCACTAGTTACAATACTACAGTAGAGATGGCCTCTAGAATGAAAATGGTTGATATTGAACAGGCAGGTGAGAGGAACAGAGGTGGATTTTGGAGCGTGAATCAGAAGAAACCTGGAGGGTCCCAATGGTAGAAGAAAGAAACGTAGCAAAAGAAGGGAGGCCCGACTGGTCCAGTTGGAGGACCGCCACCCATTAAATGCTTCAATTGTGGAGAGTTAGGCCACAAGAGTTTTCAATGTCCTCACCCACGGAGGATGGGAGGATGGGGTCGACTTAGAAGCAACAACCAAGGATAAAGGTTAGGATTCGGAAGAGGAAACTCAAGGCAAGCTTCTACCCCTAGAACTGGACCTCCTAAACAGTAAGTAAATGCTCAGGTAGTGGCATTAGAGAAGACAGACAATCAGGCTGTAGTGGTGGAAGGTACCCCTTTTATTTTTTATCATACTGCTAAAGTATTGGTAGATCTCGATTCCATGCATTCCTATGTTGTCAATTCATTTCTTGATTCTATTGGGATAAAAGGGGAAGAAATTTCATATGAAATGATTGTCAGTACTCCATTAGGAAAACAATTGAATAGTGAGAAAATACATTGGGATTGTAAGATTTTGGTAAGAGATGAATTATTGGGAGGAGATTTGGTATGTTTGCCTATAGAGGATTATAATGCTATCTTGGGTATAGATTGGCTATCCTAGCATCATGCTCAAGTTGGCTGTAGACATAAGGTAGTGCGTTTCCATCGGCTTAGGAAACCTATATTGGAATTTGTAGGTGAGGCTGAAAGGAAAAGTAATGATTTTATTTCGGGACTCAAGGCCGGAAAATGATTAGGAAATGGTGCACAGGATACTTAGTTTATGTAATTAATAAGCTAGGAGAGGTTACGAAGCCTGAAGATGTGCCTATTGTAAATGAATATTTGGTTATTTTTCTAGCGGAATTGAAAGAGTTACCGTCGGAGAGAGAAGTAAAGTTTTCCATTAACCTAGTGCCATCGGCAGAACCCGTTTCAAGGACTCCTTAGAGAATGGCACCTACAGAATTACAAGAACTCAAGAAACAACTACAGGAGTTAATGGAGTAAGGGTTTATCCGACCAAGTACTTCGTCGTAGGGAGCACCTGTATTGTTTGTCAAAAAGAAAGATGGGTCATTATGAATGTGTATAGATTATCGATGGTTAAATGCAGTGACGGTAAAGAATAAGTATCCATTGCCCATGGTTGATGAGTTGTTTGACCAGCTACAGGGAGTTAGATGTTTTTCGAAATTAGACTTGAGACAAGGATATTACCAAGTCCAGATTCGGGAAGAAGATATAACGAAAACTACATTTAACACTCGATATGGGCATTTTGAGTTTGTAGTAATGCCCGTGCTGTTTTTATGAACTTGATGCACCAAACATTCCGGCCATACTTAGATAATTTTGTGGTTATATTCATAAATGACATTCTGGTGCACTCTAAAGATCCTTAAGAACATGAACAGCACATTCAGAAAGTACTAGGGAAATTAAGGGAGGCTAGATTGTATGAAAAATTCAGTAAGTGTGAGTTTTGGTTGCAGAAAGTAGCATTCTTGGGATATGTAATATCCAAGGACAGGATTACAGACCCTACAAAACATCCCAAGACTCCAACTGAAATTTGAAGTTTCTTGGGATTAGCAGGGTATTAGCAGAGATTTATTGAGGGATTTTCTAAGATAGCGACACCCTTGACTCAACTCACGCAAAAGAAAGTCCTCTATGTGTGGACTGACAAGTGTGAGAAAAGTTTCCAGGAACTGAAAAAGAGGTTAAGCTCTGCTCCTGTTTTGGCACTGCTAAAGATGGATAAACCTTATGAGGTGTATACGAATGCATCAAAAGAAGGATTGGAAGGAGTATTGATACAAGAAAGAAAGGTAATAGCCTATATCTCTAGGAAATTGAAACCCTATGAGGAGAATTATCCTACGCATGACCTAGAATTGGCAGCTATTGTATTTACTCTTAAGAAATGGAGGCATTATTTGTTTGGAGCTGAGTTTGAAGTTTTCACCGATCACAAAAGTTTGAAGTATATTTTTACTTAGAATGATTTGAATATGAGATAACGTCGGTGGATGAAGTTCTTGGAAGAATTTCGGTGTCCAATCAAGTATCATCCTGGGAAGGCAAACACCGTAGCGGATGTCCTCAGTAGGAAAACGAATTTATCGGTTCTTTGGATGTTACAAATTTTGGAATTGGAAACATTAGCCGTAGAGGGAGAAATAAGGCTGAATAATATTTCCATTCAACCTACCTTCTTATAGCAGTTGAAGGAAGAGCAAGATAAAGATGAAAAGTTATAGGGGTTAGTGCATAAAGAGGTAAATAAAGGAGGAGATGAGTTTCAAAGAGACATTGATGGAATCATTTATTACTGAAATCGATATTGTATCCCGAAACAGTCTATGATAAGGCAAGATATTTTAACGTAAGCACATCGAAGTAAGTATACTATCCATTCAGGAGCTGTAAAAATATCTCAGGACTTGAAATGACATTCTTGGTGGATTGGTATGAAGAAAGATATCTTAGATTTTGTAATTCGATGTTTAACTTATCAGCAAGTGAAAGCCAATCAGCAACCGCCTGGAGGATTATTGCAGCCGTTACCAACTCTGTCATGGAAATAGGATGAAATTACTATGGATTTCATTACAGAATTGCCAATGGCAGTAGGACAGTGAGATACCATATGGATAATAGTAGATCGGCTGACTAAGTCCACTCATTTTATCCCTATCAGTCAACAAAATTCTCTAGAGAAGTTTAGCAAAATTTATATGGAGGAAGTAATCAGATTCCACGAAGTACCCTCTAGCATTGTATCAGATCAAGATCCCAGATTTACTTTAAAGTTTTGGACTAAGTTGCAACAGAAATACGAGACAACCTTAAAGTTCAGTACAGTAGCACACCCACAAATGGATGGACAAACTGAACAAGTAAACAGGATTTTAGAAGATATGTTGCGAGCTTGCACTCTAGATTTTAGAACCAAGTGGATTGATAATTTATCATATGCAGAATTTGCCTACAATAACAATTACCAATCAACTATTGAAATGGCCCCGTTTGAAGCTTTAAATGGAAGGAAATGTCAGTCCCCATTATATTAGGAAAGTTTAGGATGGAGAATGGGTAGATAGGATGCTTTTTATCTTGAAAAGGTTCGATAGGCCATGGAGTTGATCAAAACTAAGTTGGAGGCAGCACAAAGTAGACAGAAAAGTTACGCGGATCGACGTAGAATAGATTTGGAATTTATTGAAGGGGAGTATGTATTCTTGAAGTTGACTCCACAATGACAATTAGGGATTAATGGACAAGGGAAGAAATTGGCGCCTAGGTACATAGGACCATTCCCCATTGTCCAGAAGATTAGGAAAGTAGCTTACCGGCTGAAGTTACCTATAGAGCTTCAAGGAATTCACGACATATTCCATGTCTCCCAACTTCGGAAAATATGTGGCTGAACCCAACCCACATCTTAAATAAAAAGCCCATTGAGATGACTCCAAGCTTGAAGCATGAGGGAAAGCCTTTTAAGATCTTGGAGTACGCTATAAAAGAACTGCGGAATAAGTAAATTCCACTTGTAAAAGTGTTGTGAAGCCATCATCTGGTACAAGATGTAACTTGGGAGACGGAAGCAAAGATGTTGAAGAAATGCCCATAACTATTCCAAGTGTAAGCCAAATTTTGAAGACGAAATTTTTGTAAGGAGGGGAGAATGTAACTCCCCACCTTTTTACTTTCGATTGGCTACTATTTGTAATAGGATGAGAATTTATATTGATGTCCAGAACCAAAGTTGAACGGTGTAATGAGATGAATACTTTGGTGAAATAAAATTTTGTCGGAACCTAAATGTAATTATTGGATTTGTTCTACCCATACCCTAAATTTTTAGAAGGCTATTATTATTAACAAAATAAGAATTTTAGGATACTCTGAAAAGAAAAATTGATCAGTGTGACGAAACACACATTTTGGTGTGAATTATGCTAGCCTGAGTATCGGGGGCATTTTTGTCATTTTGACCGCTCCCGCGATTTTGACTGCAAATTTGACCAAGTAGAGAAAGAATTGAAGAGTTTAAGTGTTATCAATTCAGTGGAATTTTTGGAGGTGAATGGTGAAATAAAATATTTTTCCGTTATGGACCCGATTTTGGTCATTTTTTAAATAGGAAAATGCGGTTGAAAATAGAACGTGTGGCTTCTTGTGATTGGTGGCCAAGAACAAGTGACAAATAATAAGAGGATGCATGAAATATTCATGCATGCAAGACTTCTTAAATAAGCTTTGCAAAATAATTAAGAAAAATGCGAAAAAAACAAGATCGCAACACATGTAAAGTAGTCACTATTCATTTAATTGAGCAAAATCCTATTGGTCATTATTTTGACCAAGAATGGCAGTGGATTTAGGGGAGAAATTGGCCAAGACCATAAAAGAAGAATGAAGGAAGAAATAAGGAAGAAAAGGAAAGGAAATATCAAGAAAAAATAGAAAAAGTGAGAGAAGGAAAAAGTGTATATTTCTTGGTGTGTTCTTGGTGTGATTGGAGCAAGATCAAGTCAAAACATCCTATACATAAGTTAAAGTCCTATGCTTCAAGAATTAAAGTTGTAGATTTCATTACGGTGATCGTTTTGATATGAATTAAAACATGAAAATATGATATTTGTGATGATTAAAATGATTATTGTTTACAATGTGAGACTTTGTTTGTGCAAGTGTGTGTATCAGTTGGTTGAAGGATTCATAGGCTATATTTTGTATGGTGAATAAGGATATTTGACTGGTGATTTAAAGGGGGGTTCATGATTGAGAAGAAAGATGGTCGAGTTGGGATAAAAAAGGGGTTAAACGTTAAAGAAAATGAATTATGATTGTTTTTTAATGTTGATGTTAATTGTATACTATTTTCATAAGAACTTAGTGTCTTTCTTGAACCTGAAAATTGGAAGAATTAAGGTTGTTTGAAGGGAAATGAAGTGGACTAAGGGTTGTATAGGTGCTATGAATCAGGAAGCACAAGTAGGTGAACTTGTTTTATGAAAATGGACTAAAAACTAGAAAACTATTGGGGATATTTTCGCCCAGTAACGAGTCACAGGGACTAGAACTCTAAAGAGTCTTATGGTCATTTTGGCATATCAAACAGCCAAATTGGAGTTCTAGATTGAAAGTTACGTTAAAAAAAAAAAAAATCATGTGTCAAAGTAGCAAAATTTCATAATTTTGCTTAGAAAATGGACGAGAACCTAAGGAAGATTAATTGTGTGATTTTGGGTGAAATTAAGGGGAAATATGAAGTGAATCCCTTGTATATGAAGGGAGAAAAGATGTGGAAAAAGAAAAACGAAAAAAACAAACAAACGACAAAAAAATGATATGAACAGAAGTTAAATATTTTCCTTAATCGTCGGCTACCCGTTAGCCTCGACGGCTAACTATCGGCTAAACGCCAGTTGGACGTCGGCTATTTTTTAATCCGAATGCAAATTGACCCAAAAACGATGTTTGGTGTTGGTTTAGCAATAAACGGCCAACGAAACGTCAAAAATAGTAGAAATGGTAACTAAACGACCGTGAACAGGAAGAGTATTTAGAACACGAGGTGAGTCCCTTGGATTTCTGAAACTCTTTCTAAAGCTAGTGTGCTTTGTTTTTCTATAAAATGCTATGTTATATACCGTTTTGGAAATCCCTAAATATGTTTAAGGTATATCAGTGCAAGATTTGTTTTATGCCATTTTGGGCCAAAATGACCTTCATGATTAGCTTGTAAACCTTAACAAACGATTAAAGTATGAGTTTGTGAACTTAGTCATTTCGGATTAAATACTTGGGATTTTCAAAAAAATGGTAAATTTTGGAATCGGGTATTCATAAATTGACTAGAATTCCCTTATTGGAATATTTTATGGAAATGTGTTTGGAAACTTTGAATTTAATCCTCTTTTTGGATTAGAATTATGGATTTCTTGAAATGAGTTGCTTTTGGAATCGGATATTTGAAAAATTATCCAAATGTACTTATTAGAATGTTTTATGAAAACTTTTTAATTGGGTATTTGGTAAAAAATTGAAATATCCTTATTGGAATTCTTGTGAATATTTCTTCAAATCGGGTAAGGATAAGATAACCCGAATACCCTCAGAATGTCTTTTGGAATCAGGTATGGGTAAAATGACCCGAATGCCCTTGGAAAATGACTTTTGTGATCAAGTACAGGGAAAACGACCTGAATATTCTTGGAAACATATTTTGATGTGTGAACAGAACTCTTTATCCTATTTTAACATGATTTTGGAAAATAATCTCTCGTGATGAGATTGACTTTTGAAAAATGACCTTTTGATCCCTGGAATTGTTTTATTGGCCTGATGTGCCATGGAATGAATTGATTGGCTTTGTGGAGCCTATATGAATGATGATTAGACTTGCGAGTCAGTGGGATCAAGTTTTGTAAAATGTGATTTTGCCCCAAAAATGTTTTGATTTAAAAATCCTGTGGGATCAAATGACCCTCTGGCCTGATCAGTCAAACGGGGTTGGTATTGTTAACGTTGAGTACTCAGTATGGACTTTGATCTTTGTACTAGCCTATGTTAGAGTTAGACGACATTAGCAACCTGTCCTAGTTCTAGGGATTGTCTTGCTCCAAACAAGGTAACAGGATATTGACATAAGTCATCCTGGCTAGCCATTTAGTAATGGAAAAATTACCGCGTCTATGGGCATTTCTTATTTTGAGTTATTTACTGGATGCTTGGCGGGGACACTCGGTGCATTTGACTTCTTGTCTCCTCAATGGTGATTGACGTTAAGATTGGGACCGCTGACTTATGGTGGTAAGTAAAAGATTGTGTGATGCAGTATACTAGGTATGCTGTGGTATACTTGATTAGAAGTACACTGCAGTGTACTTATTCCAACGACTTATGGTTAAGTACCGGAGGCTACGGTCTAAGTACAATAAGACGTGGCGGCGAAGGTAAGGACTGTGAGACTTACATACAGGCTGACCTTCTATTAGGCCTGAGGCAATGATTTGAAATATGCAATAAAGTTTTACAAAAATGATTGAATTCTGATTAAACTCTTCTTTAGAGAGTTCTGGAATTGTTTCAAGTGAACAAATGATATACTATTCCATAAAAGTTTTATGTACCCTATTCTTTTATAAAGCACTAGCACACACGGGACTTATTGGGTGATTTGTCACTCATACATGTCTTTTATCTTACCTTTTTGTAGGATCCAGAGCAGAGCGGGCCTATGGATAGAAGGACGATACCACAGAGTCAGCGGTTTAGGTATGGACAGCTTCCCTTTTGATCATGTACTGTATTCCGTTATAGATAGAGATGACATGCATAAGATCTTCTGATATATGTATATGTGTGGCCATCAATGTGAGATATTGTTGAGTCTGGACCTTATATATGTATTTACTCTATTGTTTTCGTTATAAAAACCCTTTATTCGGGAAACTGGATGGGGCGACACCCGCTATTCATATGTTTTCGTTGTTGTCTTTAGTAGGAGTGTTACATGACCCCCCTTCCATAACACTCGTTTAGACATGCAAATCAAGTTTCCAACACATAGAAGTAAATGATGTCCAAAAAGTGTGTAAATATGAGAATAACCACTTAACCCTTTTAAAGATTTATCACAATTGAAATTCCCCTTAAAACTTAGTATTTGAGTTTTCAAAGATGGGATCAAGAAATTCTTACTTTTCAATACTTCTACAAATACCAAGTTACCTCCCTGAAATTGGGGTGAAGGGTAGATTTTCTTAACATCCTCCAAGGGTTTCGTATGATGTATTAGTGAAAGATCTAACTTCTTGAGACATGTTAAATTCCATACATCATCATTTGGGCCATTGTCCTCCAAGAATGCAGAGGAACCTAAGAAATTATGTAACAAAGAGAGATTAAAATTATTAGTACATAGAAGAGAATCAATACCTCCCTTTTTCACATTGGGCAATTGTTCCTCATATCCTCTCTCCTTTCCTTAGAGATTCTCTTGTTCAAGAGTATGGGCCTTTATGGCATCCTCAACCAACTTGGCTAGTTGTGTTCTTTGGTTACTCATTCTTTGGGATGCTTCTTCATGCCACCTAATTGACTTATTTGTGTTGGCAACAAAATATTTGATTGAAGTTTCAAGTGATGTCTCACGAAAAACATTAATCTGATCTTGCAACATTGCTAACGTATCATCATTATAGCTCCCTTGACATTGTGCCCATGAATAATTATTCATGATGATGTTTTGAATCTCGCACCCAAAGAAAATAAAAATCAAATCGAAAATAAAAAATAAAAACAAACAAAAATCACAAAAAAATAGAGAAAAGAAAAAACAAAAATTAGAAATATTTACAAATTACCTAAATACAAAAGTTAGTGGTGTATACAAATGTAACAAAACTAAATCAACAAGATTCGAGTATTTCTAATAGTGCCCTTCCCTGGCAACGGCGCCAAAAACTTGATATGTGTTTTTTAGTATAGAAAATATTGCTAATAAATTACACAATCAATCAAGCTTTAATTAAAATGCAATCACTAAAACTACACATACGGGCAAGTAAACCCATCGTATAGCATAGAGAATAGCAAGTATCAAATCCACGAGAACTTAAGCTCCTACCTTACTTTACCCAAATCTTTATTGTTTAGCCAATAAAATAAGAAGAGAATAAAAAGAAAAATAAATAAAGATAAAAATAGATATAACTCAAGGATGCAATTTCATGTAACTAGACAATTATCTCGAAAAACATAATATTAAATCAATTAGCATTCATCACAATCATTTGTCGTCTTGGTTTTATGAAGGATTTAATATAGACCCACTTCGTTTACAATCCATGAAATAACTATCTTCTAGTTAAAGTTGTGAACATATTCTATCTCGACTAACTTATCCAAAAGATGCATTAAAATTAATTCTCATATAAACCCTCATATTCTAGGTGATTTAAAATATGAAATTAGTCAATGAATCTATATTCTGGTAATCATTAACCAACTTTTGATTACCAATGTTAAATTGAAGTCATTACCAACCTCTTTTTCAAGCAAGTTAATAATAAAAATCAATTAACCAACTCTGTAAGAAAAACAAGCAGTCAAATACCAAAAACAACAATCAATTGATCAAAAGTTTCAATTAACTCAAAGTCATAATATCCAAAATAATATCCAATTATAATCAAAACATTAAGCACATCATTGTTCTAGAAAAGTAAACAAAGGATAAAAGATAAAACTCATAGACAAGCCCTTTGTCTTCTCTTGAAAACCTCCTTTGAACAATGCTCCTTGGAGTGGTGATTGAATAGCTAGCTTAGATCTTTCAAATCACCCATTTCTCTTATGATTCTCTTGTTTTTATAAGCCTTCTTAATACCAAAATTCGTTGCTTAAGAAGTCTAGTCTGAGTAAAATTCAAAAAATACTAATATCCTTTGGAAAATACCAAATTCGTGCACAACCGCCTCTGTGCATAGTGTACTTGGTGCCGGGTCTATTCGGCCCACCTAGTGCTGGGCCCAATCTATTTTTGCCCTCAGTTTTGCTCCTTTTTTACTGTTTAACAAGAATGTACCCAATGCCTAATCCCTTGGCTAGGCCTGGTGTTAGGTCTATTCTGGAATTGTTCACTTTTCACTCGAAATCAACTTAAATCTGTACAAATTTATCAAAAATACTTTTTACAAGTAAAATGTTAAATAGGAAGGAATATGCCTAGTTATTACAACAAAAGTATCTCAAAACAACTGTAAATAACTAGAAAAATAACGATGAATTTAGCTCCTATCACATACCCCTACACTTGAACTTTTGCTTGTCTTCAAGCAAATAAGAATTAAAACACTAAGCATTTAGAACAAGACACAACAATTTCGCAATTTTTTCCTTAGCAAATTCATCTATAATGAGGGCATAACCTTCTTCCAACCTTAAATATAAATTTTTCATTCATTTTACCTTTTCAAAACCTTGTAAACTCATGTATTAAATCAAATAATCCCAATGCCATCAAAGTTAAGTTAAACAAGCTTATATCTAGTATAAGAAAATCATCCTCCTCCTCAAGCAAAAACATAGATAACATAAATTATATAAGTTAAGCCATTTAACCAATTCAAGTATTATAAACTCAAATTTACACAACTCAAGTTAGTGAAACAAGAAAAACACTCCATTCTTTTTTTTAATGACTTAGGGAATTGATAGTGAATGGATTTCTCTTCACGCACCATATTAGCCCCCTTATAGTCATCATCATTTTTTCAGTAATTTTCTTTCAACATATTTTTTATTTGCTCCTTCTTGCCTTTTTGCCTTCGGGATAGCTTCAAGAGAATGCACCGAACAATACTTGCTACTTCTCCTCATATTAACCCCTTTTTTAGCAAAAAGTGTTCAAAGATTAAAAATAAGAGCATTTTTCTAACTCACATAACAATGATTTTATTTTCACTCACTATTTTTTTCAACACTTTTTTGTCTTTTCACTCAAAAAAAAAAATTTTCCTCACATTCCTTTTTCACAACTCAAAGTCAAAAAAACTTTAAATCTATAATACAAAAATTAGTCAACAACTCTTCCCATATTTCCTCATATCATCCACATTCAAACTCAAATAACAAAACAAAACTCAAATACCAAATATAACCAAGGTTAACTTAAATTCTCAAGACTTAGCAAAATCCAACTTAATACATAACTTTATCTTTTTATAAAAATCCAACTATATTGAATGACAAATCCATATCCAAAATTAGTAAGAAAATCATCACTCCATTTTAGATAAATAAGCTCTTTTCAATTTTCAATATTCAAAAAAATTGTTTGATACAAAAAAAAACACCAAGATCATTGATACAATTTGGACAAAGAATATTACTAAACCACTCCACCACACTTAAACTGGACAATGTCCTCATTGGCCAAAAATAAACATAAGAAAGCATCTCCCAAGGGATCAAAAATGATAAAGGGGTAGAAAGTTTAAGTAGTACTCTCCAAGTGCAATAATGCTCCAATAAATATAAACTTGAAAAAAAAAAAGAAGAGCTTGTCCAAGAGGACTTTATTCCTACTTGTAAAATAAAACACACATAAAAGCACAAGGAAAATTATAAAAACACACCTAAATAAAAGGAAACAATCCTAAAGAAAAAATCTTAACAAAACAAATAAAGATATGACTCACTCCCCCACACTTAGGATGAAAAATATTTTCCTTATTACTAGAGGATAAACGACACTTAACCACTTAAACAAAACTAAGCCTAAAAAAAAGATACAAACTCTTTCCACTTATCATGCTTCCTTATCAAACTTTTGTAAAAAAAAAAAAATTAAAGCTCATTGAAAAATGTAGGCATGATGAAAGTAGAAATAAGAGAGGTTTTTAAAAAATAGAGGGTTCATGAAAAATATTAGTTGCAACAAATGTACATGCATGACCTCCCTTCCATAACACTCTTTTAGACATGCAAATTAGGTTTCCAACACATAGATGTAAATTATGTCCAAAAAGTGTGTAAACATGAGAATCACCACTTAACCCTTCAAAAGATTTGTCACAATTGAAATTCCCCTTAAAACTTAGTATTTGAGTTTTCAAAGATGAGATCAAAAAATTCTTGCTTTTCAATGCTTCTACAAATACCATGTTACCTCCCTGAAATTGGGGGTGAAGGATAGATTTCTTAACATCTTCCAAGGGTTTCATATGATGTATCCGTGAAAGATCCAACTTCTTGAGACATGTTAAATGCCATACATCATCATTTGGGCTATTGTCCTCCAAGAATAGAGAGGAACCTAAGAAATCATATGACAAAGAGAGATTAGAATTATTAGCACATAGAGAAGAATCAAATACCTCCCTTTCTATATTGGGCAATTGTTCCTCATATCCTCTCTCCTTTCCTTGGAGATTCTCTTATTCAAGTGTATAGACTTTTATGGCATCCTCAATCAACTTGGCTAGTTGTGTTCTTTGGTTACTCATTCGTTGGGATACTTCTTCATGCCACCTAATGGACTTATTTGTGTTGGCAATAAAGGATTTGATTGAAGCTTCAAGTGACGTCTCACTAAAAGCATTAATCTGAGCTTGCAACCTTGCCAACGTATCATCATTATAGCTCATTTGACATTGTGCCCATGAATAATTATTCATGATGATGTTTTGAATCTCGCACCCAAAGAAAAATAAAAATAAAATGGAAAAAAAATAAAAATGAACAAAAATAACGAAAAAATAGAAAAAAGAAAAATACACAAATTAGAAATATTCACAAACTACCTAAACACAAAAGTTAGCGGTATATACATATGCAACAAAAGCTAAATCAATAAGATTTGAGTGTTTCCGATAGTGCCCATCCCCGGTAACAGTGCCAAAAATTTGATGCGTGTTTTTTAGTGTAAAAAATATTACTAATAAATTACACAATCAATCAAGCTTTAATTAAAATGCCAACCACTAAAACCACACATACTGGCAAGTAAACCCATCGTATAGTATAGGGAATAGCGAGTATTAAATCCACGAGAACTTAAACTCCTACATTACTTTACCAAAATCTTTATTGTTTAGTCAATAAAATAAGAAGAGAATAAAAAGAAAAATAAATAAAGATAAAAATAGATATAACTCAAGGATGCAATTTCATATAACTAGATAATTATCTCCAAAACTCAATATTGAATCAATTACCATTCATTACAAACAATTGTCATTTTAGCTTCATGAAGGATTTAATATAGACCCACTTCGTTTAAAATTCATGGAATTACTATCTTCTAGTTAAAGTAGTGAACATATTCTGTCTCGACTAACTTATCCAAAAGATGCATTAAAATCAATCATCATATAAACTCATATATTCTAGGTGATTTATAACATGAAATTAGTCAATTAACCATATTCTAGCAGTCATTAACCATCATTTGATTACCAATGTTCTAACAATTTATCCCTTTTTCAAGCAAGTTAAGAGATAACAAATATGAAATTAATTAATTGAAGTCATTACCAACCTCTTTTTCAAGCAAGTTAATAACAAAAATCAATCAACCAACTTTGTATGAAAACCAAGCAATCCAATAACAAGAACAACAATCAATTGATCAAAAGTTCCAATTAACTCTAAATCATAATATCCAAAATAATACCCAATTACAATTAAAACATTAAACACATCATTGTTCTAGAAAAGTAAACAAAGGATAAAAGATAAAACTCATAGATAAACCCTTCTTCTTCTCTTGAAAACCTCCTTTGAACAATGCTCCTTTGAGTAGTGATTAAGTAGCTAGCTTGGATCCTTTAAATCACCCCTTTCTCTTGTATTTTTCTTGTATTTATAAGCCTTCTTGATACAAAAATTCGTTGCTTGAGAAGTCTAGTCCAAGTAGAATTCAGAAAAATACTAAAATCCTTTGGAAAATACCAAATTCATGCACAACCGCCTCTGTGTAGTGTATACCTGACGCCGGTCCGTTTGGCCCACCTGGCACCGAGCCCAATCTATTTTTGTCCTCAATTTTGCTCCTTTTTTGCTGTTTGACAAGAATGGACCTTGGCTAGCCTGGCGCCAGGTCTATTTTGGAATTCTTCACTTTTCGTTCGAAATCAACATAAATATGCACAAATTTGTCAAAACACTTTTTACAAGTAAAATGTCAAATAGGAAGGAATATGCCTTGTTATTAAAATAAAAGTATCTCAAAAAAATCTCAAATAACTAGAAAAATAATGATGAATTTAGCCTCTATCAATCTTATCATTGTTCAAGAAAGGAAGATAAAGGGAAAAAAAATAGGAACTTATAAACAATCCCTTCTATTCTCAATGAAAACTCCTCCTAAAACAATACTCCTTAATTGATGAATTCCTTCTTGAATAATAAATCTCTAACATAGCTCCTTGAATTCATATGTTTTTCATGTTTTTTCATGTTTAAATAGAAGTTTACGGCTACAAAAAATTTTCCAAAAAAGTTCTGGTACGACCAAAAGTCAGTTTCCAAAAGATTTGCATAGCAATTTCCAAATTTTGATCAAAGAAGAATTCTCCACCACCCTTGAGCAATATTGAGCTAACACTAGTTCACCTTCATTGAGCCGATGCTGGCTCAGCTCTATCTGAGTCTAGTTTCTGCTTTAGTTTTTTTCTTTATTTTCCAGTGTTAAGCCACGACCAGTTCGCCTACTTGGACCAATACCAGTTCACTGCTAGAATAGCATCAATTCATCTTCAAACTCTATATTTTTCATCCAAAATCTAGGAAAAACTTTCCTACAAAAAAAAAAAAAACCTTCTACAGCAAAAATTCATCAAAATATTTTGAAATAAAGAAATTATGCACAAAAACAACTTAAATCCATCTTAAATGACTAAGAAAATATAGGTACATTTTAGTCTTATGAGTAGCCTTGGTCTGTCCTTATGCATCCCTTCACCTTAAACTATCATTTTTTCGAGTGTAGGAGGCCCCTTCTCCTTCATGATTGCCGCAGGTCTCAGTTTCTTCCCTTGGACTCTCCCCTTGAGTCGTTGTAGCCTTGACTCGTTTTCCTAGCAAACCTTCATCTTGCAAAGTTCTATCCCTTGCATGATCAACATGACATTAGTCCTTTACCTCATGACCATATCTAGGTAGTCCATGAATCTAATCCTGAAGATTACCTTGCCATCAAGTAGGGAGATGAAGAAGTCGGCCATACCTGTCCAACATCCTATTCTAACAAGCATGTTGTTAGCCTCCCATTTGATTGGCGTACTCATGCCATTCACTCCTTTAAAATACCGCTTGGTAGATGTCTATGTTATCTCCAATGAACGTGTTATGTCCCGACTCATGCAGTTCGCATCAGAACCCGTATCCACCAAGGCCTTTTACATTGTGCCCAACTATAGTGGCCTATATTTGTCGTCGTCGCTGTTCATGCCCATAGGCTTGATCCTCATCAAGATGACACATGCATACTACCTTTTGTTGTTTCTCATCTTGGCATAACTCTTGGACTAAAACTGCCAACTTACCTCAACTTGGGCATCTGGTGGTGTGGTCCCTCACACAAAAAGCACTTGATCAGTCAATGGGGCTTATCTATTTTGGTCTTTTTGCCTTGTCCTATTTTGTCCCTATTAAACCAGTGAGTGTTTAGAGATGTTCAACTCTTGTCTTCCTTGTTTTCACCTTAGTTTTTTTTTTCTTAGCCTTGTCTTTACCCATTTTCTTTTATTGAAACTCATATAAAAACTCGGCCACAACCATTATTTGAGTGATGTTTCGCATGCCTATTCGTTGTAGCTCAAGCTTGACCCATCGACTAAGGCCATCTATAAACATGAACAAAGCCTCATTTGGTGCTATATCAGATGTCTTGAGTATCAACTCAGAGAATTCCTACATGAATTTGATCGTTCTTGTGTTAGAGACGATGAAATTTGGTCCAAGCTTCATTCTCAACATCCACGAGTAGGAATTGTCTCTTGGGCTCGACATTTATAGAAATTTAATTTATGTGGCTGTGTTATTCAAACAAAAATATTTTGTTCAATTTCATAAATTTTTAGTAGAGATATTTGATAAGTGCTCATTATGCACTTATTTTCTATGTTAATTGTACAATATTTATTGTAAAATAATGTCTAAATAATTACTCATTCTCATAATTTTATATTATTTTGTGTAGGATTAAATAAATGAGGATTGAATAAAGAAATGGATAAAAGAGAACGAAAATTAAAGAAAAAGGAAAGATAAGAAAAGGACAACAAAAAGAAAACAATGGTTGGCTATGCTCTAAAAAGATATACTGAGAGAGCACGGCCACATGCAGATCAATTCCAACGACGCCGTGCAAGTTTACAAAACAGAAACGTAGATCGATGTTAAGTAATTTTTAGGGCTTTCCAAGCCCTATAAATAGAATCTTTTGAGACAATAAGTAGCGGGCCAACTTGAGAGAATAACACCTACACCCACAAGAAAGAAGATTTAAGGTGAAGAAGTGGCGGCCAACTTAAGTTTTCTTGCTCTCTTTGTTAGTGTTATGTTCTAGAGGCAATCACATGTATTTTTTATATTTCACATTTGTTTAATAATATAATGCATTCTTTATCTTTCAATTTGTTTTATTTATGCTTTTGTGTAAATATAACTGTTAGATAAAGTCCTAAGTGCAATACTGTGTTAAGAAAATCATGATAGATAACATAATATGAGGTTCCTACTACATTGGATAGTGTTTATACTTAAATTATCCCTAGTCATAGTATTAATGAGATATGACATCATTAATGCGTTAAGACTAGCACGTGATGTTAGGTATCTCATGCATATCATATACGGCGCAGTGAAAAAATAAAAATAAAATACCATCCAGGATCCGCATATGTGTGGAAAACAAGACATATATATAAAACAAAGAAACAAAGATAACAATTTTTACCTTTCTTTGTTTGTGTGGAAAATAAAATTTTCCTTCTTCGAGTAAGATAGTTGTGGCACGATCCAGCAATCCTCTTGAAGAATCACCACAAGAGTTGTATGTCCAACCAATATAATCACAGTGTGTGATTATCTCTAACAGAAATCCACACAGAGGATCTCACACAAGCACTAAGATTTTCTGTGCTAGCAGAAAACAACAATGGTGGCTGGGGTTTAACTTCCTTGTTCTTCTTGATTAGCAAAACCAGAGAAAGAAGAAGAAGAAGAGTCTTAGATTCCCTCTTAGAAGAAGCCACACGAGAGAGAGAGAGAGAGAGAGAGAGAGAGAGAGAGAGAGAGAGAGAGAGAGAGAGATGTATAAGAGAACATGAAGATCATATCTCTATTATTCTCTTGAGAGGATGGCCCCACGCACATTATTTCATATGTGTTGATAAAAGGGGGCATTGGCACCCATTCCTTCATGTGTACCATTTTGTTTGTTTTGTATAACTTCCTGCTCAACAATAAAACCACTTTGATTATATCTCATATAACTAAAAGCCTCTACAAAAATCACATCTGAGAATTCCAAACAATTCTCCAATTGCAATTGAAACCCATCAAGTTCTCAGAATTATAAATTGGCCTATCAATTATAACTAATTATAATTTAGCCACATCAATCTCTCTTTCTTGTAATAAACCCCACTATGTTATCAAATAACATCTTGAGTATATATTCCTCTTTTGTGTGTGACCTATTAGGTTTCCCGGTCAATTAGTAGCGAACATAAATTAATCCAAACGTCTTTGAAATTAATAATCCTTAATTAATTAGAATTAATCATATTAATTCTAATCAGGATTGGTTTATTAATTCATCAATTAATAAACCCATATTCCTAGATCATGAGTGGTATCTAGCAACACATTATGACCACCCAAGAGTCCAGGAAGTCAAGTGGCTTGACAGGAACCCTTCAATAACAAACTATAGTGCAATTAATTCTTTTCACCATACAATATCTCATTTGGTTTGGAGTACGAAATTAGTTCCAACTCTCTCCAGAATATATATTAATTCTGGCCCGAATATCGTTATACTTGTACAAGGAACCCACTACTCTTAATGTACCTCAATTGGAACCTTTTCCAATACATATACGCCTTGGCCAAGGACTTATGAGTAGTAATTCCTACTAATGGCCATGAGACATTCACCCCTACTATTAGGAGTGGTGAATCATTTATTGACTCTCTCAACTATTTTTGTTTACCTCACAATGTACCCAATATCCATCTCATAGGCATCCCTCGATCGAACTTCGGAGATTGGAATCAAGGCACAAGACTCAGCAAACAAAGTATCTTGGAGATTTCAAGTGTAAGGATACTTGCATGTTTGCTATATTGAGATTATATCACTAGCACTAAATAGTTATCCATGTGATTATCTCAAAGTTAGGTCATCCAATGAACTTATTCCATTAACAAGTATCCATGTGTTAACTTTGAGTATCTCAATACTCACGGCTATGAGAACCACCGCCTGATCGAATCAGGAAATCTAACACATGCTAGTCTTAACGTATTAATGATGTCCTATCTCATTAATACTACGACTAGGGACTATTTAAGTACTAACACCATTCAGTGTGGTAGGAATCTCATATCACGATCTCTATCATGATTTCCTTAACACAGTATTGTACTAGGGACTTTATCGAATAGTTATATTACTTAAAGTAAACAAAAGAAACTGTAAGATAAATAATACCTTTTATTAAAATAAAATGTGTCATATACAATGTACAAGTGATTGCCTCTAGGGCACAACACTAACACATGTTATACTTTCTAAATTGATCAGGCCATATTTCTTACATCCGTGAGTATTTTGATACTCAAAATTAACACATGGATGTTTGTTTTTTGAACAAATACATTAGATGACCTAACTATGATATAATCACATGGATAACTATTTAGTGCCAGTGATAGAATCTCATTATAGCAAACATGCAAGTATCCTTAGACTTGAGATCTCCAAGGTATTTTGTTTCTTGAGTATTATACTTTAATTCTAATCTTTGGAGTCAGATCGAGGGCCGCCTATAAGATAGATATTAGCTATAATGTGAAGTAAACAAAAGTAGTTGGAAGGGTTAATAAAGAATTCACCACTTCTAATAGTAGGAGCAAATATCTTACAGCTACCTATTGGAATCATTACTCGAGAAGCCCTTGGCCAAGGCGACAGTGTATTAGAATTAGTTCTAATTGATACACATGTTGAGTCGTGTATCCCGGAAACAAGTACTAAAATATTTAGGTCATAATTAATTAATATTTCGGAGGGAGTTGGCACTAATTCCATACTCCAAATCGAATGAGATATTATATGGTGAAAAGAATTTTATTGCACTATTGTTTGCTATTGAAAGGTTCATATCAAGCTACTTAACTTTCTAGACTTTTGGGTGGTCATGATGTGTTGCTAGATACCGCTCATGATCTACTGAATATGAATTTATTACTTAGAAAATTAATAAAGCAATCCTAATTAGAATTAATAAGTTAATTCTAAATTATTAAGGATTATTAATCTTAAAAATGTTTAGATTAATTCATATTTTGCTACTAATAGACCGAGAAACCTAATAGGTCACACAAAATAGATTATTATGAACTCGATATGTTATATATGATAACATTACGTGGTTGATTCTGAAAAAAAGAAGTTGTTGTGATCAAATTATAATTAGTTATAATTCATGAGCCATATTATAATTAATAATAATTAGAATTGCAATTGATAATTAAAGAATCCTTATTCTTTATGGATTCTAATTACCAAATAAGGAGGATTATTATGACATGTATGCTATGTTTTTGGGATAGATAGTAAGGAAAATCGTTTTTCTCTGGAATATTTTTTTCTCTTCTTCTTCTTCTTCTTCTTCTTCTTCTTCTTCTTCTTCTTCTTCTTCTTCTTCTTCTTCTTCTAGCCACCAAGTATACATTCTGCTTGCACAGAATTCTGGTGGTGCTTGAGTGCAGTCCTCATGTGGACTATATTGGAGGCAATCCTATACTTGGGTTGCAGTGCTTTGAAAAAACAAATAGAGAAGGCATTCTCTTTGGTTGGTGATTGGTTGCAATCCAACATACGTTTTGCTAGATCGCCCCTTCAACAAAGAAGAAAAAAATTTGTTTACAGACATGCAACCGTAGGTAATTTTTCACCATTTTCTGTGGTCTATTAATCGCGTATAAGGTGATCCGGGGTGAAGTTTTGCGTTTTAATTTTGCCTGTAATATGATTGCATGATCACGAAACCTAACACTCTTTTTCTATGTTTCTCACTTGGCAATTTGTATCTATTGTTTTAATTGTTCTTGAAGGGATGAAAATTTGTTCTTGTATTAAATCTACTCTTGATTTGTTGATTTCCAATTCCTAATAAATGATTGCTTTCTTTTATTATGTTAGACTTGTTATTTAGGTTGCTTTCTCTTAATGAATTCAAGAGACGTGGTAAGAAGTTGAATTCTAATTAACGAGTTCAATGTGGGTGTTCCTTTGATTAATTCGAGATAAAGGTTGAGGGATTAGAAATTGATAATCATTAGAAATTTGATATTACCTATAGATAAGGGTATTGGGCTCTTCCAAATAATTTGGGGGTTTGTATTTAATGTTGCTTGGGTTCAATATAGAGGTAGAAAAACCTTTTAATTGGCTCAAGAATAGGGAATTCATAACTCAAGAGAACATGAATTTTGCATTTATGACCTCTAACGATGTTAGAATTGGAAATTTAGTTATCTTGGGTTTGATTCGGTACTTGGCTAATTTAGGGGATTCTTGATAAGTTCATGTCTTTCATTCCTATTTTTAACTTTGATATTCTTATGGTCAATCCTGTGAGGGTTTTGTTTGTTCTCCTTGTTTGTCTATTGTAATTTGTATATTTCATTTATGTGCTAAGCTAGACTGTAACATCCCACAACCTGTGTACCCCAAAAGGGGTAGGGATGTCACCCTATCCTTAGGACAAGGAGTCTATAAAACTAGATGAAAATAAAATAAAAAGAATTAAGCTTAAACCTTATTACAATTCAATCCAAACTTATACAAGTCTCAAAAACCAAAAACAAAAATTCTTGAAAGAAATTACAGTCATAAATTATAAATAAAATCTTTAAGTCTCAAAGCAATCTCAACCTTTAAAGCAGGGCCTTCTTGAAAACATGATACAAAACATGGTGAGAATTACTTCTGAGTAAGTCCTATGTGTGCTCATGTCAATTTGAGAAATATTTCATGTATGCACCTTTAAACAAATTTTAGAAAAGATTGCAAGTCATATCATTGTGTTTTTTAACACAAAGTGGTGTTTTACATTAACCTTTCTTAAATAAAAGTGCACATTTAGAAAAGAAATAACCACTCTAAAATAAAGGTGACTATGAAACCCTGCATCATAGTTCAAGCCATGAAATCTTACATCATGATCATTTATTGTGAAACTCTGCATCATAATATGAGTGAGTGATCGGCCCATTGGGTGAGATACTCCTCCATTTCTATACCCTAACTTACTGATCATCCACTTCTAGAAAATAATCCACTTGAACTAAGTTGCTAGCTCAGACTGGCTTGACTAATCAGAACTAGCACTTTATTTAGAAAGAGCTTATCTCCCGATAGAGGCCTCTATCGAAAGACTTACCCGAACTTTCTAAGTTAGTTCCAATTAGTCTACCCTTATTGGGAGCTCAATGTATACTGTTCAATACAAGGAAAATTCACAAAAGCTTTGCAGTTTGAAAATGCAATCATGGTTAACCAATTTTAGTTTGAATCTTTTATTCAAATGTGTGAGTACTTTGATTAGAAATTTTGTTTGAGCAAAACATTTAGTTTCAACATGTAAAAGAATGTGTATGATCAAAAGAGAAAAGGAATAACCATTGTTGCATTCTAGATACACATTGTCATTTCATAGCAAAAATCCTTCTTGACTTTCAATATTTCATTTTTCTAGCAAATAAGTTTTTGCAAAGACTTACTTTATTCTTGTCTCAAAAATAAAGCTTCCTGATGTCTTGATCAAAGAAACCTAGTCCCGACTAAGAAAAAATACAAAGAATAAGTCACCAACTACTCAACTACACTTATTCAATCAAAATATTTCAAACCAAATATTGTCTTCTTCCGAAGCATGCCATGCCAAAAATATAATCATATCCGCAACTCTAAGTATTCAAACAAGTATACCTCAGTCAAAAATTCAATATTGATAACAACTCTAGCAATAACTACCAAAGATGTTACTATCCAATTCTCATTATTATGAACGAATACTGCAAATAATTTTTAATAATGAATTATAAATAATATGGAAAATAAATAGTAAGTATTAAATATTATCAAATAATTTTTTAAAAAAATATTAAGTATTTAATCCACAGTAACTAAATAATATCAATTATAATATAAAATGGTAATGTGAGCATTTATAGCTAATAGCTATATTTCACTAACAAAAGATAACAAAAGGAAAGTAATATATTTTAGTATGTAATAATTAATTGATAGATATTAATAAAAAGTAAATAATTAATAAATACTAAGTATTATTGAATAGAAAATATTATTTGGCAATTAGATATATTAAAATATTGGTATTAATGATAACTTGAATAGCAATAACTTTGATATATGGTAGCATAACATAATAGTAACAATAATTAATAGCCTATAATTAATATAAATATTTAACAAAGAGTGAACAACAACAACAACAACAACAACAACAACAACAACAACAACAACAATAATAATAATAATTTCAAAAACAATATATGATAGTATTTTGGGTAATGGATAATAATAGTCTATGGTTAAAAACTAATATTTCATAAGTACCAAGCAAATAGTTAAATAATATTTAATTATAGGCAATCTATATAACTTAACAAATCATATAATATGAATAATATAGTATCAGCAAAAAATAATGAATTTTTGAAGAAATAGTAAATAAGTAATTAGTATCTAATATTGATAAATCATGTGTGTGTGTGTGTGTGTGTGTGTTAAGTATTTTAATACTGAATTAATAGTAATTAAATTATAACATGAGATGATAGAGCTTGAGTACCTACGTTTAATGAAGCACAATATTAAATAACTGCAACTAATAATTTGTAATCTTTAATAATACCAACTAATATTTAATAAAATCAAATATTTATAATAGTTTCTACAATAACCAACAAATGGTAATCTATTAATATTATTATCAAATAACGATTTGTACATAGCAAAATCAATAAGTAAATTTTCATTTAGATAACTGTTAAATAATAGTAAATATTAAACTCATATAAAACATAACAATAACCACACATAAAGTCATATCGTCTCATCATGCATGTTGTCACAGATTCAACATATGTTGCAAAACTCAAAAACCTTCCGTCATTCTATCTTTCATCAAACTTTACAAACCACTAATAGAAAATCACAAGTCATACCACCATAACATAATTCCTAAATTTGAGATTGTGAAAAAGAAGGATTCAAAGTATTAAAGGTTACTTGTTTGACGTTCAAGAGTATTGAAAGTGTAGCTATTGAACAGGAGTCCTTGAACACTGCTTGGTTCCAATTTGATCAATTGTGTCTGCTATGAGAAGAGAAAAGGGTATTAAGAGAGACACAGAACCAATGTTTCCAGCCTTAAAGAGAGAGTGATAAGATGATAGAAACAAAAATAGAAACAAAAATCAAAATACCTTCTTGATTTTCTAGATTGAAAAGGGAAACTTGGATTTAATCTTAAGGGAAGAAAGTCCTTGAAGTGTGCTTAGGAGTTTAAACTCTAAAGCTGAATGTGTAGTAGATGTTTCTTTGGTGTTGTTGGTTGATAGGGGCTAAATTAGTCATGTTTTTCCTAGTTATTTGAGGCTCTTTTGTGATATATTATGGTCGATAACTAGTCATAATCCTTCATATTCGAGATTTTACCATTGAAAAGGTATTTTGTTCATTATTTCAGATTTTAGGGGTAAAACATCGCAAAACAGAACCAAGACGGCGCCGGCTACATTCTGGACAACAGTGCGTGGAAATCAAGGAAAAATCAACGAACAACAGAAGAGATAAAACATAACTGATGCCAGTTCCAGTAGCCAAGGTGGCAACAGCTGTGCTCTGAGAAAAAGACGGAGCTTTGATTTTTGTACGCGATTTTTGGTAATATGTGGAGTTTTAGTATCTTCCTACTTCTACTCGGCCAAGAACATTACACCAACGAGTTTAGGCACTTCCTAAGCCTATAAATAGATGGAAAACACAAGAGAAAATAAAAAAAAAATTCATAGATCATCATAGAAAATCACTCAAAGCAAAGGAGGAATTCTTCAATTCAAGGAGGGTTATACAAGAAGGTCTTCAAAGGAAGATGAAGAAGGCTTGTCTATGAGTGCTTTCTTTTACTTTGTTTTCTTTTCTTGAACAATGATGTATTAATTATTTTATTATAATTTGACATTTTTTTAGATATTCATTGTTTTTAAAGTTATTTGACCTTTTGATTAATTGATTGTTCTTCTTGGAATTTAATTACTTAGGTTGATTACGGGATTAATTGGTTGTTTCTTTTCATTAACTTGCTTGGAAAAGGGGCTGATGATGGTTTCAATTCATTGATTTCATATTTGTTGTCTCTTAACTTGCTTGGAAAAGGGGTAAATTATTAAGAACAAGATAATTAAAGGTTAATTAATGTCTACCAGGAATGGATTCATTGGTTAATTCCATGTGTTAAGTTTGCCGAGAATGAAAATTTAATCAAGGATTGTGTTTAATGCATCTTTTAGGTGAATTAGTTGAGACAGGAATGTAATGCCAAATTATTTAGAATGTAGTGATTTCATGGATTGGAAAAGAAATGAGTCTATATTAATCCTTCATGATGCCAAGAGAATGATTAGTTATGATAATGATTAGGTACTTTAAGATCATGTTTGTCAAAATAATGGTTTGAGTTACATAATTCTCCATCCTTGACATGTATATATGTTTATTTTTATTTTTGTTTTTGTTTTGTTTTATTTCTTTTTCACTTTATTGAGTCGGTTAAACAATGAAAGAAAGGGGATTAATGCATACTTGTTCCTTGAGGATCGACACTCGTTTGAACCCTATGCTATGTTAATGATGAATACGCTTGCTCATATGTGTAATTTAGGGTTAACGTTTTAATTTAACTTGATTGGAAATGTGCTTAATTTTTGTATGATTTTTTATACCCAAATCTGGACACATCATTAGTCTAGAGAAAAGGTAAATGGAATGAGAGAATTTGATGAAGTCTTCAATGGTTGGGAAGTATTAACAACCGGGTGAAAAGAAATTTCTTCTATTGTGTTTAAGTGTATCTGGCATTCGAGGGAATTCCTAGGAGCCTATTGAGGATTTTGAATTTTAAACTTTTGAAAAAGGTTGTCTAAGGAAAGGTAAGTAGCTATGGAACTTTGACGGTTCGAGAAAGCTAAGAAAAATGAAATGAAATTGAAGAAGAAAATAGAGAAGTAGTCTCAGTCTTTATTAGACTGTAGTGAGTAAAAACGTTGTTTGTTGTGCTATATTACTTCGGCGATGGTTTGAAAAGTCAAGATAATGGAATAATCGGAGAAATTTGTTTAGAATTCAAAACTTGAATTCAAAAGTTAGGCTAGAGAGAAAATAGGAGACATTTGAGGTGCTTCTAGTGGCTTCTCGGCAATCAATAGTGGATGAACACAAGAAAAAAAGACGAAAGAAAGAAATGCAAGAAACAAAGCCTGGCCAAGCCTCTACGCAAGCCTAATCAGGTTATGCATTATCTATAGCTGGCCGTAGCTTGCTTAAAGCTAGCCACGACTATGCAAAATGCATAGCCGGCCAAGGCTTGCTTAAAGATGGCCACGGCTTGCAAATAAAATATACTTTTTGAAAGACAAATAGAGTTTTTGGGTGGAAAGTATAAAGGTTTGAAACAATCAAAAATTGACCAAGACAGCATATCAAAGATAAGACTTCAAATAGACAAAAATAGCTAAGAATTTAACCATTTAAATTGAATATGATCAAATATATATACATATTAATACCTATATGTATATATAAATTGATATAGAGAAAATAATATAAATATCCAAAAGAAAAGAAAAACTTTCGAATAAATTTGGACTGAAAAAATCTTAAGGAAGAGAAGGGTTTAAATTAAAAAAAAAAAATCAAAGCTAATTGATTCCAAAGAGATTCAAACTTCAGTTTCTAGTAAGTATGCACTAGGCTCTAACCACTTATTCTACCACAACTCTTGTGTGTTCTATCTTCCAAAATTTTCCATTCCTACCCAACTTCAATGCTAACTACATTTTCTATTTCCAACATCATAAACTAAAATCCTCTCTTCCTAGAACCAAAAATTCTTAATCAATTCAAATACACTACAAAAACGCAATTAAGCAATTTAAAGCCCACAAAAATTCAATTTTGAAAATAAATGCACAAATGATCTGCTTATGCAATGCAAACCATTTTCCTTATCCTAAGGGTAGTTTTAGGTGGGGTTTCACATCTTCCCCTCCTTAGGAGAATTTCGTCCTAAAATTCACGACATCATACCTTAAAGTAAATTAGGATACTTTCATTTCACATAATCTTCCACTTCCCATGTAGTGTCTTAGGTACTGTGATGCTCCCATAAGATCTTCACCATTGGTATCTGCTTGTCGCAAAAAGTCTTGATGCTTCAGTCTAGTATGTTGACAAGCTTCTCCACGTAACTCAAATCAGATTGCAAAACTAAAGGCTCATCGTTTTGTACATGCTCCAGACTGGGTTATACTTCTTCAGTTGTGACATGTGAAACAATTCATGGATTCCCCTTAAACCGTCTAGTAAGTCCAACCTATAGGCAAAAGGACCAATCTTTTCGATAACCAAAAATGGTGCCAAATATCTTTAACTCAGCTTGCCTCCTTTTGGGTGTTTCAAGATCCCTCTAATGGGAGTCAATTTCAAAAGCATTTGATCTCCTACCTAGAATTCTAATTCTCTCCTCCTATCATTTGCATAGCTTTTTTGCTAACTCTAAGCCGCTTTTAGCCTCTCCCTTATCATTTTTACTTTATCCACCATTTCTTAGATACAAACTTTACCAGATTTATTGATGTGTCCCTTTTCTTTCCAACTCCAATATAATGGTACTTGACATTTCTGCCCATATAGTGCCTTATACGGAGCTATACCAATAGAAGGTTGATAATTATTGTTGTAGGCCAACACAGTGTAAGGTACACAATTGATCCATTTATCTCTAAAGTCTAATATACATGCTGTCAACATATTTTCCAATATCTAAATAACTCTCTCTGACTATCCATCGGTCTAAAGGTGCACAGTTACTGAACTTCAGATTAGATCCCAAAGATTCTTAGAATTTAGCCCAGAATCGAGATGTGAACCTCAAGTCCCGATCAAAGATGATACTCGAGGGTACTTCGTGTAATCTCATTGTCTCCCATACATATATCTGTGCCAACTTTTCCATAGAATCATTACATTTACTAGAATAAAGTGTGTCGTCTTTGACAGTCTATCAACCACAACCCAAATGATGTCCTTTTGTGCTTTTGACATAGGTAATCCAGTGACGAAATCCATTGTTACTTTCTCCCATTTCCATTCTAGCATTGCTAATGGCTGGTGTACCCCGGCTGACTTCTTGTATTAAGCCCAGACTTTTTGATAGGTCTAGCATGTAGAAATATACTGTGCAAAATCTTTCTTCATTTTGGGCCACTAAAAGGCTTTTTTCAAATCCTGATATATCTTTACCTCTCCCGAATGAATGGAATATTTACTCTTGTACACCTCTTCTAAAATATTTTTCCTTAACTTTTGATCATTGGGCACGCACATGCGATCCTAAAAATACAATACTCCTGAATCATCTTTTCAGAAGTCATTACCTCCACATTTAAGTTTCTTATCCTTGAAAAGTTAAAATTTTGTAGCGCCCTGCTGTGCTTTGATAATCTCATGCTTTAGATTTGGCATTAGTCTCAGATTGCTAATGTAAATCCTTCCTTCTTGTACCTGTCTTCATATCCAATACTTCTTGAACAATCTGAACTTCCTATATTCTCAATCTCACCATCCTTACCTTCTGACTTAAAGTATTAGCAACTATATTAGCTTTTCCTGGGCAGTAGTTAATAGGGTATCAGTATTCCTCCAAAGCTCCATCCACTTTCGTTATCTCAAGTTTAAGTCTTTCTGAGTGAATATGTACTTTGGACTTTTATGACCGGTGAACACTTCATATTCAACTTTATACAGATAGTGCCGCCATATCTTTAAGGCAAAAATAATTGCATCTAATCTAGGTCGTGAGTTGGGCAGTTAACTTCATGTGGCTTTAGCTTTCAGGATGCATAAGCTATTACATTCCTGTCTTGCATTAGTACTTCTCCAAATCCTTCCTTCGATGCATCAGTATATAGAGAGTAGGGTTTATTTTCCTCTGACAAATTCAACACAAGTGTTATAATTAGTCTCTGTATAAGCTCTTGGAAATTTTTCTCTTTTCTCATTCCAAACAAAATGAACATCTTTCCTTAGCAATCATGTCATTGGTGATGCTAATGTTGATAAACCCTTAATGAATTGGCGATAATATCTGGCCAGTCCCAAAAAGCTTCTGATTTCTATTATGTTTTTAGGTTGCTTCCAATTCAAAAGTGCTTCGACTTTAGCTGGGTCCATCTTAATGCCATCTTTTATTACCACATGGCCAAGAAAGGATACATTGTACAACCAAACCTCACACTTGCTGAATTTAGCATAAAGCTTATGTTCTCTCAATTTCTCAAACACCTGCCTTAGATGTTCAGCATGCTCCTCCGCACTTTTAGAATAAATAAGTCTATTATCTATAAACACCACCACAAACTTATATAAGTATGGCTGAAAAGCACGATGCATTAAGTTCATGAATACTACCAGTGCATTGGTCACTCCAAATGATATTACCAAAAACTCATAATGCCAAACTCTAGTGTTAAAGGCCGTCTTAGGAATATCTTCCTTTTTAATCCGAACCTGCTAATAACTTTATCTCAGGTCCAGCGACGAGTAATAACTGGATCCTTATAATTGGTTAAACAGCTCATCTATCAACGATAGAGGATATTTGTTCTTGATTGTTAAATTGTTCAATCCTCTATTGTTGATACACAATCTAAGTGTCCCATCTTTCTTTTTCATGAATAGTACAAAGGCTCAAGGTGAAGTAATGGGTGAGATATAACCTTGCTTCACCAATTCTTTTAGTTACTCCTTTAACTTGTTTAGCTCCACAGGGGCATTCGGTATAGTGTTCTCAACACAAGCTCTGCTCTAGCAATCAAGTGTATTGTGAACTCAACTTCTCGAAAAGGAGGGAGAGAAGTGAGTTCTGTAGGGAATACGTTTGGAAATTCTTTCACTATTTCTGTATTCTCCAAGATACATTGCTTATTTGGCTTGTTATCAGGTAGGCTAAATATGCCTAACAACCTTGTCTCAAAAGCTTCTGGCTTTAGTTCCAGCTATTAAGTATTCGAGCTCCTTCACACGACTTCCCTTAAATTCTAATACTTCACAACTGGGTTGGACAAACTGTACCACCTTACTTTTACAATCAACTCTAACTCCATACTTCGCTAACTAATCCATTCCCAATATTAGGTCATAGTCATTAATGGGCAACACTACAAGATCTACCTTTAGATTTTCTCTTTTCACCTTCATATCACAATCTTACATATATTTTCTTACCTTCACTGACTTTCCCATTAGTGTCCTCACCAACAAATTATAGGGTAATTCTTTCCCGACCCAACCTAAATGTCATGTATAGTCTTTATTCACATATGAATACGTAGACCCAATATCTATTAAAACATTAACAGTGTAGCTCGGATGGTGAGCGTACCTTCAACCACAAGTACATCAAATCCCATTTATTCTTGATTCAGTGTGAAAACCTATGCCTTTACGTGAGGTTTTTACTCTTCACTTCCTGATGCTCTAAAATTATTTGCTTTGTTATTTCTAGTAGGTTGAGTTGGGGCTCCTTGACCAATTCTCAGAGGTTTGGTACAGTTGTTCTGGAGGTGCTGTGTCCCTATGGTTATAATATCTTCTGATAACACCTTTCGACCAACAGTCCTTTTCTACATAACCTCGCTTGCCACAATATCGGTAAGTGGGCAGACTCTATTCTGGGCCAGTTGGTGCTATGTGTGCCTACTTCTCTTATTCTGTAGCTGATGTCAAGTAGGTCAATTGTTAGTTTATGGTCTCTAAAATTGCCTTGGTGCCTACCTTGGTGGTTGGAAGGCTCTATGGGTTAATCTATTTTTATCTTCATTTTTTGTCCAGGTAGCTACGTTTATTATTGCTGAATATGTAGCCGGTGGAAAATGAGTCAAAGCTCTCCTCAACTCCTGCCTTAATCCCTCAACAAATTGCCTAATTTGATTCTGCTCAGTGTTGATCAGCCTTTTGAAGTACTTTGACAGTTGGTTGAAGCGGGCATCATACTGTGCCATGGGCATGCTTCCCTGTCTCAGGTTATGGAATTCACCTCTCTCTTCTTGAAAATCTACTATGGTATGTATTTTACTCTAAAGACTTCGACAAAATTGTTCTAAGTCCAATCCTATGGTATGGTAAGTCCAATCCTCTTAAACGTGTTGTCACTATACACGGGCTAGTCCCCTCAACCTAAAAGCCACAAACTTAACTATTTTTCTTTCAGTGTACTGCAGTGTTGCAAAAATGTCCTCTATCTACTTGACCCATTACTCGACTTTTTAGTCTTGATCAGCTTCTCCCAAGAGGTGGGAGGTTGAAACTTCAAAAATCTCTTTAGTACTTCATTCTCACCCTTTGGAGTCCTCCATTCTAACAATGTCTGTAGTATCTCAGTCATTTTGTTGAAGGCTTGTCCTAATATCACTTTGGTAGGAACTTCTGAATCCACCTTTTGTTCAAGTTTATAATCGCCTCCATCATTTGGGATAGATAGCTAGTGGCTTCATAATCAGGAACCACTTTTTCAGATCGATGGACTCTTCTACTAGTGGTGGCAACTCGACGCTTTGGGGCCATTCTACTTATCAATGCATCAATGAAATAAGTATGTATCAAAGTTCCATAATAACATGCATTTAAGTCCAATAAAATTTCATATAGCACCTTATGCAGATTTTTACATCATACTAAACTCATAAAGCTTATCAATTAACTAAGAGTTAGAACAAATGCTCAAAAGATAGCACACGGCTAATTACAATAGATTTTGCATAAGGAAAAGAAACACTTTTACAAAAGGAGGGATATCCCTAGATATCCTTATTTTCAGCACAAAATCCAAAGGAAACAATCAACACAAATAAAGTTTCTCTCCAATAAACTTATTGCAAAATATGAAAGCAAGTAATATTAAACCATGAGCTTCTACTGCTTATCGAAATCCTCGGAATCAGCTTCATATAACCACTCTCTAGTGTCTTTGGAGAAGTCTATTCCTGCTTCATCATCAAAATAAAAAATCATAGGTTCTTTATCAAGTATCGTAAAACTCGCCCCAACCTCAAAATGCCTAGGTTGGGTATATCTAGTTTGTTAGGTGGGGTCTTACAGTCTATCTCCCCTAGGTCATCACTTTCAGTTGTGAGGTCAACCTATTGGAAGGGGGGCTAGGAACAGGCTCAAGTTTTCTACCTCTTCCTCAACCTCTCTTTGCTTAAGCTCAGCTGGGTTAGGTATTATGATTTCCATCTCATGGTCACTAATCTCTTGTTCTGGTATGTTTGGCTCAGTTCCAACTCCGAAGAAGAGGAAGACTCAGGAGGTAGGTTCAGCACAGATGGGCCACATCATGGAGGCCATGATCTAACGATAAGAACATACTTTCTAACCATCCTACACATATGAATAGCTTAGGTTAGTAAGATATTACAAAGCTTAAAGAAATAAATCCAAATAATATATGTATATTGCCTAAACCTAGGCTTTGATATCACTTGTAACACCCCACAACTTACATACCGCAAAAGGGGCGGGAATGTCGCCCCATCCTTAGGACAATGGGTCTTTATAACTAGGTAAAAAGAAAATGAAAATAAATGAACAAAGTTCAAACCTTATTACAATTTAATCCAAACTTATACAAGTCTCAAAATCCACAAACAAAAATTCATGGAAGAAATTACAATCATAAATCATAAATAAAATATTCAAGTCTCAAAGCAATCTCAACCTTCAAAGTAGGATATTCCTGAAAACATGATACAAAACAAAGTCAAAAATACTTCTTAGTAAGTCCTATGCATGCTCATGTCAAATTGAGAAATATTTCATGTATGTATCTTTAAACAAATCTTACAAACGATTGCAAGTCATATAATTGTGTTTTTTAACATAGAGTGGTGTTTTATATTTACATTTCTCAAATAAAATTGCACATTTAGAAAAAGAAATAACCACTCTAAAATAAAGGTGACTATGAAACCCTGTATCATGATCATGTATTATGAAACGCTACATCACAATAAGAGTGGATTATCGACCCACTGAGTGAGATACTCCTCCATCTCTAGATCCTAACTTACAATTGTCCACTTCTAGAAAATAGTCCACTTAAATTAATTTGCTAACTTGGACCGGCTTGACTAACCATAACTGGCACTTTATCCAGAAAGAGTTTATCTCTCGATGGAGGCCTCCACCGGAAGACTTACCCTTATTGAGTACCGTATATTGTTCTATAAAAGGAAAATTGACAAAAAAATTGCATTTTGAAAATGAAATCATGGTTAACCATTTTTAATTTGAATCTTTTATTCAAAAGTGTGAGTACTTTAGTTAGAAATTTTGTTTGAGCAAAACATTTAGTTTCAACATGTAAAAGAATGTGTATGATCAAAAGAGAAAAGGAATAACCATTGTTGCATTCTAGATACACATTGCCATTTCATAGCAGAAATCCTACTTAACTTGCAATATTTCATTTTTCTAGTAAATAAGTTTATGCAAAGACTTACTTTATTCTTGTCTCACAAATAAAGTTTCCTGATGTCTTGATCAAAGAAACCTAGTCCCGACTAAGAAAAAATACAAAGAATAAGTCACCAACTACTCAACTACACTTATTCAATCAAAATATTTCAAACCAAACATTGTCTTCTTCCCAAGATGCCATACCAAAAATAAAATCATATCCTGAACTCCAAGTATTCAAATATGTATACCTCAATCAAAAATTCAATATGGATAGCAATTCAGCAATAGCTACTAAAGATGTTACTATCCAATTCTTATTATTATGAACGAATACTACAAATAATTTTTAATAATGAATTATAAATAATATGGCAAAAAATAGAAAGTATTAAAAATTATCAAATAATTTTTTAAAAAATATTAAGTATTTAATCAATAGGAACTAAATAATATCAATTATAATATAAAATGGTAATGTGAGTAGTTACAGCTAATAGCTCTATTTCACTAGTAGAAGATAACATAAGGTAAGTAATATATTTTAGTATGTAATAATTAATTGATAGATATTAATAAATAGTAAATAATTAATAAATACTAAGCATTATTGAATAGAAAATATTACTTGGAAATTAGATATATTAAAATATTGGAATTAATGATAACTTTGATATAGAGTAGCATTTTTTTAACAGCAACTATAATTCATAGCCTATAATTAATATAAATATTTTTAAAATAGTGAACAACAACAACAACAACAACAACAACAACAACAACAACAACAACAACAATAATAATAATAATAATAATAATAATAATAATAATAATAAAATTCAAGAACAATATATGATAGTATTTTAGGTAATGGATAATAATAGCCTATAGTTAATAACTAATATTTCATAAATACCAAGGAAATAGTTAAATAATATTTAATTATGGATAATCTATATAACTTAACAAATAATATAATATGAATAATATAAGATCAAAATAAATAATGAATTTTTGTAGAAATAGTAAATAAGTAATAGGTATCTAATATTGATAAATAGTGTTATATATAAGTATTTTAATATTTAATTAATAGTAACTAAATAATAACATAAGATGACAGGTTGAGTACCTATCTTTAATGAAGCATAATATTAAATAACTCCAACTAATAATTAGTAATATTTAATAATATCAACTAATATTTAATAAAATTAAATATTTTTAATAGTCACTACGATAACCAGCAAATAGTCACTCTATCTTTTCAATGATTGGGAAGTCCTCAATGAATCCTTCTTTTTAATATTATGTTTGAATGTATCTAAAGTTCGAGAGAATTCCTAGGAACCGATTGAGGATTTTGAATTTTGAACCTTTGAAAGAGGTTAGCTAAGGAAAGGTAAGTAGCTATGAAACTTTGATGGTTCGAGAGAGCTGAGAAAGATGAAATGAATTGAAGAAGAAAACAGAGAAGTAGTCTTGGTCTTTATCGGACTGCAATGTGTAAAAATGTAGTTTGTTGTGTTGCATTACTTCAGTGATGGTTTGAAAAGTCCTGATAGTTGAATAATCTAAGAAATTTGTTCAGAATTCAAAACTTGAATTCAAAAGTTAGGCAGGAGAGAAAATAGAAGAAATTTGTGGTGCTTCCAGTGGCTTCTCGGTAATCAATGGCAGATGAACACAGAAAAGAAAGACAAAAGAAAGAAATGCAAGAAAGAAAGCCTAGCCAAGTCTTTGCTCAAGCCTAATCAAGCTATGCATTGTGCATAGCCAGTTGTAGCTTGGACAAAGCTAACCGCGGCTATGCAAAATACATAGCTGGCCAGGGCTTGCTTAAAGTTGGCCGCAGATTTCATAAAAAATAAAATATTATCTTTTTGAAAGACAAATAGAATTTTCGGGTGGAAAGTATAGATATTCGAAACAACCAAAAACTGACTGAGACAGCAAAGCAAAGATGAGACTTTAGGTAGACAAAAATAGCTAAGCATTTAACCATTTAAAATGAATATGATCAAAAATATATGTACGTGTGTGTGTGTGTGTGTGTGTGTGTGTGTGTGTGTGTTGATATAGAGCAAATAATATAAATATCCAAAAGAAAAGAAACACTTCTAAATAAATTTGGACTGAAATAATCTTAAGGTTGAGAAGGGTTTAAATATAAAAAAAAATCAAAGCTAATTGATTCCGAAGGGATTCGAACTCTAATTTCCAATAAGTATGTGCTAGGCTCTAATCACTTATTCTACTACAACTGTTGTGTGTTCTATCTTCCAAATTTTCCATTTCTATCTGATAGAGCCTAAATTAGTCATATTTTTTCTAGTTATTTGAGACTATTTTGTGATACATTTTGTTCAATAACTAGTCATATTCCTTCATATTTGAGATTTTACTCTTGGAAAGGTGTTTTGTGCATTATTTCAGATTTTAGGGATAAAATAAAGTAAAAACGTCGCAAAACAGAACATAGGCGGTGCTAGACAGGCCAAAGGAAACGGCGCCGGCCACATGCTGTTAGCACGCACTTTGAGACGATGAAAAATCATTGAAACGGGACCGGAACAAAACTGAACCGGTGCCGGCTCTAGCAGCCAAGGTGGCGTCGGTTGTACTCTAGAAAGCATTGCACGGGAATTAAGAAAAAATCGGTAAACAACTTAAGAAATAGAACACAACTGGCACCGGCTCCAACAGCCAAGACGGCACCGGCTGTGCCCTGAGTATAAGACAGACTTTGATTTTTGCATGCGGTTTTTGGTAATCTGCAGAATTTTAGTATCTTCCTACTTCTACTCGGCCAAGAACCCTACACCAACGAGTTTAGGCATTTTCTAAGCCTATAAATAGATGGAAAACACAAGAGAAAAATGGAGAAATTCATAAATCATCATAGAAAATTACTCAAATCAAAGGAGGAATTCATAGATCATCATAGAAAATCACTCAAATCAAATAAGAAATTCTTCAATCAAGGAGGATTGTTCAAGAAGGTCTACAAAGGAAGAAGAATGAGGCTTGTCTATGAGTGCTTTCTTTTACTTTGTTTTCTTTTTCTTAATCAATGATGTATTAATTATTTTATTGTAATTTGACATTGTTTTAAATATTCATGATTTTTAGAGTTACTTTGATCTTTTGATTAATTGATTGTTATTCTTGGTATTTAATTACTTATGCTAATTACGAGATTAATTGGTTGTTTCTTCCTATTAACTTGCTTGAGAAAGAGGTTGATGGTGGTTTCAATTTGTTAATTTCATATTTGTTGTCTTTTAACTTGCTTGAGAAAGGGATTAAGTGCTAAGAACTAGGTAATTAAAGGTTAATTGATGTCTGCCAAAGTATGGATTCATTAGTTAATTTCATGTTTTAAGTTTTCCAGAGTATGAAAATTTAATCAAGGATTATGTTTAATGCATCTTTTGGGTGAATTAGTTGAGACAGAGTATGTGATGCTAATTTGTCTAGAAGATAGTAAATTCATGGATTGAAAAAGAAGTGAGTTTATCTTAATCATTTATGATGCCAAGAGAATAATTAATTATGATAATGATTAGGTTCTTTAAGATCATGTTGGTCAAAATAATGGTTTAAGTTACATAATTCTCTATCCTTGACATGTATATATTCTTTTCTTTTCTTTTATTTTATTTTTCTTTTTATTTCTTTTCATTTTATTGAGTCGGTTAAACAATGAGAAAAAAGTTATTAATGCATACTTGTTCCTGGAGGATTGACACTCGTTTGAACCCTATGCTATGCTTAATGATGAGTACGCTTGCTCATATGCGTAATTTGGGGTTAACGTTTTAATTTAAACTTGATTGGAAATGTGCTTATTTTTAAATGATTTTTATACCCAAATAAATACGCATCACTACCCAACTTCAATGCTAACTACATTTTCTCTTTCTAACATCACAATCTAAAATCCTCTTTTCCCAAAACCAAAAATTCTTAATCAGTTCAAATACACTACAAAAACACAATTAAGCAATTTAAAGCCCATAAAAATTTAATTTTGAAAATAAATGCACAAATGATCTGCTTATGCCATGCAAACCATTTTCCTTATCCTAAGGGTAGTTTTAGGCAAGGTTTCACATTGACAATAGAAGAAGAGTTAGTACTGGTACCTTTACCCCTTCCCAAAGAATCTTCGATACTTGTCATTAAACTCCGTGCTACACGATAAATATACTTGCCCAATTATGCAGTTTGAGTGTTTGGCATTTTAATTAAAACTTGATACTATTTGTTTGTTGGTAATATTTCCTACACTCAAAATCACATAAGTTTTTGCTCTGTTGCTGAGATTGAGGATAATATCTTGAAAGTTATTGATTTTTCTATGTATATATTTGTGAATATTTCTAGTTCTTTTATGTAAATATTTGTATATATTTGTGCATACTACTAACTATTACTTGTATATACACTTCTTTCCCTTTTTATACCTTGTTTTAATTCTTTATTTTTAGCCATTTAGATAAATAAATTGTATTATGTTCCAATGTTATATTATTATACCTTGTTGTATTATTATTTTTTATGCTGATGTAAGTTGTTATGGGAAATTGTCTATACATTAAATTCTATTGATTTTGTTTTAGTTATTAGCCTTGTCACCGTGTATTATTATCGTTGTTGTTTGGGAATTTTATGGTTAGTGTTTTGATATTATTTCTAGGGTGGAGTGTTGTTGTAAATCGCTATTCATTGAGAAGACTTTGTTGTGGAATTCTCTTCAATTTAGTTGAAGGAGTAGTTATAATGGTGTTGTACATTTTGAGGACTTTGGTTAATTGTTGTTGTGAAGTTTTTTGTTTTTAGCCTTGTATTGGTATTTTTTGTGTTGTTATAATGTGTGTGTGTGTGTGTGTGTGTGTGTGTGTGTGTTGGTGGAAGATTAAAATTTGATTGTAGCAGTGCTGAATTCATTGAGGAGTTGGTTAGATTATATAATGATGTTATGCTTTGCGGAAGGTTATTATTTAATTGGAGATTTTGTTCAATTTGTATAACCTCTTGTATTTTAGTTCTATAGTATTGACGTGAATTGAAGTTATTGTTAGATGTTAGGAGACTTTGTGGTGCCATTTAGAGTTTGTAGTATTAATTGATTAATAATGGTTGTGGCAATCTTTTGAATTTTTTCTTAATAAGTCCACTAAGCTTCTAGTCATTTTTTCCCCCTATAATGCCTACAGGGCAAGGTGGTTAACATCTCTAATTTGTACAAATATTTGAGATGTGTTGCCTCTCTATTATATCTCATAAGATTTGTTATTTTGTACTTTGTAATATTAATGCTAGTGAATGTAGTTATCTAGTTGATTTAATTAGTTATAATAAGAAGTTGTATCCTTGTTGTTTGTAATTGTATTGTTTTTCTTTGTATATTACTTATATTTTGATCTTTTTTTTATTGTATCCTTGTAGTTGTTTATTTCGCATTTGTGTGATGTTTGATTTTGTTCGTATTATTTTGCAGAAACACGACATAAATGGTGCCATTTAGATCATATCAAATGGCATCGGGTCAATCTAAAAACTAAATCTATAGAGATATTGGAAATAAACAACATCGTCTATATCATCTCAAATGGCATCGTTCTGTATTTAACCACTTTTGGCATGGAAGCCTCTTAGATATATTTTGGATACTGAGCTTCAAGATACCCGAGAAGTATTGCTTTCCCTCTCCTTCCTATTTTGCCATTTTGTATTATGTAAATGTGTTTGAATCCTAAATTTTGGACAATGAGAACATTTTCCCATTTAAGTATGGGGAAGAGAAAGGGTTAAGAAATTTTCCTTTGTAAGTTTTTATTATTATTTTGGGAATTTTCTTATTTTTGGGCTAAAATTTTTATTTTTTGTATTTGGACAGAATTTTTTCTTTTTTTCTTTTCTTTTTTTTTTTTTTTTGCATTTTTGGGTTAACTTTTAAGACCTTTGGTATATGTGTTAGTTTGGTAGAGCTATTATTTATCTTTTTACTTAGGAATTCTATTTAAGACTTTTCTTGAAGAATTGATTTTATGTACACTAAGTTAACCTTGTTTATGGCATTGAAAATATTATGAAACTTGATTCTTTGAGAATAAATAAGAATTTTGTGAGGAAATATAGAGTGTGAATTGTTGGCTTATCTCTAATTTCATTGCAATTCCCAATCATTCATTCATTTATTTATTTTGTATTTTATATTATACAAATATTCAATTGTATATTGTATACTCTCTATTGTAAAGGTAAGTAGGAGCAAGAGATAGGTTGCTCAATTCACTTGTTGAAGTGGGGAGAAAAAAGTCTCTAGAAATGCAAAAGGCATATACTATGATAAAAAAAACGTGTGATATAAGAAAAAAAAGAGAATAAAGCTAGAAGAAAAAGCAAAAATTGCAAAGGATGCAAAAGAGTATTCAAATCAAAATCATTATAAATGCATTCATTTTGTTGAAAAATGAGAGGCTCCTACTTTCCTATTCCAAATTGAAATGTATTGTTGTAATGTTGTATCAAAGTGTAATGTATTGTTGCAATATGATGTAACACTTGTAATGTTTGTAATTTTTATAAACCACGAGACTTGAATAAGTCGATTAATTCTAACTTGTATTAATTATATCATTTGTATTTGAAGATAATGAATCAGAGGAAGCTATGCATACGTCATAAACGAAACCAAGAACAGCACAGGAAACGCGCAACAGAAGAGGAAAAAAAATTTAATACCTCTGCGTTGTGTTGGTTTGTTTGGCTGTGAAGTAGACATCGTGCGAACCACTGAAAAAGCTTCGACTCTAGACGACATCTCCGATTGATGACCCACCAATCTTCTACTCCTCCATGGCATGAACATGAAGCTCTTCACTTCGTAGAATATTCCACCACCCAATATAGTTGGTAAAACAACTTAGGCGATGAATGGTCCATCTTGATCCTTTGCTATTGATTAGCAAAGTCAAGAAGATAAAAAGAAGATAAAAACGAGAGAGAGAGAGAGAGAGAGAGAGAGAGAGAGAGAGAGAGAGCTTGACAGAGGAGACCAGCTCTGTTCTTTTTTCGTGTGTTTTTTTCAGTGATCAAAACCCCTATCACAACCCACGACTATCCAGTCAACTAGATAACCAAAACACCGGTGTTTAATATTTCAAAACATTCGGAGGTTATCAACATAAAAGGTTTGGCCTTAACTCTTCTGTTCCATGAATAAAAAAAAAAAAAAACCCTTTAGTCTAGGCTATTAGACCAAAATAATTTATTATTTTCCTTGGACCTTAATAAACCCAAAAATAATAACCATTAATTATTTATTTCTTGGGTCTATTAAAATAACCATATAAATAATTAATGAGTTTAAATGAACTAAAATAATTATTTAAGTCTTTTATCCAATTAAACTAGATAATAAATTTAATTTCTCTTGTTCTTTTATTTTTTTCAGTCCAAAAAATAAATTAGACTTCCTGAATAAAATAAAATCCTTTTTTATTGTAATCATTTCCTTAACCTAAAATAATTAGGACTTATGGGTTATTCCAAGGACTAAAAAAACATATCACCTTGGCTACTAAAATAACCAAAATACCATTTCTATATAAATAGCCATATTTTGCATTTTAAATATTTTCTAATATCACCATAAGGAAATATTGACCCCAAGAACAATGCTGCGTTAGCTATGTCTTCTGCCCACAGGTGAAATGACTAAAATATCCTTCTACACATCGATGTTCATTTAGAGAGGAATGAGTGTACTAACACCTCTCTAAAAGACATCTACCATCTTTAGGCTTCTAGTCCAATGATCCATGACTTCTTGGAATATTTTCGCTTTCCAAGAGAGCTACCCTAAAGCCAATATCTAAATCATGTTCCCCAGGCCCTGGATAATTAGATCATTCGACAACCATAAGAGACGATATAGTGTAGACACTATCTTGTAAGTTTGTCTTGACTAACTAGTTATATATACCCAATATACAAGTATATCGATCCGTCTAAAGAACCTCAACTATAGTATATCAAAGTATACGCTTCCAGCTTCATCAAACTACCAACTTATACTCGAGTTGTAGAGTACAAGTCTACGTTGTAGTAGTAGTAGTCTAGGTTTCTATCACATAGTACTTTTAGAAACCACTACTACAGATCATATTCTACGTATTCGAAATACACTTGTGTTATGAAATGAGAAGACTACTTATTGGCTAAAGGTAAGCCATTCCCTATTTAGAATTCATAACACAATAACCTTGCCATGATGAGATTCTCATTCTCATCATTCGGTTATGAACAGTAGTTTATGTGTTAAGTATCCCATAGTCCAAACCTTACTGTGAAAGACTTCCATTCACATGAACCATTTACTTAAACACAATGGGTCTTTTCCAATAAAATCATGCATAAATATAAAGAAGATTTCACAAACAAATTCTGAGAAAAAATACTTTTATTAATACAAGTCAAACTTATATCAGAAACCTAGTCTAAGAGGGCATACATTCCAAAAATCTCCCACTTATACTCTAAGACTAAGTAAGTCCATAGGTGCCCACTCCTATGGCATCTTAGTGTCTTCTAAAGACTCTTTCCGCTAAAAGCTTGGTGAAAGGATCTACTAGATTGTTCTCCGGGGTAATCTGTTCCACCATGACTTCCCATCTCTGGATAAAATCCCATATCAGATGGTACTTCCTCCCTATGTGCTTTCCCTTTTTGTGGTTCTTTGATTCTTTGGATTATGAGACTGCACCAGTATTGTCGCAATACATCATGACCGATTTGTCCATTTGTGGCACGACTCCAAGTTCCAAAAGGAACTTCCAAAGCCAAACTGCTTCCTTGGATACCTCCGAAGCTTCACATACTCAGTTTCCATGGTTGAGTCAACAATGCAAGATTACTTGATACTCCTTCATGAAATGACTCCTCCAAACAAGGTGAAGACATATCCACTAGTGGATTTTCTCTCATCCTTATCCGCTTGGAAGTCTGAGTCCGTGTATCCTTTAGGAACCAAGTCATCAACCTTGTAAACAAGCATATAATCTCTCTTACCTTTAAGATACTTGAGAATATGCTTTACAGCCTGCCAATGAACCTCCCTGGGGTTTGACTGATATCTGCTAACTAAGCTTATGACAAAGCAGATATCTGGTCTAATACACAGCACGACATACATAAGACTTCCCACGACTAAAGCATAGAGAATCATACTCATTCGATCTTTTTCTTCTTGAGACTTTGGACAGTCTTTTGAAGAAAAAAATAACCCATGTCTGCAAGGGATCAACACCCCCTTACATGAGCCCATGCTGAACTTGGCTTGCATCTTGTCAATGTATATAACTTGGGATAAGCCTAACATTCTCCGCTTCCTATTTCTATGAAGCTTTATCCTGAGAATATAACTAGCTTCACCCAAATCCTTCATACTAAATTGACTAGATAGCCAAACCTTAGTAGATGATAGTATCCCTACATCATTTCCAATGAGTAAAATATCATCTACATACAATATAGGAAAAAGCACGTTTATGCCTTTTAATTTTCTATACACACATAGTTCATTCTCGTTTTGAATGAAACTGTAAGACTTTACAATCTCATCAAAATAAATGTCCCATACTCTGGATGCCTACTTAAGTCTAAAAATGGATTTGTTAAAGTTACAAACCATATACTCTTGGCCATTAGTAATAAAGCCTTCTGGTTGGGTCATATAGATGTTCTCACTAAGATGGCCATTTAAAAATGTCACCGTGACATCCATCTGCCATATCTCGTATCATAATGGCATGCGATGGTAAGGAGGATACGGATAGATTTAAGCATGGCTACAGGGGAAAAGATTTCCTCATAGTCGATCCCTTCTTTATGAGTATACCCTTTCGCCACAAGCCTAACTTTGAAGGTTTCCACCATCTCATCCGCTCTCCTCTTCCTCTTGTACACCCAATGGGTTTTATTCCATCAGGTGAAGCTACAAGATTCTAAACCTAATTAAAGTACGTAGACTCAATCTTGGCTTTCATTGCTTCATGCCATAGGTCTGCATCGACATCAGCAATAGCCTCCTCGTCTCTAGTGGGATCTTATTTCTAATGGTCGGAAACTATGTCAAAAGCCTCTCCAGTCCATCTTTCTAGAACTCTAGATATTCTCCCACTATGACGAGGCTCCATTTATATAGGTTCCAAAGGCTGTACCTCTTCTTGTTCTATAATCAGGTTAGGAGAAGTTGATTCAGGAGATAACTTCTCTTCAAGTTCCAACCTTGTCAAACCTTTAGTAGATGTACTTTGTTCATCCTCTAAGTATCTAACATTAGTACTCACAAGTACTTTTTGCTTCTTGAAATAATAAAAGTGACCACATTTTGTACCTTTTAGATACCTAATAAAACAGCATAATTCTAATCTTGGTTCTAACTTATCTTCCTTAATTAGTACAAAAGTTGAACAACTCCATATCTTGAGATAATTTAGACTTGGCTTATGCCCAGTCCACATCTTATAGGGTGTCCTAGGTACTGACTTGGAATGCACCAAGTTCAGAATATATGCTTCTATTTCTAGGGCAAATCCTCAAAAAGACACTACAAGAGTAGCATAAGATATCACTTCGGACTATTTCTATCAATGTCATATTCCTTCTCTCAGCTATTCCATTCTGTTGGGGTGTCCCCGACGTAGAGAGTTGGGATACTATCCCATGATATACTATGTAATCCTTGAATTCACCAAGGAGGTATTCTTCACCACAATCCGATCATAAGGTCTTGATTAGTTTACCTGTTCGATGCTCCACTTCAGCCTTAAACTCTTTGTCGAAAAAGCTAGACCTGCGTCTCATCAAATAAACATAACCATACCTTGTACAATTATCTGTGAAAGTGATGAAGTACTCAAACCCCCCTTTAGCTGGTGTAGACAAAGAACCACACACATCAGTGTGAACTAGACTCAATACTTCTTTAGCTCTATCCGCCTTTTGGATAAAGAACCTTTTGGTCATTTTTCCCATAAGATAGGATTCACACTGAGGCCAACTTTTCAATCTCAATGAACCTAAAGGCCCATCATAGATTAATCTCTGAATCCTAGTTGAGTTAATGTGACCCAACCTTATATGCCAAAGATATGAGTAATTGACATTGGTTTTTCTCTTTCTATTTAAAGGTTCAGATTGAGCGTTATTCAATTGATTGTTAATAGGATTAATGAAGAATAGGTTTTTATACATGTGCCCAGTACATATTACTTCTCCATTTCTACTAACAGTAATACCAGAATAGAAAGAAATAGAATATCATTGATTTATTAGTTTTGCAACTAAAACCAAATTTGTCTAAAACCAAGAACAAATAAAATATCCTTGAAAATAACTATTCTATTACAATCAAAAGTAAGTTCCAATTCTCCCATAGCAAGGGCCCAAACTTGTGCTCCATTTCCCACGCGTAGTCCATATTCACCCTTTAGGAGTCTTCTAATCTTCCTAAACCCCTGCAAGGAGTTACAGAAATGATCAGTGGCGCATGAATCAACAATCTAAGTGGAAGTTGATCCAACTATTGATATAGACTCTAGATAAAAAAATATTACCTGTGGAGTTTTTCTTTGCCTGAAGATCTGGACACTTCTTTTTCCAATATCCCTTCTTCCCACATTTGAAGCATTTGTCCTTAAATTTGTCTTTGGACTAGGACTTGGGCTGGTACACTATATTTCCCTTCTTCTTCTTGAACTTTCTGGGCTTGGGCCTAGTTCTCAAAGATAAGGCCATCATAGCTCTAGCCTGTGGCTTCATGACCTTCTCAGCCACTTGGAACTCCTTCATCAACTCTGTTAAACTTATGTTTAACTTGTTCATGTTGTAATTCAACTTGAATTGAGTGAAGGAGCCCGGCAAAGATTTAAGAACCATGTCCACTGAGCTCTCGGGGTCAATGACAGCCCTCAAGACTTCTATTTCCTCGAAAGCAGCAATCATCTTGAATATATGCTCTCTGACTGATACTTCCTCAGCCATCTTGGTGTTTATAATCGTTCGAAGAGCCTCCTGCTTTGTTGGCCAACTCTTATCCGCGAATATTATGGCTAGTGATGTGTTTATATCATATGCAGTGGCCATGTGTTTGTATTTGGATTGAAGCACATTTGACATGGAGGCTAACATATAGTATCAGGCCATCTCGTCAGCCTTCTTCCATGCCTTTTTAGCCTCATGCTTCTCAGCGGTGGAACCTTCCCCGATTACTGGGCAGGTCTCGTATATGACATACTTATATTCCAAAGTCGTGAGGATTATGTCCAAGTTTCTTTTCCAGTCCACATAGTTTGGATCCGTTAGCTTATTCTTACGGATAATAACGGCTAAGGGACTGAAAGTACCTCCACCAACTATTTCTGAAATTTTGAAAAATAAAAAATTCTCAATATTGTAAAATAAAAATAATTTTGTGCACTTTATCTTCATATTAAACTTGATAATAGCTAACCCCATTACTATTATCTTTAACATGATTAATTTAACTCTTAGGAAAACTGATACAGCTTTTTGGGAAGATTAACAGTTTCCTAAACTAAGTGTGTTAACCATCACAAATTAATTTCTCTTCTAGGTAATGATCTAGAAGATAACTCCATTGAGGGAATTGTTATTTCTTCTCATTTCTTATAGACATACCTCGCACTATAACCTCCAACGTAGGTTAGCCGATCATAGTACGTGTCCCGAGTTATTAATTATATCCTTCCATTAGTTCGAGATCCTTGTGGTATCTCCATTCTATATGGGCTCACTCCTAGGGTGACGCAAGAAGACCCACTATCTCTAATGAGAATTGTGATAGAAGTCGTGGGACCATTGGAACCCCTCTTCCACTTAATTTTTTAAATAAGGGTTTTCTTAGAAAAATATCGTTTGAAAATTTTCAATTAAATTCTCCTTTAACTTAAAAATAAAATATCTAAATACATAAAAATTTCTATGTCAAGGTTTATACCTTTTGAGAAATTTTTCCTTGTAGATTAATTTTATTTAAGTTAAAAAATTGATAATTTCAAAAATTTTTCATTTAAAAATTCCTAGAGATTTTGATCTCTAGGTTTTATTTGACAAAAATAATTTCTCCTTTGCTGAAATGAATTAAAATGGCTTTCCATTTTAACTTACAAAAATTTCTAAATCCAAAATATTTTCAATATCAAGGATAAAAAACCTTCAAGAAAATATCCAATGATTAATTTTTGTTTAAGTTAAAATAACCATTTAATTAAAGAAAAAATATTTTTTCTTGTCAAATAAAATTTCCCAAAGACTTTGATCTTTCAAAAAATGTGCACATAGGACTTAAAATAATTAGCATACTAGAAAACTGTAAACGTTTTCATACTTTTCTATTTTTAATCCTAAGTGCCCAAATAAAAGAATTAAATTAATTAATGGTCTTATTTAATCCTAAAATCCTTTACTATTATTTTTCATGCAAAATGTTCAAAGAATATTAATTATTGCAATAAAAATAATCTCGCCTACTATGGAACAAAAAAAAAAAAAAATTGGCCCAGTGCACCCGCCACACTAGATCATGGCCCCATAGGAAGACCCATAGACCATGGCCCACAGGTGGGTGCCCGCGACCCTGCCCTCCTGCGCATGGACCCGGGAAGCATCCTAGCCAAGATGCAATGCATCTTGGTGAGGATGCCTCAGCATCCACGAGAATGCTCTTAGCATCCGCAAGGAATCGTTCCTTGCGAGCGGCCGAGCCAAGGAGCACTAGGCCCGGCTACGGCTTCAAGCCGCGATTGGCTTGGGCGAAGCCTCGGCTTTAGGTACGACCAAGCTGCGGCTCGGCTCGGCTTGGCTTTTAGCTGAGCTTGGCGGCTCGCTCATCTTCTCTGCAATCCTTTTTTTTTCGCTGATTTCTTCTACGATTTTTTTTTTTTTTTTTGGGCTTCTCTGCAACACTTTGCAATCATCCAAGGCAATTTTTTGTTACATTTTTTCAACAAAAAACATGACATCCACCTATAGCCTTTCAAATCGAGTTCACACGAAAACTTAACAAAACATTATGGAAAAATTACAGAGATTCCTATGCCTCAACAATGAGGTTTACATTTCAACTACCCATACCAAAACAGCGAAGTATATCAGTATATTAATCAAAAATTAACTTGCCAATTTTTATTAACGAGCGTGCATCAATCCTAAACCATTCAAAGCATCACGTTCTGATACCACTTGAAGACAATGAATCAGAGGAAGACATGCATGCGACATAAACGAAACCAAGAACAGCATAGGATGCACTCAACGAAAGAGGAAAAAAAATTTAATACCTCTACACTGTGTTAGTTTGTTTGGCTATGAAATAGATGTTGTGCGAACCATTGAAACGACTTTGACTCTAAAAGACATCTCCAATTGATGACCCGCCAATCTTCTACTCCTCTGTGGTATGAACGCGAAGCTCTTCGCTTCTCAAATATTCCACCACCCAATCTAGTTGGTGAAACAACTTAGGCGAGGAATGGTTCTTCTTGATCCTTTACTATTGATTAGCAAAGTTAAGAAGATGAAAATAAGATAAAAATGACAGAGAAAGAGAGAGAGAGCTTGACAAAGAATACCAACTCTGTTCTTTTTTCGTGTGTTTTTTTCAATGATCAGAACCCCTATCACAACCCACGACTATCCACTCAACTAGATAACCAAAACACTAGTATTTATTATTCCAAAACATTCGGAGGTTATCCACAGAAGAGGTATGGCACAGCCTTAACTCTTCTGTTCCGTGAATAAAAAAACCCTTTAGTCCAGACTGTTGAACCAAAATAATTTATTTTTTTTCTTGGACCCTAATGAGCCCAAAAATAATAACTATTAACTATTTATTTCCTGGGTTTATTAAAATAACCCAATAAATAATTAATGAGTCCAAATGAACTAAAATAATTATTTAAGCCTTTTATTAACTAGTTTAAGCCTAAGTTAATTTTTTTAATTATTCAATTTGGGCTTAGGCCCTGAATAATTAATTAACACATTAAACTAGATAATAAATTTAATTTCTCTCATTCTTTTATTTTATTCTAATCCAAAAAATAAATTAGACTTCCTAAATAAAATAAATCCTTTCTATTGTGACCATTTCCTCGACCTAAAATAATTACGACTTATGGGCTATTTCGAAGATCAAAAAGACACATTGCCTTAGCTACTAAAATAACCAAAATACCCTTACTATATAAATAGCCATATTTTGCATTTTAAATATTTCTTAATATCACCATAAGGAAATATTAACCCCAAGAACAATGTTGCATTAGCTATGTCTTCGACCTACAAGTGAAATGACTAAAATACCCCTCTACACATCGCCACTCATTTAGAGAGGAAAGAGTGTACTAACACGTCTCTAAAAGACATCTACCATCCTTAGACTTCTAATCCAATGATCCACGACTTCTTAAAATATTTTCACTTTTCAATGGAGCTACCCTAAAGCCAATATCCAAGTCATGTTCCCTAAGGCCCTGGATAATTAAATCATTCGGACAACTACAAAGGGTGACATTGTGAAACCCCAGTCAAGACCAACCTTAGAATAAGGGGGTTGGGATGCACATCATGCCTTATTTCACGACTCAATATATTTTTATATGATTTTTATGTGCTTTGGATTTGAGTTTTATTGTTTTGAAGACTTGTTGGTGAGTATTGAGTGAGAGGGGCAAAATGGTAATTTTTGCATGAGGTGAAAATAGGAAGATAGCTTGAGGATTAAATAGTAATTAATTTTCTAGTGGAAATAACAACAAGAGTTGTTGTGGTTTAGTGGTTAGAGCTTTGGAATCAATTCTTGAGGTCTTGGGTTCAAATTCCATCATAGAAACTTTAGCTTGATTAAATTTTATTTTTGCTTGGGGAAGAATAATTTCGGCCTTATGAGCTTGGCGTAAGGTAGGGATGATGTCTTAAGAGAGACATGTTAGGAGTAACCTCATTCTACTCCCTTACCCTACTCAAATTTCCTAAAGGAAATTCATTTTCCCTTGATCTTTGATTTTCCTTAATTCTCAACTCATTAGTTTGATCAAGTGATTATAGCCATTTTCTTCCAGAAATTTCAGTAAAGTGCTGTGATCTTATAGGATCAAAATGTCTTAGTAAAAGACTTCTTATGGTCTGAGAAATGTGGAAGAGTTGTGGGAAATTCCAAGAGGAAAAATCCCTCTAATGAGCTTGCTGAAAATTCACTCTAGTTAGTTCATCTTCCTTCTTGGAATAAGCTGAAATTTTCCAACTTATTGCGCCTTGATAGGGTCGAGGTTCTTAGCTAACATTCCCTCCCAAATTCTGCTAGAAAAATGGTCTTTAGGATCAGTTGCAATCTGGATTTCTTGGCCATTTTCGGACTGCTCAAAGTTGAAGCAACTACAGGAAAAATTCCTATACAAATCGCCACTTTGAGAGTCCAAAACCAAGCTGTTTTCTTCCAGATTTTGTACAGCACCCTAGCCATGTTTTTCCTCCATGAAGAGGGCTGGAAACCAACCTTGAATACCCCCGAAATTCCCCTTCAAACTCTCTGCAAGTTGGCTGGAAATGGCAGCCGAAAATCTGTCCAGAAAATTTCTGCCCAGCGAAATTCTGTGCAGGAAAATTTTCCAGCTTTGTTTCCTAATCTTCTTCCAGCCGAAACACCACCCTTGATCTGCATAAACCTTCCTTGAACCTCCAGTAACAGAGCTCCATTGTTTCCCTTAAGCTTCTGCACGAAATTCAGCAATGGATATCCGAAAATCTCTCCAACAAATCCCTGCAATTATGTTTGATTGATTTCCAAAACTCCAGCTACCTTTGGTTAGCAACTTTCCATAATGCATTCCCCAAAGAACCAGACTTCTTTTTCACCATTGAGCACCCTACTTTCGGCCACCATAAGCTTCCATAAACCAGCATTAATTCCACCGAAATTCTGCTCAAACAGTCGGCCAAGGCAGACTTCCAAAGCTCTCCAACAATCAAGATATTTTTGGAATATTTAGTTTCCAAATTCACTTCCTAAAAATATTCTTCAAAGATTATAACAACTAACCTTTCCTTTTCCCTTCCAAATCAAAGAAACAACTTCCTAAACCCTACAGAAATTCGGCCAGCCCTAACTCTCACAGAATTTCGGCAGCTACACAAATTCAACCTCTCGAATTCTCTCAACCTCCAAGAACACACACACTACACCAAGAACACCTACCTCTTTCCTTCACCTAATACCCCTCCAAACCATCTCAAATCCTCTCTAAAACTTCCAGATTTGACCTACTCACTACCGTGAGTCCATCAACCACATTCTTAACAACAAACTCCACAAATCATCTTACTACTTCGGATCAAAACCAGAAATTTCTGTGAAGGACAAGAACACCTTCAAGGTAAATTTATTCTAACAACTTCATCTCCTCCAATCTTGATCTCCAATGAGAACCTATGTGTATAAGCATGCTATTGATTTCTCTCTCTCTCTCTCTCTCTCTCTCTCTCTCTCACTCTCATGGCCGAAACCTCCCTCTCTTGGCCGGATGGCTCCTTTACCCCATGACCATGGTTTCGCCATCTCCCTTGGACAAAGTTAGGCATCAAGGAGTTGAGATCTATTCTAAACTCCTTCAAAGCATTCATCGATCAAGTAAGTCCCTTCAATCCTACTTTTAAACTCTAGAATTATGTCTCTAGGATGATGTTGATAGTAGGTGGATGGTGATAGGATTCGAGTATATATATATTGTGGAGATTGAAGCATGAACATTTGTATGATTGTGAAGGAGATGGGATTTATGCATGGAATGATTATCTTGGTTGATTGTGTGATGATTTGAGGTTTGATGCATGAAGTATTTGAGATGAAGCATGCTAGAGATTGTGTCACCTTTGGTGAATAGGATTTATATGCATGTTAGATTATTGAAGTCATGTTCATATTTATGCTAGTAGAGGTTAGATAATGTTTTAATAAATTTAGATCCATGCTTATGTGCATGATTTGGATGATTTGATGAATGAAGGATTGCATATGTTCTTGATTGTGGTTAGCCATAGAAATTTGACCATGATCTAGTTGTCCCTAAACTAATTTTATTTCATAAATAAAATATTTAATGATATAAATTTTTCCTAGTAAATGTCGAAAAACCCAAAGAAGGGTAGATTTGGATTATTATATACATAAAGGATATTTTGGTCAAATAAATAATAATTTTGCTAGAAAATAAAATAAATAAATATTATTTAAAATAAAAAAATCAATTGAAGCCTTTTATGGAAATAATCATAATTAGTAAAATATTTATTAAATCAAATCCTTTTTTAAAAGTTTACTTATTATTTTCCAAGCAAGACTCATTAAATTTTATCTCAACTAGTTTTAGCAACCAATTATTTTCTAACAACTAAACTATTAATAAATCATTATTTTACTTATTACTAGCTAGGACTCTTGAGCAAATAAACTCTAAATTATCCCCAGCAAGATTTAAACTTTCAACTTATTAGAAATTATATCCTAAACCATTAATTATTTTAAATATCAAATTAGGCTCAACCTACAAACCTATTTATGTATTGTTTGGCCTTAAAGCTTGGGACGCTAGGATCATGGTAGTAGTAAAGGGAGTTGATTTAAAATTGAGGAAGTAGAATATGGTTTGGAATTGATTGTGATTTGTATTTGCCCATGTGGGGTTATGTCGGCTGTTGGAGACCTTGTTGTTGTGAGCAAGAATCAGGTAAGCTCCTGCATAAAACCTGATTGATGTGAAATGTTTTTCTTATGGCAAGCCAAATGTATTTATGTAAAGGCAATTGAGGGTTGAACTTTCTCTTATTTCAAACATTTGAATTATTTAAAAGACAAGGAGCAGATTTGCCAAACTCAAACTCTTTCTAAAGCTGATTTTTACAAGGACTTTGGAAACCCTCAAAATGCCATTTTCATGTGGAGCAGTGTTTTGTTCATTTTATCCCAAGTGGGAAACGTCGTTGAGTACTCAATAAGGGTGGACTACTAGGACTAGTCCTTGAGGGGTTAGGGTAAGTCTCTCAGTAGGTGGCCACCTCTGAGGGGTGAGTCCTTCCCGGATAGGACGTCAGTCCAATAGGTCGTGCCGGTTCGAGTTAGCAGTGTTCTTTTCAGTCAAGTGACTGTGGTTGCCGAAATGGACACCCGGTTGTTGTTTGGGTATAGAGAAGAAGAAGTATCTTGCCCAGTAGGCCGATCACCTACTTTTGTCAGTCTGTACAAAGTGTGGCATTTTGACCGGCGGTATGCACAAAGTGTGGCATACTGACCATCCGGTTGTGGGGCCCAACGTGTGGTAACCCATAATCCTTTCTTATGAGTGGTTGATTTTGTTGATCATGTATGGCTGGAATAGCTAAAACGCCACTCCTGCTTTTGACTAATGTTTATTGCTTGCCAATATTTCTCTTATAAAGATTTCGCACTTTGCATCCATGAACTGCTTTCACTAAACACCCAAAGCACACACAGACTTACTGAGATTTCTGTCTCATCACCTTTTTACCATGATTTCAGGTCGATCCTGCTATGGGGATGAGTAGCTAGTAGTATCTGCCTTGGAAGAGATTGTTGTCATTTAATTCTATGTATTGCTATGGGGAGACAAAAGTGGATAATTTTATTTATAGTTTTGTTTTGGGAATTCATGGATTTATTCTTGGAGTTTTTTTTTTTTTGTAATAAATTTTTAAGTTAAAGTATTATTTTTATTTCGCAATTTTATTTGTGTGACCTAGTTATAAAGACCCCTTGTCCTTTGGACGGGGCGACATCCCCGGCCCTGGCGGGCCTAGGTAGCGGGGTGTTACAGACATAGTGTAGACACTATCTTGTACAAGTCTGTTATGACTAATTAGTTACATATACCTAACATAAAAGTATATCGGTCCTTCTAAAGAACATCAACTATAGTACATCAAAGCATACGCTTCCAACTTGGTCAAACCACCAACTTATATTCAAACTGTAGATTATAAGTCCACACTGTAGCAGTAGTAGCCTAGGTTTCTATCACATTGTACATTTAGAAACTACTACTATAGGTCATGTTTTGCGTATTCGAAATACACTTGTGTTATGAAATGAGAAGACTACTTATTGGCTAAAGGCAAGCCATTCCCTATTTAGAATTCATAATACAATAACCTTGTTATGATGAGATTCTCATTCTCATCATTTAGTTATGAATAGTAGTTTATGTGTTAAGTATCCCATAATCTATACATCACTATGAAAGACCTCCATTCACATGAACTATTTACTTAAATATAATGGGTCTTTTCCAATAAAATCATGCACAAATATAAAGAAGATTTCACAAACAAATTCTGAGAAAAAATACTTTTATTAATACAAGTCAAAATTATATTAGAAACCTAGTCTAAGAGGGCATACATTCCAACAGTATTCTTGATTGAAGAAGTAGAGTGATACGTATAGATTTAGGTATAAAAATCATATAAAAACTAAGTATATTCCCAATCAAGTTTACATTAAAACGTTGAACCCAAATTACACATATGAGCAAGTGTACTCATCATTAACATAGCGAGGAACAAGTATACATTAATCACCCTTCTTTCATTGTTTAACCGACTCAATAAATTGAAAAAGAATAAACAGGAAAATAAAATAAAAAAATAATATATACATGTCAAGGATGAAGAATTATGTAACTCAAGCCATTGTTTAGACAAACAGGATCTTAAAGTATCCAATCTTTATCACAACCAATTATTCTCTTGACATCATGAAGGATTAAAGTAGACACACATCTTTTCCAATCCATGAAATCACTATCTTCTAGACAAATTAGCATCACATACTCTGTCTCAACTAATTTACCCAAAAGATGCATTAAACACAATCCTTGATTAAATTTCCATACTCTGGCAAACTTAAAACATGAAATTAACCAATGAATCCATACTCTGGCAGACATCAATTAACTTTTAATTACCAGTTCTTAGCAATTAACCCCTTTCTCAAGCAAGTTAAGAGACAACAAATATGAAATTAATCAAATTGAAACCACCATCAACCCTTTTCCCAAGCAAGTTAATAAAAAGAAATAACCAATCAATCTCATAATCAGACTAAGTACTTAAATACCAAGAGAAACAACCAATTAATCAAAAGATCAAACAATTCTAAAAACCATGAATATCTAAAACAATGTCGAATTACAATAAAACAATTAACATATCATTGTTCAAGAAAAAGAAAATAAAGTAAAAGAAAGCACTCATAGACAAGCCTTCTTCTTCTTTCTTTGAAGACCATCTTGTACAACTCTCCTTGAACTCTTTATTTCCGGAAAATATTGGTGATGCACTCTAAAATATATCTAAGTCTTTACATTGTGCACCCCTCTTCCTAGGGTAAATTGGCCTTTATTTATAGGCTTACAAAGTTCCTAAAAGAGTCCTAAATAAAGAAGAAGTAATTACTAAAAAATAATCCAAAACCAAAAAGAATTAGAAATTGTTAAAATAAAATCCTAAGTAACCAAATAAGTCCACCGTCTTGACTTTGAAATTGAGAAATTGAAATTGAATTCAATTGGATTCTTGATTTGGACTTTGTCATGTTCTGCTGAAATTGCAATTCTACACTTGTTGAAGTCGGCTTCCTATTTAGCCGTGCAAAAGACTACCATTTTTCTTTGTTGTCCAAGCAGCTAAATGGAATTGTCCAGCCGAATTGCTGCTGCCTTGTTTATGTTGTTGTGCTGGCTTGCTTAGTCGCAAACTAAGCCACCGAAATTGTTTGCTTTCTATTTTGCATTGGCTTGATTGAGCCACTAAATTACTTCTTTTGTAGCAACCTTTGTTGACTTTTCCCTTTGTCCTTGCTGACCAAAATCTGTCTTTTTTTTCCTTCTGTGTTGCTTCGGCTCAATTTAAGCCAACCGCCTGACATTGTTGACTTTACTTTGCAAGCTCCTTGGCCCACCGAATTTTACTCCTTTCTTCTCTTGCTGTCCGTCGGCTTGCTTCCTTTTTCCTTTGCTTTTATTCTTTGTTCTCCCTTTGTGTTCCTTCAATTTCTTTAGTGCATCCAGCAGCTAACCGACGCTAGCTTTCCTTCTCGGGCTGGCGCCGCCTCTATTTTGGAAAATCACACAATTAGCTCTAATTTTTCCTTATTTTTGCATAAAATTACAGAAAAATATTTTTATAAGGGAAAAATAAAATAGGAAGGAATATGACTAGTTATTGTACAAAATGTATCACAAAATAACCTCAAATAACTAGAAAAAATATGACTAATTTAGGCCATATCATATTCCCTCACACTTAAATCTTTACTTGTCTTCAAGTAAATACCTAACCAAAGCACTTAAAACAATTTATTTCTTTTCATATTCATCTATAACAAAGCCATAATTTCTTTCCAACCTTAGATACAAAATTGTCAGCCATTCACCCTTTAAAAATCTTTGTAAACTCATATATTAAATCAAATAATCCAAAGGCCATCAAAGTTAGGTTAAACAAGCTTATATCTAGTACATGAAAATTATTTCACTCCTCAAGCAAAAACATAGATAACATAAATCATACAAGTCAAGTCATTTAACCAATTCAAGCATTATAAACTCAAATTTACAAAACTTGAGTGAAATAAGGAAAGCACTCCACTCTTTATTTTTTTTCTATGACTTTGGGAATTAATAGCCTCAAGTGCATGAATTTCTCTTCACACACCGTATTAGCCCCCTTTACAATCATCACTCATCATTTTTTCTCTAACAATTTTTCAACAAATTTTTTCTCTTTTCTTGCCTTTTTACCTTCGGGATAACCTCAAGAGAGTGCACCGAATACACTTGCTACTTCTCCCCATATTGACCCCCTTTTCAACAAAAGGTCTTCAAAGATAAAAACAACAAGGACATTTTTTTCTCAACTCAATTTTTTCATCTCATATTTTTTTACTCAAATTTTTTCTCATATATATTTTTTTCAACTCACATTCCTTATTCAAACTCAAAGTTAAGCAAATTTTAAATCCATAATACAAGAATTAATCAACAACTCTTCCCATATTTCATCATATTATCCATATTCAAACTCAAAGAATAAAATAAAACTCAAATACCAAATATAACCAAGGTTAACTTAAATTCTCAAGACTTAGCAAAACTCAACTTAATACACAAGTTTACCTTTTTAATAAAATCCTACTATACTGAATGACAAATCCATATCCAAAGTTAAAAAGGAAATCATATCTTCATTATAAACAAATACTCTCTATTTAGCTCCAAATCTTCAAACTTTGTTGTTTTTTTTTAAAAATTTCAACAATTCAAAACAATTCAAACGTATATCATTGAAAATCCCTCGAACATATATAATTGGAAATCCATTGAAAATCACAAAGATGCACTTGAGAAAATGTTAAATCTCTCCCCCACACTTAAATTGGACATTGTCGTCAATGGCCTAAAATAGCACACTAAAGCATAACCAATAAACCAAGAATGTAAAGAGGGAAAAGAAAATAATACTCCCCAAGGCAGATTAGCTCCATGAAAAGTCCAAATTTTAAATTCCAAAGTAACTCAACAACAAGAAAACATCAAGATAATTGATAAAAACTTGGACCAAGAATATCACCAAACCACTCCCCCACACTTAAACTGGACATTATCCTCAATGGCAAAAAATAAACACAATAAAACATCTCCAATGGGACCAAACTTGAAAGGGGGTAGAAAGTTTAAGCAATACTCCCCAAGTGTAGATTAGCTCCAATATATGAGAAATTCATTCTTCCAGAAGTTGGAAGAATTATTTCAACGAAATTCAACCTACAAATAGATAAATGAACACACAAGTAAAAGCATAAAGAGTAATTTGAAACAAAATAAAAATCAAGGGAGATGAAAGATAGAAAATTAAAGCCTTTTAAGTCCCCCTCGAAGTAGAGTCTTCCAAATTGTCGCCAAATTGTCCAATAGCGCCACGACCTCCAAATGGTTCACAAGATCCTCTTTGTCACATCCAAATCCAGTTTGCAATTAGCTCTCTTTCTAGTGAAGACTTTTCCAGATTTTTTATTCTCAAGAAAAATAAGAATAATATCCAACGAAAATAGCACAAGTATAATGTCAACCAATCTTCAATCAATAAACAAAGTGGCACAAGGATGCTCAATTGTCCAAGGTCTTCATATATGCAAAATTTCCAGAAAAATACATAGCAAATGCTTAGAAGCAATCACAAGACTTAAAATTCATTATATGCATTCTTATATCATCAAATAAACTCAACAAATATAGGTCCATGTTTAATAAATTTTTCCTTAAAAACATATATACACAATGCCAAGAAATTTTAGAGGATAAAATCTAGAAATTTACGCACCACTATATTCCCCAATGTATAAGTTTTTAAAAAATTTTAATCCATGGGGAAAAATTAGAAGAAGAAAAATAATGTGAAGAAGGAGAAAGGGAAAACGAAGATGAAGGGAAGAAATAAAAGTATCATTCTAGGGGAATAGGAAAAAGAAAAGAAGAAAGAAAAATAGAAAAACAAGACAAATAGGAAAAACAAACACGAAAAATCAAAGAAAAAGAAAACAAGAAGAAAAAGACAAAATAAGAAAATTTTGGGAAGAAATGGAAAATGTAAGGGAACAAACAAAAAAATTAATATATATATATATATATATATATATATATATATATATTAATAGCCTTCCAGACCGGAGCCGGCGCCAGTTACATTCTGTCCAGGTTCCGTTTTAATTTTTTTTTTTTTTTACTAAAACTTTCCTAATTGAATACATGACCACAATACATTTAAAACAAGAATTCCAAAATTAAACTAAAATTATAAATTATAAATAAAGGAAAAAATAATAAAATAAAGTAGTCCGTCTTCAATATCATGTTAGCTTAAGTCCAAACCTGAAAATAAAAAGAGTTAGTATTAACTCAAAATTATAGATGTAAAAATCAACAAATTAAAAATATCATTATTACACATATTCCACATTAACATTGGGTTAGTAAAATTAAATAACTAAATATACAATTTATACAAACATACAAAAACAAGTTAGTTATTATTAACATGTATCTACCTATTTACATATTTACAACATATAGATACAATTATACAAACAACAAAATAGGGTAACTTTTTTTTTCTTTTTTTTTTTTCAAAAAAGAACAATTGTACAAATTTACATATTTACATATTTACATATTTACCTATTGACATATTTATATAGTTAAATTAACAAAATCCAAGCTTTCATGATACTGTTCCCCGGCAACGGTGCCAAAAACTTGATGCGTATGGATTTGGGTATAAAAATCATATAAAAACTAAGCACATTCTCAATCAAGTTTACATTAAAACGTTAACCCCAAATTACACATATGAGCAAGTGTACACATCATTAACATAGCATAGGATTCAAACAAGTGTCAATCCTCAAGGAACAAGTATACATTAATCACCTTTCTTTTATTATTTAACTGACTCAATAAAGTGAAAAGAATAAAAAGAAAAATAATATAATATAATATAATATATACATGTCAAGGATGAAGAATTATGTAACTCAAGCCATTATTTAGACAAACATGATCTTAAAGTATCCAATCTTTATCACAACCAATTATTCTCTTAACATCATGAAGGATTAAAGTAGACTCACTTCTTTCCCAATCCATGAAATCACTATCTTCTAGACAAATTAGCATCACAAACTCTGTCTCAACTAATTCACCCAAAAGATGCATTAAACACAATCCTTGATTAAATTTTCATACTCTGTCAAACTTAAAACATGAAATTAACCAATGAATCCATACTCTAGTAGACATCAATTAACCTTTAATTACCAGTTCTTAGCAATTAACCCCTTTCTCAAGTAAGTTAAGAGAAAACAAATATGAAATTAATCAAATTGAAACCACCATCAACCCCTTTCCCAAGCAAGTTAATAGAAAGAAACAACTAATCAATCTAAGTAATTAAATACCAAGAGTAACAACCAATTAATCAAAAGATCAAACAATTCTAAAAACTATGAATATCTAAAACAATGTCGAATTACAATAAAACAATTAACATATCATTGTTCAAGAAAAAGAAAACAAAGTAAAAGAAAGCACTCATAGACAAGCCTCCTTCTTCTTCCTTTGAAGACCTTCTTGTACAACCCTCCTTGAACTCTTTATTTTCAGAAAATATTGGTGATGCACTCTAAAATATATCTAAGTCTCTATATTGTGCACCTCTCTTCCTAGGGTAAATTGGCATGTATTTATAGGCTTACAAAGTTCCTAAAAGAGTCCAAAATAAAGAAGAAGTAATTACTATAAAATAATCCAAAACCAAAAAGAATTAGAAATTGTTAAAATAAAATCCTAAGTAACCAAATAAGTCCACCGTCTTGACTTTGAAATTGAGAAATTGAATTTGACTTCAATTGGATTCTTGATTTGGACTTTATCGTGTTCTGTTGAAATTGCAATTCTGAATTTGTTGAAGTCGGCTTCCTATTTAGCCGTGCAAAAGACTACCATTTTTCTTTGTTGTCTGAGCAGCCGAATTACTGCTGCCTTGTTTATGTTGTTGCGCCGGCTTGCTTAGCCGCAAACCAAGCCACCGAAATTGTTTGCTTTCTATTTTGCATTGGCTTGATTGAGCCACTGAATTACTTCTTTTGTAGCAGACTTTGTTGAGTTTTCCCTTTGTCCTTGCTAACCGAAATCTGTCTTTTTTTTCCTTCTGTGTTGCTTCGGCTCAATTTAAGCCAACCACCTGACATTGTTGACTTTACTTTGCAAGCTCCTTAGCCCACCGAATTTTACTCCTTTCTTCTTTTGCTGTCCGTCAGCTTGCTTCCTTTTTCCTTTACTTTTGTTCTTTGTTCTCCCATTGTGAGTCGTGAAGCCGCCTTCTTTAATTTCCAATTTCACTTGCAATTTATCCTCTGTTCCTTCAATTTCTTTTGTGCATCCAGTAGCTAATCGGCACTGGCTGTCCTTCTTGAGCTGGTGTTACCTCTGTTCTGAAAAATCATACAATTAGCTCTAATTTTTTCTTATTTTTGCATAAAATTACAGAAAAATATTTTTATAAGGGAAATATCAAATAGGAAGGAATATAACTAGTTATTGTACAAAATGTATCACAAAATAACCTCAAATAACTAGAAAAAATATGACTAATTTAGGCCCTATCATAGAGTGAATCACATTTATTTGGCATAAACTTGTTTAATTTAACTTTGATGTTATTGATTGTGTCATTTTTAATATATGGATATACATGGGATTAACTTGGATAGATAAGTATTGGGATGAATTTTAAAGTGAAGATGAAATAATGTCTCTACCATTTTAACCTTATTGTATGTATGCTTACTTGCGCTTGTTAATTTTTCCAATATACTATGTTTAAAATGATTCATGTTGCTTGTAAAACTATTTTACTTATTTGCAAATAACTGTATTTTGCTTGTACACTATTTGTTCATTTAGGAATAATTTTGTTTTGCTTGAGGACAAGTAAAGGTTCAAGTGTGGGGGAGTAACAAGTGCTCATTATGCACTTATTTTATATGTAAATTATACTATATTTATTGTAAAATAATGTCTAAATATTTACTCATTCTCACAAGTTTATATTATTTTGTGTAGGATTAAATAAATGAGGATTGAATGAAGAAAATGATGAAAATTAAAGAAAAATGAAGAAAAAGAAAAGAGAAGAAGAAGAAGAAAATAAAAAAGAAAGTCATGTTTGGCTATGCCCTAAAAAAAATACTGAGAGTGCACGGCGCCATGTAGATCAATTCCGACGACGCTGCGCAAGTATATTGAGAGTGAATGGTGTCGTGTAGATCAACTCCAACGACGCCATGCCAGTTCGCAGAACATAAACATGGATTTGATGTTTAGTGATTTTTAAGGCTTTCCAAGCCCTATAAATAGAACCTTATGAGACAATAAGCGGCGGTCAATTTGAGAAAATAACACCCACACCCACAAGAGAGGAGATTCAAGGTGAAAAAGGGATGATTGTTCAAGGGAAGCTTGGGAAAGATGATGAAGATAGCTTGTCAATGAGTTTTCTTGCTCTCTTTTCTGTGTTTTTCACTTGGCAAATTGTATTTATTATTTTAAATGTTCTTGAAAGAATGAACCCTAATTTGTTTTTGTATAAAATCTACTCTTGATTTGTTGATTTTCAATTTCTAATGAATGATTACTTGTTTTTATTGTGTTAGATTTGCTATTTGGGTTGCTTTTGTTAAGATTCATGGATTCCTAAATGTTGAAAATATCCACGAATCCCCTCTGAGAACCTAAACCAAACGATTTAGGTCGATCAAAGGTTTACAGAATTACCTCTGTATTGGCGAAAGCAAGACTTCTGCCTTCCGATTTCCAGGCATATGTACACTTCAGATGATTGCCAGACGTTGCAATGCGTGAATGTCCTCTTTTGGATACACATGGCGAACTCAGTTCCTTACTTGGGAGTGCTAGCGTCTAGGATTTTGAGAGGCTAAATTTCTAATTATGGAGGCACGAAAATTTATAAGAAGCCTGTTTCATGAAAACGGCTAGGGTTTTCTTTAAAACCACACGAACTTCTTAGAGTCCAACTCTCATCATATCTTATTTTAATTTTAAAAGGATATAATAAGATTCTGTCATTATCTCAGTAATTTAACTAATTAATTTACCGAGTCCGATTTTTATAATCTGGACATCATCTAGATACATCGAATGTGGACATATTTCTAGATTCATTGTATCTGGTCATTTTCTAAGTTCGATAAACCTAGACAGATTTCCAAATACATCAAACCTGGTCACCAGAAAAATAACCTAACGTGTTCGCTTAATATGAGATCCTATATGTTCATTTAACACTGGCAGTGTGTCCAAATCACATTTAAATGGCCCACAAATTATAAACGATTTCTAGCAAAACATTATAATTATCCATGTTAAATGAAGATCAGTGATCTCTTTGAACCAAACCATAACTTTATATACATAGTCCTTTTGTCACCCGATATCCAAATTAAGCATAAGGCATGGAGCATGTCATCCTTATTAAGCTTAATCAACTATTAAATGATGTTATAGTAGACTGTAGGGTTGTTCATAGGTTGGGTTGGTTTGATTTTTCCTATTTTTTAACCCAACCCAAATATTTTGGTTTGAAAAATTTAAACCCAAACTAAACTATTTAAAATTTCAAACCGTCGGTTTGGGTTGATTCAGTTTAGTTTGATCGGTTTGTACATAATTTACCTAGTAAAGTTTTAACCTCCCACTCAGAACATACTTATAATTTTATAAATAAGATATGCATCTGAGAGATACTAGCAAAAAATAATATGAAAAGCATCGAGCATATAAGTGCATGACCACACAGTACTAAATTAGTCTATTCACAAAGGTAGCAAAAAATGATGAATACTGGAAATCCCTCGTAGGCATTTGCTTGGACTGATGTTATGATTAGCCTGGATATAGAAGGCAAATTTCAATCACCAACAACTGGAATTGTTTCTCCAAATGCCTCAGCTGCTTCAATGCATAAAGAGCTTGAAATTTTTACAATAAATAAATATAGTCAAGTATCATAATTTAAAAAAAAATGATTCAAATTAATCTCAATACTTTATTTATTATCTGTAAACCAAATGAAACTCTTTGTAAAAGCTCATAAACAGATAAAAAATAACATTAAATAATACTAACAAGAATACCAACATTCATCTTATACTAATTCATTTTCAGCTCTAAAAATCCCAGATTAACAATACTACAAAACATTATAAAGACAATTTGGCTAACTTGTCAATCAGTAGAAAAGAAGTTTAAATACAATGATACAATTATACCATTGGACAGTACCTTCCATACTCAAACTTCTTTTACCAGATTAAAGAAGCTAAACAAGTGAACTAAACCTTGTGGTGTAACAGTAGATCATTCATCAAAAGATTAAAAATAAAAGAAGGTGTGATTTCATTTGTTCTAACTTTCCTACTAAATCAAGAAAAAATTGTCAAGAAAATGTTGCAATGAAATTGAACTTGCTTTTAGAGAAGCTGCTTTTGAGTCCAACTTTCTAACTTTCTCACCACCCTCTACAGCCTGATTAGCGATTTCCTAACTAATTACCACTAAAATTAGAAATGCAATGTTCGATCAAATTACCAAGATAAGCATTAATAAACTCACTGTAATAACCACACCACCTCTTGCCTTTTGGCCCAAAGTCAAACCCAATGGCTTGTTAACTTCAACCTTAATGTTCTTTGAAGCAGTTGTTCTTGCTATGATCTTAAGGCCTCTTCTTATTTTGCTAACATTGTTGATACTCTCCGTCAAGAAAAATTTTGAGATGCCCTTTTTGGCATCTTGAATTGATAACCCTTGAAAACTCGATTGCTGTATGCAGAATACAAAAAATACAAGTCAAACGCATTTTTTGGATGAAAATGATAACTCATATAATTACACATTTATCCTATATATACTAGGAATAGGAAGTAAGGACTAATGAGCTTTAGAGATGGACTTGAATTAGTTTTGATGGAGAGTTTCTTTGCATAGGCAGCACCATAGCAGAGCAAGAAAATGGTGGACTTGGAGATTTGAGATTAGTGGCGTAGTAGCAGAATAACAAAAATGACCAAATGAGATAAAGAGAGAGGCATGTGACCTTGAAGTAATTTTGTCTAAAAGGGTATTTAGATTTTAGGGTTTGTCTGATTTCATTTTTTTTTAATATTTTAATATATTTTTTTAAAATTAAAATAAATTTAATTAATATATATTGGTTCGGGTTGGGTTGGGTTATATAATTTTAAAAATCTGAACCAAATTATCGGTTCCTAATTTTCTTAACCCAACCCAAAAAATCAAATTTTGGGTTAGGTTGGGTTGGATCAATTGGGTTGGTCCGGGTTTTGATTTTTCTGAACAACTTTAGTCAACTGTTCAAACAAATGATATCAATATCTCAAATTGATATATTTGAGCATGACTATACATTTTAACAGTTTAACTTATCAAGGAGCTCATGGACATCTCTCCCAAGAATAAGAGGGACAAATTCCTTCACTATCAATCATATTCCTCTCCCTAGTTTATTCTATATCCAACAGTGGTCTAATTTTATTATCTAGTTAAAGACAACTTTAGACAACGTCAAGACATAGAATTTATCAAGTAGAAAATTTATGATGAATTCAGGTCGAAGAACTTCTAATATTATTATGGCTAGAAAGTACTTATAACATGTCCGATGAAGTACTCTAACAGTAGGTCATGTCCAATACAATATTCTCTAACATTTATTTATATTTTGACATGATATCCCATATATCCATTACCAGTAAAACATAGCCATCTAGTCACAAATATACTAATCTTATTTATTATTATTTCACTAATAATAATGGATTAGGGACAATTTAAGAATAATCATTCTATTTGTTATAGGGTTTTACTATCAAGTCACGTACTTGATGACCATAAAACTAAATGCACTATTCATGGAAAGAAATGCCTTATATTATTACAAAATACATAATAACAATAGTATAAGTACAAATTATTTTAGGGCATATCCCCAATAGCTTTCTTCTAATAAATTCAAGAGATGGGGTTAGAAGTTTAGTTCTAATTAATGGGTTCAATGTAGGTTTTCTTTTGATTAACTCAGGAGAAAGATTGAGGGATTAAAACTTGGTAATCATCAGGAATTTGTTATTGCCTAGAGATAGAGGTATTTGATTCTTCGGGATAATTTAGGGGTTTATGCTTAAAGCTTCATAGATTTAATAGAAAGGTAGAGATATCCTTTAATTGGCTCAAGAATAGGAAATTCATAACTTAAAAGGGAGTAAATTTTGTATTTGTGACTTCTACTGGTGTTAGAATTGAGAATTTAGCAATCTTTGGTTTGATTTAGTACTCAGCTAATTTAGGGAGATTCTTGAAAAGTTCATTTTTTTTCACTTCTTTTCTTATCTTTAATTTTCTCATAGCTAACCTTGTGAGGGTTGTATTTATTCTCCTTCTATGTCTATTATATTTAGTCTATTCCATTTATTTGTTAAGCTGGACAATAGAAGAAAAGGTAGTAATGGTACATGTATCCCTTATCTGAGAATTTTCAATACTTGCTATTAAACTCTGTACTACACAATGAGTATACTTGTCCAATTGTGTGATTTGAGTATTTGGTATTTTGATTAAAATTTAATTTTGTGTGTTTGTTCGTAATATTTCCCACACTCAAAATTATAGAACAATATTTTTGAATAATTCTTTGATATGTCGTGGATATTTAAATAATGATCTGTATATTTTAAAACCTACAAATAATTCATTATATCATACTAAATCTAACAAATGCATTAAGTTGTCTCCTAATAATGAGACTATCTGATGGCATCTTAGACTTGATCGTATTAATCTAAATAAGATTCAAAAACTTGTAAAAGAAGGTCCTTTAAATAATTTAAAGGTAGAACCCTTTCAAGTTTGCAAACCTTGTTTGGCGGGTAAAATGACCAAAAGATCATTTCCTTTGAAAGGAAATAAAGCCAAGATGTGGACCAATAAGTGTCCAAGCTAGAGGATGAATATGTTTACCTAATGACTTACAAGTCTGAAGCCATAGGAAAATTTAAAGAATTTAAGGCTAAGATTGAGAAGTAGTTAGGTAAGAATATAAAGATACATCAATCAGATCGAGATGGAGAACATCAATCTCATGACTTTAGATTATACATGTCATAAAATGGGATTTTATCCCAACTAAGTGTACTAGGAACTCCTCAACAAAATAGAGTTGTAAAAAGGAGAAACAGAACCCTGTTAGAGATGGTTAGGTCAGTGCTAGGTTTCTCTACACTCAATACTCCTTCTGGAGATATACTATACAAACTATGATATATATTAACTATGGTTCTATCTAAATCCATCCCAAAGACTCTATTAGAATTGTGGAATAGGCAGAAGCCTAACTTGACACATATCTAAATTTAGAGTTGTCTTGTGTATGTGCTAAAGGGAAAGATGGATAAAATGGAATTAAAATCAAATTTATATCTATTTGTTTGGTATCCAAAAGGAACTAAGGGATACTAATTTTATAGTCCTCAACATAAGAAAATTTTTGTAAGTACAAATCTAATTTTCTTAGAGAACAAGTACATAGAAGAATGCAGATCCAAGAGTAGGATTATTTTGGAAGAAAACAAGGGAGATAATCTCAAGCGAATCGTTACAAAAACCCATACTTAAGATTTTCGTGGTGGATTTGTATCTATGCCACTTAATATGCCAGATTCTAGTATGAGAGAAATAGATATTATGCCTTCTATACCCACTAACTTTTTGACACATAAAGTGAAAGAACCTCTTGTCCCTATTCAAACTCCAATAGTTAAGGAAATGGTAAAATGAATTCCAGTCAACAAAGAGGAAGAAAATTTAATCATCCAAGAACTTTCATAGCTTAAGCATAATGAGAGAGTCATTCAACATCCCTCTAGATACTTACTTTATGGAGAAGCTTTTCAAGCAATCTCCATTAAGGAATAAGAGAATCCTACTAATTATAAAGAATTTATAAAGAATGTAGATGCAAACTATTGGAGGAGTGCAATAGATTCAAAAATGAAATCTATATACATTAACTCTGTCTAGGAACTTGTAGACTAACCTAATGGGATAAAACTTAATGGGTGCATATAGATCTACAAAAGAAAGAGAAGAATTAACAGAAAAGTGAAAACTTTCCAAGCTAGATTGGTTGCTAACAGTTATACCCAAAGAGAAGGTATTGATTATGAGGAAACCTTCTCGACTCTGGCCATGCTAAAGTCTATAAGAAATTATCTTATCTATTGCAACTCACTTTAACTATGAAGTATGGCAAATGAGCGTTAAGACAGATTCCTTAATGAAAACCTTGACGAGTGTAGCTATATGGTACAACCAAACGATTTTATGTAAGAAAGTCAAGAACATAAAGTTTGCAAGCTGAATAGGTCTTTTATAGGCCTAAGCAAGTGTCTAAATCTTAGAATATCAGGTTTCATTAAGCAATTAAGTTATATGATTTTAGTTAGCATCTTGATGAACCTTGTGTCTATAAAAGAATTATAGATGTTAAGGTGATCTTGATCTTTCTCATATTATATGCTGATGACATTCTTCTTATTGGCAATGATGTAGGGATATTAACATGGATGAAAAACTGGTTGGATAATAGTTTGTTATGAAAAACTTGGGAGAAGCAAGATATGTTCTAAATATTTCGAGATAGAAAGAAAAAACAGATAGCTTTATCCCAAACTTCATATATTGACAAAATATTAGAGAGATTTTTAATACGGAATTCCAAGAAAAGTCTATTATCTTTCAGACATGGAATTCAGTTGTCACAAAAGTATAGTCCTAAAGCTTCTAATGAAGTTGAGTACATGAAATGAGTTTCTTATGCATCAGCTATAGGAAGTCTCATGTATGCTATACTTTGTACTTGTCCAAACATTTGTTGTACTATTGAAATGGTTAGTAGATATTAGTTAAACTTAGGACTGGAACACTGGACAAGTAGTTAAGCATATACTCAAGTATTTTTACAGAATTCGGGGATATATGCTAGTTTACTCGACTCTAGAATTAGTACCTATAGGTTATATTAATTCTAAGTTCCAAGCTGATAGGGATTTTCTCAAGTTCACTTTTAGCTTTATTTTCACCTTAGATAATGGTACAGTTGTGTAGAGAAGTATAAGACAATCTTGTATTGTTGACTCTACTATGGTAGCTGAATATATGACAGCTTATGAGGCAGCTAAAAAAGCGGTATGGTTGAAGAACTTCTTGACAGAACTTGAAGTAGTTCCTTCTACATCTCAAACCATTGGTTTGTACAGTAACAATAATGGTGTGGTGGCAAATGCAAAAGAACTACGTAGCCATCAACGTGTAAACGCATTAAATGTAAATATCACCTACTTAAGGAGATTGTTCAACTTAGTGATGTAGAAATATGCAAGGTTTCTTCTGCTAAAAATCTTGTTGATCCTTTTACTAAAAGTTTACTTGCAGCAATTTTTGGAAGTCATATCAAAAGTATAGGTATTTTTTACATATGTCATTTACTCTAGGACAAATGGGAGAATTTTGTTAGATATGCCTTCTAGTAAATTCAACATTTGTATTTTGAAATTAGATAAAGTATGATTTTATATATTTATATATATGTATGAGCTTGTTTTCTCCACAAATTATTTAGATACTATAAATTAAGTATTTGTTTATTAAATATAGAAAGACTTAATTTATAATTTAATTTGAAATAAAGTATTTGTGATCTAAAATAAATTTAGGCAATTTATTTTGATGAGATCGTCTTGATTTTATTGAAGCCTACCTTTGACTTTGGTAATAAAATTAAGGATGTATTCTGATATATTAGATAGACCATCAATGTTTAATTTGTGAAAGAAACCATACAAATTAATCATTACCAAATTATCATACATGATACATTAATCTTGAATAAATAATGAACTATATTTATTAACCTTAAGTTTCTTGAGTTACTAAAGACTGGGATTAATTGAATAATTAATATCTACATATTTTGAAAATTAAAGTGAAATAAATATGGAATCCATCACCTTAAATAGGTAAGATCATTTCTTTATGAGTTCTTTTAAGGAACAATTAAATAAGATCAGTAATTCAATAGTATCTATTGAATTCAATTTATAAGTGTGACGTGGTTATATGATACTGTCAAATTGAATATGAGAATTGAGGAATTGAATGAGGAGGATTGTGGTTGTATTGTCTCATTCAAAGTATTATATTGATTGATGGAGATAATTTGTTAGATCAACCAATTATAAGATATAATTATTAACTCCAGTAATTTCAATTAATCTAAAAGTGCAGTTACGTTTTTTTAGTAGAGTAGAATGTAATTAATAAATTATTTTGGGATCGACAAAATAATTTATTGGAGCTTAATCTAACTGTATCCGGTCAGGTCCTTTTAATACCTTTTAATTATTAGACAATAATAAATTGTAAATATTTATAATTTATAAATGATAAATTGTAGAAAACCAAAAACCGTATTTGAGATAGAGTAGGATAAGTGGAGATAATTATACCCAAATATACTTATCATGTTCTATTAGGATTCGTATTTAATATAGAGTCAAATATATAAAGATAATTGGAAATAGGCAATTATATATATATTGGTTTAAGACTCTATAGCATATATACGTGAGTTCTAACTTTCTCTTAGATTTTGTGTGAGTCCATCCTCAATAAAACAAGAAAAATATGATAGGTAATTTTTTTGCCCCAAGATTTGGAGTATTACTAAACGATATAAGCTTCTCAAGTCATATTCTGGAAAACAATATCTATGGTTCATTTTTCATGTATTCATAAGATTTTATCAAATTGATACATAAATATATCGGTCCTATTTCCAATAGAAGAAACTGAAGAGGAAGAGAATGGTTGTAGGGTGGTTGATGTTCTTCAGATGGAAGATGTAATATCCCACCCTATATAAGAATTTAGATAGAGTAAAATTAGTAATAAGAATACATGTAGGAAATAATAATAATAATAATAATAATAATAATAATAATAATAATAATAATATTATTATTATTATTATTATTATTATTATTATTATTATTATTATTATTATTATTATTATTATTATTATTATTATAAATAAAATTAGGATGAGAGAAGAATGATATAAGGATGGTCCATGAAACCACAATAGTAAATAGAGATGGCCCACACTAGTTGACAATGTTAGTCGTACATAGACTTGCTTTAACCACCTTTGATTATGCAAGACCATGCAAGATTAAAAGAAGTACTTGCAAGTTTTACTAGTTTCTCATATGTTCTGCCAATTTCTTTTAGCTTCCATAAGGTTCTATAGGCTTCCATTAGTTTCTAAATTGATCTAAAGATGTTGAGTCATCTTCCAAAGAGTTTTAAGAGGTTCTAGAGATATTAAATTATAAGGAAAGCTATATATAAAAAGAAGAAGGGAGAAAATAGAAAAAGAAATTAGAAGAGATAGAAGAAATGAGAAAGCCGAGAGAAGAGAAGAAAGAAAAGAAGATCCGGAGGAGGAGAAGAAAGAAAGAAAGGAAGAGAAAGAAAGAAAAGAGAAATGAAAATTGAGAGAAGAGAGAAGGAAGGAAACTAGAAGAAAAGAAAAGAAAAATGAAGGAAAAACAAAGAGAAAATAGGGAAAAGAAAAAGGAAGGAGGAAACACTTGCAAATTTGGTTTTGCTTTAATAGATAGGTAAGGTTCCTCTTCTTAGAATTAAAGTTATGTATATTAAAGATTTATTATGAGGTGGTTTCATGCTTAGATATTGGAATTCTTGAAAGGAAAATTATTGTTAAAATGTGGCCGGTTGGATGAAGAGAAAAAATAGTGATGTTTGAAGGATTGCATGATGTATTTTGAAGTGTTTATATGCTGAATATTAGTTAAAGGAAGAAAGAAGGAATTTATGAGAAGAAATATAGTAAAGCTATTTATTGTGGAAATAAATGACGTAAGCATTTGTTAGCAATTTGTGAGTACTTCTTGAGCTGAAATACTTGTGAACTTTAACATATTTTAGAATGTTTGGGAATGCTTGGAGTAGGTTTTGTAGGATTCTGGTGGCTAGAAACCATTTGATATCAAAATACCTAAAGCTGCCATTTAGAAGAGAATGAAATTCTGGTTTGGCAACTTTAACATAGCAGCTATGTTTGGACAGTTGGGAAGTACTGAATATGAAAGCAAGCTAAAACACCATTGTTGGGATGTTAAACAAGGTTTTAGAACGCTTAGGTGTGGTAAGATATGTTCAAGAAAATATGGGAAAAACCTAAGGGAAATTGTGCATGGAAATGATTGTTTTTGCACACTAAACTGTGCAGAGAGTTTGCACTTACAACTGAATGAAATAAGGGAGAGTATTGGTACTTCATGAACTGATATTTGTAGGGGAATGTCTTAGGAGTACTTTGGGACTAGTTGGACCTCATTTGGACTTGTATAACAAAAGTTATGGACAAAATATTGAAAAGTGACAAAGCTGTAAAATGTTGATAGGAAATGTAGGTCAATTAACACTTTGTTTCTTTTAGTATTATGAAAGCCTTAATTTGAGAACATTAGACAATGTTTGAGGAAATACCTCATTGTTGTAGGTGAACCGACTTAGAAAACCACTTAAGGTTGTAGACGCATGTGTATACTAACGTTATCATACAAGGTGAGTCCCTTAAATTTTTAAATTCCCATTTAGCTAAGTGCTTTTCTGACAAAGCAACATGCATTCTTGATATAGCTATGTTTTTTCCTGATATACTAAAGTTTGCTTGAATTTAAGAATATTATGAACCCTTAACTCTCTAAACTTAGTTTATAATAAATCATCCTTTCTAGAAGCTAAAATATAATTTTTCTCTAAAATTTTTCATATAATGGAATTTTTGCACATTAAACATTGTTTAATCATTAGAGATGGACTTTATACAATTTTTCTTGATTTCTAAGCCTTTTGACCTTTTTTTTTTTTTTTTAAGGCATGACTTAACTCTCTTTATTAAACAATGCACCATTACTAAGTTCCAAGCTCTCATGAAAGTAACAATTTGATCAAAGAAATGCATACTCATGGTGATGCATAAATAGTTAAGTTTCATGTTAATTTGAAGCGTGTTATTGTAACACCCCACTACCTAGGCTCATCAGGGCCGGGGATGTCGCCCCGTCCAGAGGACAAGGGGTCTTTATAACTAGGTTACATAGAATAAAATAAGATAAAGACTTTAAAATTAAACTTATTACAACCCAAAGGATGAATACTGGAACAAATCCAAAATAAATTGTTTGCAACAATCTCTCAAAACATCACATAAAGAAAATAGCATGAGTCCTCAAAGCATAGGCAACAATCTAGCTAATGACCTCCACAGCAGGATCTTCCTGAAAACATGGCATAAAAGGTGGTGAGATAAAAATATCAGTAAGCCCGTGTGTGCTTTGAGTGTTTCAGGTAAAATAATTCATGTATGCAAGTTGTAAAAGTTTCGTAAGGAAAAGTGCTGGCAAGCAGTAAATAAGTGTTGAAAATAAAGAGTGGAGTTTCGCTTTTCAAATCATACATGTGCACAATAAATACAACCACTCAAATGGGTAGCCATGGGTTACCACACGTTGGGCCCTAAGACTAAATAACGGTCAGAATGCCACACTTTGTGCAAGCTGACAGATGGTAGGGGTACGGCCTATTGGGCGAGATACTCCTCCATCTCTACACCCAAACTTCCCGGTTGTCCATTCCGGGAACACACAGTCCACATGACTAAAACTTGCTAGCTCGGACCAGCATGACCTACTGGACTGGCATCCTATCCAAGAAGGACTCACCCCTCAGAGGTGGCCACCTACTGAGAGACTTACCCTAACGCTTCAAAGACTAATCCTGGTGGTCTACCCTTATTGAGTACTCAACGTTGATTGTCCCACTTAGGAGAAAATTGATTATAATCTGCTTTATTTGGAAATAGCAATTAAGGGTTTCTAAAAGTCTTGTCAAAGTTGGGTTTTAGAAAGAGTTTAGCATTTTGTGTAAAACTTCTTATTTAATTTCCAAATGATTTGTTTGTCTGGAATAAAAAGGAAAAAAAACAGTCCTTAATTGCCTTCACAAAATAAATGCCCATACGCATCGCATTTGGCTTGCCACAGTAATTTTTTGTCTTCACAAAATTCCATGCAGGAGCTTACCTAGTTCTTTACTTGCTCAAACTCAAAAGTCTGCCAAAGCTGACCTAACCCCGCCTGGGGTAAACACAAAACATAAGGTTACATTCAAGCTATACTCACTTACACAAAATAATCCTAGTTCAACCCATTACCATCATGACCTTAATGTTCTAAGCTTTAAGGCTAGCTAAAAAAAAAGAATTTTATAAAATAAGTCTAGTTTGATAAGTTAAATTAACTTGGGGTTCTAAAATAATTGCTAATAAATTATAAACTCAGTTGATAATTCTTGAGTGCTATCATTAATAAATAAAAGAAGGTTTGAATTTTAAATAATATTAAGTCTAATAATATTAATAAATTGTAATTTAAAAATAGCTTTATTATAAGTAAATAATAAATTACAAATAATTTTTAATTAATTTCTTTAATAGAATATAAATAATTAGTAAAAATTGATAATAAATGAATTATTTTAAATTTTTAATTAATAAATAACAAATAGATTTTAATATAAATAATATTTAGGAATATAGGTAAAAGTTTGAACTAATGTCTACAAGGTCATTAATTCTAATATTTTATTTATTATAAAAGATTTATTACTATATATATATTATTTTTAACAAAAGATCTCATTTACTTGATAACGAAAATATTAATATTTTAATTAATAAACCAATCCAAATCTTCTTAGAGTTTCGAATTTTATAGAGAAAAATATAGTAGTAATTCTATTTAAAGTAATAAAATTTGTTAATAAAAATAACCTAGACTTAACAAGAAAATACTCTTTCACCATGATTTTCCTATTGCTAGAAAAGATTCATAAACACATTCTCCAACATCAAATAACAAACCAATCCATTCATGAACTCATGCTTGACTTAACACATACTATCACAAGGCTAACTTCCTTCTAGGCATAATCATCATTAATGGCTTCAATGGAAACTAGAAACATAAAAGCCTAATCACCTTTGGTGTCATGATCTCTAACATGCTTCAAACATCCATAAAATTAATTAAGCACGAAGAGCATACAATGATCCAAAAAGAAAACACATACAACTTAGCCATATACAACAATCATCATGTCTTAACTCCATCCCCTTAATCCACATGTATATACTCAATCTCCATTCATACTCTATTTCCCTATCAATACCTAGGAGACATGATTTCAGAATTTAAAAAGAAAGGATTTAAAAATGGGTACTTGATTGTCGATTGCTTTGATGAAGACAAAAGAAGGTCCACGCGCGATAGAGAGCCTTGAGTGATCCACCGAAAAAAATAGCCATGGTTGATGGTTGATCAACTATTTCGGTAGAGAGAGAGAGAGAGAGAGAGAGAGAGAGATTTCTGCACTCCTTCAACCCGATTTGCAGCTGATTCTTGAGGGGGTTTGAAGGTTTTTCAAAGGTGGTTTTCCAGCCTTCTTTCTGGAGAAATACAGAGGAGTTTTGCTGGCTTGAAGATGGACTAAAACAGCTTCATTTCCTTGGTTGAAAACTGCGAAATGTCTAGAATTTTTTTCTGGTTTTGCACAGTTTGTGCAGTCCGAAAATTGCACAGATTTTCCAGCCTTCAAGCCACATGAAATGACCATTTTCTTGGCAGCAAATGAAGAGGTTTACTGGCTGAATTTTTGAAGAGATGGTCTACAAAAATTCTGGAAAATTTTCCAGATTTCCCTTCACTAAAACATGAACAACATGAAGGTGAATTTTTTAAGGTTCTTTCATGGTGTTTGATTTATCTTGGAACCCCTTCCTATTTCCCCTCCTATTTTCGGCCAACTCCCCATCCTCCAAAGCTGATTTTCGAAATTCAAGGTGAAGGAATATCACAGAATTTTGGAGTTCAGAAGAAGAGATTTAATGGATTTAAATTATAAAGATGTTAGGACAAGCTAGAGGTAATAAAAAGGACAAGAATTCCTCCAGAATTCTTTTTAGGACATAAGGATAAGATTAGGACATTCTCTTCATGTTTCCCCTAAGACAACATTGCTATTTTCATGGAATGTAAGAAAACAAAAATTCAAACTTAGTCAAGATAATCATGACAAAAGCTTAAATGATGGGATTTGAACTCATGACCTTAGAAATTAATTCACCAAGCTCTAACCACTAAACCACACTAATTCTTGTTCTTATTTTCTCAACCACATATTCTTCTTATGAAATCCTCAAGCTATCATCCTATTTTGACCTCAAGCAAAATTACCATTTTACCCCTCCTACTCCATAAGTATAACTAAGCATTTTAACCTATAATCCACAATTCTAAAGCACATAAAATCATTCAAAAACATATATATTCATGCAAAATAATATGATATGCATCCTGACCCCCTTACTCTAAGGTTGGCTTTAGGTGGGGTTTCACAGTTATACAATAATTGAAAGGCAAGTATCCTTCTATATTTTATGAGCTTTGAAAACACTACTCGATAAAGAACAAACATTTGGAAAACAATGTTTTGGTACCAAATTTTTTTTTTTTAATCTCCCTTCAGGGAATGTGATAATGAACTAGTCTTAGAAACCAAGGCAGATAATAGACTGGTCTTGGAGACCAGGGCAAATATTGAGTATTCAGCGGAGGCTTTTATCTTTGTACTAGCACACATTAGAGGTAGATAAGCCCAAGTAACTTGATCAATTTTGGGATTTATTTTACTCTAAACTGTGCGATAGGACATTAGGATTAGCCATTCTAGCTAGTTGTTTAGTACCCGGTAATTGCCTATATGAATATGATTGCAGGTTGTTCAAGCGATACCGGACGGGGACACTCGGTATGTTCAACCCTTTGCTACCTCAATGGTGATTAACGTTAAGATTAAGATCATTGGCTTATGGTGGCAAGTAAAAGATCTCTAAATACTAGGTAAGATATATTATTGTATGGTTGAGTGCTGAAAAACGCAATCCCTGGCACCAAAGACCAAATGTTCAAAGACGAAACCTTGTGATCTTTTCACACAGGTTGTCCTTCTATTGAGAGAAGTACCTACTTTCTTTGAAAAATATGATAATAACATTTGATAAAATTCTATCTTCCAAATGCGTATGAAATTTTTTAATATTAAATAACAAAATTTTCACTAATCGCGTTGTAGAGTTGTTTTCAATGAAAAAAAATGCAAGTATTTCAATTGCATGATTTCTATAAAAAAAACATTAGCACTCATGGGACTCATTGAGTATAACACTCACACAAGCGTCTGTTTTCTCTCTTTTCTTAGGACTCAGAACTAGAGGGGCATGTCAGTAATGCCAAACTTACTTCTTTGGCCTAGTATAGTAAAGTTCTATGTAGTTACTATGTATCGACAGCAGATCTATCGTCTTATGTATTTTAGGATGGGGCTGATGTATCCATCTTGACTAGCATGCTAGCTAAATGAAAGGCATATTTCTATCTATCTACTTTAAGATTTGACTTTTAATTATCTGCTTTAAGTTTTAATCCGTTATAAAGATCCTTTGTCTGGAAGAGTGACATCCCATGAAAATAAGGCCTATTATTATTGGAATGTATGCCCTCTTAGATTAAATTTCTGATGTAATCTTGGTTTATATTAATAAAAGATTTATTCTCATAAATTATTTATGAATTTTACATTACTTTTATACACGATTGAGCTAAAAAGACTCATTGTGTTTAAGTAATTGGTCTATATGAATGGAGGGTCTTTCACAGTAAGGTATAGATCATATGTTGCTTAACACATGAACGTTTGTTCTTAACCGATTTGTAAGAATGGGAATCTCATCATGCCGAGGTTATTATATTATGCATTCTAAATGGGGAATAGCTCACCTTTAGCCAGTGAGTAGTCCTCTCACTTCATAACATAAGTGTATTTTGAATACGTAGAACTGGACCTGTAGTAGTGGTTTCTATAAGTACTATATGGTAGAAACATAAACTACTACTACTATAGCATGGACTTATACTCTCAGCCTGAGTATGAGTTAATGGTCTGACGAAACTGGAAGCATATGCTTTTATGTACTATAGTTGAGGTTCTATTGTAGGACAAATATACTTGTACGTTAGGTATATGTGACTAGTTAGTTAAGATAAACTTGCACAAGATAGCTTCTATATTATATCGCCCCTTGTGATTGTTCAAATGATCTAAATATCCAAGGTTCTGAGGAACATGACTTGGATGTTTGTTTTAGGATAACTCCCTTAGAAAGCGAAAACATTCTAGGAAGTTGTGAATCATTGGACTAAAGGTCTAAGGATGGTAGATGTCTTTTAGAGGGGTATTAGTACAGTTCCTCCTCTCAAAATGTACAGCGATGTATAGAGGGGTATTTTAGTCATAACACCTGTAGGTGAGAGACTTTACTAACATAGCATTATCTTTGGGGTCAATATTTCCTTATGATGATATTAGGAAATATTTAAAATGTAAAATACAACTATTTATATAGTAGAGGTATTTTGATCATTTTAGTAGCCAAGGTGATGTCTCTTTTAGTCCTCGGAATAGCCCATGAGTCTTGACAGATTTAGGTTAAGGATTTAGTCTTGGTTGTTATGGGTTTTATTTTATTTAAATAGCCTAGTTTATCTATTGGGTTAGAATAAAATAAAAGGCCCAAAAGAGATAATAAAATTGTTATCTAATTTAAGTAGTTAATTAATTATTCAGGACTTGAGCCCAAATTGAATAACTAGAAATTAACTTGGGCTTAAAATAGGAATAAGGCTAGATTAATTGTCTTGGTAATTTTGGGTTTATTTATTTATTTATGCGTTTTATTGGCCCAAGATTAAATAAATAAATAAAAGGCTTATTATTATTATTTATGGGCTTGTTAGTCCAAGACTAAATGAAAATGATTGAAGCCTGACCCAATGAAATGGATGAGGTCCACGAATCAGTTCAACTTGTTTTACCCTAGCTAGACTTCTTTGGGGGAATAAGATAATGTGATTAGCAGACTAGTCGGATTACGTGAACAAAAAATATTACGTAAAGCCAGATTTTGCTCTCTCTCCCTTCTCCCTGTCTTTGTGTTCTCAATTCTTTGAGAAGCTAGATTAGTGACGTGTTACTATTTGATAATTGCTTAATAGCAATTAGTCAGAGAATAGAGACTATTTCCTTTGCCCATTAGCTTTCACCGGCAGTTCAGGCTGTGGTGATTTTTTGGAAGCCCAAAACTTTTGCGTGTTCATGCATCGTAGCAAACGACTTTGCGGGATAACAGCCTGAGGAGAAGAGAATAGAACCTGAAGCTTAGACTAGTTAGCTAAAAGTGGTTCAATCGATTCCATCGATTAAGCCTAAGAAAATTTTAAAGCGCGTAGGTATAAGGTTCTTCCGTTGCTCTATTTTCTACGTTTTGATCATTTAGTCGTGCTTCTGTGCGTGTATGTTTTGCTATTTATGCCTTCAAATACGACACAAAAAAGTAGGATACTACAATTGGTATCAAAGCGAAAATTAGAGGTCTTTAATTAGAAGATTTGTGGATTTAGAGGGAAACTGATATGACTATTCTTTTATATATATGGCTAGTAAAGACGATAATGGTAAAAGACCTGTAGATGATAAGAAGGCCTAAAATAGTCTATGGGAAAATGGAGAAAACTCTTATCCACCTAAGAAGGCGAAGATCAAAACCTAGCTATTGAGTTTACTTAGTACCGGCCATTATTTCTACCATAGTGATGTTAGAGGGCCACAGCCTAAGACAAAGACACAAACTAGAGCGGATAATCCTGAGAAAACCTGTAAGGAGTCTAAGAAGATGATAGATTTGGTAGAACCAAGGATGGATGTAGACAGGATATAAAAACCCAAGGTGATTGTATTTTCTTCTAATGAGTCTGAAGACGAATTAGTTAAGGAAGTCACAATATCTTCTGAGGAATTTGCTATAGATGATGACTTCAGTGACCTTGACTCTGATGACAGTTCAGGAGATGAGAACATAAAAGGTTTTGGATCAGAAACACCTAAGTATTACTACGAATCTACAGATTCTGGACCCCCAATTTTCGAATCTAGCAATGATAGTGCTTAAGAATCCTTGTATATGTAGCACTCTATTGTATATATTCAATATGTGTGGTAATTAAGTGAAGGTAGGTATGCTTGTATGATATTTTGTGTACTAAAACCCTACGTTTTGTTATAAAATAGAAGGGTATTATGTTTATTACTTCTATTATGTTTGTCCTTTTTCTGGACATACTAATTTAATAAGGGTGACAATACTAACATAATTAGGTAACGTATTACCCTTATAGATGCCGCTAAAATGTAATACCCATCGTCACCTAGATGAGTCAATTGCGAATAATTTAGCTAAAGGAACACTAGTTGAATCCTTAGAAAATACCACGATGTAAACTTTCTAGAAAATGACAGAAGTACAACAACATATAATAGAGGCTTCTACTAGGGAAGTATGACGATTGGAAGTCAAAGTAGATCAAGTCTTAAAGTGATTTTTGAAGTTCCAACCCCTTTCATCTTATGGAAAACCTTATCAGGAGCAAAAAGCCGAATCATGGATAGAGCAAATGGAAAATATATTCACAGTTCTGAATTATACGGGCAAGTATGATGCTGAAGTTACACAACTCTTTAAGTAATGTGCCCTCGTAGCACAAAATGAATTTAACAGGACTCAATGCTTAGTGAAAGGTCTACGTCCTAAACTTAAAAGAGTTTTTCTTAATATAGCTCCAAATAGTTACAATGCAATAGTGGAGATAGCTTCAAGTGTTGAAGAGGTAGATTTGGAGCAAGTTAAATGTGGAAATAAAGGAAGGTTTCAACCCCTAAATCGAAATAAGAGGCCTAGAGGAATTAATTGGTAGAAGAAAGGAAAATTTCCAAGGAAAGAAAGGGCGGATAGGGGAAAGCAAATTATTCATTGTTATAATTGTGAAAAAGAATGATATAAAAGATTCAATTGTCCACATCCCAGGCGAACAACTGGATGGGTGAATCCTACAGGAAGCTATATGGGACCGAAGTCAAGATCGGTCCAGGAAAATCTAGGTCAGCCTTCTACACCTAAGCCAAGAGTAAGTAAACTAGCATCGAATGTGTAAGTAGTAAGCCTTGGACAAAATCGACTCCAATGTAGCGATGGTCGTGGAAGGTAAGGTTCTCATTTCTCACAAAGAACCTAAAATTTTAATAGATCCAGGTTCTACTCATTCCTTCATTACTTATTCTTTTGCTTAAAAGATGGGGCTTAAGAGTAAGAAAGTTCCCTATGAAATGATAGTTAGTACTTCTTTGGGTAGACAGCTGAGTAGTGATAGAATTTATTTGGGAAGTAAGATAAGGATAGGGGATATAGTGATAAAAGGGGATCTTATATGTCTACCGACAGAAGATTGTGATACCATCCTAGGAAAGGATTAGTTATCTCAACATTATGCACGAGTTAATTGTAGAAATAAGTCAGTGCAATTTAGTGAACCTGAAAAAGATGTCTTAGAATTTTGGGAAGATAAGGTGAGGAAAAATAAACACTTAATATCATAAGTGAAAGCACATAAATTATTACATAAGGGATACACTGGATATTTAGCCTACCTTTTCAACAAACCTAAGAACCTAAAGATGTGTTGGTAGTCTGTGAATACTTAGACATTTTCCTAGCTAAATTAAAAGAGTTATCCCCAGAAAAAGAAGTTGAATTTACCATTGACTTAGTGCCAATAGCTAAGCCAGTCTCTAGAACCCCATACTGGATAGCACCTATAGAATTGAGAGAATTGAAAAAATAGTAACAAGAATTATTGGAGTAAGGATTTAATCATTCTAGTACATCACCTTGGGGAGCACTAGTGTTGTTTGTAAAAAAGAAGGATGACATTTTGTACCGAGTGTTGAATGCCCAAATGATAAAGAATAAGAGTACCAATTACCAATGGTAGATGAAGTATTTGATTAACTACAAGGAGTAGGATGTTATTCTAAACTAGATTTGAGGCAGGAGTATTAACAAGTGAGGATTCAAAAGGAATATCTTCCTAAAACAGTATTTAGTAAGCGTTATGGGTATTACCATATTATGAGTTTGTGGTAATGTCCTTTGGCATTACTAATGCTCCTACAACGTTCATAGATCTCGTGCATCGAGTTTTTCAATCATATTTAGATAATTTTGTTTGCTATCTTTATTGATGATATTTTGGTATATTCCAAGGACCCCTAGGAGCATTTACGAAAAGTGCATGAGAAACTAAGAGAAGTTAAGTTGTATGCTAAATATAGTAAATGTGAATTTTAATTGGATAAGGTGGCCCTTTACGTAATTTCCAAAGAAGGGATTGCGATAGATCCTACTAAATTTAAAGCCATAGTGAATTGGAAACGTCCAGAAAATCTTATAGAAGTGCGAGGTTTCTTAAGATTTGTGAGATACTATCGAAGCTTTATTGAAGGATTTTCAAGGTTTTCCTCACCCTTAACCCAACTAACCCAAAAGAAAGTTCCATATGTTTGAATAGAAGATTGTGAGAAAAGTTTCTTGTAGTTGAAGCAAAGGTTAAGTACCTCACCAATGTTGGTTGTACCAGTAATGGATAAACCTTATGAAGTATATACTAATGCTTCAAAAGAAGAACTGAGTGGAGTATTAAAGTAGGAAAAATGAGAGTGATAGTTTATATATCAAGAAAATTGAGACCTCATAAAGTAAACTACCCTATCCATGATTTGGAATTGGCAACCATAGTATTTGCATTGAAAAATTGGAAGCATTGTTTTTATGGAGTAGTGTTTGAAGTTTTTACTAATCATAAAAGCTTGAAGTATATTTTTACTCAAAAGGATTGGAATATACGACAACGAAGGTGGATGAAATTTCAGGAGCAGTTTTGATGCCCGATTAAGTATCATCCCAGCAAGGCTAACATAATGGCAGATGCACTAAGTAGAGAGGGACAGGTATCTACACTACCAATGTGAAATCCCTAGAACTGGAAGCATTGGTGATTGAAGGCTGGATTATGATGAATAACATAACAATTTAACCCATATTGTTGCAACAATTGAAGGAAGCTCAAGAACAAGATGAATTGCAGCAACTCAAGGTAAAGAGTAATGAACAAGGGGAAAGTGATTTTCCAGTGGATGATTGCTTGGATTCTCCGATTTAGAGAACGATATTGTGTGCCAAGGTATACTGCGATAAAACGGGATAAAATGACATAGGCACACCGAAGTAAATATGCCATCCACCTTGGAGCAGTGAAGATGTATCACTATTTGAAACAATCCTTTTAGTGGCTAGGTATTAAAAAAGATATTCTACTTTGAATTCAGAGAGATCAAGTTTTTTGGGTTGGTAAATTCATGCTCTTTGTGCCAAGTAAACCAAAATATCCTATCGACTCAGGGATGTGAGACATCGGCAGGATTAGGGTCCCAAAACTTTGGAGTAAGTGTTTATAGTACTATAAGTTTTTATAGTACCATAATTTTTCTCATAGGAAAATTTCTGTAATAATGTTATTGTTCTTTAAATATTCTCTTTACAATTATCCAAGTATTAAAAATTTTGTACTGAACATTTTAGAACTATCTAAGGTCTTAAATTGCAAACTAAGAGCATATTAGATAAAAGTAAAGCATAAACATTGAGATTTAAATTTTAGTATGAAATATAAAGTTTGAATATTGAATTTTGAAATTTGAATCTAAATACTAAATTAGTTATGATTCATTTCTATACTAATTTATTATAATTTGGGTTGTTAATAATAATAATAATAATAATAATAATAATAATAATAATAATAATAATAATAATAATAATAATAATAATAATAATAAAAGTATCTAATTTAGGACCTGTTTGATAACCCAATTTAACAATTAAAACTGAATGAATTAATTACTTATTTAAAAACTCAAAAAATAAAAATTATTTACAATATTTTCTTCTGTTCCCTTTCATTATTTTCTTGAAGTTTTTTTTTTTTTCTTATTCTTCTTCCTACTTTATTCTTTTTTATTATGAGCTTATGAGCAGTAAAGATGTATCACTATTTGAAACAATACTCCTAGTGGATAGGTATGAAGATATATATTCTACTTTGAATTTAGAGAAATCAAGTTTTTTTGGGTTGGTAAATTCATGCTCTTTGTGCCAAGTAAACCAAAATATCCTATCAACTCTGGGATGTGAGACATTAGCAGGACTAGGACCCCAAATTTTGGAGTCAGTGTTTATAGTGCCATAAGTTTTTACAAAACCATACATTTTCTCATAGGGAAATTTATGTAATAATGTTATTATTCTTTAAATATTCCCTTTACAATTATCCAAGTATTACAAATTTTGTATTGAACATTTTAGAACTGTCTAAGGTCTTGTAAATTACAAACTAAGAGCATATTTGATAAAAGTAAAGCATAAACATTGAGATTTGAATTTTAGTATGAAATATGAAGTTTGAATATTGAATTTTGAAATCTGAATCTGAATACTAAATTAGTTGTGATTCATTTATATACTAATTTATTATAATTTGGGTTAGATAGAAAGGAATAATAATAATAATAATAATAATAATAATAATAATAATAATAATAATAATAATAATAATAATAATAATAATAATAATAATAATAATAATAATAATAATAATAATAATAATAAAAGTATCTAAGTTAAGACCTGTTTAATAACCCAATTCAGCAATTAAAATTGAATGAATTAATTACTTATTTAAAAAACTCAAAAAATAAAAATTCTTTACAATATTGTCTTCTGTTCCCTTTCATTATTTTCTTGAATTTTTTCATTTTCCTTTTTTTTCCTACTTTATTCTTTTTTATTATGAGATAATGAGTCTTAAAATTTTGAGTTTGAACCCAATCCATCAAGGTTTCTATTTTTTGTGATTATGTTTTTAAAAATTATTCGAAATAGTCAAATAAAATTTAGACACCTGATTTATTAAAAAAATAGGTATTATACATAAATAAATAAATAAATTTTATGTTGTTTTCTCATATATATTATGTGAATATATAAATAAAATTTAATAATTATCTATCTTAAAATATATTTGTTATTTTATAATTCATTTTTACTCATATTTTATTATAATTTAGATTACATAGAAAAGAATTATAATAACTTGACAAGTATCTAGCATATTCATATTTCAAAAGTAACGTTCATTTCACTTAAATTTTATAATAGAATTTTAGTACATCTTAATCAATTAAGTGATATAAAAAATCTATTATCATACGAACGTAATTAATTAAGTATTTAATATTATTCATTATCAAATACTAATTAATTAATTTTAAATATATAATTGAGTTTGCAAACAGGCTTTCTGAAATCTAAAGTTTAAATAGATGAATTAATTATAATTTATTTTACGATATATTTTGCAAACAGGCTTTCTAAATGTTGTTTCATTTTAATTTAATCAGAATAATATTGCTGTAAGAGTCTAGCTCTTTCAGATTTGGAGACAGTAGAAAAATACCATTTACATTTAAGCCTATTACAAGGTCTATTCCGCAATTGGTGAAGATAATCCTTATTTAAAACAAAATCATTTTCAGAAGTTAATACCATTAGAGAAGAAGGCATGCTCATTTCTAATTGAGTAAGGCTTCCAGATTTAACACTGACATTTTCTTCATAATTTACTTTAGGAATTTCACTAGTAAAGTCAACGTTACTAAAGTGTCAACTACTCTGAGTTCTAGATAAGGGGAAGGAGGATGAAAAAGGAGCTGAAAAGGATTTTCTATGGAATTCTAATTCAATATGGCCTGTTAGTGCTTCTACAATTTTTTCTATTTTATATGAACCAAAAAATATAAAACTTGATAAAGGAACAATGAATCTAGATGATTTAGACTTTATTAAAGAAGTTAATGAAAAACTAAATAAATTAAAAACTAAAGACAATCCCGAATTCAACTCTAAATCACATCTTCAAACTTTAAATCAACCAATCTCTTTAATAGATATTGATCCTTCTCCAGAATAGCTTAATAAGCTTACTTTTAAAAATAAAAAACCTATGTCAAAACGATTCGATAATCTATACACTCGAAATTACTATCCTAGTCCATCCTTTCCAGATGTTTAATTTGAAGAAAGACACCTTGACACAAGAGCAGCCTTTACCGGTGAAGAAATCAGTGAATGGAATATAGATGGAATGTCTGAACATAGCATTTTAAATGCAATTCAAAAATGTTTATGGCTATTACAGCCATTAAATGTAAAAATTCAACCAATTCCAATCAATCTATCCTCCATATTTTAACCACCGGATTTACTGGTGTCCTTCAGGGGTGGTGGAATAACTACCTTACTGAGCAACAGCGTCAAGAAATTCTAAATGCCACCAAAATCCTATCCAAAATGTCAATGGACAACCCAGTCAAACAACATAAACAGTTTCTGATTGTTTAAATACATTTATGTTTACTCTAACTCAGCATTTTGTAGGAAATCCTTAGCAATTAGCTGATAGAGGTTCTGAAATCCTTACTAATTTAACCTGTCCAAAATTACATGATTTTAGATGGTATAAAGACATGTTCCTACAAAAGGTAATGTTAAGAACAGATTGTCATCATACGTTCTGGAAAAAACGATTTATTTCAGGCTTACCACCTTTATTTGTAGAAAAGGTTATACAAAAGCTTAAATTAGATTTTGGAAATACAATTCCTTATGATTATTTAGCATACGGTCAGTTAATTAGTTATGTAAACCAAGCAAGCGCAGACCTCTGCACTGATCTCAAACTTAAATCGCAAATGGAATCATATCATAAGAAATCTAAAAAGAAATTAGGAAACTTCTTCGAAATCTTTGGATATTCCCCAATAACTTCTCCATCTAAAAAGCTTAAACTGAAGTCTAAGAAGAAAAACTTTAGAAAAGATAGAAAAGAAGAAACTTTAAAACCTTTTAAAATGAGAACAAAAGACAAATCATCTAAAGATACAATTAAGTGTTATTTTTGCAGAAAACGAGGACATAAAGCAGATGAATGTAAACTCAAAGCAAAAAAAGAAGAAAAAGGTAAATCAACTATCTTTACCCAAAGATACTGTGAAACCTCAGTCGGAACCAACCTTAGAGTAAGGGGGTTGGGATGCATATCATACTGTATTGCATGTTTAAATATATTTTTTTCGATGATTTTATGTGCTTTGAATTTGGGTTTTATAGTCTAGAGGGCTTGATTATGGTTATTGAGTAAGAATGGCAAAATGGTAATTTTTGCCTGAGGTAAAAATAGGGAGAGAACTTGAGGATTAAATAGGAAAAATATTTTAGAGAGAAAATAAGAATAAGAGTTGTTGTGGTTTGGTGGTTAGAGTTTTTGAATTAATTCTTGAGGTCTTGAGTTCAAATTCCATCATTGGAGCTTTAGCATAATTAAATTTTATTTTTGTTTGGGAATGTTGTATTTTCGGCCTTAGGTGCTTTAGAGTAGTGTAGAGGTGTTGTCCTATAGGAGACATGGTATGAGTATCCTAATCCTATTCTTGTGCCCTACGAAAATTCCTAAGAGAATTCATCCCTTCTTGATCCTTAATTTTTCCTACTTCTCAATTCATTAGGTTGGTCAATTTGTTCTAGCCAATTTCATTCCAGAAAATTTAGTAAAGTACTGTGGCTTTGAATGTTCAAAATGTCTAAGGAAAAGACATATTATGATCTGAAAATGTGGAAGAGTTGGGGAAGGTTCCAAGAGAATTAATTCCCCTAGTGAACCTTCAAAACTCCACTCTAGCTAAATTCATTTCCTTCATAAAGTGTTTAGGAATTTTTTTCCAGCTTCTTGTGCATGCAAAGAGTCGAAATTTTAAGCCATTATTCCCTTCCAAATGCTGCCAGAAAATGGCCCTCTTGATCAGCTTGAAACCTAGATTTTTCTGGCCAATTTCGGACTGTACAAATGCTGTGCAAAACTAGAAAATTTTCTGGACAAAATCGCAGTATAAGTGAGTTCAAACCAAGCTATTTTCTTCCAGTTTTTCCCAAGCTCCTTAGCCACGTTTTTCCTCCATGAAAAGGATAGAAACCAGCCTTGAAAGACCTCTGAATACCCCCCCTCAAACCCTCTGCAAACTAACTGAACAATGGCAAAAAAATCTGCCCAGAATTTTCCTTCAAACTTGTGAAATCACTGAACACAATTTTCAGCTTTGTTCTCCTTCAGCCTTGTCCGAAACCTTCACCATTTTTCTGCACAAACTTCTCTTGAACAGCCATGAACTGAACTCCATTGTCTTCTCTAGCATTCTGCACGAAAACCAGTCATGGCTGCCCGAAAATATCTCCAACAAATCACTACAATCATGCCTTGATTGGACACCAAAATTCCAGCAAACTTAATTTAGCAACCTTTCATAAAATGTCCCTCAAACAGCAGACCTTCCCTTCACCATTACCTCCTTTTTTTCGGCCACCATTAACCTTCTTCAACCAGCTTTCATCCAGCCAAATCACAGAGTGATCAATCGGCCATAACAGTTCCAAAAAAAGCTCTCCATTGATCAAAATATTCTTACTATATTTTGTTTCCAAATTTGATTCCCAAAAATATTCTTTTAGGATTTCAACAACCAGCCTTTCCTTTTTCTTTCAAACCAGAAAAATCATCTTCCAAAACCTCTCAAAACAATTCGGTCACTCTCTCCCTCAGAATTTCGGCCAGCATTAACCAAAATTCCTCCATTCTCTTCAACCTTCAAGCACACATAGAACACCAAGAACACATACTCCTTTCTTTCACCTAATACCTCTCCAAACCACTTCAAACTTCTTCCAAAAATTTTAGATTTCATCTACTCATTGCCATGAGTCCATCCATACCATTTTTAACATCAAACTCCAAAATCCAACTTGCTCTTTAGGATAAAAAATCAGAAATTTTATGAAGGCTCAAGAATACCTTCAAGGTAGGTTTGTTCAAACAACTTCATCTTCACTAATCTTTGATCTCTAATGAATATATATATGAATAAGCATGCTAATAGACTCTCTTCTTCTCTTCTCTCTTTCTCTCTCTTGGCCAAACACTCTCTTCTTCTTGGCCAAATGGTTCTTCACCAATGGCCATACTTTCTTCATCTTCCTTGGATGGATTTAAACATCTAGGAGTTGAGATCCATTTGAAACTCCTTCAAGGTACTCATCAATCAAGTAAGCCTTTTCAACCCTCCTTTTAAATTCTAGATTCATGTCTCTAGGATGATATTGGTAGGAGATGGATTATGAATAGGATTTGAGCATGTATTGTTGTGATGAGTAGAGATTGAAGCATGAATAAATGTGTGTTTATGATGGAGATGGGATTTATACATGAGTTGATTGTCTTGGTTGATTGTATGGTGTTTTTAGGGTTTAATGCATGTCTCCATGTCATAGGTAGTATTTGTGATCAAGTATGCTAGAGATTATGTTATCTATGATGAATAGGATTTATATTCATGTATGATTATTGAAGCCATGATTATATTTATGCTAGTAGAGGTTGGATCATGCCTTGATAAATTTATATCTATGTTTTTATTCATGATTTGGATGATTTGATGAATTAAAGTGGAGTATATGTTCATGATTGTAGTTAGCAAGTGGAATAAGGATTATGAACTAGTTGTCCCTAAGCTAATTTTATTTCTTCAATAAAATATTTAATATTATAATTTTTGCTAGCAAATTCGAAAACCCTAGGAAGGTAGATTTGAATTATTATATTTTAGTCAAATAAATGATAGCTTTAATTAACGAAATAAAATATATAGATATTATATATAATAATAATAATTTCAAATAAAGCCTTTTATATAAATAATCAAAATAAGTAAAAATATTAATTTTGTAAGTCTTATATTCATAAATATCATTAAAATTTATTATCTTTCAATTATTATCTTTTAATCAAAACCTGTTAAAAATTATTTATTAGCTTCCAATTAAGACCCATTAAAATTTGTTTTCAACTAATTTTAGTTAGCAATTATTTTCAAACAATTAATTATTAGTAAATCATTATCTTACCTAATACCACCTAGGACTTTTCATCAAATAAACTCTAAATTATTCTTAGCAAGAATTAAACCTTCAACTTATTAGTACCTATTTCTCAAAACACTAATTATTTTAAATATCAAATTAGACTTAGCTTATAAACCTTTTATTTATTATTTGGCCTTAAAGCTTGGGACACTAGGATCATGAAAGTAGAATTTTGGCTGGAGTTTGATTGTGATTTATATTTACCCCAGGCGGGGTTGGGTCAGCAATCGAAGATCTTTATTTTATCTCGAGCTAAGAATCAGGTAAGCTCCTGCATAAAACCCGATTGATGTAAAAATGTTTATTATGGCAAGCCAAATGTAAAGGCAATGGACACTCATTTCTGTAAAGGCAATTGAGGATTGACTTCTTTCTTATTTCAGACAAGTGAATTATTTGAAAACCAATAAGCAGATTTACTCAAACTCAAAACTCTTTCTAAAACTGATTTTGACAAAGACTTTGGAAACCCTTAATTACCATTTTCAAGTAGAACTGTGTTTGGTTCATTTTTTCCATGTGGGATACGTTACATTAAGTATTCAATAAGGGTGGACAGCTATGGCTAGTCTTTGAGGGGTTAGGGTAAGTCTCTCAGTAGGTGGTCACCTCTGAAGAGTGAGTCCTGCCCAAATAAGATGTTAGTCCAATAGGTCGTACCGGTCCAAGTTAGCAGTTTATTTTTCAGTTAAGTGACTGTATTTTACCGAAATAGATACCCAGTTGTTGTTTGGGTATAGAGAATGAGAAGTATCTTGCCCGGTAGGCTAATCACCTACCTTTTTGTCAATCTGCACAAAGTGTCGGCATTCTGACCGGTTATGGGGCCCAACGTGTGGTAACACATGATCATTTCTTTTGAGTAGTTGATTTTATTGATTATGTATGGTTGAAAAAGCCAAAACACCACTCTTGATTTTAACTAATGTTTATTGCTTGCTAATATTTCTCTTATAAAGATTTATACTTTGCATTCATGAACTGTTTTCACTGGACACTCAAAGCACACACGGACTTACTGAGATTTTTGTCTCATCACCATTTTTATCATGATTTCAGGTCGATCCTGCTGTAGGGATGAGTAACTAGATACTGCCTGCCTTGGAAGATTTTCTGATAATTTATTTTGTGTAGTGCTTTGGGGAGATGAGAGTGGATAAATTTTATTATGGATTTATTTTTGTTATTCTTGGATTTATTCTCGGGTTGTAATAAATTTTAAGTTAAAGTATTATTTTTATTCCGCAATTTTATTTGTGTGACCTAGTTATAAAGACCCCTTGTCCTTTGGACGGGGCGACATCCCTGGCCCTGGCGGGCCTAGGTAGTGGGGTGTTACAGATACTTTAGATCAAATGAATCAAATCCTTGACCAATATGATTCATCCCAGTCATCTGACACTGATGAGAGTGAAATTGAAGAAGTATTTGAAATTTAAGAAAATTCTTTAGAAGACGATTCAAGTGAAAAATCCTCTTGTAATTGTACAGGCTTATGTACCTGTGCAATAGGAGAACTCTGCATGCTTAGTACTAAACCACGTGATCAAGTTAATGTAATCACTCGTATAAATAAAGAACTCTTCTTTGAACTCTTAGATCATATTCAGGATGAAACAGTTAAGAGAGAATATCTATTAAAAGTCAAAGACTTAGTTCTTAATCCCAAAGTACAAGTAGAGCCATACAATCTAAAAGAAGTATTTGATAAATTTAAAGGAAAACAGAAAGAACCTTCAATATCCTTACAGGAATTACATCTAGAAATTAAAGAATTAAAACAAGAAATTAAACTGTTAAAGGAGCAGAATACTCAAAGAATTTCTGATATCAATCAAATAAATACAGATTTAGTTCAACTCAATCTCGAAAAACCTTTGATTGATACTTCTAATCCTACCTCTTTATCAGACGTAGAAGCTGAACAAAATAAGAAGAATCTATATTATATTTAAGCTATTTCTCAGATTACTTTTCAAAAATGGTATATTCCTATCCTCCTCAAAATAGGAGATTTTTCAATCCAGATAGTTGCCCTTCTTGATTCTGGCGCAGATCAAAATTGCATTTGTGAAGGAATAATCGCCACTAAATATTTAGAAAAAACAGGTTCTAAATTATATACAGCTGCTGGTGAACAACTAAAAATTAAATATAAATTATCTAATGCTCTTATATGCAATAAGCAATTTTGTTTCGTAAATTATTTCTTAATCATTAAAGATTTAAGTCAAGATATAATCCTAGGAACTCCATTCCTAACCCAAATCTTCCCTTTTGCTGTAGACCAACATGGTGTCCATACGGATATTGGATCCGTACGAGTCACTTTTTCCTTTCTACCAAGTCCACAATCCAAAGATATCAATCTTCTAAAAAAGAAGATTCTTTGTCGAGAAAAGCAAATAGTTTTTTTAAAGGAAGATGTGAAAAATACAAGAATCCAAGAACAGCTACAGCTAAAAGATATTCGGGATAAGATAGAATCTATCCAAAAGGATTTCGAGCATCAAATTTGCTCTGACATCCCCACTGCCTTTTGGGAAAGAAAAAAGCATATCATCAGTCTCCCCTACATTGATGATTTTGATGAATCAATGATACCTACAAAAGCTAGGCACATACAGATGAATCAAGAACTAGTTGAATATTGCAAACAAGAAATTCAAACTTTATTACAAAAAGCCTTAATTAGAGAATCAAGGTCATCTTGGTCTTGTGCGGCATTTTAGATTAATAATAATGCTGAAAAAGAATGAGGTGTCTGATGTGTTCGGACTTGGGTATAAAAATCATATAAAAACTAAGCACATTCCTAATCAAGTTAAATTAAAACGTTCAACCCAAATCACACATATGAGCAAGCGTACTCATCATTAACCGAGTATAGGGTTCAAACGAGTATCGATCCTCCAAGAACAAGTAGACATTAATTACCTTTCTTTCATTGTTAAACTGACTCGATAAAGTGAAAAATAAGCAAAAATAAAAATAAAATAAAATAAAATATATACATGTTAAGGATGTAGATTTATACAACTTAAGTCATTGTTTAGACAAACATGATCTTAAAGAACCCAATCATTATCATAACTAATTATTCCCTTGGCATCATGAAGGATTCAAGTAAACTCACTTCGATAGTCAATCCATGAAATCACTATCTTCTAGATAAATTAGAATCACTTGGTCCGTATCAACTAATTCATCCAAAAGACGCATTAAACATAATCCTTAATTAAATTCCTTTGGTTTCGAAAAATTTAAAGCGTGAAATTAATCAATGAACCATTAGTCTCGGAAGACATCAATTAACCTTCAATTACTAGTTTTAAGCAATCAACCCCCTTTGGTCCAGCAAATCAATAGCTAACAGAATATGAAATTAATAAATTGAAACTACCATCAACCCCCTTTGGCCCAGCAAGTCAATGGATAGAACCAACTAACTAATCTCGTAATAAGCACAAGTAATTGAATACTGAGAATAATAACTAATTAATCAAAAGATCAAACAACTCTAGAAACTATGAATATCTAAACAACGTTGAATTACAATAAAAAAATTAGCATATCATTGTCAAGAAAAAGAAAACAAAGTTAAAGAAAGCACTCATAGAAAAGCCTCCTTCTTCTTCCTTTGAAGACCTTCTTGTACAACCCTCCTTGAACTCTTTATTTCTCCTGGGAAAATATTGGTGATACACTCTAAAATATGTCTAAGTCCCTACATTGTGCACCTCCCTTTTCTAGGGTAAATTAGCCTTTATTTATAGGCTTACAAAGTTCCTAAAAGAGTCCTAAATAAAGAAGAAGTAATTACCTAAAAAAAATCAAAAACCAAAAAGGAATAGAAATTGCTAAAATAAAACCTAAAAGAAATTCTAATGCTTCCGCCTTTGACTTTGTGAAATTGAATTGAGAATTGGACTTCTAATTTGATTTTTGTTTTGTCGTGTAGTGCTGAACAAATTGATGTTGAATTTGGAATTGTTGAAGTTTGCTGCCAATTTGAAGTCGTGCAGACCACCGAGACTAATTTCTTTTCCCATTGTTGGCTCACTTGAGCCATAATCAAGCCGCACACCACTGCTGCTTTTCTTTGTTGCAATGGCTCAATTGAGCCACCAAATTTCCTTCTCATTTCTAATTCTTTTGCTGACCAAAATTCCTTGGGCTAACCGAATTGATTTCTTTCTTTTATTTGTTGCAATCAGCTCTCTTTGCTACCGTTTTTGTTGACTTTTATCTCCTCCACCTTGGCCCCACCGATTTCCTTCTTTCTTCTATTTTGTTGCTGCTGTCTTTTATTGTCGGCTCAATTAGCCTTGAATTTGTTGACCGATTGCTTCCTCTAATGCTTCTTTTCTTCCTTTGTTCTTTGCTTGTGACTGAGCCATGGCTTTTCCTTAGCCATTTTTCTCCTTCTCCAATTTCAATTGCAATACTCTATTCCTTTAATTTCTTTGCACACTTCTCTGTTCCACCAGTAGCTAACCGGCGTCGGCTGTCCTTCTCGGGCTGGCGTCTCCTCTGTTCTGGAAAATCACACAATTAACTCTAATTTTCTCTTATTTTTATATAAAATTACAAAAAAGTATTTTTAAAAAGAAAATATCAAATAGGAAGAAATATGACTAGTTATTTCACAAAATATATCACAAAACGGTCTCAACTAACTAAGAAAAATATGACTAATTTAGGCCCTATCAATGTCCCTCGATTAGTCATCAATTATAAACCCTTAAATTTGATATCCAATACCCAACAAACGAGATTTATTGAAAATAACATATAGAGCAGTCATTTATAGTAAATTTGATATGAAATCAGGATTCTGACAAATACAGATTAAAGAATAAGATCGGTACAAAACAGCCTTTAATGTTCCGTTTGGTCAATATGAATAGAATGCCATGCCTTTTGGTTTAAAAAATGCTCCTAGTGAATTTCAGAAAGTTATGAATGACATCTTTAATCCTTATACATCATTTAGTATTGTTTATATTGATGATGTATTAATCTTTAGTGAATCCTTCGACCAACATTTAAAACATTTACGTCTTTTTTGTGAAATTATCACTAAAAATGGGCTAGTAGTGAGTGCCTCGAAACTTAAACTTTGTCAAACCCAAATTCGTTTCTTAGGTCATAACTTAACCCAAGGAACCTATAAGCCCATTTGTACAGCAATAGAATTTGCAGACCAATTTCCTGATGAAATCAAGGACAAAACCCAACTTCAACGATTTTTAGTATGTTTAAATTATATCTCAGACTTTATTCTCAATCTTCAACAAATCTGTGAACCATTTTATAAACGACTTCACAAAGATCCAATCCCTTGGGGTATAGAACAAACCTAAACAGTCAAAAAGATAAAACAAATTGTCAAAAAACTTCCTTGTTTAAGAATCCCAGATCCAACTGCTTTTATGATTGTAGAAACGGATACCTCAGAACTTGGTTATGGAGGTATTCTCAAACAAAGGAAAACCAATTCCTCTTCAGAACAGCTAGTCAGATATCATTCAGGTATTTAGCTTTCTAGTTAAAATAATTATAGTACAATTAAAAAGGAAATTCTTGCTATCATTTTATGTATTTCAAAATTTCAAGATGATTTGATAAATCAAAAGTTTGTACTCCAAATTAATTGCAAAACAGCCAAAGATGTTTTACAAAAAGACGTAAAAACTTCGTGGCAAAACAGATCTTTGCCAGATGACAAGCTCTTTTATCCAGCTTCGATTTCGATATTGAATTTATCAAAGGAAAGAATAATTCCCTACCAAATTTCTTAACTCGAGAGTTTTTGCAAGGACGTACATAAAACTATTAACACAGTATTCAACACTGTGATGAGTACCGATTCATTTCAGGAGCTTATTCATATCCCTCTATAAATAGCATGCTAGATCGAAAAAATTAGACATGGATCAGCGACTACGACTTCGTCCACCCGCGGGTAATCGATTTGCAGTCTTAAACTCCTTTCCTCCTCTTCCTACCAACTTAGTAAGTAGACCATCGCTTACTATGAATCTCTTTGATCCAGCCTCTTCTCAAAAGAATACAGAAACCCAAAAAATAGATCAATCATTCTATGCAATTCCTTCTCCAACTTCCTTTAAGGAAGCAGTTATTCCCAAGACACCAACCAAACTAAAAAAGCTTACTCACTCTACCAAAGAGAAATTTGAATTCTTACAAAAAACAGTCATACCAGTACTAGCTCTGTCCAGAGAACTAACAGCAAAGCCAGAAAGAGAAATTGTTAACAAACTTCATCAAGAAGCCTGCCATTAATCCAGTAATGTATTCAAAGTAAAACCTTTGAAAAACCGTCTTTACTATGAACATATACTTTATGCCACTAGTTCGATAGAGTTCAAACACGAACGTAACCTCAACCGAGTAGATAAAGGTATTGCCTATTCTAAATACAGAATCATGAAAATCCTTAACTTAAACACTTGGCCAATCACTGGTATTTACACACTAATCTAGTTTGAAACCCCATTTAAACCTCCCACCTGCAATTTCATGGACTATATTGATGCTTGGTACAATTTTATGTACCTTTGAGATCTTACCCATACCTGGTTCATCAAATACGGAAAAGAAACAATCAGCCCCACACCCAAATGGTTTTATACTTGGTGGAAAACATTTAGTGGAGATAAATCCACTCTTTCTAGTTCAAATTTGCAGAAATTCAATCAGTTTGTAATAGAAAGTCAGATGCAGGCTTTATCTTTGAATAATTAGTTATGTAAGTATTATGTTGAGAAAAAGATCTGTTATGTCTTAGGATGGAATGATAAAATTCATTTCATCGACAATATAAAATATCTTTGTAAGGAGATCAAGATCAAAGGATGGACTCCGGTCCAGAAAACAGAACAGAAAGACCTCGACATCCAGTCTTCTTCCAGTAAGGGAAAAAAGATCAGCAAAGCAGAATTGTAGCTTCAACTGCAACTATTATAGCAACAACTGCATCAAGCAGATGATGATAAAAGTGAGTCAGAATCACAGCCAGACTTCAGCATTTTTCATAATGGAGATATGGACAATCCTTCCAGTATTGCTCAAGCATATCTCTATCAAAGCTCATAATGACAAGACTCCATTCAAAATGGAAAAGAGAAAAGAGACAACTCTAACTTTATCAGCAATCAACACAGCTTTATCACATCACACAGTTTTATTGCAAAATAATTCAGTTGACAGCAGAAAATGGTGGACCATTCCACTCAAAAAGATTTTTTGAACAATTCCTCGTAATGGCAGACAACATGATTCCGTCCTCCTCTCAGATGGACCCTACAGTAATAATGCAGCAAGCACTCAGAGAAAGCTTTGCCACTTCTGCCTATATAAGGCAGCAATTGATTCAAGAAATGCAGACTCATCTGCAAGCTGAGAATCGTGAGAGTGAAACCCCTCTATATGTTGATACTTGTAGTATTTGTCATCGTTTTCAAAACCTTGTAATTCAGTAGCATCTTGTGTAAACTTTCAAAGTTTTTATTAAATTCAAAAGATTTGGCATTGAAATATCCTGGGTCATAATTTGGTATCAGAGCACAATTAAAACAGTTTAATCCAAAATAATCAATAGATCATAATCCAGTATTTAAACCAATTTTATATGAATCAAAAAATATAAAACTTGATAAAGGAATAATGAATTTAGATGATTTAGACTTTATTAAAGAAGTTAATGAAAAACTAAATTAATTAAAAACTAAAGACAATCCCGAATCCAGCTCTAAATCACATCTTCAAACTTGAAATCAACCAGTCTCTTTAATAGATATTGATCTTTCTCTAGAACAGCTTAATAAGCTTACTTTTAAAAATAAAAAACCTATGTCAAAACGATTCGACAATCCATACACTTGAAATTACTATCCTAGACCATCCTTTCCAGATGTTCAGCCTTTACTGGTGAAGAAATTAGTGAATGGAATATAGATGGAATGTCTGAACATAGCATTTTAAATGTAATTCAAGAAATGTCTATGGCTATTACAGCCATTAAATGTAAAAATCCATCCAATTCCGATCAATCTATACGAAGATGAAGATGAAGAAGAAAATAAGTATTTAATATATTCATGTTTCATATTTAAATAATTTTTATTTCACTTAAAATTTATGACTCGATTTCAGTACATCTTAATCAATTAACTGATAACAACAACAACAACAATAACAATAACAATAACAATAACAATAACAATAACAATAACAATAACAATAACAATAATAATAATAATAATAATAATAATAATAATAATAATAATAATAATAATAATAATAATAATAATAATAATAATAATAATAATCTATTATCAAATATGCTAAATTAATTAAACTCTTAATAATCTTTTGAAAGTAATAAGGAGAATCACATCCTATCATAGTGGGTAAGTAGTATTTCCACAACATAATCCTATTTCTCTTTTTAATCTTTTTTTTTTTAAACAAAGCAGCTTCATCATACCATTCACACAATTTATCTTGTAAAAAAATTATTCTTTTTCCTAATGCATCTTGTGTTCTAGGATTATATGAATCTATTAATTTCTTTTCCCAAGGGTCAGGAATTTTAGCATAAAACATATTCAAATAAAATTCAGGATTAGAGAATGTACATTTATAATAATAATCTTGAAAAACACATATGTATTTTTTAATTTCACGCATATCACATAATTGTAATGTTATGAAAACATTAGCATATATTTCTTTGAGAATCTGGATCTAAGAGTGTTGCAGAGTTTTCAAACATATAAAATAAGGGTTGAAAATGCAGTCGTTATGCACTAACAAATTTTACCTTACCTACTAAATATGTAGTAGTTAGGTAAGTCAGGTATCGATCCTACAAAGAACTCAAAAGAAGTATACCTTTATATTCTCTTCTTCTCTTAATCTTATGAATGAACTCTTAAATAATTAACTTGAATGAATTCTTATAATATCTTGCATAAAATAAGCGGGGAAAACAAATAGGAAACTACTTAATCTAAAGCATGCCAAAATTAGGAAATTAACAAAACAAGAATAGCAGACAAAATACTATTCCAAAATAAATTAGGTAACCAACTTGTCTTAAGAACAAGTTTTGAGATTCAATTGGCAAACTTATCATAAATATGATTATTAAGAGTAATTAGTCTTAGAAATCATTCTTAGCATCATGAATTCCTATTGTTACAAAAGTGGACTAACCCTTAATGCACAATTTAAAATCCCTAATTCAACTCTTAACTTAAGCCAACTTGATTAACTAACTACTTATTACCTTTTAGATTAATCGTGTCTTAGATCAAAAACCAAATTGATAAGCATATCAAGGCCTAACTAATGTCAAGTTACATATAAAAATAAATTTCAATTACTTGCAACTTGAATCATACAATTCCCTATTAACTTAATCAAGTCATGAACTATAACTTAATTAAGATCAATACATGCTCCCTCATAGAAAATGAATCCAAAATTGATAGTCTTTGATCAACTTGATTAACTAACTACTTAGTGCCTATTAAAGTAATCGTGTCTTATATAAAAAATCAAAACGATAAGTATCTCAAGGCATAACCAATGTCAAGTTTTTGAGATATTATCTATCTCAATTGCAAGTGGCCCTAGTAGTCCTCCAAGAAACAAAGATATCACTAATTACATCATGTAAATATGATATCACTAATTATATTGTCTCAAGGGTAGAGAATCATTATCTCTTAGGAGAATAAACATCCATATTAAATTGAAAAATGACATCCTTTTTCAAAATCCAAAAATGCCTCATTAAAAACCTTTCTAAGAAAAATCATGTGGGAAAAAATCTAATAAAAAAGTGTACACTTTCCTTTCTAGAAATAATATTACTTCATTAAAAACCTGACCAAGAAAAACGCAATGAGAAAAATATCAATTAGGAAAAAAGAAAACAATGTATATATTCCCCTCTTGATAACATCATTTAAGATGTCTTCATATCTTTTAGTTGATGCATGCCAAATTTGTGTAGCAAATTCTCAAATGTGGAAATTGGCAAGGTCTTAGTGAATAAATACATCAGATTATTATATGATTTAATTTGTTGCACATCAATATTGCATCACTATCCATTTTTTGTCGTTATGCTTTATTTTTTAAAAACGACAAACTTTTTTATGAAGGTAAAAAACCGTAGTTTGACCAATGTATATACTAAATAGGAGAGTTGGGACTGCAAATATGATTGTTATATTTTGTTTGATTTTTAATAGTATTCAATGTAATTTCTAGTCGTTATAACTCAAATAGACATGGATATTTAACTATTCAAACATATTCCAGTGTGAGTCAGTATATAAAGCTTCATTTATGAGTTATATATGTGCAATTTTGCATATCAACTCTAAAATTTTTACCATTAATAGAGAAAAGGAAAAAACTAATTGATCAAACAAAGTGAAAATAACAAGAATTTGACAATGTATCACATGTGGAGAGGGAAGAGGGAGTATCGAGTATGAGCAATTTCAATCCATTGATACACTTTCTTATTTTAAATATTTTTAATAAATTGAGTCCTATATTTTACCATTTTTTTTCATTTTAAAGCCACTTTCCTTTTCTTTTTCCCCCTTTAAAGCATTCAAAAGTTTCATATCCTACAATATTTGAATTAGCAAAATGCAAATTTTGAGTTTATTTTTCCATCTAAATGTATTATCTTATTTTGTTTCTTCTTATTTTTGTGTGATATAATATTTGATAAAGTTAGTTAAAAACTAAACCATTAATATCCAACCGAATTAAATAGCTCAAGCTTTTTAAACTTAAGGTGTAGTTTAAACTTTTGAAATTAGTTTGTTTGAAAAATTAGTTTGTAAGGATTTGGTGGCGTTATTAGGTGTAAGATAGTTATCCCACCAGCCCTCTAAAGTGCCAGTAATAGATTCATATTGAGTTCTAGGAATTTTTTATGTAAAATCTACTCCTTTTAAATGTTTTGGAATAGTTCTGGCACTATAAGATCTAATAGTCCCACTTATAATGATATAGGTTAATGACAATTAACTCTGAAAATAAATTTAAATTAGATAAAGATTATTTACGGCAATTATGGAATAATCCTTTAAAAAAATAAATAGGGATTGGTTCTTTTCTTATTATGACAAGATTACTAGAGAAAGACTAAGAGACAAATGGTATTCGAATATGTGTAGAATGCAAACTCATTTAGAATTTTTCAAATTGTTTGAATATTTAGGAGAATTTAATGCCCCACAGACTTAGAAGTTATTACATCTAAATGACATACTTCAACTAACAAAATTATAGAATTACAAGTACCTCTATTAGAAGAAATTAAGATACCTTATAATGGTAGAGTTATTACAACAACTCCATTTAAGTTAGAAAATATGGATCCTATCGAAGAACCTACACAAAAGGATTTAAACAAGTTATTCAACAAAATAATTATACTATTCAAATGTTATCTTCTTTAGCTAACCAATTACAAGAAATTTATAATAGATCTAGTCTTCGACATAATCCAATAAAAAGAATTGAATCTAAGTTAGATAAAAATATATATATAATAATTAAGTTATATGAAATTCTAGAAAAAGATCCACCTAAATTACAAGGTAAGTTTGAGATTATAGGCAGTGTCCTTAATGAAATAAATGAATGATTAATGAATAAAATTAAGGTTTTAGAATCCACTTCTAAGCTACAAACACTCCACAAATTAGAAGTCACCGATTGTACAAACACTTCGTTGATTTAGCAATTCATTTTGTAATAATATTATTGTTCTTTAAATATTCCCTTTACAATTATCCAAGTATTAAAAATTCTATATTGAACATTCTAGAATTGTCTAAGGTCTTGTAAATTACAGACTAACAACATATTTGATAAAAGTAAAGTATAAACATTGAGATTTGAATTTTAGTATCAAATATGAAATTTGAATATGGAATTTTGAAATTTGAATCTAAACATTAAATTAGTTATTATTCATTTCTATACAAATTGATTATAATTTGGGTTAAGAAGAAGAAGAAGAAGAAGAAGAAGAAGAATTTGATAACGGTTAATATTAAGTGATTAATTAATTAAGTATGTTTGATAATAGATTTTTGTTATCACTTAATTGATTAAGACATACTGAAATTCTGTTATAAATTTTAAATGAATTGAAAGTTACTTAAGTTTGAAGTTTGAATATGTTAAATACTCATCTAATTATTAATATTTCATTATATTTAATCTGAATTACGGTACAATATAGTGTAAAAATGAATTATAATTAATTCAAACTTTACATTTCAGATTTAGTTTTCAAACTTTAGATTTCAAATTTAGTCTTGACTTCAATTTTTAAAATTTAGTACTTAAATATTCAGACTTTAGTCTTATGATTTCAATTTTATCGAACAAGCCCTTAGTAAGTTTTCATTTCACCGAAGATTTATAAATTTTAATTAATTAAATGATAATAAAAATTTATTATTAATCAAGTATTTAATAGAATTCATTATCAAATATATTTAATTAAATAAATATTTAAATTATAAATTAAATAAACATTTAATTTAGTTATTAAATAGACATTACTAATGCTAATATTTAAAAAAAGAAAGAGAGAGAGAAGCATATTTAAATACTAAAAACTTAGTAAAGGAAAAAAATACACTTTCCATTGCAAATATATAAATTGGATATTAAATAAACATTTAATTTAGTTATTAAATAGACATTACTAATGCTAATATTTAAAAAAAGAAAGAGAGAGAAGCATATTTAAATACTAAAAACTTAGTAAAGGAAAAAAAATACACTTTCCATTTTGGATATATTTCTTTTTGTTTTTTTCCCAAAGGATAGATAATTTTTCAATTTTCTAATAATACCCTTAATTAATTTATCATTTAATTCAATAGAAAATTCATTCAAGCATTGAATTTAATACCAAAAAAAATGAAATATTAGAATTATTTACTACAATATAACTTTATAATATAGCTTCATTTTGTTCGCAAATTTACAAAAAAAAATTAAAATGATTATTTACAAGAATAATTGTGTAATAGGAGTCATATAATCTTAATAGAGTAATACGAGTCATTGAGTGTTAATGTAGAGAAAAATAAAGAAAATGCTAATAAAAAATAATTATATTAATTATACTTCTTAATATTAGAATAAAATTTCCCGCTAAATTTAAGGTAGTTAAGAAATCTTCAATAGACAAACTTGGCGGCTTGCAAAGGGCTAAAATTTCGTAGATAAACGTGGCGGATTTGTACTCTCTCTCTCTATATTAGTATACATACACAAGCACAGAAATATGGTCAAACAATTATATACAGGTGACTGACTGTAAAGTCTTTAAACAGAAAAGCATACAAACCTCTTCTCAAGAGATCATATTGAGGTTCAAGAAGAAAGCCAAAGGCAATACTGGAATAACAAGAGTGGATTTGCAACTCTCAGTTTTATTTTTCGTTTTGGTTCTTTATTTTTTTACTGCTTTGAAGAAGGAAAATTGGTGTTCTTTATTTGTCATATAAGGCTTTTCTCTGATTACATGCTTTTGATTTTTACTTTATTTATTTTGGAACCCGTTTCCTATTCTATAAATCTCATTTAAGACTGAGTTCTACTGCTACTAAATTGATTGATTCTTATTGTTTCGCTTCAGATTGCTCATGAATGAAGGAACATCATATTTTCATGTAACTGCTGTTTCTATTATTAAATTTACATAGTGTTGTTCCCTTGAAAAACTGCAAGTTTGTGCAGTCTTAAACAGCTAGGTTTAAGCAACAAAATCAAATTTCTGTGAGATATGAAATTCAGAGAGCATTTTCCTTTTATAGGGTATCTCAACCCTTTGTGTTACCATTGCCTTAGGTTCCTCTGAAACATACCTTCCAATTTTTATTCCTTTTTTTTTTTATCCATTTTGCAAAATGTTTTTTGTTGTGTGATCTCCTAGTTCTTCTACTCTAGAGAGATGTTTATGTACGAAAGAGCTTTGATCTTAATCTCTTCTTTATTTTATTTTATTTTTTTTCATTTTTTCTGTCCTTTATCATTGTGCAGTAATCTTGAGGAGATCTGATGGAAGAGAAGTGTGAAATAGCCAATGATGTTACTGAAGTAAATCATTTTTCTCTAAACCAGTATTGTTCCTTATGTGTTTTCGTAATGGGAATAAAAGAGGATTTTTCTCACCTGCAAATATTTGCAGCTAATAGGAAATACTCCGATGGTATATCTCAACAATGTTGTGGATGGTTGTGTTGCCCATATTGCTGCCAAATTGGAGAATATGGAACCTTGCTCAAGTGTCAAAGACAGGTATTCATTGTTAGATTCCAGTATATTATTCATTTTCTTCTCTAATTTGGAATTTTTGTTTGTTCTTTTCCTGATGGTTCCCTCCTCAAATATCTGATCTGCATATGTTAAGACACACTGATATATATGTCAATGGATCAAGTAAAAACATCAAACTTCTCATTTTCAAACCGCAGGATAGCATATAGTATGATAAAGGATGCAGAAGAGAAGGGTCTGATTACCCCTGGGAAGGTTAATTGTGTTTCCTCTGTTTTATTTACTTTAACATCTATAAAACTTGTATGAAATTTTTATTGCAAACCATTTCCAACTTTTGCAAGAATTTTATGATGCTTGCACAAGGATATCTTGGAATAGAAGTATTGGATCTTGTGACCTTTATTTGTTTCGACGTAGATTTCATTACCTAGATGACCAGTTGAATATAGTCACTTTCTTCATCAAAGGGTTGAACTAAAAACTTTCTCTTGGTTTGAAGACGGTCCTTGTTGAGGTAACCAGTGGAAATACAGGCATTGGTCTCGCATTCTTTGCGGCAACTAAGGGCTATAAACTTATAATAGTTATGCCTCATACTTATAGTCTTGAGAGAAGGATTGTTCTCCGCGCTTTTGGGGCTGAGTTGTACATTATGGACGCTGCAAAAGGCCTTGATGGTTTTCTTCAGAAAGCACAAGAAATAATGGAAGCAACTCCTAATAGTTATTTTCTCCGGCAATTTGAGAACCCTGCTAATCCAAAGGTATTTTCTATCCGTATTTCTATCCAGAGAACTTGCCTATAGATAATAGCAGCAACTGACTCAGAATATCTCAATGTGTAGATCCATTATGAAACCACTGGACCAGAGATATGGAAGGCATCCAAAGGGAAAGTTGATGCCTTAGTTGCAGGAATTGGGACTGGAGGTACAGTAACGGGTGCAGGGAAGTTCCTCAAGGAAAAAAATTCACAGATAAAAGTCAGATTCTCTTTTTCCTATTCTTCTATGACTTCTCCTTATCCTGCTACCTCAGTTCCTCCATTTAATCAACTGAATTCTCATTGTTTCAAGTATTTCTGCTGTTGCCAGTTGTACGGTGTTGAACCAGCTGAAAGTGCAATCTTGAATGGCAGGGAGCCAGGTGGTTGCATCTCTTATATGTGTGTTTTATTTTGCTAGTGCTTGTTTCTACGTGTGAGCATCACTTGCAAAATGTACTGCTGCGTATAACGTTTTACATTTCAATGCAACAGGGTATCCTGGTCAAGCAGTTGATGTGTCTTCAAAAATAATAGATAAAAAAGATGGAACTAAGCACTTTAGCATGCATGGTCTAAGACGTATAGCTGGCATTTAATGGATAAAATAATTTCAAGATTAAAATATTTCCATTAAGAAACACCATGATTAAAGTGCCATTCATTTGCACCATATGTCCCCAAACTAGTTTGAAATGATAAATGCTTTTCCCACTATTGATATATTCATTTCTCAAATTCATTAGTTATGTGGTGCCACCCAAGGAAATGTAGTAAGACTGAATGTCTCAACTATTACTTCAACCATATTAAAAACACAACTTATGGTGTCACTTTCTGCTTTAGTTCCTTGCATTAGATCATTTGCTCATATACATCTGTTGCATTTGGTTTAGCTAATTGAATGAGATTCTGTAGGGTGTAACTAGAATAAGCTGAAGGTATAAAATCTTGTTACTAAAATATCCTATATCAGCTAGTTATGAGCCAAAGTGCTTCCTATAAGTCTTGCTCAGTCCTTGCCCTTACAAGGTGCCTTTTAGGGGTGGAGTTAGGCCCGCAATTTATTTATTTTTAAATTTTCTTTTTAACGATTATAAATCCTAAGAACATGAGCAGCTGTTTCCAATTTTCTCAATACATCTATGCTGTGTAATAGACATGGGTTCTTGAGCTAGTTGCTGTTATAAGTACATTTTGTGCCATGAAGAGTAGTAGGAAAATTAATTAAAAGCCCTTCAACATGAATTCTCATATGCTGATTATGTTAAAAATTGAGCATTAGTGCCCATTAGATATCATTGAGTGGGAATTCTGACTAGTTGAAGCATATCCACACTTTTCTGGTGGAGTTTTCTTCCCTTAGAAGACCTTTTGGCTGAGTTGTTCATGTTTTGTTAAGTATGCTTCAGTCTGTTTGCTTATGATAATTGTAAATCTAGTAGCCATAGCATAGGCTAGACCGGAAGTATCACAACAACCTTCAAGTTATTCCTACTTCAAGCCATAAGATTGTAAAGCTGAAGAATTGAAAACGTATTGTAAGAAATTGGGAGAGAATAATCTCTTTCCATTATATTTTAAAGATTACAATGAGCTAATTATATACAAGCTGCCCAAGACATAAATATGGCAACTACCCTCACAAATTGATTCACAAAATCTCCTAATCAATCCCCTAATTACCACCCACAAAATCTCCTAATCACTGATTGTAAAATCCTCTAAATTAAGGTCAAACTTCCTTAATTCTAGTGTTACAATATTTACAGCATTACTTGCCTAAAATACACCCTTTAGCCATATTTTCCTACACTCCCCCTCAAACTGGTGAATAGATAATCTCCATTCCTAATTTGAATACAATATTTTCAAACACTGGACCACTTAACCTTTTGGTTAACACATCAGCAAGCCGATTATTTGTAGACACATAAGGTGTGCAGATCAATCCACTTTCTAATTTCTCCTTGATAAAATGTTTGTCAATTTCAATATGCTTTGTCTGATTATGCTCCACAGGATTATGAGCTATGCTAATTGCAGACTTATTATCACAGTAAAGTTTCATTGGGCCCTCCAACTTGATCCTTATGTCTTGTAGAATGATCTTTAATCAAAATAACTCACATACTTCTTGAGCCATCACTCGAAACTCAGCCTCTGCACTAGACCGTGCTACTACATTTTGTTTTTTACTCCTCCACGTCACAAGATTTCTACCAAGAAACGTACAATATCTAGTGGTCGATCTTCTATCAATCAATGACCTAGCATAATCAGCATCTGTATAGGCTTCAAGCATTAGGCCCCCACTTCTCATAAAAAGAAGTCATCTTCCTAGTGTACCTTTAAAATACTGCAACACACTGTGTGCTGCTCAAAGATAAATCTCTTTTGGACTGTGCATAAATTGACTAATCACACTCACCGCATAAGCTATATCTGGTCGTGTGTGAGACAAATAAATGAGTTTTCCTACCAAACGTTGATATACCCCTTTGTCCACCATAGCATCTTCCTCTACTAGTTAAGCTTTATATTTGGATCTATTGAAGTACTCACTGGTTTGCATATTATTTTTTCTGTTTCCTTGAGTAGATCAATTACATACTTCTGTTGAGAGAGAAAAATACTCTTCTCTGAATGTGCCACTTCAATTCCGAGAAAATACTTTAGCTTCTCAAGTGTCTTAATCTTGAATTCTTTTGCCAAGCACTCACTCAAAGAATGTCTCTCCTCAACATCACTTCCTGTAATAATTATGTCATCCACATAAACTAAGAAAACTGTGACTCCCCCTGAAGACGAATGCTAACAAAGTATGATCTCCTTGACTTTGCTTGTATCCGAACATCACCATAACTTTGGCAAACTTGCTGAACCATACTCGAGGAGATTATTTAAGCCCATACAATGCATTCCTTAACCTACAGACTGTATGATCAACAACTCCTTTTCCATATTGGCTGTCAAAGACAATAGAACTCAAACAGTATTCAATTTTGCAGTAGGGGCAAAAGTCTCTAGATAGTCCACTCCATTCTTCTGAGTATTACCCTTGGCAACCAGCCTTGCCTTATATCTTTCCACTAAACCATCAACTCTATATTTCACTATGTACACCCATTTACAACCCACTGGTTTCTTCCCTGCTGGTAACTCCACAAGCTCCCATGTTTTGTTCTTTTCCAGTACCTCCATTTCTACATTTATAGCTTGTTTCCATTTTTCATTAGACAAAGTTTCGGATAAATTGGAAGGAATGACAATGGTTTCTAGGTTACTGAGGAACGTTCTGTGTAATGGAAAAAAACACTAAAAGGACAGGAAATGTGAAAGGGGGTATAAAGGTCTTTTAGTGCACTCTTTTGCATTTTTTTCTCAATGCAAGGGGCAAATCTACGTCACTACTACCCCTATGGATCTCACTCTCTACCTCTGGTTCTGTTTCAATTTGTAATGTGAGTTCAGAAGTCATTACCTGATTAGACTCTTGGACTTGTGTAGGGTTGGGGGTAGCCGTCTTCTTCCTTGCATACATCTTGCCTTTGCCATATCTAATATCTTTGGGAATAGGCTCAATGTCAAATTGAGCAAATATACATTCAGAGAAGACTGTGACAGACTCAGATAGCTCAGAGTGAATTGGGACAGGATCACTAGTGGATGAGGAGGTAGGATGATGATTTGAAGTTGAAAGATCTAATAACAAGTAAAAACCCAAACTCTCATCTTCTCTCACAAACTTCTCCTCTAGAAGATAAGAATTTGCAAAGTAAGATTCACGTTTATTGAAAGTAACATCTATAGAAACTAAGAAATATGGCTTCATTATCAAGTAAGTCTCTGAGCAGAAGTATAATCCCCTTTGGACAAATTTCTTTTCCTTCTTCTCTTATTTCTTGATGCTTATTTATTTGGGTATAAAAATCATTTAAAAATAAGCACATTTCCAATCAAATTTAAATTAAAACGTTAACCCCAAATTACACATATGAGCAAGCGTACTCATCATTAAACATAGTATAGGGTTCAAATGAGTGTCGATCCTCTAGGAACAAGTATGCATTAATCACTTTTCTTTCATTGTTTAACTGACCCAATAAAGTGAAAAACAAATAAAAATGAAAATAAAATAAAAAATAAAATAAAATAAAAGAATATATATACATGTGAAGGATGGAGAATTATGTAACTCAAACCATTATTTTGACAAACATGATCTTAAAGGACTTAATCATTATCATAATTAACTATTCTCTTAGCATCATGAAGGATTAAGATACATTCACTTCTTTTTCAATCCATGCAATCACTACCTTCTAGATAAATCAGAATCACTTGGTCTCGTCTTAACTAATTCACCTAAAAAATGCATTAAACACAATCTTTGACTAAATTTCTTTGGTCTCGACAAATTTAAAACATGAAATTAACCAATGAATCCTTAGTCTCGGAAAACATTAATTAACATTTAATTACCTAATCCTCATCAATTAACCCCCTTGGTCTCAACGAGTTAACAGACAACAAATATGAAATTAATAAATTGCAACCACCATCAACCCCTTTGGTCTCAGTGAGCTAATGGAAAGAACCAACCAATTAATCTCGTAATAAGCTCAAGTAATTAAATATCGAGAAGAACAATCAATTAATCAAAAGATCAAATACTCTAAAAATCATGAATACCTAAAACAATGTCAAATTACAATAAAACAATTAAAACATCATTGTTCAAGAAAAAGAAAACAAAGTAAAAGAAAGCACTCATAGACAAGCCTCATTTTTCTTCCTTTGAAAACCTTCTTGTGCAACCCTCCTTGATTTGGAGAATTCCTCCTTTGATTTGAGTGATTTTCTGTTATGATCTTTGAATTCTCTCTATTTCTCTTATGTTTTCCATCTATTTATAGGCTTAGGAAGTGCCTAAATTCGTTGGTGCAAGGTTCTTGGCCGAGTAGAAGTAGGAAGATACTAAAATTCTGTAGATTACCAAAAACCGCGTGAAAAAATTAAGATTTCGTCTTATCCTCAGGGCACAGCCAACGCCGCCTTGGCTACTAGAGCCGACGCCAATTGTAACTGTTTCTTTAGTCGTTCGCCGATTTTTTCTTGATTTCAACACAATGCTGTCCAGAGTATAGCTGGCGCCACCTTGGCTGCTAGAGCTGGCGCCGGTTTGGTTCTATTCCGGTTCTGTTTCAACAATTTTTCGTCGCCTCAAAGTGCGTGCCAACAAGGTGTGGCTGGTGCCGATTCCTCTGTCCTGGCCGGCGCCGCCTATGTTCTGTTTTGCGATGTTTTTGCTTTGTTTTACCTCTAAAATCTGAAATAATGAACAAAATACCTTTCTAAGGGTAAAATCTCAAATATGAAGGAATATGACTGGTTATTGAACAGAATATATCACAAAATAGCCTCAAATAACTAAGAAGAATATGACTAATTTAGGCCCTATCATTTCTGTTGATTCTAATTTTTTGTCTTGATACTTCTATCTTTCATTTTCATCATTTCTTAGGATATCTTTGTTGGTTGAAGATTGTTACTCTAAAATTTCCTACATACCATTATATATGTTGTCCTCTAGATTGTCAATTTTCATTTCCTAGGTTTTGTTTTGATTTGTAGCTTATGTTCAAAATTGAAAATTCTTCTTCATTATTAATATTCTTTTATTTCCTTTTATTCTGGTGGCTGTTTCTTGATATTCTATATTTGTTGGTGTATACTATGAGGCATTTTCAGCAAAAAACTAGTTTAGCTTTGTGGGACAATGTTGAGACCTTTAGACCACTTTCCAGAGTAGGATAAGTCTAATTGAATAATTCCACCCCCCCCCTTTTGGCATATGGATGTTAAAGGGCAGCATGAAATTCAAGGAATAGGTGCAGGCTTCATCCCTCCTGTTTTGGATGTGAAAATACTTGATGAAGTCATTCCGGTAAGATTTTACATAATTTCATTTTTCCACTTTGTAAAAGAAAACTGTTTTCACTAATCTGAAGCAATATCATGAACAGAAGTATTATCTGCAATTACATGTGCTAGAAGATCTTTTTGTCCTTTCTGTTGGACTATCTTGGCATCTCTACTTGTATTCTTTATCTATTACTGACAAGATTAAATTTAATTCAAAAAGAAAAATGGAAAAGGAAAATCATGCATTAGCAAAAAAGAAAAAATCTCTGCGAATGAGCATCTTCTATAAAATTCTTACGGCAGATTTTGTAAAAAGTATATTTTTTCAGGGCTAAAACTCTTATATAATATTAAGGTAATTTTCTATTCATTAGGAAGTGTATAAGCCATTTGGAATTAGTTTTGCTAAAATGTGCATGGAGTCCTTGTTTCTAATGTCAGTGACTGCAAGGATGACAAGAAAGAAAAACTTCAGGGTAAAAAGAGCAAAATTAGGCTCACAAAATTTATGTGGCTTCAGCTATATAAGCAAACATTCAAAGTAAATAGATGATGATTCAATATAAATAGGAGATCGTATAAATTAACTTTCCCAGTCCCCACTCTTACACTAAAAGGACACATAATTATCAATCTTCATAGGAAAGACCAAGTTAATTAGATAATTTTCTCTTTTTCTCTAAAAGCATGCCGAACAAGAATATAATACACCTTTCTTATTTCATATAGGACAAAGGATACAATACAGGCCAAAGACTTCTCCTTCTTGGCTAATATTCCATCTGCCATATTAGGCCACCTATTCCTAGGTCAATCCATAAAATTTTCTACAACTGAAAGTCTAAAATATGCAAATAAAGAGGCTTCTTGGATTAATTTATGCCAAAACACTTTAAGCCTTTCTGGATTATTACTTTTTGTTAGTGGAATTTCCTTCTGACATGTCTGAACTTCCTGAGATATCTATTCCTATATCGTCCATAGTCAAAATTCTTCATCCAAAACTCACCCTTCAACTAGGTCTTGATTTTTTTTCCTCTTTCCTTTTCAGTATTTTTAGATGTAAATAACGTGGATCAATCTAGGCCAGCAAATATGAAAGAATAATCATCAATTGTCACTACTACTTCTGAAATAACACATGCTAGTTGTAAAATATTCAAATTGGTTGTACCATTGTGGCATTGGTTGCTTTAGACCATGTAATGAGGCATTCAACAGGAACAGATGATGTTTTTTCTCCTGGACTGTGAACTATTTTGGGTGAGGTCTCTCATCTAGCTCAATATACAAAGAAGCGGTCAGTATGTCCAGTGCTTCTAGTTCCTCATTAAGTAAAGCTACAATGTTGAGCAATGGAGAAACAGAAATATTCCTGATTTATTTGTCAAAAAAAAAAAAAGATCTTAACAAAAGTCGATCAATGTTTAAAATGATTTCTACCTTCGAAAAGAAGAGAGTCAAGTCTTTCTTTCTAAGCAGAAGTTAACTCATCCACTTTGGTGTTTCACAACTAAGGTTTTATCCAAAAAGTATCGTTATTGGCCAGATGTACTCATAGATTCTTAAAACACTTTTGTTCTTGCTTGTGGATCCATATCCCATAGAATCTTGTATTAGTGAAAAGTCTTGCTTTATCTTTTACCTTTGCACACTGCAGGTATCTAGTGAAGAAGCTATTGAAATGGCAAAACTTCTGGCTTTGAAAGAGGGTTTGCTGGTAAGTCTGGTCCTAGTTTAAGTGGAATCACTGAGACTTCCTTCTGTGGTTTATCAATATCAACCTTTTGCCATTTCTATATAATTCCCTTGTGGATTTGCAGGTGGGTATTTCTTCAGGAGCAGCAGCAGCTGCTGCAATAAAGGTGGGAAGAAGGCCTGAATATGATGGAAAACTCATTGTTGTAAGTCAAAATTTTAACCTAACTGAAAATACTTCTCAGTCATACTCTACCTACATTTAATGATTTGGTCAATGCTTCATGCCTTACACTTTTTGACAAAATATTGGACCACCAGTCTAGCATGTTTACTATTTAAAGGGCCACAGTTGAGTCCTGACATTATATGAAATTTATTTGGCGATTGTTTTTTAAATTTTACCTAATTGATGAATTCTCACATGGAAAGATCTACATGTTAAAGAAGGATTATTTAGTTTTTTACCTCCTAGTACATCCTTTCAACATCTATTCATGTGTATAGTACGGAAGATAAAGAAGAGCGGCCAAACACAGATTGGATTCTGTTTCTTTTCCACCTATTTTGTTTTCTATCTCATCTGTGTTGAATAGTATGTCAATTTTGGAGGTCTTCGTTTTCTTTTTAATCATTTATTGATATAATATGATGCATTATTGTGTTCTATTAGATCTCTATGGGGGAATATGTTGTGTGTTCTCTTTTCCTTTTCTAAAAGAAATTAGTATGTCGAACCATTACATTACATGGTTATCTTGTTAGCCAAAACACATTATAGGAGGTACTTCTCAAGCATTTTGTTTGAGATCATTTCCCTCTTCTTACACTGAACTTACTTTGCTGGCCAAACTTTCAATCAGATTAAGACAATCTCTTAGTAGAATCCAAATAGATATCCCTTCTGACATGGTAAACTTTTTTCTTGCTAGTCTCAGACTGCTGCAGATTTCATAATGACCTCTTTCACTTTTCCTATATGCTAATGTCTTTCTCCATTCTTTCTGCATAGGTGATCTTTCCTAGTTTTGGAGAGCGCTATTTGTCAACAGCACTATTTGACTCATTGCGGAAGGAAGTCGAAGATATGAGTTTTAAGGAATTCGATGATATCACTCATCATTGACATCATGGAAAAAGGGTTCATCTAAACCTTGTGACCAGATTGAGAGGGCAACATCCTTCTTTCCCTTTCCTTGGCCAGTTTTTCATCATGATTGAAGAACTTTATATTGTATTACATACAGAATAACCATTCTCTATACAAGAATAACCAAATTTCTATATGCATAGTGATGACTAGAGTCTTTTGTACTGTCCTGTTGTACTTTTTGTGTTGTATAATGAACTAAACCACAAAGCAATGAAATTAATTGATCCAGTGAAGTTCTGTCAATCTTTGCTGAACATGTTGAACAGCTTTAGTACTTAGAATGAAGGGATCTTGAACTTGGCCAGGTGGCACAAATTGTCAAGCAGATTCTTTGAGCTATGAATGAGAAAATGAAATCTATCCAAATGTTCAAGGCATTATTTGTAATTTAAATGAAGTTCAGGGGAAGCAAGTGTAAACTTCCCTATAAATTAGTTCATATATCTCAATTACCATGATATCAAAACAGAGACAGGTTCCCTAACCAACCAACCTAATGATACAAAAACAAACATGTTTTATGCCTTAATTTATTGAAGTACAAGAAAAAGATCATCATAGTGGTCATAAGCTTCTTATTGTCAAGCATATTCTGGTGGTTTGGGCTTATTCATTAGTTATCGTAACTTTTTGTCCTACTTTTTATATTTAAAAGGGATCAAATTATGAATTAAACTATAGGTATAGTTAATCAATTGAATTACAATATTGTCACATTTATTAGTTATTTTTAATATCTCCCTATTATAATTTTTTTTTTATCATTTACCCTTTGTAAGAACATTGTATTATTTGCAAGAATTATTTCACATCCTCAGCTAGTAAATTGGAATGGACAAATATTTATGTATTTTCTAGTTAAAAAATGGAAAAAAAATTGGAGAAGAAAGAAAAAAAATTTTAAAAAAATGACTATTATTTATGATTGAAAAATACAATATATTGTAATTCGTTAGGTAGATTTTAAACTTTTGTTTACTTAATAATAAAAAAAATTACTTTTTTAGAGACAGTAGTAATAAATTTATAATGCTAATGGTAATTTAGTATTAATCTTTAAACATAAAAATGTGTCAATTTAGTTTTTGAACAATATGATTTTATATTAATACAATCATTGAAATAAGAATATATTAATTTCATCCTTAAAAATTTTTTTAAAAAAATCATGTTAACATGGTTATTTTCAAATAAAATAAGATTGAAAATTCAAAGGGTTATTGCAAGAATGAAATATTCGGGGGTCATGTTTGGGTTTTTACTCAAAATAGGGCCCTTTTGAAATGGATGTCCAAAAGTAGGGACGCTCTTTAAAGTATCCCTAAAAGCGGAACTTCGCGTCTGTTAAACATGAGGTCGCTAATGGTAATTTAGTGTTAATCTTTAAATATAAAAATGTGTCAATTTAGTTTTTGAACAATATGATTTTATATTAATATAATCATTAAAATAAGAATATATTAATTTCATCCTTAATTTTTTTTAAAAAAAAAATCATGTTAACATGATTATTTTCAAATAAAATAAGATTGAAAATACAAATGGTTATTGCAAGAATGAAATATCCGGGGGTTATGTCTAGATTTTTACTCAAAACAAGACCCTTTTGAAAAGAACGTCTAAAAGTAGGGACACTTTTTAAGGTTTCCCCCTGAAAGGGGAACAGTAGACGCGAGGTCACTGGAACCTTGTGTCCAGTAGACGCAAGCTCCTAACTTTTTGACCTCAGTCAATGAAGCCTAATGGGGTGTCAAGCCATACTGGGACCTCGAGTCCACTGTAAAAAAACAGTGGACCTCATGCTTAGAGACACGAGGCCTCATGCCTCGTGCCTGCGAGATACGAGGACCAGACACAAGGAATGGAGCTTTTTCAAGGATTCCATTAGGAATCTTTGGAATTCACATGGGAGACAAAATCTCTTACATTTATGGGGCCTTCTGGCATTTCACAAAAAAAACACGAGAAATAAAGAAAAAATTGTAGAAGTTCACGAGAAAGGTTTGGCATTTCATTTCACTCTATATAAACCGATGCCATCCATTTTTCGTTTCTCCTTTACCTTCTAATTATTTTCTTCCTTGCCTTCGTCTAAATCCAACTCCTGTGTGCCTTTTTTCTTTAACTTATCCCGATGATCTGTTGCTTTCATTTTTTTTTACTTCTGTCGAAATCTAATCTAATAGCTAGTAAGAGTTGCTGTCGGAGTAGTACAGTTTGTGAACAGCGGCTGCCAGAATTTTTATTGGCCAGAGCATTGATCATCTCCGCGTTGAGCGCATTAATAGTACTTTTTTGTTTGCTCAACCATTCGATCCCCGCGTTGAGCAACTTATGGATGTAGTTAGGTTCGGTGGGATTATTAGTTTGCCCTACACGAAAATTGATCATCTCTTGATTACAGTGTTGGTAAAAAGATGGTGCCAGGAGACTCACATCTTCCAGCTTACAATTGGAAAGGCCACTATTACCCTGCAAGATGTAGAGGTCCTCTTCGGATTACGCGTGGACGATGATCAAATTATTGGTCTCGGGTTCAAGTGTCCATAGGCAGAGTTGCTAGACCTGTATGACACCTACCTTGGTTTTTGCCCCACGGGTACAAACCTTGACGGATCTCGATTGAAGTTAAACTCACTCGAGAAAGCCCTGTTTCAACCTCTCCCACCACACGCGACTCCAGATATGGTTGCACAACATGCAAGGTGTCGCATTATGTTGTTTCTTGGTAGATTTCTGTTCTCAGACAAATTTGAGAACCGAGCTCATTTGTACTTCCTAGATACATATATAATCCAGAGTTGGCTGGCACACTAAGTTGGGGAAGTGCAACTTTAGCGCATTTGTATTGTTGTATGTGTAACACTACTACTTATACGACACATTAGATCAGTAGTCTACTTCTGTTGGATTCGGGTACAAAATGAAATCCAAAATTAAATTAAATATTTTTATTTTACATTTAAAAAAAATAATCATGAAATCTTTTTCTAAAATTATTATTTCTTTTGGAATAGTTATAGGTTTGTGAGCGCATTCCTACTATTAAGCTGGATAGAGTATGCCCAGTAGAGGAGATTGGCCTAGATGTGTCTAGAGAATCAGTATGGTAGAGTTCAATAGAACTCTCCTGCACCCCAACAAATGTGTTGATTGCGAATAGAGATCAGTTGGATCGGATGCGACATAATCATGTATGTATTACTGCTATGAATTGGTAATTCGAATGTCTAATAAAATTACCATTATTTATTGTTTGATACTAAATTTGTTTATTTTATTAGTTTATTTGGCAACTTTATGATGAGCACATGTTGGCATCTCTACCTCCGTATTGTACATATGGGTGACAAATCTGGATACCTATCATATCTCTACTGTGTTGGGAGACGATTGAGTTATATCACCTCGATTGAGTCATGTGACAATTTTGATTGGCGCAACCAATTCCTAATGTTATTGACATGGGGTCGAATTTGTATTATCGTGACTTGCGGACTGCTGGTATTGGGTGGGATGAGGTTGATGCGCTGCATTGTATTAACTAGATAAATTATCATGCATATATTCTAACAGGACAACCCATTTTTCGATAGACAGCCTGAGGAGGGTGTAGGTCTGTCGTACGTTCAGAAGAATAAGATGAGGGACAACCTGAAGCACAACCTCAACAACAACCTCTAAGGCAGGTTCAACCTCTGAGAAATCATCGAGGATTTCACTATGGAACTAGTTTTCATACTTGGTTTTGACGATTTTAGGTGTACATAATTGAAATTTAAATTTAATTGTAATTAAATATTTTACGTAGTCGTAAATTAAAAATAATATGTTATTTTCAAATTATTTTTTAAAATAAAAATCGCAAAATATACATGAAATATTTAACTATTATTTACTAAAATATTTAATATTAATTAAATCCATTTTTAATTCTTCACCTATTATTCAAATTCATGGGGTTTCAAAATATATATATTGAATTGTTAAAGATAAAATCAATAAAAAAAATTTAAGTCTGATAACTTATTTTCATACATTTTTTTGAAATTAAAAAAAATGCGCAAATATTCATGAAATATTCAATTTTACTTAAATTTTTATATACTAAGATATAAATTATTATTTGTACATTTTCTTTAATTTTTTTATCTATTATTTGATTTCAGTTAAAATATAGATTACTCGAATTAAATATAAGGGAATTATAAATTTAGACACCCCACATTTGAATTTTTTATATTTTTTTACAAATAATTAATATTTATAATCAATTTCAATTAAATATTATAAATAATACTTTAACTAATAATTAAATTCAAAAAGTGTTATAATTTAAATATGAATGAATTACAGGTAATATTTTCAAATTTTATATAGAATTTTTAATTACTTAAAATATTAATTATGCATGGGTGTTAGGAATTAGGGCGTGTTCTTCAAGGTTATTTCATAATATTTGAAAGTCATATTCTTAGTTATTACAAATCTAAATAATTCTGACTTTGACTTGTATATGAAAATGATACTATAATAAATGAAATTATAGCCAATTAAATTTTAGGATTCAAAATAAATAATTAGACTCTAAAAGTAAGATTTAAATTTAAAGGAATTACAAAAATATTTTAAAGTTCTATATGGAAATGATAATCATAATCTCAATAGTTACAATTATATTCAAAAGATGAATTAAAAGTTTGAAGCTAAAATAAAAATAATAAATTATTGTTTCAAATATATTATATTTAAAATTTTAAAAATAAATAAAATTTTAAATTAATTAAAATTGTCAGTTTTTGAAAATAAAAATTAAATTCAAGTATAAAAATAAAAAAATCAAATTTACAAATAATTAAGATTTAAAATTATTTAGAAATTTAATAAAAATAAATTACAATTTTTTTGTATAAAAGTAAAACAATTGCAATTTGGTATCACCAGGATTTGGAATTGGAATGCACAGGATTTGGACGGGATTTGGAATTGGAATGTACCGGGATTTAGAATAGGAGGTAGCTTGGTGTGATCCTCGCGTCTTGCTAAAGGCGAAGTGTCCCCTCCCTACCCTAACTTTGGTACCCGATTTTGAATGTCCAGTTCAAAATCTCCGTAGGTCAAAAGCTCCATTTCCTGACGGACTGAAGTTTGGGTAATTGTTGAGTTTGTAAAAGTGAGAATTCTGTAAAATAGTGTTGTTTTGATATGGAATTACAACAGTGGGGTAGTCATTTCCGGAATTCCGTTTGTGGCATGGTCGCATTTTCGGCCATGTAAAATAAGGTCGCATTATAGAAATGCGACCTTATTCGCAGTTTGATTTTCACTTAACGAAATTCGCGAGCATATGAATTTTGGGAAAATTATAGGTCACATTAACTGAATGCGACTATCTAGTCGCATTACTGTAATGCGACTTACATAAATGCGACCTACTATTCAATGAACATTTGAACATTTTATATATTTGAGTCTAATATATTAAAAAATATATATGTAAAGTATGGAAGCATTCAAAATATAAAATCCAACATCACAAGTACCATAGAGAATCCATAGTCAAAATACAATAAAATAGAATACGAAGGAACATTTGAAGAAATGGGCTAATCTCTAGAAATAGTAAAAGTATTATTATTATAATTTCTCATAATATGTCCACTCTTATGACAGTTGCTGCATCTTGGAAGAGAATTAGGTGTTCGATAATCCATATCATAAGGTATCCTTGATATTCGCGGATGGCCAGGAACTTCATTCCTCATCATTTCTTCCACAGGAGCAAGCGTAAAAATTGAAGGCCTACAATATTGTTCATCCGCTACAGGGAAAAACTGACCCTCATATGTCAACTCGTAATTCCGTCTAGTATAAAACTCCAAAACAAAGTCAATGGGGTTCCAACTTCTGTGACGACATGCTGCAAACCTATACGAACAAGGTATATCATATATACTCCACTTTTGGCAGTTGCATAATCTCTCCATCAAATTGACACTGTAAACATTTGGACTTCTATTCCCTTGTTGGACAGATGATTTGATCCCATATATACCGGCCTGTGCAATAAATTCAGTCACAACATGCCCTCTGGATTTGTTCTTAAAATAAGAATACAACTTCCACATTTCAGATGGCAAAGGGTGTCTCAAATTAGATGCATCATTTCTATATTCATTAAAATACTTAACTAACTTAAGAAATGGAGTTTCAACCAAAACTTTCAGTGGGAGAGATCTTGCTTTCTTTAGCACACTATTCATGCATTCAGACAAACTAGTAGTCATTGAACCATATCTATGCCCTTCATCATATGACAAAGTCCATTTCTCCAAACCAATTTTCATTAAATTTTTAAATGCATCTTTTTTTTTTTTGGATCTTGATTTCATCCAAATATGATTGAAACTTAGTCCTCTTACACTCTAAACCCGCAGCATACATCAAATTTATCAAATTAGTGTGGCATGAAAATTTTTCTTAATGTGCCCGAGGCTGTAATATGCCATATTAGACCACCTTTAGTAAGTGGGGAAAAGTCATGTGTGTCATATTGTGTTATACCACATTTGATTATTTGAATTATTTTCATGAAAATATCAGTTTGTTGTTGCATGAATTAATTTGTTCGTGAAGTGGTTGTGGTATTTGAGGTAATTGAGTTTTATTTTATTGAAGGGAATTTATTAGAAAAAGGGATGGAGTAAGTGAGTAAGAATTAAGAGAATTTATTAGGAGAATATTTTCCAGGAATCAATGTGGTTTAGTGGATAGAGATTGGTGTGTGTTCTTTGGTGGGTTTGAGTTCGAATCATAACTATCTCAAATCCTTTCTTTTCTTTTATTTTCCTTCTACCCTAATTTTCCATAGCTTTGGCCGAAATCCTTAAAGTTTTGGAGACCAAATTCCTAAAATTCTTTTATTTTTCTTCTACCCTAATTTTCCATAGCCTTGGCCAAAATCCTTAAGGTTTTGGAGACCAATTTCCTAAAAATTGGGGGTGTGCTTTATCGTGGAAATTATTTTATAAAATTAGTAAATTAAATTTTTATTCCTAATATCCTATCATAATCTTTTAGAGAATTTTAAATATTACTAATCTAGTTTTTTTAAAAAGCTCTATCAAAGTAATATATTAGGAGATAAAATATAGGAGATTATATAGGTATTGTTTTCAAGAAGATAAATCTCTATATCTTAATCTTCTTCAAATAAAATCTTTTATTTTTTTAGAAAATAGAAGGCAAAGAGCTGGATTTAAATGAGATGTTTGTCCCTTGGATTAAGCCAAGGGTTTCGAAAGTTTGAAGGGGGAAAAGGAAGGGGAAAATTCAGTCGCTACAAGGATTAGGAAATTAGAATTCTCCTTACCAAATAATTGTTTAAAAACTATTTAAAATTACTCAAATTAATATAGGGAATTAATTAAACTATTCCCAAAATAAATGACCTAAATCCTTTCTAGGGTTTTCTGAAAAATTCCCTTATAACAGCCGCCACCCATAGGGTAGAATAATTTATCTAAAACACTCCAAAACCTAGATAGGGTTAACTAAGAAAACCCTAACAAATTAGGACTTGATTTTAGCCAAAAGAATACCAAAATTTCAGCTCCATTGCCTCCAGAATTTCTTCACTGTTCACACACACACACACACACACACACACACACACACACACTCTCTCTCTCTCTCTCTCTCTCTCTCTCTCTCTCTCACGAAAATTCCAGCTTTTCATTAGTCTCAACTTCCTCTTATCTTAGGCAAAAATAGCTATACAAAACCTTAATATTTCCTCCTCCTAATCTCGTCCAAGAGGAAGCTAGGAAATCAGCTTCTTTCATCTCTTTTTCCTCCCTTATTGTGGCCACAAAAACAACCAGAAAATAGCCACAAAAAACCAGCACTAAACCCCTTAAACCCTACTGGAAATCGGCTACAGCAATAAGGACAAAAGCTATCACCTTTTTCTTCTTGTGATCAAGAGACCAAACAAGATCAAACTCTACTAAACCCTAAAACACCTCAACCTAACCTATTCCCTTCATCAAACCAGCCATAATCAAACCCTAAAACACCTTCTACTGCTCCAGAATTCCAGCCGCCATTCTCTCCAAAGATTTCGTCCTTAGCAACCTTCAAACATCTCCAAACTTAAAATCTAAACCTAAGGTGAGTAACCCTTCAAACCCTTTCAGCTTTCATTCAAATAATATTTCTCTCTTCTCCTCAATCTCAGTCATCAAGGGGCTGATCCTTGTCTCCTTTTATTGAAAATTTTCGAACAAGAAGGCCAAGAGCACCACAATCAACCTTTCTTCCTCAAGTGAACCCAAGCAACCACCAAATGCGTCACATTTGCACTTATTGTGTGTGTCGTCAAATATATTCTTGGTCTCTATCCCTTTTTGCTTAAATAAGGTTGCTTTTATGGTGATGTTGTTATGCATGGAGGCTAGATGAAAGTATGAATAGACTATATTGATGAGTTTGAGGGTTCAATGGAATGAGCTAGGCATGTATGTATTTGATCATGATTGAATATTGCTATGAAGGTCTAGATCTGCAGCATGATGATTAAATATGAGTTCTTTGAATGAAAATAGGGTTATTGTATAAGGTTTGTGGTAGACGAATATTAGGGGTCCTTGTATTGATGATGAGATTCGTTTATATGCATGCCATGATGAGATGCATGATCTTGGGAAGCTATAGCAACGAGCTAATAAAACTAGTCTCTCTAGATGCCATGGATGAATTAGATGATATGATCATAGGGATTCATGATGCATGAAAAGATATGTGGATGCATATTTGGGTTCTAATCATAGAATCATTGGTTCTAGATAAGGAAGGAAGTAAAAAAGACCTCAAGCATCACTTTGATTGATTATTGAGAATATCCAGGTAAGTCTCTGCATAACCGTTTTGATAAATGTTATATGTTTGCAAGCAATTTTTATAATGTTGTTTGGAATTGATGTCAATATGATGTTTTGACAAGAGGTTTGAAACGTTTGCTAAACATAATGAGTTACACTGTGTTTTGATATTTGGGTTGAAAACGTGGATCTTTTACTTTCTAAATGAGTTTATCCAATTTCCACTATTCAAATCCCAAAATGATTTCTTACACTATTGCTAAACGATTTGGAAACGCTATTGCGAAAAACCATGTTTTGCAATCAAACTAATCAAAGACTAATCAAAGACTTTCGAAAAAGGAAAAATGATTCTGCTCCTACTCAACAAAGGTAGGCTAGTAGTACTAGTCTCAAAGAGTAAGAGTGAGTCTTCTGGCAAGAGGCCAACTTCAAAAGAGGAACTCAATTTAGAGAGGTGACAGTACTACTTAGTCAGGCCGTCCGAACTAGCATATTAGTCTATGTGGACATTGTTGATCCGGATTGGACAACCGGAATGTTGGGTGTAGAGATAGAGGAGTATCTGCCCATTGTTGAAAGAATACATTGGGAAGCTATCATGGTGGTAACCATGATATAGATTGTGTTACTATATTGTTGAATTATTTGCTAATCCCTACTTAATGAATTATGAATGTGATGAAACAGTGATTATTGTGAACTGTTTTGGATTTCTTGAGCAAGGCTCCTTTGTATAACTATTATTGATGAATTTGATTTGCAAACACGATTTTGTGATTTTGATAAACCTGTATACATGCAATGGTTACAATTGACACTTGCACACACGGGACTTACTGAGATGTCAATCTCACACCTTTTATATCATGATTTCAGGGAATTACTTATATTGAACAGGGTGAAGCTTGGGTTGAGCTCCAGCTTATTTATTTAGTTGTGTTTTTGAGTTTGTTTCAAGGGACGTTTGTTGGTTTTGAGTTTCCAAACTTGTATAAGTTTTACTTTCGGATGTAATAAAATTATTCTTTTAATTTTATTTAGTAGTTTTGTTTTATTTTGTACTTCATTATAAAGACCCCTGGTCTTTTGGATGGGGCGACATCCTGCCCTAACTAGGTACCTAGGGTGTGGGGTGTTACAAGAATATCGATGAGCAGCCAAATTGTTGGGATATATGCTTTCTTAGACTAAATTTCTGACGTAAAAATTGAATGTTTTAATAAAAGAATTTATTCTAAAAAATTGTTTGTAAATTTACAATTTTATGTGTGCACAATTACGTTTGGAAAAAACCCATTGTGTTTAAGTAAGTGGTCCATGTGAATAGAGATCTTTCACAGTAAGGTATGAATCACGGGTTACTTAACACATAAATTTTTGTTCTTAACCGATTAATGAGAATGGGAATCTCATTATATCTAGGTTATTATGTTGTGAATTTTAAATAGAGAATGGCTTACCTTTAACCAGTGAGTAGTCCACTCACTTCATGATATAAGCGTATTTCGAATATGTAGAACATGACCTGTACTAGTAGTTTTTTAAAAGTACTATATGGTAAAAACCTAGACTACTACCGCTACAGCGTGGACTAGTACTCTACGACTTGAGTATGAGTTGGTGGTCTGACGAAGCAGGAAGCATATACTTTAATATGCTATAGTTGAGGTTCTATGGTAGGGCCAATATACTTGTATGTTGGGTATGTGTGACTAGTTAGTTAAGACAGACTTGTACAATATAATTTCTATACTATATCTCCCATTGTGGTTGTTTGGATGATCTAAATATCCAAGGCCCTAGGAAATATGACTTGAATGTTTGCTTTAGGGTAGCTCCCTTAGAAAGCGGAAACAATCCAAGAGGTCGTGGATCATTGGACTAGAGGCCTAAGGATGGTAGATGTCATTTAAAGAGGTGTTAGTACACTTCTTCCTCTCTAAATGTACAGCGATGTATAAAGGGGTATTTTAGTCATTACACCTGTAGGTCGAAGACTTTGCTAATGCAGCACTATCCTTGGGGTCAATATTTTCTTATGGTGATATTAGAAAATATTTAAAATGTAAAATACAACTATTTATATGATAAGGGTATTTTGGTCATTTTAGTAGCCAAGGCGGTGTGTCTTTTGGACCCCAGTATAGACCGTGAGTCCTAATTAAATACGGGCTAAAGAATTGATCTTAAATTAAATGAAATTATTTTATTTAAGTAGCCTAATTTAATTGTTATGTTAGAATAAAATAAAGGTCTATGGAGAGAGAATTAATTAAATTGGTTTGGTTGGTTAATTAATTATTCAGGACTTTGGCCCAATTTGAATAATTAGGGATTAACCTAGGACTAAACTAATTTAGGTTCGTTTAATTGGACTGATTTATTTGGGTTGAAAAATTAATTATTTGTTGGGCCATTAAGTTGTTCTAACTAAAATAATTAATTAAGTCAAATAGGCTAAACTAAGAGTCCAATGGCCCAGTCCAGTTTAACCTAGGGTTTTTATTTAGGTTAAACAGGAGGATTGGAAACAACGTTGTTGAAAATCAGACACACAAGAGAGACGGCTTCTTCTCTGTGGAAAAGCCAGACGTCTCTCTCTCTCTCTCCAGAAAATTTTCTAGCTCGTTAGTTGTTCACCAAATGGTAGTTAGGTAGGCCATATACTAGAAGATCGAGAGTTTGGCGTCCACATACATGCAAAGGTGGGAGTAGGAGGTTTGCAAGAATCGCACCAGAGGCTTCTACTAGCATACCTACACCTGCACACGTTCTAATATAGCAAACATTTAGAACGAGGAAAAGAGGTAAAATTTTTAAAACATCGGGATTGGAAGAGGGCGCAACCGGTGCCGGCTAGGGCTGCTGGAGCTGGCCCTGCCCTGGACTCTCTGTTCTTGTTTTTTTCAGTTTTTTTATGTTCGCTTCTGCTACGTGCTCCTTGTTTTCCCGCTTTCCACGCCTTCACAAAGATTCTTGCCATTCATTCATATAGCATACAACATTGATTATGCCTTTATATCTATCTAAAATCAGACATATATGTCTTTCCAAAATAACATATTGACGTAGGAGTTTTAAGAACTAGCTACAACTCTCCATTGAATCGTCGTCCACGATGGCAAATGCAAGAGAAAAGATGTGACTATTTGCATCCTAAGTGGACGCAACCAATAATTTACCTCAATATAGTCCCCTTAAATGGGTTCCATTAATGGATACCATTAGTCAACAATATTTGAATCCAACAATTGAAGGTTTGAATGCCCAGAAAAGGAAATCAAAATCTTTCAAATCACCCATACTAGTCTAATGGTGTCTCTACTTCACAATGGTCCCAAGATTGGAATCCTGCAATGGAAGCATGTATTTTGGTAGGGCAATCCAAGTAAAGGGCCAATCACCATATACAAGCTCCATAGCTACCTTTCGGGCTTCCCACGCTTTCTTATAAGAATAACCCGTCCTCCATAGTTCTAAACTTTAGCAATAACATCACTCACATGGCATTTAGGGTTATTTAAAATCAAATGTGTCACATTACGTGCTATAAACTAATGATCCATGTTTCTATGCACATTGTTCACAACTGTAATGACGCATGTGTGTTCCTTATTCAAAACTATTATTTGTCATTGTTCATAGGCCTTCTTATGTATAATACGAATATGCCAAGAGTAAGGATTGTTGGCACTTGCATGTTTACACTTAGCATACCAGCAGTCTTTCTTACTTTTAAAGACCCAGAATTCCCATCCTGCTTGACTAAACCACTTTCTTACTCCATATATAACCTCTTTCTTGTTTTGAAACCTCATGTTTAGTTGCAAATCAATGTCAGTGTCGAACCAACTTCCCGTGATATCAACTGAGTGCCTGTGAAGTGATTCATTAGCACACACACCGGACCCTATATCACCAAATATTGAAAATCTTGCTGATTCCCATGTGGTATTAGAAGGTCTCGTCATGTCACCCCTATATTATCTTGTAAGAGAATGTTGGGATTATTGTTAGGATTCGTAGACTCCTAAATGCGGAAAACATCCACGAATCCCTTCCGAAGATCCAAGTAAACGATTAAGAAGATCGTAGGTTTGCAAAATTACCTCTGGTTGGTGAAATCGATATCCTTCGACTACGATGGTGCTGCTGCACGTGCAACCCGAACGATCACCAGACGCTACAGTGCGCGAACGTCCTCTATCGAATACACACCGCGAACTCACTCGTCACCCAGGGAGTGCTAGCGCCTAGGGTTTGAAAGGGTTTTTTTCTGGTAGAGAATGACACAAATGTTCTCAACAGAATTAGACCCTTGAAAAGACGGTTAGGGTTTTCTTAAAACCCCCGAACCTCTTAGAGTCCAACCCTAATAATATCTTATCATATTTTAATTTAAATTCAAATTAAATTAAAACTGATATGATAAGATTCTGTCATTATCTCGGTTATTTAAATAATTAATTTACCAAGTCAGATTCTTATAATCTGGACATTATCCAAATACATTGAATGTGGACATATTTCTAAATTCATTGTATCTGGTAAATTTTCGAAGTTCGATTAACTTAGACATATTTCCAAATTCATCAAATCTGGTTACCAGAAAAATAACTTAACAAGTTCGCTTATTGTTTGATCCTATAGGTTCATTTAACACTGGCAGTGTGCCCAAATCATATTTAAATGGCGCACAAGTTATAAGTGGTTTCTAGTAAAACATTATAACTATCCAGGTTAAATGAAAATCGATGATCTCTTTGAACCAAACCATAATTTTATATTTAGTCCTTTTGTCACACGATATCCAAATTAAGCATAAGGCACGAAGCATGTCATCCTTATTAAGTTTAATCAATTATTTCTTGATTTCATAGTAGACTGTTCAAACAAATGATATCAATATATTAGATTGTTATATTTGAGCACGGTTATGTATTTTAACAGTCTAACTTATCAAGGGGCCCATGAATATCTCTCCCATAATTGAGAGGGACAAATTCCTTCACTATCATTCATATTCCTCTCATTGATTTATTCTATATCCAACAGTAGTCTAATTTATTATCTGATTAAAGATAACTTTAAACAACGTCAAAATATAGAATTTATCAAGTAGGAAACTATGATGAATTTAGGTCGAAGGACTTTTAATATCATTATGGCTAGAAAGTACTTATGACATGTTCCATGAAGTACTCTCACAGTGGATCATGTCTAATTCAATGTTCTCTAATATTTATTTATATTTTAACTCGATATCACAAATATCCATGACCAGTAAAATATAACCATCAAGTCACAAACATACTAATCTTAATTTATTATTGTTCTAATAATAATAATCGATCAGGGATACTTTTAGAATAGTCATTGTATTCATTGTAGGGTTTTACTATCAAGTCACGTACTTGATGACCACAAAATAAAATGCACTATTCATGGAAAAAAAAACCTCATATTATTATATAAAACATAACGACAATAGTATAAGTACAAATTGACTCTAGGGCATATCCCTAACAGTCTCCTACTTGCACTAAGACCAATTTGGCATAAGCCGTAATCCCATTGATCTAGTATGACTATCATGTTTAGACGATGGGAGAGGCTTTGTCAGTGGATTTGCAACATTGTCATCAGTTGATACCTTGCATACTTTGACATCTCCTCTATCAACAATTTCTCGAATGAGATGAAAACGTCTAAGTATATGTTTGGATCGCTGATGTGATCTTGGTTCCTTAGCTTGTGCAATAGCTCCATTGTTGTCACAATAGAGAGCTACTGGGTTCACAATACTAGGAACTACATCTAGTTCTGTAATGAACTTTTTAATCCAAACTGTTTCTTTAGCTGCAGTTGAGGCAGCTACATACTCAGCTTCTGTAGTAGAATCGGCCACGGTGTCTTGCTTTGAACTTTTCTAGCTTACAACACCTCCATTCAAACAAAATAGAAAACCTAATTGCGATCTGTAATCATCTATGTCGGACTGAAAACTAGCATCAGTGTAACCATTTACAACTAGCTCGTCTTCTTGTCCTCCATAAACTAAGAACATATCTTTAGTTCTTCTTAAGTACTTTAGTATGTTCTTGACAGCAGTCCGGTGTGTCTCTCCAAGATTTGACTGGAACCTACTCGTCTTGCTTAATGCATATGATACATCGGGTCGAGTACATAACATGGCATACATGATAGACCCTATAGCGGAAGCGTATGGTATCTTGTTCATGCACTCTTCATCATCCTTTATAGCAGGACTTTGAGTTTTGCTAAGCTTAATGCCATGTGACATTGGCAAGAATCCTCTTTTAGAGTCTTGCATACTGAACCTTTTCAGTACTTTGTCAACGTATGCACTTTGACTTAGTCCAATTAGCTTTCTAGATCTATCTCTATAGATCATTACATCTAGAATATAGGTAGCTTCACCTAAGTCTTTCATTGAAAAATAATTTCCCAACCATGTCTTTACACTTTGTAGAGTTGGGATGTCATTTCCAATAAGTAAGATGTCATCAACATAAAGTACCAAAAAGACTATTGCATTCCCACTTGTTTTCTTATAGACACAAAGCTCATCTTTATTTTTTATAAAGTTAAATTCTTTAATTGCTTCATCAAAACGAAGATTCCAGCTTCGAGATGCTTGCTTCAATCCATAAATGGATCTTTGAAGCTTGCACACTTTATTAGAATTCAAATGATCACCAAAACCCTCAGGTTGTGTCATGTACACATCCTCGAGTAAGTTTCCATTAAGAAACGCGATTTTGATATCCATCTGCCAAATCTCATAATCATAATATGCTGCTATGGCAAGAAGAATTCTAATAGATTTAAGCATTACAACTGGTGAAAAGGTTCCATCATAGTCTATACCATGAGTTTGTCTATAACCTTTTGCTACCAGTCGTGCTTTGTAAGTATGCACATTTCCCTCCGTATCTTTTTTCTTTTTGAAAACTCACTTACACCCAATGGTTTTTGAACCTTTAGGTGGATTAACCAAAGTCCAGACTTGGTTATCATACATGGATTGCATCTCAGACTTCATAGCCTCTAACCATTTTCCAGAGTCAGAACTCTTAATGGCTTCTTGATAGGAAGTGGGCTTATCATTAATCATAAGCTCCACATTGTGATCGTCAGTGATGAGAAATCCATATCTCTTAGGTTGCTGACGAACTTTATCAGATCTTCGAGGTCCTTGTTCTATAGAAGTAGGCTCATCTTGGACTTGTGAGCCATCTAATCGAGGTTCATTATTTGGTTCATGCACTAATTATGGCTCTTGAATCTCATCAAGATGTATTTTACTCCCACTAATTCTTTTGGAAATAAATTCCTTTTCAAGAAAGAATCCATTTCGAGCAACAATTACTCTATTTTCTTTTGGGAGATAAAATTGATATCCTTTAGTTTCTTTAGGATACCCCACATATATGCATTTATCCGATTTAGGTGCAAATTTATCAGATAATAAACACTTTACATAAACTTCACAACCCCAAATCTTCAGAAATAACAAACTAGGTTGTCTCCCAGTCCATATCTCATATGGCGTTTTTTGAACCGATTTAGATGGAACTCGATTTAGTATGAATGCCGCAGTCTCTATGGCATAACCCCAAAAGGAGATTGGAAGATCAGTTTGATTCATCATTGATCAAACCATATCTAATAAAGTCCGATTTCTCCATTTAGATACACCATTCCATTGAGGTGTTCCAGGTGGTGTTAATTGGGATATAATTCCACAATTTTTAAGATGCTCGTCAAACTCGTGACTTAAGTATTCACCACCTCGATTTGATCGAAGTGTTTTGATACTTTTGCCAAGCTGATTTTGTACTTCATTTTGAAATTCTTTAAATTTCTGGAACGATTTATATTTGTGTTTCATCAGATACACGTAGTCATATCTGCTGAAATCATCTGTAAATGTAATGAAGTAGTGAAATCCTCCTCTAGCATGTGTATTCATTGGTCCACATACATCAGTATGTATTAGGCTCAATAAATCAGTTGCCCTTTCATTTTGTCTCTTAAAGGGCGCTTTAGTCATTTTGCCTAATAAACAAAAATCACACATTTCGTAAGATTCTAAATCAAACGATTTTAGAAGCCCATCATGATGAAGCCTTGTTATGCGTTTCTCATTTATATGGCCCAAACGACAATGCCAGAAGTAATCTGATTTAAATCATTGGATTTCAATTTCTTAGTATTAATATTATAGATAGACTTGCTGGAAGATCCATAAAGATTGAGAATATAGAGCCCATTTGATAATGAAGCATCCCCATAAAAAAATGCCGTTTTTATTAATGGAGCAAATGTTATTCCTAATAATAAATTCAAAACCTTTTAAATCCAAACAAGAAACTGAAATAATATTCCTACTCATAGCAGGAACATAAAAACAATTATTCAGTTCTAAAACAAGCCCACTAGGCAAAATTAATTCAAAAGTTCCTACAGCTATTGCAGCAACTTTTGCTCCATTCGCAACTCGTAGGTCCACCTCGCCTTTTGCCAAGGCTCTACTTCTTTTTAGACCTTGCACATTTATACAAATGTGAGATCCACAACCGGTATCCAATACCCATGAATCAGAAATAGACAAATTAATTTCTATAATATAAATACCTGAAGCGGTAGTCTCACTGTCCTTCTTTTTCTTTGCTTCCAAATAGAGCTTGCAATTTCTTAACCAATGTCCTTATTCTCCACAATGGTGGCAAGTTCCCTCCTTTGGTGTCTTGGCCTTAGGTTTGGGTTTGAACTTGGACTTTGCCTTGTCCTTACCCTTAGTAGCCATGACTTTGCCATTTTGGTTGTTCTTTTTCCTTTTCCCTTTTTGAACCATTAGAACACTAGAAGTACTCTTCTTAATGTTCAGTTCAGCTTGTTTTAGCATCTCATGCAATTCAATAATGGATTTCTCCATGTTATACATGTTAAAATTCATGACAAACTGGTCATACTCAAGAGGTAATGAGCCCAAGATCAAATCCGTGGCCATGTCATGATTAACAGGAGCACCAAGCTAATTAAGATAGCCCTTCATTTTAAGGACATGAGCACTTACCGAGGTGCCAGAAACCATCTTACATGCATTTAACACCTTGTGAGTTTCAAATCTCTCTTGTCGTGCTTGTTCTTGGAACATTTCCTTGAGATGCACAATCATGTCATATGCCTCTACTTCTTCAAACTGTTTTTGAAGTTCAGAGTTCATAGTTGCTAGCATGAGGCAAGTAACATCGTTGGAGTCATTTTTATGCTTACTATAAGCATATTTTTCAACTTTTGAGGCGTTATTTGCTGGAGCAGGGGGAATAGGATTTTCAAGAACATAGAATTTTTTTTCTTGCTTAAGAACGATTCTTAAGTTTCGTGCCCAATCAAGAAAGTTAGTCCCACTAAACTTGTCTTTCTCGAGCACAGATCGCAATGAGTTATTCCAATTGTTTGTTGCCATTATCTACATACAAAATATGCAAAGTAATTAATTTTGAGGCTTTAATGAAAAACTCCCACTAAAAGCATTTAAACCTTTTGAAACTTCAACATTTTGATGTTTCGAAGTGGGTAAATTTTTTTTTTTATAAATATTTTATTTTAATCATAAGTAAGCTTTGGCTTTAATCTTATAATTAAATAAAAATCAAATTTTTAATGAGATAGGCATCAAATGTCCCGGCTAAAATATCTCATATAATGCCCTAGGCCCAAAACTATTTTGATAGCCCAGTTAAGTCAAACCATATCAAACATATGGAAAACTATTTTTCATCTTGTCTCACTTAGATAATCAAAAGCATCCTACTTTGACAGGAATGGCCATATGATGATCCAAGTAATAACAAGTGTTTGATTTTGGAAGGCATTTAACACTTAATTTTTTTTTAATAAAAATTTGATTGTAGTAAGCATGAAATAAACATATCAAATATGCATGAATGACATAAATAAAAGTGACATAGCATGGCCCATAACCTATGTTGATCATCACGAGCAAAGTGAAGATCAAGGTGGTCAATCTAGGTATATGAACTCCTTCAGCATTCTCTAATGCCTTGAGCATACTCCTCCTTGGTTGTGAATGTTGGCCGCCATCTTCTTTTACATTAGATAGTAAAATTAAAATAATACCTATTCTAGGAAAGCAGTACAATTTTACAACAATGAAAAACGACACGCAGGCCGTATTTAAAAATTACAACTTAAAACAACCAGAATATAACTTGCCAATCACATTGGGATAAAACGGGCCGTGCTATGCACTATTCAAAATAATCCACAACTACAATAAAAAACACAAATGAATAACACATAACGAACAGTTAGTTGGGGTTGCAAGGGGCAACGTGAATAACACATAATTACATTTACAGATGATTTCAACAGATATGGCTACGTGTATTTAATGAAACACAAATATGAATCATTCCAGAAATTCAAAAGCATTATCTACATACAAAATATGCAAATTAATTAATTTTGAGCCATATCTGCTGAAAACTAGCATCAGTGTAACAATTTATAACTAGCTCGCCTTCTTGTCCTCCATAAACTAAGAACATATCTTTAGTTCTTTTTAAGTACTTTAGTATAACATAACGACAATAGTATAAGTACAAATTGACTCTTAGGGTTGGACTATAAGAGGTTCGAGGGTTTTAAGAAAACCCTAGCCGTCTTTTCAAGGGTCTAATTCTGTTGAGAACATTCATGCCATTCTCTACCAGAAAAAAACCATTTCAAACCCTAGGCGCTAGCACTCCCCGGGTGACGAGTGAGTTCGCAGTGTATATTCGATAGAGGACGTTCGCGCACTGCAGCGTCTGGTGATCGTTCGGGTTGCACGTGCAGCAGCACCATCGGAGTCGAAGGATATCGATTTCACTAACCAGAGGTAATTATGCAAACCTACGATCTTCTTAATCATTTACTTAGATCTTCGGAAGGGATTCGTGGATATTTTCCGCGTTTAGGAGTCCACAAATCCTAACAGTGGTAAATTATAACATGGATTATTAATTGGAATGTCATTTTTTTTGCTATCATATCTATCACTCCAATTTATTGGTCCCTCAGAGCTTGTGAAACCTTCACCATCAAATGTATGCACCGTTGAATCAACATTCACTGCAGCAATGACCATATGTGACTGAGATGCTATACCATGTGCTGGAGTGGTGGTATAACGACGGTTGTGTTCCTCCTGGTATGTACCAAGTTCTAGACTTTGTGTAGAAACCAAGAGATGTTCAAGGTTGACCAAGTTGCATCTACCACCTCCAGATATGGGTCGAATATTAACTGTCCCAACATTACTACCAGTTGAACTAATGTATTCAATTCCTATACTGTTTACAGCTGCTCTTGTATTATCTATTAGTTGGTAAAATGCTTGGGGTTGCATGTAATTAAAAGTTTCCCCTACAATGCCAATAGGGAGTTGAGAAAATGAATTGTGTTGTTCTTGAAGCGAATGACCCAATCTCGTGACTTGATTTAGCATTGCCACGAATAAACCCATTGTTGGGGATAACCTCATATAAATGACTCGGGCATTGGGAAGTCACCTCGGAATAACTCACATGTAGTTGAATGCTCTGGGATTTAAATTCATACGACAATATCCATAAAACCTCCATATCGTCGTCATTGCTAAACTCATTTGTAGCATATTGTTGATCAGATCCATAAAGAAATAGATGTCTCAGTGTAATCTTGATTGTCACATTTCTTCCTCCCAATCCAAGATATGTACGAACCTTGTCAACTAGTTTTGAGTAAGATATTCGACGTCGGAGAATGCAAGTTTTTTTAATCGCTCCATCGAACTGTATAGAGCCCCGATAATAGCACCGTATGTGACAATCCCAAAAAAAAACACAGCACAATAGGTGGTTCCAAAACATTCATGATTACTAAGTTAGCACAATTTGAAATTTACAAGATGCTATACCATTATCAGAAAATTAAAATCAAACAACCAGGCATAGCAATTTGAACATTTTTGCCATAGGGGGATCAAAGTTTCCATCTTGAAAAAACCTTATAGTAGAGTAAAACATAAAATGAAAAGCCATTCTAAATAAGCACATTGGTTGAAAAATGTAAAGAAAAGAAGTGTATGTTAATGGATGAAGTTACCTTGATACTTAAATTTGTAAAATGACGAATCAAATGCCATCAACATAATTGGTATTCGCAGAGATTGCCCACTGAGAAAATGATCTGGCCAGCAATGATTTTTGCAGATTTGTGTGAAATAGGCTCAGAGCTAGGTGGTTTATTGTGGGTGAAAGTCGCATTTATGTGATGTGACCTTAGGGGATAATTTTTTTTTAACAAAGTTCCAGCATACACATAAACAAACTCCTTACATACACAAAAACAGATTTCCTGCATCTATCCTATACAATAAATAACAATCTCCAACATGCCAAAACTATTCAAACCATTCAAACACCATCCACATTATACATTCAGACTATATCTGAATGTGTAATACGGCAAAATGAATCACAGAAGCATGCAAAACGTAGTAGCGGAAGCAACAAAACTATACCTTTACGTTTTATAATGATAGATTATTTAGGCTTTGAAACACTTGTTCCAATGATTTCTGCAACGCTCCTAGTTGATCCTGGTATGCTTGGTTCTGGATCACATCATTGTAAACGCCGGCTTCATCTCATTCACGCGAAACTTTTGAGCTTTTGGAATATGGCCACTACCTTTTCCTTCAGCCGGTGAAAACTTCAATTAGATTCAAGAAAAATGGTCTTCGTTCACTTTTATTCAATCCCAGAGAGCGACCAAGAGAGTGAAATAAAAATCATCTCCTTTTTGTTATCCTTTCATGCCAAACGATACGGGATCCATCCCGTGTTTTTTTTAATTTTTTTTTATTTTACCCTTAGTCTCATTTATTAAGCCAGATAAAATTATTTGCTCTTGGACTTGAACACCCATAAATAATAAGTCTCAATTATTTATTTTTTAGGTTTAATAAAACAGCTCAATAAATAATTAACAAGTCTAAATAGACTAATATAAAATATCAGGCATTTTATCTAGTTTATATCTAGGTTAAGTTTCTAATTATTTAATCTGAGCCTTGGGCCCTGAATAATTAATTAACCAATTAAACTAGATAAAATATATACTCTCTCTTGGACCTTTTATTTTATTCTAATCCAATAATAAATTAGATTACTTAAATAAAATAAAATAAAACCCATAATTATTAAGACCAATTCCTTAACCTAAATATGTCAGGACTTAAAAGCTATTTTGGGGGACAAAACACACATCGCCTTGATTACTAAAATGACTAAAATACCCCTGTTATATAAATAGCTGTATTTTATATTTTAAATATTTCATAATATCACCATAAAGAAATATTGACCCCAAGGACAATGTTGCGTTAACAAAGTCTCCGACCTACAAGTGTAATGACTAAAATATCCCTCTACGCATCATCGTACATTTAGAGATGAGGAGTATACTAACGCCTCTCTAAAAGACATTTACCATCCTTAGACCTCTAATCCAATGATCCATGACTATTGGAATGTTTCCACTTTCCAAGGGAGCTATCCTAAAGCAAACATCTAAGTCATGTTCCCTAGGGCCCTGAATATTTAGATCATTTGAACAGACACAATGGGCGATATAATGCAGAAACTATCTTGTACAAGTATGTCTTAACTAACTACTCATACATACCCAACATACATGTATAACGGCTCTACAAAAGAACCTCAATTACAACATATCAAAGTATATACTTCCAACTTCGTCAGACTACCAACTAATACTTAAGCTGTAGAGTATTAGTCCACGTTGTAGTAGTAATAGTTTGGGTTTCTTCTCTTCTAAATAGTACTTTTAGAAACCACTATTATAGGTCTTGTTCTACGTATTCGAAATACGCTCATGCTATGAAGTGAGTGAACTACTCACTGGCTAAAGGTAAGCCATTCCCCATTTGAAATTTATAACACAATAACCTAACACATGATGAGATTCTCAATCTCATCAATCGGTTAAGAATAAACATTTATGTATTAAGTAACCCGTGATCCATACCTTACTGTGAAAGACCATCATTCACATGGATCACTTACTTAAACACAATGGGTCCTTTCCAAATGCAAATCATGCACAAATAAAATGCAAATTCACAAACAAATTTTGAGAATAAATTCTTTTATTAACAAATTCTATAATTACATCAGAAACCTAGTCTAGAGGGCATACATTTCAACAATCTCTCACTTGCACTCTAAGATTAAGAAAGTCCGTAGGTGCCCACTCCTATGGCATCTAAGTGTCTTGAAGACTCTCTCAGCCAAAGGCTTGGTGAAGGAATTTGCTAAGTTGTTTTTTGAGGCTATCTGTTCCACCACGATTTCTAGTCTCTGGATGAAATCTCAGATCAGGTGGTACTTTCTCTTGATGTGCTTCCATTTCTTGTGGTTTTTAGATTCTTTGGATTGTGAGATTGTTCCAGAGTTGTCGCAATATATCACACTCGATCTGTTCATGTGTAGCACAACTCTAAGTTCTAAAAAGAACTTCCAGAGTCAGACTGTTTCCTTGAATGCCTCCGAAGCTGCTACATACTCAACTTCCATGATTGAGTTAGCAATGCAAGGTTGCTTGATACTCCTCTATGAAATAGCTCCTCCTCACATGGTGAAGACATATCTACTAGTGGATTTTCTCTCATCCTTATTTGCCTGGAAGTCTGAGTCTGTGTATCCAGTAGGCACCAAGTCATCAGCCCTATAAATCAAAATATAATCTTTTGTTCCTTTGAGGTACTTGAGAATATGCTTTACAACTTGCCAATGAACCTCTCCAGAGTTTAACTAGCGTAGGGAATCCTACTCATCCTGTCTTTTTCGTCTTGAGACTTAGGACAGTCCTTAGAACAAAAAGATAACCTATGTCTGCAAGAGATTAGAGCTCACTTGCATGAGTCTATGCTAAACTTGGTCAGTATCTTGTCAATGTATGTCGTTTGAGATAATCCTAACATTCTGTACTTTCTATTTCTAAGAAGTTTAACCCCGAGAATGTAATTGGCTTCTCCCAAGTCTTTTATACTGAATTGACTAGACAGTCAAACCTTAGCAGATGACAATGTTCCTACATCATTCCCAATAAGTAGAATGACATCCACATATAGGACAAGAAAAATCACATTAATGCTTTCCAATTTTCTGTACACGTATGATTCATCCTCTTTTTGAATGAAACTGTAAGACTTTATAGTCTCGTCAAAATAAATGTTCCATGCTCTAGATGTCTACTTAAGTCCATAAATGGATTTCTTAAACTTGCAAATCATATTTTCTGGCCTTTAGCAATAAAACCTTCCGATTGGGACATATAGATGTCTTTGCTAAGATGACTATTAAGAAATGCCTTCTTGACATTCATTTGCCATATCTCGTAGTCGCAATGACATGCAATGGCAAGGAGGATATGGATGGATTTAAACATGGTTATCGGGAAAAGGTTTTCTCATAATCGTTTTCCTCTTTCTGAGTATACCCTTTAGCCACAAGCCTAACTTTAAAGGTTTCCACCTTCCCATCCGCTTCCCTCTTCCTATTGTATAGCCACTTACACCTAATGGGTTTTATCCCTTTAGCTGAGGCTACAAGATCCCAAAATTGATTAAAGTACATAGACTCAATCTCGACTTTTATTGCTTCATGCCATAGATTTACATCGGCATCAGTAATAGTCTCCTAATATCTAGCGGGATCTTGTTCCTAATAGTCAGAGACCAGCTCGAAAGCCTTTTCAATCCATCTTTATGAAACCCTAGATACTCTCCCACTACGACGAGGCTCCATTTGAACAGATTCTTGAGGTTGTGCCTCTTCTTGTTCTACAATCGGGTCTGAAGAAATTAATTCCGAAGATAACTTCTCCTCGAGTTCCAACCTCGTGAACCTTTAGTGGAAGTACTTTGATCATCCTCCAAGTATCTAGCATTAGTACTTACCAGTACTTTCTGCTCTTTGGGATGATAAAAGTAACCTCTTTTTGTCCCTTTTAGATACTCAACAAAATAGTATAATTCTGATCTTGGTTCTGGCTTGTCTTCCTTGATCAGTACATATGCTGGACAGCCTCATATCCTGAGATGATTTAGACTTAGCTTATACCCAGTCACATCTCATAGGGCGTCATACGTACTAACTTGGAAAGCACCAAGTTCAGAATGTATGCCTCTATTTCCAAGGCATATCCCCAAAAAGAGACCAGAAGAGTAGTATGTGACATCATACTTCGGACAATTTTCATTAATATCTTGTTCCTTCTCTTAGATACTCTATTCTACTGGAGTGTGCCCATTGTAGAGAGTTGGGATACTATCCCATGATGTACTATATAATCCTTGAATTCACCAAGCAGGTACTTTCTATCACGATCCGATCATAAGGTTTTGATCAGTTTACCTATTTGATGCTCCACTTCAACCTTAAACTCTTTGAACTTGTAAAAAGAGTTAAACTTGCGCCTCATCAAGTAGACATAACTAAACCTTGTACAATCTCCGTGAAAGTGATGAAGTACTTAAAACCCCCTCTAGCTTGTATAGACAAAGGACTACACACATCAGTATGAACAAAGCTCAATATCTCCTTGGCTCTATCAGCCTTTTGGGTGAACAACCTTTTGGTCATTTTTTTCATAAGACATGATTCATACTGAGGCCAACTTTCCAATCTTAATGAGCCCAATGGTCCATTATAGATTAATCTTTGAATCCTAATTGAGTTAATATGACCCAACTTTAGATGCAAAAAATATGAGTTATTGACATTGGTATTTCTATTCTTGTTTAAATGTTCAGATTGAGCGTTATTTATTTGATTGTTTATAGGATTTAAAAAGAATAAATTTCTATACATGTGCCATATACATAAAACTTCTCCATTTCTACTGATAGTAATACCAGAATTAAAAGAAATAGAATATCCATAATTTATTAGCTTTGCAACTGAAATCAAATTCTGTCTAAAACCAGGTACATATAAAATATCCTTCAAAATAACTACTCTATTACAATAAAAAATGAGATATAGCTCTTCTTCTGCGAGGGCCCATACTTGTGCTCCATTTCTTACTCATAGTCCTTGCTCGCTCTTCTGGAGTCTTCTTATCTTCCTAAATCTCTGTAAGGAGTTACAAATATGATCAGTGGCTCCAGATTCAACAATCTAAGTGGAAGTTGATCCAACCATTAAAACTGACTCTAGATAGAGAACAATACCTGTAGGGTTTTTCTTGGTCTGAAGCTTTAGACACTCATTTTTCCAGTGTCCCTTCTACCTGCACTTGAAGCGCTTGCCATTGGGCTTGTTGGGCTGGTTCTTGGACTGGATTGGTGCGTTCCCCTTTTTCTTCTTGATTTTTCTGGGCTTGGGCCTAGTTTTAGAAGAAGAAATCCTAGCAATCATAGCTTTGGACTATGGTTTCAAGACATTCTCTGCCACTTGGAGCTATTTTATTAACTCGATTAAACTCATGTTTAACTTGTTCATATTATAATTTAACTTGAATTGAGTAAAAGAACCCGGAAGAGATTTGAGAATCATGTCCACTTGGTTCTCGGGGTCAATAACAGCCCCTAAAACTTTTGCTTCCTCGAAAGTAGCAATTATCTTGACCATATATTCTCTAACTCAGGCAGAGTCATGTATGGGTCTTCTACCGCCATTACTCTACTAGTGCAGTAATGAGGGCGTGATTAACTTATATATGTCCAACTCCCCCAAAACCAGCATTTTCCACCAACTCCATGACTCTGCCTGAAAGGGGAGTATGCTCACAAAATGCAGAATCGTATCGTCTAAACACCAATAGAGTCTCACAGGCACGTTAATCCTAGACCATACCAATGAAGAACGGTGATTCGGCTGAAGAGATAATAAACCATCTACAAGAGGGTCAGGATGGATATCTACGTGCATGTGATCTATCCTACCTATTTAAAGTAAATTAAAACAATTAATGTAAGACCTTGAGGAAAAGAGTTAGAAGGTGGAAAGGTAAAATAAAAGGAAATAAAATCGTGGAAAAGAAAATGAAAAGAAATGAAAGAAAATGAAAATTGGTTTTCATTGTGCGTAGAATGAAATTTCAAATCTTGATTAGATCTTCTAAACCCTAAACTAAAATAACTAAAAATGAATTCCAAAATATAAACCAAATTTAACTCTTAATTTAATCTCTTAACTAAAAATGAATTCCAAAATAGAAACCAAAATTAACTCATTAATAGGAGCAATCAACTAGTCAATGAATCTTAAATTTTTTCTTCTACAAAGTCAAAATGCATAATTTGATATTGATGGGAATTTACCGTGTCTGGGCTTCAAGCCACTTAAAACATTTTCTTTCACCCTCTAGTCCACTTAAATCATTTTGTTATATCCTACTAGCATTTGAAATGGGGAAAAAATGCTCAATAAAATCAATAATTAAGAACATATCAACCAATTAACTAAAGCTATATAAGAGTAAGAAAATCTTTAGAATCCTAGTATTATACATATCAAATACAAAACTTCAACTAAAAACAAAAATTTGATTAACGCTGTCATTTGGAGAGTGATACCTATAAATTGGAATATTTCACTAGTCAATGAATCTTGAATTGAACTTGAAACAACGCCCCGAAATAGGAGGAAGCTACGGAATTGAATCCAAGAATTTCAAACTTTGTCTTCTTTCAGCTCAGTCTGGTGCAAATGGGTTACCGCGTTTGTCCACAACTTCCGCAGAGATGCCGCTTCCGGAACAGATTTCTCGCCGGTGCATAGCTTTTTGGGTCTGCCTTGATCGCACCGGGAAGAAGAAATGGGGAACAAGAATGGTTAGCTCATTGTGGGTGAATGGTTAAGTAATGCGACCTGTTTTATTTTTTAAAATTATCAATTCTTGCTTTAAACTAATTTTCTAAATGTGACCTTATTTTATATAATCGCATTTCGAAACGTTATAAATGAAATTCTGGGAATGATCGTCCCATTGTCGTAATTCCATATCAAAACAACACCATCTTACGGAATCTCCATTGGTAAAGGCATTTAACCTTTCCTTGCCTTTGGGAAAAAGAGAAAAGAAAGAAAAAAAAAAAAAGGCCTTGTATCGTTCACGTGCTCCACACGTGTTCTACTCTCCCTCAAACGGATCCCCGTCTCTTCGCTCTCCGTAGCTTACACTGCAGAACTGAAAAACCAGAGAAGGGAGAGATCTCTACGAGACATATAGAATTGAATCCTAAATCCTTCAGCACTTCAATCCGATATATATGCTTTTCCAATAAGAATTAGACGCAGATACACGCGGGGTGTGCGTTTTTTGCCATTAGAAATGGCGGCTTTCATGGCGGTACTGGAGGCAGATCTACGAGCTCTGTCTACTGAGGCGCGCCGCCGCTATCCCGCCGTTAAAGATGCTGCCGAACATGCAATTTTGAAGGTTTGAATGATTCCCTGATTTTAATTCAATCGTTTGTCAATTAAATGCTGTGAATTTAATTAAGAAGAGTCTTGACTCTGTTGAAGTGATCAATTTAATGCAACTGCTATTTTACTAATTTTGGAAGAAATGGGGAAGTGAACTTTCTCAAGATCGCTGAAAAATGTTTGATAATGACCAGTAATATGCGAAATTTTCTGTCTTTTCTGCTCTATTATGTGTTTTGAAAGAGGTGTGGTATTGTGATATGTGAAAAAGCATTCTTTTTGATAAAGATATATTAGCTGAAACAAATGGTGATACTTGCAGCTGAGATCATTGTCGAGCCCAAATGAAATTGCGCATAATGAGGATATCCTGAGGATATTTTTGATGGCTTGTGAAGTTAAAACTGTGAAGTTAAGCGTGATTGGGTTGTCTTGTCTGCAGAAGCTAATATCCCATGATGCAGTTGCTCCATCAGCTCTCAAGGAGATTCTTGTCACCTTGAAAGATGTAAAGACTAACGTGTCCTCCAGCCTCTGCTATGTGGCTTCTATTGATATTTTTTTTTAGTTTTGCTTTGTTCTGGAAATGTTTGTTTGTTTTTGGCTAGTCTTATCTGTCTGCTTATTGTAACTCAAGGCATTGCATAACCTGCCATCCCCCCGGGCGCCCCAGCAACAACAACAACTAAGTTGTAGTCCCAATAATTTGGGCTCGGCTACATGAATCAATACTGTGGTCATCTACATGAATTCTCTCATTTCACTTCTTTCTATTCACAGTCATACTCTCATCTAAATCCAATAGAGATATATTTCTTTTAATCACCTACATCCATATTTTTTTAGACCTGCCTTTACCTTTATCCAATCTATCCTGCCTCCATCCCTCAGTTCTCCTAACAGGAGCATCCCTCAGTCTTCTCTGTATATGTTTTAAAAAAAAAAAAACAATGAAGGAAGAAAGAAAGAGGCTCCATGCGATTGGGTTCAAGCTACTTAAATCTTGTGGAAGCAAAGATTTGAGCTGTTCGAAAATAAATACTCTGTTGTCTTATAACTGGACTTAACCACCCTTCACGCAAAGCCAAAGTACTCTACCGTAATTTGTATGCCAAAGTGGAGGAGTATCTACTTCAGTAAGCATGTAAAATTTTTCATTTTATTGCTAAGACCATTTAGAAACTTAATATTTGCTGCAGGTATTGCATTTCTTCCATTATTACTTACTTGACTTAGATTAGAGCATTCAGATATTCAATACCACTGGTAGGGAAAAAGATGGTAATATATGTTTACTTGTTTAAGATAATCTCATGATTGAAAAATTCAGTGCATAAAATAGCTGATCTAGTTAATCAATGAGGCAATAATGAGTCATTGTGGTGCAATTTTCCTTTTAGATTAAAAAAGAAAGATTATAAATGAGGATTAGCAATGAAGTTATATGATGGAGGTTAAGTCCTCCAAATAGATGGTTGAAGTGAGTTGGGTGTGATATCCTGTATGAAATTTTGATGAGCCTTATAGGTCTTGAACTAGGGGATACAAGCTGACATAAAGATCTGCAGTGGTGGAGGAGGAAAAATGTGGATATTCTGGTGAATATTCGGTATAAAAATGCATATCAGGAGTACATTGTAAATGCTACTGGAAGAAGGGAGGTATTTATTGCACTAATAGATGGGACAGTTCTGCAATCATGCAGAGTTAGTATTACTTTAGGACAATTTGGATGAACCAAAAGGGTGGGGGGGGGGGATAGGATATCAATGACACATGAACTAAGATGCGTCCTCTGAATTTTCATGAACACAAAGCCAAAGAAATAAACACTATTAAGTTCCCCTTAACTGTTATGTTTGTTTCTTGTTGTTGTTGTTTGTTGCATCTAGAGGCTTTGGAGTGATTTGGTGCACTTTGTGCCATATTAGAATGAATTTATGTTTAGCAAGGTTTTTGTCTAATTAAAAACTGAAGTCTTAGTGGAAACTTAGCTGCTATTTATGCTCTTGAAAGTACCCCAGTTTGGCATAATGATTGATTGCATTTGGAGGTGAAAATAAGACAGAAATAGAGGGAATATACAGTCACAACCTCCTGTTATTTGAAATGGGAAAAGAGGGGTATGAGGAAGTAAATTCGAAAGGCCCTTTTAACCTCTTCTTCCCAGTTTTTTCTCCCATTTTATAAATGAAAAGAGTTGAAGACAAATTACTAATTGCTGTCATTATCTTAGATATTCTGGATTGGTGTATCCTCTAATTGTAGCCCCATATAAGCTATCCCTTTCCTTTCTCTTAATAAAATGTTCTTTATCTAAGATAGAATACACCCTCCGTTAAAATTATTATGTAAAGAAAGGTCACACAACCTCTTCTATACAGCTCCTGTTTGCCTTTTCAATGAGTTGCAATGGCACCCTTTTTGCTCTCCCTTCCCCTGCCATTCCTGATCTAAGCGTTTCCTGAGGAGGAGTTTTGCTCTCCCTTGAGTTAGAAGAATATCTTGGAACTGCTATAAATGCATACAAATTTTTCCTTGCAGAACCAAGAACTACAATGTAGCAAAGTAAATCTCTCTGATAAAGTTGTATAAGTTATCTTGTAGAATTCCTTAAGTTTGATTTATTTCAGCTATTTGTACTGCTACTGTTCTTTAATACAAGTGATGCAGGGTACTTCTGGGGTTATAGAATTCTACTTTATGAAGTAACTTATTTTCGTTTTCCTTTTGGGGAGGGCAGAGAAGGGTTGTGATGTGGAGAGGGAGTCGTGCCTCGATCATGCATTTAGCATCACAGCAACTTGGTGTCTTTGGCTCCATTTTCAACATAGATGGACTCTACTTGTGTTTATGATATAATAACGTAATTCTTCCTTTGCAGAAAATGTATCTCGATGATATAGGAATGTCACATGTTTTTCCTGCAAAATGTAATATTTGCTTCCTTTTCAAGAGTTTTTTTGATATGGAGCATTTGTTTGCAAATAGTTCCTTTATATACTGTCAATAGTTAAAAAGTACTTATTGTTTTTTTTTTTTTTTTGGTTTGTTCTTTTTCTTTTCTTTTGATCCAATTTGATACTTAAATCTCATTTTCCTTATTCTCAATTTTGTTCCCCTGAAGCATGGTGAAATGGCAGATGAGAGTGTGCAACTTAAAACTTTGCAGACCATCCTCATAATATTTCAATCTCGTTTGCAACCTGATAATGAGGTAATGAGTGAATTCTCCACTTTCTTTGTGTCGTGTATGGTTCTGTCTTTCCTTAGTGCTAGCGTGTAGTTTTCTGTTGTGCAGTTTTAGGGAGACAAAAGGGGAACTTGTGTTCTTCAGGAGTATTGTACTCATAATAGTTTTGGTTTTCTCTTTGTATCCCTGCATATTATGATGGTGGGAGGTGCAACTCTTTATTTTCATTTTCCATGCCAAGGTTGGGCGCCTACATTGTGCTTGTCTTATTGACGATTTTAACCATTTTTTATTTGGAAATATCCGGTTATATAAAGATGTTAGGTTATCTTTGGGATCCTTTTGAAAATTCATGCTAAGGATTCCTCCTTGTATTTGTTATTTAAGCATATGGCATGAAAGGCTGCTGGTTTTCTGAAAGATTTGGAATTTAAATTATACTCCCTCCATCCCAACAAAATTGACCTACTTACTATTTTGGGCTGTCCCAAAACATTTGACACTTTCTTTAAAAGGAAAGTTTTTACTATACAATTTATTATAAAATAATCAATATACCCCACATATATTATTTTTGTATACTTAGATTTGACATAAAGTATTGTGGGACCCACATATTTCTTATTTTTATTATACTATACTATATTATATTATTATTATATTCTAACTTTTACTTTTACATAAAATATTGTGCCAAGTCAACCACTATCAATTTTAGTGGGACAGAGGGTGACATTGATTCATTTTGTGTTGGCCAATAGCATACAACAACAACAACAAACTAAGCCTTAATCTCAAGAAACTTGGGGTCGGCTACATGAACCAATGTCAGGCAACGTATGGTCATCCACATGAATCCTCTCTCTCCATTTCCTTCTATCGACCGTCATACTCTCATCCAAATCTAACAAAGACATATCTCTCTTAATTACCTCTATCCATGTCGTTTTAGGCTTGCCTCTATATCTGTCTAACTTATCCTGCCTCCCTCCCTCCCTCAATGCTCCTAACAGGAGCATCTCTCGGTCTTCTCTGTACATGTCCAAACCAACGGAGACGGCTTTCTCTTATCTTTTTCTCCATAGATGCCACTCCCACCTTTTCTTTAATGGTCTCATTTTTTACTGTATCCTTTCTAGTATAACCACACATCTACCGTAACATATGCATCTCAATTATTTTCATTTTTTGAATATGACACCTTTTAACTGCATAACATTCCATGCCATATAGCAAAGTAGGTTTTATGGCTGTTCTGTAAGAACTTTCTCTTTAGATTCAATAGTATATTACGATCACATAAAAGACCAGTCGCACTCCTCCATTTCAGCCAACCCGTCATAACTTGGTGTGCAACGTCACCATCGAGCTCTCCGTCTTTCTGAATAATAGATCGTAGATATTGGAAGCAATCACCTACTGGTATACCTCTACCATTCAAAGTTACACTCTGAGTTATATTTCTGCTACTACTGAACTTGCATTCCATATATTCTATTTTACTCCTACTAATTCTAAAGCCCTTGGATTCCAATGTCTATCGCCACAACTCCAATTTAGCATTTACACCGACTTTAGTCTCATCAATCAACACAATATAATCAGCAAACAACATACACCATTGCACAGCCTCCTGTATAGTGTAGGTCAACTCGTCCATAACGGTGGCAAAAAGGAAAGGGCTAAGCGCTGATCCTTGATGCACCCCTACAGTAATAGGAAACTCTGCAGTCACTCCGGCGCAACTCTTTACATTTGTACATGCGCTCTCATACATATCTTTAATGAGAGTAATATACTTTAGCGATACACCTTTCTTGGCTAGCACCCGCCAAACTATTTCTCTAGGCACTTTGTCATAGGCTTTCTCCAGGTCAATGAATACCATATGTAAGTCTTTCTTTCTTTCCCTATAATATTCAATCATCTGCCGTAATAAATGAATTGCCTCCGTAGTGGAATGCCCAGGCATAAAACCAAATTGATTATCTGAAATTTGTATAATGCCCCTTAACCTCTGTTCAATCACTCTCTCCCAAAGCTTTATAGTATGACTTATGAGTTTAATCTCATGGTAATTGGCATAATCTTGAACATCCCCTTTATTCTTGTACAGAGGAATCAGAGTACTCTTCCTCCACTCTGTGGGCATCTTATTAACTCTATATATCTTGTTGAATAGACTTGTTAACCACGTAATACCTATTTCTCCTAAACACTTCCAAACCTCGATCAGTATACCATCTGGTCCCACTGCTTTTTTTGGTTTCATCCTTTTAAGGGCATCTCAGACTTCATGCTTCTGAATATGACGAATACCCTCACAGTTACGTCTTTGTTCGAAATCGCAAGGCTACCCATACTCGGAAGTTGGACTTGACTCCTATTAAATAACTTATTAAAATAGGACCTCCGTCTCTCCTTTATTTCTTCGTCTTTAACCAAAACTCTGTGGTTGTCATCCTTCACACATTTCACTACACCGATATCTCTCGTCTTCTTCTCCCTGAAACGCGCCAGTCTATATATGTTCTTCTCCCCGTCTTTAGTATCCAACTTTTCATATAAATTCTTGTAAACTATGGATCTTGCTTTTCTAACAGCTTCTTTAGCTTTTCTTATCGCGACCTTGTATTTCTCAAAATTCTCATCACTCTTGCACTTTCCTAAGTTTCTATAGCACTCTCTTTTACTCCTTACGGCTTCTTTCACTCCGTCGTTCCTCCACGACATGTCCTTGTTTAGAGGTACTCTTCCTTTAGATTCACCAAGCAATTCCTTAGGGAGAATATTGTAGAAATATATTTGAGGTTCATTTAAGTGGGGATTTCTGAGTTAGAATAGAAATATTCTTTTGATAAGCAGTTTTCCTTTTCATATATGCCACAATTTTGTGGGAGAACCTTCTCAGTCCATGGAACTTTAAACACTTTTATTAGCTAAAGAAAAAGACTATCTAGTTTGGCTTTATCAAATTTATTGTGGTGGTATTGATTTCTTTCCTCTTGTTGTCTTTCTTAAGCGAGCACGTTTAACTTGAAAGTCGGTGTTGATATCAGCATTTTGGAAAAGAACAATTAATCTGCAATTTTCTTTTACTTCAACTTTTAAGACAGGAGTGGAAGAGAGCTGCATTTTGAGAGAATGTTTTATAAGTTTTCATTTACCAAATTATTTTCCTGCTTTGGCCGGACAAGTGGGAATTGCAATCCAAGTTAGCTATTTTGGTTCTGCAAACGTGCTTCTTTTAACAAAAAATTGAATGTCAGGAGAATATGGCTCAAGCTCTTGGTATCTGTCTTCGCCTTCTTGAAAGCTGCAGATCCTCTGACAGCGTGAGAAAGTAAGTAGTTGAAAACTGTCTTTGATTGTGTAGGTCCCAAATTTTTGTTATAGTTTTGAGGCCTTCCCCCTTGCTCTGCGTTCTTTACATTTTTGTTTGTTGGCTTAATCTCCTACTCAGTTCTACTGCTAACTGTTATGTTTTGTCTGTGTGGCTTTATAGCACTGCTGCAGCAACCTTTCGACAGGCAGTGGCCTTGATATTTGATCATGTGGTTCATGCCGAGTCACTTCCTACTGGCAAAAGTGGTTCTGGTGGATACATTTCTCGAAGTACCTCAGTGACCAGTGATGTTAACCGCAATATAAACAGACTAGCGTATGCCGTTTTATATATCAGTTGATTCTCATGATGTCTCTACCTCTTTAATTGTGTGTGGTATTCTGAATTTTTTCTCCTGGTGTTTACACATGCATGGATTGGCTTTGTTGTATGTGGTTGATGATATATTTTCGCTTGATTAAACTTATCCTTTGGTGTTATATATAAATGTTGTTTAATATCCTGTCCTTTTTTCATGTTTTGGTAACTCAACTTTTTTGTTTTGGGTAAATATGTAACTCTGCCTTCATTGAACAGGTCACTAGATGCAGAATTTACTGGAGGGCAATCTTTAATGAGGGTCACTTTAACTAATTCTGGAAAGCTTGGGCTTCGCTTGCTTGAGGACCTGACAGCTCTTGCTGCAGGTGGATCTGTATGTGCTAATTCACTATCGATAATTGCTTTGCTTGATAAAGATGTCTTGCCAATAGACTTGCTAGGCCCAGAAAGTCCTCACTGATTTTCCATGTTTAAGATTCTGGCATTTACATACTTATAAACCACTTAATTGTTTTATTGTTTCAGGCTATCTGGTTACAAGTCATCTCAATTCAGCGGACATTTGTTCTTGATCTACTTGAGTAAGGAATCTTCCTTTGCTATCTTTTTGGATTCTGCTTTGTTGTTATATCTTGCATCACATAGTCTGAGATACAACTTTTTGTGCAGTGCATCCAATGCATTTCAATATTAATAACGTAGATAAATTTTTTTAATATATAAAATATCCGAACTAAGAGTATAACTTCCTGTACATTATGCAATATATTTCAATATTAGTAATGTGGTTTTTTTTTTTTAAATTTTCTTTTGTAATTTTAGAAGGAAAATTGGTAGCTCTTGTTGCTAACAGGAGGTAGCTACCCTTGGGGGAGCAACAAAGATGTGGGAAACAGGGTAAATAAAGTTAATTTTGCCTGATGAGAAAGTGTTCATTCTAATTAAGCATGGATATTGGCAAGCACATGTTATCCTTAACTTGAGGAGATTTATCCCAATTGAGTTTATAGTTATTCACATTCTAATTCACATTCTAAGATATTGTTTTTGACTGTAAGTACTGGTTAGTGATACATAAATAAGGTTAGGGGGTTAAGTGATGTGTAGTGAAGCATGGAGGATGTTTAGTGGATATCTCTATTTGTTTATCCAAATACTTAAAACAATATCTTTGTAGGTTGTATGGGTTTTCTTGTTATTTTTCATGACTCTCCTAATATAGGCATGAAAATATCTTAGAGAATGACCTCTATCAGAAATTTAAGGTGACATTAATTAAAATTGCCTTTTGGAGGAAAAGTGAATTGATAAAGGTCTCTGTAATTTTATATATGCGTTGTGCGAGGAATTTTCTTATTACTAACAAGTTGGGTATCGGAAGCAATTGATACTATTTTGCTTCTCACTTTTGTCGCTCAGGTTTGTCCTATCCAATTATGTGGTTTTGTTCAGAACCTTGGTTCCTTATGAACAGGTGCTAGTGAACTATATTGACCTTGAATACTGTTTACTTCATTTTTTTCATGATCTGCCATTATTCTCATCTTCTCAAGAGTGCCTGGAAAATCAACAGGTTCTGCGTCACCAAATATGCTCTCTCCTTATGACATCACTTCGTACGAATTCTGAGGTAATATTTCTCTCTAAATTTTGCACCCCGAAACCAAAAAAAAAAAAAAAAAAACCCACAAAAAAAAAAAAAAAAGACTTTCTGTTAGTGTTTGAAACTTTTGGTGTTCTATTTATGCCTTTGGTTCATCTTCATTCTTTTCTTGAAACAGCTTGAAGGAGAAACAGGGGAGCCTTATTTTCGTCGCTTGGTGCTGCGGTCGGTAGCCCATATAATTAGGCTTTACAGTTCATCTCTTATCACTGAATCTGAGGTAAGCCTTTTTTTTTGGGGGGGGGGGGGTGGGTTGGGGGGGGGGTTTCATTTTCTATTAAACATTCAAAATTTAGTTGTTGAAGATGCTTTAAATGGCATTATGCTTCAAACTGACGCTCTTAGTTAAAGAATGAGCTGAGGCTGATTTAAATAAAAGGAGTGAATTAAATAGAGATAATGATGCAGGAAGGTTAGCCGGTAATCTACATGAAAAAACAAGACAAGAAACTAGTTTTAATCCCTATCAAAATTTTTAGCCAAGACTCTCTCCTCAAAGTTCCCTTATGTAGAAAAATCCAACTCTTGGTAGTATTGACCCCTGAATTAGGAGATTTACAGACATGAATTGCACGAACAGTATGCATGTGATGGGGCTTATGATTTAAAACTCAGGAGCATTATACATGCTTGTCTTTCTCATTTGCACTTCTCTGGTGCTAGGATCAAATTTCACGTTCATCCGCTATTCTGAATTGATGTATTGGGTATCTAGTCTTCACTGTAATGGAAATTATCTATATGATGAAATTTGAATAGGGAATCATGCTCTATAATTTCAGGAAAGCAATTAATAGAAACCTTTCCTTTTCAAAGTCACCAATAGCTCTCAAAAACTTATTATCATGGCAGATGATATTCAACCTGCCAAAGCATTGTTAGATCTGTATGGTCTACGTCAACTATTTTCTTGTCAAGAGGCATCTTCATCTGCTAACTTTGATGATTTCCTTTTGTTTCTCATGCAGGTATTTCTTAGCATGTTAGTGAGGATTATATCCCTTGATTTACCCCTGTGGCATCGTATTCTTGTTCTTGAAATCTTGAGGGTAGGTTCAGTGAATACCAATATGTAAAATTCTGCATTATGAAGTTATTACCAAATAATCTGTTAGGCTAATGGTGCAGTATTCTTTTTCTTACTATTTGTTGCTGTCCCTTGTCAGGGCTTCTGTGTGGAAGTGCGTACTTTACAGATTCTTTTTCAGAATTTTGACATGTAAGGTTATTGACAATGATTAGTGCGGTGTTATGTTATTTAATAGACTAAATGTAATGTAATCTCGATTCTAAAGCCATTGCTTTCTTTTCCTCCATTTTGAATGGGAACTTTTTCTCAAAAATCACAATTGGGATTAAATCACTATCCAAAGACACCCATAATGTCTTGGTGGTCAATATGGTTCCAGTATCAATCTTCCTGGTTTCTCCTACATGCAGAATTCATTTTCCATTGAAGCTAGTTTTCTTAGTAATTGTTTATCATTTCATGGTTTGGGTCAGTTAACTACAATTTTTGAGTGATTTGTTTGGGTTTGTTGCTCTTTAATATGAGATAGGATTAGCTGATAATAGTGCATAGCAGATTGGTGTAGGGAACTGCAGCAGTTAGGACCATACACAAATTGAGCCATTGTAGAATTGTTAGGGCACGATTTGAGTTAGATACTTTTGAGGTTGAGCTCAAGTTGAGTAATTATATAAGATTCAAATTTAATCGAGCTGAGCTCAAACTAGCATGGATTTGATTCAAAAGCTTGTGAGCTGACTTGATTAAATATTAAATAAATAGTTTAATATTTCTGTTTTGCAAACTATGTACTGTATTATAATGTTCACTTCTTTGGTTGATCATGTGAAATCTCGGGGTCTATATATTTTCCAGGATAGAACATGGGTCTTATAAAAAGTTTTCTAATTTGTGATGAGGAGAATACCATTACCTTTGGTATTGTCTTTATCTCCTAATTTCACCAGCTCTTCCTTCGTGATTGTCTTTCTCTTCTTTCTCAAATCGGTGGGTCATAACCCATCAAAATCAAACATGAGAGCAAGACTTTGGAGTTTCATGGAGAATGTAAGAGAGAAGCGATGGGTACAACAAGAGGCAGAGAGGGTTGGTATAGGAGTTTCGTAAAGTGGTGATGGATAGCTTGGTTAGGTGGGGGAGAGGAAAACAAGCAGAGAGGATGCGGGTGGACTTGGTGGGCTTGGTAATTATCGAACCTTGAATCGAGCTTGAGATTGTAAAAGGAATATTCAAATCGAATTCTAACTTTGATTTGAGGCTGTCAAACTCGAATCTGAATTTGAGCTCTAAAAATCATATAGCCGAGCTCAAATATCACAAGGTTCAATTCGGTTCGGCTCGTATATGGTGCTAGCAGTGGTGGTAAAGACTCTGGAGTTAGAAGGTTCATGTAATCCTAATATTGTGGTTAAGGAACAAAAGGAAAAACATTTAACTATTCTCAGATATGAACAAACCTAGTTCTAATTAAGTTGGCTAGAACCCTGCACTTAAATAATCCGTTTCAGCAGTGACTGAAATTACTGCACGTGACCGTAGAACTCGTTGAATTAGCTGGAAACTTCTAAATTAAATTTACAAACTGCCAACAAATGTTTTCTTCGCTGTCATACAGTAAGGAAGTTTTGGGAGAATTTGATCACTTTAGTGGATTAGAAGTAGGTCTGTTCTAATACAGTTGTAGAATTGGTGCAGATAAACTTTTTGTGGTTTTCGCAAGACTAAGCGAGTAAAATTCTGTGGAAATGTGCTTGGTTTGTAAATTTTTTAGGCAATATGTGCGGAATGGGATAACAGGATTCTTAAAGATCAATTATATACCTAAGCATCTACATTGGGACAGAGTGGTTTTTGTAGCTTCTCTTTGGGCAATAGCATCTGGCGTTTCTATGGGCATAGCACTGATAGATTTACGAAGAGATTGGAGGGCTGCATTGTTTGTTGGTTTTAATTTACTTTCTTGAGGATGCTTTGTCATCTTTCTCGTATTTTTCTTTTCATTTGTAAAATTGCTTCTTTTATCCAAAAAGAAAATGGTGTTCCTGCATCATCTGTATTGATTGATTTGTAGTTTTATGTTTCATAGTGAATTGGATATTGTCAGTACAAATAGTCTTACTCTTTTTGTATGAGTAATTGAAGTACCTGTCATCAGGAGTAGAGCTAATGGTAAATAGAAGCATTATCCACTTCCTATTAGTCAAAATTGACACACTCTCTTTTGTTTTAGGTCTGAAACTGAAATCTGGATAACTGTAATATATTAATATGCATGAAGGACAGTGTTCTTGCAATTTATATATTTTGCTCTCAGTAATTTACAAATAACTATATTGCAAAGAGAAAAGGGGAATCTGTAGCTGTGCTTTTGTAGCCTGCTAATCTTGGCTAACTTTGGTTCATTGATGGGGATGGGGATGCAAAGAAGGGGGGGGGGGGTGGGGTGTGGTGTGATGCAAGTAATTTCTGAAAACTAGAACAGCTAGGACAAGTTGCTGAAATTTCAGAATTCTAGTAAAGAAATTGTTTACCAACGCGTAGCAGCACACTAAGAGAAGAAGGAGAAACCCTAGGCGTCACACCTAGAACTTAAGGCGTCACACCTTAGGGCTTGGTTGCATTACACAACCAGAAATTACAGAAACTCTGTGACTCTTATTAATTTGAATAAAGAAAGCATACATAGGTAATAGAGAACTTCTCTATTTATAAACCCAAAAAATTCTAAACTAACTAGGACTAGACTCCTTAGGAAACCAGCCAATTTCCTACTAAACAGAAATTTAAACTTTAGGAAGTCCTACTAAACAGAAATTTAAACTTGAGGAAACTTCTCCAAACCCCCTAGTTACCAAAATACTCTTAATTCTAAAACTCATAAAACAACAATCTAAAGGAAAGACTTATTACTAAAAAGAAAGACTCATTACTCTCCTATGAACTGTCCATCATCTAAGGTGTGCCAAATTAAGGTTTGGCCTTTAGAATCACCTTTTCCCCTCCTCTTATAAACTTTAACTGGATGCTGCCACTTGTCTCTTTCAATTCTCCCCGGCTTGAAAGAACTCGTCTGCGGCGAGTAAAAAGCATGATACCTTTCATAGAGGTCACAATCAATGTGCTGAAAATCGTGATCAGTTACCCAAGTACAATCACTCATTGGATGCCCTTTCCATTTGACGAGATATTTGTGATATCCTCCATTTCTAGTAGACACCAGCTGTTCATCAAGCACATCTTCAATTTCCTCTGTTGCAGTAGTTACTTGTGGCAGAGTTGCTGTGGATTTTCCTGCACATGAATCGTCATTATGTCCAGCGTATGCAGTCAAATCTTCAATGTTGAAGATATTACTGATACCTATGTCGGATGGCAGCTCAAGAACATAAGCATTAGAGCTGATTTTCTTCAAAATCTTGTACGGTCCTGCACTTTTAGCATGAAGTTTCTTGTAAACTCCCTTAGGATAACGTTCTGGTCGAATTCTTACCATGACCAAGTCTTCTTCTTGAAATTCAGCAAATCTTCTCTTCAAATCGGCATGTGCCTTGTACATTTCATTACTCATAGCAATTCGACATCGCACCACATCATGAATCTCTAGAATATGCTTAGAGAAAGCTTCAGCTTCAACACTAGGTCGAACATGCACAGGTAGAGGTACTAAATCTATCAGTTTCCGAGGATTCACTCCTAGCACAACCTCAAAAGGACTACGTCCAGTAGTCCTATTAATGGAACTGTTGTAAGCAAATTCTGCCATGGGTAGCACACGATCCCAATTAGAGAGATGCTCACCTACCAAACAACGTAGCAGATTTCCAAGACTGCAGTTAACAACTTCGGTTTGGCCATCTGTTTGTGGATGCATACTAGACGAAGATTTCAGCCTTGTATTCATCAAACCCCACAAAGTTCGCCAAAAGTAACTCACAGACTTCGTATCCCTATCAGAAACAATAGTTTGTGGCAGTCCATGCAGTCTCACCACTTCTTTAAAGAATATCCTTGCAATATGAACTGCATTATTGGTCTTAGAACATGCTAAGAAGTGAGCCATCTTAGAAAACCTATCAAGCACTACAAAAATTGAATCAAACCCTCGAAATGTCTTTGGCAGTCCTAGGACAAAGTCCATACTTAGATCTTGCCATGGTGCATGTGGGATGGGTAAAGGTGTGTAGAGACCAGTGTTTTGCTTTCTTCCTTTTCCTAGTTGGCAAACTCGACATTGGGAAACTGTCTTTGCAACATCCCTCTTTATACTAGGCCAATAGAAACGATCTTCCATCATAGCAATTGTCTTATCACGCCCAAAGTGACCAGCAGCACCTCCACTATGCAATTCCCATATCATTTGCTGCCTTAGGGAAGTGTTAGGCAAACAAAGTCATGTTCCCTTGAAGAGATATCCGCCAATCACTGTGAAACCTGGATACTCTGCTTGCTGTCCAGCCATTATGTCAGTGTAAATGACCTGGAAATCTTTACAATCTGCATAGTCTCGCTTAATCAAGTCAAAACTTGGAACCTGAACAGCCATTGAAGTAAGAACATGTTCCACACGACTTAAGGCATCTGCTACCTTATTTTCCGTGCCAGCTTTATGCCTTAGGACAAAAGTGTACTGCTGCAAAAATGAGGCCCATTTCCCATGCCTGAAACTTAACTTTTTCTGGGAATTTATGTACTTGAGAGCTTCATGGTCAGAATACAATACAAACTCCTTAAAAACCAAGTAATGGTGCCAATGACGAATGGATTGAACCACTGCATAAAACTATTTGTCGTAGGTGGAATATTTCTGTTTAGCTTCATTCAGTTTTTCACTGAAGTAAGCAATTGGGTGACCCTCTTGACTAAGTACTCCTCCCATTCCAATGTTTGAAGCATCACAAGCCACCTCAAATAACTTGGAAAAATCTGGTAAATGTAAAACAGGTGTCTCAGTCATAAGCTTCTTGATTAATTCAAAAGCTTTAGTTGCTGCCCTGGTCCAAGAAAACTGTCCAGCCTTCAACAGTCAGTTATTGGAGGCACTATAGTGCTGAAATTCCTAGTAAACCTCCTATAGAAGGTTGCAAGTCCATGAAAACTTCGCACTTCATGTAATGTCTTGGGTAATGGCCAATCTAGGATTGCCTTTACCTTACTTGGATCAACTTCGACCCCTCTAGCAGAAACAACAAAGCCCAAGAATATCACACTAGAACACATAAAACTGCACGTCCTCAAATTGATGTACAGCTTTTCACGACGAAGTACTCTTATAACTTGCTCAAGATGAGCTATGTGTTCTCCCTTAGACTTGCTGTAAATGAGTATATCATCAAAATAAACCACAATGCCCAATAAATGTTGAAGTACTTGTGTCATAAATCTCATGAAAGTGCTTGGGGCATTCCCATGCATAATGTCCCCTTTGTCCACAACTGAAACATTCATGACTGGCATCTTGCGTCTTAGTTTCTGCCATAGGAACCTTACTCCTTGCATTAATAGTCTTGTTATAGGCTGACGTAGCTGCTGATTTTGCGCCTTGTGCATTAGAAGGGAATTTTCTAGTTGTAACTGTCTCCCTGGCTTGAAAAGGGAACCTCCTAGCTGTCTGTTTTGAGCTTCTTTCAATCCTTTGTGCAAACTGGAATGCTTCATCTACTGTGTTCACAGGATAGGTCATCATTTGGTTACGAATTTCTGGTCTCAATCCTTGTTTAAATCGAGACAAAGTGTGCCGAGGATCCTCCCTACCCCTGCAACGAATCTTTAGCTCTTCAAACTTATTCATGTATTCAGCTACAGTCATGGTTCCTTGTCTCAAGTTAGTGAGTTCATCAAAGAGGTCTTGTTGGTAGTATCGAGGCAGGTACTTTCGTTTGAGTTCCAACTTCAGCTCTTCCCATGTTACCTGTGTATTACCATCAAGTTGTAAATCATACTCCTTACCCGTCCACCAAATTTGAGCTTGCCCGATAAGTTTCATTATGGCATATCTAACTTTCCTCTCATCAGACATATCATACCAATCAAAGAACCTTTCTAGTGTAGCAAGCCAATCACAAAAGGCCTGAGGGTCAATTCTTCCATCAAAATCTGGAACATCAATCCTCACTTTTTTGGTAATGTCCCCTGCTGCATCATGGACATCAGTTTTATTATATCTTCCACCCTCAAGAATGTCATGAGCCATACCTAGAAGAGTTCCGTGTGGCTTGGCCATGAGTTAAGCAGCCCTAGGTTCAGTAATTTCAGGCTGTGAAGGACCTGAATTTTGAGAATCTACAACATCCGTAACATCTTTTCCATTGCTCTTAGCTCCACTGCTGGCTGCTTCTGAGCTTATGGCTGCAGTACCCTTGGTTCCAACATGATAAGCCATTAGTTCTTTGACTTGGGCTTCCAAGGCATCAACTCTCTCCATGGTTAAATAGAGTAACTCCTCACGTCCCTTGTCTGTGTACCTTGGCTTGTAGTTTTTCCCACTCTTAGTCACCATAGGATGGGGATTCTTGGGACAGCAGAAGGAAATTTTGGATCTTTGATGAAGAACTGATTTTTGTTTTTTTTTTCTCTCTTAACTACTAACGATGAAATCTTCTACGAAGGAAAGAAAGTCGAGAACCTTCTCTGATGCCAAACTGATGCAGGACAGCCTTTGGGCAGTCCAAGTAATTTCTGAAAACTAGAACAGTTAGGACAAGTTGAAATTTCAGAATTCCAGTAAAGAAATTGTTTACCAACACATAGCAGCACACTAAGAGAAGAAGAGAAACCCTAGGCGTCACACCTAGAACCTTAAGGCATCGCACCTTAGGGCTTGGTTGCATCACACAACCAGAAATTACAGAAACTCTCTGTGACTCTTATTAATTTGAATAAAGAAAGCATACATAGGTAATAGAGAACTTCTCTATTTATAGACTCAAAAAATTCTAAACTAACTAGGATTAAACTCTTTAGGAAACTAGCTAATTTAGGAATCCTACAACAACAACAACAACAAACTAAGCCTTAATCCCAAGTAACTTGGGGTCGGCTACATGAACCAACGTCAGGCAACGTGTGGTCATCCATATGAATCCTCTCTCGCCACTTTCTTCTATCGAACGTCATACTTTCATCCAAATCTAACAAAGACATATCTCTCTTAATTACCTCTATCCATGTCGTTTTAGGCCTACCTCTACCTCTACCTCTACCTCTGTCTAACCTATCCTGCCTCACTCTCTCCATCGCCCTAACAGGAGCATCCCTCGGTCTTCTCTGAACGTGTCCAAACCAACGCAGACGACTTTCTCTCATCTTTTCCTCAATAGATGCCACACCCACCTTTTCCCTAATGATCTCATTTCTAACTCTATCCTTCCTAGTATATCCACACATCCACCGTAACATACGCATCTCAGCTACTTTCATTTTTTGAATATGACACCTTTTAGCTGCCCAGCATTCCGTACCATATAACAAAGCAGGTCGTACGACTGCCATGTAAAACTTTCTCTTTAAATTCAACGGTGCATTACGATCACAAAGAATACCAATTGCACTCCTCCATTTCAACCAACCCGCCTTAACTCGATGTGCAACGTCGCTATCGAGCTCTCCGTCTTTCTGAAGAATAGATCCTAGATAGCGAAAACAATCAGCTAATGGTATATCTCTACCTTCCAAAGTTACACTCTGGGCTATGTTTCTGCTACCACTAAACTTGCATCCCATATACTCTGTTTTACTCCTACTAATTCTGAAACCCTTGGATTCCAATGTCTGCCGCCATAACTCTAATTTAGCATTTACACCTCTAGTCTCATCAATTAATACAATATCATCCGCAAACAACATACACCATGGCACAGCCTCCTGTATAGTACAGGTCAACTCATCCATAACGGCTGCAAAGAGGAAAGGGCTAAGCGCTGATCCTTGATGCACCCCGATATTAATAGGGAATTCTGCAGTTACTCCGGCGCCAGTCCTTACACTTGTACATGCTCCCTCATACATATCTTTAATGAGAGTAATATACTTTATTGATATACCTTTCTTGGCCAGCACCCACCAAACTACTTCTCTAGGAACCCTGTCATAGGCTTTTTCCAGGTCAATAAATACCATATGTAAATCTTTCTTTCTTTCCCTATGATATTCAATCATCTGCCGTAATAAATGAATTGCCTCCGTAGTGGAACGCCCAGGCATAAAACCAAACTGATTATCTGAAATTTGTATAATGCCCCGTAACCTCTGTTCAATCACTCTCTCCCAAAGCTTTATAGTATGACTCATGAGTTTAATCCCGCGGTAATTGGCACAATCCTGGACATCTCCTTTATTCTTGTACAGAGGAATCAGAGTACTCTTCCTCCACTCTGTAGGCATCCTATTAACTTTATATATTTTGTTGAATAGACTTGTCAGCCACGTAATACCTATATCTCCTAAACACTTCCAAACCTCGATCGGTATACCATCCGGTCCTACAGCTTTTTTTGGACTCATCCTTTTAAGGGCATCACGGACTTCATGCTTCTGAATACGACGAATCCATGCGCGGTTAACCTCTTCGTTCGAAAGCGCCAGGCTACCTACACTCGGAACTTGGACTTGACTCCCGTTGAATAACTTATCAAAATATGATCTCCATCTCTCCTTTATTTCTTCATCCTTAACTGAAACATTGTGGTTTTCGTCCTTTACACATTTCACTACACCTATATCCCTCGTCTTCTTCTCCTTGTAACGTGCCAGTTTATATGTATTCTTCTCTCCGTCTTTGGTATCTAACTTTTCATATAAATCCTTGTAAACTATGGCTCTTGCGTTTCTAACAGCTTCTTTAGCTTTTCTTCTCGCGACCTTGTATTTCTCAAAATTTTCATCACTCCTACACCTTCCTAAGTTTCTATAGCACTCTCTTTTACTCCTTATGGCTTCTTTCACTTCGTTGTTCCACCGCGACACATCCTTGTTAAGAGGTATTTTTCCTTTAGATTCCCCAAGCACTTCCTTAGCTACAGTCCTAATACATTGAGCCATCTTTCTCTACATAGTATCTGGATCCGAATCCATATCAGAAGACCAATTATCCGCCTCAACTACCTTATTGACAAAGGCTATTCTTTCATCCCCCTAAAGCCTCCACCACCTAATCCTAGGGTCAACTCGAAAATTCTGTGCTTACTCTTTTTCCTAAAATTAAAATTGAGGACCAACAGCCTGTGTTGCGTAACTACACTCTCACCTGGAATAACTTTACAATCCGTACACCCACTACGAAACCTACGCCTCATAATAAAGAAGTCTATCTGACTGGCATTTAACTCACTTCTAAAGGTCACTAAGTGAGAATCTCTCTTCTTAAACCAAGTATTTGCTATGGTCAAATCATAGGCCAAGGCAAAATCAAGAATAGCAGTTCCTGCTTCGTTTTTAGCTCCGAACCCTGACCTCCATGAACACTCTCAAACCCGCTCTTATCAGTACCTACATGTCCGTTTAGATCACCACCAATGAAAAGCTTTTCTACACACGGTACACTCTGGACAATCTCATCTAAATCATCCCAGAACTGTTGCCTAACCGAATCATCGAGTCCTACTTGCGGCGCATACGCACTAATAACAGTAGTAATCTCGCCGCCAATCATGATCTTGATGCTCAAAATCCTATCACTCTTCCTTTGTACTTCAACCACATCATCAATAAATTTACGATCAATAATAATCCTGACTCCATTTCTATTTCTAACTCTACCTGAATACCAAAGCTTATAACCCCATGGAGCGACTACTCTCGCCTTCTCACCTACCCACTTGGTTTCCTGAAGACATAAAATGCTAATCTTTCTCCTCCGCATTACCTCAACTAGCTTTGTCAATCTACTGGTCAAAGATCCTATATTCCATGTAGCTAGACGAATCCTATCCCTATAGACTGTCTTTTTTACCCTACACCCTTGCATATTTGACACCGCATCTGGGGACCGACACGGCGCGTTGCTTCCAGGCAACGATCTAGCAACCTTCGCATATTTATCACTACACCCGGGTCTAAGAAGTGCAGCGCGTCGCTGAGTAGGGAACGCCCCCACGAAGTCAATCGATTGGTTCATGTCATAGATGTTCCTAGTAAACAGAAATTTAAACTTTAGGAAATCCTACTAAACAGAAATTTAAACTTTAGGAAACTTCTCCAAACCCACTAGTTACCAAAATACTCTTAATTCTAAAAATCATAAAACAACAATCTAAAGGAAAGACTTGTTACTAAAAAGAAAGACTCATTGCTCCCATATGAGCTGTCCATCATCTAAGGTGTGCCAAATTAAGGTTTGGCCTTTAGAATCACTTGTTCTCCTCCTCTTATAAACTTTAATTGGATGCTACCACTTGTCTCTATCATGGTGGATAGGAGAAATTCTTCACCTAGGTGAACTATATCCAGTTACCTTATCCCTGTTTAGTATTGGGTAGAGAGGGAAGTTGGAGGGGTAAGTAAAGAGAGATAAATCGAGATATAAATCTTATTGCTTTTTACTTTATGTTTTTGTTCTCTATCCTTTGTCTAATTCTGATTATAATATAAAATTTCAAATATGTTGAGTGAACAAGAAATGAGCTAAAACAGAATCACTTCTATTTGCCACCCCCTTTTTCTCTTCCTTTTCAAATGAGGGAAAAGGACACATTTAGACCTCATCATAGTTATTGAGCGTGTGACATATGGGATATGCTATATTGAATAAACCAAGTTCTTTTGGACCCCTTGGAGGTGAAAGAGAAAAGGATTTTCTATTCCGAACTTATTATCTGTGCATGCTCCAGCTTGTATGCTGATATTCTTGTGCTTCATTTCCAACTTGTTGCACATTCTAGGTTTATATTTTTTCTACAAGCCGCTTGTCGTTTTCTTTTCCTAACAATTATTTTAGTTGTAACTAGACTTCTATTTTGGATTAATAATCTTCTCTTCAAATGAATGATTCTAATATCATCAGATCTCTTCAAGTTTTTGGATGTCTTCAACTTGAGTCTGATGATTAGAAATCTTCAATTCCTTTATTGTTGATGTTGTTGTTGTTGTTGTTGTCATTATTATTATTATTATTATTATTTGTCATATCCAAAATGGCCGTTAGTAATGTTAAAAGATATTTCATTTGAACGAGGATAGTGAAGCTAGGAAGTGTTCCTAGAGTTGCATTATGTATGTCCCAACGTTTCCTTGTCCAAGTGAATTGATTTTGTTTAATAGCTCTTCCGTCTTGAGTTTCAGTTGACAATTTCTTAATACATGAACAATAAGAAACTGTGGGTTCTTGTGGACTTTCTACACCGTAAGACAACCTTTCTTTGACATTAGAAATCTCAAACGTGAAACTAAGGGTATATGTCTCTAAACCCAGAAGTGTTCAAATAAGATTCCTTAAGTGGTCTGTATAAGATCCTCCTTGCAAGAAGCCATTTCATACATCTGCATTTATTTAGATAATACGTTTTCTTCAGACATAACATACACAAAATTCCTGTTTAAACTTTGTAGCATGTAATGCTTACAAGCATTAAGAATTTTTCTGAATCCAAATGGGGAAGCCATTCTTTGGTGTAAATTTAAGTACACTTTCAGCTTTCATACCGCATTTTAGGATGAAATGTAAAGGAGAGAGGGGCGGGGGGTGTGTGCTTTTATGGATACGATACAAAGTAGATGATGGAATAGAACTCCCTGGATTAAAAAATATTTGGCTTTTTGATACTTGCTTGTAGATCTGCTATCTGGTTGCTTAATGTTCTTGTTCCTATTGTGTTCATAAGCTGATGATCTTAATGCGTGTTGCAGGCATCCTAAGAACACAAATATTGTTGAGGGTATGGTGAAAACTTTGGCTCGAGTTGTTGCTAGTGTGCAGGTAAAACAGTCCTCAACTCACTCTATGCTAACTCACCTGGCAGGGTAGTCTGTCTTAAAATATTACTTCTTTGGTTATATTTTACTTTGTTTTGTTTGTCATTTTATATTCTTTAATCCAGTTTTGACTCCTCTTATGACTTATCATGAGTCTCAGTTATACTAGCAAAACTTTGATTCACTTTGGCAAATAGATCATCCATATCAAAGTTTCCGAGGATAGTCCAAAGGTCCCATAGGATGGGCTCCAACTACTAGGAAGTTTCATGGCTCTTAGAAAAGGGTTAAAATGGTTGTCTAGTGTAGAGTGCTTGTTTTATTTGCTTATGGTCATAGCTATGGAAGGAGAAGTCGAAGGGATGATAATGGAATCTCAGTCCAACCCTGAGACTGACAAAATGTTAGTCCAGTGTTGAAAATGGCCCTTGAAAGGCTAGAACTTTCCCAGGTGGGGGAGGGGTCTTGGAGATTTACGTATTCAATCCCATCTAATATGTATAATACTTTAGTTGGCTGATCTTCTTCATTTCATTAGCAGATTTACCGCATGAATTACTAACGTTGGCACACGTGAGTGGATTGAGACTATGCTTGTCGTGGAGTAGTTAATATTGTGATGCCATATGGTCATCTCTTAGTCCCGCTCCAGTATGGTAATCATGTTATTTTCAGATGACAACTAAAAGCCTCCACTATATAGACCGTCCAAAAAATTGTTGTATCAATTATAGCATACAATTGAATTGCTGCTTCTTTCCTTTTAACATTTTTTATATCTTTGTGCACCTAAGATTATGGGCCGATAAATTCTTTCACAAACCTGGAAATGCCACACAAACAGTTCCCTCCCCTTGATTTCATGGTCAGACAGAACTGACAAGCAAACATGGCAGAAAATTCGTGACTATTTGCTTATCTTCTTTAACTTAATTGCCTTCCACTTATATGACACCAATGAGATAAGGACCTATCATTGATAATTATTTTGTATCTCTCTCTCTCTTACATGTAAGTGTATGTGTGTGTGTGTTCTGTCTCTGAGTTTCCTTGAGCACTGAACTATGGAGTATTTGGCTGGAACCTATCACACATTCTTCACTTATCAAAACTCTGTTGAGCTGCTGATCTCTGCAGAATAGGGCCACTTCAATAACACAGTTGGAGATTAGGGCCATATTCCTGCTGCTCAATGACTCTCATGCTCTCTATTATCCCAATCATGCAATTTCTTTCCCTCTATTTTATTTTCAAACCATAGAAAAGGGGTCAGTTCGTCCTGTGGGATTCTGTAATGCTGAGGGTGATAGACTTCTTCTTCCTTCTTTATTTAGTTTTTATTAAGATATATATTTTTTACATATGAAGGAACTTTTAGTTTTCTATTAAAAAAGCAACAAAAATAGACTTCTTCCTAGTCTTAGCTTTGGATAGAAATCAGGTGGCTGGTAAGAATTGATGACTTAAAAAAATATATAAGGTGTTGTGGTGCATATTAACTCTGTTGGACTATCCCTTTGTTATTTTCTTGTTTGGACGGGGGAGAGTTATCTTACAATTTCTATAGTTGATGTAGGATATTAGGTTTATGATGGGACACAAAAGAATCTATTTGACAGTTTTGAATATTTCTAATTATATCTGAAGTCTTTTATATTGTTCTATGTTGGAAGAGAGGCAGTGTGCTTAATCAATTAGGTTTATTTATCCAATGATCACAAAGAAAATTCTTTTGAATTCTTGTGTCTATGCTTTTACCCTTTAACATGTTTGAAAGATTTAAAAAAAAAAAAAATGACTTTGGTAAACTAGTAATTGGAAGGGAAAAAATTATTTTTCCCCAAAATGTGCTGTTTATTCCTACTAATATCACATTTCACGATTGATGTTAGTTCAAGTGAAAGTCATGCTACAATTCTTTTGAGTAACAGTATTCAGTTGGCCTCAAACATCTTGCAGACATTGCCCTTTGAGTCATCTATATGTCCTTTAGTGTCGAAGGATTTTCATTGTGTTCTTTTGTTTGATTACGAGTGTAGGATTCCATTCTCCCATAGGGTGGTTGCTCAGTTGGTTAAGGCTTGATTCGTGCTAATTCCTGATTGGTATTGCTTTGTTAGTGAAAGTCATACTACAGTTCTTTTGCATAAATATAACGATTCATATGCCTTCAAATATCTTGCAGACATTGTCTTTAAACCTTCTGTTTGTCCTCTAGTTTCAAAGGCTTTTTTTTTGGGGTTTGATTATGCGGCTAGGATCTCATTGCACCATCAAGGTGGTAGCTTAGTTGGTTAAGGCTATTTTGTCTCTCCTTATGGTAGTCTCTGCATCCTGCATGCTTATAGTTGCTGAACCAAATGCTGTAAGGGGAGGGCCTTTTTACTGTTGCACTTTAGGGGGGCTAAGGTTAAGATGGCTTTTACTCTTTTAGTTTCCCTTGGGATGACTAAAATTTTCTCCTGTTCCTAGCTAATGTCACCCTTTGGTATCTTTACCGTGTTCAATCTATTGACATTAATCAGTAGTAGTTAACTTACAGTTTCAGGACACAAGTGAGGAAAGTCTTGCAGCTGTTGCAGGAATGTTTAGCAGTAAAGCTAAAGGTAATTAAACCAACCATGCAATCGACTAAATATGTTCCTTTCTTCTGAACTACAACATACACATGGTATCTGATCTTTTCTTGTCAAATTGTTCAATATCATGTCTCTGGTGATCTTGGAGCTTGCTTATCTTTTATAATATTCCAATCCTTTCATGAATATAATGCTCTCTGCCCCTCAAAGAATTGTATTCTGAAATATATATATATATATATATATATATATATATATATATATATATATATATATATATATGAGAAGAGTGGAACTTCTGATTAGATGCTTTGATGGTAACTAAACCAGCCATGTTCGCTTTTCTTGTACTCTTATATATACCGAGTGTCATATGATCTGGAAGAGCTGATAAAGATGCTGGAACTCTAGCACCAAGATTGGGGTATTTTATGATGAATTTTACAGAAGTATCAGATTTCAAACACGAAACAAATGAGTAAGATGCCAGTAAATTATTAGTTGTTTGTGTATCTGGATTCCAATTCAGTGACCAGACTGTATACATAATTCAATTTTATTTTGCCTCATGCACCTTTTCTTTTTGTGTTACACTTTGGAGCTAAATTACATTTCTGGTATTTCTGGAGTTAAAGTAGAAGATGACATTTTCGTTATCTCATGATTATATGTTTATACTCAATATTGTATGGTGTTGGAGTACAGAGATGTATGTGCTGTAGTATTGAGTTATCCTACCATATCTATAGCAGGACAAATTTTATTTGTGATGCCAAGGATTGAATAAGAATCATTTTCATGTTCACTTCTCCAAAGAAGAAAAATAGGGAGGAAAAGATCTCTTTCTTGCTTTTGTAAACTGACTGAATCTTGAGGTTCATAGGTTCTTGCAATTGTCAATAGATAGCAATTGAATCTAGACAAAAATGATATCTTGCATATGTGGTAGGTATTGAATGGAGCTTAGACAATGACGCATCAAATGCCACCGTCTTGGTTGCAAGTGAAGCACATGCAATAACATTAGCAATCGAGGGATTATTGGGAGTCGTTTTCACTGTGGCTACTTTGACAGATGAGGCAATTGATCTCGGTGAGGTATGACTGAGTAAAGTCCTGGCTATTTCTTGCTTCTTTATTTTTTTCATTGGCTAATCTTGGTTTCTTCATTATTGAGCAATCAGATTGAATCCCCGAGATGTGATTCTGATCCACCAGCAAAATGTACTGGGAGAACTGCCATTCTTTGTGTTTCAATGGTTGATTCAATGTGGTTGACTATATTGGATGCTTTGTCCCTTATCCTGACAAAGTAGGTATAAGTGTCATAGAATGTCCATGTTGATGATGGGAGTACCCAATACTACATATTGACAGAGCATTGATATTTCAGATCACAGGGGGAGGCGATTGTGTTGGAGATATTGAAGGGTTATCAGGCTTTTACTCAGGTGTTAAAAATTTTTGAACATAGTAACAGAAATCTGTTGTTAGATGCCATTTTTTCTTCCTACTTTTGACAGTTCCCAAGGGCAAATGCCTACTTTCAAGTCATTTATCACTTTTTGCCTGAAGTCCTGCTTGCATTTCTTACATATTCTAATGAAATTTTCAACAGTTTGTTTTCCTTTCTGTTGAGCTGCTTTGCATCCTAGAGTCTTCAATTAATTATGTGAACTATTTCTTTGTGATTAGGCATGTGGGGTTCTTCGCACTGTGGAACCTCTGAATTCTTTTCTCGCCTCGCTTTGCAAATTTACCATCAACATACCCAGTGAAGTTGAAAAGAAGAGGTATTTTCCATTGATTCGCATATGATGTGGTGATAGTCTTATTCCTTCAAAATATCTTTAGGTCTTACAAGGTCTGCAATTGTAAGAGTAGATACTTATATTTATCAAATAATAACCAAGTATGAGAAATATTTTATATGTTGGTGTTTTCTGCGCTCATGTTGCCCTGTATTGAATTCTACAGCTTTATTTTCCCACTGATTCATTTCATTGAGTTTAGCAGTCCACTATTCTCGTTATTTCTGGGAAATCTTGTCTTAATTTTCTGTCTTATTTGGTATATATTACACATCATTTATACGGGGGCTTATGTTGCATAACTGTTTCATAGCGCATAGATTTAGTTAATCTTGATGACTTGTAAAAGTGGATGAATAGAAAAATTGAAGCACGTAGAGTTTTAATAATTTGCTTGGAAGTGTACATGTTCCGTGAAAAATGTATTGAGAGTTCTTAAGACTGTTGGCTCTGCAATTAATCAACATTAAGATCATGTTGCTATCATGCATGGTAGGACACAAAATGCTCAAAGGTTCCAAAGGAGTTAACTACAGAACTTCATTGGATTAACAAAAGCATTAGCATGCAGAGAACTTAATGGTTATTTATGTTCCAATGAAAGCTACAGCTCTATAGTTTGTTTTCCATGTCAATGATGGGTTGTTGAATTTGCTGAGCTAGAATTGTGTTTCAATGTGTAAACTGTAAGAAATTGAGAGAGAATAATCTCTTTTCATATATTTCTCAAAGATTACAATGAGCTAATTATATACAAGCTACCTAAGGCACAAATATAGCAACAACCCTAATAAATTGATTCACAAAATCTCCTAATCAATCCCCTAATTACTACCCACAAAATCTCCTAATTACTGATTACAAAATCCCCTAATTTAAGGGTTAAACTTCCCTAATTCTAGTGTTACAATATTTACAGCCTTACTTTCTTAAAATACACCATTTAGCCATATTTTCCCACACTCCTCGTCAAGCTGGTGAATAGATATTCTCCATTCCCAGTTTGGATGCAATATTTTCAAACATTGGACCACTTAACCCTTTGGTTAACACATCAGCAAGCTGATCATTTGTAGACATATAAGGTGTGCAAATCAATTCACTCTCCAATTTCTCCTTGATAAAATGTCTGTCAATTTCGATATGCTTTGTCCGATCATGCTGCACAGGATTGTGAACTATGCTAATTGCAGACTTATTATCACAGTAAAGTCTCATTGGGCTCTCCAACTTGATCCTTATGTCTTGTAGAATGATCTTTAGCTAAAGTAACTCATATACTCCTTGAGCCATCGCTCGAAACTAAGCTTCTGCATTAGACCGTGCTACTACATTTTGTTTTTTACTCCTCCATGTCACAAGATTTCCATCAAGGAACGTACAATATCTAGTGGTCGATCTTCTATCAATCAATGACCCAGCATAATTAGTATCTGTATAGGCTTCAAGCATTAGGCCCCCACCTCTCCTAAAAAGAAGTCCTCCTCCTGGTGTACCTTTAAGATACTGCAACACCCTGTGTGTTGCTCGAAGATGAACCTCTTTTGGACTGTGCATAAATTGACTAATCACACTCACAGCATAAGCTATATCTGGTCGTGTGTGGGACAAATAAATGAGCCTTCCCACCAAACGTTGATATACCCCTTTGTCCACCATAACATCTTCCTCTGCTAGTCCAAGCTTTATATTTGGATTTATCGGAGTACTCACTGGTTTGCATGCTGTTTTTCCTGTCTCCTTGAGTAGATCAATTACATACTTCTGTTAAGAGAGAAATACCCTTTTTTGAATGTGCCACTTCAATTCCGTGAAAATATTTTAGCTTCCCAAGTGTCTTAATCTCGAATTCTTTTGTTAAGCACTCACTCAAAGAATGTCTCTCCTCATCATCACTTCTTGTAATAATTATGTCATCCACATAAACTAAGAGGACCATGACTCCTCCTAAAGACGAATGCTTGATGAACAAAGTATGATCTCCTTGACTTTGCTTGTATCCTAACATCACCATATCCTTGGCAAACCTGCCGAACCATGCTCGAGGAGATTGTTTAAGCCCATACAATGCCTTCCTTAACCTACAGGCTGTATGATCAGCAACTCTTTTCCCATAACCTGGAGGTATCTCCATATATATCTCCTCCTGGAGATCTCCATGCAAGAAAGCATTTTTGATATCAAATTGCTGTAAATCCCATCCAAAGTTGGCTGCCAAAGACAATAGGACCCTAACAATATTCAATTTTGCAACTGGGGTAAAAGTCTCTAGATAGTCCACTCCATACGTCTGAGTATAACCCTTGGCAACCAGCCTTGCCTTGTATCTTTCCACTGAACCATCAGCTCCATATTTTACTGTGTACGCTCATTTACACCCCACTGGTTTCTTCCTTGCTGGTAACTCTACAAGCTCCCATGTTTTGTTCTTTTCCAGTGCCTCCATTTCTACATTTATAGCTTGTTTCCATTTTTCATTAGATAAAGCTTCGGATAGATTGGAAGGAATGGTAATGGTTTCTAGGTTACTGAGGAAGACTCTGTGTGACGGAGAAAAACGCTGAAAGGACAGGAAGTGTGCAATGGGGTATAAAGGTCTTTTAGTGCACTCTCTCACACTTTTTCTCAATGCAATGGGTAAGTCTATGTCACTACTACTACCCTTATGGATCTCACTCTCTACCTCTGGTTCTATTTCAATCTGTAATGTGGGTTCAGAAGTTATTACCTAATCAGACTCTTGGAATTGCGTAGGGTTGGGGGCAGCCGTCTTCTTCCTTGTATACATCTTTCCTTTGCCATATCTAACATCCTTGGGAACAGACTTAGTGGTGTCAGATTGAGCAAATTCAAGTTCAGATGAGACTGTGTAGACTCTGATAGTTTAGAGTGAACTGGGACAGGATCACTAGTGGATGAGGAAGTAGGATGATTTGAAGTTGAAAAATCCAATAACAAATCAAAACCCCAACTCTCATCTTCTCTCACAAACTTCTCCCCCTGAAGATAAGAGTTTGGAAAGTAAGATTTACGTTTATTGAAAGTAACATCCATAGAAACAAAGAATTTTCGGGAGGGTGGATGATAGCCCTTGTATCCTTTTTGGGTTGAGGAATATCCCACAAATACACATTTTAGAGCCCTTGGATCTAATTTTCCTTGGTTGTGACTGTGAATATGTACAAAGGATGTACATCCAAACACTCTAGGAATAAAATTATTTGTGGTGTGAAAGTTAGGATAGAAAGTGGACAATACATCCATTGGACTCTGAAATCCAAGGACTCTAGATGGCAATCGGTTTATGAGATGTGTTGCTGTAAGAACAGTCTCCCCCCAAAAGGTTTTAGGTACATGATGTTCAAATAACAATGCTCGAATTTTTTCAAGGAGATCACCATTTTTCCTTTTTGCAACTCCATTTTGCTGCAGGGTATTCACACAAGATGACTCATGGATTATCTCTTCCTTTTGAAAATATGGATTTAGAGTTTAATTGAAATAGTCTCGTGCATTGTCAGACCTAACTCTCTTGATGGTCACTCCAAACTGATTTTTAATCATGGAGAAGAAATTTGGAACAACAATACTGACATAAGATTTTGTTTAAGAAGAAAGAGCCAGCAAACACGAGTGTAGTCATCAATAAAGGAAACAAACCATCGTGCCCCAGAAATATTAGCAATAGTAGATGGACCCCAGACATCACTATGGATTAAATGAAAGGGAATGGAACTTCTGCTATTGCTCACTGGAAAGGGTACACGTTTGTGTTTGGCAAGTTCACATTTTTCACAATGAAAAGACTCAATATCTAAATGTTGAAACAAAGATGGAAACAAGAGTTTTATAACTCGAAATGATGGATGTCCAAGTCGACGATGATGGAGCCAAATTTTCTCCGTATTAGATGACAAAGACTCGGAAACAAATGACACTAACGGTTTACCTTTGGGGATGGTTGGTTGACTTGCTTCAAGAAAGTAGAGGCCACCCCGTTCTCTAGCATGTCTAATTATCGTCCCCGAACTCTTGTCCTGAAATACACAACCATTATGATGAAAAACCACCATACATTGTAAGTCATAGGTAAGTTTTTGGATGTATATCAGATTGGTAGCTAGCTTCGGGACATGGAGAACATTTTTCAAGGTTAACAATGGGTTAATTTGGACACTTCCAATTCCTGCCACAGTGGTCAAAGAACCATCTGCAGTGGCTATTTTCCTACTGCTCGGGCATGGGGAATAGGTGGTGAAGATATTTGGTGAAGGGGTCATATGGTCGGTAGCCCCTGAATCCATGATCTAAGAGGTATAAAAGGGTGTATCCGAAACATTTAATCCGATGGAAAGTGGAAACTTTCCTGAATATACCACAGAACAAGTACTTGAGAGCTTTTCTAAATTGCTGATGAGTGCACTCACCCTGTCCAAGTCAGCTTGGTTGAGACTAGCAATGTCTGACTGTGGTGGCTCAGCAATTTGGCCAGTTGCTACATTGGCTTGTCCACTTTTGGATTGTCCCCTGTTTTGTTCCTATTCTCGACTGGGTGGTTTCCCATGAAGCGTCCAGCATTTTGTGCTTACAACTCGTGTTTGGGAGGTTGATATGGTAAAAAAAAATATTTTGCAGCAATTAAGGCTGCCTGAATAGGAAAAATAAAGAGAAAGTGACAGCAATGAAGGCTGCTCGAAAGAGAAGACTGCAGTAATGAAGACTGCTTGAAAGCGAAGAGAGAATAACAACAATGAAGGCTGTTCGGTACAAATCAGTATCAAAACAATTGGAAACAACACCAGCAATAAAGGCCGGCTATACAGCACCTACGAGGAAGAAAAATAGAGGAGAAATACCAGCAATTAAGGTTGGCTGGTTGTAGGAATTAGAATGAACGAAACACCACCAGCAATTAAGGCCAGCCGACAGAAGAAGAAGAAGCAAAGAATAGGCGCAAGCAGAAAAATTAGAAACAGATCAGGATGAACAGCTCTGATACCATGTAAGAAATTGAGAGAGAATAATCTCTTTTCATATATTTCTCAAAAATTACAATGAGCTAATTATATACAAGCTGCCTAAGGCACAAATATAGCGACTACCCTAATAAATTGATTCACAAAATCTTCTAATCAATCCCCTAATTACTGCCCACAAAATCTCCTAATCACTGATTACAAAATCTCCTAATTTAAGGGTCAAACTTCCCTAATTCTAGTGTTACAATACTTACAGCCGTACTTTCTTAAAATACACCCTTTAGCCATATTTTCCCACACCTTAAACGAGTTTACTGTCCTGGATGACACATTTGTATTAGTTGAGTTGTGATCTCTATGACATGTAGCTGATAGGTCCATCATATGGCCATGTGAAAAATTTGTTCAGACCTTTCATTCTGATCATATGAGTTATCATTGACTTTGCAGTCCAAGGTGAACAGCAATTACTGCCAACTTGGGCTTCAAGTAGCTGAATGTAATAGTAGTTGTAGTATTTGCTTTTATTCTTCTACTATGACTATAGCTTGGGGCTTTCTTAATTTTTTGTTTTAAACAATTGAGTGGTTGTCTTTAATTGATAAAGATTTGCCTCGTTGTTGGGTTTTATGCAGCATAACACAATCCCCTGGATCAAAGCGGCCTGAAATGTTAGTTGACCAGAGGGAAAGCATTGTCCTTACTCCTAAAAATGTGCAGGTTGGTACCTTGTTCTAATTTTGTTTTTGTATTTTTTCCATAAGGTAAGTCTTCCTTCTATAGTTCATTGAAGATGTTTTTTGTGATGTATGGAGATATTGGTGTACTACAGGCACTAAGGACTCTCTTTAATATAGCCCATCGATTGCATAACGTCCTGGGTCCTTCATGGGTTTTGGTATGTCAGAGCACCAATCTTCATCTAGATCATGGTGTATTTTGATGTGCTCATGCTTTCTTTAAATAATCTTAGGTGTTGGAAACACTAGCTTCTCTTGATCGAGCAATTCATTCACCACATGCTTCAACACAGGTAACATAATATTTTTCAGAATATTATGTGATATTTTAATGCTGTTTGGAGTATTCTTCACTCTGGAAGTCACAGTTTTGATACCATTAGAATGACACATTTTTTGAAGTTTATTCTTTATGCACTTGCAAATACTTTTGCTCTTGAAATTAGCCTTGCATTCCTTTGACTTGGTGCATCCTCGAAATAGATTTTGTGCCATACTCTAACAGGGGAATATGGTCTTTGCATTGGATATAACTCTGGCTTCATAACTTTGAACAATAATTCTTTTATACATAATTGCCATCTCATTGATTGTAGATTTAGTGGTTAATACTGCATTTGTAAATGGAACTATCAGTAACAGAGAGACATAGTTGGTTCAAAATGCTACGAGCCTAGATTCACATTTTAAAGTGAATATTAGGGCTCTAAATTGCCCAATTTGTTTGCTATTTTTCTTAGAAGACTGCTAGGGGCTTGCCCAGCATTATATGTGTTTTCCCTGATTCAAGTCAGGGCAAGCTTTTCAGTTTGGGTTGGGGGTTGGGGGACTCTTCAATTTCCGTTGACAAATTTACAAAGTGGTATCTAAAAACATTATATTTTAAATGGATTGACAATTTATAAAGAGATTAGGCTGCTGCTTTGATGAAGTTCTAATTTCCTTTCTTGAGGATCCCTAATTCTCTTACTTGTTCGTCATCTTTTCATCAATAAAATTCGTTTTATCTATAAGAAGAAAAATTCAATTGTTGTCTGTTAAAGCTTCTTTTTATGTTCAAGTAGAATAGAAGAAGGTACTAGATGTCAAACGTTGAAATACTTCTGGATCGTAGTTGTATATTAATAGTCGGCTTGTAAAGCTTGTCATGGATGAATAACTGCAAAATTGAGGATACTGCTGAACAAGACTGAGAAGGGGGATAGGTGGAACAAAATCAAGACGTCGATCTCAGAAAAAAATTAGTTTATATTGATCAACTCAAGGAATGATGAGTTCTTTCTTGTCAGAAGTAATTTTAGTTTGACATCTGAAATAGGATTCTTCCTTGAGCTGCCAAAGAGATGAAATTTTATTAGGATCTTTCACTACCAAAAAAAAAAAAAAAAAAAAAAAAAGAAAAGTCACAGGAGTAAAATGAGCACATAGATTCTCAATGTCGTCTAGTTGTTTGTGTTCTATGACTACATTGTAGTTGATAAAAAGATCGGTTTTCTATTTGTTATATGACCTTTGGACTCTTTTGGCTGAAAATTTTATGTTTGCATGCGATGACTGTTGGTGTTCTATTTGAGTGTTCAAGTGATATTTTTGCTGTGCTCAGGCTATTTGAATTATTTGAAACTCCAAAGATTTCTATGGTTGGGAGCTCATTATTTCATGTTCTTTCATTACTATGAGCATTAATAGTCTTAGCTGAACTTGCTACTATTTTAATGAGAAATTTAGCCTTGAATCATATTCTTTGTGTTCATTCTGAATAATAAGTACTTTCTAGCAGATTCTTTCTTTCTTTTTTTTTTAAAGATTTTCTTTTCCATCTTTGAGTTAGAGTTTCGTCTGGCTAACTGCTGTCTTGAAATCTGGCCAAAATCGCCATGATGTATGAAAGAATTGTCCTCCATCATTGTAAATGGCATCTCTAAAGAGGCTGTAATGGTATTTCTATAAATTCTTTGCTACAGAAGCATTCTTGAATTTTATTGGCGAGCATATCCTTCAGCATTTGAGTACTAAGGAAACTTGAAAATGTGATAAAGTAATGGTTGTAAAATTGTTTAACATCTGAATGCCTAATATATTTTTTATTACTTCAGATGATTGAGCTTCAAGCTTCTTTTGTCACTTCTATTATCTTTGGCCTGTGCATCTTATTTGTGGTGGAGTAGCAGTCTTGATGCTTGTAATGATTCTGTTTTGCACACACAGATGCCTGCTATTTCCCTGTTTTTCTTTGAATTACTATAAAGGAAGAGATAAAATCTTGTTAATCTCTTGTTTTACCTTTTTCATGATATCTGATAATGAGCTATTTTTAATGAATTAATAGATGTTTAGAATTCAACAAATTCAAGATTTCAGTTTCACAGTTATTTCACTAGTTGCTCTAGTGTTCCTAACTCTACATCTTTGCTTTCTTCCCTCTTAACCTTTGTGGTCTGTAAATCATGTAGGAGGTATCAGCAGCTGTACCAAAGCTTACAAGAGATTCATCTGGTCAATATAGTGACTTCCATGTTCTCTCATCACTGAACTCACAGGTTCTTTTCCCTTTTTCCTTTCTTAGGGATGAGGAGTTGGGTGAGTGGTTGTGATTTTGTATTGTGGTGCCTTTCCTGCTTAGAAGGAAACTGTTTTGTTTTTTCCTGCTTACCATGTGTCTTTTTCCCCCCTCTTCTCTCTTCAGCTGTTTGAGAGCTCTGCCATGATGCACGTGTCAGCAGTCAAATCCCTTCTTTCTGCTTTGCGGCAGTTATCACACCAATGCATGAACATGGCTACAGTTTTAGGTAGCTCAGGGCAAGCATCAAATCAAAAAGTCGGGAATATCAGTTTTTCGGTGGAGAGAATGCTAACGATATTAGTCAACAATCTTCATAGTGCGTGATTGAAACATTTCTAATAAATTTGGTTTGCCTCTTTTTGGTGATTATATGCTGTCTTTCAATAAGGAGGTGGAAAGAATTCCTGTGTTGAAACTTGCTTATTATCTGCCATTTGAATATATGCTGATCTTCTGATCTAGTATTACTAATATATCTTATATTTTCTTTCTCATATTATGAGGACATTCTTTCTCCTTGCATGTAATGGGCAATCAAATGCTGAAGTTTCCTGCAAATACCACCTGTATGCTGAAGTGACAGACTGTTGGTTTGGATTGGAAAGAGGAAACCAGGCTTAAGCTTAAAGGAGTATTTTAAATTGGGGCAAAGAAAAATGGGAAGAAGCAATAATAATTTGTGGTTGAACCCGGGAGTAAAATTGGATTCGGCTGATTGGAAAAAGAGGTTTTATATAAATCCTAAATAGATTATCTGAACCGAGTGATGTCCTAGATGATAGAGTTCTTCTTTACTAGTTTGTTTCAGGAATTCTTTTGGGTAGGCTTTTTTTTACTACATAATGTTTGCAGTATCCTGTAAAGCTTAACTATTGGTTGTGTGCAATGTTCTCATAGTTTTTAAATCTATTAGGTCATAACATTGCCCCAAACTCACCAAGTTCAAAAGTATAACAATTGGAAATTATTGACATTTGTTAGTGGTCTTTGTCTGTTCTATATAAAATTTTCACCTCAAAGCATTTTTGGGGTGTCCGTTAGATGATTTGTATGGTTTCTCATAGTATATGGCATGTGTAATTTGGCAATTCATTGCAATTCAAAATTTCTTTTATTCTGTCTCATAAATTTCTACATTTGGAACTGTTAGTTTGATGACTGCATGTCCAGATGTTGTTATAGGCAAAATTCTGTCTTGCGCTTAAATTCCTAATATGATCTACTTTGTAACAGGAGTTGAACCATTGTGGGATGAAGTTATTGGCCACTTCCTCGAGGTAATGTTAAGCATCAATGGATGTATGGCACCTCTTCCAGTCATATATCTTCCCCTTTCCTTTTCTCTCTGATTTTATATGAATCCTATATGATAACTTTTGCAGCTTGCTGATAGCTCTAGTCAGCTTCTACGCAACATGGCCCTGGATGCAATGGATAAAGCAATTTGTGCCGTTTTAGGTTCTCATCAGTTTCAGGAGCGTGCTGTTTCTAAACAGTATGGCGGTTCATATGATGTGAGCATTGTCATACATATTAATTTGAAGTTTTGTTCAGGTTAATGGCGTGCATTGACTGGAATCTTACAAAACCATGTAGATGCAAACTGAGAGCAAGGATTTGAGATTGCTGGAATGTGCTGTCATCTCTCCGCTGGAAGTTCTTTATTCTTCATCTCGAACTTTTGATGTTCGAGCTGGGTCTCTAAAACTTCTTCTGCATGTTTTAGAAGTCTGTCTTTTATTCTCGAGTTTATATTTGTTTTAACTATCTTTTCTTGCTAAGAGGCTACATTTCTTATCCTTTTTAATATTATTTCAGAGGCAAGGGGAAAAGTTGTTCTATAGCTGGCCAAATATTCTTGAAATGCTAAGGTAGAGCTTCTTTCTCTTCAATGATGTGATCATCGTTTTGGTTAAATGCCGAACCTTGTTGCTCATATTTTCAGGTCTGTTGCTCTTGCATCAGAGAAAGATCTTGTAACTCTTGGATTCCAGGTGCGTAGTGGATGTTACTCAGTAGTTTGAACTCGTGAAATGTTTCTTAGCTTTTACACCCAAGAAAGAATGTTGGTTGCATATGCAAGAAACAATTTGGTCCTTTGACACCCATTCTTTTCGAGAATTTTATTTTGATCTAGAATTGTCACCCAATTTTTGGTGAATTAACATTGATAGTCTGTTCTCTACCCTCACGGGAGAAGTGCATTTCTCTTATCTTTTATGTTAAGAGGATCTGCCTAATGCAATATCCAGAAAACGTAAAATGACATACATTTGCATTAACAGAAGTCATTATTGATTAGTCTTCTTGTGCCGAATGATGTTGCAGTTTGTCAACGGTTACTCTATTTATTAATCTTATGTAGATCACATCTAGAGAACCATTGCAAACACAATGGAACTTGTGGGCGTCATTGGCTTGTCAGTTAGTTCCTTACTTGGATGTCTTCTCATTGCCTTTCCAAATTACTATTCCCTCCATTCTTATTTATCTGTTACAGTTAACTACTTTACACAATTAAGAAAAATTAGTTAGCCTATTAAATTCATACAACTTTGTTTATACATTCCAAAAGTACCCTTGAATTTAATGTTCTTCACAACTATTTTCTTATTTTGTTTGCTCAACTCTATCTCTAAAGTTATTACACTTTCATTTTTCAAAACTATTTAATACAAGGGTATAGCAGTAAAATTAATATTAATGACACCTAAATTTTTTCAATATGACCGATAAAAAGGGACACCAAAATTTTTCAGTTGTGACAGATAAATAGGGACGGAGAGAGTATTATATTGTTAGAATGACAATTTTTGTGCTAAACTTTGGCTCATAAAAAGTTCTGGGAAGATGATTGAAAATTGGATGAACTTGGTCACCCTGTTGATTATGTCTTCTATCTTCATCCTGTTGCTTTCATCCAGTATAATAATTAAAAGTTACAATAGTCTCTTTCTTTCTCTGCAAAATTTTCTAGAATAAAATCATGAATGTTCTGTGCTCAAATGCTAAAATATTTCAGAAGTTCTTACATAAATAATTCCAATATTATTTTTTAATACTCCCTCCGTCCAAAATTATCTGTTCACTTTAACCGATTACGCGGAGATTTAGAAAAGTAAGTTTTTTAGTTAATTAAACATTATCTTTCATTTTTACCCTTATAATTCAATAATAAGTATCTCTCTTTATATTAAGAAATACACAAATTCCAAAACTTTGATATAACTTCAAATTACTTCTCTCTCCTAAATATTTAATTATTACTAGAAAATGGGTCCAAATATTGATAAGTATTTAATTCTCTCTCCAAGTTGCTATTAATATTTCTTGGGAATTAATGAGATGAGCATGAATATCAGAACTCGTAAAATGAGTTTTTAATTATATTTTAATATGTTTGGGAAATAGAATACTATTAAATAGGGGTAACTTTGAAATATTAAATCTTGATTTCCTAAAGAGACAGATAATTTGGGACAAAGATTAAGCTAAAAAGTGGACTGATAATTTGGGACGGAGGAAGTATTATCTTTGTCGTAAAACATTATTTTAAACTTTTTAGTCCAACGCGTAAGATTAATATACATAAATAGCCCGAGAACTATTTTGTTTGTTTCAAATTTGTCCTAAACTTTGTTTTAACATTTTTAGTTTTAAAACATTTTGTATTTAGCTAAAAAAGTCCCAAATGCCAAACCTGCTAGGGGTTAGCAAATGAATTGGGTAACCTTAACATACCTGTACCCTAAACGAACCAGAATAAACCAAAGCTTATTTTTTGTTTGTTTAACTAACAAACGAGAGTTAAAATGTAGGGATAATACATTTGTACATTTCTGAGAGTTTTATACATGTTACAAGGGGTCTAAACTAGGAAAGAATCACTACATTATGGGAGAATAATTGCTAATTCCTAACTTACATGATTGACAATTGTGACATAATTGACAACTAATACACCTGTAATCAACTCTCTTGGTTTCCAGAATCTTAGACTTTTTCAACACTCCCCCTCAAGTTGGCATGAAAATATCTTTTAATGCCAGCTTGGAAATCAAACCGTCGGAACATACACCATAAAGATAATCCCTTTATCGATCTTTTCCTTAGTGAAGTGCTGGTCTATCTCCTCATGCTTGGTTCAATCATGAAGAACTGGATTGTGAGCAATGGCAATTGCTGATTTGTTAGTGCAGTACACTTTAATCGGTGGTGGAGTAGAAATTTTCAGTTCTTCTAGAATTCTTCTAATCCACAAAACTTCACAAATTCCATGAGCCACAGTCTAAACTCAACTTCAGCACTACTTCTACGCACAACATTGTGTTTCTTACTTCTCTAGGTCACCAAGTTTTCTCCTATGAAAGTGCAATATCCTGAAATAGACTCTGTCTGTAACACTCCCCGCCCAGTCTGCATTTGTAAATGCCTCTATTTGTAAGTGCCTATTATTTTTAAACAGTAGTCCTCTTCCAGAGATTCCCTTTTAGGTACCTAAGGATTTGATAGACAACGTTGAAGTGTTCAGAGTTTGGAGAGTGCATTGGCTTACTACACTGATAGCATAGGCGATATTAGGGCGAGCGTGTGAGAGGTAGATTAATCTTCTCACAGGTCTCTGATATTGTTCTCTATCAACACCATCAGTTGTATCAGTTACTTGTAGTTTCTTATTAGGTTCAATTGGGGTTTCAGCTGCCTTGCATCCAAGCATCCCAGTTTCATAGGGTAGGTCAAGGACATACTTTCATTGATTGATAAAGATCCCTTCCTTTGATCTAGTAAACTCAATACCAAGGAAGTATTTCACTGGTCTCAAGTTTTTAATTTCGAATTCTGTGGCAATTCTTTCCCTTAATGCCTCAATTTCCTTAACATCGTCACTTGTAAGGATAATATCATCGACATAGACAGTAAGTATAACTAATTTACCTATATTTGAATATTTATAGGACATGGTATTATCAACTTGGCTATGAGAATATCCATATCCTTTTATGGCCTTCCTGAACCTTTCAAACCAAGCTCGAGGAGATTGCTCAAGTCCATACAAGGATTTCTTCAATTTGCAAACCTTGTTTTCGCCAAACATCTTCTTAAAGCCTCATGGAAGATCCATAAACACTTTTTCTTTCAACTCACTGTTCAGTAAGGCATTTTTCACATCAAGTTGATGCAGAGGCTAGTTACAATTTGCTGCCATGGATAGAATCACATGAATCGAAATTTATCTTGGCTACTGGGACAAAGGTCTCTTGATAGTTAATTCCAAAAGTCTGAGTGAACCCCTTTGCCACAAGTCGTGCTTTGTATCTTTCAACGCTTCCATCAGCCTTGCATTTTACAGAAAAAACCCACTTCCATCCAACGGCAGTCTTGTCCCTCGGCAAATCAACAACTTCCCAAGTCATTTTTCAAAAGAGTATCCATCTCCTCCTTGACTACTAACCTCCAAGCCGGACTACTAAGTGCTTCCTGTATTATTCTTCTTGTATTGTTCTATTCTCAGACAAGTTAGAGATTTTTGACAAATAGGTTTTGTGTTTGTGTGAGAATTCTTGATAAGACAAATATTTTGCAATGGGATGTTTTGTTGTATAGGAACGAACTCCTTTTCTGATGGCTATAGGAATATCTGGATCTACAACATTTGGATCTTGAGCTTCTGTAGATGCAAAAATGGGGTCAAGGTTAGGAATTACTTGTGTTTCTTGGAGACCATTACTTTGTTCTTGAGATTGGGAAGAAGCTAATGGATAAATTTGAATAGTTTTCCTCTTATGATGAAACCTTTTCCTAGAATAAACCAGAGGCTCAGTTTCAGGTTTTTGCAGTATTCTCCCCCTGTATTAGGCAAAATCATTTATGGTATTTGATGACTATGATCCTTCCCATTTTTAGTATTTTTCACCAATTATTTCTTGTTCAAAAACATTTGGTGTTAGAATCATTTTAGGTAATGGTTGAGATACTTGCCAAAGATCATCCTCATCTAAGCCATACTCCCCTTGAAGTTGATTTTTGTTAAAAAGGGTATTTTTTCCATGAAGATCACATCCATAATAATGTAGGTTTTCTTTGGGACAGGATTAAAACACTTGTAACCCTTTTTATTGGAAGCATATCTAATAAAAATGCATTTTTCAGATTTGGGATCTAATTTTGAGCGAAACTTGGTTGGAATGTAAACAAAACACATGCGTCCAAAGACCTTTGAAGGAATGTCTGATGACATTCGAAGAATTGGAAAGTTTTATTTAATTTGTTCAGAGGAGTCATGAATTTTAAAACTTGAGTAGGCAATCATTCGATTTATCAAATATGATGCTGTTAAAATAGCGTCCTCCGACAAATATTTGGGAACGTTCATTGAAAGCATGACTGCCCTAGCAACTACAAGTAAATGTCTATTTTTTCTTTCAGCAATCCCATTCTGTTGTGGAGTATCGCGACAAGTAGATTGATGAATTATGCCCTTGTTCTTTAGGAAGTCCTAAACTTCCATTAAAATATTTGGCTCCATTGTCTGATCCAAGCATGCAAATTTTTGTTTCAAATTGAGTTTCAATCATGTTGTAAAAATCCTTAATGTGCTTCAACTTCTGATTTCTTGCTTATGAGATAAACCCAATATATCTTGGTGTGATCATCACTAAAGGTTACAAAACCCCTTTTTTCCATATGAAGTTTTTATTTTGGAAGGCTTCCAAACATCACTGTGAAATATAAAAAATGGTTTTGAGGGATAGTGGCTTAGGTACAAAATTTGTTAACAAGTTTCACATTGAAGTAAACAGCAATCAATACCCTTAACATATCAGGAAATAAATATCTCAAATAAGAAAAACTAGGATGGCCAAGTCTAAGATGCCATTCTGTTGTTTTGTCTAAAGTAGGGTTCGAACTCATACTGTTGTAGTCTTGAGCCTTTTTATTACTAGGAGTGGTCTCATCAAAGTACTAAAGTCTGCCCATCTCTTTAGCTCTCCCAATCATCATCTTCGAGCTCTGGTCTTGAAAAAAACAAGAAGAATCACAAAGATAACATGACAGTTAGAATCTTTGGAAAGTTTGTTGACAGATAAAAGGTTACATTTGAGTTTTGGATCATGGAGTATAGATTTAAGACCTATACTCATAGACAGATTAATATTTCCTCATCCAGCAATGGAAGAGAAACTGCCATCAGCAATATGAACTTTTTCATGGCCAGAACAAGGATCATATACAAACAACTAACTAAGCTTTAGTCTCAAGTAACTTGGGGTCGACTACATGAACTAATACAAGACCACGTGTGTTCATACACATGAATCCTCTCCTTCCACTGCTTTCTATCCGCTGTCATACTCTCATCGAAATCCAACAAAGACATATCTCTCCTAATTACTTCTATCCACATCCTAATGACATATCTCTCATCGAAATTCATAGGCCTGCCTCTACTTCTCTCCAACCTATCTTGCCTCCATCCCTCAATTCTCCTAATAGGGGTATTCCTCGATTTTCTCTGTATATGTTCAAAGTATCACAAGCGGTTCTCTCATCTTATCTTCAATGGATGCCACTTCCACTTTTTCTCAAATGATCTCATTCTTTACTTTATTCTTTCTAGTATGTCCGCCCATCCACCTTAACATACACATCTCGGCTACCTTCAGTTTTTGAATATGATTCATTTTAATTGCCCAACATTCCGTACCATATAGCAAAGCCGATTTGTCGGCTGTTTTGTAGAACTTTCCCTTTAGGCTTAAAGGCATACCACGATCATACAAAATAGTAGTTGCACTCCTCCATTTCAACCTCCCAGACTTAATTCGATGCTCAACGTCGCTATTAAGCTCTTCATCTTTTTGGATAATAGCTCCCAAATATTGGAAGTAGTTATTTACTGGGATATCTCTGCCATCCAAAGTTACACTTTGATCTGTATTTTTGCCCGTACTGAACTTGCATGCCATATACTAAGTTTTACTTCTATTGATTTTGAAACCCCTAGATTCTAACATTTGTTGCCACAACTCCAATTTAGCATTAACACCAGCTTTAGTTTCATCAATCAGAACAATATCATTAGCAAACAACATATACCATGGCACGACCTCCTGTATAGGACAAGCTAACTCATTCATAATGGTCGCGAAAAAAAGATTAAGTGCAGATCCTTGATGTACTCTTATAGTGTTGGGAAACTCTACAGTCACTCCAGTGCAGCTTATTACACTTGTACATGCATCATCATACATATCTTTAATAAGCGTAATATACTTTTGCGATACACTTTTTTTTACTAGCACCTACCAAAGTACTTCTCTAGGCACCTTCGTATAGGCTTTCTCCAGATCAATAAATACTATATGTAAATCCTTCTTTCTTTTTCTATAATATTCAATCGTTTGCCGTAATAAATGAATTACTTCCGTATTGGAACGCCTCGGCATAAAACCATACTGGTTATTTGAAATCTTTACAATGCCCCTTAATCTGTGCTCAATCACTCTCTCCCAACGCTTCATTGTATGACTCATGAGTTTAATCTCGCAATAATTGGCACACTCTTGAACATCCCCTTTATTCTTATACAAAGGAATTAATGTATTCTTCCTCCACTATATAGGCATCTTATTAACTCTGTATATCTTATTGAACAAACTTGTCAACAACGCAACCCATCTTGCTTAAGCATTTCCAAACCTCAATCAGTATACCATCTGGTCACAAAGCCTTTTTCGGCCTCATCCTTTTAAGAGCCTCTCGAACTTCATGCCTCTGAATTCGACGAATAAAATCACGGTTAATCTCATCATTTGGAATCTCAAGGTCACCCACATCTTGAACTTGATTCTCGTTAAGTAACTTATCAAAATAGGATCTCCACCTCTTCTTGATTTCCTCGTCCTTAACAAGAACTCTTTCTTGAAACGATTGGCACTCCTGCACTTCCCCAAGTTTTTATAGCACTCTCGTTTGTTCCTTGCGGCTTCTCTCACTTCGTTATTCCACCACGACGTTTCCTTGTTTGGTGGTACTCTTCTTTTAAATTCACCAAGCACTTCCTTAGCCACTATTCTAATACCTTGAGCCATCCTCCACATAGTATCCGGATCCAGATCTAGATCCATATCGGAAGACCAATCATCTACTTGAACGACCTTATCGACAAAAGCTATCCTTTCATCCCCCTAAAACTTCTACCACTTGATCCTAGAGTTAATCCGATGGGTCCGTTGCTTACCTTGTTTCCTAAAATAAAAATCGAGAACTAGCAACCTATGTTGTGTAACTACACTCTCGCCTAGAATAACTTTACAATCCGTCCAACCACTATGAAACCTACTCCTCAAAATAAAGAAGTCTATCTGACTAGCATTTAACCCGCTTCTAAAAGTCACCAAGTGAGAATCCCTCTTCTTGAACCAAGTGTTTGCTATAGTCAAATCATGAGTTAAGGCAAAGTCAAGAATACCTGTTCCTGCCACATTTCTATCTCCAAAACCCTGACCTCCATAGACACTCTTAAACTAGTTTTGATCAGAACCCACATGTCCATTCAGATCACCACCAATGAAAAGCTTCTCCGTACACGGTATACCCTGTACTACCTCATCTAAATCTTTCCAAAACTGTTGTTTAACTGAATCTGCAAGTCCCACTTGTGGAGCATATGTGTTTATAACAGTAGCGATCTCGCCACCTAACATGATCTTGATAGTCAAAATCCTATCACTTTTCCTCTGTACGTCAACCACATCATCAATGAACCTACGGTCAATAATTATCCCATCTCTATTTCTATTCTTAACTCTGCCTGGATACCAAAGCTTATAACCCCATGGATTATATGAATGAAATAAATGAGATAAAATTATCGTATGATCAGAAGCTCCAGAATCAATGATCCAAAGGTTTGATTTTCTACCTGCATGAACCATAGAACAATTAGGAGTCGAATTGGAGTTTAGCAGTTTCAGTCTGCTTCGTGCTAAATGGGTTGTGTTGTTCAGTAACGCCAGCGGGCTGTTGGCATTTGTTCCTTGGCTTCCTGTCCGTAGGTTTACTGTGGAGATGCCAGCAAGTTTTTCTAGTGTGGCGTGGTTTGTTGCATTAGTCACACAACATTCGGAATTTTTCTTCACTCCTTTGCAGGTTTGGACCATTCCGCTGGCTAATATGGGCCTCGGCAACATTGAATGCAGAGCTTTCAATTGAGCTCGCTGAGAAGGTGTTTTTCCCGAGCATTACACTCTTATGGGTTTCGGGAGCTTTAATTTGAGTTTTGGGCTGGTTCATAGGAAAACTTGTGGTCTCAGAAACAGCTTCAGACATGATTGGAGATGGCTGGAGTAATTTCTGTTTGGGACTGAAAGTACTTTGTTTTTTCCTGATAAAACAGAGGAGTTTGGTCAGCAGCAGAAGATATAAAACTTGTGCTCTCTTTTCTCTCTCTCTTTTTTTCCCCCCCTGATAAAATAGAGAAATCAAACAAATTCCTGTTCTGATACCATAACAAACTAGAATTAAAATGCAGGGGTAATATATTTTTTTACATCGCTGAGAGTTTTATACATGTTATACATGTTACAAGGGGTTTAAACTAGGAAAGAATCACTACATTATAGGAGAATAATTGCTAATTCCTAATTTACATGATTGACAATTATGACTTAGTTGACAACTAATACACACGATTCAACTCCCTTGATTTCCGGAATCTTTGACTTTTTCAACATTAACCTACCATTTATCCTAAGACTTACAACTATATATTTATTTATCATCTGCATGTAATCATTTAAACACCCCTTTTAGTTATATTTTCTAATAAAGTACCTATTTTATGACGTAAGGTTGTCAAAATGCGTCAATTGAATTTTTATTTCCTATTTGCAGCTGAACAGGAAAATAATAAAGCTACAGGCTACCTTATATCCTACCTTCTTTTAGGGTACAGTAAGGGTATAGGTATAAAAGCTAGTTGTGGTGATGAACCTATGAATTGATACTTTTGCCCCTCAATGTTGTATGGGGTTGACTGGAATCGGCAGCGATTATAGCAGTGGGAACTATATTAACTGAATATAGATAGTTTTTAGGATTAAAAAGGTCAAAAGATAGAGTTTAGCATAAATTTGACGCACGAAATAGTTTTCAATCTATTTATGCAAATTACTCCTAAGAATTAGGATTAGAAGTGCTAAACATGAAGTTTGAGGACAAGGGTGACTCCTTACCCTCCCCCCACAACAATACCAACACAAACAACAACAACAAAAAACTAAGCCTTAGTCCCAAGAAACTTGGGGTCAACTTCATGAATAAATATCAGGCTACATGTAGTCATCCACATGAATCCTCTCTCTCCACTTCCTTCTATCGATTGTCATACTTTCATTCAAATCTAACAAAAACATATCTCTTTTAATCACCTCTATCCATGTCGTTTTAGGCATGTCTCTACCTCTGTCTAACTTAGCCTGCCTCCCTTCCTCCCTCAATCCTCCTAACAGGCGCATCTCTCGGTTTTCTTTGTACATATCCAAACCAATACAAGCGGCTTTCTCTCATCTTTTCCTCAATAGATGCCACTCTCACCTTTTCCCTAATGGTCTCATTTCTGACTCTATCTTTTTTAGTATATCCACACATCCACCGTAACATACGCATCTCAGCTACTTTTATTTTGTGAATATGACACCTTTTAACTGTCCAACATTTCATGCCATATAGCAAAGTAGGTCTTACAGCTGTTTTGTAAAACTTTTCCTTTATGCCCAATGGTATATTACGATTACATAGAATACCAGTCGCACTCCTCCATTTCAACCAAACCGCCATAACTCGGTGTGCAACGTTGCCATCGAGCTCTCCGTCTTTTTGAATAATAGATTCTAGATATTGGAAGCAATCACTTGCCAGTATATCTTTACCATCCAAAGTTACACTCTGAGCTATATTTCTGCTACTATTGAACTTGCATTCCATATACTTTATTTTACTCTTAATTCTGAAGCCCTTGGATTCCAATGTCTGTCGCCACAACTCCAAAAAAAAAAAAAAAAAAAAAAAAAAGAGAAAAGAAGTTCCTATTCATTCAAATTACTCGGTAGTTTATTTGCCTTCCTTATATTCTCTACTCATTCATTCTCTGGCATTGACCACTTGCATGTAGGTTGCTGAGAATGTTTCTTTTATCTCTTTTTTAATGTTTATCTGCTGTAGCTTTTATCAAGTATGTCTGCAATATTTTATTTTTATTTTTTCAAATTTAATATGAGATGAAATAAACTGCAATTTTTTGAGTGTACATCGTTACAAGTTTCCTAATGTTCATCATTTTTCTCAAATGGATCAATATCAATTCACTCTATAGCTTGGGTGTTTGGATATGGTTACTGCCTATGTGCATTTGTTTATTGTGGTGGCCTCTGATTCTTTATTTTATAGCTGTTTCTTGACCATTTCTTATATTTCAACTCACTCTTTATTCTCTTCTAGAGCCTGCGCGTAATTATGAATGATGGTATTTCAACTGTACCTGCTGACTGCCTCCATGTGTAAGTGCCTCATTATTATTAGCACTTTATTGTAATCAAATAAATGGGAAAGCTTAGGTAATCGTATAATAAACCAAATGTTTGACAATAGTGTAATAAGATATATGTATTTTATGTTTTTTTCACTAAGGTATACCAACCTTATTGGAAAAATATACACGTACAAAAGCAGGACTTCTTAATTATATAAATTAACTCTTTTGTTGTGTGGAAAAATTTTTATGTTCCTGATTGCAAGGGAACATTTTTAGTACAAAAGACATTGTAGAAAATGACTAATACACGAATGACTTTTCACATCTGTAGTAGGAGTAGGAATATGTTTGGATGATCAAATAACGAATTGATTTCAATTACTCCCTCCATCTCAAAACACATGTTATTTTAGAACTAAAATTCTCTTCTCAAAATACAAGTCATTTTGCAGACTTCAATGGGTATTTATGATATTTTTACAATACTATCCTATGAAGAATCTGTCCCATTATCATTTAATCCTACCTCTGTCTCTCTCTCATTTAATCCCTTTGCATGCTGCTGCACTCACTAATAGCTGCTTGACTTGTAGAATCCATTTTTTTTTTTCTCTCTCAAAATTCTTAATTTTTGTGCGTAAGTCTAAAATAACTTATATTTTGTGCGTAAGTCTAAAATAACTTATATTTTAAGACAGGGAATCTAGGAGTTTTATTAGGAAGAAGACACTAATGCAATCCAAGATAAATTTGTTGTAAACATTATTTGCATTGTGAAAGAAATTCAAGAGAAATTTATATTCCTTATGTATGTGAATGTGGGAGATCAGGAATTAGGAAGTCACGGATGTCTTAAAGATAGAGCCCATGAATAATAAATAGTGTTTCCCCTAAAAACTTAAGCATACAATAGACTGGGAGAGGTGTAACTTAATAAGAACAGAATTCTTAATTGTTTGGCTCAAATTCTAAAAATGAGGCATGCCACTTAGTAGATGGAAACCATTTGACCATGTTCTACCTTTTTATTTACCATACAAAACATATTTCTGATATATTATGCTTTTAGGCTAATATACAGAAAAGCATGTGCAATTTTTAGTAGTTTCAAAGAGATTTGAGCGCAAGTATTTGCATAGATCTTTAACACCAAATTTTGCATTTGTCAAGGAGACACAAAAGTAAAGATTACTGATGACGACATTATGGCATAAACTACAATGTTGTTCTTTGTGCTTTTACAATTTTTTTCCTCGTTTGAATTCGTATGTGGTTTTGATAACCGAGCATGATTAGTGAACATGAAATAGTATACACCATTGGTTACAATAGATACCACTTGACTAACAAGCATCTAAAGAGTTCTAATTATAATTTAAGGAGGGTGCGGATAATGTAGGAGATGACTGTGTTACACCATTTGAATTTAAAAAAGGCTTCGGAACAGGTGGAACCCTCATTGTTTATGATGTATCAAGCGTCTAATTAACTAGTATTTCATACTTAAAGCTTGCCATTGAAGAAAAGTAGTACATTGATTTGGAAGACAGCAGTTCTTGATATGTATGTGTCACTAAAATCACGTTGACTCTCAAATCATAAAATATCTGACTGATGAAACCAAATGTAATGACAGTGGAAATTCATGAGATTAATGGTAAGAAAGTTTCATGGTTTATTGCATTTTTCAAGAAGAGTTTCTATTAGATATTTGAAGTAATGGCTTAAACCAATCAGAATCTGCATGTTCGCATAAATGATACTTCTGATCCTTGTAGTTTGTGAGAGTTCAAGCACATGGGTTTCTGTGTCTTTATCTATATCCTTGAGCTGCTTAGCACATACCATCTGCAATTTGATTTTGCAGATGCATTGATGTGACTGGTGCTTACAGTGCTCAAAAGACAGAGTTGAATATAAGTTTGACAGCCATAGGCCTTCTATGGACATCTACTGACTTTATAGTAAAAGGCGTGTCGTATGTAACTGAAGCAGAAAAAGAAACAGGTTTTTTTTACTATCATTTGGTATTTCTTCAGAAGTCATATTTATTTCTTTTCCCATGTTGCTCATCTGTGGAAGTGTCAATTATGCAGATAGAAGAAATGGAGAGAGTAGTGAGGAAAATACTCTCAATTCCTCTAACCCTGTTGTTGATCAAGTCTTCATGAATATTGTTGATCGTGACAAATTGCTTTTTTCTGTTTTCTCTTTACTTCAAAATCTGGGGTCTGATGAAAGACCAGAGGTATTGTATCCATCCTTGATGAAATAATTTTGCATGGTTTTTCTTTTTGATAAAATTTACTGCTCATGAGTGTTGCATTTACTAAGCGTTCCTATTTTTTTTTTCTTTTCTTTTCTTTCTTTCCTCAAGAAGCAAATCCTTGGTACAATTAAGGGAGCTGTCCCCAAGCCATATGTAGGGCAAACGACTTACCTTATATGTGCACTGCTGAGACTGTATAGCTGCATCCACGTAAGAGGTTCAGCAGTTAACAATTAATAAATGGCAATTAGTGAGAGAACTGATGAAAAAAAAAAAGATTCAAGGGTAAATTTTGATAAACATATGAAGAAAAAGAATTATGAAACTCACACTTTTATGACTGATTTGAGAGGCAATTGGCGTTAGAACATTACGCAACACAGGTTGTTGGTCCTTGATTTTAATTTTAGGAAAAAGAGTAAGTAGTAGAATTATCGGGTTGATCCTAGGATCAAGTGGTGGAAGCTATAGGGGGATGAAAGAATAGCCTTTGTAGATAAGGTAGTTGAGGCGGATGACTGATCTTCTGATATGGATTTGGATCCAGATACTATGTGGAGAAAGATGGCTCAAAGTATTAGGACAGTAGCTAAGGAAGTGTTTGTTGAATCTAAAGGAAGAGTACCTTTAAACAAGGACGTGTCGTGGTGGAGCAGCGAAGTGAAAAAAGCCGTTCGGAGTAAAAGAGAGTGCTATAGAAACTTAAGGTAGTGCAGGAGTGATGAGAATTTTGAGAAATACAAGGTCGCACGAAGAAAAACTAAAGAAGCTGGTCGAAAAGCAAGATCCATAGTTTATAGGGATTTATATGAAAAGTTGGATACCAAAGACGAGGAGAAGAATATATATAGACTGGCACGTTATAAGGAGAAGAAGACGAGAGATATCGGTGTGGTGAAATGTGTAAAGGACGACAACCACAGAGTTTTGGTTAAAAACGAAGAAATAAAGGAGAGATGGAGGTCCTATTTTGACAAGTTATTTAACGGGAGTCAAATCCAAATTCCGAGTGTGGGTAGCCTGGCGATTTCGAACGAAGAGGTTAACTGTGCGTGTATTCGTCGTATTCAGAAGCATGAAGTCCGCGATGCCCTTAAAAGGATGAGACCAAAAAAAGCAGTGGGACCGGATGGTATACCGATCGAGGTTTGGAAGTGTTTAAGAGAGATAAGTATTACGTGACTAACAAGTCTGTTCAACAAGATATATAAGAGGTAATAAGATGCCTATAGAGTGGAGGAAGAGTACTCTGATTCTTCTGTACAAGAATAAAGGGGATGTTCAAGATTGTGCCAATTACTGTGAGATTAAACTCGTGAGTCATATTATAAAGCTATGAAGCTTTGGGAGAGAGTGATTGAACAGAGGTTATGAGGCATTATATAAATTTCATATAATCAATATAGTTTTATGCCTCGGTGTTCCACTACAGAGGCAATTCATTTATTACGGTGGATGATTGAATATTATAGGGAAAAAAAAAAAGATTTACGTATGGTATTTATTGATCTGGAGAAAGCTTATGACAAGGTGCCTAGAGAAGTAATTTGGTGGGTGTTGGCCAAGAAAGGTGTATCGCTAAAGTATATTACTCTCATTAAAGATATGTATGAGGGAGCATGTACAAGTGTAAGGAGTTGCGTCGGAATGACTGCAGAGTTCCCTATTACTATTGGGGTGCATCAAGGATCAACGCTTAGCCATTTTCTCTTTGCGGCTGTTATGGATGAGTTGACCTGCATTATACAGGAGGCTGTGCCATGGTGTATGTTGTTTGTGGATGATATTGTATTGATTGATGAGATTAGAGTCGGTGTAAATACTAAATTGGAGTTGTGGCGACAGACATTGGAATCTAAGGGCTTCAAAATTAGTAGGAGTAAAACAGAGTATATGGAATTCAAGTTCAGTAGTAGCAGAAATATAGCCCAGAGTGTAACTTTGGATGGTAGAGATATACTGATAGCTGATTGCTTCCGATATCTAGGATCTATTATTCAGAAAGACGGAGAGCTCGATGGCGACGTTGCACACCGGGTTAAGGCGGGTTGGTTGAAATGGAGGAGTGCGACTGGCATTTTATGTAATTGTAATATACCATTGAATCTAAAGGGAAAGTTCTACAGAATAGCCGTACGACCTACTTTGTTATATGGTGTGGAATTCTTGGGCAGTTAAAAGGTATCATATTCAAAAGATGAAAGTAGCTGAGATACATATGTTATGGTGGATGTGTGGATATACTAGAAAGGATAGAGTTAGAAATGAGACCATTAGGGAAAAGGTGAGAGTGTCATCTATTAAGGAAAAGATGAGAGAAAGTGGCATGCATTGGTTTGGACATGTACATAGAAGACTGAGGGATGCTTCTGTTAGGATGATTGAGGGAGGGAGGCAGGATAGGTTAGATAGAGGTCGAGGTAGAGGCAGGCCTAAAATGACATAGATAGAGGTGATTAGGAGAGATATGTCTTTATTAGATTTGGATGAGAGTATGATGGTCGATAGAAGGAAGTGGCGAGAGAGGATTCATGTGGATGACCACATGTTGTTTGACATTGGTTCATGTAGCTGACCCTAAGTTTCTTGGGGTTAAGGCTTAGTTTTTTGTTGTTGTTGTTGTTGTATATCAAAGTAAAGTTAGCATGACAATGCTCTTGATTATTGTTTGAACCTTTGGCATCTCTTAAGCTATCCTTTTGTTACTGTATTGGTGCACCTGCTGTTATCATTTTTTGAGGCTAGTATAAGAAACTAATGTTGAGGTGGTTGTGTTAACTAGACCTTATGAAAATATATTCTGCAAACTTAATGTCACTATTTGCGTTGAATAAATGCAGCGGCAGTTTGGGAAAAGTAATTGATAAAATGCTTGAAATTACAGTTCTGGAAGGTCATCTATCTAAGGTTTTAAAATCAGTCTTGCTTATTTCTGCCACTCTGAAAAATTTCTGGCCTTTATGTTCAAAATTTGCCTAACTGGAATTAAAGAAATTTTCTTGGTGGGACGAAATCTTCTCTCAATTTTTATTTTCCATATCTGATCATGCGATCAACTGGTTTTCTGCTATTTTCACCAGCAGCATTGTCAAATTTGTGTCAGGTGTTATAACATCCTTTAAAAGATGAAGAGTGACTATGAATTCTCTTTCTCCTGGGTCAAAATTTTCGAATATGGAATGGCATAATTCCTTTGCTACTGATGACTATTAGCTGTGAATTTTTCTCTTATCACGAGGCAATTCTATGTTTAGGTTAGAAATTCTGCAGTAAGGACACTTTTCCAAATTCTTGGAAGTCATGGGCAGAAGCTTTCAAAGACCATGTGGGAGGACTGTCTTTGGAATTATGTGTTCCCCACCTTAGATCGTGCTTCCCACATGGTAAGTTGAGATGGCTTATATAATGAGTTATAATTTTCCCTTCCTTTAGTTAATTTAAAACCTGTAATTTAAAACTTCTGTTTTAAGGCTGCAACATCATCTAGAGATGAATGGCAAGGGAAAGAACTTGGAACACGAGGTGGAAAAGCTGTTCACATGCTAATACATCATAGGTACATATCCTTTGCTTACTTCTACCAAAATAACACTGGTTTTATTTCCATTTTCTGTTTGTCATACATTAAATTGGTTTGTAGTCGGAATACAGCTCAAAAACAATGGGATGAGACCCTTGTCCTGGTGCTAGGCGGAATAGCCCGTATTCTACGTTCTTTCTTCCCTTTTCTCAGAAACTTGAAGAATTTCCAGTCTGGTAACTTTTGAGACCGATTCTTTGGATTAAACCTTTGGTTTTTGATAACCCTGAAAGAGATGTAGATATGTCTTATGCTTGCAGGATGGGATTCTTTGCTTGTCCTTGTTAAGAATAGCATTCTAAAGGGTAGCAAAGAGGTTGGTCTTGCAGCAATAAACTGCATGCAATCAACTATAATTTCTCATTCTCCAAAGGTAATCACTTGATTTCTTTATAGGGCGTGCTTTATCTTAAACTATAAAGATAACTATGTAATTTTTATACTGTGCCTTTAAAAAAATTTAATTGCTGGTTATCTGATTTTTCCCTTTCTACTGAATGAAAGATTAATACATGTACTTTCATGTCTGATGTTCATCTCCATATATATCCACCTATGTACAAGGGAAATTTGCCAATGTCGTACCTTAAATCGGTGCTTGATATTTATGAGCTTGTTCTGCAAAAATCACCGCATCACAGCGATGGCGTATCAAGCAAGGTGAAGCAAGATATTTTACATGGTTTAGGTAATAAAGAAGATCTCTAGCTCTTATTGATTGCATATAATTATTTTCTGGTGCTCACACAGAGCACACACTGTCAAGAATCATATGCATGCGTATATATTTGGTAGATATAATTACATATTGCTTTATATGCCCATCTAGACGCATGTCTTTATGAAGGTATCAATTTCAAAGATAGTACTCTTTTTGGATGTTCATTCTTATTCATAGGACTGTAAAATGCTTTGTGAGTTGGATTATTTGTTTATTTTGTATTCTTTTACTTCCATTAGGTGCCAGTTTAGAATTTTATATGGTGCATCTCGTATGCCTGAGTTAGATGTGGTGGATATATCCTTATACCTTTCTTCTTTGAACTTTTGACAGGAGAAATATATGTCCATTCACAAGGGATGTTTGACAGTGACATGTATAAGCAGTTGTTCTCTGTCGTAGAAGCTGCACTCAAAGAAGTCAATATGACAGATAATAACTTCGAAGCTGAATATGTAGGTCATTTATTCATGTGCGTGGTGAAAACCAGATGCATTTATATGACTGCTTGATTACACTTCTCTACATAAATATATTAAATTCTGGGAGGAATTGTGCTAGATGAGCTCTTTGGCTCTCTCTTTTTTTCTTTTCTGGGGTGGTGTTTGGAGAAAAGACAAGGGGCGGGGTGGGGTTATCTTCTTTTTAAGATTTTCAAAGTATCTCTTAAATGCTTTTGTTTTTCAGATTTTCAAAGTATCTCTTAGATCCTTTCCCATAGTAACCATTCATAAGTTTATTCTATAGTAAAGCTTATTGCTATATGTTTTACAGACTTGGAGTTTGAAACCTTCTCGGATTCATAGTATTAGTAGGAGTGCTAAGAGAATGGACGTACTAAAGCTGAAAATTTGTGTGATATGTAATTTCCTTCTTTCAGGGCAATCTTCCATTGGTTCAACGAACTGCATTGGAAGTCTTATCATTGTTACGCCCGGCAGCACAGCTTTCTTCAATGTGGTTATTCCTTCTTGGAAATCTATTGCAGTATCTTCCAAAACCTGATTCTTCCTTGGGAAACAATGAAGACTCTGAGTTAACTGAGAGCAAGAGGCATATATCTGGTGTGAATGGTAGCCAAATGATTCTTTTTGAGCACATGAATTTTTTTTTTTTTTAAATTTGATTTTTTGAATATGCAAATACGTTTTTTTTGCAGATGCCATTACCGCAAAGGAGGTCCCAAATGGGATTGGTTCAACATTCCAAAAGAAAGAAGAAGCTTCACCAAGAACCCTTGAATCTATCACCAACACCAGTTATTTATTTGCAGAGAAGGTCGTCCCCCTGCTAGTAGATCTTATTCTGCAGTCTCCTGCTACAGAAAAGTATCAGATTCTTCCAGAAATTATTCAAGGCCTGGGGAGGTGAGCCCCCTCAAATAAATAAGAAAATCTGTTATAGAGTTTTGCGCATATTGCACACCACTGAGGCTCTTAATTTCATGGAAAACTTCAGTTTCTACATTGATTCCTCTTATAGGAGATGATTTCTTTCAAGTTCTAGTTTGTATTGAGTAAAGAATGATTTGCCCGTTGCTTGAGTCCAGTGAAAGTCATTTTGTTCTTTTTTGAGATCTTGCTGTTTGTTAACATTATATTTTTGTATTAACCTGTATCATTTAGTTTGTTAAGTGAATGTTGCAAGTCATATAGCATTCTTCCTCTCACTGCATAAAAAGTCAATAGGTGATAGAGCAGCATCAAAATAATTTGTAGGGTTTTAAGTCCTAGCCTTATGGTTGAAGAAGATCCCATCTTTCCATTCATATGTTTGATATTTTACTATTGGTGTTCGGATGACTCTTGAGAATCATTTCTTATGTTTGATGTTTTACTGTTTTATGTTCAGATCACTCTTCAGGAAAGTGTTATATTTGATATTGTTTATGTTCAGATTACTCTTCAGGAAAGTGTTGTGTGTGATATATTCTCATAAGCAGATAACTGCGTACACTGGAAAAAATGAACTTATGGAATGTAGAAATTTTATGTCAAAGTTGACGAAAAGATGTCTGAATAGTTGTCATATAAACACAATTACTCGTATCCAAGAAAAAAACTTTTTAAGCACTCTGTGACCTTGTTTGAGAGTTATCCCCTTTTCTTTGTGTTCTTTGCTGGGAAACCCACGGTTTTCTTCTCTCCTGTACATACATATCTAGGTGTATGACAACAAGGAGAGATAACCCTGGTGGTGCACTTTGGAGATCGGCTGTTGAAGGATTCAACCAAATTCTTCTTGATGATGTAAGCAACGTTACAGTTGATTCCCAGGAAGATCTAACAATCCGTCGGCCGGCTCGAATACGTGTCTGGAAAGAAGTTGCTGATGTTTATGAGTTCTTTCTAGCAGGCCACTGCGGCCGTGCCCTCTCTTCCAGTGTGCTCTCTGCAACAACGCTTAAGTCTGATGAGTTGCTTGAGATGAATATCCTAGACATTCTGGGAGACAAGATTCTTAAATCTCAGATTGATGCTCCACTTGATGTAATTTCCCTGCCAACTGGAATAATTACTCCATGATATGTTTTACACACTTGTTTCAAAAAGAGATGTCTTTTACCTAAGCATATCTAGATTCTTACTGTGATATTATGAGGTTTTAAAATATATCTTTATCCACCGGCCATAGAACGACGTGTTCACGTGAAAAGGTCCTTTGAGCGACACTATATATAGATCAGATTCTTACATTTATATCTTGGTTTGCTATGTGTCCATAGATTTTACTGTTGGTCAAACAATCTATTGTTTATGAAGAATTAGCGTCAGCAAATATTTTTCGATAAATACCTTTCTTCCAAAAAATCCAAGTATTCCTTGGTTCAAGCTAACCAAAATCCAAGTGAAAAGTTTAAAATGTTTTTTTGAAATACCAATTAGTACATGTTTACCATGATGTGTCATTTTCAGGACCTATTAAAAAATGGAGGACTTCTCTGGTCTGCTCATTTAAGTAAAAGAATATGTTTGCATAATATTGGAAGCTATGGACTTTATGCCTGAATATCTTGGACATCTTACGGTTTTTGTATAGTGCTATTTGTGCCATGTTTTGTGTTTCCCAGGATTAAATCATTAGTGTATATCTGTCTTGCAAATGAAATTTAAGATTTCTAAGATTAAACAGGATTATCTATTGATGTTTACAGATTTTGCAACGGTTGGTTTCTACCCTGGACCGATGTGCATCACGAACGTGTTCTTTGCCCATTGAAACTGTTGAGCTTATGCCTTCATATTGCAGCCATTTCTCCTTGACTTGCTTGCAGAAGTTATTTTCTTTGAGCAGGTAGTACTGAATTTACATGAAGTTTACAAGCCTCTTCCCATCTTTAAATGTTCCAGTTTTTTGACTTCCAGATACCTTCACATTTACAGCTGTGAAAGCAGGCATTGGAATTTATCAAGATCTGAAGTAAGCAAGGTATCAGTAATGGTACTAATGTCAAGATGTGAGTTCATATTGAAGAAGTTTTTGGCAGATGAAAATGATTTGGGTGTGTACCTACTTTTATTTAAACCTGTTCTTTTTTAATATATTGCCTATCGCAAAAGTTGTCTCGAGTCATTTAACTCATCCTGCAGGTGAGCGTCCATTGCCAACCCCTAGACTTGAAGAAATCATTTTTGTTCTCCAAGAGTTAGCACGTCTAATTATTCATTTGGATACTGTATCTGTTCTTCCTTTGCATCAATCTCTAAAGGAAGGCTTCTCAGAAGAAAATTGTGGAAGACGTTCGCATTTGCTTGTTCTTTTCCCATCCTTTTGTGAGCTAGTCGCATCAAGGTATGAAACCTCTTTTCTTCTTTTATTATTTTCATTCACTTTTATTTTCCTTTCCTTCGTTAGGATCGAGGGATTAATTTTTTCTATTTCAAGGGCGATGGTTAAAGAACTAAATGAGTGGTTGATTGAAAATTTACCATTTCTTCTTATAGGATTCTCTTTTCTAGTTTCTAAATTATGCTTTTGGTCATGGTGAAAAATAGTTGCCAAGCAAACGTGAAGATCAAGACTCTAACCTTAGTATCCAGCCTGCTTACTGCTTTTGTTGTTGGAGGTTACCTAGGGGTGTTCATTCGGTTTTCGGTTTTGAAATTCGGTTTTTTTTTTTGTTTTTATTTATTTTTTTTTCTAAAACCGAACCAACCAAAATTAAAAAAAAACCTATAGATTTCGGTTTGGTTCGGTTTTAAACCGAATTTGAATGCCTCTTTAGTAAATCTATTAACCTAATGTAAATTTAAACCCAAACAAGTAAAGTTTAATACAAATTACAATTCAAATTTAATATAAAATTAAAGTCCAAACATTTTAAAAATTTGGGCAAAATATTTTAATAGAAAGTTATGATCACGGATGCAAATTGCAAAGATGAAGATCTTAAACTTATTTACTAATGGCTTTATTTTGAACAAAATCAAACCGAACTGAATCAAAATAATCAAAATTGAATAGAAATTTTTTTAAAAAATCATAATTTATAAAAATAATTAATTAATTAATGAACAATATTTTAATATTAATTATATATTTTAAAATATAATTTGGTTTTTCGAGTTTTTATTTTAGAAAACAAAAAATCGAATCAAATTTTTATATGAACTCTAAAACCGGACCGAATCGAATTTCATTAAAACCGAATTGAAAATCGAAATTAGGACCGATTTGGTTCGGTTTTTCGGTTTAAACCGAATAATGAACACCCCTATATACAAAAGTCCTCAAAGAAAATAATAGAATGCTGTGTGATTAGTTTGTATTGGGTAATATTTGCTTTAACAAATTGAGACATACACATATGGAGCCATTCAATCTGCAAGTGCATTGCAGAAAGTTCGCAATAAGAGTTTTACAAGTTAGAGCAACATATTCTTGAATATTGTTCTTGTACTTTTGTTCTTGTTACTCGAAAAGGATATGTTGCTGCTTGTAGTGCTCAATACTGTAATACCCTAATGTACGCATTCTTATCACTGCTCCGCAGGCTGGAGCCCCTCAAGTGCAGGCATAATAGCCTTTGAGACACGCAATGATATCTTGTTAAGAACTGTCTCAGTTTCTTTAATTTATGAGAAAGAAAATGCGAAATTTGTCAGGATATGATTGTTAGCTGCAGAATCAAACGGGATTGCAAACAGAAAAAACTCTGATGGTTAGGATTTTTCATTCTTATGTCGTGAGAGAGGTGACCTATGTTAGGTCCATATGAACCACAGGTTTTGGTGTTCTATGGTTCACCTTCGAATAAGAGTGGATAGTTCAAGAAATTAGGTCCTGAAAAATGCTCCACGAAATAATTTTCTCTTTGATGGACAAAGATCACACAGGGTAGAGATGCTTGCCTGTGTTATTTCCATGAAAGAACTTATCATAGTAATTGTCATTCTGCTTAGTTCTTTTGAGTAGAAGAACCTGAAGTGGCTATAGTGCTGAATCCTTTACGAAGTATGTTACCACATTTATTTATTTTCTAGTCTGCTGTCTCTTAAACCTAGGTTCTGCCATCGATGTTCACCTCCACCACTTTGGTTCAGTTTTTTTTAAAAATAAATAAATAAGGTATAATTGGCCATATCATGTGCTTTATTTTTAAATTTATTGCTGGTTTTCTCAGTAGTCACACTTTTATATTTTATGTTCAGGTGATTTACAACTTTGCCCTGCATGGGTTTTTTGTGATTCTACCCCCTCCTTTATAAAGCTCATTTTAGACTATCATGTCTTTGCTGTAAAATCCAACTAAGAAATGACATCGTAGTCCAGATTAAGTTCATCTTCTACCCTACTGGAACATTTGTTGAATTGGCAATTATTTGATTTTCCCTTGAAGTGGTTTCTATGAAATGCTTTGCAGCCTCTCCCTCTCCCTCTCTCTCTCTCTCTCTCTCTGGAGTTCTATGTTGTTGTTCTCATTTAATTGTATTGTATGTGCTCTCAATTAATTTAGATTTCCTATTGGATGAATACAAAATGCCTGCATACTCACATTCATATTTTGTGCAGGGAAGCACGAGTTAGGGAATTGGTGCAAGTACTACTTAGACTCATTGCTGCAGATCTGGGACTCCAAAAGCTTAGTCTAGCCAGTTAATATACTGAAGTGCTTCTCAATGCATTGTTAAATCTAATTCTTTGGGTTTATAGATGCGAGGAAATTTTTGTTTTCTTTCCTCGATATCCGATGTATCATATACATGTACATTTCTCTATATATTAGGAAAAGGTGCGAGAAGTTTTGCATGGTTAATTCCATTTACGAATTGAGAGAAGGCCTTAGGAATTTCTCTAGCCGTTTCTCTCTTCACTTGTAAATTTTCGTTGTGTTCTCTGTTCCTTGTTTCTTTGGTGGAACTGAGATTGCATGGTTGTACTATAACTTGATGTGTATCACGAGCTTGAAAGTTCATGTCGATTGGTTTACATGTATATTTTTCATTTGCTTCTAGTAGTGGGCAATCATAGAGGTGGCCGCTTTATGTGGTCAATCGGGTGTGAGGATTGTTGCTTTCTGAACCTATAAGAGGAAATGGGGTGTCATTTCTCCCTCGTTGAGTGTGCAAGAAGGGGGAACTGAAAGTGGTTCCAATTGGCTATAAAATGTTTGGTTAAAACCATAATTATTTAAACACTGCACGAGAGAAGCCATTTGGTTCATTCAACGATGATGACAGGGTTAAGACATTGGTCTTTAGGGTAGATCTTAGTAAACAACTTGGTTTGCAGCATCAAGATTATGGGAATTGAACTCGTCTAATAATAGGCCTGTTTGAGTTAGAAGCTTTAAATTCATATGTTACCCCAAATTCTGCTTCAAACATTTTGATCTCTCCCTTCGTATTTCTTTATTCAATTATCTCAACACATTTATTTAATGTTCAATATTAATCTTCTACTATGAGTCATTCTTCAAACCAAATCTATTTGGTAGACATTGGGAAAAGGGTTTATTGAGAAAACAAGTTTACTAAAAAGAAGTAAAGACAGAAAAATGAACACTAAAAAGAACAATAACCATTTCATGATCAATCTTTGACATTTCTTTACGATCTTTGTCCTGTTCAAAGCTCCATTTCACAATGTATGGGATCATGGAACCATTTTGCAATAGACACAGGAAAAAAAAAAAAAAGGGAAACAAAGAAAATTGAAAGCTTAAAATGACTTTATTCATCTTGTGTCTTTGTAGACACAGATGCGTTGCATTTACACCTAAGCAGATGAAATTTGGCAGGCATCTAACTTTGCTGATTGGTCTGATTGGGGTGATTAGTAGGGATCTGGCACCCCTGGTTAAGCCTTGCAGCTGCAGCCACAGAAGCTGCAACACCACCTGGACGGGTGCACAGGTTTGGATCATTCCTCAGCTCTGCTCCTATCACTCCCTCTGCATCCCTGCGAGTCACAGGCTTGTCCGCAGGTAGTTTTGAGCTTGCCTCCTGCCCAAAAAAGATTTCATCCAATGTCCTCAACAACTTTAATATGTTCTAATCAATGTGTAAAATTTGTCCAAAGATTTACAGATAGAAATGTGATCAAGAAGATTGAAGGTATAGAATGTACCGCTAAGACTTCTGCTAACTTGGTTTTGTCCTCCTCCCGCGTGGCACGAGCATTACGGGTTGCAGCAGATTGGGCGGCAGCAGCAACACCACCGGGGATTATATTGGTCCGACCTGTTGCCCTGACTTCTGCTGCTTGGATTGCAGCTGCATCACTGTAGTCTACAGGTCTGTTTCCTGCAGTGAGAACTGTGGCTTCAAGTGCTTCTCCAATAGTTATGCAACCTCTTAGTTCACTGTAGTTTGTTTGCGGCGCAAGTGCAAGTTTTTGGTTGTCTTGGCCAACAACCTTGCATGAGATCACACCATAAATCCAAATTCGAAGTAAGTGAGAATCTTGAATCTTTGCATTCTATAAGGATATACTCAAGTCTGCATCTAAGTTTCGCACTAAGGATTGCGATATGTACAAAAAAAAACTTCTTGCACTTACATGGAGTTTGAATCATGATCGAAATTAGAACTTAGATATTCATTTGACCAAATCTCATTGGCTAATTGTATCGTTATAGTTGGTTAGATTTCCATGTTGCATTTCAAGAAACCAAACTACTTCCTTATTTTTCTTTCTTTTTCTTTTAATGGAGTGGCATGTAGGAACTGCTTGAGGAGGACATTGATTGAACTTGGATCTCCGAATTTCAATTTTTTTTAAAGTTAAAAATTTAATAAAAAAATTTTTGACAAAAAAGTGATTACGTTCTTTAATACAATCTTAAATTTCTATTCTATTTCTGTCTTACTTGATAAATAAGATTTTATCTATTAAATTACCGAGTTCTTAGAGTAAAAATATGTACTCTAAACTATTTAAGAACAACAAAAAAGACCAATAAAAATATAAAAATTAAGAGATTAAGATCTACCTAGATTTAATATGGTGATTGATAGTCCAAAAACAATTTAGTCTATATCCCCACATGTTTCTCAAAAGAGAAGTCTAAAACTCCAATCATTAATGTGCTACCATCTTCACATGGTACTTGAACAAGAATGGCACCCAAAGCTATGCAATGCAAGAAATACAATGCACTCACCTGTCCTCTAATTAGTTCTGTTATCATTCTTTTGCCAGGAAGATCAGTCTCAGAGATGGTCAGACCTTCACTAGTAACATTGGTAATATCATTGTGCCCAACAAAACCAGCTTTCTCATTCTTGTTAGCAGCAGATTGCATCACTGAAGAAGGCCCTCCTTTTTGAATGTACCCAAACATTTTATTCTCTGCAGCCTGCATCATGGCTGCATCCCCTGGTGCAACTTTCTGATCTACAAGATCACCCTTAACATTGAAAACATCACCATATTTGATGGGTTCTTCCTTATCAGATTCAGTCTTTTCTAGCTTTCCCTGACTCATTCTCTGGTGTTGGAAACTTACCAGATATTGAATTGAGAATTGGTGAAAAGAGGGGATCGGTTTTTGCATGGAAGCTGATGTAGTTATATTCAAGTAAAGAGAGGTTGAAAAGCGTTTGGTTGCAACGAGTGTCCACAGACTTCTCATTTCCTTACACGTGTTGGGTAACTAACCGCTTCTGTTGCTTATTTTCGGACAAAAGCATTTCACTTTCACAACGTAGATGGTGGAAACAAGATGCAAGTGTCACTAAAACCTGAAATTTTGTGCAGTTGTCATTTGAAGTATAGAATATGTGTAGAAATGGCAGAGACCTTAATGGACCATAAAAAAATTGCAAGTTCAATATCTATCATCGCAATATACACTTATTAATTTGTCTTAAATATAAAAATTATTTATTTATATTTTTTTTTGGTAATAAAATTATAGATAGTTGGTAATATATTTTGATATGTGAGACATATATAATCTCTTCGTTGTGAAAATTAATCTTGTATCATATATATATCCCATTTAGAAATAAATATTTTCTCTCAGAGATAGTTTTTTTTTTAATTTATTTTTTAAAGATCTTTTTTAAGAACTTCTGATTATAGTTGTTGGGACATTAATTTTTGTACCATATCTTGCCATTACTCTTTATTAATTTGCTGTTACTCTCAACAAACTCTCTCTCTCACATCTGAAATTCAAATCCCGCCTCTATGGTGGCTGAGCCGCTACCACCACTGGCCACCAATGCCGGGGGCTGGAAATCATTTGCAAATTTGTTCACTAGCTCTGCAGATATTCATCCGACTATGAAAAAACCATCCCTTTACAAGGGTGATCCAGTAGTATACTTCACTGATGTTGAGATTTCTCCTCTTGTTGCTCCGGAATTTTCGTTAAATTGGTTCCTTTTTCAATGGAATTCTAGAAATGGGGTGGTTGAGTAGGGAATTCCACATGAATGCGACCTATTTTTTAAAGGTCTCATTTTTCAAATGCGACCTCTCCTTGAGAGGTCGCATTTGAAAAATGAGACCTTTAAAAAATAGGTCGCATTCATGCGGGACTAAATATATTTTCCACTTTACTAAAAATTGGAAATTTTGAAAATTTAAACAAATATAAAACATGAAGGTTGCATTCTTAAAATGAGGTCTCGAGGCGCTTAGGGCCTTGAGGTAGGTTGCACTAGTGTAATAGTTGACCCACTTAAATTAGTTTGAATTGGACTAGTATATCTATTGTGCACCTGATGACATGCTGTGAGTTCTTGAGCACACATATCTCATATCTCTATGAATACTCTCCAAGAAGCCATGCCAGCATTGGGAATTGCACCTGCAGCCATGAACATAGCTCATCTCACAATATCAGAAAAAAAAGTACAAAAATTATGGAGATATTTAAATGCTATATAAATTAGTAATTCAAAAATTAGGTAAATATTTATATACTAAGACAACTATACTAGATCCAATTAGCTGATATCCCGACGGCAGTGAACCACGAGTGATGGGGTTCCTGATCCAAACACAAGTATGGTCCTTATACCACTACATATTAGCTGGTACAACTGAAACACCCATCTAATTAGTCTGCATATAGTCCAACCGCTGTGCCCACGTCTAAAGATATGACCCATGATATAAATTGTAATCTCTAGAAGGATTGCTTTGTCTATCAATCTTGAGTAGGTCAACCTTTGCCTTACAAGCTATCGGTATAGGTTGGTGCATGACCCAGTCTAGAAAGTAGAACTTGACCTCTTCCCAACTGATAAGTGTTGTGTTTGATCTCCATATATCGAGTTAGTCCAAATAAATCGGGGGAAGGAGACTGATAAGGCTACCAACAAACTATCATATAAACAATGCATTTAAGGATCCAAACTTATTCAACAAAATAAATAAAGTATATATACAATAAAAATATGCAGATATACTCACATATTTATCTGCGAGGGCATTGAACTGGGAGTGATATGACACGAAAATATGCGTAGACGTACGAAAGAGTTGTAAACCTACATCCCATTATGCACCATAAGGTGCAAGTAGTGGTAGCTTATCACGAGGTCTACCTCGCTCTAGTCATACAACTTGAACACGCTCTCATACCCACAACTACAATGTAGTAAAAAAAAACTATTAGAAGTAAGATATATGTTATAAAGAAAAAAAAAAAAACCTAATCCCAATCTTATATGAAGTAAGACTATCGAGCCACAAATCTCCTGAGCCAATCCAATAGCCGCTTGGCACAGACATCTATACAGATATGTTAGAAGTACACTAGCCCAACTAAGCTTTCCATATGGCTCTAAATCCTCTAGAATAGGTAAATATTTCAAGTGCAGTAAGTTCTCTGACTTATTCAAAAATAATAGCCCCTCAATCAATATGAAGATAAGATAATAGACACGCTATAGGATATGGTCATCAGTCGCATCATCTAGCAGAGGAATGTCCAAGTACACCTCAATAGGAGCATTTATAATCCTATTTCCCTGAATGTCCTAAGCTCGTGGTGGAATGGCAAGCAATCTATCACAAAGGTTAATCCAATTAGATTTACCATGGTGACAAGGAAACCCTATCACTGGATCCCCATCTACCCTAAGGTTTCATAATAACGCTACATCCTCGAGTGTAATACCCTGCATTTTAACATTCGATTGGCTACTACTTGTAATAGGATGAGAATTTGTATTAATGGCCAGAACAAAAGATGATCGATGTAATGAAACGAATATTTTGGTATAATAATATTTTGTCGGGATCTAAATGTACTTATTAGATTTGCTCTATCCGTACCCTAAATCTTTGAAAGGTTACTACTGTTAATAAAATAAGAATTTGAAGTTACGTTGAGAAGAAAAATTGATTAGTGCGATAAAACACACGTTTCGATGTGAATTATGTTATTCGGGTTATCGGGGGCATTTTTGTCATTTTGACTGCGCCTGTGATTTTGACCACGAGTTTGATCAAACTGAGAGGGAATTGAAGAATTTAAGTATTGCCAATGGATTTAGTAGAATTTTTGAAGTTGAATGGTAAAGTAAAATATTTTACCATTTCGGACTTGATTTTGGTTATTTCTGAGAAAAATTGAAAATGCGGTTAAAAATTTGGGCGTGTGACATTTTGTGATTGGTAGCCTAGGACATGTGTCAATTTATGAGAGGTGTCATGAAGAATTCATGCAAGAAGCATGGGATTAAAGAATTACAAAATAAATAGAAGAATAATGTGTATTTTTATAATTAGAACACATCATTTGTGAGCGATTTGATTAAGGTCTTGTGCAATTTAATTGGTCAATATTTGGACCATGAAAAGGTGGTTGAATGGCTGAAAATTAGCCAAGAATTCGGCAGCCTCAATAGAGAAAAAAAGAAGACATTTTGAGGAGGAAAATTAAGGATAATGGTATGTAAATTTTCAATTGGAACACACCTAAATATTATCCACCACATAATTAATTAAATTAATATTTTCTTGGCCAAATTTTTTATGAAGAATGGCGGTGAAGAGGCTGATTTACAGCCATATTTTCGGCAGCATTGAAGAAAGAAAAACAAGAGAAAAAGAAATTAACAAGAAAGAGAAAAAAAAAAAAAGGTGCTAGTGTGTGTTCTTGAGAGAATCTTGGAGCAAATTCACACCAAAGAGCTCTAAATACAAGGTAAAACCTCACCTTACTAGAATTAAAGTTGTTGTTGGGTGAATGGTGAACATTTTGATATTAATTTTAACATGAAAACATGATTTTCATATCTTGATTTTGGATCAAAAGCTAGGGTTTATAAACTTTGTTGATAAACTTTCTATGTGTCTATGTGTGTTGACTGCTTAGAAGCTTTATGGATATTGTTTTGTGTGATAAAGAACTGAATATTCATGGTAGTTTGAAGGATTGCTTTTAGCGGATGAGATGATGACCAAAGTAGAATGAAAATGGAAGTTAATTAGTTAGAAAAATGAATTATGCTAGCTTTTGATTGAAAGAAGTAAAGTTGTGTTGAATAAACATGACTTTCATGAGTTGTTGGAATTTGAAAACTAAAGGATCAAAGGTGATTTGAAGGGAAATTGAATGAATTCATGCTCTCAAGGTGTTAAAGGGGTAAAGGAAATTAAAGGATATCATGAATATTTGAATTGGAGCAAAACTATTGGGGCTGTTTTTGCTCTGTATTGTGTCTCAGAAATCTGAACTCAGGAGAAGGCCTATATAGAATTAAATTTAGGAGTCTTACGGTCGTTTTGGTATATTATAGAGCCAAATTGGAGTTGTGGATTGAAAGTTATGTGCTAAACAAAATCGTATACCAAAGTAGCAAAATTTCAGGATTTTGCTTAAGAAGTGAATGAACTTAAGGAAGAATAATTGTATGATTTTAGATGAAATGAATGAAAAATATGGAGTGAATCCCTTGTGCATGAAGGGATAAAAGATATGGAAAAGGGAAAATGAAAAAATTGAACAAATGACAAAAAAAATAACGTGAATGAAAATTGAACGTTTTCCTTAACCGTCGGCTAAACGTCGGTTGGACGTCGGCTACCTGTTGGGCACGTCGGTTACTTTTCGACCAAACATGATTTAACATAAAAATGATATTTGGTGTAGGTTTATCAGTAAACAACCAACGGTACGTTGGAAATGGTGGAAACGGTGGTCGAACGGCCGTGAACGGAAAAAGTCTAATTAGGACACGGATGAGTGCCTTTGATTTCTAAAACATTTTGAAAGCTAATGTACTTCACTTTTTCATGAAATGCTATGTTTTATACCGTTTTGGAAATATCTAAATATATTTAAGGTTATTTGAGCAAGATTTATTCTTATGCCACTTTGGGCTCAAATGAATTTCATATTTGGCTGGGAAACCTTAACGGACGATTAAAGCATGAATTTTGTGAATTTAGTCATTTTTGGATTAAATGCTTGGATTTTTTGAAAAATGGTAATTCTTAGAATCGGGTATTCATAAATTGACTGGAATGCCCTTATTAGAACATCTTATGGAAATATGGTTGGAAACTTTAAATTTAATCATCTTTTAGGATTAGAATTCTGAATTTCTTGAAATGAGTTTATTTTGAAATCGGGTATTTGGATAATGATTCAAATGTCCTTATTGGAATATTTTATGGAAATCTTTGGAATCGGGTATTCAATAAATGACCGAAATATCCTTATTGGAATTCTTGTGAATACTTTTCAAATTGGGTAAGGGTAGAATGACCTAAATACCCTCAGAAAATCTTTTTGGAATCGAGTATGAATAAAATGACCCGAATGCCCTTGGAAAGTCAGTGATCGAGTATGGGCAAAATGACCCGAATACTCTTGGAAACTTGTTTTGATGTATGAAAAGAACTTTTTACCCTATTTCGACATGGTTTTGGAAAATGATCTCTCGATATGAGACTAAATTTTGGAAAATGATATTTTGATCCCGAAAATTATTTTATTGGCCTGATGTGCCAATGGAATGAATTGATTAGCCTTGCGAAGCCTATAAAATTTATTATCTGACTTATGAGTCAGTGGGATCAATTTTTGGAAAATGATATTTTGCCCAAAAAATATTTGTTTTGGAAATCCTACATGAACAAATGACCCTCTGGCCTGATCAGTCAGTAGGGGTTGGTATTTGGTAACGTTGAGTACTCAGCAAGGACTTTGATCTTTGTACTAGCTCATGTTAGAGATAAACGACTCCAAGTAACTCAATCAGTTCTGAGGTTTGTCTTACTCCAAACATAGTGACAGGACATTGAGATGAGTCACCCTGACTAACCGTTTAGCACCTAGCATTTGTCGCGTCTGCGGGCGAATCTTATTTTTGAGTCATTTGCTGAATGCTGGGCGGGGACACTCAGTGCGTTTGACTTCTTGCCGCCTCTATGGTGATTGACATTAGGATTGAGACCCCTGGCTTACAGTGGCAAAGTGTGCTGCGGTACACTTAGTATGCTGTGATATACCTATTATTTATTCTTAGTACACTGTGATGTATTTGGTATGTTGCGGTATAACTATTATTTATTCTCAGTACGCTGCAGTGTACTTGATATGTTGCGGTATACCTATTATTTATTCTTGGTAATATGTTGCAGTGTACTTATCCTTCCGCCAACGCACAGTTGAGTGCTGTAGGCTACGGTATAAGTACAATGATATGTGGTGCCGAAGGCGAAGCCTTGTGAGCTTTACATACAGACTGACATTCTGTTGGAGAAGTGCCTGTAATTTGAAAATCGAGGTAATGATTTGAAATTGAAACGCAATTTTTCAAAAATGATTGAGTTCTGAATAGACTCTTCTTTAAAGAGTATGAAATTATTTCCAATAGGAAAATATTATGCTTTTCCACAAAGGTTTTATGCACTGTTTCTCTATTAAAGCACTAGCACACACGGGACTCACTGAGTGATTTTTCACTCATACATGTCTTTTATTTTATTCTTTTGTAGGATTCGGAGATGAGCAGTTCTATGGATAGAAGAACGATACCACTGTGACAATAGCCTATGGTATGATCTTCGGAAGCTCCAACAAGCCTATGATATGATCTTGGGCAGTGATTTATGATATGATCTTTGGGAAGCTCCAACAAGGTGGATTAAACTCAAGATCAAGAAACTTATCACACTCACACACAAGAACACCAAAATACAAAGAAATTTACACTCTTGTGTTAAAGTGAATCTAGCCTACTTCAAAAACACCTTAACACCTTAATCTATCAAAGATTAGAACACCAAGGATAGGAATATGAAGGCACCTAACTCAATCTTGTCAAACACACTAGGCAACCTAGCACATAGAATAGAGATGAAGTTGAGATTATTCCTTTAGATTTAGAGATAAGATCAAAGATGGGATTAAATCTTTTAATTTAGTCTTGATATTTAATGGAATCACCCATGAGGATCACCCTCAAGAACTCTCCCTCTAGAGAGAAAATCTGAATTTTCTTCACAAAAATATCAAAAGTTTTTTTACAAGAGTTATAATGGTATATTTATAGTAGCCTTGACCTAAACTACTTAACCAACTAAACCTAAATATTAAATGGCCTTAATACATGTTTTGAGACCCTATTACATGCCTTAAAAATAGGTTAAAGCATAATAAAAGTGGTGAGAATTTAATTGGGAACAAAACAGAACAAAATAAGAAAATTCAGGAAAATAGGGCAGGGCCCGAATGGACCTGGCGCTAGGTGCTTAGGGTGGACCTGGCGCTAGGTGTTCTAGTGAACCTGGCGCCAGGTGCATTCTGGTCGCCGTCCCTCTTTTATTGCACTTCAAAACTTGCTCTTTGGACCTCCATTCAATTTCTCAGTAGTTTTTTGATCCTCCAAATGAAATGTTGGTTATCTTAAGCTCTTCTTGATATTCCTTTGGCCTTCAATCCTTATTTAAAGATTGGCTTAATCCCCCACATGGATTGTTACTTGTGTTGTGTATCCTTTAGCCGTTCCTTTACTATCCATCTCTTCACAATCTTTTTTATCTCTTGGCTTGTATGCTTGGATGGCTTGAAAATCCTCCTGAAACTTCTTGAATGCTGAATGTTTCCATGGAGATTTGAAGCAAGTGTTGACTTTCCATCCCCCATCTTTAGATGTGCCTTGTTGCATGAATAGATTCCAATCAGCCTAGGTCCGGACGTTCCTCTTTAGATTATGTACTTTATCACTAATGTAGTATGGATACTGCATGTATGGGATTCTCTATTATGTGATGATGTTAGTTTAAGTCTGGACCTTGTATACTCTTTTGGTTCTTCATTATAAAGACCCCTTGTCTGGGTAACTGGACGGGGCGACACTCGGTTTTGATATGCTTCCGCTGTTACTTTTAGTAGGGGTGTTATATCGAATATTGCAGTAGTCTTTCCTAATGGCAAATGAAATGTATGAGTCCTTTGCTGCCATCGCTCTATTAAAGCAGTAATAAGGGCATGATCAATTTGGATATGCCCAATTCGTCTAACTCCACCAAAATTGGCCCTATCCACTAACTCCACCAGTCCGCTAGAAAGGGGGATATGCTCCCAAAATGCAGAATTAGATCGTCTAAACACCAATAGAACCTCACACGTATGTTGACTGCTAGACCATACCAATGAGAAATGATAACTTGACTAAAGAGTCAATAAACCTTCTAGGAGAGGGCCAGGATGGATATCTATGTGCATATGACCCATCATAACTATTCAAACAAAGTTAAAATAATTAAACTAAGAGAATGTTTAAACTAGGTAATTTGAAGAGAAGGTTTGCACATGCTTTAACTAAATAATGAGGGGGGAGGGGGGTTGCACATGCTTTAACTATTATCACCACATTTAATATGTTATATGTAATTGCAATTTACATTTACAAATAGAATTGTGTTAGTGTTAGAAAGACAGTTGCCCTTCAAACAAATTTAGATGTTGAATACTTGTACTCTTAGTGTAGCCTTAGGAAACTGATTGTGTATATTGAGAATGGCAAGCTTGGAAGAAGATAACAAACTAAGTTTTTAATGGTTATTCAATGCACTTAGCCTTTTAAAACAACTTAGGGGACTATTATAGGAAGATTTACTCTTTTTTATGGGTATTAATTCTGCATTAATATTGAAAAGGTAAGAAAGTTTACTTAGGATCTCTATAAGATGGACCAAAATTCTAAACTCTTTGAGATATTAAGAGTTGCAATAGTACATAGACACCATTCCATATAATGAGTGTTCTTGGAAGCTAACTAGTATTTAACAAAATTTTTCTTGACTACTGTACACTTACTCTATCTATCTTGAGTAAAAGATGATAAATGAAGGCTAAACCTCCCATAATTTTTTTCATAATCTATATCCCTCTGAATTATTCAGTGAGAAATTATTAACTTCTGAATTGTATTGTAAGTTATTTATACTTTTATTATGGAATTGTTTGGTGTTCTACAAGATATTTGATTGTGCCTTATGAGTATTACTGTGAACTCCCTTTTGTAGATTCTAACTACAAGTGCCAAATCTCCCAAGCTTGGCTAGAAAAATAGTTGACCTACCAGAGTCTTTGAGGAAGAGAGTAATGTTAGAACTCGACCCCAGTAGGTTAAGTTTGGATGAGAAAGTCTCACAAAATACTTCTTCCAAGGGTTCTCCAATGGTTAATATTAAGAAACATGTATGGAAGTCCCTTCCTAAGCTGTCTTTTGAAAAAACTAGCTTATCCAATGAAACAAAGAAGGTTTCATCTAAAAAAATTAGGTTAAAAAAATAGAGTGGCATATTCATTTATTAGAAAGTTTTAAAAAAAGCAGAAATGGTTTACTAAATGGTCAAACAAAAGTTTCTAAAACTATGTGGACAACATGCATGCTTTTCAATTGCTTAATCAAACAGGATTGTAAAATTGATGCCTAGTTAAGACATTTCAACCAATAAACAACCAACACATTTCAAGCCTAGAAGCTCAACAATATCCACCTCCCACCAACCTTAAAAAGGACAAAATATATTTTTACTCGAATTACTCAAATTATTCATTATCAGTTATGTAATAATTTAATAATTAAATAATCTTATTTTCTATGAATTATTATTTTACAATTTTTATGTTAATAAAATTGTCCCTTTTCACTATTATTATAGCATAAATTTGTTTTTCAGTATTTAAGTAAGGGGAAGTCCCTTTTCAATATTTCTATTTTGATGAGTTCAAAGTTCCCCCCTACTAAAAGGTTCTTGTCTAATTAATCATATAGTACACACATCTAGCTTGTCAAATAAAAAATTCATCTGTAACTAGATCACTCATTTTCAAATATACAAACATTTCATCAAATGCATAGATAGCAACATAGATGCACCTTCAATCACCAATATCAATAATTTCACAAAGCCATTCAATAAACAAACAAATCACTTCCAAAAATGCTAAGAGGAGAGGAATTCAATTATTTTCAAGAAGAATTCATACCTGTTGTTGTAGCCAAAATACCCACTTCAACTTTGAATGAACTCTCTTTTTGCTTCTACACACAATGTAATGATTATCACTTCAAAAGAAAAAAAAAAAAACTCCAGCACACCCAACAAACAAAAGAATTAGCATGATTCAATAAATCTAAACTTTTCTAAACAAATTGCTAGATAACATTCGAGTGAAGTGGAGAAGATGTGAAAAGGACAAGAAACAAAAGAGAGAGAGAGAGAGAGAGAGAAAAGAAAAAGAAAAACATTACCTTTCAAATTGCTTTGGTTGTAGATGAGAGCTAGAATAAGGAAGAGAAAAGGAAGTGGAGACCATGAATATGGTGATGATGGGATTTCGAGCTTCAGGGATAGAGGAAGACAGGGAAGACAATCGCAGTAGCAAAACTGACAGCGCGAATGTAAGAAAAATGCGACCTTTAGTGTGAACTTTAATTTCTAAAGGTCTTATTTTCGCATTTGAAGAATGAGACTTAAAGCTCTCATTTTGAGGGATTCGTGCCGCGCATGTTCCGTATGGTAATTTGCACAGTCATTTGAACACATTCATACGATTACATGAACATTTCACACGATTACATGAATATTTCACACAATTATATGAATATCAAAACGACGTTGTTCTACTAAAAAGTTTTTTTACACGCGGTCACCTTTTCGGATGTTGGATTTTCACATTTTTTTATCTAGACCGTGAAATCACCACACAAGTTGCCATACGCAACTTGCGTAGCCCCAGATGCCATTTTGAGCATGCGATTTGGTCAGGAAATCTTTTTTTTTTTAATTTCAAAATTCTCATTTTTTATTGCAGAAAATATATATTTGGAGAATTGAGGTCGCATTATGAAACTACAACTTGCTTCTAAATGGTCTCATTTTAGATTAGGAGATTCCTTAGTGATTGCTCTATTGTTAGAATTTCTGTTAAAGACTATCCCGTTTAATAGAAATTCTGCTTGTTGCTCCATATTGCTTTGCCTTGGTGGGGAAATTCTCATAGTGATGACCTTCCATGGAGGCTCTCAGGCAAAAACTTCTGGATAATTAGCCTTTGAGATGAAATACTAATAGCTTAGTTGGATATATAAACTACGACAATCAATTGAAAAGGATTACTTTCGTCTATGGATGAAGAACTTGTGGTTTCTAATGGGTTTTCCGATGTGTACTTTGAACTGGAAGGACTTTAGAGTGTCCTTTGACCTTTCTATCGTCCCACTTTGGATTTATTTTCAACATTTACCCATTCATTTTTTCGAAGAAAAAATTCTGTTCTTTATCGCCTCTATAATTGGTCGTCCTTTAAAGTTAGATGAAGCTACGGTTAATCTTTCAAGGCCTAGCATCGCTAGCATTTGTGTAGAAGCTAACTTATTAAAAGAAAATCGCATGTGTATTTGGATTGGAGAAGGGGATTCAGGTTTCTACCAAGTTGTTACCTATGAAAGCATATGCCCTTCTACTGCCGCCAATACTCTAGAAACAGCCATAGACATACTGCTTGTAGACTTAACGAGAAGTCCTAGCCGAAGCATGACAAGCAGCATTTTCCTGCCTACTACCAGAATGACCTAATCCTTTCTTCGAGTGATAAAGAGGTTTTTGCCTCAAGCAAAGCAGAAACCATGATGATGACTGTTCAAGAGGCAAAAGTAGTGAAGGGGGATGACATTGAGACAGGTCGTACACAAGGAAAAATTCCAGATAGAACGAAGGGATATCGACATATTACAAATAAAACAAAGGGAGAAAGTTGATGAATATCACTCAACAAGCCCTAGTCGAAACCTAGTTGGCCAAGGAAATCCTTGTACATATTGCCCTAGCACCATTTGTATTTTAACAAAACTAAACTACCCTAGCGGCTGACCGAGAGAGACCATCAAAAACCTCCCAAAAAAGGCTGGATACATTTAGGCTTGCAAATGAGATGGCTCTTGCTGAATCATTTAAGGGTACTGAGAAACCAAGCCTGTAGATTTCTTAGCCAGTACTGACTGGAATAAAACATGTTGACGGTGGTGTTCAGGTATACTTGCCAGAATCCCCTTTGGATTCATCATGCGATAGAGCTATCATTGATGATCAGCTATGTCTGGCGTGATGGTGTGATTAAGAGGATGAGGTCCATCAAGAGTTGTACTCCGATTCTAAATGTCCTAAAGTCAGAGTAGATTTCCAGCAATTCTTATCAGCCACTGTTTAGAACAAAAAGTAGTAAAAAAGATTGCCAAAAAAAAAAAAAGGCTAGCTCCAGCTTCAGATATTTGCTTATTGCCTCCTAGAAGAGTTAAATTTCTTTATGATTACCTTCTTCCATTGTTAATGTGAATACTCTTATATGGAATATCCTGAATTTCTGGAAAGTAGGGTTATTTTTCAACCGAATTCCGATAGTGGGATAGCTCCAATTGAAATTCCGAATATAATGAGGTCGCATTCTCAATTTAAAAACAGGTCGCATTTTCAGAATGTGATCTTGCTATACTAAATATAATTTCTTGCTTAATAGATAATTAAAATTTTGGAAATTTAAAAGAATTAAAGCCTTATGGTTGCATTTTGGAAATAAGTCCTTGAGGTCTCATTTTTCTAATAAAGAATGAGACCTTAAGGCCTCATTTTAGAAATGCGACCTGAGTCTGACTTTTATACACCTGAAGATCGCATATCGGTTTGGCTTTGCATTGGTTCTTCTTCTTCCCATCTTCGAATTCCTGCCTGGCAAAGTCACCAACAACTTCTCCTCTATCTTTTCCTACTCCAAAAATCTTACCTGTCATCTTTCCTCTTCAAATTCATCATCCTCTCACCAAAATCTCATGACTTCGATGATTCTTTGAAAATTAAGTCTGAAAATTGTAACTTTTTAGCAAAGTTTGGTGCTTCAAATTCGTTGCAACTTCAAGCATTTTTGGTAAGAAAATGTGACTCAATGCTTCTTTATCACATGTCTAAAAATTACACGAAAAAAGTTTGAATTTTATTGCACTTTTATTGGCTGAAAATCCACAAGAAATTGAGGCCGAAATTCTGCATTTTCTGGAATTGATTAAGGAATGATTTGTTTGACTATTTGGAGTTTGGTAATATGGTTCGGTTTATTATTATGGCTTCTTGTAGAGTTACTTATGGCTAGAATCTACATTTTTTTCCTACAATGAATTGGTCTATTTTGCTCCATTATAATTATTGCGAGAGTTGAGATTGATTGCAATTAGTGTTGGAAGTGATTTAGAGGAGTTTGTGGAAAAATTTCGGTTGGATTATAGTTGAGTATTGTGGCTAGATTTTTGTGCTCTTTCTTGTTGAAATTTTGTTGATCAATTGTACAAATTGACATATTCAATTGAGGAGTTAGTTGTGTTTTATGTTGATTTGTGTTCCGCATTTGGATAGCGCATAATTCGTGTAGAGGGGCGGATCAGAAAGAAGTACTTATTTCTCTTGATATTAAATTGCTTTCTTGGATATATTTACAGTTTTGTATGCATTAGTACACCTCTCTAACTAACCATTGAATAAGTGTAAACACTAACTGCCATACTCTCAAAAGCTTCTTCATCTATGTAATGTAAGTTAAAATTTATGGAAACTTTTTTGGCCTTTTTCTATCTAACCACTTGACTTTGAATGCACAAATCATTTTATTAATTGGTGTGTCTACAATATATATTTCTTGAAGGCATCTAAATGAATTTGGCCAGCCAGTGGTATATTGATGCGTGTTTTTTAGTGTAGAAAATATTATCAATAGATTACACAATCAATCAAGCTTTAATAAAATGCTAGCCACTAAAACCACACATACGAGCAAGTATACCCATCATATAGTATATGGAATAGTAAGTATCGAATCCACGAGAACTTAGACTCCCACCTTACTTTACCCAAATCTTTATTATTTAGTCAATAAAATAAGAAGATATAAATAAAATACTAACCTAATATATTAGAGAATAGACCAAGTTTACAATTAATTATCATCTTGGCACCATAAAGGAACTTAAGTAAGATTCAATCGTTTTCGAAGTCATAAACTTGCTTATGTAGATTCCACTTCTTTCCCAATCCATGGAATTACTATCTCTTAGTTAATTTAGCAGATTTTCCAATCGCACTAAAATAGCCAAAAGATGCATTAAACTCATACCTAGCCAATGACCCTTTGTTCGAGGTGAAATAAACTAACATTTGATCACTTAGGTTCTTTAATCTTAACTTCATTTTCCAAGTCCATTAAGATTTAACAAATATGAAATCAATGCAATAAACTTCTAACATCGTTTTCCAAGTCAATTAGAAGAACTTGCATCAATAACTAATGATAACATGTAATCAAATACCAAAGATAATAATCAATTGATCAAAGAATTAAAATCAATACAAAGTCATGAATCCAAAAATATCCTCTAAATACAATTAAAATAATTAAAACTCAAATCGTCAATAAATTACAAAGAAGAGAAAAAAAAAATCACTCATAGACAAGTAAGCCTTCTTCTTCCTCCTTGAAACCTTCTTGAGCAACCTCCTCTTCTTCTCCAAGAATTCTCATTTGATCCTCCTAAATCTTGGTGTTTTTCTAGGAGTTTCCTATGGGTTTGCAAATCCCAAAGGTGAAAATTGATTTAGAGATGTTATTCTTTTATATTTATAGAAGTTCCAATTGCCAAAAAGTGTGTACAAGAGTCATTTTCTGTGGTTGAAAGAGTTTCCAAAAGAATCAAATTGAAATTGCCAACATCTGATCTAAAAAGAAAAACCTACTCACATTGATTAGAATGGACCTGGAGCTGGGTCCAATCTATTTCTCCTCAAAATTGCTACTTTTCCATAGCAGACCTAGCGCCTGGTGCCTTAACTAGACCTAGCACTAGGTCCAATCTGGAATCTTTCACTGTTTGCTCGAAATTCACTTAAATTTACACAAATTTGTCAAAAATACTTTTTACAAATAAAATGTCAAATAGAAAGAAATATGCTTAATTATTACAATAAAAGTATCTTAAATTAACTTCAAATAACTAGAAAAATAGTAATAATTTTAGCCCCTATCATATATCTTTCTTTTTGCAATAATTATTGGTATAACAACTCAATATTATATTTCCCCCTCATTATTTAAGTTAAAGTATGTGCAAACATTCTCTTTAAACTTAATTTAAATATTCTTTTACTTTAATTATTTCAACTTAGTTTAAATAGGTACAATGGATTATATGCATATAGATATCCATCCCGAGCCTCTCGTGGATGGTTTATTATCTCTTCAGTCAGGTCATCGTTCTTCTTTGATATGGTCTGCTATCAGCGTGCTTGTGAGACTCCGTTGGTGTTTAGACGATATGATTCTGTATTTTGGGAGCACACTCCCATTTCTGGTAGAGTGATAGAGTTTGTGGATATGACTGGTTTTGGTGGAGTTAGACGAGTTGGGCATATCCAAGTTTATCATGCTCTCATTACCGGATTAGTAGAGCAATGGCGGCAGGAATCCCATACATTTCATTTACCACTAGGAAAGGCTACCGTGACATTAGAGGATGTAGTGATATTATGGGGCCTTAGGGTAGATGGGGATCCAGTGATAGGGCCTCCTTTTCACTATAGTAAATTTGATTGGATTGATCTTTATGATAAACTACTTAGTATCAAACCACAGGCTGAGAACATTTGGGGTAATAGGATTAGGAAGGCTTCTATTAAAGAGTACTTAGACATTCCTCTGCCAGATGACGCGAGTGATGACCGTATCCTACAACATGCCCGTTGTCTTATCTTCTTATTGATCGGGGGGCTATTATTTTCTAAGAAGTCATGGAACTTAGTGTACTTGAGATATTTAACCATGTTAGAGGATTTGGATGCATGTGGCATGCTTAGTTGGGGTAGTACAGTCTTAGCATATTTGTATATATGTCTGTACCAAGCTGCTACTGGGTCCTCTTAGGAGATTTGTGACCCATGGTCTTACTTCAAGTAAGATTGAAATTTGGTTTAATTTTTTTTCTTGATAACATGTCTTATTTCTAATGCATTTTTTTTGACTATGTTGTAGATGTGGACATAGGAGCGTGTTCGGGTTGTATGACTTGAATAGGGTAGACCTCGTAATGAGCTCCCACCACTTGCACCATATGGAGCCTGATGGGATGTAGGGTTACACCTCTTTCGTATGTCTACACATGTCCTGGTGTCATATTGCTCCCAGTTTGATGCCCTTTTAGATGAGGATATAAGTATATACACATTTTTTGCTTGTATGTATACTTTATTTATAACCCATCATATGTATGAATCCTTACATATATTGTTTGTATTATAATTTATTTGGCAGCCATATCAGCCTAATTTAGTGAGCCTCCTCCCCCCGATCTGTTTGGAAGGACTTGATATATGGAGGTCATACACAGCATTTATCAGTTGGGAAGTGGTCGAGTTCTACTTCCCAGACCGGATCATGCACCAATTTGGAATGCTTCAAACTATACCATTACATTGTAATACCAGGGTTGACCTACTCGATATTACTAGATGAAGCAATCCTTCCAGAGATTACAGATTACATCATGGGTCGTATCTTCAGACATGGGCACAACACTTAGACTATATACAGACTAGTTTGATAGGTGTTTTAGTTGCATCGGATTATATACACTGGTATATGCGCCATACTTGTCTTTGGATTGAGAATCCCATCACTTGTTGTTCACTTCAGTCAGGATATCAGCCTGTCGGATCTAGTACAGTTGTCTTGGTATTAATTTTTCAAATTCGAGTATCAAGGTAATTTCAACCTTAGAGACAACTATTTTCTTTGCTTATTTTCTTCAATGAGATTGTTTATACTCACTCTCATTTTCCCTCTCACCCTAACTCTGAAATGCAGTTATTATTGTGTTGGATTTCGAGGAAAAATATTCTACCATACTTTTTTATGTTGTGGCAAAGTTTATATTATTATTATTTGTTCATATTTGCTAAAATTATAGTGAATGTTGCTTTTAAGACGTTCAAGTCTATACTGGTTGCTAAGATAATAGTGAATAATGCTCACTAGTGCTTGCTATGAATGTTTTATGTATACTTAAAAAAAATGAATTCTAAACCTTTTACGTCTCTCAGGCTGTGCCCACATTGTTCTCATGGATGCATTGGAAGCACCTATTGTGTTGTGCTTTTTTTTGAATTGTCAAATACAGTGTGATTATCGGGGCTCTATATGGTTCGATAGGGCAATTAAAAAAAGTTACATTCTCCGTCGTCGGATATCTTACTCTGAACTTATTGACAAGTTTCGTACATATCTTGGATTGGGAGAAAGAAGTATGACAATCAAGATTATACTAAGACATCCATTTCTTTATGGATCTGATCAACAATATGTTGCAAATAAGTTAAAGTGATGATGATAATATGGAGGTTTTGTGGATATTACCACATGAAATTAAGTCACAGAGCATTCAATTTCATGTTAGTTATTCCGAGATGACTTCTCAACACTCGAGTAATTTATTTGAAGTATCACCACCAATAGGTTCATTCATGACAATGCTTAATTAGGTGACGAGTCTGGGTCCTTCGATAAATGAACAACATAATTCATTTTCTAAACTCCCCATGGGCATGAGAGGAGAAAACTTCAATTACATGCATCTCCAAGCATTATGCCAGCTAGTGGAAAATATAGGGGCAGCCTTAAACAATAGAGGAAATGAATACATTAGTTCAACGGGGAGTAATACTGAGACAGTCAATGTTGGTCATACATCTGAAGGTTTGGGAATTAGATGTAACTTGATAAACTACAAACATCTCGAGGTTCCTACACGAATTCAAGCAGTTGACACATATCAGGAGGAAGACAACACTTATCCTACCACAACTTTAGCATATGGTATAGCATCTAATTCACACACGATCACTAGTGCAGTAAATGTAGATTTAATGGTGCATACAATTTTGATCATGCAAGCCAGTTTACATGCAGCGAAAAAATAAAACAAAATATACGTAAAGAATCCCTCGTATGTAATTAAAAGGATCATGAGAAGGGAAGAAAAATTAATTACCTAAAAAATGCAACTTTTAAAAAAAAAAATTCTTTCACACAAATCCCTATCAAAAGTCGATCCAATTGGGTCACCAAATTCCAAAGATAGGAATTTCTCTAATATTGATCCACACAAAGAATGTACTCAAAAACCACCAAAATTTATGCTAGTAGAATAATGCGTAGCTTTATGATTAATTTTATTTGAGAAGAGAAACACATCTTTTGAAAAGAAGAAGAATAAGAAAAAGAACCCCGAGTTCTCTCGTGAAAAGAAAAGAAAGGCTACAGTGTGATATATATATATATATATATATATATGTTGGGTATTTCATGTATATCATATATGGCGTAGCAAAAAAATAAGAGTGAGATACCAACCCAAGATCCACATATATGTGGAAAATAAGATATAAAGAGAACAAAGGTAATAGCTTTACCTTTCTTTGAGCGTTTGAAAAACAAAATTTTTCCTTCTTTAAGTTGAGGCACAATCCAACAATCATTTTGATCAAACACTACGAGAGTTGAACGTTCAACCACTATAATCACAGTGTGTGATTATCTGTAATAGAAATCCACACGGAGGATCACTCTCAAGCACCAAGATGTTTATGTGCTAGCATAAACTAAAGTGGCGGCTAGGGTTTATTGCTTCAAGAACAATGAGAGAGAGAAGAGGAAGAGAATATGTGTTGCTAGGGTTGGAGTTGTTTCGTGTCTTACACATCTGCTAGGGTTTCGTGTGTATATCCTGTATAACACGAAAATCCTGCTGAAAAATCCTCCATCTAAGAATTCTAAAACAGTTAGAATTCCCTAATTGTAATTGGAAATATTAAGTTCTCACAATTATAATTTGGACCATAAATTATAACTAATTATAATTTGGCCACAATAACTTCTCTTTTTCGTAATTAACCCTACTATATTATCAAATAACATCTTGAGTATATAATTCTCTATTGTGTGTGACCTATTAGGTTTTCCCAGTCAATTAGTAGCGAACTTGAATTAATCCAAACGTCTTTGAGATTAATAATCCATAATTAATTAGAATTAATCATATTTATTCTATTCAGGATTATTTTATTAATTCATTAATTAATAAATCCATATTCCTAGATCATGAGCGGTATCTAGCAACACATCATGACCACCCAAGAGTCTAGGAAGTTAAGTGGCTTGACATGAACCATTCAATAACAAACTACAATGCAATTAACTTATTTCACCATACAATATCTCATTCGATTTGGAGTATAGAATTAGTGCCCACTCCCTCCAGAATATATTAATTCTAGCTCGAATATAATAGTACTTGTACCAGAAATCCACTACTCTAGATATATATCAATTGGAACTGTTTCCAATACACAGTCGCCTTGGCCAAGGACTTCTTGAGTAGTAATTCCTACAAGTGACCGTGATATATTCGTCCCTACTATTAGGAGTGGTGAATCATTTATTGACCCTTTTAACTACTTTTATTTACCTCGTAATGTACCTAATATCCATCCCATAGGCGTCCCTCGATCTGGCTCCAGAGATTGGAATCAAAGCACAATGCTCAGCAAACAAAGTACCTTGGAGATCTCAAGTTTAAGGATACTTGCATGTTTGCTATATTGAGATTATATCACTGGCACTAAATAGTTATCCATGTGATTATCTCATAGTTAGGTCATCCAATGAACTTGTTCGATTAATAAGCATCCACGTATTAATTATGAGTATCTCAATACTCACAGATATGAGAACCACCGCCTGATCAAATCAGGAAGTCTAACACATGCTAGTTTTAACGCATTAATGATATCCTGTCTCATTAATACTACGACTAGGGACTATTTAAGTACTAACACTATACAGTGTAGTAGGAATCTCATATCATGATTTTCTTAACACAGTGTTGTACTAGGGATTTTATCTAACAGTTATATTACATAAAAGTAAACAAAAGAAACTGTAAGATAAATAATACATTTTATTAAAATAAAATGTGACATATACAATGTACAAGTGATTGCCTCTAGGGCATAACACTAACAATATATATATATATATATATATATATATATATTGGTCAATCGATGCAAGCCTTTTTGTTTGTTTCCTAAACATTTTAGGAATCAAACAATAACCATACTTTTCTTATCCTTTCATTATGGCCTTAGGATTTCCAAATTACTATTTAGCCCATAAGGTATTGCTAATTACAATTTGGCCCTAAGAGTTATAACTACTTATAATTCACCCCATAAAGTTATTTTTCTCACAAATTAACCCTATAATATCATCAAATAATATTTTGAGTATCAATTCCTCTATTGTGTGTGATCTATTAGGTTTTCTAGCTATTTGGTAGCTAATACGAATTAATTCTATCATAATAGAATTAATAATACTTTTAATAATTAAAATTAATTTATTAATTCTAATTAGGATTAAATTTATTAATTCTCTAATTAATAAATCTATATTTCACAGATCATGAGTGGTGTCTAGCAATATATTATGACCACCCAAAAGTCCAAAAAGTCAAGTGGCTTAACATGAACATTTCAATAGCAAAATGTCAGTGCAATAAACTCATTTCGCCATACAATATCTTATTCGATTTACAGTATGGAATTAGTACCAACTCCCTCCAGAATATTGATTACTTTTGGCCTGAATATTTTAATACTTGTTCCCAAAATCCATTATTTATCATGTGTATCAATTGAAACTATTTTCAATACATAGTCGCCTTAGCCAAGGACTTCTTGAGTAATGATTCCTACAAGTGGCCTTGAGATATTCCCTCCAACTATTAAGAGTGGTGAATCCTTTATTATTCCTCTCAACTACTTTTGTTTACTTCATGTTGTACCCAATGTTCATCCCATATGCGGTCTTGTAAAGACTCTAGAGATTGGAGTCAAAGTACAATACTTTGCAAACAAAGTACCTTGAAGTTATCAAGTCTAAGAATACTTGCACATTTGCTATAATGAGATTTTATCATTGGTACTAAATAGTTATCTATGTAATTATCTCAGAGTTAGGTCATTCAATGTACTTGTTCAAGTAATAAGCATCTATGTGTTAACTTTGAGTATCATAATACTTACAAATATGAGACCACCGCTTGATCAAATCAAGAAGTATAACACGTGCTAATCTTAATGTATTAATGAGGTCCTATCTCATTAATATTCTGACTAGGGATAATTTAAGAATAAACATATTCCAGTGTAGTAAGAATCTCACATCACAATCTCTATCATGATTTTCTTAACATAGTATTGTACTTGAGACTTTATTTAATAGTTTTTATATACATGAACATATGGAATAAAGATATTGAAAGATAAAGAATGCCTTTTAGTGATTTAATGTGCAAAAAAAATTATGTAAATGATTGTTTCTAGGGCACAATCCTAACAATCTCCCACTTGCACTAGACCCAATCATTCATGTATCTAATACCAAATGGCTGAGCATGTGTTTTTTTTTTTTTTGGGATACTACTTTTGTAAGTGGATCAACTATGTTCTAATAAGTGAAAACTCTCTCTATCTTTACATCTTTTCTATCAATGATTTCTATAATCAAGTGATAGCATCTAAGTACATGTTTGGATCATTGATGAGACTGTGGTTCCTTTGCTTGTGCAATGACTCCATTGTTATCAGAATACAAGGGTATTGGATTAATAATTCTAGGTATCACACCTAGTTCTGTAATGAACTTGATCCAGACCACCTCCTTAGCTTCTTCGTAAGCTGCTATGTACTTAGATTCAGTAGTTAAATCGGTAGTTGTATCTTATTTGAAACTTTTCCATCTAACTGCCCCATGTACAAAAGTGAACATGTATCCTGATTGGAATTTGTTATCATTCTTATCAGATTGGAAACTGGCATCAGTACACTCTTTAACTTTCAAGTCACCATCTCCATATACCAAGAATACATCCTTAGTTCTTTTCAAGTACTTAAGGATATTCTTGATAGCCCTCCAATGACCTTCTCCAGGCTCTAATTGGTATCTGCTCATCAAACTAAAAACACATAGATACATCGAACATAGTATATTTCATAGCATACATGATAGAACTAATTGTCGAAGTATATGCTATCTAATTTATGTGATCCCTTTCATCTTGTGTCATAGGACACATAGATTTTGAAAGGCCTACCCCATGGGTCATAGGTAAGAATCTCTTCTTGGATTAATCCATGCTAAACCTCTTTAGCACTATGTCTATGCATGTAGACTGTGAAAGACCGAGCAACCTTTTTGATCTATCTCTATAGATCTTTATTCCAATAATAAAGGTTGCATCTCTAAGGTCTTTCATGGATAACTTCTTGGATAATCAAATCTTAATTGATTGTAGAATAGATGTAACACCCACCTACTTACGTAACCCAAAATGGGTCGGGGATGTCGCCCCGTCCTTTGGACTAGGGGTCTTTATAATGAAAGAATAAAAGAAATTCAACTTTTAAAGAAAGTCTAAGGGAAAATTAATTTAAAAAAAAAAATCAATACTTATACAAAAGTTCCCACATAAAATTAATGTTCAAAGTAAATATCCAAGAAATTGACAAAGAAATTCCATAACAAAACTTCAAGCTACTAATCTTCCAACCTGATTAAGACTTGAGGCACCCTGAAAACCTGAGTTCAAAATAGTGTGAGATTGGTTATCTTAGTAAGCCTCGTGTGTGAGTTGGGCTAAGAAAATAAAACACATTTCATGATGCATGCACTAACAGTATTTCAAAAGCTTTATCATGCTTTCTTTACGAAATTAATTCTCACATCTTAAAAGACAGTAGTGAGAAGTCATGAAGCAAAATGCTCCTAGAATATTTTGTTTGGAAAGATATGAATAATTAAAAGATATTAAGCTTCGTATAAAATTTCAAGGACACTTTAGAACAGTTTTACGAAAATATTTCATCAATTAAAAGCAACCAAGTTAATGTGATCGGGCACAGAGGTGGCTCTCACTTCTGTGAAGCACTTGATCCCTAATACCTGGTAGGTGTACATCCTACCAAGTGTGATTCTCCTTCCTCTCTCACTCAATCCAATCTGGCTGTCCCACTTTCGGTCGTTGGTTCTACTAGAACCCCGTCGCTAGTTGAGGATGACTCAACCTTCTATACTGATGCCCTGATCGAAAAGAGTCAACCTTTTGGAGGTGGCCACCTATTGAGAGATATCCCCAGACCAAACAAAGGCTAGTATAAAGGTCTAGCCCCTATTGAGTACTCAACGTTATTCAATCTTCACAATTCATAAGGCTCCAAAGTAGATCCTGCAAAATTAGTTCAATACAATTCCAAATAACATTTTCCAACTAACACAAAGATTTTAGAAGGCATGGTTTTAAGTCGATATTTTATTCCAAGTGTTCATAGTTGAAAGAGCCACATGCTCAAATAAGTCATGCTCAGGTTTTCGAAATGTATATGCATGATCAAGAATTCATCTCTTGCATATTTAAAATAAATCAAAATGTTTGATGCTTGACTCCTAAGTCATGTTTGACATATTTTAAAAATTCCTAAATCTAGAAGTTTCTAAAATTAGAAGTTTTCCAAATGTAGAAAGTTCCAAAATAAAGAAGTTTCCAAATATAGAAGTTTTCAAAAATTAGCTATCGTGCCAATATTTCGTGTTTGCAAGAGATACTCACCAACCTTTCTTTCAAACCAAGATAATAAAATAAAATTAATTTAATGAATGTAAGGGAACTTACCTTATCTTTAAGCTTAGGGTATGAACTTTAGTAAGTTGGTCCTTACCCTTGATAATCTTCAAAATCTAGTAAAGAGTTCATATAAATTAATCATAGCACTTTCTAGATCATCCCAAACAAAATTCATGTCCACATTATACACCAAGCATATATCATGCCTACATTATCCTATACTTGCCAAATAATGTCAATGAGCAGCAAGATGAACTTTACATATACTCAGCACCTAAGACCTTCCATCAATCCCTTAGAAAGCATAAAATCCACCCTTTAACATTTCTCATGAAATTACATTAAACTTAGCAATTAGCATAAAACCCTTAGTTACCTTCAATTTCCAACAACTATAGTCTAAGCTCCTAAAGGTAAAAACCCTATATGAACCACTCCGATTGACCTCAAATTTTGCTGGAACATAGCTTAACATGTTATGAATGAAATACACTAAACACATTCAGAAAATTAGGCTCATACAAATCACATAAAATTCTAAACCCAAACTGCTCAAATCTGACTCAATTTGGCCATGCTGAAAAGAAAATCAATAACTTCCAACCTTGACCCCGTTTTAATCCCAACTTTTCCAGATTGTTTAAGCACACAAAAGCCTGAATTTTCAACCTTTTTACCTAGACAAACCATGCTCAAAATAGATTGCAAAACAGATTCCAAAATAGTGAACATTAAATACCGAAAATCCCATGTTCTTAGTTTTTTTTTTTCCTTTGAAAATTTTTTGCAATAGACCAGAGCAACTTCCAAAATAATACTCCACATCATAAACATGATATTTATGTATTAAAATAAGTTTCAAACACTTCCTTTACAAATCAATCAGTTTCCAAAATTTCTTAGGATCTAATAACACGCCCCACATATAGTAGCAAAATTCTGGTTTGTAAAATCAATTCTTATCATCCACAAGAACCAACCAAAAATAGCACCCTCGAGCCATAATCATATTTCATGCATTGAAATCCACAAGAAACACATATATATTGCCAAAATACCCACAGCTTCCATATGCATTCCGTCCATGAAAAGAAACAAGTAAAAGGGAACAAATAGAAGGGACAAATAGAAACAAGCATTCGGTTCATGATAAGAAACAAGTAGAAAAGACAAATTGCAGCAAGCATTCTCCATGTAAAATTCATGCACAAAGAGACAAGTAGAAGCAATCAGTAGGCCTTGCAATTTCATTAAAAATTCGTGCACAAGGAGGCAATTAAAAGCAGCCAGCATGCTGGCCAAATCTATTCAAAACACATATACATGATGCCTTTCTTTCTAAGAGAAAATAAAAGAAAGATCAAGCTTGTTACCTCTTGAAATCCTTTTAGGAAAAAGGAAGAGCAACCTAGAATGATAGCTACTGTGTGTGTCGGCTAGAATAAGGAGACTAAAGCTTTGAGAGTTTGCTATGAATTTGGTTAAAGAAATGTGTGTGTAGGTGTCGGCTATTTTGCTCACTATGGCAGCATTTTATTGTTCAAGTTGAAGAGGAAATTGTGCACCTTAGAAAGAAGAAGTAGTGCACGATGATAGCTGAAGTTCTTAAGAGTTTCAAGAGTTCCTAGGAGTGAAGGTAAGCTGAAATTTTCCTTAGGCAAAGAAAGGAAAATCGTGAAGCTAGGGGAGGTTAGGATGTATTGGTTAATAGGAGGAAAAGATAAGGTTTGTTTAATTTCAAACACACTTCTAATCAAACCATAATCCTATAGATACTAACAACTTTTGACCAGCTCTGAGAAGTACAAGGGCAAAGCAGAAAAAGAAAAATCTCAGCACATGAACTTGTGCAAAGCTGTCGGCTAAGTAAGAAGTCTTGTGATCAAAATTGCAGAACTAAGTTTGTTAGGTATAACATTTGGGAATTAAAAGTGGTAGGTAGCTAGAGTTTTTAGGAGGAAGTAAGGTCTTCAAAGACACGCAAAAATGCTGAAGTTTTAACTTTTCAAAGATAACAAAATCCTTGATAGATGGGTGGTGGATGTCGGCCATGGTGAGATGTAGGAAAATATAGGAGTCTTCAAGTCAAAATGTGATGGCTAAACGAGATCAGCCACATGAATACATAATTTAATATTATACAAGGAATATATATTTATGGAATGGAAGGAAGTCATTTGGTTATAACATTATCAAAATAATATATATAATATTATTATAATTCATCAACTGGAAACAACTATAACAATAAATAAGTTTTCAATAGATAATAAATAATAACAATATAGTTCTAATTAGTATAATAATAATAATTATTACTATTTTAAATAACTAATAGATGATCAACGAAAAATGGAAGATATAATAGCTTTTTAGGAAAGATGATGATGACAATAATAATAATAATATTTTTCATATAAAGTATTTTATAGCACAATAATCAAATAATGCCTTCCACTATTCCTAAATCACTATTAAAAATTCAATGCATCACATACTCAAATAAATTTAAAATATGCACATATCACCACAACACAACCTTGCAAATTCATGAAACAAGCATATGTCATGTTCGAATACATATGTTCATATTCAATGCATGATAATTCTCATAAACTAGGTGTGACCAGAGTGGGGTATTAAAATAGAGACGTCATTTCTTATTAGCCATATGTCATCTACATATAATAATAGGAAAATAATTGTACTCCCACTAAACTTCTTGTATATACAAAGTTCATCCATGTTTTGTTTGAAATCGGATTTTTTAATTGTTTCATCAAAAGGATGTTCCAACTTCTAAAATCTTGCTTTAGTCCATAAATGGACCTTTGCAACTTTCACACTTTAGTGTGATTCTTGGATGTAAAACTCTTAGGTTGTGTCATGTACACTTTCTCAGTCAGATTTCTATTAAGGAAAACTATTTTCATATCCATTTGTCAAATCTCATAATCATAATGAGCAACAAGTGCTAGGAGTACCCTAATGGATTTTAGCATTACTACTGGTGCAAAAGTTTTGTCATAGTCAATACCTTGTTTTTTATGGTAACTTTTTGCAACCAATCATGTCTTATAGATAATTACTTTACCATTTATGTTAGTTTTCTTATTGAAAACCCATTTGCACCCTATGGGTTTTATCCTGTTAGGTGGATCAACCAAAGTCCAAACTTGGTTGTCATATATGGAATCCATTTTTGATTTCATGGCATTATGTCATTTTTCAGATTCTGAACTATTTAGAACTTCTTTGTAAATGGTAGGCTCATCGTTTTCTATGAGTGATACGTCATTGTGGTTAGTAATGAGAAATCCATATCTCTCAGGTGCCAATCATATCCTACTTGACCTACGAGATTCTTGTATATTAGAAGGTTCATCTATTTGATCAATAGACTCGGGATCAACTGGTTGATCATTGTTTGTTTGGGCTTCTTGAGCTTTACTAAGTTCAATCTTGCTCCCACTATCTCCTTTAAGCACGAATTCCTTCTCTAGGAAAACAGCATGCCTTGAAATAAACACTTTGTTTTCAATAGGAAGATAGAAATAATATCTATTAGATTCTTTTGGATATCTAACAAACAAATGCTTTTCAGATTTATTTTCTAATTTAATTGACTTTGTCCTCTTCACACAAGGAGGACATCCCTAAATTCTCATGTGAGATAGCTTTGGTCTTTTACCATAAAGCAATTCTAATGGAGTAGTGTCAACCGTATATGATGAAACTCTGTTTAATATGTAAACAACAGTTTCCAATGCATATCCCCAAAATAAATTTGGTAGATCAGCAAAAGCCATCATGGATTGAACCATATCTAATAAAGTTCGATTCATTCTCTCAGATACACCATTATACTGAAGTATATGTGGTAGAGTCTATTGAGATAATATCTCATTATCTCTAAGATAACTTAGAAACTCTTGGTTTAAGTATTCTCCTTCTCAATCGGATCTTAGAGTTTTAATACTCTTACTAAGTTGTTTGTCTACTTCATTTTTTAATTCTTTAAACATGTCAAAGGATTCATATTTGTATTTCATTAAATGCAAATAACCAAATTGAGAATGATCATCGATGAAGGTAATGAAGTATTGATAACTCCCTCTTGCTTGTAATGTCATTGGTCTACACACATCAGTATGTATTAGTTTCAATAATTGCTTAGCGCTTTCCCTTTTCTTAGAAAAAAAGGTTTTAGTCATTTTTCCTTGTAAGCAAGATTCACAAGTCTCATATGATTCAAAATCAAATGAGCCTAAGTCACCACACTTATGTAACTTAGAAATGTGATTCTCATTTACATGCCTGAACGACAATGCCATAAGTAGGATGGGTTTGTGTTATCTTTTCTTGGCCTTTTACTGTTTATATTAAGGACTTGATTTTCCATTTCTAGAACATATAAATCATTCATGAAAGTTGCAGTGCCATAATAGATATTATTTAATGAAAAAGAATAACTTTTATTCTTAAAATTTAAATGAAATCTAAGAAAGTCTAAACAAGAAACAAAGATAATATTTTAAAGTAAAATTGGTACATAAAAATAGTTTCTTAATTCTAGAATTAATTTGGAAGGCAAGTATAGATGATAAGTCCCCACTACAAGCGCAGCAACCTTTACTCTATTTGCTGTACGAAGGTCCACATCACCTTTTTCCAGCTTCCTATTGCTCTTTAGTCCTTACAAATTATTACACAAATGAGATCCACATCCCATATCCAATACCCATATCTCATTGTTAAAAATAGTATTGATCTCATTCATAAACATACCAAGAGTAGAAGTAGAAGTACTTGCAAGCTTCTCTTTCTGTTTCTTTTCTTTAATAGTCTCTAAGTAGCTTTTGCAGTTACGCCTCCAATGGCCCATTTTCCCACAATAGTGACATGGGCCTTTAGTTGCTATCTCCTTCTTCTTTACACCACCTTTAGGTTTAATTAGATTCTTCTTCTTCTTTTTAAAAAAATTTCTCCTTTTAGAAGAAGAATCAACCCATAAGACTACATTATTTTCTTTCTTCATAGAAGAGTCTACAGTCTTAAGAAGCTTGATCAACTTAGGTATTGTGGTCTCAATCTTATTCATCTAGTAGTTCATCATAAATTGTGAAAAACTAATTGGCAAAGATTGAAGAATTACTTAATTCGTGATCTATAGTGAACCTAAGTGATCTAAGCTTCTCAATTAACCCTAGCATCTTAAGTCCATGAGTGGCTATCGAAGTACCTTCTACCATATTAGAACGGAATAACTACTTTGATATCTCATATCTCTCTGTTCTTGCTTACTTATCAAAAAGTTCTCTATGATGGAAGATAATAGTATGAGTATCCATATGTTCATGCTATTTTTGAAGCTTAGTGGTCATTGACGCTAACATGATACAAGATGCTGTGTCACTGTCCTTTTTATGCTTCTCATGGACTTTATGCTTTTCAACAAGAGCATCATCAGCTGGTGGTGGTGGAATTGGAGCATCTAACATGTAAACCAACTTTTCCGATTTGAGAACGATTTTTAAATTTCTATACCAGCCCAAGAAGTTTGATTCGGTGAGTTTGTTTGTTTCCAAAATGATATGTAAGTTCAAATTTGTTGTTATGAAGAAAATGACCTATGTGAAAGATAAGAGATATTAGATTATGTATATGCACAAGAAATGCATTTAATTAGGTCTCTAATTAAACACGTATTTAACCTACTATTTTCTTCAAATCAATAGCCCTTACTATTGACTCGGGAAAGCCCGTTGGAAGCTTTCTTAGTGGTCCAATATCCAAATTCTTTAAGAATAATATTAGGTGTGTGCCCAACAAACTACTCTTAAGTCTAATGGTAGGTATCCAATACCAATTACATCAAATATAACTATCGAATCATTAGGTGATTAACATCTTTAAATCTTAAAACACTTAGTGCTATCCCAACTGCCTCTAATATTTTTTATGCTTGGGTATGCCCAATCAGGATAAAGATATTAGTTAAATCCAACCCATTAATCAGGAATCATATTCGTACTTAAACATGCTCAATGTCGAGTAAGCTTGGGTATGCCTAACAACTTAATCTCGAAAAAGAACTCTTGTTCTTGCCATATTAACGGAAGGTTTTAGATTTAATATTGTTTGAGGGATTTTAATTATTTAATTAATAGTCTCATCATTTGGCATGCAAAATATCAACACTTTGACATAATTGTAATAGACTCAATTACATGACTTGGTTATGGACTTTTCTAGATTAATTTCCTTGAGCCAAGAAGGAAATTAATTTGGGTAAAAACCTATGTGTTTATGCATGTTTTGAGAATAAAGTCTTACTATCTTCTTACTTCGCCTTGGTCACCATCTCTATAGATTCATAAAATAATTTCTAATCTTATTTAGTCTACATAATCTAATTACATAAATTCCTAATGAAGAAACCTCGAGTTACATTCGAGGGGAATTTGATAAAAAGAGAAATTACAAGAGAATTATAGAGAAATGCAGGACACGCATGCCCTATTTATTCAAAACAAGTGATAAAATGAATTACACAATTTAAATTAATCAAATTAATTTGGTCTAAATCCATAATCAAGCCAACATGCAAATATTATGCTTAAAACACATCAAGCAAAAATAAATCAATAAATAAATATGCATTAAATATTAAATTCTAAAATCATTATTTTAGAATTTAATTAATTAATCTCAAAATCAAATTTTGGGAAAAATCTTGAGGTCCTATTAGAATAAAAATATTTCAGTGGGTGCTTGAAGAAAAATTAGAAAATCGGCGATCGAACACACGAAGATTGAAACTTTTAAAAAAACAATTTTTTATTTTTTTAAATTTTTTTGGTATTGATTCACTGGTTGAAACAATTTTCAATCATGAATCTACAGAATTCAAGTAGCCAGCATAGCTGCGCAAGGCTCAACCAATTTTTTTAAATTTTTTTTATTAAATAAATAAAATTAGGCATAATTCCAATCAATCAAGACAACCGCCACATTAAAAAAAATATTTTGGCTTTCACATGGCGACAATTCCCAATTCAATCAATTGGAACTAATCATGAATTGCAATCAATTCAAGATTCTGGTCAACTTTTGCAATTGAATATGGAAAACGGAATTCATTTTTTTTTTTAAAGTATAATAATGGCAGAAGCCTCCCAAGGTTGATAATCATCCTCCCAAGGATGCAACCAAAAAATAATAGAAAAAAAATTTTCCCTTTTTTTTTTTCGGCTTCAGTTTCCTTAACGAATTTAAGGAAACAAAATTTCTTTTTTTTTTCTTCTTTTCTACAGAAACAATTTATGTGAATTAAAGGAAACAATTTTTATAATTTAATGAAACTAATTTCAGTATTCGTGTGTATATATATATATATATATATATATATATATATATATATATACCCAATAAAATAATTTTTTTCAAAAATAAAATTTTATATGAAACAATTTTCATGGACCCCGAACATAGTTTTGAAACTATTTCAAAATTTAAAATATTTGTGAAACAATTTCGTAACGTTAAATTTATTTTGAAACAATTTCAAAATAATAATAAAATCCGTAAAACATATACGAGATGGCTCTGATACCACGGTTGGATTTCGATCATGCAAACCAGTTTATATGCAGCGAAAAAATAAAACGAAATTAACGCAAGGAATCACTTGTATGTAATTGAATGGATCATGAGAATGAAACAAAAATTATTTACCTAAAAACATAGCTTTTTAAAAAAAAATTCTCTCGCACAAATCCCCTTCAAAAGTAGATTTAATTGAACCACCAAATTCCAAAGATAAGAATTTCTCTAATATTGATTCACACGAAGAATGTACTCAAGAACCACCGAAATCTATACTAGTAGAATAATGTTTGGTAACTTTATGATTAATTTTATTGGGGAAGAGAAAGACTTCTTTTGAAAAGAAGAATAGGAAAAAGAACCCTATGTTCTCTCGTAAAAAGAAAAGAAAGGCTACAGTGTGTTTCCAAAAAAATTCTGTATCTTTTTTTAAGCCTAAAAAATCATATATATATATATATATATATATATATATATATATATATATATATATATATATTGGTCAATAGGAGCAAGCCTTTTTTTTTTTTTTTTATTTCCTAAACATATAGGAATCAAACAATAACTGAACTTTTCTTATCCTTTCATTATGGCCTTGGGATTTTCAAATTTTTATTTAGCTTATAAGATATTACTAATTACAATTTGGCCCCAAGAATTATAACTACTTATATTTTGCCCGATAAAGTTATTTCTTCTCACAAATTAACCACATAATATTATTAAATAATATTTTGAGTACCAATTCCTCTATTGTGTGTGACCTATTAAGTTTTCTAGCTATTTTGGTAGCTAATATGAATTAATTCTATCATAATAGAATTAATAATCCTTTTAATAATTAGAATTAATTTAGTAATTCTATTTAGGATTAAATTTATTCATTCTTTGATTAATAAATCCATATTTCGCAAATTATGAACGGTATCTAGCAATACACTATGACCACCTAAAAGTTCAGAAAATCAAGTGGCTTGACATGAACCTTTCAATAGCGAAGCGTCAGTGTAATAAACTCCTTTCACCATACAATATCTTATTCGGTTTAGAGTATGAAATTAGTGCCAATTCCTTCTCGAATATTAATTAATTCTGGCCCGAATATTTTAATACTTGTTCCCAAAATCTATTACTTATCATGTGTATCAATTAGAACTATTTCCAACACATAATTGCCTTGGCTAAGGACTTCTGGAGTAATGATTCCTACAAGTAGCCTTGAGATATTCGCCCATACTATTAGGAGTCTTGAATCATTTATTGACCTTCTTAACTGCTTTTGTTTACTTCACTTTGTACCCAATGTCCATCCCATAGGCGGTCTTGTAAGGACTCTAGAGATTGGAATCAAAGTACAACGTTTAGCAAACAAAGTACCTTGGAGTTCCCAAGTCTAAGGATACTTGCACATTTGCTATAAGGTGATTCTATCACTGGTACTAAATAGTTATCTATGTAATTATCTCGTAGTACTTAGGTCATCCAATGTACTTATTCAAGTAACAAGCATCCACGTGTTAACTTTGAGATTACAATACTTACAGATGTGAGACTACCACTTGATCAAATCAAGAAGTATAACACATGGTAATCTTAACGTATTAATGATGTCCTAGCTCATTAATACTATAACTAGGGATAATTTAAGAACAAACACATTCCAGTGTAGTCGGAACCTCACATCACAATCTCTATCATAATTTCTTTAACACAGTGTTTTACTTGTGACTTTATCTAACAGTTTTTATATACATAAACATATGGAATAAAGAAATAGAAAGATAAAGAATGCTTTTTATTGATTTAGTGTGCAAAATACATTGTATAAATAATTACTTCTAGGGCACAATCCTAACATGAAGAAGCTGAGATTCCAGTAAATAGTTCATGTCATGAGCCTAACATTCCTTTGGAAGATAATAGAAATACTATAGTAGGTACTTCTAATTCTACATGGGAATTAGTAAGATTTCCAATATTTGATGACGTAGGAACTGGTGCATGTGCTAATGAATCACTTCATATGTGCTCTATTGATGTCACAAGAATTTGGGTTGACATTGACACTGATTTGCATCTACACATGAGATTTAATAACAATAATGAGGCTATATATGCAGTAAAAAAGTGGTGTATTCAAGTTATGTGGGAATTTCGAGTTTTGGAGAGTAAGAGTGACTGTTGGTATACCAAGTATAAACATGCAAGTACTGGCAATTCTTACTCTTGGCATATTCGTATTATACATGAGAAGACTCATGGTAAGTGGCAGATAATAGTTTTGAACAAAAAACACATATGCATTATTACAGCAGTGAACAATGTGCATAGAAATATAGATCATTAGTTTATAGCACGAAATATAACATACTTGGTTTTAAATGACTCTGAATGCTAAGAGTGATATTATTGCTGAAGTTAAGAAATTATAGAAGACAGGTTGTCCTTATAAGAAAGCTTGGGAAGCTCGAAGAGTAGCTATGGAACTTGTATATGGTGATTGGACCTTTACATGGATTGCCCTTCCAAAATACATGCTTGCATTGTAGGATTACAATCTTGGGACTATTGTGAAGTGGAAACACCATTGGACTAGTGTAGGTGATTTGAATGCTTTTCATTTCCTTTTTTGGACATTCAAGCTTTATTTGTTGGGTTCAAATATTATCATCCAGTGATATCTATTGATGGAACCTATCTAAAAGAATTTTATCGGAGAAAATTGTTGGTGGCGTTCAATTGGGATGAAAATAATCACCTATTCCCACTTGCATTTGCTATCGTGGATGAGAAGTCATTGGAGAGTTGAAGTTGGTGCTTAAAACTCTTACTTTATGTTATTTTTGAAAGATATATATGTCTGATTTCAGATTGACACAAAGGCATAATTAATGATGTACGCCAAATGAATAACAGGCAAGAACCTTTGGCTGGTAATCAATATTGCCTTGGGCATATCAAGACAAATTTTCATACCAAGTTTAAGGACACTAATTTAACAAATTTGATGTATGTTGTTGGTCTAGAGCGTAAAAAGACCAAGTGTCCATCATATTTGGATGAAATTAGGATCTAAAAAGAAGATGCATTTAACTATTTTATGTAAATTGGGTTGGAAAAATAGACTTTGTCATATAATGAAGGACATAGATATGGTTCAATAACTACTAGTTTGTCTGAATGCATGAACAGTGTGCTCAAGAAAGTAAGATCTTTTCCAGTAAAAGTTTTAGTTGAAATATCATTTATGGAGTTAGTTAAGTATTTTAATGAACATAGAGATGAGGCATCTAATTTAAGACACCCTTTACCAACTGAAATGTGAAAGTTGTATTCTTATTTTGAAGAAAAATCTAGAGGATATGTTGTGACTGAATTTAATGCACATGCTAGTACATTTGGGATGAAATCATTAGTTTAACAAGATGGTAGAAGTCCAAATGTTTACAATGTCAATTTGAGGGAGAGATTATGCAGCTGCCAAAAGTGGAGTATATATGGTATACCTTGTTCTCATGGGTTTGCAGTATGCCATCACAGAGGTTAGAGCCCCGTTGACTTTGTTTTGGAGTTCTATACTAGAAGGAATTACGAGTTGACATATGAGGGTTAGTTTTTTCATGTGGTAGATGAATAATTTTGGAGGCCTTCAACTTTTACATTTGCACCTATGAAAGAAATGATGAGAAATGAACTTCCGGCCATCCATGAATATCGAGAATACCTTATGATATGGATTATCGCACACCGAACCTCTTCCCCAAGATGCAGTAACTGTCATAGGAGTGGACATAGTAGTAGAAATTGTACTAATAATCATTTTAGTGTTTCAAAAGATTGGCTCATTTCTTCTATTTTATTTATGTTACTCCTTCATGATATGTTTTATTGTATTTTGAATATGGTTTCTTTATTATACTTGTGATATTGAAATACATATTTTGAATGATTCAATAGACTACTGATATATTTGTTTTAATATTTTTATCATATTATTGTGCATAATTATTAAATGTTATCAAATTTTGATATGAGAACTAGTTCCAACTTTCAAACGATGTGGGAAATGTATTTACAGGCTGATATGGTATTCTGTTAATTTAAGTATTATTATTACAAATAATTTGTGATGTGGAAAATGTATTTACTTGTTTTTGTTGCATTAATATAAATGATAGGTAGGTAAAACTTGCAGGACTTGGAGGGATTCTGTTCAGACTTAGGTTGTATTTCTAAAATAAAACCTTACATTTTGGACCAAAATACGACCATAAGGCTTTAATTCTTTTAAAATTCCAAAATTTTTATTATTTGGTAAGCATGAAATTATATTTAGCATAGCGATGTCGTATTCTAAAAATGTGACTTGTTTTTAAATGAGAATGCTACCTTGCTATATTCAGAATTTTGGTTGGAGCCACCTCAAATATTATCATTCGATTGAAAAATAACCTAATTTTTTGAAAATTCTAGGAATATCAGAGGCATTATGAATGCCTTTTTTACTAAGACATTTGAGCAATAGTTTATGTGTTAAATAACCCTTGATCTATACCTTATTTGAAAGACCTCCATTCACATAGATCACTTATTTAAATACAGTTGGACTTTTCTAACAAAATCGTGCACAAAATAAAATGCAAAAAACACAAACAATTATTGAGAATAAAACATTTATTAATTTAATCAAAATTACATCAGAAATATAATTTTAGTGGGCATACTATCCAACAATCTTCTATTTGCAATTTAAAACTATGTAAGTCCATAGGTGTTTACCCCTATGGCGTTTAAGTGTCTTTGGAAGACTCTCTCAACCAAAGGCTTAGTGAATGGATCAGCTAGATTGTTCTCCAAGGCAATTTGTTCTACCATGACTTCTTGTCTCTGAATAAATTCTCGGATCAAGTGGTACTTTCTCTCTATACGCTTCCTCTTCTTGTGATTCCTGGATTCTTTGGATTGCGAGACTGCACTTTTATTATTGCAATACAATGTAATAGGCTTTTCTATCAGTGGTACGACTCCAAGTTCTGTGAGGAACTTATGGAGCCAGATTATTTCCTTGGATACTTTCAAAGTTATCACATACTCAGCTTCTATAGTTGAGTTAGCAATATAAGTTTGCTTAATACTCCTCCATGAAATAGCTCCTCCAGACAAGGTGAATATTTATCTACTAGTGGATTTTCTATCATCTTTATCTGTTTAGAAGTTTTGAGTCTGTGTATCCTGTAGGAATCAAGTCATCAGCCATGTAAACTAGTATATAATCTCTCGTTCCCTTGAAATACTTGAGAATATGCTTTACAATTTGCCAATAGACCTCCCCAGGGTTTGATTGATATTTGTTGACTAAGCCTATAATAAAACAGATATCTGGCCTAGTACACAACATGTCGTACATGAGACTTCCCACAGTCGAAGTGTAGGGAATCCTACTCATCCTATCTTTTTCTTCTTGAGACTTAGGACAGTCATTTGAAGAAAGAGACAACCCATATCTGCAAGGGATTAGAGCTCCCTTGCACGAGTTCATATTGAACTTAGTCAATATCTTGTCAATGTATGTGACTTGGGATAAATCTAACATTTTATACTTTCTATTTCTAAGAAATTTAATGCTGAGAATGTAATTGGCTTCTCCCAAGTCCTTTACACTGAATTAACTTGATAGCTAAACCTTAGTAGATGACAATATCCTTACATCATGCTCAATGAGTAGAATGTCATCCACTTAAAGTACAAGAAAAATTACATTTATGCCATCCAGTTTTCTGTACACACATGATTCATCCTCGTTTTGAGGGAAATCACAAGACTTTACAATCCTATTAAAATAAATGTTCTATGCTCTCGACTCCCGCTTAAGTTCATAAATGGACTTCTTAAACTTACAAATCATATGTTCCTAGCATTCAGCAATAAAGCCCTCCGGTTGGGATATATAGATATCTTCGCTAAGATGGCTATTTAGAAAGGCTGTCTTGACATCTATTTGTCATATCTCATAGTCATAATGATATGGAATTGCAAGAATGATATGGATAGACTTAAGCATGGCTACCAGGGAAAAAGTTTCCTCATAATCGATTATCTCTTTTTGAGTATACCCTTTCGCCACAAGTCTAACTTTGAAGGTTTTCACCTTCCCACTGCACCTTTTTTTCTCTTGTATACCCACTTACACTTAATAGGTTTTATCCCTTCAGATGAAGCTACAAGATTCTAAACCTAATTAAAGTACATAGATTCAATCTCGACTTTCATTACCTCATGTCATAGGTTTGCATTGGCATCAACAATAGCCTCCTCGTATCTAGTAGGATCTTATTCCTGGTGATCGGAGACTAGGTCAAAGACCTCTCCAATCCACCTTTCTGAAACCCTAGATACCCTCCCACTATGACAAGGCTCCTTTCGTATAAGTTCCTGAGGTTGTGCCTCTTCTTATTCAATAATTGCGTTAGAAGAAGTTGATTCAGAAGAAAACTTCTTCTGAGTTCCAACCTAGTTGAACCTTTTGTAGATGTATTTTGATCATTTTCTAAGTATTTAGTATTAGTACTTACCAGTACTTTATGCTTCTTGAGATAATAAAAGTAACCACCCTTAGTTACTTTTGGATACCCAACAAAGTAGTATAATTTTAATCTTAGTTCTAACTTGTCTCCCTTGATTAGTACATTAATTGGACATTCCCATAATCTGAGATGGTTCAGACTTGGCTTATGCACAATCTAAATCTCAAGGGGCATCTTAGGTACTGCCTTGGAAGGCACCAAGTTTAGAATATATGCCATTGTTTCTAGGGCATATCTCCAAAAAGAAATTGGAAGAGTAGTATGAGCCATCATTTTACGGACTATTTCCATCAATATCCTATTCCTTCTCTCAACTATTCAATTTTGCTGGAGTGTTCCCAGCGCGAAGAGTTGGGATACTATCCCATGATATACAATGTAATACTTGAATTCACTGAGGAGATACTCTTCACCACGATCCAATCATAAAGTTTTGATTAGTTTACTTGTTTGACGCTTCACTTCAGCCTTAAACTCTTTGAACTTGTTAAACGAGTTAACTCATACCTCATCAGGAAAATGTAACCATGCATTGTACAATCATCTGTGAAAGTAATAAAATACTCAAAACCACATCTTGCTAGCGTAGACAAAGGACCACACACATAAGTGTGAAAAAGACTTAATATCTCTTTGGCTGTATTCACCTTTTGGATAAAAGACCTTTTGGTCATCTTTCCTAGTAGGTAGGATTTACACTGAGGCAAATTTTCCAATATCAATGAGCTCAAAGGTCCTTATAGGATTAACCTCTGAATCCTGGTTGAGTTAATATGACACAACCTTAGATGCCAATGGTATGAGCCATTGATATTGGTATTTCTCTTCTTACTTAAAAGTTCACTTTGAGTTTTGTTTATTGATTGTTTATAGGGTTTATGAAGAACAAATTGCCATGCATGTGCTCAGTAAATAAAACTTTTCTATTTCTACTAATAATAATACCAGAATAGAAAGAAACAGAATAACCATGATTTATTAGTTTTGCAACTGAAATCAAATTTTGTCTAAACCCAGGTATATATAAAATATCATTCAAAATAATTACTCTATTACAATCAAGTTTAAGTTCCAGCTCTCCCACTACCTGGGCCCATACTTGTGCGTTATTTCCTACTTGAAGTCCATATTAGCCCTTTTGGAGTCTTTTTATCTTCCTAAACCCCTGCAAGAAGCTCAAAATATGATCAATGGCCCCTGAATTAACAATCCAAGTGGAAGTTGATCTAACTATAGATACAGACTCTAGATAGTAAACATTACCTGCCTGAAGATTTAGACACTCCTTTTGGGCTAGGACTTGGGCTGGGCCACTACATTTCATTTCTTCTTCTTTAACTTTCTGGTCTTGGGCCCAATTCTTGAAAAAGACGTCTTAGCTATCATAGCCTTTGACTGTAGCTTCATGACCTTCTCTGCCACTTGGAGCTCTTTCATTAACTCCGTTAAACTTATGTTTAACTTGTTCATATTGTAGTTCAAATTGAATTGAGTAAAAAATCTTGGCAAAGATTTGAGAACCAAATCCACTTGGTTCTCGAGGTTAATCACAACCCCGAAGACTTCTACTTTCTTGAAAGTAGCAACTATAGTAAACATATGCTCATTGACTAGTGCTCCCTCAGCCATCTTGGTGTTGATGATTGTTCTAAGAGCCTCTTGCCTTGTGGGTTGGCTCTTGTCAGTGAATATCGTGGCTAATGACGTGCTGATGTCATAAGCAGTAGCCATGTGCTCGTGTTTAGATTGGAGTACATTAGATATAAAGGCCAACATGTAGAAATGAGCCATCTCATCGGCTTTCTTCCATGCATTTTCAGACTCTTGCTCCTTTTCAGTGGAAGCCTCCCTAATAACAGGGCAGGTTTCATAAAGGATATACTTAGACCCCTCTGTTGTGAGTATTATGTCCAGGTTCCTTTTCCAATCAAAATAGTTTAGCCCCGTTAACTTATTCTCACAGAGAATAATGACCAAAGGACTAAAAGAACCTCCACCCACCATTTCTAAAAATAAAAAATAAAAGAAAATTCTCAATTTGTGAAAAATAAATAATTTGTGTACTTTATCCTCATGTTAAAACTGAAAATAGATAACCCTGATATTGTTATCTTTAATATGATCAATTTGGCTTTTAGGAGAACTAATATAGCTTCTTGGGAAGATTAATAGTTTCCTAAACTAAGTGTATTGACTACTACTAATCGATACCCTTTAAGGTAATGATTCAGAAGATAACTCTATCGAGGAGATAGCTATTTCTTCTCATTTTCTATAGACAATTCTCACACTATGAGCTCTAACGTGGGTTGGCTGATTATAGTAAGTGTCCCGAGCATCAACTACATCCATCCATTAAATCTAGGCCCTTGTGATATCTCCATCCTATACGGGTTCACTCCCAGGGTAATGCAAAGGGATCTACGATCTCTAGTGCGGATTGTGATAGAAGTTGTGGGGCCGTTGGAACCCCTCGCCTACTTAGTCTTTTAAAACAGGATTTTCAAGAAAATATCTTTTTGAAAAATTCTCATTAAGTATCCCTTAACTCTTTGTAAAATATCTAAATTCATAAATCTCTATTTCAAGGTAAATCTTTTAAGATATTTTCTATGGATTAATTTTACCTAGTTAAGTACTTAATGATTTCAAAAATTTCTTTTTAAAACTTTTAAGAGACTTTGGTCTCAAGTTATATTTGACCAAAAAAATAATAATAATTTTCCTTACGAAACAAATTAAAATGGTTGTCACTTTTTAACTTACAAAAATATCTAAATTCAAAATATTCTTTGTTTCAAGGAAAAAATCCTTTAACAGAATAACCAAGGATTAATTTTTACTTTAAAGCTAAAATAACCATTGAATTTTGAGAAAAAGCAATTTCCTTGTCACAAAATTCCCAAAGACTTTGGTCTTTGAGAAAATGTGCACAAAGGTTGCTAAAGAAAATAGCAAGTTAGAAAACTATAAATGTTTTCATACTTTTCTATTCTTTTAACTTAAGTGTCCAAATAAAAAATTGAAAAACCTTAGGGGGGGGGGAGGGTGAATGGGGTTTTTGCTAAATTTAAAAATCTCTTTAGAAATTCTCTCTTGAGAAACTTCTCAGACTTTTAGTTCGAAGAAACTTTCGATGACGAAGGGCTTTCGAAATGATTTAAAAATCAACTACACTTTGGATAAGACAAGACATATGATGTAATGAATACTAGAGTGAAAGTGAGTTGGTGATAACCAAAAAGATTTCTTTTGAGATATTAAAAAATGTTTCGTGCAATGAAGATTGCAGTTGACCAAAATTAAATGCAGGGAGAGATAACACAAGATTTATAGTGGTTCGATCTACCAAGATCTACATCCACTACCTTAAGCTCACAGTTAAGGATTTTCAACCAGATTTAATTTATCCAACTTAATGGTGTCAATCTACACCAAATACAAGATAGGATCACCACACTTGCTTTTACCAAAACCTTTCAATCAACCAAAAAATCAAGATTTACCCCAAATGGGTTTTACACCACACCCTTGATACACAAAGATGATTGAAGTAATAAAGCAAAAATGGCTCACTCTTTTGAGCAGATAAACAAGGCAAATGAGCTCAAGCAACCTTTACCTTTTTGACACAATTTGATTTCACTTTGAAGCACTATGAAAATGGAGATTTTTGTATTCCATAGAGTAAGAGTGTTTTTGATGTGTCCGCACTTGGGTATAAAAATCATACAAAAACTAAACACATTCCCAATCAAGTTTAAATTAAAATGTTCAACCCAAATCACACATATGAGTAAGCATACTTATCATTAACAGAGTATAGGGTTCAAACGAGTATTGATCATCAAGGAAGAAGTAGACATTAATTACCTTTTTTACATTATTTAACCGGCTCGATGAAGTGAAAAACAAATCAAAATAAAAGAAAATAAAAATAAAAATATATACATGTCAAGGATGGAGAAGTATGTAACTCAAACCATTGTATAGACAAACATTATCTTAAAGAACTCAACCATTATCATAACTAATTATTCCCTTGGCAGCATGAAGAATTAAAGTAGACCACTTCTTTTTCAATCCATGAATCCCTATCTTCTAGGTAACTTAGTATCACATATTCTGTTTCAACCAGTCTTACCCAAAAGATGCATTAAACACAATCCTTGACTAAATTTCCACATTCTGGCAAATTTAAAACATGAAACTAACCAATGAATCCATATTTTGGCAGACATCAATTAACCTTTAATTACTTCATTCTTCGCAATTAATCCCCTTTTCAAGCAAGTTAAAAGATAACAAATATGAAACTAATGAATTGAAACCACCATCAACCCTTTTTTCAAGCAAGTCAATAGAAAGTAACAATCAATCAACTCATAATCAGCCCACGTAATTAAATACTAAGAATAACCATCAATTAATCAAAAGATCAAATATCTCTAAATATTATGAATCTCTAAAACAACATCTAGTTACAATAAAATAATTAACATATCATTGTTGAAGCAAAAAGAAAATAAAGTAAAAGAAAGTACTCATAGACAAGCCTCATTCTTCTTCCTTTGAAGACCTTCTCACACAACCCTCCTTGAACTTGAAGAATTCCTCCTTTGATTGAGTGATTTTCTATGATGATCAATGAATTCTCTCTTTTCCCTTGTGTTTTTCATCTATATATAGGTTTAGGAAGTACCTAAACTCGTAGGTACCATGTTCTTGGCCGAGTAGAAGTTGGAAGATATTAAAACTCCTCAGATTTTCAAAAATCGCGTAGAAAAATTACAGCATCGCCTTTACTCCAGGGCACAACCGGCGCCGCCTTGGCTCTCGAAGCCAGCACTGGTTGTGTTCTGCTTTGCTACTCGTTTGCCGATTTTTTCCCGAATTTCGCACAATGTGTTCCAGAATGCAGCCGGTATCGGTTCCAGCTTCACAACTGGCGCCGCCTGGGTTCTGTTTTGCTCAATTTCAATAATTTTTCTATCGCTTTGAAGTTCATTAGCACAGTGCACGGCCGGCGCCGGTTCTAGGGCCCTAGCCGGCGCCGCCTCTTCTCTGGTTTGCGACATTTTTGCTTCGTTTTACCCTAAAAATCTAAAATAAAGAACAAAATACCTTTTCAAGGATAAAATCTCAAATATAAAAGAATATAACTAGTTATTGCACAAAATATATTATAAAAGAACTTCAAATAAATAGAAAAAGTATGACTAATTTAGCCCCTATCAGTTTCTTAGAAGGATAGTATACAAATCTTCTTTCAAATCGAGTTTTGAAACTTTTTATAGAGGCACAAAGTAGAGTTCCAAAGAATGGATAGTTTTGAAATCAAGTTTGGACGATGGTGCATCCAAAAGGTAAGTCCAAAACAACACTTTTTCAGGAAGAATCGATTTTACACTGTTCACAGGATTTTGGACGAAACTTTTGGATGCAGGGTCACCCAAATTACTCAATCCAAAATTTTGAGGATTTAAAATTTTGAAATCTTTTTGTTTTAGTGCTGCAAGATAGAATTAAACTGAATCATAAGGTAAATAAGACACAGGAATTTATACATAAAATACCTTAACAAAGATTCCTAGTCTAAGGTTTTTCCATAATAAATTCTTGGTATGCAATCTCTTAAGCTTGATCTTTTACTTGATTACTCATTCTCGGATTCTATTACTCAAGAATTGCTTAGCAAACTTATTTGCATGCCTTGAAAGAACTGAGGTCAAACATGTCCTATAACATGTAAATCACACAAGTTAATCCTCATCAAGGTTTGTCATAAGTCAAAACACAGGAGAACGCCCGTAGGGCTAACAATCTCTCCATTTTTGAGTGATGACAAACTTAATGGGATTGTGAATAAAAAGAATAATGTATGTATAGTACATACATGTTAGACCGAGAGAAATAAGAATATTTTTTATTGAAGTGCAATATCTTATTATAGGACTCAAAGAATGTTTATGAGATTAAGATAAAAAGAATTAAAGCATATACTCATTAACATGGCTCAATGAGCCTATGGCCCAACCAACCTCCATATCTTTCTTCCTTCCATCACACGACTATTTCTTAAAAGAATAACCGCGATAAAAATTGTATGAATATGTACGCAAGAAGGTATAGTAAATAAATCATGAGATGAGATGCTCCCCTTTAATATGTGCATATATGGACACACGTAAAATATGAGATCAAGAAGTGCAATTTAAGAGAAAACTGGATTTAAACTTTGGATGTCTAAAAAGTGCATCCAAAACTAGGTGGAGCGAAAACTATGGAGTTTTTGGACATTCGGTTTTGGATGTCCAAAACATATGTCCAAAATAGGGTAAAATTAGACAGAACTTATCTCTTTGTTAAAACTCATTTTTGGATTGGACTTTTAGATCAAAGGAAAATGTGTGTCCAAAAATCCACCTGTATATGTGCAGGAACTAACGAGTTTTCAGAAATTTTGATCCAGCCTAGTATTCTAAAAAAAAAAAAAATTCAAACTATGAATAGCTATCCTTATCATCTGAGATTTTTAACATAGAGCATATCATAATAGTTCTCAAAATAGATTGATCAATAACCCCAATCTCAATTGATACCTTACTTCAAATGCCTTTAACTAAGAACAGGACATCAAACTTGGTTTTTTTTTTAACCACTTAAATTTTCTTAGACAGCAGCAAACTATGATCATAATCAATTAGAGACCACAAATCATGTTTGTCATAAACCATTATATAACCAGTGCATGATCATAAATCATAATGAAAAATAGCACAACATGCTGGTTTGGTAAACCCCAAGTCCCACCATGAATTCCATAGAGAGTTTCACAGGATCTTATGAAATATTCAGAGTCTGCATATAAATATGTTGCAGACCAAAAGATAACAGCTATTTCCAATCCATAGCCTAACACCACACAGTAACATCTAATTTGTATATCATTTAACATTAGTTCATAATAGTTCATAAGCCAATAATAACCAATAACAGCGGTCGACAATAGTGCAGAATCAATGACATATCACAACATAGCATAATATTTTCAACTACCGGTGCATAACCAAGCATGATATATCACATTTAGCACAGCATGTACAATCGCCATTTTTCTACTAGTGTACACACTGCTATTTTTCTCCCAGACACACTTAGTGCACAATCACAATCCTAGCTACCATTTTTCTCCCCCTTTTGTCATAAATCAAAACGTAGAATAATGAGGGCAATTTGTAAATAGATTTAGCAAAGAAGATTATATTTATGAAGTAGTTATAAGTTAAGCAGAGACAATTGCTAAAAGACAGAAGAATAAATTGTTCAAATACTGAGGCAGAAATAAAAATTATTCAATGAAAAATAGTAAGGAGTTTCTGGTAGAGGGAGGTTGGAAATCAATCCACTGATCCGATAACTTAGGAAATGTGAACAGTCTTGATCCTGGACATGACACCCTTTCTGGAATGTTATCCAGCAAGCCTGCTAGATTTCTGCTCGACTACCATATATTTTTACTTTTTTCTAGACGAGATAGGGAGTTCAGTAGGGCCATGGGGTGCTAAAACTTCCTGATGTGGGGATGTTTCTCTACCTTTCTCAGGAACTGTCATTTCCTCAGCTTGTTGCTTTTTTGCAGCTGCTTCTTCGACCTCAAGGACAGGTTGTTCTGTAGTTCCCTTTGCTAGAGATGGTGCTGATGGAGTAGATATTGGTTCATCATTTTTAGCCTTTTCTTCCACTGCTGTCAATTTATTCCCAAGAGTTTGAATCTTTGAACTAAGGCTGTCCACTTTAACAATCAACAAATTAATTGTCTCTAGAATGCTTTCACTGATGCCTTTGTCTTGAGTCCTCTATTTGCCCTTGGTAGAGGATTCTTCTTGAGGTTCTACCTCAATCTTTCTCTTTGCTGCGGCAGAAGGGGCACTCTTGCCTTCAACTTTTACTTTTAATAGTTTTTCTTTTTCATCACCAGCTGCATCTCGAAGCAGCTTCCATTCATCATCCAATCTCACATATCCTATTCATTCAAATGACTCAAAGCTGTACACATTCATTTTTGAGGGCACAGGGGTGATAGAATTTAAATCAACACTGAAATGCCTAAACACCTTCGTCAATAGGTTTCCATAAGGTAAGGCTTTGCTGGAGGTATTCTTGGTTTGCATAATCAACTTGACAATAAGATACCTAAAACTTATTTGCCTGCTTTCAGAGAGCTCCAGCATAATCACTATTTACATTATATTGATGGAAGTTTTGTATTCGAAGCTTGGAACCACCATGGTTGAAACCATGTGGTGCAGGATCCTACTCTCTCCATTCAGTCACTTTATGTTTCTATCACTCAAGTTCTTAAAACTTTTCTCACCAGCAAACATACTTTCAAACTTCCTCAAATTGAACAGATCAGTTCCTTCTAGAAACTTGTTCAGTTTAAAATACTGAATCCTACTATCTTTAACCTCAACCATTCTGTTTAACAAACGGTGATCAAACTCAAGATTTTTACCCCCAACTCTAGAGGTGTACCACCAGACCATGAACCTTTCTTCGATTTCCTCTAATCGGCCTTTTCTTAGGTTAGCATAAAATTCCCAAACGAGTGAGGTAAATAGTTTCACATCTATAGATAATAGAGCTCCCCAACCAAGATACTCAAACATATTTAACATATTTGAAAAATTCAAAAAAGATATTGGATTTTCACGATAGCCAACAATCACCGTTCGATTCCTCAAAACCCATTCATTAAAATCGGATTCACTTTTGGAATTTAAAAAGCGAGGTACCTGGTCAAAACTTTCTTGTTCCGAAGATGATTTAGAGGAGACACTCTAAGAAGCCGAGAGTTTTGGAGCAACCTCTTTTCCCTTTTCTGTTGCTGTTGATTTCTTCTTCATCATTGGAGATGTTTTTAGGACTTTCTTTGACTTGGATTTGGTTAATTTTGGTGCTTTAGCCATTGTAGTCAGAGGATGAAAGTTTAGACTTTTGGTTGTTCAGAGAGAAGATCAGAAGATTTTGAGGAAGAGAAGATGAAGTATGGTTGGTTTCAGAATTCGGGAGAGAGAGAGAGGGTAGAGAGAAAAACCTTTTGTGAGTTCCTAGGAAGTTAGTGATAGTAAGTGCACTTAAGTACATTGGAAAAAGCCTTTTCATCAGAGATTTCAAGATGTGTCTTGAGAAAAGTACAAATATTTTGAAATTCAAAAAGGAAAATCTGGAAGCAGTTATTTTTGAAGGATATACGAAGTATGAGAGGTGATTCTATTTTGGATTCAGGCTTGATCCAAAATGTTCATTCAAAAAGGAACTTCTTCAAGAGAGAGTTTTGGAAGTGGGTTTTGGACTTATTCTCTGAAATGCTTTATCCAGAATCATCGTCCAAAAGTTGTGTTTTCAGTGGTTCTACAAATGAAAACAACAATTCTTTGGCAATTGTGTCAGTCACATAATCTTTGTAATTCCTAAGCCTCTTCTCAGATTATTGAACCTTTCTTCGACCAGAGGTTTTGAAAAATATCCACAAGTTATTCATTAGTTGAAATATATTCAACACATACATCTCTTTTAAGCACATGATCTCTAATAAAATGATGTTTAACCTCAATATACTTGGTCCTAGAATGTTGAATATGATTCCTAATTAGATTGATTGCACTTGTATTATCACATAATATAGGTACGCAATTAAAATTGAGACCAAAATTAAGTAGTGTATTTTTCATCCACAGAATTTGTGCGCAACAGCTCCCAACTGCAATGTATTCAGCCTCGGTTATGGATAAGGATACACAGGCCTACTTTTTGCTATGCCATGACACTAGGGAGTGTCCAAGAAATTGGCAGTGGCTGCTAGTGCTCTTTTGAGCAATTTTACAGCCTGCATAGTCCACATCGGTATATCCTATAAGATTAAATGTATTAGTACGAGGATATCATAGACCATAATAATATGTTCCAACTAAATTTCTAAGGATGTGTTTCACGGCATATAAGTGTGATTTCTTTGGACATGATTAAAATTGGGCACAAAAATAAACTGAAAACATGATATCTGGTCGGCTAACAGTAAGACAAAGTAAACTTTCAATCATACCTCTATATTTAGATTCATCTACCTTCTTACCCTTTTCATCATTGTCAAGTTTTAGAGAAGTGCTCATAGGTGTGCTAATTTCTTTGGCTTTGTTCATACTAAAACATTTTGAGCAGTTCCTTAGCGTACTTAGCTTGATTTAGAAAGATTCCATCATTGGTTTGTTTGATTTGCAGCCCGAGAAAGAAGTTGAGTTCTCCCATCATGCTCATTTCGAATTCTTGCTGCATTGTCTTAGCAAATATCTTGCACAAGGAATCATTAGTAGCACCAAAAATAATATCATCAACATAAATTTGAACAATAAAAAGATCACTAGAATTTTTTGATTTAATAAACAGTGTGATATTGATCATGCCTCTTGAAAAACCTTTTGAGAGCAAGAATCCACTAAGCCTTTCATACCAAGCTCGTGGGGCTTGTTTTAAACCATAAAGAGCCTTTGAGAGTTTGAAAACGTAATTTGAAAAATTCTCATGATTTGGAAAATTCATTGTTTTAAATGCACAAAGAATCATTAGTAGCACAAAAAATAATATCATCAATATAAATTTGAACAATAAGAAGATCACTAGAATTTTCTGATTTAATAAATAGTGTGGTATCGATCATGCTTATTGAAAAGCCTTTTGAGTGCAAGAATCCACTAAGCTTTTCATACTAAGCTCGTGGAGCTTGTTTTAAACCATAAAATGCATTTGAGAGTTTGAAAATGTGATTTGGAAAATTCTTATGAATCAAGCACGAAGGTTGTTCTACATATACTTTCTCCTCAATAAAACTATTTAAAAATGCACTTTAACATCCATTTGATAAAGCACGAAACTTTTTAAAGATGCAAAGGCAAGAAGCATTCTTATGAACTCTAATATAGCAATGGGAGCAAATGTTTCATCATAATCAATGCCCTCTTGTTGATTGAATCATTTGGCAACAAGTTTAGCTTTATTTCTAATGACCACTCCATTTTTATCAAGTTTGTTTCTAAAAATCCACTTGGTACCAATAACTGGATGATCAAGTGGTCTAGGGACGAGTTTTCAAACTTGATTTTTTCAAATTGGTTAAGCTCTTCTTGTATAGTAATTATCTAAAAATTATCAAGTAAGGCTACATCAATACAGTTAGGTTTTAAACTAGAGAGTAGAGAAAAATTATCTACTAAATACCATCTAGTTTTAACTCCATAGCTAGGATCACCAATGATTTGTTCTTTTGGATGACCGATTTTGTACTTCCAATCTCTTGGTAGTCCTTGATCCATGAGTTCTTCAGTTTCTTGCTTGCTTTATTCAGCTTGCTGCTCTTCAAATTCCTCTTTTTTGGAATGAATGTCCAGCGGTGGTGCTTTGTACTGTTCTTTCCCTTTTTCTTTTGAATTTCCTACGTCATCATCATTTTTTTTTTAAGTATAAATGTTAGATTCATCAAAGACAATATATACGAATTTTTTCACACATAGAGTTCTCTTATTATACACTCTATATGTCTTTTATTGGAAGAGTATCCAAGGAATATAGCCTAATCAGATTTGCTATCAAAATTTTCAAGATTGTCTCTAGAATTGAGAACAAAACATTTGTAGCCAAATACTTTGAAATAAGAAATTGATGGACTTTTGTCAAACATAAGCTCAAAGAGAGTTTTTCTTAGAAAAGGTTTCAACATCACTCGATTTATAATATAGCATGCTGTATTTACAGCTTCAGCCCAAAAGTATTTTGGAAGCGAGTTTTCACAAATCATGGATCTAGCCATTTCTTGCAAAGTTCTATTTTTCCTCTCAACAACACCATTCTGTTGAGGGGTTTTAGTAGATAAAAAGTTGTGAAAACCTCCATTTTCATCACAAAAGTGTGTAAACTCACTGTTACAAAATTCTCTCCCATTATCACTCCTGATAGAAATCAGTTTGCATTCAATAGAGTTTTGGATGTGCTTGAATAATTTTGAGAATTCAGAAAACGCTTAATCTTTTTGTCCAAGAAAGAAGGTCCACGTAAATCTTGAGAAATCATCTACTAAAACATAAGCATACCTCTTACCACTAAGGCTAGTGGTCCTTATTGGTCCAAACAAATCCATATGTATTAATTCAAGAGGTTTTGAGGTAGAAATCATTTTCTTGGGTTTGAAAGAAGTTTTGATTTGTTTTCCATATTGGCATGCATCACATATTTTGCTTTTATCAAACTTCATTTTGAGCAGTCCTTTAACGAGCTCTTTTAAGGATAATTTATTTAGCAAATCAAATGATACATGGCCTAATTTTTTAAGCCAAAGATAGCCATCATTGTCATGCATGGAAAGACATATAATATTATGAGCTATGAGATCATCAAGATAGAATACATAAACATTTCCAACTTGGTTAGCTATAAAAATTGTTTCATTATTTGAGCTATCCATAATAGAGCAAGAATCTTTCTCAAAAACAACTTTGCAACCATTGTCACATAATTGACTAATGCTAAGCAAGTTATATTTCATCTCATCAATTAATAATACATGTTTGATAATGATTGAAGATTGTTTACCAATGTTACTTATGCCAAGAATTTTTTCTTTCTTTTTATCTCCAAAGGTAACAAATCCATCTTTTGTTGCTTGCATATCTTTTAATGGAGCTACATTTCCAGTCATGTGTCTTTAACATCCACTATCTAAGAACCACTTTGTGAAGCTCATTTTCTCTAACGAATGTACCTATACATGAGAAGGGAGAATGATTTTTGGTACCCACATTTTCTTGAGTTCATGGGGGTTAGTAATGGTTCGTCTAATTTTCCAAACTGTTTTTGCACCGGATTCAACTTTCTTCTTAATATGACACTTAAATGCTTTGTGTCTAGATTTTTCATAGTATGTGCGACACTTGTGTGTCATATATGATGAGGCAGCCTTAATAAAGTGTGATTTGTAGTTCTTGGCTATGATCTCATGCCTATAGCCTAGACCATTTTGGGCAAGTTGTTAAGTGTGATTTGTAGTTCTTGGCTATGATCTCATGCCTGATGAGTCGATGTTCTTTTTTTTTAGCTATTGGGCAATCAACAATGAAATGTTCTGTGCTCTTGCATTCATAGCATTGGGACTTAAATGATAAGGTATGTCCCTTTCTTTTCATGAATTTTTTTCCTCTTTTGAAATTTCATTTGTTGAACATTTTTCTGAATTTCTTTGCAATCATTGCCAGTTCTTTAGTGTCTACTTTAGTCTCATCACCACTATCCGATTGACTACTTTCAACTTCTTCATTTGCAACTTTCAAAGCTATTCCCCTTTTCTTTTATCATGATTATCAGATTCTTGAAGTCTCTTGAGTTTCATTTCATGCATTAGGAGAGAGCCAATCAGTTCTTCAGTTGGTAAGAATTTCAGATCCTTAGATTCTTCCACAGCTAGAGCCTTCGGTTGCCAGCTCTTAGGTAATGCAGCCAAAATTTTTCTGTTTTGCTCACCAAGGAAATAGACTTTCCCATAGGCTTTAAGTCTATTTGCAATATTTGTAAATCTGATAAATATATTAGTTATACTTTCATTTGGCTTCATTGTGAATAATTCATAATCATAAATTAAGAGTCCCAACTTAGATTCTTTCACTTAATTTGTCTCCTTATAGGTGACTTCAAGTAATCTCCATATATCATGGGTTGAATCACAGCCACTAACTCGGTTATATTTAGTGGCATCAAGGGCATAACACAGAATATTCATAGCTTGAAAGTTTAATGTCATTTTGGCATTATCTTCAGCATCAAATTCTTCACTCTGTTTAGGCACTTTTCTGCCATCAACAAATTTTGACGGGACAAATAGACCATTCTCAATCAGATTTCACAACTCAAAGTTAATTGAACAAACATAAATCTTCATTCTATTTTTCCTGAGTATATAATTGTTTCCATTGAACAAAGGGGGCCGATTTGTTGAAGATTCTTTAACATATGGAAGAGCAGATGAGTTTACCATGAGGATCTTTTCTACATGGTTATTAGTCCAAAAATAGAGTAGACCTAACTCTGATACCAAATGAAAAGCCTTAGAGGGGGTGAATAAGGTTTTTGGCAAATTTAAAAAGCTCTTTAGAAATTCTATCTTGAGAAACTTCTCAGAATTTTAGTTCAAAGAAACTTGCTATGACGAGGGGCTTTCGAAATGATTTAAAGATCAACTATACTCTGGATAAGACAAGACATATGATGTAATGAATACTAGAGTGAAAATGAGTTGGAGAGAACCATGCAAATTTATTTTGAGAGATTAAAAAGAGTTTTGTGCAATAAGTTTGCAACTGACTGAAATTAAATGTAGAAAGAGATAACATAGGATTTATAGTGGTTCGATCTACTAAGATCTACATCTCCTACCTTAAGCTCACACTTAAGGATTTTCAACCAGATTTCATTTACCTAACTCAATAGTGTCAATCTATACTAAATACAAGAGATGATCACCACATTTGATTTTACCAAAATCTCTCAATCAACTAACAAATCAAGGTTCACCCCAAATGGGTTTTACACCACAACCTTGATACACAAAAATGATTGAAGTAATAAAGCAAAAATGACTTACTCTTTTGAGCAGATATACAAGGAAAATGAGCTCAAGTAACATTTACATTTTTTATACAATTTGATTTTACTTTGAAGTAGTATGAAAATGGAGATTTTTGTATTCTATAGAGAAAAAGTGTTTCTTAGAAGGATAAGACAAAAATCTTTCTTCAAATCGAGTTTTGAAACCATTTATAGAAGCACAAAGTAGAGTTCTAATGGCTAGTTTTCACTGTCAGATTTACCAAAGTTTTGGACTCAAGTTTTAGACGATGGTGCATCTAAAAGTTAGTCCCAAATGGCACTTTTTCAGGTAGAATTGATTTGACACTGTTCACAGGATTTTGGACGAAGCTTTTAGAGCAGAGTCACCCAAATTACTCAATCCAAAATTCTGAGGATTTAAAACTTTGAAATCTTTTTGTTTTACTACTTCAAGATAGAATTAAACTGAATCATAAGGTAAATAAGACATAGGAATTTATACAGAAAACACCTTAACAATGATTCCTAATCTAAGGTTCTTTCATAATGAATTCTTGGTATGCAATCTCTTAAACTTGATCTTCTACTTGATCACCCATTCTCGGATTCTATTGTTCAAGAGTTGCTTAGCAATTTTTTTTGTATGTCTTGGAAGAACTGAGGTCAAATATGACCTATAACATGTAGATCACACAAGTTAGTCCTCATCAATTTTTGTTATAAGGTAAAAATATAGGAGAATGCCCTTAGGGCTAACAAAAATTAAACATATTAATTAATTAACTAATTAATTAATAGTCTTGTTTAATCCTAAATCCCTTAGTATTATTTTTCATGCAAAATATTCCAAGAATATTAACTATGCAAAAATAATAATTGCACTTGGTATGGGATCCAAAACGGAAAAGAAAAATTGCATGAAAATTGCAAGGAAAATAATTTAAAAATCCTTGGTTTTCATGCACCCGCCATATTGGATCATTGCACCCTTGACCCATGGACCTGACCGGTATCCGACCTACAAACCATGACCGATAGATACACCAACTGCGGCTTGGCACTTTTGTACCTTGAGCCGCAACTCCATCTGCCCGCGGCATATATCAAGACCAGCCGCGGCTGGCTTCTATGAAGCTAGTTGCGGCTTTGAGTCTTTTTTGGCTTTGAAGCTGCAACCAGATGCACTGAATTTGGGTCTGGCTTTACACTAAAAACCATCATCTTCTTCGTTTCTTTTTTGTTTTCCTCTATTCTAGTTCTAAAATCTTCGTCTTTCCTGTGGCTTTGTGGAGTCGAACTTGTTTACAGAATCCAACCAAAACAAATCCAAACAACCACCGATGCCTTTAAAACTTGGGCTTACACGATCACTATGAAAGAAGAAAAATTACAGTGTTCCTATACTTCCACTCGTGAAGTTTATAGCTTTTCTATCCTATACCAATAAAGAACAAAGGATCATAGGACATGATCCCAATCAATTATCTGGACAATTTTAGTTATCCTAAGCATGCTCCTAAGCCGTTAAGTGATGGCTCTGATACCACTTGAAAGTGGATCACGGCCTCAAGAAGCATTTAAAACAATCAAACTATCTCAGAAAATATTGCACAACAGAAGAGTTATACCTCTATGTCTGTGTTTAACTGGTTGAACAGCTTGTGGTTGACTTGTAGAAACCTCTAGCTCCTTGTGCGATGGTTTAGGCTCTTGTCCAGCAAGCCACTGACTACGTCTCATCCACACAAAACTCTCAGCCTTTCGAAATATGACTAGTGCTTGAAAACCCTAGTGAAAGGCAACTGGGAAAAAAAAGGATGGTCTTTTATTGGTTCCCTTGACAGTCTGCTACAAAGCAGTATGAAGAGATCTTGTTTTTCCTATTTCTATGTCTCCTTGTATCAACACACAGAAAAACAGAGAGAAAGTTTTTTCCAAGCTTATTCTAGATCATGTGTAACAACCCAACCAACTTCTGACTCTGTATTATGATTGAGGAAAAAACAGCACACTCCTCTCCAAGATATCCGATATGTAGTTATCTCTGGAGTGTTCAAAATATCAGTTGTTGCTCAACCAAGTTAGAATAACCCTAGCAAAACTTGGCTTGGGTTTGGCTTTCAGATCCAAGGTCCAAACCACTTGGGCCAGGACTTAATTAATTATTTAATCTAGGATTAAATAATAACCCATAAATAATTAATTAGCCCAAAACAATTCTCAAACCTTTCTTACATAATTCAAACCCAGGTAAAATCCAAATATTCAATTTGGGCTTAGGCCATGAATATTTAATTATCCAATTGAACCATGTAATTAATTTATTCTCTCTTTAGGCCTTTTATTTTATTCTAACCTAATAATTAAACCAAGCTACCTGAATAAAATAGAACCTATTATCCTAAAGACTAATTTCTTAATCCAAAAACTATCAAGACTTCTGGCTATTCCGAGGATCAAAAGACAAATCGCCTTGCCTACTAAAATGACCAAAATACCACTACTATATAAATAGTTGTATTTTGTATTTTAAATGTTTTTTAATATCACCATAAGAAAATATTGAACCCAAAGACAGTACTGCAATAGTAATGTCTCCACCTTTAGGTGTAATAATAAATATACCCTTCTACGTAATGGTGTCCCTTTAGAGAGTAAGAGTGTACTAACACCTCTCTAAAAGACATCTACCATCCTTAGACCTCTAGTCCAATAATCCATGACTTATTGGAATGTTTCTGCTTTCCAAAGGAGTTACCTTAAAGAAAACATCCAAGTTATGTTCCCTAGGGTCCTAGATATTTTGATCATTCGAATAGTTACAAGGGGTGATATAGTGTAAAAGCTATCTTGTAAAAGTCTGTCTTGACTAATTAGTCACATATACCTAGCACACAAGTACATTGGTCCTACAATAGAATTTCAACTATAGTATATCAAAGTATACACTTCTAGCTTTACCAGACTACCAACCCATACTTAAGCCGTAGAATATAAGTCCACGTTGTCTAGTAGTATGGGTTTCTTCTAGATAGTACTTTTAGAAACCACTACTATAGGTCTAGTTCTATGTATTTGAAATACACTTATATTATGAAGTGAGAGGACTATTTACTGGCTAAAGGTGAGTCATTTCCCATTGAAATTCATAACATAATAACCTTACCATGATAAAATTTCCATTTTTATCATCCGGTTAAGAATAACAATTTATGTATTAAATAACCCGTGATCTATACCTTACTATGAAAGACCCACATTCACATAGATCACTTACTTAAATATAATGGGTCTTTTCCAACAAAATCATGCACAAAATAAAATGTGAAAAATATAAATAATCAATGAAAACAAAAATTTTATTAATTTAATCAAAATTAAATTAGAAATACAGTCTTAGTGGGCATACTATCCAACACCAAGTACCTTTGAGTAATGAGTGAGTGCAATGCTTCCTTAGATTAGGTTGAGATACCAATTAATTGAGCCTTAAGAAAAGAATCTCATAACTCGAGAAAGTGATGTTTATCATTGAAAACTCATACTGGTGCTCGAATTAAGATTCAATAGACTTAGCGGTAAAATTTTCACTTGACATGTTTTTGAGAGATTTCTTTCTTTTTTTTTTTACATGGCCTTTCCTGTATTCTTACTCATTGATGTTCCACATGATTTTTCTTTTGTGGGGTCTGATATACTTTCTTTTGTAGTAGTTTAGCATAATTTATTTTATTTACTTTATCTCTTTATTGATTTTGGTTAGACAATAAGATGATAATAAAGTAGTGGTAATTACTAAGTACCCGTGGATTTGATACTTGTTATTCCCTATACTATGCGATGAGTATACTTGCCCAATTGTATAGCTTTATGGTTTGGAATTTTGATTAAAACTTGATTATTTGTGGATTTTGTTATACAATTTCCAATGCATAAAAAATTACCATCAATTGCCCTACAAATAGTATTATGAACATAATACATTTCTTGCATACATTGATAATAAGGGTATAGCATTTTGACTAGAGAATGCCATGAAGAAGAAGAATAGTGACTAGCAATAGAAGAGTCTTTAACCTAAAACTGATCACCCCAGATCATGAACCTGAACAAAACCTTGCACAAGATAACATGGTAGAGAATAGAGAAGAATAGGAAGTTAGACCTGAAGAACTAGAGGAAGTATCTATAGGCCAGGCCTTTAACAAAATAACAGATCTCCTATATACTCTATTAGAAAGGAGAACACATAGGGAAAAGGATGAAGCCTTATAGTAGTTCTTGAAGTTTCCTCCACTCACTTTCTTTGGGGAAGTAGAATAGGATTAGAAGGCAGAATAGTGGACAGAGCATATAGAGGATATATGTTCCACACTATAACACCCAAAATGACGAATGGTAAAACTTACAGCCTTCAAGCTAATGGGCCCAACACTTGATTAATGGCAACGAATTCAGGAAGAGTAGGAGAGAACGGATCAAGAATGGACTTGGAGCAAGTTTGTGGAAGTATTCAAGGCTAAATATATTCCCCAGTTGATTATATGATGGAGAAAGGACAAATTTCAGAATTTGAAATGAGGGCATATGTCGGTAGCTCAATACGTTATGCAATTCAATAAACTCTCCATGTACTACGACAACTAATAGATGCGAAGTAAAACTAAACCCGAATCTTCATGAAGGGATTAACACCAGAGTTAAAGAGAGCTTTGGTGCCCTTTCCACCGGCTACATATGATACAGTCATAAGTGCTGTCACTCGAATAGAGAATGAGGAGAAAAATGGGTTTGCAAATAATACTACAACCCCAACCAAAGCATGTTCCTATAAAAAGACCGACGGAACAATAATAGATTAATAAAGGGAAACAAGTCAAGATCACTTTGGTGAAAGTCATGAAAAAGATCGTAAGCTACTACTTTTGTAGAAAAAAAGGGACATAAAGTGAATGAATATTAGTTCAAGGGAATGCATAGAAGGTGTTTTAATTGTGGACATACCACCCATTTGAGGGAGACTATCCAAAGCTGCCTCGGTACAAGCAGGGAAGGTGGGGAGTAGAAACCTTCGGTGCATGACAAAGTCTTCGTATTGAACAGTGAAAAGCTAGAAATAGATGCAATAAGGAAAAAGGTGCTCCTACTATTCAAATTTAATATGTGGATGTTTGATTGACCTGGATCCGATATATTACTATGACAAAGATGATTATGCATATAATATGGATGGAATGGATAGAAATTGCAATAATAAAAGGCTCAGTGCAAGCAAAAAATAGCTAGGACTTGTAGGAAGGAATCCAGATAATTATCTTCACAATAGTTTACAAGAGCAAAATAGTACCACTACTCTGGCCTAACTAAAACACATTGGATTCTAGTGAAAGAAGAATAGAATGAGGTTCGTAGGGTGAATTGGCATACAGTAAAGGTTAGCAAGCATCCTATAATGCAGTATACTAAATATCTCTTGAGGCAACAAAGGTTGGATGGAGAAGAAACCCTAGAATCACTCTAAAGCAGCGATATCATGAATTTTAAGGTGAATTTCCTCTAGGAGAGGGAGGATGTAAGACCTCACCCTAAGCTACCCTTAGAAATGGAAAAGGGTATGCATGCATTATTTCGTGGTTATGTATTTAATAAACTTGTGTCTTGCTATGCTTTGGTCATAGTCTAATTATCTAGCTTGTGTACAATTAGGTTACTCTATCTAATTGCTTGAAGCTTTTATATGAAAGGAATTTAAGTTTGACATTAGGAGATAGGAATTTTAGTATGCTTCAGGGAACACAAGAAGCTTTGTTGTGTAATGATTAGAATGTTGTGGTCTTAGTGTAATATCTAAGACTCGAATACTACCTCTTACATTGATAGGAATCGTCCTAGGCATGAAGGCCACTCCAAAGAAAAAGGAAGGATGACAAAGACACTATACATAGCTTCATGGGTGAGACTTTTTTCAAGAGGCTTCAATGTACATTTCAAGATTCCAAGCCAAGGATGAAGAGGGTTGTCAAGTAATGAAAGGTCAAAGGAGGGTTAAAAAGATCAATGCATGAACAACAATTGGTATAAAGGGCCAAAAGAGCATAAAAAGAGACTGAAGAGATAGGGAAAGAAGGCAGTGTGAAGACCAGACCTCAATTGGTGCTGACTCCACCCAAAAACCAGTGCTGGCTCATCACTGGAACAAAAATGTTTTGTTTCCAATACACAGCTGGCGCTGGCCTCACAAGTATAATCGGTGCCACTTATTTCAGGCATAGCTATATTTTACTAATTTTTCTTGTTTTGTTTTATTTTGTTTCTAATTTAATTCCCATTACTTTTAACTTATTATAGGTATATTTTAGACTTTCTTAGGAGATGAATAGCTGACATTACACCTCCCATTTTCTAGCTTAAGTTAGTTATCTTTATATATGCCTCCTTACTCTTGTAATAGAAAGATTTTGAGACTTACAATATTTTTAGTAGAGAAACCAAATTCTCTCTAGAGGAGAATGAGTAATGGGTGATTCCTATTTCAAGACTAAATCAAAGGGCTTAGTCCCAACTTTGATTCAATGTCTCTAAATTTTAAAAGGATAATCTAAATCTCTTTCTCTATTCTTGGGTGCTAGTAACTCTCTAGTGTTCTTGATAGGTTTAGTTTTTGGGTGCATTCAAATTTGATCTTTTTGTTCTAATCTCTTAATAGATTAGAGTATCTAGGTGTTTTAAAGTAGGCTAGATTCACCTAATCTCATTGGGTTAATTGTATTTGCATTTAGTTTATTTGTGTGTGTGAATTTTGTAGGGAGTTGGGTGACCAACTCTAGGATTCTTGTTCTTCAAAAATCAAGAGGCTTCTGCATATCGTATCAAGTGGTATCAGAGCCTGGTTGTGTTGATTCTAATCAATACAACTTTCTTTAGGCAAATGTATAATTTTCTTCAAGAACTTATTAAAATTTTCAGATTTTCATCACTTATTTTAGGCTATTTTTGAATGCTTAGAACTCAATATTGTACTATTAACTTGATGTGAAATTGAACGTACATGTTGGGTTTATGATTGGGTAGCTATTTGAGGATTAAAATTGTCGAAAATTTAAAGTTATTTGAGTTGATTGGCTACACAAAATTCTAGACATAAGAAATTCTATAATTAAATTTCTTGTAATTTTTGTAGATTAAGAACTTGAATTTGTGCCATGAGAATATTGTAAATTTGATCCTATATGATATATTCGTGTTTGAGAAGTCATTTGGTGTCAAAATTTATTGATTTGAGGCCAAAACCAAGCAGAAATTTGCCATTCAAAGTTGAGTTACGATGTGCATATAAGGTGTCTGATATATTGCATCAATGACTTATGATTGCTCACACATGACTGTCTCAAGCTTCTATTCATGAACTACATTGTCTCCTAGCATAGTAGATTTTTTTTTTTGTAAGGTAAATCTTTCTTGTAGCCATTAGAATGTTTTCTTGTCTTTGAACTTGTCTTAAGCTTGGAAAGTATTTGTTCAATTTAAACTTCCACTACTTGTTCCTTGAATTTGCTATCTTTAAGAAATCCCATCTTTGAGAGATTTTTTATTATTAAATTGTGATCCTTGGGGTTTGTGGTAGCATCATTTTGCTTAGAACTCCTTGATTTCGTTTGATGCCTACCAAGTGTTTGATAAATTACTTCTAAGAGTTCTTTCACTGTGGGAAAACAGGGATTTAGAGACAAAATTATTTCATCTCTAAATAGAGACCAATTTGAGACAAAATAGAGATGAACTAATTTTTAAAAAATTAAAATGAGATATTTGAGACAAAATAGAGACTAAAATTTTTTATCTCTAAATAAAATGTTTCTATTTGGTCTCTAAATAGACGCAAAATAGAGACAAAAGTAATGCTGTCTTAATTTTGTCTCGAAATAGAGTCAAAATAGTGACGACTCTTAATGCGTCTCAAATATCAGAGATAAATTAGAGGCGGTTATTTTTCGTCTCTAACTAAAACGTTTCTATTTAGTCTCTACGTAGGTATAAAATAGAGACAATAGTAAAGTTGTCTCAAGTTTGTCGCCAAATAGAGTCAGAACCGCAACGACAATCAACGTATCTCTAATATTAGAGACAAATTAGAGATGAAATAGAGACGAAAAAGTTATTAGTCTTTAATATGTTTAAAATTAGAAACTAATTAGAGACGAGTATGTTCGCCTCTACTGTTTCATTACTCCATTTATTCGGATAATTGGCCTCAAAATTAGAGACGCTTTTAGTCGTTTCTAATGGGCCTCTAAATAAAGATGTTTTAGAGATTATAAAATCCGTTTCAAATATTTGAGACTAATTAGAGTCTACATTTTTTGCCTCTAAATTTTAGAAACGAAAAGTATGATTTACGTTTTTATTTCTAAATTGACTCTAATTTCAAATCCGTCTCTAAAATTGGAGACAGTCTTATTCATCTCTAATTGGTCTCTAAATAGAGATGATTTAGAGATTATCAAATTCGTCTTATATATTTGAGACTTATTAGAGTCTATATTTTTTGTCTCTAAATTTGAGAGACGAAAAGATGATTTACTTTTTTGTCTCTAAATTGAAATTAATTTCGAGTTAATGGTCATTATCTCCTATTTGGTTTTTAATTTTCTATTTAGAGACAAAATAGACACCAGTTTGAATAGTCTTTATATCTCCAAGTAAATTTGACAAATTCAAAAAAAAATTATTATGTTAAAATAATAATAATTATAGGAGATTACATATGAAACATGAACTTATATCAAATCTAACAGTTGAATCGTTAATTTGGTATGCTAATTTTTGTAAATGCATTAGGTTTTAGTCTTCTATGTAGAATTATGCTAGATTATGTGGCAAATCATATCCGATTACTGTCAAATTTGGACATAGTACTTTTTTTTTATTTTACCAATTTTAAAAAATCTAACAGTTTGATTGTTAATTTAATATGCTAATCCTTGTAAATATGTTAGGTTTTGAGCTTTTATGTAAAGATTATGTAAGATTATGTGGCAAGACATATCTGATTAGCTTCAAATTTGGCCATAATACTTATTTTAGCAATTTTAACAAAACTAACGGTTGGATTGTTAATTTGATATGCTAATATTCATAAATGAGTTAGATTTTGGGCTTTTATATAAATATTATGGTAGATTATGTCGTAAAACTTATCTGGTTACTTTCAAATTTTGCCGGAATACTTTTTAAAGTAATTTTAACAAATCTAACGGTTGGATCATTATTTTAATATGTTAATATTTTTAAATGCCTTAGGTTTTGAGCTTTTATGTAAAGATTATGATAATCATGTGGCAAAACAAATCAGATTACCATCAATTTTGGTCACAATACTTATTTTAGCAATTTTAACAAATCTAACGGTTGAATCATTACTTTGATATGCTAATCAATATAAATGTGTTAGGTTTTGGGCTTTTTATAGAGAGTATGCTAGGTCATGTGGCAAATCATATCAGATTATCTTTAAATTTGACCATAATACTTTTTTTAGAAATTTTAATAAATTTAATTATTGGATCGTTAATTTGATATGCTAATATTCATAAATGCATTAGGTTTTAGGCTTTTATATAGAAAATATGCTAGATCATGTGGCAAAACATATCCTATTACAATCAAATTTTGGCCATAATACTTTTTTTTAGTGATTTCAATAAATCTATTGGTAGGATCATTAATTTGATATGCCTATATTTCTAAATGCTTTAGGTTTTGGGCTTTTATATAGAGATTATGTTAGATCATGTGGCAAAACATATCCAATTATAATCAAATTTGGTCATAATACTTTTTTTTAGCGATTTTGACAAATCTAACGGTTAGATTGTTAATTTGATATACTTATACATCTAAATACTTTAGGTTTTGGGCATTTATATGGAGATTATACTAGATCATGTCACAAATCATATCCGATTACCTTCAAATTCAGTCATAATACTTGTTTTAACGATTTTAATAAATTTAACAGTTAGATCGTTAATTTGATATGCTAATCAACATAAATGTGTTAGATTTTAGGCTTTTATATAAAGATTATGCTAGATCATGTAGAAAATCATATCTAAGTACCTTCAAATTTTGTTATAATACTTGTTTTTAGGGATTTTAACAAACCTAATGGTTGTATCGTTAGTTTGATATGTCAATCTTTGTAAATACGTTAAGTTTTGGACTTTTATATAGAAATTATGCTGGATCATCTGGCAAAACAAATCCGATCACCTTCAAACATATTCGATTACTAAAATTAATAAGAGTAAGTAAGTTACCTCATTACCATTAGCATTAAGGTAGATAATAGTAGGGCTCACATATGTTAGTTGAATTAATCCCTCAAATTTGGAGGTTATTTGTGGTATGATAAAAATATTTTTATTTTTAGAAAATGAACATTCACTTTAAATATTCCAAAAATAAAAATGTGAATATTCAATTTTGGATGATGGAGAATAATATTTAATTCCTCAAGAATGGTTAATTAAATATAAAGTTGATTGGATAAGTTGTATTAACAATAAATTTGTAATATTTTTTTTGTTGAATTCTTTCTTATTTTGTTTTCTTAATTTTGTAGTTTATAATATTTTTTAATGTACTTTTTTTTAAAAAAAAATTAGACAATATTTCCTGTGTTTTCTTAATATAAATCTCTTTGACTTTTTTGCAAATATTAAAGATGTAAATAATTATATACTTTCTAAATCAAAATACTAAAAAACTACTCAACTAAATTTCTCAGGAAATAAATATTTTAATTGGGGAGTTTTTTGTATTTTAATTTAGAAAGTGTATAGTTTTTTATATCCTTAATTTTTGAAAAAATGTTAAAGGGGTTTATAATTTGAGATGGAGGGAGTACGCTTTTTTTTTTTTTTTGAAGACAATACATTGGTTACTAATTAAATTTAAAGCAATTATAAAGCTATTTCCTTTTTATCTTAATATTTTTGTTCCTTTTTGTCTCAATATTTTTACCCAAAAAAAAAAAATATTTTGAAGAAAATTTTTAGATAATTACTTGCATATTTACTAAATTAAAAAATTGTCAAATTTTGGTTTTAAAAATAGAGACAAATTTGAAATGAAATTCAGAAAATAATAAGATTATTATCTCAAAATGGTCTCTAAATCGTCTCTACATTACTATTGGCGGGAGAAGAATAAAATTTGCACCAGGAAAGCCGATACATTCTCGGGCATTAGACTCGTGCAAAACATTATCTTTTGTTTCTCCCTTACTTAGCAAAAAAAAAAAAGACTTTTTGTTTCTTCTGTCTCAAGTCTTCGATTTTTCTTCTCCGACAATCGTTTCTTCTCCGAGGGAAACGTGCCATTTTTTCCATAGATCCTTCATAGAATGTTCCTCTTATTCTCTTCAACTACCCATTTTTCTTATAATTTACTTTATATCCTTAAATTACCATGGTTACATCGATCGTAGTGAATAACTTCTTCCATTTTGATTGCAGAGAATAGAAGCAGGGTGAGAGGAGATCAAGATTTCCCCAAATTTCTTCATCGACAGAACCACAAAGTCAAAAAATATAAAAAGGTGCCATTTTCTATGAAATCCTTCAACCCACGGTTCTTGTTATTCCTTTTCAACCCACAGAAGCCTGCATATGATGCCCAAGTATTCTATCGGTTTTACCGTTTTTAGTTAGTGGTTTTTTTTATTGGGGGCGGGGGGGGGGTTGTAAAGTGGATTCTATCTAAAAACATTTTTTAAAAAATTAAAATAGGTTTAAAAGGTAGACATTGGAAAGATGGCGAAAAGAAACACAAACAGAAAAAATGCACAGAAGAGGGAATATGCAAAAAAAATCCAAAAATGAAAGTAGGAAATCAAAGGCGGACATGGAACTCATGCCCTTCATATTCCGAGATGTTAACCTCATGCATCTTTGATTACTATTTGGAGTAAGTGCTTACTGAATTATTGCCTTATATTAAGATTACAACTCCCACCCTGCCTAATCTATGAATTTGTTTCACCTATATTGCCAATATGAATGCAAGATGATTTTGAAAATCGTTCTAGAGGAAAGGTCAAACTTGTTCCTTTTTTTGGATTCTTTATAGTTCAATGTCTATGCATGTCAAAGTAAAGAAAAGGCATTACAGTGGATAACTAAGGCTAATGTGTTCTGCAAACATTATGTCATTGTACCTATTGTCATGTGGCAAGAAGTTATCAAATTTATGCTGTACATATATAGTCTTGGTCTTGGTGTCTTGGTTTTTCGATTATGTGGTAATAGACCGCTCAAATGAAAATGCACATGAATCATTGGAGCCTTTTGATGTTATGTGCATTTGATGAGGCAGATGAGTCAGAGAACAAGTGTGCTATCTTGTTGGACTCACTTCAGTCAGGAAATAACAACAATCTCGTAACCTTGATAACAAAGTGAGTTTTTGAAATAATACTAATTTGAATCCTATGTCTAGCTTGAAAATATGTTACTAACTTGAATCCTATGATTCGTAGGTTTATTGTTGACATACACGAAGCAGTGGGCACGTCGAATACTGATAGTAAAGCCAATGAAATATCCGTTTTGGTACCAAAGGCAAGTATAACTTAAGGCTGCATAGTTATTACTTAAATTGCTGTGTTGATGGATATTTCAACTAATTGAAATTTAATTTATTCTCAGGTTCCCCAACAATTGGGTGTAGTAGAGTACGAGATGTATGCTCTCTATTATGCCTATTTGTTTATCCAAGATTTTCTTGAAAACTTTACCTTGGAAGGCATGCCCTACTTCATAAGTAATTAATGATGACAAATCATATTGTATTATAAATGTCATACATTTTCCAAGTTAGAGAAAAAATTGTCATTCTTTTCCTTTGATTCACAAATGACATCTGATTAGTTTATGTTAGACATATTCAATGAATGGTGGAGCACATTAAGTAGTGGTGAGATTAAGCATGTACTGTATGATGTCAGCCACGATAATGGAGTAAGGTCCAGAGACATAGTTAATTGTGGAAATATGAAGGGAGATAAGGCTAGCAACCATCCTTCTAAACCATCTGAGATAGCCAATGTGGCATTTGGAGAAGATGAAGTTAGACAAAGAAGAAATCTTCCAACTAGTATGGGATAGATTATAAGCCAGATTGAGCAGTGATTTTTAGCATGGAGAAAGTTGAAGAAATTGGTGTTTTTAATTTATGTTTTAACAATGAAATATCATTTGTTGCGTGTAAAAATTATACTAATGTTGTTTAGTTTGTGCAATCAGTAGGTGTGATGACTGGAGGAAAGCGAAAATAAACAATTTGTCACAAAAACAATAGGCATGAAGAAGGCAAAATTTTGCTGCGCAAGATGTATCTAATGTTGAAGGGGTGGCCAGTAATCGTACTTGAGAAAACATGGTTCAACAATATGTATATGCTGCTGAAGATGCACTTAACACAGTGCAGTGTAATAGCCAAAGCATTGAGTTAGGGTCTTCACAAACACATGAACCTAATAAATTTTTCTTTGCTCCAGATGGAACGTAAGTTAAATCTTTTTTCTTTTTTTTTACTTTCACTTTTTTAGCTCATTTTGATGGATTGGTTGCTTTCATGTGTTAATGAATTAAATCAACGTAGACCTCTTACATATTATGAAAGAGGTAAAGACATTAATGTAACCAGAGAAGTTACTAAGGCATGGAGGTTAAAGTATGATGATTTTTATCCTCATTAGAGCAAAATCCCTTTGTCGTTAAGAGACATTTGGTTCTCTACTTTTCGGGTAAGTTAATAGTTTGTTCAGATTTTATAATTATACATAGTTAAATCTTGATTAACGTGGAAATAGATGTATGTTGCTATATATGTACTTCCATGGACATTTGGTTTTCTTTTTTTTGAGTAATTTTTTATTACTATTCATCAATTTAGCCCTTCCATTTTTTGTGATTTCCAGATTTTTGTTAGCTTCATAAAGGTTATCTTTTAAAAATTTTTGAAAAAAAAAAAATCTTGGAATACCTTGCATTGGTGCTAGTACCATTATAATAGCTTTGGACACAAAGTATCTTACAAACCTGCTTACAATATGCTTAACTATAAATGGAGTGCATATCCTATGAATACTTTAAAGATTATGATTATAATATTCTACTATACTACAAAGTTAAAATAGTTTACATGGGATCCAAGCATCGATGCATTAATTAGGAACTCTTTTGAAATGATTGGAAGTACGAGCTTGAAAAACAAATTGAACAAGGAAAAAACTGATGGAAAAAAGCCAAATTATATGAATGATAATGTCTAGGCAAAGGCAAAAGAGTTTTGGGCATCAAAAGCTTTCAAACTTTAGTCCGAAGTGAACAAGTCGAATTGATTAAATGAATGTGAACGCCTTAGACCATCTACTCACTATGGCAGCTCAAGATCTACAACCAAGCACATCATACATCTTTTATATGTCTTTCTGCAATTCTAATTTAAGTTATCTATGTTCTATTTGATGTTTGATTATTTGTCTAAATTCAAGCAACTTTTCTAAAAATTTATAATTTCATATGGCCCAGGAAAAAGATTTGAAAAGGAAGCCAAAGTGCTCTGAGATCTACTTTTCAGGGAAGTACTCAGAAGAGAAAAATAAGTTTGTTGATAAGAAGGCTGAACATATTTGGGTAAGCTTGAGAACCTTCTTTGCTTGTACATTATATATATGTGTGAGTATGTGTGTGTGTGTGTGTGTGTGTGTGTGTGTGTGTGTGTGTGTGTGTGTGTGTGTGTGTGTGTGTGTGTTTTGTTGATGATGAGTATCGGTTGTGGAAGTTGAGGCTGATGGAGATTGCAAGGATTTTATGGCAGTGGTGGTATTGCCAATAGGGAAAAGGGGATTCTGAAATTTTTGGAGGGAGTTCAAGGAAATTTATGTGAGCTTGGAGAGTGACTTTGATATGAGGAGTGAAAAAATTTGATTGTAGTGACTTTATTTGTTAGAAAAGGGGATGCAATCTGTAAACTTTGATTGCAGTGTAGTAAACTTATGAAAGTATTTAAAATTTGGCTTGTGTATTTTCCAGATTTATGAATTTCCAGATTACTTATGACAAATGCAAAAATGTAGCCCTTTGGATTTAAAATACACAGATTTGTTATAGAATTTAGCCTATGGGCAGTAGCAAGACTGTAAACTTTCATATGTAGTAAAATTATGAATTTCCAATTTTTTTTCCTTCAATGCCTCTCATTGTTAACTAGTTTTTTAATTATAAGGACTGATTTCTTGGTGGTGTACGGGAACAGGACACGAATCCCCAAGGGTCCCAAAAGGCAACATCAAATATTAGTATAAAAGACGAGTCACTTTCAGCTTTTGGAAAATATGATGACCTGTGGGTAAATATGGTGGGAAAGGTACAACATGGTCGCGTTTATGGCTTTGGAAGTGCTAGAGTTTTTTAATTGTAAGGACCGATTTCTTGGTAGTCTACGTGAACAGGAAAAGAATTCCCAAGGGTCCTAAGAGGCAACATCAAATATTAGCATAAAAGATGAGTCACTTTCAGCTATTGGAAAATAAGATGACTTGTGGCTAAATATGGTGGGAAAGGTACAACATGGTCGCGTTTATGGCTTTGGAAGTGCTGGTAGATTATTCCTTGGACTAGATGATTGCAATACGTCCTCACTTGTAGTCCTACCTCCACCCCCACCTGCCATGGTTGATCCTGTTGTGATTGTCTAATGTGATGCCTTCACCAGTGCCTTGAATGAACAATTAGCAAAACTAAAAGAGCAACATTTGGAAGAAGTTAAAACACTGTTGGAGGAAAATAGTTAATTATGAGATGGTCAACAGCAGCTTCATGATATGCTAAATCGACAAGAGTAACGTATGGCGGAACTATTGCAAATTCAAAATTTATAGTACATTAAGTTGTGCACTAGGATGGGTGCCAATCCTATGCCGGTGAGAAAAAAGATGATGGCAATGATACGTTGAAAATGGTGAGTAGCTGGAGATGAAGGCAATGTGTTTCGTTGGAAGTGTAAACCTTACTGTTGGAAATTGAGATGGGCAGAGAAGAACTTTTGGAAGCCAAATGTGTAGGCTGACATTTTGTATAGAAATATGGCTTTGGATTTCTTTGAATTGTTAGCATGAAATGCCTTCATTCTTTGTTGATGTAGTGCAGAAGTCGCTTTCGGCATATATGCTACAGAAGTAATTTTTTATAGTTTGTGCTGCATCTGCACAGAAGTCCTAGTGCAAATCCTTCAAGCTGTGGTCTGGAAATATACCTTACTGATGGCATTCTTAGCATATTCTTGAAACATGCCTTATTGATTCCTTGAAGATAGTGGTTAAAAAGAGAATGGTTAAAAAGACAGTGATTTTCTATAGACGCTTTAAATTTTAAAATTTTATTAAATTACATAATAAAGAAATTTGATTTTAAATTAAATTAAATCATTAATAATTTAATAAAAATAAAAAGTAAATAAATAGTCAAATGTTGATTTTAAAAAATTGTCACAAATTTGTTGATTAATTAAATTAATCAATAATTATTTAATAAAATAAAAATAAAATATCTTTACCTTTATATATATATATATATATATATATATATATATTGATATGGGCTAAATTAGTCATATTTTTCCTAATTATTTGAGTTCTTTTGTGATACATTTTGTTCAATAACTAGTTATATTCTATCATATTTAAGATTTTACCCTTGGAAAAGTGTTTTGTTCATTATTTTAGGTTTTTGGGGTAAAACGAAACAAAAACATCGCAAAACAGAGGAGAGGCGGCGCCGGCTAGGGCTCTAGAACCGGCGCCGGCCAAGCACTGTTGGCACGAATTTTGAAGTGATGAAAAATTGGTGAAACAGAGGGAAATAGAGTGGAACTGGCGCCGGCTCCAAGAGTCAAGGTGGTGCCGGCTGCATTCTGGTCTTCATTGTGCAAAATTAGAAGAAAAATTGGCCAACGAGTAGAGAAGTAGAACACAACCAGCGCCGGCTCCGAGAGCCAAGGCTGCGTCGGCTGTGCCCTGAAGCTAAGGCGGTGTTTGATTTTTTCTACGCGATTTTTGATAATCTGTGGAGTTTTAGTATCTTTCAACTTCTACTCGGCCAATAACTCTGTACCTACGAGTTTAGGCATTTCCTAAGCCTATAAATAGATGAAAAACATAAGGGAAAAGGGAGAGAATTCATTGATCATCATAAAAAATTACTCAATCAAAGGAGGAATTCTTCAATTCAAGAAGGGTTGTACAAGAAGGTCTTCAAAGGAAGAAGAAGGAGGCTTGCCTATGAGTGCTTTTTTTTACTTTGTTTTCTTTTTCTTGAACAATAATATGTTAATTATTTTATTATAATTTGACATTGTTGTAGATATTCATGATTCTTAGAGTTATTTGACCTTTTGATTAATGTATTATTGTTCTTGGTATTTGATTACTTGTGCATATTACGAGATTAATTGGTTGAATCTTCCTATTAACTTGCTTGGACAAAGGGGTTGATAGTGGTCTCGATTCATTAGTTTCATATTTGTTGGCTTTTAACTTGCTTGGATAAATTTCATGCATAATTTGCCAGGAATGGGAATTAAATCAAGGACTATGGTTAATGCATCTTTTGGATAAGATTGGTTGAGACATGATATGCGATGCTATATTACCTAGATGATAGGGGTTCATGGATTGGACAAAGAAGTAAATCTACATTATCCTTCATGATGCCAAGTGAATAATTAGTTATAATAAAGATTAAGTACTTTAGGTCATGTATGTCAAGATAATGGCTTAAGTTACATAATTCTACATCATTGACATGTATATATTTTTATTTTATTTTATTTTATTTTCCTTTTTATTTATTTTTCACTTTATCGAGTCGGTTAAACAAGGAAAGAAAGGTGATTAATGTCTACTTATTCCTTGAGGGTCGACATTTGTTTGAATCCAATGCTTGGTTAATGATGAGTACGCTTGCTCATATGTGTGATTTGGGTTGAACATTTTAATTTAAACTTGATAGGGGCTAAATTAGTCATACTTTACTTAGTTATTTGAGGCTCTTTTATAAGACATTTTGTGCAATAACTAGTCATAATCTTTTATATTTGAGCCCTTGGAAAGGTATTTTGTTCATTATTTCAAATTTTTGGGTTAAACGAAGCAAAACCGTCGCAAAACAGAGCAGAGGCGGCATCAGCTGTAAGGCTGGAACTGGCGCCGGTTGAATTCTGGAACTTATGCGCAAAATTTAGAGAAAAATCAGTGAAAAAGTGGAGAAGCAGAACACAGGCGGCGCCGACTCCAAAGTACCAAGGCGGCGCCGGCTGTGTTCTGTCCTTGAGGCGGTGCTGCGATTTTTCTACGCATTTTTGGAAATCTGAGGAGTTTTAGTATCTTCCAACTTCTAGTCGGCCAAGAACTTTGTACCTACGAGTTTAGATACTTCTTAAGCCTATAAATAGATGAAAAACACAAGGACAAAGGGGAGAATTCATTATTCATCATAGAAAATCACTCAATCCAAGGATGAATTCTTCAATTTAAGGAGGGTTGTACAAGAAGGTCTTCAAAGGAAGAAGAAGGAGGCTTGTTTATGAGTGCTTTCTTTTACTTTGTTTTCTTTTCTTGACAATGATGTTTTAATTGTTTTATTGTAATTTGACATTGGTTTAGACGTTCATGGTATTTAAAGTTATTTGATATTTTGATTAACTGATTGTTATTATTGGTATTTAATTACTTAGGTTGATTGCGAGATTAATTGATTGTGCCGTTAACTTGCTTGAGAATAGGGTTGATGGTTTAAATTGATTGATTTCATATTTGTTGCCCTTTAACTTGCCTGAAAATAGGGTTAATTGCAAGAACATAGTAATTAAAGGTTAATTGATGTCTGCCAGAATATGGATTCAATTGGTTAATTTCATGGGTTAAGTTTGCCTGAGAATGAGACTTAATCAAAGAATTGTGTTTAATGCATCTTTTGGGTAAGACTGGTTGAGACAGAGTATATGATACTAAGTTACCTAGAAAATAGGGATTCATGGATTTAGAAAGAAGTGAGTCTATTTTAATTCTTGATGATGCCAAGACAATAATTAGTTATGATAGAGGTTAGGTACTTTAATATCATGGTTGTCTAATCAATGGTTTGAATTACATAAATCTACATCATTGACATGTATATATTTTTGTTTTTATTTTATTTTTTATTTTATTTCAATTTTATTTTATCGAGTCGGTTAAACAATGAAAGAAAGGTAATTAATGTCTATTTATTCCTTAAGGATCGACACACATTTGAACCCTATGCTCAGTTAATAATGAATACGGTTGCTTATATGTGTGATTTGGGGTTAACGTTTTAATTTAAACTTGATTCGGAATGTACTTAGTTTTTGTATGATTTTTATACCTAAGTCCAGACACATCAAAACTTGATTGGGAATGTGCTTAGTTTTTGTATGATTTTTACACCCAAGTCCGGACACATCTAGTTTTTGGCACCGTTGCCGGGGAACAATAGCATGAAAGCTTGGATTTTGTTGATTTAACCATGTAAATATGTAAAATATGTACAATTGTTCTCTCCACAAAAATGTGCTATCCTATCTTTTGTATTTCATGTATTCTTGTAGAACCTTGTAACCTTACTTACTAACTTTGACTATGCTCTTTTAACTAACTTTGTAACCTTTTAATTTTATTTTAATAATTAATTCTGTTATCTAACTTGCTTCTTGTTTGCTTAGGTATTATCCTTGGTAAATGACCCGAAAATTCGAAGGCGAGACAATCGATTTGGACCCTAAAATCAAAAGGACATTATCAAAAATTCGCCGGACAATTCAAAGGAACTTGATTTTTGAGATGGATGGTACTTAAAACGACAATGTTGGGAATGATAGGAGGGTTATGGATGACTTTGTGAAACCCGCAATCTCGGGCACAGGCTTGACTATCACAAGACCTAGGATAGATGTAAACAATTTTGAAATAAAGCCCAACATTATCCAAATGATTCAAAATATTGTTCAATTTGATGGGTTACCTGAAGAAGATTCCAATGCTCACTTAGCTAGTTTTCTTGAGATTTGTGATACTTTCAAGATGAATGGTGTTTCTGAGGATGCCATTAAGTTAAGACTTTTTCCTTTTTTCTTGAGAGATAGAGCTAAATCTTGGTTAAAGTCTTTTCCTACAGGTTCCATCACTACTTGGAATGCCCTAGCTGAAAATTTCAAGTATTTTCCTCTAGCTAGGACAACCAAACTTAGGAATAAAATCTTTGCCTTCCAACAATTAGATTTTGAGCCCCTATATGAAAGTTGGGAAAGATTTAAAGAGATGTTAAGAAAATGCCCACACCATGGATTTGAGTTGGGAATGCAAATGCTTATCTTCTTAAATGGCCTCACGTTCGCAACACTGCAAGTAGTGGACTCTTCTGCAGGGGGTTCCATCAATCATAAGAGCCCGAAATAGGTATTTGAGTTTATTGAAAATTTAGCTTCTAATAACTATTCTTGGGGGAGTGCAAGGTCAAGAGCTCGTGTGCAAGGAGTGCATAAAGTGGATGCTGTGGCAGCATTAGAGGCTAAGGTGGATGCCTTAACTCAAAAGATGGAACGGATGATGATGCCTCAAGGCCAGGTACTAAACGTGAGTTGTGATTTCTGTGGAGAAGGACACCCCACCATGAATGCCAAAATATAGGGTCACTCCAAGAAACGTTGGAACAAGCGGCCTTCGTAGGTAATGTCCGGCCAGGTAACAACTCTTATAGCTCTACCTATAATCCTGGTCGGCGAAGTCACCCTAATTTCTCTTGGAGCAATGGGAATCAACTTAGGCAAGGGTCTTTCAATTTTGGAAGTAATCAAAGGAACCAAAACCCCATGAACAATAATGTAGCATCTTCAAAGCCACCATTGGAAGAGTTGATTGGTCAATTGGTAAGTACCACGGAGGCTAAGTTCCAAGGAGTCGATGCAACAACAAGGAACTTAGAGGCTTCTATGCGCAAATTGGAGAACCAAATTGGTCAACTGGCCAAACTCTTGGGAGATCGTCAAACGGGGACATTACCAGGGAATACTGAGGAAAATCCATGGGATCACAGCCATGGGAAACATTGAAGCAGTGTTACTTTTCTTTACTTTCAGTTTTTGTGATTGAGATAATTTTTATTTCTGTCGTTTTGATTGATTAATTAGAGTGAATTATTCAGCATTATTGTATGTTTTGCATTTTTGATAAAAAAAAAAAGGAGAAATCCCGGACAGAACCAAGACGGTGCCGACTCAAAGAGCTTGGACCGGCACCGATTCCTGTCGGGTGAAGCACAACTTAAGGGCTATTTTGGCCACTTTTTCTTCAAATTCTCCAATCTCCCTTTCAAATTTTCTCAAGCCCGCGCCGGCTTCACATCCCTTACTTCCCAAAAAGTTGATTTTGCAACTTCTAAACACTTCTATAACATTTATTGACTTCTCTTTTGATGATCCTATGGATCAAAATCCTCAAAATCTTCAATTTTTCATAACAACATCACATTCAATCCACGAGGAAGGAGCTTAGATTTCTACACAAAGCTTGCATCTTTGGCTTGCCCATGCATACAAGAGCACAAATGTATGTTTTTATTCAATTCTTACGGTTAAAACGGTGTAGATGATTTTTTTCTAATTTTGGGAACAGTTTTGGCCGAAACATAGGATTTTGCATGCCTTCTTGACTTATGAATTACTCCTTGAGCTTCATGAATTGGATTAAATTAGGAGTTATTGATCCTTCACTACTTGATTCATGCTTATGATCATTAGAGACTTCATATAGCTAAGGCTAGAATTGTGGCTATTTGTGATACTTGAATATATGGAACGTGCATTGTTTATCACATAATACCATAATGCTGCCTTCATTAACATGATCATGTCTACTTGTTTGCATTGAGGATAGTCAACACATTTATGCTTTACAGTGAACTTTACATGTATTATGCAGGGTGTTGAATTGATTGGAGGTGATTGATTGAATTGGTTGTTGAAGTTGATATCTTGAAGGAGTTGGGGTGTTGTGGATTGTGAGACTGGTTGAGGGTTGCCGAGATTTGAGGAATATCTTTGAAAGGGTAATGGCCCTATTTTTAGACTTGGAGCTTACTTGTTCTCTCTCTCTCCCTATTTTCCCATTCCTTACCTAACCATGTCTAGAGCAAGGGGCCAGTCTTCTAAAAGGGTGAGAACTTCCTCTTCCTCAACCCTATCATCTGTTGATCCTTTGTCCCTTAGGCCTACTGCGATTATTGATGCATCTTGTGAGGAATGGTACAGAAGGAGAGCATCTAACAAGATTATTGTCGAGCGTACTTTCTCACCCACCTTAGACCATGCACTTAAATTGGGCATGATGTTTAGAAGGCTAGGATAGGGGTCGATAGTACAATTGAAAGGGAAGTATTGTCCCGTGCCTATTAAGGAATTCTATGCTAATATGACGGATAAGGGTAATAAACATCTTCCACATGTTGAAACAAGAGTGAAAGGAGTTTTAAACATGCAATAAAGTATGATATGCATCCCAACTCCCTTTACTCCAAGACTGGTTTTGACTGGGGTTTCACATCCTCTCCTCCTTAGAAGAATTTCGTCCCTAAATTCAAGCATACCTCTATTTCAAACTCGGGATACTTTTGTTTAACCCATTCTTCCGACTCCTAGTGGCATCCTGTGAGCCATGATGCTCCCACTGAATCTTAACCATTGGTATCTATTTGTTCCGAAGAGTCTTGACACTGCGGTCTAATATCCGTACAGGCTTCTCCACATAACTCAGGTCGGGCTGCAATACTAATGGTTCATCATTCAATACATGACCGAGATCCGCATTATACTTCTTCAATTGTGACACATGAAACACGTCATGGATACCCGTCAACCAAGGTTCCTAACTTGCAATTTTGGATCATCCTATATTCCAAACCTTCCAGAAAATGGCTGATACCATTCAACAGTTAACTGAGACTACCACTAGAGCAAATGAGAATGTTAGAATGAATGAGAATATGAGTAGGGAAAGTCAACAAAATGAATTCGAATTGGATTGAGCTCTTGAGCGCTTTTTGAAATTTCACCCTCTGCAATTTCAAGGGCGACTTGATTCGGAACAAGAGGCAGAAAATTAGATTGAATAAATGGAGAAGATTTTTGCAGTTCTGAACTATTCAAAGTAGAGGAAAGTACAACTTGCTACATTTCAATTAAAAGGACCTGCCTAAGATTGGTGGGTAAGAGAAATGAATCAACGAGAATGGAAGTGGATAGATTTCAAAGTAAATTTGAAGAAGGAGTTTATCCTAATTAGGTAGTAGAAAGAAAGGAGGACGAGTTTCAAGCTTTTTGATAGGGAGGTCGTACTATAGGTAGTATACTACTAAATTCACTAGGTTGCCGAAATATTACCCACTTCTAGTCCATTTAGAGGCAAACAGGATTAGACACTTCGTAAAAGGCTTACGAATAGAGTTGAAAAGAGTATTGGTGAGCATGGCTCCCACTAGTTATAATGGTGTAGTAGAAATGGCTTCCAGGAAAGAAATATCTGACATTGAACAGGAAGGTGAAAGAAATCGAAGTGGATTTCGAGGTATGAATCAGAAACGATCTGGAGGGCCCCGATGGCAGAAGAAAGGAAAAATGTAGAGGAGGGGAGGTGCGACAAGAGGACAACCCTTTTTTAGATGCTTTAACTGTGGAGAAGTAGGGCATAAGAGTTTCAATTGCCCTCATTCTCAAATGATAGGATGATGGAGTCAACCAGGAGAAAAAAAAGTCAAGGGTAGAGGTCAGGACTAGGAAGAGGGAACCCAAGACAAGCTTCTACCTCTAGACTTGGACCTGCTAGACCTAGACCTGCCAAGCCATAAGTGAATGCTTAAGTGGTTGCATTAGAAAAGACGGATAATTATGTTAGTATTGTGCTTTAGAGGCAATCACTTGTATCATGTTTATTGTATAATAGTTAATAAAAGAGACATTCTTTATCTTTTAGTTAGATTGTTATATCTGAATATACGTATAAACTGTTTGATAAAGTCTTTAGTACAATACAGTGTTAAGAAAATCATAATAGACATCACGACATGAGATTCCTATTATACTATGTATTGTTTGTGCTTGAATAATCCCTAGTCATAATATTAATGAGACGGGACATTATTAATATGCCAAGACTAACACATGTTATATCTCTTGATTGGATTAAGCGGTGGTTCTCATAACCGTGAGTATTGTGATACTTAGGATTAATATGTAGATGCTTATTATATGAACAAGTTCATTGGATGACCTAACTATGAGTTAATCACTTGGATAAGCTATTGAGTGTCAGCAATAGAATATCATTATAACAAGTATGCAAGTATCCATAAATTGGAGATCTCCAAGGTATTTTGTTTATCGAGTGTTGTACTTTGATTCTAATCTTTGGAATCTTACAAGAAACGCCTATGGGATGGATATTGGGTATAATATAAAGTAAATGAAAATAGCTGAGAGGGTCAATAAAGGATTCACCATTCCTAATAGTAGGAATGTATATCTCAGGGCCACTTGTAGAAATCATTACTCCTGAAGTCTTTGGCCAAGGTGACTATGTGTTCAAAATAGTTCCAAATTTGATCTACATATTGAGTATTATATTTCTTGAATAAGTACTAAAATATTCGGGCCATAATTAATAATATTCTGGATGGAGTTGTCACTAATTCCATGCTCTAGGCCGAATGAGATATTGTTGGGTATCTCTCGCATATCATATATGGTGCAGTGAAAAAATAAGAACGAAATACTACCCCAAGATCCGCATATGTGTGAAAAATAAGACATAAAGAGAACAAAAGTAATAGCTTTTTACCTCTCTTTGATCGTGTGGAAAATAAAATTTTCCTTTCTTCAAGTCAAGGCGCGATCCAGCAATCCTCTTAATTAAACACCACGAGAGTTGAATGCCCAACCACTATAATCACAGTGTGTGATTATCTCTAACAGAAATCCACACAGAGGATACACTCAAGCACCAAAATTTTCTGTGCTAGTAGAAAAACAATGGCGGCTAGGGTTTTTGGTGTTCTTCTTGTTTTTCCAGAAAAAAATGTGTGTGAGAGAGAGGAGAGTTTTGGAGATTTTCGTGTCTCATGCCATTAGCTAAGGTTTCGAGTGTATCCTTATATCACACAAAAAATCCTGCTAAAAAAATCCTCCACCAAAGAATTCTAAAACAGTTAGAATTTTCTAATTGTAATTGAAAATATCAAGTTCTGATAATTACAATTTATACCATAAATTTTAACTAATTATAATTTGGCCACAACAACTTCTCTTTCTCGCAATTAACCCCACTATGTTATCAAATAACATCTTGAGTATATAATCCTCTATTGTGTGTGACTTATTAGGTTTCCTAGTCAATTGGTAGTGAATATGAATTAATCCAAATATCTTTGAGATTAATAATTCATAATTAATTAGAATTAATCATATTGATTCTAGTTAGGATTGGTTTATTAATTCATCAATTAATAAACCCATATTCTCAGATTATGAGCGGTATCTAGCAACACAGCATGACTACCCAAGAGTCCAGGAAGTTAAGTGGCTTGACATGAATCCTTCAATAACAAACTCTAGTGCAATTAACTCATTTCACCATACAATATCTCATTCGGTTTGGAGTACGAAATTAGTGCCAACTCCCTCCAGAATTAATTCTGACCCGAATACAATAATACTTGTACTAGGAACCCACTACTCAAGATGTGCATCAATTGAAACTATTTCCAATACACAGTTGCCTTGGCCAAGGACTTCTCGAGTAGTAATTCCTACAAGTGGCCGTGAGATATTCGCCCATACTATTAGGAGTGGTGAATCCTTTATTGACCCTCTTAACTATTTTCATTTATCTCACAATGTACCCAATATCCATCCTATAGATAGCCCTTGATCTGGCTCTAGAGATTAGAATCAAAGCATAAAGCTCAGCAAATAAAGTACCTTGGAGATCTCAAGTCTAAGGATACTTGCATGTTTGCTATATTGAGATTATATCACTGGCACTAAATAGTTATCCATGTGATTATCTCAAAGCTAGATCATCCAATATACTTGTTCTATTAACAAGCATCCATGTGTTAACTTTGAGTATCTCAATACTCACGGATATGAGAAGCACTGCCTGATCAAATCAGAAAGTCTAACACATGCTAGTCTTAACGTATTAATGATATCATATTTCATTAATACTACGACTAGGGACTATTTGAGTACTAACACTATACAGTATAGTAGGAATCGCATATCATGATCTTTATCATCATTTCCTTAACACAGTGTGGTACTAGGGTCTTTATCTAACAGTTATTTTACACAAAAGTAAATAAAAGAATATGTGAGATAAATAATGTCTTTTAATAAAACGTGTCATATACAATGTACAAGTGATTACCTCTAGGGCATAACACTAACATATATAGTATGGTGAAAGGAATTTATTGCACTAATTATTTGGTATTGAAAGATTCATGTCAAGCCACTTGACTTTCTAGGCTTTTGAGTGATCAAGAGTCATTGCTAGATGTCGCTCTTGAACTGCTAAATATGAATTTATCAACTAGAGAATTAATAAATTAATTCTGTATTTTATTTAGGATTATTAATTCTAAAGTTGTTAGAATTAATTTATATTATGCTACCAATAAGACCAAGAAACCTAATGGGTCATACACAATAAAGGTTTGAATGTTCAATATATATTATTTGATAATATTATAGGGCTAATTAAGAAAAGAAAATATATTTATAGGTGAATTATAAGTTTATTATAATTCATGGGACTTGATTGCAAGTATATAAACTTCCAAGGCCCAATTGTAGACATTGGATCTTAGAGGACTTAACTACAATTAACGCAAATTCTAAAACTATAAATATGAGAATTGTTCCTTTTTGCAGAGGTTGGAAAATAGAGGGAGAGAGACGAACGTTCTTTTCTTCCCTATTCTTCTCCAATTAAACCTAGCTACTCATCTTCTACTAGACTAGCATAGTTTTGAGCAGGCTTTGTCAGCAATTCAACCTTGTGGGAATTACTGCTAGAGGCAATCCTACTCTTGAATTGTAGTGGTGCTTGGTGGACGATCAAAAGCAGAGGAATTGGTTCCTTGGTTTGCGCAACAATTTTTTGTTTTCTGCTTCAAAAGGTAATCTCCGTTTCCTTCCTCTATTTCCGTTTTAATTACAAACACGTGATCATTGGGCATGGATTTCATAGTTATTTTCACTTCGTTCTTATTTAATAAGCATGATGTAATCCTAACAGTGGTATCAGAGCCTTCGTGTTTGTGTTTTAATGGGTCTTTAATCGCTTTGAAATCATTTTTGAGCATGTAATTGTATGATCATGGTGATTGTAGGCCTACTATTTTATATGGCGTGTTTGGGTTTTCTGGTTTGAAGAGTCTCTGGGTCATTGAAAACGGTTGGGAAATTGTTTCATGTGGGTTTGTTTTGTTGTTAGATTTTTCTGCAATCAAGCTTTTGATTCAATAATTTGGATTGTTGTTTAAATTGTGATGAAGATTACAGTAGGTTGTTAATATTGGTTAACAATGCTTGATATCAAAATTGTTTTGAACGGTCTGAAAATCTTGTTGCTATTCATGTAAAATTTGTAGAAAAATTCGAGGAAGAAGATGAACAGGGGTATTTTTCCGCCTCCAGAGCATACTTGATGCCATGTACGTTCGACCCACTTGGTGCTAGGTACACTTTGTTCTTCCCCTGTGTGTGCCTCCAAAGCAAACCTGGCGTTGGGTACCTTCTACCCACCTGGCGCCAAGTGCACTCTGATCTAGCACTGTTTTATAAAAAAAAAAAAAAGTTTTTTTTTTCTTTTCTAATTTTGAGAATAGGGTCTAATAATGATTAGAATTTATTTGAAATCCATGATCTTTTATAATTTTTTTTTAAAATTACATATAGGACTCATAATTTTCTAAAAATTTGATTTTGGCCCAGAATTTTTCAAAATTTGATTTTGGACCCAGATTTCTCCAAAATACTGATTTTGGATGTTCATGCATTAGATGTTTTATTCTGTATTTTAAGTACGTTTTTATTGGCCTGGTGGATGGTTATGGACTAAGACCAAATTTATCTGTTTATGCATCTTTATCGCTTTGTTTTAATTAAATAGGACCTGCGCATCCTGTCTTATCTCAAATTCTTGTGTAATTCTCTTCTCATCTAATTTTCCTCAAATGTAACTCGAGTTTTCTTCCTTTAGAAAATTATGTAATTAGTTTATATAGGTTAGATTGAGGTAAAATTTTATTTATAAGATTTTGAAGACGACAATCAAAGCGAAAAGAGATGGTAAGACATTCTTAAATCATGCATGAACACATAGGGTTGACCATATTAATTTCCTTAATGGCTCGAGGAAATTAATTTCGAGAGTCCATAACCATGCAACATAATTGTTTGTTACAATGTTTATCAATTTATGCTGCTTATTGATAAATTGTATGCATGCCAAACGATGAGACAACTAAAAGGAATAAATTTCTCAAATAATATTAAATCTAATACCTTCCATTAATATAGTAAGAACGAGAGCTTTTTATCGAGACTAGGTTGGTGGGCATACCCAAGCCTACTTAACATTGAGTATGTTCAAGCTATGAAATTTAATTCCTAATTAATGGGTTAGGTTTAACTAATTTCTTTATCCTGGTTGGGCTAACCCAAGCATAAAGAATATTAAAGGCAAGGTTGGGATAGTATTAAATACTTTAATAAATAAAAGATGTTAATCACCCAATGGTGTAGTAGTTACATTTGATGTAATTAGTATTAAATACCTACCACTGAACTTAAGAGTGCCTTGTTGGGCTAACCCAAAGTCATTCTTAAGGAATTTGGATACTAGTCCACTAGGAAAGCTTCCAACGGGCTTTCTCGAGTCAATAGTGGGGGCTGTTGATTTGAGTAAAATAGTGGAATAAAAATACGTTTAATTAAAGACCTAATTACTTGCATATTATGCGCATATATATGTTCTAATTACTCTATCTTTACATCTAGGTCACTTGCATCATGTCGACAAACCTAAATGTATGTAGCATCTTGGAAACAAATAAGCTCACCGAATTAAACTATTTGGATTGGTATAGAAACTTGAGAATCGTTCTCAAGTCGGAAAAGTTGCTCTACGTGCTTGATGCTCCTATTCCACCACCTCTAACTCAAGATGCTTTGTTGATGAGCATGCTATCCACAAGAAGCACAAAGAGGACAGTGACACTGCATCATGTGTTATGCTAGCATCAATGATTCTTGAGTTACAAAAACAGCATGAGCATATGGAAGTTCAAACCATTATCTTCCATCTTAAAAAGTTGTTTGATAAACAAGGTAAAACTGAGAGATATGAGATCTCTAAGCAACTGTTCCATTCTAATATGGTTGATGGTGCTTTAGTGGCCACTCATGGGTTGTATATGTTGGGCTATATTGAAAAGCCTAGGTTTCTTGGTTTCGTAATGGATTATGGTTTAAGTGATAACTGAATTCTATAATCATTACCAAGTAGTTTTTCACAATTTATGATTAAGTACCACATGAACACTATTGAGACCACCATACCTGAGCTTATCAATCTGCTTAAGACTACTAAATCATCTATGAAGAAGGATGATAAGGCGATCTTGCTAGTAGGTTCTTCGTCTTCTAAGAAACTAGTTTCCAAGAAGAAGAAGAAAAATTCTACTAAGCCTAAATGAGGCAAAAAGAAGAAGAAAATAGGCACTAAAGGCCCATGTTATCATTGTGGCAAGATGGACCATTGGAGGCGCAACTGCTAAGCCTACTTGGAGACCATGAAGGAAAAAAAGGAGAAGGAGAAGCTTACAAGCACTTCTACTTCTACTCCTGGTATGTTTATGATTGAGATTAATACTACTTTCAATAATAAAATATGGGTGTTGGATACCGATTGTGGATCTCATTTATACAATAATTTGCAGGGATTAAAAAGTAGTAGAAGGATAGAAAAGGGCGATGCGGACCTGCGAGCTACAAATGGAGTAAAGGTTACCGCACTAGCTATGGGGACTTATCATCTTAATCTACATTATGGATTAATTTTAGAACTTCAAAACTACTATTCTGTACCAGTTTTATTGAAAAATGTTATCTCAGTTGCTTTTTTAGACTTATTTAGATTTCATTTAAATTTTAAGAATAAACGTTGTTCTTTTCATTATATGATATCTATTATGGTTCTGCAACTTTGGTTAATGGTTTATATATTCTAGACATGGATAATCCAATTTTCAATATAAATGTAAAGAAACAAAGAAAAGATAACTCAATCTCATTTTACTTATGACATTATCGTTTAGGCCATGTAAATGAAAAACGTGTGTCTAAGTTATACAAGTTGGGTGACTTGGGGTCATTTAATTATGAATCGTATGACACGTGCGAATATTGTTTACTTGGTAAAATGTCTAAAACTCAATTTTCTGCAAAAGGAGAAAAGGCTAAAGAGTTATTAGAACTAATACATACAGATGTATGTGGCCCAATGTCTATACAAGCTAGATGAGGTTATCACTACTTTATAACCTTCATCGATGACTTTTCATGATATGTGTACTTATATTTAATGAAACACAAGTCTGAAGCATTTGACAAGTTCAAAGACTTCAAGAACAAAGTAGAGAAACAACTTGGTAAGAGTATTAAAACTCTTAGATCCGTTCAAAGAGATGCATATTTAAGCCAAGAGTTTTAAAGTTATCTTAGAGATAATTGGATATTATCTCAATGGACTCCACCACATACACCTCAATATAATGGTGTATCTAAGAGAAGGAATCGAACCCTTCTAGACATGGTACGGACCATGATGGCTTTTGCAAAGTTACCAAAATTATTTTGGGGATATGCACTGGAGAATGCTGTTTATATATTAAATAGAGTTCCATAAAAAATAGTTGACACCACTCCTTATGAGCTGTTCTTTGGTAAGAGACCAAAGTTATCTCATTTAGGGATTTGGGGTTGCCCTGTTTTTGTTAAAAGAGAAATGTTAGATAAACTTGAAAATAAGTCTGACAAATATTTGTTTGTTGGATATCCACAAAAGAATCCTTCAGATATTACTTCTATGTTCCTTCTGAAAATAAAGTTTTTGTTTCGAAACATGCTATCTTCTTAGAGAAGGAGCACATGTTTAAAGGAGATAGTGGGAGTAAGTTTGAACTTAGTGAAATTCAAGAAGAACAAACAAATATTGATCAACCATCTGAACCCACACCTATTGATGAACCTTCTAACACTCAAGAGCCTCGTAGGTTGACTAGGATACAAGTGGCCTTTGAGAGATATGGAATTCTTATAAGCGACCACAATGAAGTATTGCACATAGAAGGAGATGAACAAACTATTTACAAGAACGTTCTGAATAATTTAGAATCTGACAAATGGCTTGAAGCCATTAAGTCAGAAATGGATTCCATGTATGACAACCAAGTATGAACTTTAGTTGATCCACCCAAAGGAATCAAGCCTATAGGGTGCAAATGGGTTTTTAAGAAGAAAACCGACATGGATAGTAATGTGGTTACCTATGGCACGTTTGGTTGTAAAAGGTTATCGACAATAACAAGGTATTTACTATGATAAAACTCTTTCACCAGTCGCTATGCTAAAATCCATAAGAATGCTCCTAGCACTTGCGCTACTCATTACGACTATGAGGTTTGGGAAATAGATGTGAAAACAACTTTCCTTAATAGAAACCTAATCGAGAAGTGTATATGATACAATCTGAAGGTTTCACATCTAAAGATGGCACAAAAGTATGCAAGTTGCAAAGGTATATTATTTGACTTAAGCAAGCATCTAGGAGTTAGAACATCCATTTTGATGAGACAATTAAAGAATTTGATTTCATTCAAAACATGGATAAACCTTATGTGTATAAGAAGGTTAGTGGGAGTACAATTATTTTTTTATTACTTTATTACTTAATAGGAAATGATGTTTTCGTTCTTTAATCTGTAAAGATTTGGTTATCCAAGATGTTCTCCATGAAAGACCTTAGAGAAGTAACCTGTATTCTGGGGATAAGAATCTATTGAGATAGATTAAGAAGGTTGCTAGGTCATTTGCAATCTACATACATAGATAAAGTGTTGAAGAGGTTTAGCATGGATCAATCTAAAAGTGGATTCTTACCAGCGACATATTGTAACACCCCACTACCTATGCCCCCATTAGGGCTGGGGATGTCGCCTCGTCTATAGGACAAGGGGTCTTTATAACTAGGACACACAAAATCAATGAAAGAAATAAATCAAAATTAAACTTATTACAACCCAAGCAATACATGAACAAGTCCAAAAAATAAATGTCTACTATTGTCTCTCAAATAAAATACATAGTAAATAACAAAGAGTCCTGAAACACAAGCAATTCTCTAGCTAATAACCTTCACAGTAGGATTGACCTGAAAACATGGTATATAAGGTGGTGAGACATAAATCTCAGTAAGCCCGTGTGTGCTTTGAGTGTTTTAGGTAAAACAGTTCATATATGCAAGTTGTGAAAGTTTCATAAAACAAAGTGCTGGCAAGCCTCAAATAAATTTCACAAATGAAGAGTGGTGTTTTGCTTTCCAAACCATACATGTGTACAATAAATACTACCACTCAAAAGAGGTAGCCATAGCACCACACTTTATGCATCATGAGAATAACGATCAGAATGCCACACTTTGTGCATATTGACGCAAGGTAGGTGTATGGCCTTCCGGGTGAGATACTCCTCCATCTCTACACCCAAACTTACCGGTTGTCCACTCCGAAAACACACAGTCCACTAACTGAACTTGCTAGCTTGGATCGGTATTACCTACAAGACTGGCATCCTATCCGGGAAGGACTCACCCTTCAGAGGTGGCCACCTATTGAGAGACTTACCTTAACCCTTCAAAGACTAGTCCTAATAGTCTACCTTTATTGAGTATTCAACGTTGTTTGTCCCACTTGAGAGAAGAAAGATCATACAATGATTCACTTGGCAATAGCAATTATGGTTTCTAAAATTCTTGTTAAAGTTGGGTTTTTTTTTAAAGGAAAAGTTTAGCTTTTTGTGTAAAATTGTTTGTTTAACTTTAAATGATTTGCTTGACGGAAACAAAAAGAAAAATTGTCCATAATTTCTTTTACAGTATAAATATCGTATATATTGAGTTTGACTTGCCACAAAAACTTTGGTCTTCAAACGGTTTCATGCAGGAACTTACCTGATCTTTTGCTCTTCTTGAGTTCCAAAGTCTTCCAAGGTCAACCTAACCCCGCCTGGAGTAAACATAAGGTATAAGATAATATCTAGATCATATTTGCCATAAATAAATAATTTCTAGTTCAACTAGCTACATCAATAACTAACGATGAATGGTATGTCTTAGACTTTAATATTAGTTGATAAAGTATTTTATAAAATAAAACTAGCTTGATAAGTTAAAATAAATGGATGTTATAAAATAAATAATAATAAGTTATAGTTTCAAATAATAAATAATGAGTAATATTGCTAATAAATAAAACTAGTGTTAAACATTGGATAATAATAAGTCCTAAATAATATTGGTAAATAGTAATATTTAAATAGTGTTATTCTAAATAATAAATTATACCTAATTTTAGTTAATAATTAATAGATAATGAATAACCAATAAAATTAATAATAAATGAATTATATTTAATTTATAATTAATAAATAATAAATAAATTTTATTATAAATAATATTTATGAGTTTTAGTAAGACTAACTAATATTATTAACATGGTCTACAAAATCATTTTCTATTAATTAATTCTAATATTTTATTATTTATTTTTAATAAAAGGATTTTATTTATTTAACTACTAAAATAATGATATTTCAAAACAATATTCTATTTCAAACCTATATGATTTTTTCAGATTTTGTAGATTAAATTGAATAATAGTACTAATTAAATTAATAGTAAAAATAACTCTAGAATTAATAAAAAAAATAGTTTTTTACAATAATTTCCTATTGTTAGAGAAGATCTATGAACATATTTTCACATAATACATGCTAATCTATCCATGAACATAGACTTGAATTAATATATACTACAACATGGATGATCTTCCACTAGGCATAATATTATCTAAGGCTTAATTCAAAAATAATATCATGAAGGCCTAGTCAACAATGGTGGCATAATATCTAACATTCATCAAAACATCCCTACATCTCATTAATCATGACAAACACATAGATTCTAAAGTAAAATCCATAAGACATAACATTCATTCCCATTTTTATGTCTTAATTCCATCCCTTTCACCCACATACACATACTCAACCTCTACTTTTATTCAATCAACCTGTCAACATCTAAGGGTCTTGATTCTGAAAATTAAAAAGGGAGATTAAGGAAGAAATACTTGATTGATGCTCATTTGATGAAGGATTCTCCTTGGTTAGTGAAGATCCTCGAGTGCTTGATGGCCTTTAGTGGTCCGAAAGTAGCCCATGGTTGATCATCACCATTTCGGCCAAGAGAGAGAGAGTGAGTGTGAGAGAGGAATGAATGGGAATAAAAAAGGATATTAGAAGTTGAATAGAAAAAGAAAAATAAGGAGGTTGTTCTTATTTTACCTTTTGGTGTTCTTTGAATCTTCAACAAAAAAAGGTTGGTTTTGATCAATTGGAAATTCAACTTTGTGTGTTTCGGTGTTATAAAGTGCAAAAATGAAGAATTAGGGTGAATATGGACGATTTAGAGTGTTTGGGAGTGATTGAAGGTGTTTAGGATTAGTGTAGGCTTGAAGATGTGAAGTGTGTGTTCTTGGTGTTTTTTTGAGAGAGTTTGAGAGAAAATGAATTTCGAGTGTAGCTGGAATTATGATGGCTGAATAGCTTAGTGTAGAAGGAGTTTTTGGTTATCAAGAATGAGAGAGAAGGTTTCAGATTTTTTTAAAATTCAAATGGAGAAAAAGGGTGGAGTTGTTTGAGGTATAAGATTAGTTAATGGAGTTTGCTCTTGGAAGGTTTCTTGTTCTTCAATGGTGTATGGCTGAATTAGCTATGTTTCAACCAAAGAATGGAGAGTTGTTCAGACTTAAGGCTGGCCGAAAATGATCATGAAATGGTAGAGGATTTTATGGTTTTATCAATTAGCTAAGGAGTGTTTTAATGGAAGAAAATCTAAAATTTAATTTGAAGTTTGAACAAGTTTTGGATAGAGTAATAATAGGAGCTTTTTGAGGTATGATAATGGAGTCCTATTACTCAGGGTTGGTGGGGAAGCCAAGATGTTTAGTTCATGGCTGTACAAGGTCGAAATTTCAGTGCGGTTTGCTGAAGAATTTCTGCCTTAACCTCAAAGAGACAAAGCTGGAAAAATTTTTGGAATTTAAGCTTCAAGAACACTTGGAATTGAAATGGTTTTGGTACATAATTTTTGGTCCTTTTTGGCATGATTTTGCAGCTGGATTTTAAGGTTGTTTGAAGGTCTTTTAATGATGTTTTTTCAGCCTTCATCTTGAAGAAAAATAGAGAAAGTTCCAGCTGTTCATGTGTTCTAATAGATGGCTTGAAGTTCATGTTCAATGTTGCTAGTTTGCTGGAAAAAATTCGGGTTTGGGACTGTTTGTACAGCTCCGAAAATTCAAGGAATTTCCAGCCTTCATCCTCACATAAAATGACTGGTTTCCTGCAAAAATTAGGTAGAAAAACTCACTGAAATTTTTGAAAACAATCTTGAGGGAAGTTTGGAAAATTTTCCAGATTTTTTTACCAAAACATGAACAGGATGAAGATGGTGTTTTGAAGGAATAGCTATGGTATTTTTTTTTTCTTTGAACCTCTACCTAATTCCCCTCCTTACTTTTAGCCATCTCTATCCCACAAGAGCTGGGATTTTTGAATTCTAAGCTTAGGGAATTATCTTAGAATTTTAATGATTAATAATAGATTAAAGAATTAAGGGTAGTTTAAATTTCAAAGATGTTAGGATAAGGCTAGCAAAAGTAAAGGGGACAAGAATTCTTCTAGAATTCTTTTTGGGACAAGATCACATGGTTAAGATTTTACCATTATGTCTTCCTTAAGACAACATTCCTATCATCACAAACATGACTAAGATAAATATGAATAAAACTTAAGTGATAGGATTTGAACTCAAGACCTTAGAGATTAAATCACAAAGCTCTAACCACTTAACCACAACAACTCTTGTTCTTATTTTCTCACCCAAATATTCTTCTTATCTAAACCTCAAGCCATCTTCCTATTTTGACCTCAAGAAAAATTACATTTTTACCCAATAAGCATAAATAAACCATTTAACCTATAAATCACATTTCTAAGGCACACAAAATCATTTAAAAGGTATATTTTATGCATAATAACATGATATGCATCCCATCCCCCTTACTCTAGAGTTGGCTTTAGGTGGAGTTTCACATCATCCCCTCCTTAGAAGAATTTCATCTCGAAATTCAGGCACACCATTATCTCAGGTCGGGATACTTCCGTTTTACCCACTTTTCCGTTTCCCATGTGGCATCTTTAGTGCCATGATGTTCCCATTGTACCTTCACCATAGGAATCTGCTTATTCAGGAGAGTCTTGATACGTCGGTCCAAAATTTTCACGGGTTTTTCCACATAGCTCAAGTTGGGTTGCAATACTAACGGTTTCTCATTTAAAACATGTCTAGGATTGGCATTGTACTTCTTCAACTGAGACACATGAAATACATCGTGTATTCCTGTCAACCTATCTGGCAATCCAGTCGATACGCCACTGGTCCAATTCTTTCCTTTATCGGAAACGGTTCCAAATATCTCAGATTCAGCTTCCCACCTTTTGGATGCTTCAAAATTTCTCTATTCGGTGTCAATCTCAAGAACACACTATCTCCTACTTGAAATTCCAACTCCCTTCGCCTATTGTTCATATAACTCTTTTGTTGGCTTTGGGCTGCTTTCAACCTTTCTCTAATAAGCTTTACCTTATCTAACATTTCCTGAATGCAGACTTCTCCAAACTTACTTATGTGGCCGTCTTCCGACCAACTCCAGTATAGAGGTACTTGACACTTACATCCATACAATGCCTCATACGGGGCCATTCCAATTGAAGATTGGTGGCTATTATTGTAAGCCAATTCCGCATACGGTACATATTCAATCTACTTATCCTTGAAATCCAATATGCAAGCTCTTAACATGTCTTCCAATATCTGAATAACCCTTTCTGATTGACAATTGGTTTGCGGATGCGCCGTCATACTAACTTTAGACTAGAACCCATTGATTCTTGAAACTTGCCCCAAAATCAGGATGTAAATCTCGGGTCTTGGTCGATACAATACTCGAAGGCACTCCATGAAATCTGACTATTTTCTTCATACAGGTTTGAGCTAACTTCTCCATTGAATCCCTTACGTTTACTAGTATGAAATGTGCTGACTTGGTCAATCTATTTACTACTACCCATATGGCGTCCTTGCCATAAGGAGTCCAGTAACGAAGTCCATAGTCACCGCTTCCCATTTCCACTCAGGTATCAGTAACAGTTGTAGCAATCCTACCGACTTTTTGTGCTTTGCTTTAACTTTCTGACAGGTCAGACATGTGGAGACATACTTGACCACGTTCTTCTTTATTCCGGGCCACCAATAAGCCCTTTTTAGGTCTTGATACATTTTTACCTCTCCCGGATGAATAACGTACTTGCTTTTATGCGCCTCCTCCAAAATCCTATCCTCCAATTGGTGCTCATTAGGTACACATAAACGATCTCGAAAATACAAAACTCCCACTTCGTCCTGTCAGAAATCACTGACTTGACGTTTAAGCTTTTTGTCCTTGAAAAGTTGAAATTCTGCATTACTTTGCTGAGCTTCGATGATTTCCCACCTTAGGTTTGGTATCAATCTCAAGTTGCTAACAATAATCCTCTCTTCTTGCACTTCTGTCCTTCTATTCAACACTTATTGGACTGCTTGAATCTTCTGCACTCTCAGTCTGGCCATTTTAACTTTACGGCTCAGGGCATCAGCAACAATATTAGCCTTTCTGGGGTGGTAGTTGATAGAACAACGATATTCTTCCAAAAATTTCATCCATCTCCATTGCCTCAAATTCAAGTTCTTCTGGGTGAAGATGTATTTCATGCTCTTGTGGTCGGTAAACACTTACTCAGCTCCATACAAGTAATGTCGCCATTTCTTTAAAGCAAATACAATGGCAGCCAGCTCCAAATCATGTGTTGGATAGTTGACTTTATGAGGCTTCAACTTTTGAGTGGCGTAGGTTATTACCTTCCTATCCTGCATCAATACCGCTCCCAAACCTTCCTTTGAAGCATCAGTATACAGAGCATAAAGTTTATCACCCTCTGGCAAACTCAACACGGGTATTGTCATTAACCTCTGCTTTAGTTCTTGGAAACTCTTTTCACATTTCTCAATCCAAACAAAGGATACGCCCTTTTTTAGCAGCCCGATCATAGGTGATGCTAGCATTGAGAACCCTTTAATAAATCTCCTATAATAACCGGCCAGTCCCAGGAAGCTTCAAATCTTCGTGATGTTCTCTGGTTGCTTCCAGTCTGAAACTACTTCAACTTTTGCTGGGTCCATCTTGATTCCATCCTTTGTTACCAGATGGCCAAGGAATAACATACTATCTAGCCAAAATTCACACTTGCTAAATTTGGCATAAAGCTTGTGCTTTCTTAACTTCTCCAATACCAGCTTCAAATGTTCTACATGATCCTTGGGACTCCTAGAGTATATGAGTATATCGTCGATGAATACCACCACGAACTTGTCCAGGTAGGGTTGGAAAACTCAATGCATCAAATCCATAAACACTGCTGGTGCATTTGTCACCCCAAAAGGCATCACTACAAACTTGTAGTGACCATATCTTATGTTGAAGGCTGTCTTGGGAATATTCTCCTCCTTTGTCCTCATTTGATAATATCCTTACCTCAAAACCAGTTTGGAATAACAACTGGAGCCTTATAACTAGTCGAACAGCTCGTTAGTTAACGGTAGAGGATACTTATTCTTGATGGTTAGATTGTTCAACGCTCGGTAGTTAATATATAACCTCAAGGCCCCGTCCTTCTTCTTCACGAATAGTACTGAAGCTCCCCAAGATGACGTGATAGGTCTTATGTAACCTTGCTTCACCAATTCCTCTAGCTGCTCCTTTAATTCCTTTAACTTCGTCGGTACCATCCGATATGGGGTTCGAGATACAGGTTCCGCTCCTGGAATCAGATCAATGGTGAACTCAACTTCTCGGTTGGGAGGTAGAGAAGTGAGTTCCGCAGGAAACACATCAAGAAAATCTCTTACCACCTCCGTATCTTCGAGGGTGCACTAATCCTTCGGCTTGTTTATCACATAGACCAAATATCCTTGACATCCTTGCTTTAACAAATTCTGGACTTTTGCTCCAGCTATCAAATTCAACTCTTTTACCCGCTTGCCGTTGAACTCTAGCATATCGCATCCTAGTCTAATGAATTGAACAGACTTATTCTTACAGTCTACTTTAGCCCCATGCTTAGCTAGCCAATCCATACCCAAAATCAAGTTGTAGTCGTCAATAGCTAATACTACCAAATCTCCCCCCAAACTTTCTTTCCCCACTTTAATCTTACAATTCTACACAAATCGATCCACTTGCACCATTTTCCCTAAGGGTGTACTCACTAACAAGGTAAAATGTAGTTCTACTCCATCCCAACCCAAATGATATGCACAATTCTTGTTTAAATAAGAATGGGTAGATCTAGGGTCTATCAATACATTAATGAAATGATCTTGGATAGTAATATACTTTCCACCACCGCTGCATCTGCTCCAACTTCCTCCCGGTTAAGAGCGAAAACCTTTGCTTTCACTTGCGGTTTCTGAGTTCCATTTCTGGAGGCTCCCGCAGTATTGGCTCGATTGGCTCTTGTGGCCTGGGCCGGGTTTCCTTGCCCTATTTGGAGAAGTTTTGGGTAGGCATTTCGTAGATGAGTCGGATCTTTGCAATTGTAGTATTTCCGCTCTGCTCTGCTTTCTTGGACCAACAATTCTTCTCTATATGATGCTGCTTCCTGTAGTGTCGGCATGATGGAAGATTCTTTGCAGGACCAACTGGTGCCGTTCATGCTTGCTTCCCTTGGTTCTGCCATTGCTGAATGGCAGGTCGCTTATTAGGTTGCTGCTTTTGAAAAGGTCTCGGTGGTTGTTTGGGCGACAAGAAAGGTCTTGGTACCATCTTGCTGCGATCCTCCTTCTCAGTCCAGGTCACTGCATCTACTGCCCCAAAATAAGTCGTTGGGGGAGAAGGTGCCAAAACCCTTCTCAACTCCTGCCTTAATTCTTTAACAAATTGCCTTGTTCGGGTCTGCTCGGTATCTACCAGCCTTTTGCAGTATTTTGACAATTAAGTAAAATGAGCAGCATACTGAGCCACAGTCATACCCTCTTGCTTCAAATTTTGGAACTCGTCTTCCCTTTTCTCTACTATTCACTGAGGGATATATTCTACTCTGAATGCCTCCACAAAGCTGGCCCACGTCCAATCTTGATCTATCATCTTCCAGTCATCTTGGACTCGCTGCTACCATGCCCAAGCTGGGCCCTTCAGCCTAAATGCAGTAAATTTCACCATTTTCTTTTCAGTGTACTGGAGTGTGGCAAAGATGTCCTCTATCTGCTCCACCTACTGCTCTGCTTTCTGGTCTTGCTCGGCCTCTCCCAAGAAACTAGGAGGTTGAAACTTCAGAAATCTCTCCAATGCTTCATCTTCCCCTTTCGAATTCCTTCGCTTGGACAGGATTTGCAGAATTTTGGTCATTTTGTGGAATGCTTACCCCATAGTCACACTAGCAGGGTCTTCAGATCCCACTTCCTGCTCTAGTTCATTCTCATTTCCCTGATTTGGAGATGATAGTTGAGTTGCATCAAGCTTCGGAGTCATGGGTTCTGCCTCAGGAACCCTTATGTTGGATGTTGTTACACGATGCTTTGGTGCCATTCTAAACCATGCCCCAGATAATGAGTTTATGCATCAAAGTTTAAGACATTCAAATCGAACATGCATTCATATTCAAACTTAAGAAAAGGCAAATTATATGCAAGCTTTGCGTTAAGAATTGCATTTTTTTTCAAGATTAGAGTACACCAAGGTACTCTTATTTGCATAAATTTTGAAATAAAGCATTAAATATAAATGGACCTCTAGCACATGAGTTTATTGAAGCTGTAAATAAAAACTTCCTAAGCATAGCAAAACTTTGCCCCTCTAATCCTCATCAGAATCTTTGGTGTCAGCATCATACAATCATTCTCCAGTATTCCTAGAAAAATCTATCCTTGCCTCATTCACGAACTCATAGTCCATTGGTTTCTTCTTGGGTCTCCTAGAGCTCTCCCTAGTTTCAACATGGTTGGGTGGGGGTACAAAAGAAGGTCTAGGTGGAGATTCAGAGTTTATTTACCCCGGGTCATCACTATCAGTAGTCAAGTTAATCATGGGGCTAGGTGGGTGTGGGACATACTCCATGTCAATTTCCTCATCCTCACTATTGGTAACTAAGTCTATTATAGGTATTGGAGGTGGCTCAATAATCTGAACCTCATCATCACTGCACTCCTCCATAAGTATGACTGGTTGAGGTGCGGGTTGTAGTGCAGGTTGTGGCACAGGTAAATTTTTTTGGTTGATGGGGATTGGTGGATGCCATTGCTGCCCCTTTCTTATAGTTCTAATCATCATTCTACAGCATAAACAAGCCAGATTAGTCAAAAGAATTTAACCCTAATGAAACAAAACATATACTGTCAATAATTGCCTAAACTTGTCTCTGATACCACTTGTAAACCCCACTACCTATGCCCCCATTAGGGATGGGGATGTTGCCCCGTCCATAAGACAAGGGGTCTTTATAATTAGGACACACAAAATAAATGAAAGAAATAAATCAAAATTAAACTTATTACAACCCAAGCAATACACAAACAAGTCCAAAAAATAAATGTCTACTATTGTCTCTCAAATGAAATACATAGTAAATAACAAAGAGTCCTCAAACATAAGCAATTCTCAAGCTAATAACCTTCACAGCAGGATCGACTTGAAAATATGGTATAAAAGGTAGTGAGATATAAATCTCAATAAGCCCGTGTGTGCCTTGAGTGTTTAAAGTAAAACAGTTCATGCATGCAAGTTGGGAAAGTTTCTTAAAAGAAAGTGTTGGCAAGCCTCAAATACATTTCACAAATGAAGAGTGGTGTTTTGCTTTCCAAACCATGCATGTGCACAATAATACAGCAACTCAAAAGAGGTAGCCAAGCACCACACTTTGTGCACCATGACAATATATCGATTAGAATGCTACATTTTGTGCATATTGACGCAAGGTAGATGTATGGCCTACCGGGTGAGATGCTCCTCCATCTCTACACCCAAACTTACCGGTTGTCTACTCTGAAAACACACAGTCCACTTAACTGAACTTGCTAGCTTGGATCGGTATTACCTACAAGACTGGTATCCTATCCGGGAAGGACTCACCCATCAGAGGTGGCCACCTATTGAGAGACTTATCCTAACATTTCAAAGACTAGTCTTAGTAGTCTACCCTTATTGAGTATTCAACATTGTTTGTCCCACTTGGGAGAAGAAAGATCATACAATAATTCACTTGGCAATAGCAATTATGGTTTCTAAAATTCTTGCTAAAGTTGGGTTTTTTTTTTTAGGAAAAGTTTAGTGTTTTGTGTAAAATTATTTGTTTAACTTTAAATGGTTTGCTTGAGGGAAACAAAAAGAAAACTTGTCCATAATTGCCTTTACAGTATAAATACTCGTATATATTGAGTTTGACTTGCCACAATAACTTTGGTCTTCAAACGGTTTCATGCAGGAACTTACCTGATCTTTTGCTCTTCTTGAGTTCCAAAGTCTTCCCAGGTCAACCTAACCCCGCCTAGGGTAGACACAAGGTATAAGATAATGTCCAGACCATATTTTCCCTAAATAAATAATTTCTAATTCAACTAGCTACATCAATAACTAACGATGACTGCTATGTCTTAGACTTTAATACTAGTTGATAAAGTATTTTATAAAATAAAACTAGCTTGATAAGTTAAAATAAATGGGTGTTATAAAATAAATAATAATAAGTTATAGTTTCAAATAATAAATAATGAGTAATATTGCTAATATATAAAACTAGTGTTAAACATTGGATAATAATAAGTCCTAAATAATATTGGTAAATAGTAATATTTAAATAGTGTTATTATAAATAATAAATTATACCTAATTTTAGTTAATAATTAATAGATAATAAATAACCAATAAAATTAATAATAAATGAATTATATTTAATTTATAATTAATAAATAATAAATAAATTTTATTATAAATAATATTTATGAGTTTTAGTAAGACTAACTAATATTATTAATATGGTCTACAAAGTCATTTGATATTAATTAATTCTAATATTTTATTATTTATTTTTAATAAAAGGATTTACAAAGACACAAGTTGAGAGGGATCGTTTGAGTAGAATTTTCTATGCTTCAACAATTTGGTTTTTCATGTATGGTATGATATGTATGTTAGCGTTATGCACTAGAGGCAATTCCTTGTACATTGTATATGGCACATTTTATTTTAATAAAAGGATTATTTATCTCACAGCTTCTTTTGTTTACTTTTGCGTAAAATAACTATTATATAAAGTTCCTAGTACAATACTGTGTTAAGGAAATCATAATAGAGATCATGATATAAGATTCCTATTACACTAGATAGTGTTAGTACTTAAATAGTCCCTAGTCGTAGTATTAATGAGACAGGACATCATTAATGCGTTAAGACTAGTATGTGTTAGACTTCTTGAATTGATCAGGTGGTGGTTCTTATATCCGTGAGTACTGAGATACTCAAAGTTCACACATGAATGCTTGTTAATGAAACAAGTACATTGGATGACCTAGCTATAAGATAATCACATGGATAACTATTTAGTGCCAATGATATAATCTCAATATAGCAACGTGCAAGTATGCTTAGACTTGAGATCTCCAAGGTTCTTTGTTTGCTGAACAGTGTGCTTTGATTCCAATCTCTAGAGCCAGATCAAGGGCCGCCTATGGGATGGATATTTGGTACATTGTGAGGTAAACGAAAATAGTTGAAAGGGTCAAGAAAGGATTCACCACTCCTATTAGTAGGGGCGGATATCTCACAGCCACTCGTAGGAATTACTATTCAAGAAGTCCTTGACCAATGAGACTGTGTATTGAAAATAGTTCTAATTAATACACATCTAGAGTAGTGGGTTTCTGGTACAAGTACTATTATTTTTGGGCTAGAATTAATATATATTCTGGAGGGAGTTGGCACTAATTCCGTACTCCAAACCGAATGAGATATTGTATGATGAAAGGAGTTAATTGCACTGTAGTTTGTTATTGAAGGGTTCATGTCCAGCCACTTGACTTCCTGGACTCTTAGATGGTCATGATGTGTTGCTAGATACCGCTCATGATATGAGAATATGGGTTTATTAATTGATGAATTAATAAACCAATCCTTATTAGAATCAATATGATTAATTCTATTTAAGTATGGATTATTAATCTCAAAGATGTTTGGATTAATTCATGTTCGCTACCAATTGACTGGGTAACCTAATAGGTCACACACAATAGCGGATTCTATACTCAAGATGTTATTTGATAACATAGTAGGGTTAATTGCGAGAAAGATAAGTTGTTATGGTCAAATTATAATTAGTTATAATTTATGGTCTAAATTGTAATGTAAGAACTTGATATTTCCAATTACAATTAGGGAATTCTAATTGTTTTAGAATCGCAATTTTTCACTAGGGTTTTTTAGTTATATGGGTGATATACCCGAAACCCTAGCTGAGAGTAAGACACGAAAAATAACTCCAAACCCTAGGGCAACTCACGACATTCTTTCTTCTCTCTCTCGTTGATATTGATCATAACCCTAGCCACCATTGTTGTTTTATGCTAGCACAGAAAATCTTGGTGCTTAAGTGTCATCCTCCATGTGGATTTCTGTTAAAGATAATCACACACTGTGATTATAGTGGTTAGACGTTCAACTCTTGTGGTGTTTGATTAAGAGGATTGCTAGATCGTGCTTCGACTTGAAGAACGAAAATTTTTGTTTTCCACACGATCAAAGAAAGGTAAAATGTTGTTACCTTTGTTCTTTTTACGTCTTGTTTTCCACACATATGCGGATCCTGGGATAGTATCTCGATTTATTTTTCCGTTGTGCCATATATGATATGTGTGAGAGATACCCAACAATGTACTAGGCCTGATGTATTATATGCTCTTTGTTTGACGAGCAGATACCAATCTGACCTTGAAGAGAGTCATTGGGTAACTGTAAAGAATATCCTTAAGTACTTATGAAGGACTATGGATGTATTCTTGGTATATGAAGATGGTGATTTGCAAGTAAGAGGGTATACTGATGCCAGCTTTTAGTCCGATAAGGATGATTACAAATCATAATCTTGCTATGTGTTCACGTTAGGTGGTGGGGCAGTAAGTTGAAAAAGTTCCAAAAAAAAGACTACTGTCGATTCGACAACTGAAGCAGAGTACATAGCAGCTTCCGAAGCAGCTAAAGAAGCAGTGTGGATTAAGAAGTTCATCACTAAACTTGGAGTGGTGCCTAGCCTTGTAGATCTGATACTTTTGTATTGTGACAACAACGGAGCCATCGTGCAAGCAAAGGAACCACAGTTTCATCAACGATCCAAGCTGTAACACCCTACTACCTAGGTCCAACAGGGCCGGGGATGTCGCCCCGTCCAAATGACAAGGGGTCTTTATAACTAGGACACACAACAAGAATAAAGCAATACTTCAAAATTAAAACTTATTACAATCCACAAATTCAAGATAAATCCATAAATACAAATTTTTCACTCTCAACTCCCAAAGAATTACATAAAATAAATAATAGAATATCCTCCAAGCAGGCAACAACTAGCTACTCATCCCTACAGCAGGATCGACCTGAAATCCTGGTAAAAAGGGTGATGAGATAAAAATCTCAGTAAGTCCGTGTGTGCTTTGAGTGTTCAGAAAAACAGTTCATGAATGCAAAGTGTAATAGCTTCATATGAAAAATACTAGCAAGTAATAAACAATGTTCAAAAGCAAGAGTGGCATTTTGGCTTTTCCAACCATACAGGTACAATAAAATCAACCACTTAAAAGGGCGGCCATGGGTTACCACACGTTGGGCCCCATAACCAAACAACGGTCAGAATGCCACACTTTGTATAGACTGACAAAAAAGGTAGGTAATCGGCTTACCGGGTAAGATTCTCCTCATTCTCTACACCCAAACAAAACTGGTTGTCCATTCCGGCAACACACAGTCCACATGACTGAACCCTGCTAGCTCGGACTGGCATGACTAAGTAGTACCGACGTTTCTCTAAGTTGAGTTCATCTTCTGGAGGTGGCCTCCTGCCAGAAGACTCAGTCTTGCTCTTCAAAACTAGTACTACTAGCCTACCCTTATTGAGTATTCAACGATGATTGTCCTACTTGGGAGAAAACTGGTAAAACATAGCTTTACTTGAAAATGACAATCAAAGGTTTCCAAAGTCCTTGTCAAAAATTAGTTTGAGAAATAGTTTGGTGTTTGAGTAAAACTACTTGTTGATTTTCAAATAATTGATTTGATTGAAACAAGAAAGGAAACTATCCTTAATTGCCTTTACCAATCAGTGTTCACATACTTCGGATTTAGCTTGCCATAGAAACCTTTTACAACAAACAAGTTTTATGCAGGAGCTTATCTGATCCTTGCTCAAAATAAAGATCTCCAACAGCTGACCTAACCCCACCTGGGGTAAACATAAGCCATAATTAAACTCAAGCCAAAATTCACTTCCACAAATAAACCTAGCTCAACTTACTATAATCATGACCCTAATGTCCCAAACTTTAAGGCTAGATAATAAATAAAATGTTTGTAACATAAATCTAGCTTGATATTAAAATAACTAGAGTTTGTGAATTAGATACTAATAAGTTGTAGGTTTAAAACTTGCTATAAATAAATTAGGGTTTATTTGGTGAAGGGTCCTAGGCCTTAGATGATATTATTTAAAATAATAATCTATTAATAATTAATTATTAGAAAATAATTGGTAATTAAAATTAGTTGTAAGTAAATTTTAATAGGTTTTGATTAAAAGATAATAAATAAATTTTAATAGCATTTATGAATATAAGACTTACAAAATTAATATCTTACTTATTATGATTATTTACATAAGATGTTTTATTTGCTATTACTATTATCTATAATATTTATATATTTTATTTCTTTAATAAAATCTATCATTTATTTGATTAAAATATCATTATTTTATATAAGAGTCCAAAATCACATTTTCCTAGGGTTTTCAAAATCACTAGAAGAAATTATAGTATTAATCATTTTGTTGATGAAATAAAATTAGCTTAGGGACAACAAAATCATGATCATAATTCCTATTGCTAACCATAATCATGAATAAAAACATAGATCCAAATTTACCAAGACATGATCTAAACTCTACTAACATAATCGTATTCATGGCCTTAACAAGAATGCATGAACATAAACCCTATTCACCAAAGGTGACATAATCTCTAACATGCTTGATCATTCATACTACTCCCGACATGAAGACATGCAACAAACCCTAAGACGCCATACATTCAACCAAGACAATCAACTCGTGCATCAATCCCGACTCCATCATATACACACATTCATTCATGCTTCAATCTCAACTCCATCGCAAAACACATCCATTCTCATACTTTAATCCCAACTCCAAGACAAAACACATGCTCAAACTTTAATCATAATCCATTATTTTCCAAAACATTCTAGAGACATGAATCTAAGATTTAAAGAGAAGGTTGAAGAGGCTTACTTGGATGATGACTACCTTGAAGTCGTTTCAAGAGAAGCCTTACTTTTATGAGACTTGATCCGTCCAAGAGAGAAGAAGAAAATATGGCCATGGTTGAAGTAACCATTCAGCCAAGAGAGAGAGAGAGAGCGAAAGAGGGAGAGAAAAAAAGAGTTCATTAGTATATACTCATCAAGGTCGAAGGTGGAAGAAGATGGAGATGATTGTTCATGCTTACCTTGAAGGTGTTCTTGAGCTTTCAAGAAAATTCTGGGTTTTGATCCAAAAGTGAGACTTTGATTTTCGAGTTTGATGCTAAAAATTGCAGGAATGGATTCATGAGTTTGAGTATGTATAATCTGGAGTCTTTGGAGAAGATTGAAGTGGTTTTGGATGGTCTTAGGCGTGGGAATGGTAGTAGGTGTTCTTGGTGTTCTTGAAGGTTTGGAGAGAATAGAGAGAAATTGGTTGAAGCTGGCCGAAATTCTGTGGGAGAAGGGTAGCCGAATTGTTTGAATGTTTTTTGGTAATTGGATTTTCAGATTTGAGAGGAAAAGGAAGGCTGGTTGTTTGAAATTCAAAAAGAATAATTTAGGGAATATTTTGTGGTAGCAAGTATGGTAAGTAAATCTTTGATGGTGAAGGTCTTTTGGGAAGCTACAATGGCCGACTGGCTTGCTGGAATTCTGCTATGAATGTTGTTTGATGGAGCCTTAGGGTGACCGAAATATGGTGTACAATAGTGAAGGAATTTTCTGGTTGTTTGAGGGTTAATCTATGGTAGTTTGCTGAAATATCTTGCTGAAATTCTGGACTTCAATTAACGATTTGATTGGAGTGATTGATGGAGAGATTTTAGGAGCAGCCATGGAACTGTTTTTCAAGCAGAACACTAGAGAAGATGATGAAGCTCTGCTCATAGCTGTTCAAGGTGAGTTTGTACAAAAAAATGGAGGAAGTTTCGGACAAGGATGAAGAAGAAAATAAAGCTGGAAATTCTGAACAGATTTTTTGCAAGTTTGTTGGAAATTTCTGAGCAGATTTTGCTGCCATTTTTCAGTCAGCTTGTAGAAGGTTTGAAGGGCCATTGGAGGGTCCTTTAAGGCTGGTTTCCAGCCTTCTTTATGAAGGAAAAATAAGGTTGAATTGCTGATTGGAAAACTGGAAGAAACAGCTTGGTTTTTGGCTCACCAAGCTGCGAAAACTGTCCAGAAAATTTTCTGGTTTGCACAATTTTTTTGAGCAGTCCAGTTTTGGGTAGAATTTTCAGTCCTCAAGCTAAATGAAATGGTCATTTTTCTGGAAGCATTTGAGAGGGAATTATGGTTGAAAATTTTGACTATTAGACTGATCAATAAAACTGGAAAAATTTCCAGTTTACTATATGAAGAAGATGAACACACATAGGTTAGAGTTTGAAGGTTCAACTATGGAAATTAATTCTCTTGGAAACCTTCCACAAATCCTCCCCATTTTTGGTCAAGAAGACATCCACACACAGACATTTTCGACACTCCAAGATCAAAGAAGCTTGCTGGAAATTTTCTGGAAATAAAATGGCTTAGATAAATGGAACAACCTAATTGATTAAGAAGTAAGGAAAGCTAGAGATCAAGAAGGGTATGAATCCTTTAGAAATTTTTGTAGGACACAATAGTAGGATTAGGACATTCCTTTCATGTCTCCCCCAGGACAATATTCCTACTCCTCCCTAAGATATGCAAAGGCCGAAAATAGCCTACCTAAACAAAAATAAAATTTAATCATGCTAAAATTCAAATGATGGAATTTGAAATCAAGACCTCAAGAATTAATTCCAAAGCTCTAATCACTAAACCAAAACAACTCTTGTTCCTATTTTCTCTCCCAAATATTTTTTCTATTTAATCCTCAAGCTATCTCCCTATTTCCTCCTCAAGAAAAATTACCATTTTGTCATTCTTACTCACTAAGCTCAAATAAGCCATCTAGACTACAAATCACATATCTAAAGCACATATAATCATACAAAATATATTTATGCATGCGAGAAAATATGATATGCATCCCGACTCCCTTACTCTAGAGTTGGTTTTAGTTGGGGTTTCACACAAGCATATACTTAGATACTTTCATCTGATTAGAGAGATTATAGATATGCAAGATATAAAGATAGAAAGAATTTTCACGGATCAAAATATAGTTGATCTACTCACTAAAGCACTTTCCTAGAAGAAACATGATAAACATGCTGAGTCATTCGGCATTCGATATATGAACAATTGGCTCCAGTGCAAGTGGGAGATTGTTAGTGTTGTACCCTAGAAGCAATCACTTGTACCATGTATATTGCATAATAATTAATAAAAGAGTCATTCTTTATCTTTTAGTTTGGTAAAGTCCCTAGTACAATACAGCATTAAGGAAATCATGATAAAGATTAGGATATGAGATTCCTACTACACTATATAGTGTTTATGCTTGAATAATCCCTAATCATAGTATTAATAAGACGAGACATTATTAAAACGCTAAAACTAGCACATTTTATATCCCTTGATTGGATCAAACAGTGGTTCTCATAACCATGAGTATTATGATACTCATGATTAATATATGGATGCTTGTTATATGAAGTTACTTGGATAAGCTATTGAGTTTTAGTGATAGAATCTCATTATAGCAAGTGTGTAAGTATCCTTAGACTTGAGATCTCTAAGGCATTTTGTTTATCGAGCGTTGTACTTTGATTCTAATCTTTGGAGTCTTACAAGGACTGTCTATGGGATAGATATTAGGTACAATGTAAAGTAAAAAAAAATAGTTGAGAGGGTCAATAAAAGATTCACCACTCCTAATACTAGGAGAGTATATCTCTAGGCTACTTGTAGGAATCATTACTCATGAAGTCCTTGGCCTAGGTGATTATGTGTTGGAAATAATTTCAAATTTGATACACATATCGAGTAATGGATTTCTTAAATAAGTACAAAAATATTTGGGCTAGAATTAATAATATTCTAGATGGAGTTGGCACTAATTCCATGCTCTAGACCGAATGAATGGTGAAAGGAGTTTATTGCTCTGGTTATTTAGTATTGAAAGGTTCATGTCATGCCACTTGACTTTCTGGACTTTTGGGTGATCAAAAGTCATTGCTAGATGTCGTTCTTGATCTGCTAAATATGAATTTATTAATTAGAGAATTAATAAATTAACCCTATATTTTATTTAGGATTATTAATTCTAAAGTTGTTAGAATTAATTCATATTCTGCTACCAATAAGACCAGGAAACCTAATGGGTCACACACAATGAAGGTTTGAATGCTCAATATATATTATTTGATAATGTTGTGAGTCTAATTAAGAGAAGAAAATATATTTATAGGTGAATTATAAGTTTGTTATAATTCATGAGACTTGATTGCAATTATATAAACTTCAAAGGCCCAAATGTAGACATTGGATCTTGGAGGACTTAATTACAATTAACATAAATTTTAAAACTATAAATATGGTAATTGTTCCCTTATGCAGAGGTTGGAAAACATAGGGAGAGAGACGGACATTCTTTTCTTCCCTATTCTTCTCCAATTAAACTTAGCTGCTCCTCTTCTACTAGTATAGTTTTGAGCGGCCTTTGTGAGCAATTCAACCTTGTGTGGATTACTGCTAGAGATAATCCTACTCTTGGATTGTAGTGGCTTAGTAGACTATCAAAAGCAAAGGAATTGGTTCCTTGGTTGGCGCAAGAATTTTTGTTTTCTGCTATAAATGGTAATCTCCGTTTCCTTCCTCTATTCATGTTTTAATTGCAAACACATTATCCTTGGGCATGGATTTCATAGTTATTTCCATTGTGTTCTTATTTGATAAGCATAATGAAATCCCAACAGATTATGCCACAGTAGTGGAAGGTACGCTCATTATTTTTTATCATGATGCTAATGTATTGGTAGATCTCGGCTCAATACATTCCTTTGTTGCCAATTCATTTCTTGATACTATGGGGATTAAAGAAAGAAACTTCCTATGAAATGATTGTTAGTACCCCATTGGGAAAGCAAATGAATAGTGAGAAAATACATCAGGGATGTAAGGTCTTGCTAGAGAATGAAATTTTGGAAGGAGATTTAATATGTTTACACATAGAGGACTACGATACTATCTTGGGTATGGATTGGCTATCTCAGCACCATGCTCAAGTTGACTGTAAATATAAGGTAGTACAATTCCGTCGGCCTGGGAAACTATATCAGAATTTGTAGGCGAGGCTAGAAGGAAAGTAATGCTTTTATATCATGACTTAAGGCCCAGAAGATGATTAGGAAAGGGTGTATTGGATACTTGGCTTATGTGATTAATAAGCCAGGAGAGGTTAAGAGACCCGAAGATGTCCTTATGGTAAACGAGTATTTGGATGGTTTTTCGGTAGAATTGAAGAAATTACCACCGGAGAGAGAAGTAGGGTTTTCTATTGATTTAGTGCTAACGGCAGAACTAGTTTCAAGAACTCCTTATAGAACGGCACCGATAGAACTACAGGAGCTCAAGAAACAATTACGGGAATTAATAGAGCAAGGATTCATTCGGCCTAGTACTTCACCGTGGGGAGCCCTTGTATTGTTTGTTAAGAAGAAAGATGGGTCACTACGGATGTGTTTTGATTATCGAGGGTTGAATGTAGTGACGGTGAGGAATAAATATCTATTACCCATAGTTGATGAATTGTTTGATCAGTTACAAAGAGCAGGATATTTTTTGAAATTAGACTTAAGGCAGGGATATTACCAAGTTCAGATTCGGGAAGTGGATGTAGCGAAAACAGCATTTAACACGCGATACGGATATTTTGAGTGATGCCTTTTGGTGTTACCAATGCACCTACTATTTTCATAAACCTGATGCACTAAACGTTTTAGCCTTACTTAGACAGTTTTGTTGTTATATTCATAGATAATATCCTGGTGTATTCTAAGGATCCTCAAGAACTTGAATATCACCTTCGAAAAATATTGGGAAAGTTAAGGGAGGCTAAATTATATGCGAAGTTTAGTAAGTGTGAGTTTTGGCTATAAGAAGTAGTGTTCTTAGGACATTTGATATCCAAAGACAGCATTAAGGTGGATCCTGCAAAAGTTGAAGCGATGACTAATTGGAAACGTCTCGAGACTCCAACTAATATATGATTTTTTTGGGGACTACTAGGATATTACTGGAGGTTTATTGAAGAATTTTCTAAGATAGCTTCACTTTTAACTTGACTCACCCAAAAGAAAGTTCCTTATGTTTAGACTGAGAAGTGTAAACGAAGTTTCTAGGAATTGAAGAAAAGGTTAAGTTCTGCTCCTATTTTGGCATTGCCAATGATGAACAAACCTTATGAGGTGTACATGGATGAGACGAAAGAAAGATTGGGAAGAGTATTGATGCAACAAAGAAAGGTGATAGCTTATATTTCTAGAAATTGAAACCCCATGAGGAAAAATACCCCACACATGACTTGAAGTTAGCAGCTATTGTGTTTGCTCTTAAGAAATGGAGACATTATTTGTATGGAGCTAAATTTGATGTTTTCACCGACCATAAGAATTTGAAATGTGTTTTTACTCAAAAGGATTTGAACATGAGGTAATGTAGGTAGATGGAATTTTTCGAAGAATTTCGGTGTCCAATTAAATATCATCTTGGAAAGTAAATATAGTAGCAGATGCCCTCAGTAGGAAGGCAAATTTATCAGCTCTTCAAATGTTACGAATTCCAGAATTGGACGCATTTGTAGTAGATGGAGGAATAAGAATGGGTAATATCTCTATTCAACCTGCCTGCCTACAACAATTGAAAGAAGAGCAAGATAAAAATGAAGAGTTGTAAAAGTTGGTGCAAAAGGAGGTAGATAAAGGAGGAGATGAATTTTGAAAGGATAATAATGGGATTATTTGTTATTGAGATCGATATTATACTTCGAAACAATCTGCAATGAGATAAGATATTTTAATGAAAGTACATCGAAGTAAGTATACCATCCACCCAGGAACAGTAAAGATGTTTCAGGACTGGAAAAGACGTTATTGGTGGATTGGTATGAAGAAGGACATTTCAGATTTTGTAGCTCAATGTTTAATTTGTCAGCAGGTGAAAGCTGATCAGCAACGGCTTAGAGGGTTATTATAGCCATTACCTACCCCATCATGGAATTGGGATGAAATTACCATGGGTTTCATTATGGGATTATCCATGGCAATAGGACAACAAGATATCATATGGGTGATAGTGGATCGACTAACTAAGTTCACTCATTTTATTCCTATTAACCAGCGGGATTCTTTAGAGAAGTTAAGTAAGATCTATATAAAGAAAGTAATTAGACTTCATGGAGTACCCTCTAGTATTGTGTTAGATCGAGATCCTAGATTTACCTCGAAGTTTTAGACTAAATTGCAGTAGAGATATGGGACAACATTAAAGTTCAGTACAGTACTGCACCCACAAATGGATGGATAGACCAATGAGCGAATAGAATTTTGGAGGTCATGTTGCAGGCTTGCGCTTTAGATTTTGGAACTAAGTGGATTGATAATTTAGCATATGTAGAATTTGTATACAATAATAGTTATTAATCAACAATTGGAATGGCCCCATTTGAAGCCTTATATGGAAGGAAATGTCAGTCTCTATTGTATTAGGAAAGTTTAGGACAGAGAACGGGTGAACAGGATGCTCGATCTTGAAAAAGTTCGACAGGCTATGGAAATGATCAAAACCAAGTTGAGGTAGCTCATAGTAGACAGAAAAGCTATGCGGATTGACGCAGGAGAAATTTGGAATTTGCAGAAGGAGACCGTGTACTCTTGAAGTTGACTCCATAACGACAATTGAGATTCAGCGGACAAGGGAAGAAGTTGGCACCTAGGTACGTTGGACTATTCCCTACTGTCGAGAGGATTGGGAAGGTGGCTTATCGATTGGAGTTACCAGAAGAGCTTCAAGGAATTCACAACATATTTCATGTTTCCCAACTTCGGAAGTATATAGCTGATCCTACACACATTTTGAATGAAGAGTTATTTTAATTCTTTAATTGTATTTAGATATTATTCTTGGATTTATGATTTTGAGTTAATTTAGTTCTTTGATTAATTAATTATTTTCTTTGGTATTTGATTACTTGTTTTATTACAAAATTGATTAATTAATTCTTATTACTAACTTGCTTGAAAAAGAGGTTGATAATAGTTTTAATCTAATTATTTTCATATTTGTTATCTCTTAACTTACTTGAAAAGGGGGTTAATTGTTTAGAACATTAGTAATCAAATATTGGTTGATGATTGCTAGAATATGAATTCATTGACTAATTTTATGGTTTAAATCACCTAGAATATAGGGGTTTATATGAGGATTGATTTTAGTGCATCTTTTGGATACGTTAGTCAAGATAGAATAAGTTCTCTAATTTAACTAGAAGATAGTGATTCCATTGATTGCAAACGAAATGGGTCTATATTATATCCTTCATGAGACTAAGACAATAATTGATTGTGATATTGGCTAAGTGATTCATTATTATGTTTTCAAAGGCTTTTGTCTAAATTACATATTTTCACATCCTTGAGTTGTATATTGATATGGGCTAAATTAGTCATATTTTTCCTAGTTATTTGAGGTTCATTTGTTATACAATTTGTTCTATAGCTAGTCATATTCCTTCATATGTGAGATTTTACCCTTGGAAATGTATTTTGTTCTTTATTTCAGATTTTTAGGGTAAAACGAAATAAAACGTCGCAAAATAGAGGAGAGGCGGCGCCGACTATGAAGTTGGAACCGGCGCCAGCTGCATTCTGGAATACATTGTGCAAAATTCGAAGAAAAATCGGCGAATAAGTGGAGAAGCAGAACACAACCAGCGCCGGCTCCAAGAGTCAAGGCGGCGCCAGCTGTGCCCTGAAGCCAAGGCAGTGTTGTGATTTTTCTACGCGATTTTTGGTAATTTGAGGAGTTTTAGTATCTTCCAACTTCTACTCGGCCAAGAACTTTGTACCTACGAGTTTAGGCACTTCCTAAGCCTATAAATAGATGGAAAACACAAGCGAAAAAAGGAGAATTCATTGATCATCACAGAAAATTACTCAATCCAAAGAGGAATTCTTCAAGTTCAAGGAGGGTTGTGCAAGAAGGTCTTCAAAGGAAGAAGAAGGAGGCTTGTCTATGAGTGCTTTCTTTTACTTTTTTTTTCTTTTTCTTGAACAATGATGTGTTAATTGTTTTAGTGTAATTTGACATTGTTATAGATATTCATGATATTTAGAGTATTTGATCTTTTGATTGATTGATTATTTTTCTTGGTATTTAATTACTTGTGCTTATTATGAGGTTAGTTGGTTGGTTCTTCCTATTAACTCGCCGAGACCAAGGGGGTTGATGGTAGTTTCGATTGATTAATTTCATATTTGTTGTCAAGTAACTCGCCGAGACCAAGGGGGTTAGTTGATGAGGATTGGGTAATTAAAGGTTAATTGATGTTTGCCGAGACCAAGGATTCATTGGTTAATTTCATGTTATAAATTCGCTGAGACCAAGGAAATTTAATCAATGATTGTGTTTAATGCATCTTTTAGATGAATTAGTTGAGACGAGACCAAGTGATTCTAATTTATCTAAAAGATAGTGATTTCATGGATAGAAAAAAAAGTAAGTCTATCTTAATCCTTCATGATGCCAAGAGAATAATTAGTTATGATAATGATTGAATTCTTTAAGATTATGTTTGTCTAAACAATGGTTTGAATTATATACTTCTCCATCCTTGACATGTATATATTTTTATTTTGATTTTCTTTTTCTTTGTTTTTCACTTTATCGAGTCGGTTAAACAATGAAAGAAATGTGATTAATGTCTACTTGTTCCTAGAGGATCGACACTCGTTTGAACCTTATGCTCGGTTAATGATGAGTACGCTTACTCGTATATGTGATTTGGGTCGAACGTTTAAATTTAAACTTGATTGGGAATGTGATTAGTTTTTGTATGATTTTTGTACCCAATTTCGAACACATATATATATTTCTTTATTTTTCTTTTTATTATTTTCTCACTTTATTTTGGTCGGTTAAACAAAAAATGAAAAGTGATTAGTGTGTACTTGTTCCTTTAAGGATCGATACTCGTAATTCCCTATACTATGCTTGCGATGAGTATACTTGCTCACATGTGTATTTTGGGATTTATGTTTTAATTAAAACTTGATTAAATGATGGATTGAAAATTGATGATTTTATATACTCAAAATTTATGCATCAAGTTTTTGGCGCCATTGCCAGGGAACAATATAATGAAAGGTTGAATTTCATTGATCTAGCTATGTAAATATGTAAATAGGTAGATATATGTTCATAATTAATAACTTGTCTTTGTATGTTTGTATATTGTGTATATTTAGTTAGTTGATTTTACTAACCTAATGTTAATGTGAAATATGTGTACTAATTGTATTTTTAATTTGATGGTTTTTATGTTTACAATTTTTAGTCAATACTAATTCTTTTTATTTTCAGGTTTAGACTTTTGCTAACACGACATTTTAGACGGACTGAATTTAGTTTATTTTATTTTAATTTTTTATTTCTTTATATATATATTATTTTAATTTAATGTTTAATTTATGCATTCTTATTTTACATATATTGTGCTCATGCAACCACTTAGGATTAAATTTTAATTATGTCTTTATTTTGTTTTAGATTAAAAGAAAAAAATTATTTTTTATTTTTTATTTTGTTTTGTACTGTATTCATGCATTCTATTTGGATAGCTTTTATTTATCATTATTATTTTAAAAAATTGCTAGTGTTAACCTAGCGCCAGGCCAGAAAATGGCCCAGGGGCCAGACCAACTCTGTCCAATAGTAACCACACCAAAAAAAGAAAAAAAAAATTCTTTTTCCTTTTTCGTTTGTTTCCTTAATTGTTTTCTTTTCTTCCCAAATTCTTCCTATTTTGTCTTTTCCTTCCTTTTTCCTTTTTCTTTTGCTTTTCTTGTTTTTGTCTCTTGTTTGTCACATGAGAAACCAACCCCCTCCCAAAATCCTTTCTTTATGGTCTATTTCACGACGTTAGTCTTCTTCCTTTCTTCTTCACACTACTCTTCTTCTTCTATGAATTATCCCCTATGAATTAAAAATTTTAAAACTCATACGTTGGGGAATACATTGGTGCAAAACTTTCTAGATTTTATCCTCTTGAATTTTTTTGGCATTTTGTATTTGTATTTTTGAGGAAAATTTGACTAGACATGGACATCTCTTTGTTGAGTTTAGTTAGTGGTCAAAAAATGCATAGAATGGATTGTGAGTCTTATGATTGCTTCTCAAAGTTATCTATGCATTTTTCTAAATTTTTTGCAAATATGGGCATCTTAGCCTCCGTGTGATATTTTGCTGTGATGATTGAAGTTGGTTGATATTGTGCGTTTGCTATCTATGTTGGATATTCTTCTCTGTTTTTCTTGAGCATCAAAAGTTTAGAAGTGTTCTTCACTAAAAATAGAACCATGTGCAAAGGTTGAGACAAGGAGGACCCCTGAGCCCTTTGAAGGTCATAGTGGTCTATTTGATGGTTCTTTTGGACAATCTAGAGGCCAGTTTGGAGATTCTACTTCGAGGGGGACTTAAAGGCTTAGGTCCCTGGCAATAATTCTTCCAACTTCTTGAAGGATAACCTTCTCTTATCTTGGAGCTAATCTACACTTGGGGAGTATTTCTTGAACTTTCTATCCCTTTATCATTTTTTGGTCCTATTGGAGATACTTTCTTGTGTTTATTTTTTGTCAATGAGGATATTGTCCAGTTTAAGTATTGAGGAGTGGTTTGGTGATTTTCTTGGTCCAAATTTTTATCAATTATCTTGGTGTATTCTTGTTGTTGAGTTAAGTTACTTTGGAAAAATTCTAAAAATTTTGAAATTTGAAAGTTCAAAGATTTGGAACTAAATTAAGTTTATTTATAATGAAGTTATGATTTTCTTTTTGACTTTGGATATGGATTGGCTAATTAGTATGGTTGGATTTTATATAAAAAAGGTAAACTTGTATATTAAGTTGGATTTTGCTAAATCTTGAGAATTTAAGTTAACATTGGTTATATTTGGTATTTGAGTTTTATTTTATTCTTTGAGTTTGGATATGATTGATATGATGAAATATGGGAAGGGTTGTTAATTAATTCTTGCATTATGGATTTAAAATTTGCTTGACTTTGAGCTTTGAATGAGGAATGTGAGAAAAAAAAATTAGTTGAAAAAAAAATGTGAGCTGCAAAAAAAAATGAAAAGAAAAAAATGTGAGATGAAAAGAATTGAGTTGGAAAAAAAAATGCTCTTATTTTTAATATTTGAAGACCTTTTGCAAAAGAGGGGGATAATATGAGAAGAAGTAGCAAGTGTATTTGGTGCACACTCTTGAGACTATCTCGAAGGTAAAAAGGAAAGAAAGAGCAAAGAAAACAATGTGTTGAAAGAAAATATGTTGAAAAAATGATAATGACTATAGGGGGGCCAATATGGTGTGTGAAGAGAAATCCATGCACTTGAGGCTATCAATTCCCAAAGTCATAGAAAAAAAGAAGAGTGGAGTGTTTTTCTTATTTCACTAACTTGAGTTGTGTGAATTTGAGTTTATAATTCTTAAATAGGTTAAATGACTTGACTTGTATGATTTATGCTATCTATGTTTTTGCTTGAGGAGTGGAATAATTTTCTTGTACTAAATATAAGCTTGTTTAACTTAACTTTGATGGCCTTGGGATTATTTGATTTAATGCATGAGTTTAGAAAGGTTTTTAAACGGCGAATGAATGACAATTTTTTATCTAAGGTTGGAAAAAAATTATGGCTTTGTTATGGATGAATATGAAAAAAAATAAATTGTTTTGAGTGATTTGTTTATATATTTACTTGAGGACAAGTAAAGATTCAAGTGTGCGGGTATTGATAGGGGTTAAAATCATTGTTATTTTCCTAGTTATTTGAGATTAATTTGAGACACTTTTAATACAATAACTAGTCATATTCCTTCCTATTTGATATTTCCCTTTTAAAAATGCTTTTCTATAATTTTATGCAAAAATAGGTGAAATTTGGAGCTAATTGTGTATCTTTCCAGTACAGACCTAGCACCAGGCCAAAAAGATGGACTTGGTGCCAGTCCTCTACTGGAAGAACAAAGGAAATCATAAGACATTGATGGAACAGAGAATGTGCAATTAGAAATTGGAAAGGAAAAGGAAACTTAAGCTGTGGCTCGGCCGGCTTCACCAAAAGAAACAAAAGCAACAAAAAAGAAGGAAATTGGTGGACTAAGGAACCAAAAGCAACAAAGAATAAAACAAAAGAGGAAAAGGACAGAAGCATAACAGAAAAAGGAGAAAGCTCCATGCGCTGAGCAAGAAGACAGCAAAAGTGCAATTTCAAGGTGGATTGTGTAACACCCTGCCTTTTTACTTTCGATTGACTATTATCTGTAGTGGGATGAAAATTTATATCAATGGCCAAAACAAAAGTTGATCGGTGTATTGAGACGAATACTTTGATGAAATAAAATGTTGTCGGGACTTGGATATAATTATTGGATTTGTTCTACCCGTACTCTAAATTTTTAGAAGGATATTAAGATTAATAAAATAAGAATTTCAGGGTACTCTAGAAAGAAAAATTGTTCAGTGCATTAAGATGCACGTTTTGGTGCAAATTGTGCTACACGGGGTATTGGATGCATTTTTGTCATTTTGACCGCACTCGTGACTTTGACCACAAATTTGACCAAGTAGAAAGTGAATTGAAGAATTTAAGTGTTACCAGTGTATTCAGTGGAATTTTTGGAGTTGGATAGTGAACTAAAATATTTTTTCGTTACGGACTCGATTTTGGTCATTTCTGAATAAAATAGAAAATTACGGTTGGAAATGGGACATGCGGCTTCTTATGATTGGTAGATGAAAATAAGTGTCGTTTAGTGATTGGTTAATGAAGTCAAGTGCTTCTATTTGATTGGTTGTGATAAATTGAGATAATTTAGAGGGCCCACAAGAAATAAATAAGAATGACCCACAAGCATAAAAACCTTGACCAAGTTGGACCACCTTTTTGACTTCATTTGACCAAGCTTAATTAAGCTAATCTTGATTTGAGCAAGTTAACCATGGTTGATTATGCATGGCCATGCAAGATTAGAAAATATCTATTAGTTCTTGAGAATTCTAAGAATTTCTACAAGATTCACCAATGCACTTTTAGGTTCTAAATAATTCTAAGACTTTCTAGGATATTCTATAATTTTATCTTAGATTCTAGATCTAAAGGCTTCTAAAGTTGCCAAATCACCATAGCATTCTTGAATACTCTAAATGACACATAAGTAGCTAGGTGGACCAATTAAGGGCTTCCAAATGTTTGAGACCATTTAATGCATCCTTGACTTGAAGACCACATTTCTCTACATATAGGCCATGAAAGCCGGGTGAAATGGCTTTAGACAGCCAGAATTTTCACAGCAAACAAGGAAGAAAAAGAGAAGAGAAAGGAAAAAGAAAATAGAGAAGAGAGAGAAAGAGAGAAAATTTGGAAAATAGAGAGGAGAGAGAAGGAAAAACAAGAAGATGCTTGGGCTGTTTAGCTTCCAAATGCAGTAAAGAAAAGGTAAGGATCTACCTTGCTTGAAGTAAAGTTATTATATAAAGCATGGAGATCATTTTGGTATACATATTATGAGAAGTTATGTATGAATTATGGAAACTAGCTAGGTGAAGTTGTGTGAAAACTGTTCTTGTGTGCATGTATATATGGTGGATGGGATGGCATCTTATTAGCTGTGTTTGTGTGATGTTTGATGGAGATTTGGAAGTGTTTTAGAGAATTAACTATTGCTGCATGTTTTTCTTGAATTAGGACAAAGAAATGAAGTCAGAAACAAGATAATTGTTAAGAAACTTTCAAGGATATATGTTATGATTGAGGCTACAGATTTTCTTGTTGTGCTATGGTGAAATTTTCTATTTTATGTATAACTAGAAATCAGTGGCTTTAAGGGTGTTAAAAGGAATATTGGATTGAATTAATTTGTATTCATATAATAAACAAGGGATGAAGGTATAATGTGTTTTGCTGGACAATGGGTTTATTTCCAGAAAGTTATGGGAGGTTTTATATCCAGTAAATCTGTAAATTTTTTGGATTTGAACAAAGAAGGCATATATCTTTGTAGCTAAGGATCATAGAGGCATTTTGGAGCAAGTTTGAGGTTAATCGGATTTACGGATCAAAAGTTATAGTGAAAATAGTAAAAGGTGCCAAATCAGTGACGGGATTTTACTACTGGATCTTTGTGTTCAAAACTGAACGAAATGGACAATAGAATTGATACTCCATGAATTGAAACTTGTAAAGGAATGTCTAAAGGACATTTTACAATTGCTTTGACATCATTTGAATTTGTCGATTGAAAGTTATGAGCAAAACAAGTTATGGTGTCAAAACTAGACGATTGCAGAATGTTATTAAGAGCAAATGAATGCATGGATTGATTTTAATTATGTTGATCGATTAAATGAGAATTTTTATGGATTTATTAAGTCCTCATATTCATGTGAGGATGATGGTATTATGAGATGGATTATAAGTGTGCAAGAATTATATTTCGTTTCAAGCATGAAATGAAATGAGAAATGAAGTGATTTGCTTAGACAATAGTCATATGTATATTATGGTCGAAAAAAATAGAATACTAAATGTGTTATGAATGATCATTATTGTAGGCCTTGGTGACGACTTAGCGAATATTTATATTGCTAGGTAATAGGCGATTTGAGGTGAGTCGCTTGGATTTCTAAAACTCTTTCTAAAGCTAGTGTGCTTTGTTTTTCCATGAAATGCTATGTTATATATCATTTTGGAAATCCCTGAACATGTTTAAGATATATCTGAGCAAGAATTATTTTTATGCCATTTTGGGCTCGATTGACCATCATAATTAGCTTGGTAACCTTACTGCATGACTAAAGCATGAATTTTGTGAATTTAGTCCTTTTGGATTAAATATTTGGGATTTTTAGAAAATGGTAAATTTTGGAATCGGATATCCATAAATTGACCGGAATGCTTTTATTGGAATGTTTTATGAAAACCTTTGGAACTCGGTATTCGGTAAATGATCGAAATATCTTTATTAGAACTCTTGTGAATATTTTTCAAATTGGGTAAGGGTAAAATGATCCGAATACCCTCGAAAAGTCTTTTGGAATCAGGTATCGATAAAATGACCTAAATACCCTTAGAAATGACTTTTGTGATTGAGTTAGGGAAAATGACCCGGATACTCTTGGAAAAACGTTTTGATGTGTGAATAGAATCCTTTATTTGGTTTCAACATGATTTTGGAAAATGTTGTTTGGCCCCAAAAATATTTTGATTTGAAAATTTTGTGGGAACAGATAACCCTCTGGCTTGATCAATCAGACGGGGTTAGTATTGTTGATGTTAAATGCTCAGAAAGGACTTTGATCTTTGTACTAGCTCATGTTAGAGAGATAGACGACCCTAAGTAACCCGATCAATTCTGGGGATTATCTTACTCTAAACAGGGCGACATGACATTGAGATGAGTCGTCCTGACTAGCCATTTTGAGCCCGACAATTGCCTATTGATTATGATGGTGGATTGTACACAAGATACCGAGTGGGGACACTCAGTGTGTTCAATCCCTTGCCACCTCGATGGTGACTGACGTTAGGATTGGGACCCCTGGCTTATGGTAGCAAGTAAAAGAGCCCTAAGTGCTAGGTGAGCTGTACATTTTTATACTCACCGCTCCGGCATGACACGGGTGACGTGCTGTAAGACACAGTTCCTAACACAAGAAATCGTGTAGTCGAAGGCGAAGTTCCTTGAACTTTGCACGCGGGTCACCCTTCTAGATGGAGAGGAACCCGCTTTTATTAAAATTAGGGGCCATATATTTGAGAACTATGTTTTTCATATGTATAAGATAAATTGAACCCAAATCTATCAATTACTTCTATTCCCCAGTTTTAAAAATATTTTCGGTGAAGAAATTGATAATTGATTTCATAAGAAAAACACTAGCACACACGGCACTTACTAAGTGATTTTCACTCACACGTGTCTTTTATCTTAACTTTTTGTAGGATCCAGAGTCGAAAGGACCTACGGATAAATGACGATACTACAGTGACAGCAGAATAGGTCCAGACGTTTCCCTTTTGGATAATACACCTTATTACTGATGTTGAACGAAAATTTTCATGTATGAGATTCTTTACTATATATGTGCATGTGACCATCAGTATGGGTTGTTGTATGGATTTGGACCTTGCATACTCTGTTGGATTTTTCGTTATAAAGACCATTTGTCTAGGTAACTAGATAGGGCATCACCCGGTGTTAATATGCTTCCGCTATTACTTTTAGTAGGGGTGTTACAGCTTGGCTCAGTTGGCGGCCTAATTGAGCCGATGCAAGGAAAAAGGCAAAGAATGAGGACAGCTTCCATGTGGCTTGATTGTGGCTCAATGGAGCTGATGCAAGGAAAAGAAAGAAAAGCAATTTAGTTGCTCGATGGCTCGATAGCAAAAGGGAAATCGATTTCGTTAGATCGGCTCAATTGAAGCAATTTTGTGTGGGTCAATTGGTGTTTGAAATTGAAGATAAAGTCAAGTCCAAATTGATTTCCAATTCTTTCTTAATTAAAAGGTGGTAGACCTCCATTATTATTTCTTAGAATTTTACTAATCCTTTTTTGTTTTAGATTTTTAGAAAATTACTTCTTCTTTACTTAGGATTCTTTTAGAGACTTTGTAACCCTATAAATAAAGGCCAATTACCTAAGAAAAAGGTGTGCACAATGTAGAGATTAGATATATTTTTTAGAGTGCATCACCAATATTTTCTCTAGAGAAATAATTCAAGGAGCATTGATTCTTGGAGAGGTTATTGGAAATTGAAGGGCTTGTCTATGAGTATTTATCTCTTTATTTTGTTTTCTTTTTCTTAAAAAATAATTATTTTAATTCTTTAATTGTATTTAGATATTATTTTTGGATTTATGATTTTGAGTTAATTTAGTTCTTTGATTAATTAATTATTTTCTGTGGTATTTGATTACTCGTTTTATTACAAAATTGATTAATTAATTCTTATTGCTAACTTGCTTGAAAAGGAGATTGATAATGGTTTTAATCTAATTATTTTTATATTTTTTATCTCTTAACTTACTTGAAAAGTGGGTTAATTGTTTAGAACATTAGTAATCAAATGTTGGTTGATGATTGCTAGAATATGAATTCATTAACTAATTTTATAGTTTAAATCACCTAAAATATAGGGGTTTATATGAGGATTGATTTTAATGCATCTTTTGGATAAGTTAGTCGAGATAGAATATGTTCTCTAATTTAACTAGAAGATAGTGATTCCATGGATTGCAAACGAAGTGGGTTTATAGTAAATCATTCATGATACCAAACTAATAATTGATTGTGATATTGGCTAAGTGATTTATTATCATGTTTTCAAAGGCTTTTGTCTAAATTGCATATTTTCACATCCATGAGCTGTATATATTTCTTTATTTTTATTTTTATTATTTTCTCACTTTATTTTGGTCGATTAAACAATGAATGAAAAGTTATTAGTGTGTACTTGTTCCTTTGAGGATCGATACTCGTTAATTCCCTATACAATACTTGCGATGAGTATACCTGCTCACATGTGTATTTTGAGATTAATGTTTTAATTAAAACTTGATTTAGGGATGGATTTAAAATTGATAATTTTATATATCCAAAATTTAAGCATCAAGACTTCAAACACTTAATCATACATTTGGAAGAGAAAAAAAAGTCAACAGTAGAGTTTGTGGTAAATGCGGTGATGGTGACATTGTTGGTGAGGGAGACTATTACAGAGCGTTAAGAGAAGATATTGAAGTTCAATTTGTTGGGAATCCGGTCCAGAAGATTGTTTTATTTAAGTGTGAGTGGTTTGACCCATCCTTAAATTGAGGAGTTAAAGTTCATCCTCAGTTCAAACTTGTAGATATAAATTGCAAATAGAATTATCCAAATTTTGATCCTTTTGTCTTAGTCCAACAAGCAACTCAGATGTATTATTCCTTATATCAAGGTAGTAAAATTCCAAAGTCAGATTGGTTAGCTATGTGCAAATCTAAGGCCCAATACATAATAGATATACATGTTGTGGATAAACCATATCAAGAAGAGGTTATTAAGAATGAGACAAACTATATAACTAAAATAAATAATAATATTGAGCTCAAAATAGGTGAATATGTAGAGAGAGAAGTAGTTGATGTCTGTGAAGAGGTAACTTCAAGTATACCGACATTGTTAGAGTTCGAAAGTGATGATGAGAAGGATGATTGGTCTACAGGTTCTTCTACAAGTGAGGATGAAGAGGATTACATCTCCAATGATGAAGAATCAGAATAAGCTAGATAAGCCCTGTCATTAACTTGTTAGGGAATCATTTAACTTGTCGTGAGTTCTATACTTTCAATTAGTGAATTAATTAACTTGTTGCGGGTTCTATATTTTAAATTAGTAAATTATTTAACTTGTCATGTGAATCATTCAACGTGTGATTGAGTTCTATAATTTAAATAAGTGAATCATTTAACTTGTCATGAATTTTATATTTTAATTTCTTAATTTCATTTTTATTATGTTATCATTAAGCTAATGTTTTACAAATATTGTAACACCCCTCCCTATGTGATTTCTTTATGCAAGTATTTTGTGGGAAAATTAAATAAATATATATATTAAAGAAAAGTGAGAGGAAGAAGGAGAATATAAATATATATATAAGTATATATATATATATATATATATATATATATTTAAATATATGATAAAAATGGATAAAAGAATGATGGGCCATGATGTATATAAAGTTTAGTGGCCCATTATACGTTTAAAGTTTGGTGGGTTAATTTAATTAATGGACTTTAGCTAGTCTAAGCCCAAAAATGAAAGCTATTTGGAGATATATGATTGATTGCATAGTTTAAATGTATGATAAGATGGAATTCTACCAGTTTTTCAAGTGTTCCCCAAGTTTCTCTTAGCTTTCAACAACATCTAGTGAATTCCATAATGTTCTAACATGTTCTAGACTTGCTTAGTCGTTGAAGTCTTGTAATTAAGACTTGGAGAATTTATAAAACAATAAGAAGAAGCTTTTGGCCAAGGGAGAAACCAAAAGGGATAGGAAGAACAAGAGAAAGAAAGAAAGAAAGAAAGAAGAGAGAAAGAAAGGAAAGGAAGAAAACAGAGGGAGAGATAAAGAAAGGGAATTGTGAGCAAGAAAGAAAGGAGAAGGGAGAGGAAGAAAGAGAGAAGGACAACTTGCAGCTTGCTTTCTCACCTTTAAGAAGGTGAGGAACCATTCTTAAGCACTAAAGTTATTACTTAGACGATAAAGATTATTGAATATGGATTTCATTTCAAGAAAATGTGATTTTATGATATTATTGTAATGGAAAAAAAAATTTGTTTATATAAGAAAGGTTGGCCAGTTGAAGTAGGAAGGAGTTTAACATGTTTTACAGCTTACCTAGAATGTTTTGAAGTGATTATATGCTTGAAGTTTAATCAAGATTAAGTAGTTAAGAGATCAAGAAAAGATAGAAATAAGAAAGTTGTTCTTAGGAGAAAAATATAATCCACATGAATTGTTTGGAATTTTGTATATGTTTCTTAGATGAAGATGGCTGAAAATTGAGATGAATAATCCTATGCATGTCTTAGAATGTTGTGAAGGATTCGGAATAGGTTTTATATACTTTTGAAGGCTAAGAACTTCATAATACTTGAGAATATATAAAGCTGCCATTTTTAGAAATAGAAATTCTGGATTTGGTAATTTAGTATAATAGCTATGTTTGGATGATTGGAAGGTGCTGAGCTTGAAAACAAGTCGAAACATGGATTTTAGGATGCTAAGTAAGGTTTTAAAGGGCTTGAATGTGATAGGTTGTGTTGAAGAAAACATAGGAAATGTCTAAGAAAATACATAACTATATCAGGAAAGCATTTAGCTATTTTAGAAAAACACTTAATGAAATTTGAGAGCATTGGTTACAAATTTTGATATATACTCCTTTCCTTGAAATTTTGGCATAATGAAGTTTTTATACGTTATATCTTATTTAATTAATAGAAATGGACTTTATGCTATTGCTCCTAATTTCTAAACCTTTTAATATACATATTCTATTTGAAAAAGGCTTATTTAACATACAATCATGCCTATGTATGCTTTAACCCTAGTTATCGAATGATGCACCTTTATGAAATTACAAGCTTTCACGAATATTATATTTCGATAGAGGAAAGTATGTTTACAGTAATGAATGAAAGTGTTTTACCTAATTACATTCTGAAGCATGTTATATATTAATTAAAAGGCATGTGTCCTTCCATGTTTTATGAGCTTTGGGAATAGTTACATGAAAATCGTTAACATTTGAAAAAAATATTTTGGCCCCATAAAAGTGTTTTCTTGATGTTCCCCCGAGAACATGATATTGGACTAGTCTTGTGAACAAATGAAGACATTGTGTTCAATCCCTTGCCATCTTAATGGAGATTGTTGTCAAGATTGGGAATATTGGGCTTACGGTGGCAAATAAAAGATTCTTAAGTGCTAGGTGATGTGCTTGTGTCACTCACCACTCTAGTATGATCCGGTTGAGTGCTGAAGGCTTAGTCCCTGGTATAATAGATCATGAGGCCAAAGACGAAGCCTTATAAGCTTATAAGCTTTGCATGTAGGTCATCATTCTCGTGAAAGAAGTGCCCCATTTCTTTAAAATTATGGGCTATATGACTGAAAAAGTTAATTTTTTTTAAATATGTAAAAAATTTTGAAACAAAATCAAAAAAGTTTTCAAATACTCAGTAGTAGAGTTGTTTTTAGTGGAAAACTACGATAAATTTGTGTTGCCTTTTTTCTCGGAAAAACATTGGCACACATGGGGACTCACTGAGTATACAACTCACACGTATTTCTATTCTATTTTCTTAGGACTCAAAGCAGGGGATACATGACCATGATGTCGATACTACTTTCGAGAGTTAGTCATTGGGAGTTTTTGTATTATAAACATGTATAGACTGTAGATTTATCACGATATATATTCCGGTTTAAATACTATATAACTTATTTTGGCCAGTATGTAAATTAATGATATTCTTTGTTTCTATTTCTTTCCGTTGTAAGTTTTAATTCATTATGAAGACCCCTTGTATGGACCCCAAGCAAGGCCATATCCCCTAAGTATATAAGGCTTGCTGTGATATGATTATATGGGGTGTTACAAATATGTCATCGACAGGTCTCGACTTATACAGTCAACACGAAAGGAGAAAACACCCCCTCCGAGTCAGTTGCCTTGTTTACCGGTTCTATTTATTACTTCATCCAACACTTATGGGATTCTACCGAAGGTTGGTATAGGAGGATAGTACCCTCTTTAGTGGTATCTACTCAGGAGGGGTCATAGCCTTTAGATTCACAGCTCTTAATTAAGCCTATTGTAACTCATAAGTATTTTAAACTTGATAAATTCCAATAAGCCTAGGTGGTGGCTTGATGTGGCTCTTAGGGGATATTTATCAAGTGAATTTCATGGCTAAATCATAAGGCAAACTCAAGAAACAATTGTAAGAACCAAATCAGGGATTTTGGTGAACAGAAGAAGAGTAGAAAAATTACCCAACCCAAAGCTTACAATCCTAAGACAACTAGGGACTTAGAACCTCAAAACTATTGGAATTAGATATACCAAATCAATATCCAAGAACCCTAGAATTAAGATTGATTTAAGAACCCCTTAGAATAGAGAGATCTAGGAAATCTCAAAGTAAGCCGGAGTTGGTTCCATGGCCTCAGCCTGCGCCGATCAAAATCTGCTGAACGAACAACTAAATTCTTATGTATAGCCAGCACTAGTCCTAAGCCTTCAGCCAACACCGGTTAGCTTCTGTCTTGCTTTCCCTATTTTGTCTACAGTGGAGCCGGTGCTATGTCAAAGCTTCGGTTCTTCCCTGTGTTGGTTCCTCAGCTCTTCGTTTGCATATAAAACTTGAATGAACATTAACACTTGGTCCTGAGTTCCTTCAAATGCCATATGAGGTTTGTTTTATTTCAAATGTGGCAAACTTGCCTTCATAAATCCTTAAAGTCCCTCTTGGAATTTCTTGAGCCTAACCATTGCTATTGGTCCTTGAATGTTTGGTGGTTTGATGTCTCCCCCTTCTTGAATTTGAGCATCATGATGGGATAGATTCTCATCATAGATCCTAATAGACCTAGGTGGTGGTCTTTTTGTATATTCTTCAATCAGATAGATGAATTATGTGCATTTTTTAAATAATAAGATTATGCATTCTGTTTAATTTTTCCTTAGACATTCTTATAAGAATGCACTTCATTCTTTTTTTTTTCCCCTCAAAGAAATCATCTTATAGAATCTAATTTATTTAGGTTGCCACAACTCTTTTTGCATGTATTGATTTAGTTTGGAAATTGTGATTTTGAGAGATGTATTTGGGTTGAAATATTATAAACCAACATAGGAAAACTACATTTAATATGGAGATCTGTTTTTTGGCAAAGGATGTTCTGGGGATGGTGTAGTATTTTATTTTTATGGAGGTGGCAAGTATTGCCCGGTATACGTCATAATTTTAGGGGAAATGTTGTCAAAATTTATGCAAACTTGAAATGCTAATTATAGTTGCTTCAATTTGTTGTAAATTAATATTTTTATATGATTATTTTGGTTAAATAATGTGGTGAATTTGCAAGAATTTATTATATTTATGAATTCACCTTAATTTATACGATAAGCTTTACTTTTGGAATCCAAGTTTACACATTCAGTATAGGTTGTGATGGAGATTTCTATTATCTTCAAGCGACACTATCTTGTGGCGCAGGCTACTTTCTTAGATGTTCCTCGAGATGTGTAGGAAGCTTAATTCTAGATATTTTCTTGTAATTAATTTTATAATTATAGATTATTTATTAATTTAATAGTAGTTATTAAAATTATGATTAATGAATATTTTGGCATCATTTTATCAATATTGGCAGAATATATATTGTTGACGGGAAGAGCACAATATGCAGACATGAAAGAATTTGGAGAAGAAGTGTAGGGCCAGAATTTCGGACAATCTGGCGAGTGTTCGTAGGAGGTATACCACTAGCTGCCCCTTATGGATTGTAATAGAGCACTAGGTAACTCTTCAACCATAGTGGATTCTAATAGATGGCAGCATGACTCTTCAGCTACAAAGGGCAATAGATCTTATTGTGGACCATCTCACATGGGAGGCTCTACACCCTTCACGGAGCACGAGATTCAGACGATATGTGTAGATGATTAGTAAATTTTATAAATCAATTCTTTTCCTTGTTACTATGGAATTATATTATTATTATTATTATTATTATTATTATTATTATTATTATTATTATTATTATTATTATTATTATTATTATTATTTTGCCTAAATGCAACATAAAGATGCTGGGACGGATTTACAAGGGAAAACCTTTGCAAAATCACTCACGCTTTTCAGACTAACCCTAGGAAAGGTGAGTTCATATCAGAACACTCAAGATTGACTCTGGTTAAGATTTTTAAATTTTTTTCGTTTAATTTCATTAATATTTGATTTCTTTTTTGTTAACGTAAAATTTATATTTCAATGCCCAATTTTAGGAAAATGTTAAGGTGATCAGAGCTCGCTATAGCTAGCCTGAGTCTTTCTCTAATTCTATGGGCTATCCTAACATCCCATATGATCAAGCTATTTTCGTGGAGGCTGAGGGCAGATTCAAGAAGGGTCATGTATACATGTTGGGATCAGAGTCTTCATGTGTCAAGTGGAGATTAGAGCAGCCTAGTATTTCTTCTCCTTCAGCTACTTCTTCTCATGTAGTTATTAATTCCAATAAGGTCAAGAGATAAGTCAAGGAGGTAGTAAAAGAAGTTATGTAAGAGCTAATGCAGAAATATAAGAAGAGGATGGAAATAGTTCAAAGTGAGAACAAGACCTTGAGACAGTGGTTGATTTTGGTGTTACAGAGTTTAAATAAACCTCTGCCACCTCCAATGAGCACTATGGTGAGGTTGAGTATAACACTCCACTACCATGTAACTCGGAGAGGGTTGGGGATGTTATCCCATTCTTAGGACCAGCAGTCTTTATAACTAAGCAAAGCAGAGAAAGTATTAAAACTTAAATAAAAAATACATCATATCAAAACTTATTAGAAGGTCTCGGAAGCAAACTTAAAACATTTAAAAACAAAATCCGTCACTTAAATAAAACAATGTCTAGAGGACCAACATCTCCTCAATCACAGAAAAATAGATGTGAAATAGAAACCTGAACAATATTTGTCTCCAATAGTTTCCGACCTCAAGTCTAGTACTTCCTAAAATATGATAAAGAAAATGATATGAGAAAGGAATTCTCAGTAAGTCGGATATGTGCATATGGAACAACTTTGAAAAGTCTTTATGATGTAATTTTATAAATAGTTGACAGAAAACATTTGCACGTCATAAATCAAGCAAATACGGAGTGGTTCCCACGTGTAACAAATCTCATATTAAGCAATTTGAATCTAGATAATTAAAGTAAGAATCTCTCAGTAAACCAAACCACTCATAACATCATAACAACATAAATTCATAATCAAGAAGTTATGAAAACCTGCATCATGACTTGTCACTGTGAAACTCTTCATCACAGCGAAGTGGGTGATCGGCCCACTGGGGGGGATACTACTCCATCTTCCAGCCTAAACTTACAGGTTGTCCATCTCTGGTCCATAGTCCTATCCGGGCCATAGTGCTAGTACGGATTGGCCTAACTTACTAGTACTGGCATCTCATCTTGAAAGAGTTCATCTCCCGGAGGTAGCCGCCTACTAGGAGACTAACCCTAGCTTTCAAAGACTATTACTAAAAGCTTACCCTAATTGAGTACTCAATGAATCATTTATCCGGTTTAGGATATTCTCAACAAAACTCAAACTATTAGTTCATTCAAACATGGTAATCCGTATTTGATCCAAAATATTCATGCAGATATATAAAAGGATGATGATTTGATCAGAACAACTTTTAGCACTCAAATTGTAAATTTACCATGTTTGATTATCAAAATAGTAATCGAAAAAATTGAACCCAATGACTTGCAAATTTGTGCATTGTTTAACAAATGATTATACAAAGACTTGCAGAATTTGAGTATGGTGGTAAGTCTAAATCACAGTGTAGATAGTTCCAAGGTCCCGACCACGTCTCTAATAAAGTAATAATTTATAATTAAGATCTAAAACTAATAACTTCTACTCACACTCCCAATTAAATGCATATCAATTCACATTCACAACACACACACACCCCAATGACCAAATAAGCATTTAATCATTAAATGAAAATTAAGAAGATATTTATAAATATTAGTTGGTAGGTAAATATAAGTTCATGAATAATTAATTAATTAGTAGTCATATATATATATATATCAGTTGTCAATTTTGACCAAATTAATTATTTGATACTTCAACTAATATTTAATAGGTAAATGATGGTAAATAAATAAATACGTAAGTATATAGCCGTGAGTATATAGAAAATAATAGTTAAATAGAAGATATGAGAGTTTAATAAATAATCTATATCAAATAGTGGATAGCATATAATATTTAGTATTTAATATTATCATCTACTATACAATAGTTAAATATAGGTAAATAGTGATCAAATAATTTATCAAACTATATCAACTGATTTTGACAATTAATACATTGGTATTTTAAAAAAATGGATAATCATTCTAGTATACCATTACATAGAAAGATAATTATTTCAAGAAACCAATTTATGGATATACAATTAAATAATTAACCAATTGAGCAAATAATTCCTAATTAGTTCATTATAGCTAATAGATTTTGAACAACATAATCCTCACAATGGATCGTATATCACACCATATCAAGTGAAGATAACATTGGTAACATAATACATGTTCTTCGCTCTATCTTTAGTTATAAAGAATATGCAACTGCACACATTAAGCAAAAACTAAAACCATCATCCTCCACCAAAGTATGCCCTACTTCTAATAGATCGATGGTTCACCCCAAAACACCATACTCACAAATTATAGCCATAAAAATAAATGCCACCCATAATAGGTTAGCATAATCATGCTAACCCTAAAGCAAACTCTAAAGAATAAATCGTCTAAAATCATAAAATCCAAGATTTACTTGAATGAAGCTTTAGATCCGGTCGTGTCCTCAAGAAGTCCGAGATGCCTAGCTCTTGGGAAGTTGGCACACTTTTCTCCTTGCAAAATAGACCGAAGGATTCCATAGGGAAATGAGGGAACCGAACAAGGAGTCTCGGTTTACGTAAGAGAAAAGAAAGGAGAATGAGATTTACCTTGTTGTAAGTAGAATAGGGCCGAAAGCAATGGTGGCTCGGATTTAAAAGAGTAAAGGGGAGTGTGTTGTGCGATTTTCTGTAGAAAAAAGGCAAATGAGGGAGTAGGGAGGCTGAGAGAATTTTCTTGTGCATGTGGGAGGTTTACTTCAGTTGGAGAAAGGATTAGGGTGAAGATTTTGTTCCTTTGATAGAGAAGTGAGGGAGAGTGATTGACGGGATTTAAGAAGGGAAAGTCTAGATTTTGAGGAGATGATTGGGAAGGTAATTCAGCCAAGGTGATGGAGGAAAAAGATAGAAAAAGGTAGAAGACGAGAGGAGACATGTTTTTTAGTAGTGTTGTGTTTGAAGTGGTAGAATGGCCTGTGTCTGTTTACTTAGTTTTTAAGAGAGAAAAAGGTGAGAAAAGAGTGGAGAAAATGGGTTCGTTTGTGTTTGGAAAATAGTAAAGCTAATTGGTCTTGAGCAGTAAACAATTCAGTGGTGTTAGAGATTTAGGTAGCTACAGTTCTTGACAGCTATTTCGTGCAAAACGCAGCTGTGTTTCAGCAGCTCCCTATGGTTGAAACTGAACTGTTTTAGTCCTTGTATGCTGAAGAAGGTTCGGCTGAAATCTTTGAGTGTTGGCCTAGTGTTTTTTTTTTTTTTTTTTTGTTTTTTGGTAGAATAGGAAAAGGAATGAAGTGGTGATTGCTAGAATTTTAGAGAAGGAAGTGTATATGGTATCTTTCCATGGTTAGAAAAGGTAAGAAGATTATCATTTTTTATAATGGAAGAAATCTCCATTCATTGCTCCTTGCACAAATCTTGGTCTGCACTGTCATGGGAATATTATGGTTGTACATAATGCACAATTGGCTGAAACTTACCATTATAGTTGTGTGCTTTTCGTGCAAGAATAAGGAAAAATGAAGAGTAGAGAATGCTAGGAATTTGAAAAAGGAAAGGGGAATTATTGTTTTGCTAACTACACAATCAATTAAGCTTTAATAAAATGCTAACTACTAAAACCACACATACGGGCAAGTATACCCATTATATAGTATAGGGAATAACAAGTATCGAATCCACAGGAACTTAGGCTCCCACCTTACTTTATTCAAATCTTTATTGTTTAGCCAATAAAATAATGAAAACAAAATAAATAATCTACTAACATAATATACTAGAAAATAAATCAAGTTCACCAAAGAAAAGTCAGAAGGAAAATCAAGGAATAAGAATAGGGGGAAAAAACATGTAATGAAGAAATCCTCCAAATCTATGTCAAGTAAAAAAAAATATCTTGAATCTATCAAGTCCTAATTCAAATTCCAATGAGTTCAAGATAAATTTCACTCTCTTTTGAGTTATAAAATTATGTTCTTAGCTTAATCAAAGGGTATCTCTACCTCTCTAATTAAATTCAAGAAGCATTGAGATTAACTCAATTAAACAATTAATGTCCCTATTTCTATGTAACTCTAAAGTCTTTATGGAAAAAAATCAAAAACCTTATCTCTAGGTGAAATTAATCTCTCTTTGATTACCTAGTCTTTACCCTTCACCTCTCTCGAGTTAATTACGAAATAACAAGTATTGAATTAATTAGTTGGTACATCTCTCCTAACCTCTCTCTCTCGAGTTAATTAGAAAAGAACCAATCAATTTAATAAAGTAATAAATTCAAGTAATCAAATATTAAGAATTTGGAATCACTAGATTAATAGAAATCCAATCCATGAACATAAATTTAGAGTTCAACCCTGAAATACAATTAAAATATGATAAACTTAAATTGTCAATAAATTACAAAGAAGAGAAAAAGAAACTACTCATAAACAAGTAAGCATTCTTCTTCTTCTTCTTCCTTGAAACCTTCTTGATCAACCTCCTCTTTTTCTCCAAGAATTCTCCTTGGTCCTCCTTAATCTTGGTGTTTCTCTAAGAGTTTTCTAAAGATATTAAATTTAAAAACTAAAAACTACTTTGTAGAATGTAATTCTCTTGTATTTATAGAAGTTTAAATTGTCAAAAAATCAATATAAGAGTCCTAATTCATGTCTAATTTAGTTTCCAAAGAAATCCTACTAGCAATTGCCAAATTCTAATCTGGAAAGAAATCTCGTCGCCATGAATAGTAACAACTGGTGCTAGTTAAGAAAGACCAACTAGCACCGGGTTGTGCTTCCAAAATTCTTCTGTTTTGCTCTATTCTTCCAGAAGTGACCCCCTAGTCGGCCCAGGTAGACCACCCAATGCTGGATCAACACTGTTTGGCCTGATTTTGGGCATTGTTCACCATATTTTCAATATTTCTTCCATTTAATCACTTATACACAAAAGATAGCAATTTCGTGGGAATCAATAGTTGTTTGATCATAAAACCATAACAAATAAGCCACATTTATCCCCTATCAACTCCCCCACACTTAAAATTTGCTTGTCCCTAAGCAAATCACCTAAGACAAGGCTAATAAAATAAATTATCTCATCACAATTCATCTATAATAAAGCCATAATTTTCCTCTAACTTTAAACATGAACTTATTATTCATTCAACAAAATCAATTCCTTTGCAAACTCATGTATTAAATCAAATATCCTAAGGCCCTCAAAATTACGTTAAACAAGCTCATCCTTGTTTCAAGAAAATTATTTCACCCCTCAAGTCAAAACGTAGATAACATAAATCATATTAGTTAAGTCATTTAACGAACATCAAGCATCATAGAATCAAATTTGCATAGCTTCAAGTAGCAAAAGAAGGAAACACTCTACTCTCTTTTTTTTTTTTTTTTTCCTTGAAGACTTAGGGAATTGATAGTTTCAAGTGAATGGCGTGTTCTTGATACACCATATTAGCCCCTTTATAGTCATCATTTTTTTTTTCTTTTTCCTTCACCTTCGGGATGGCCTCAAGAGAGTGCACTGAACAATATCTACTACTTCTCTCCATATTTACCCATTTTCAACAAAGAACTTCTTTTTTTTTTTCAAAGATAAAAGCATTTTTTTTCTTTTTTTTCACTCATTTTTTCTTCGCCAAAGGAAATGCACTTTGCATTCTCGGAATTTTTTCTCCTCACTATCTTTATTCACAACTCAAAGTTAAAGCAAATCTAAACACCATGAAGCAAGAATTAATCAATAACTTTCCCTATATTTCATCATATCATCCATACTCAAACTTAAGGAACGAAATAAAATTCAAATACTAAAGCATAACCAATGTTAACTTAAATTTTCAAGACTTAACAATACTTAATACAAAAGTTTACTCAAAATTGATTCAACTAATTAAATGACAAAATCATATCCAAAGTTAAAAAGAAAATCATAACCTCATCACAGGCAAACAATCCCATGCCAAAAACTTGTTTCATGTAAAAATCGAAAACATTATCCCAAATTTCCAAATTTTTAAATTTTTCAAAATTTCAAAATTCCAAAAATTACCACTTGTCATTTTTTAAAAAAAATTTAAAAATTAGCTCGAGAAACACCACAAAACTTGGACAAAGAATATTACCAAACCACTCCCTCACACTTAAACTGGACAATAACCTCATTGGCCAAAAAGCTACACAGTAAAGCATCTCCAAAGGGACCAAAAAGAATAAAGGAAGTAGAAAGTTAGCTAATACTTCCCAAGTGCAATAAGCTCCTAAAAATGTGAAACTTGAACAGAAGAATAGAAGAGGTCATCTAAGAAGATTGTAGTCCAACCTGCAAACCAAAACATAAATAAAAGCTTCAAACAAAATAATAACAAAATAAAAACACCAAAACAAAAGAAAGCATACTAAATCGAAAGACCACTAAAAAAATTCTAGATAACAAAAAAAGACACGACTTACTCCCATATACTTAAATTGGACAACACTTTTCGTATTAGGGGAGGGAAATAAAAAAAACACCAAATTAGAAAAACTAAATTAAACAAGACCGGACAAAACAATGACATAAAGACCGAACCCAACTTCAAAACAAACCAAAACACAGAAAAACACTCTTTCTACTCATCATGCTTCTTCATCAAACCTCGATAAAGAAATCTAATGCATAATGTAGAAAATAGGCATGATGAAAATAGGAAGAAATGAGGTTTTTGAAAAAAGTAAGGTTCATGAAGATTATGAATGCCAATAAAACTAAACACATGGATCTTGTTCCCAAGCATCTCTTTAGATATATTAATCAAATTATCGACACATGAATGCAATGGACATCTAAGAAGTGCATCAATGTTTACATTACCCTTTAACCCTTCTAATGAATTGTCACAATAAAAACTTGCCTTCAAACCTAGCATTTGAGCTCTTAAAGATGGGGTCAAGAAATCCTTACTTTCCAATACATCTACAAATACCAAGTTTCCTCCCATGTATTGGGGTGAAAGGTAAAATTTGCCAACATCCTCTAAGGACTCCTTAATATGTATTATTGAAAAATCCAACTTCTTGAGGCATGTTAAACTCAACACATCATTAATGGCATCATGAGACTCCATGAATTGAGAGGTACCTACAAAAGAAATATTAGAATTAGAGCATAAAGTAGCATCAAAGTGTTCTCTCATCACATTTTTCAAATTATTTCCATGGCCTCTCTCTCCCCCTTGGGGGTTTGCTTTTCCAAATACATAGGCCTTATTACTCAAGGGATATAATTGTTCTCCACTTTTTCTCCATGAATAGCTTAAAAAACATCGTTGCATCTTTTTGGAGGAGAATTGACGCCACCTCATCTAATGCATCCGGCGTCGGCCCATCACTATAACACGTCCCCCATTTTTGTGCGAATTTTGATATGTTGGATGACAGTCTCTCTTGAATTTCCTCAACGATCTCAACTAGTTAAGTTCTTTGATAGCTCAATTGTTGGTAAACTTCTTCGTGCTATTTAACAGATGAATTTGTATTGGTAATAAAAAAATTTATTGATGCTTCCAATGACATCTCACTAATAGCATTAATGTGCACTTGCAACCTTGAAAATCTATCATCATTGTAGCTCTTTTGATATTTTGTCCATGAATAATTGTCCATGATGATGTCAACCTTATACTCAAAGAAAAAAAAATCAAATAAAAAATAAAAATAGAATAGTAAAAAGTAAAACAAATAAAAAACAAAAGCATATACTAATACAAAGACCTAAATATGCACAAAGTACCTAAAAACTAAAGTTAGTGATATATACAAAGACAATAAAGGCTGAATCAACAAGAATCGAGTGTTTTCAATAGTGTTCATCCCTGGCAACGGCGCAAAAAACTTTATACGTGTTTTTTTAATGTTGGAAAATTTAACAGCCAGGGGCCACAATTAATCAAATTTTAATTAAAATGCTAACCACACATACAAGCAAGTATGCCCATCATATAGTATAGGGAATAGTATGTATCGAATCCACATAATCTTAGACTCCCACCTTACCTTACCTAAATTTTTATTGATTAAATAATAAAATAAATAATCTAATAACATAATATACTAGAGAATAAATCAAGTTCACCCAAAAAAAGTCACAAGAAATATCAAGGAATAAGAATAAGGAAAAAAAGGTATGAAATGAAAAAATCCTCCAAATCTATGTCAAGTAAAGAAAATATCTTAAATCTATTAAGTCCTAATTCAAATATCAATGAATTCAAGATAAATTTCACTCTCTTTCGAGTTATGAAATTCTATTCTTGACTTAATCAAAGGGTATCTCTATCTCCCTACTTAAATCTAAAAAGTATTAAGATTAACTTAATTAAAAGATTAATATCCCTATCTCTAGGTAACACTAAAGTCTTTATGGAAGAAATCAATAACTCTATCACTAGGTGAAATTAATCTCTCTTTAATTACCTAGTCTTTACTCTTAACCTCGCTCTTGAGTTAATTAAGAAATAACAAGTATTGAATTAATTAGTTGTACCTCTCTTCTAACCTCTCTCTCTCGAGTTAATTAGGAAAGAACCAATCAATTCAAACAAAGTAACAAATTCAAGTAATCAAGTATCACTACTAGAAAAATACCGATTACCAACAAACCAAGTTCGGTTGGTAATTACCAACAAATTACCAACAGATTCCCAACAAATGCACAATGTGTTGCATTTCAGTTACTTACAACATATTACCAACTGTGTGTATTTTGTTGGTAATGTGTTGGTAATGTGTTGGTAAATAGGCAGAAAAATATTTACCAACTGCTTACCAACAAACTATAAGTGGTTGCTAACTATGGTTGATGGTAATCTGTTAGGAATAGGGTAGGAATGTTGTTCCCTCCAATTTACCAACTGGATACTAACAAAAGTGGGTAGTTGGTAGCTATTTTAGTCAGTAATATTGTTGGTAATATGATGGTTTATTTTTTACCAACCACCATGTGCATTGGAAATATAGTAAATCAATGTCCAATAAATTACAAATAGAATTACCAACTGTGCGTATTTAGTTGTTAGTATTTGTATTGGTAATATGTTGGTAAACATATAGGAAGATATTTACCAACTAATTACCAATAAAATATGCGTAGTTGGTAACTATGTCTGATGGGAATCTGTTGGTAAAGGGGAGAGGAATGTTTTTTCACTATTGATATTCCAACGAAATACTAACTGAAGTGGGTAGTTGGTAGAAGTTTAAGTAGAAGAAAAATAGATTTGTTGAAGATAATCATGTCAAATTGACGATCCAACCATTAAATTTTCTAACATTACTAAAAAAAATATTGTGACCAAATTTGAAGGTAATCGAATATATTTAGCCTCATAATCTAGTTAATCTCTATATAAAGGCTCAAAACTTAACGCATTTACAAAGATAAGCATGTCAAATTAATGGTCTAATCGTTAGATTTGATACAATTGCTAACAAATGTATTATGACCAAATTTGAAGGTAATTAGATATATTTAGCCACATAATCTAGCGTCCCAAAACGTAAGACATTTACAAAGATAAGGATTTCAAATTGACGATCCAACCATTAGATTTACTAAAATTACTTTAAAAAAAAGTACTATGTCCAAATTTGAAGGTAATTGGATATATTTTTGCTATGTAATCTAGCGAATCTCTATATAAAAACCCAAAGCATAATGCATTTACAAAGATAAGAATGTCAAATTGATGATCCAACCATTAGATTTGCTAAAATTACTAAAAAAAAGTATTGTCACCAAATTTGAAGTTAATCGGATATATCTGGCTACATAATCTAGCATAATCTCTATATAACGGCCCAAAACCTAACTCATTTATAAAGGAAAGCATGTCAAATTGACAATCCAACCGTTAAATTTGTTAAAATTACTAAAAAAATTATTTGACCAAATTTGAAGGTAAGAGGATATATGTAGCTACACAATCTAGTATAATCTCTATATAACAGCCCAAACCTAACTCATTTATAAAGATAAGCATGTCAAATTGATGATCTAATTGTTAGATTTGCTAAAATTACTAAAAAAATGTATTGTAAGTGCAAAAAACCTAACATATTTGTAAAGATAAGCATGTCAAATTAACGGTCCAACCATTAAATTTGTTAAAATTGCTAAACAAGTATTGTGACCAAATTTGAATGTAATCAGATATATTTTTTCACATAATTTAGCATAATCTTTATATAACGGCCCAAAACCTTATGCATTTATAAAGATATATCAAATTAATGATCTAACTGTTGGATTTTTTGAAATTACTAAAAAGCGTATCATGACCAAATTTGAAGGTAATCAAATATATTTTGCAACATAATCTATCATAATTTCTATAGAATGGCCTAAGACCTAACGCTTTTTTAAAGATAAACATATCAAATTAACAATCCAACCATTAGATTTGTTAAAATTATTAAGAAAAGTATTGTGACCAAAATTAAATATAATTAGATATATTTTGTCACATAATCTAATATAATCTCTATATAACAGCCCACAACCTAATGTATTTATAAAGATAAACATATCAAATTAAAAATTCAACTGTTAGATTTGTTAAAATTACTAAAAAAATTATCATGACTAAATTTGAAGGTAATCAAATATATTTTTCCATATAATCCAATGTAATCTCTATATAACGATCCAATACCTTATGCATTTTTAAAGATAGGCATATCAAATTAATAATCCAACTTTTAGATTTGTAAAGATTGTTAAAAAAAAAAGTATTATGATCAAATTTGAAATTAATCAGATATATTTTTCACATAATCTAGCATAATCTCTATATAACGGCCCAAAACCTAACGCATTTATAAAGACAAATATATCAAATTAAAGATCAAACCATTAGATTTTTTGAAATTGCTAAAACTGACCAAATTTGAAAGTAATCGAATATATTTTTCTATATAACCTAGTATAACCTCTATATAATGCCCAAAATTATTTGGTATATTATGCCTATATTGACTAACATTTGTTTAAAGTGAAATTCAATCATTGTGTTTAAACAATAATTTAATATTTTATATTTATATATGAATATTGAGGCTATATTTGGGAATTGCTTCAAAATTAATAAATTAAAATGAAATTTATTGGAATTGAAAGGATCTCTAAATTAAGCCTAATAATTATATTAGAAATATGACATATCAAATCAAATAATGATATTATATATTATTTTAAAAGATCTCTCCAATTGGTTATATCTATCTCATCTTTAAAAGATATATTTATGTGGTTATGTTTATATCATAAATTATAAGAGTAATAAACTTAGAAATAAAGAATTACAAGGTAAAAAAAAAAAAACCAATTGCATTTATTGGATTTTCAAATTTATATTTGTTTAAAAAATGATTTCAAAAGTTATACTAATTTTTTTTTTAATTCAAAAAAATGTCTAGGCAATAAGGAGGGATAAAATAGAATAACTTAAAATTAAAAACTAAGTAGTTTTGATAGTAATTATATATATATATATAAGTATAGTTATTATGTTTATATATATGTATATATATATATATATATATATATACATATATATATATATTATGCATAAAATATTTTTATTACTATTATTTACATATACACAAAATTATAAATAATATATATATATATATATATATATATATATATGAATTAGAAATATAGCAACTAATTATAATTCAACATTGTAAATATAAGAAGGGAAAAAGAGAATAATAAAAAGTAATCTTGTATTATATTATTATTATACGAAATATAGTAATATTAAATGTAATAATATAAAAAATATAAAAAGTAAATTAAATTGCATATCATACTCTCACCCTCAACCTCCTTGATGCTTCTTTCTATTTCTCACTGCTAATACTTAGCTTCACCATTTTTCACTGCAAGCCTCTCAATCTCATTGGCTGCAACACACATTGACACACATAGAAACAAAGAAAAGCCCTCAAAATCTCTCAAATCTAAGGTCACATTCCCCTAAGTTTGCACATTTGAAGTACACTACCGGTAAGCATTATCCCTTATTGTACTATTTCTTTGATTTGATTGTTGTTTGAGACAATTTTTTTAACTTGATTATGTGGCCTTCGTGTTGATGTGTGAAATTTGTGTTAATTTTGAAATGAGTCTTTGAAATTTGAGTTTACTCTTGTGGTTTTTTGTTGCTCTGTTTGCTGTGGCCTTAGTTCAAACGTGGGTTTCTGCTTCAATTCGAATATAGTGGTGGAATGTTTGATTTTATGTACATAAATCCATTAACGAAAGAACAGACTAAAGGTTTTATTACTTATGACTAAAATCAAAGAGCAAATTTAATAAAAGAATTTGGTTTTGTTGAAATCTATCATCAACACCTAAATAAACTGCTCCATTTATGTATTTTTTCCCCTTTTGTTTCTATCCATTTATAAAGCAAGATAAGAAGGAATTACCATTCTTTCTCTTCCCTTGGCTAGCATGAACCATTTTTTGCTCTGGATTTTTTTTTTTTTTTGGGTCCTACTATGTTTTTACAAGAAAATATTTAGTTACTAATTAGTTGGAAGTTATCCAACGATGAAAATAGGATTTACAAGACCCTACTAGTTAATGTTTGTAGCATTCTACATGAATTTTGCTAAGAGTTGAGCAATATATGTGCTTCAAATATCCTAGATGAGCTATAGTAGCTGTCAATTTTTCTAGTTTGATTGTCCTAATCTTGGTGATATTAGTTGGCATTTTATTTGATAGCCACCCTGTTTGAAATATCTGGATTATTTCTCATGAGTTTGAATAGCAATTAGCATGCCTTCTTTTGCTACTTCTGAAGTATGGTAAGAAAAGTACATAGATAGTTATTAGCATTGATTTTAGTACTTCGAAAATTTGCAGTACTGCATAATCAGTTGATGATTCCATGTGATCTAATCTAACAGTATATTTTTTTATATAGCATGCTAAAGGTTTGTATTAGCATTGGTTAAAGATTTAATTACATGGTCAAATATTTGATGCTCAGGCTTCTATGATAATTGAAAAATATACCACCCTTTTTCTCTCATCGGTATTCAAAGAAATTTCTTGATAAGGTTAAATGGTCAGGTATCAAGAGAGAATCTGCCTAATTTGTAAAGGACCAAATTGTGTAACTCATACAGAACTGTACAAAAGGTGCCAAAGGCATTAGTTTTGTAGGCATCCATTTGATTCTCTTTGAGTACCTATAATAGGGAAGAACATTTTTCTTAACATAGATATGAAATACAGAAATAGCCATGCAAATTTCACCAAGTTATGGAATAGCATCCATTCATTCCATGAGCACCAAGGGGCACTACAAAAAAATAGCTTTCCATGACAAAACTTTTTCCTAGCTAAAGCCCCTCCAAAGCCTTCCGCGACAAAAAATAACTTCATCGCCAAGTCCTAGCTGAAACACTATCGCTAAAGCTTCTTGGCGAGGAAATTGTGAGTTTTGTCGCCGAGTACGCTTTAGCTAGGAAAAATTTCCTAGAAAAAGCTTAGACTTTTCGCTAGGAAAAATTTCGTCGCTAAAGGTATAAAAATTTATCACCAAAGGTAGTAGTTTTGTATGCTTTTTTAGCGACAAAATAATTTCGTCACTAAAAATATAATTTTATATAAAAAATTAAATATTATGTAAGAAAATATATTACTTTTGCGACAAAATTTTTTTGTCACCAATACAACAAAATTCGTCGCTAAAAGGAGTTAATAGCCACAAAAATATTCCTCGCGAATATAAATACTTTTGTCACCAAAAGGGGTCAATGGCAACAAAACAAATTCCTTGCTAAAGAATTATTTTAAAAAAAATTAAATAAAATTTTTTGACCTTGGTCCACAGACCTCTTCGTAGACCAGCCACACTAGATCGCCTTCACTGATGCATAGCCCTCTCGTGGACCGGCACACTGGATCGCATTCTCCTCATGGTGCGCAACCCTTTTCATGGACCGGCCGCACCAGATTACACCCTCAATTGAACGAAATTATATTCCTCCCGTGATTCGAATTTGGAGGTTGCGCATTTAACCATTGGGCTAAGTGACTTGTATGATTCAATCCTTTTTTTTTTTTTTTTTTAATTTAGACTATTCTAAACATTCATTTTGCATTTTTTAAATATAATTATTATAACAAATAATAATAATCATAATCATAATAAATTTAATATTAAACAATATTACTCAATATAATAAATTATTTTGTAGATTTATATAACTTTAAAATTTTATATACTATTAATTATATAATCTTTTTAATATTTGATTTGCACACACACACACACACACACATATGTGTGTGTGTGTGTGTATAAATGTATACGTATAATATGTATATATGTATATATGTATGTATATATATATATATATATGAATATGTATTTATATATATGTATGTATTTATAAATATATGCATATAATATATCTATATATATGAATATATATATATATATATATATAATATGTGTATTTATAAATGTATACATATAATGTGTGTGTGTAAAATCTTTCTTAAGTAAGAGCTAGATTCTCTATTCCAGAATCTCCTAGAAATGAATGCTCATGTAATCCTCCTAGAGCATGTAAAAGAAAAGGTACTTTGAATACTAGACTACAGGCTGAAAAGAAAGCTGGTTGCAGTTATAGTATAGACTTAACTTGTTATGAGGTACTAGATACTCTTGATCTTTTGTATATCGACTCTCATGCAGATAATGACTTAATATCAGGATCTATACTTAAGGATTTAGATAGTTATCTTCATCCTAGGATAATTTTGAAAAACTTACAACTTAATTTATCTATTGAGGATATTATTTCTAGGCTTGAAAAACTAGAAATAATAGGAGAAAATCCCCTTAAATATTGGGAAAAAGATAATATTTTTTGCAAACTTGATATTATAAATCCTGATCTAACTATAACAGTGTAGGATTTAAAGTACTCCAACTTTGAGCAGTAGGAATGCAAAATGCATGTGGAACAACTGCCAAATCTCGGAGCAATTCAACAGTCAAACTCCAGGCATAGATTCCTGACCTTTATTGTAAATAAAGGATTTGAACAAAAACGAGGATAGACTCGAATGGTTTTTAATTACAAACGTCTTAATGACAATTGTAATGAATATGGGTATAAAATTCCAGACAAAGACCAACTCATTAACAAAATCCAAGGATCTTCATGGTACAGTAAGTTTGACATGAAGTTAGGATTTTGGCAGGTAATGCACCCAGACTCGGTAAGTTGGACTGCATTTTCTTGTCCTGAAGGACACTTTGAATGGCTACTAAAAATAGCCCCTTAGCTCTTTCAAAGGAAAATGGATAATATTTTTTGACCTGACTCCAATTGTACTTATGTTTACATTGATGATGTTCTTATTTTCAGTAAAAAAAAAAAAAAAATGAACACCGTGCACATTTACATACATTCTTTTCATTATTTAAAAAACATGAACTGATTGTTTCCAAATAGAAAATAGCTCTTTTAAAGAAAAGTATTGATTTTCTTGGAGCAAAAATTGGCCATGGCAGGATTAAGCTTCAACCTGCTATTTTTGCAAAGATTTTGGAATTTTTAGATAAAATGGAAGATCTTAAAACTTTGCGAATTTTTATTGGACTCCTTAACTATGCCAGATCATATCTGAAAAATATTGGAAAACTTACTAGCCCTCTTTATAACAAAACCTCTCCTAAAGGGCAGAGGCATTTTAACCAAGAAGATATTCAATTAGTTAGAAAGATTAAGAAAATGTGTAAAGTATTACCTGAACTTACTCTTCCATTAGATTCAGATTACTTAATTGTTGAAACTGATGGATGTGAAACTGGATGGGGTGGTATGTTATTGTGAAAGCAAAACAAATACTCCCCTAAAAATACTGAACTTATATGTAGGTACTCTTCAGGAAAATTTAGAGAAAAAGGTCATCTGACTTCTTTGGATTATGAGATTCTTGCAGTACTTTCCTGTTTAGACAATTTTAGATTCTGCTTGATAGGCAGACCTAAAATAACTATCATAACTTATTGTGAAGCAATAGTTAAATTTGCAGAATAATCTAAAATTACTGCTAAAGGGTTATCTTATAAAAGATGGCTTAAATTTACTGATTGTTTGTTAAAACAAGGACTTAAGATAAATTGGGAACACATTAAGGGTCCCAATAATACTGCTACTAATATTCTTTCTTGTCTAATAGTCTAAATTGGCAGGTATGGTGGATAGAGGCAAGAAAAAGCCTCAACACTCGGAATTATGAAGTTCGGTACTCATGAGCTTGTAATTCATCAGAATCCCAAGACTCAATTTACTTCAGACTCACGAAAGCACCTAGATGAGGTCCAGTGCTGCCTTATTGACAATTTATGGAATTGGGTCACTCTACCTGACCAATCCAACTAAAAAGTAATTTTAATCTCTTCTCTAACTAACTATTTCCTTAGTATTTCTGAAAAACCCCAAAGAAAGAAATTTTCTTACTATGCTCTCTTTATAGGTGAACATGCAGGAGTTTATTCAAATTGGGTAGAAATTAAGCCCTATGCACTCAAAGGAACCTCTTACAGAGGATTCTATGACTTGGAAAAAGCATTGGAAACCACTTGATAGCGTGTGGGTCCAAACTTCTTTATTTCACAGAATTTGAAAAACAGGCCCTATGGTTCGATATGCCAGCAATGAAGAACATATATTCAAACTGTTACTACTTTGTCTTCATCTAAGACCCCTACTTACTAGACATCTTCTTCGTCTAAGCTAATTACTAGATCCAATTCTTCAATAGAGATAGTAAGCGGAAAATACTTAAGTCTCAACAATCCATCTTATAGGGAATCTGCCAAAAACCCAATTAAAGTTTAGGAGAAACTCCTATCACCTTTGGTTGGTCAAATTAAGGTTATTGTAGAATACATTAGTGTTTCTACAATAACAGCTCATTTTGACTTGAAGCTCATAGGAATTCAATTCCTGAACTTGTAGGCATCTCTCTCTTCTACGAAGTAGAGTATGCGTAGAAAAGACCTTGCAAAGGCCGATTTAGCCAATGCAAAGTACAGACTCTTGGAACTGATCTAGTTCTCTCTTATTGCCGATGTCAATTAGTTTATTCCATCTGAAAAGCCAATATTGATATTAGCATGTTTCCCGTTTCGCTGGAGTAGAAATTACTTCTTACTCTTTAATGACCTTTGGGTTACTCAATTCTTTGATCATTGATGATGTAACCTACATTATGGATCTTCCTCATCCTTTGAATTCTATTCTTAGAAAGATTTTCAAAAATTTGAAGGTCCAATCATCTATTTTCTGAAAGTTCCCCACCTGAGTGGATTTCAAAACAAATAGAGCTGGCTAAACATTATGTTCGGATCAGTACACTTGAAACAGGTCTTCTTCCTAATTCAGATCCAGATCCAGAATGGGAAGTTGGTACTACTATGGACTACCAACTTAAACATTGGCGTGCCAAGATGATCGGCTCATAATGGAACTTTTCAACCAGTGATCAGATTGATTTCTGTTTAGTCGGAGAAACTATGACGAAAAAATACTACTGGCCCAAGGAATATGGGACATAGTTCTTTCTGTTCCAATACTTAACAGAAGACTCTGGACTTGTTCTACACTATGAGGAAAAATATCCCCAGCATGAAAGGGATATGGCATCCATGTCCAAATCAGACACTACCAGCCAAGCTGAAATAGATAAAGCTCCACTAACTCCACCATCATAATAAAGGACCCTAGCTAGCTTGATTTTCTCTCTCTCTTTTAGCAAAAGCAGCCGACATACTTTTGACTAAAGGAGCACAACTATTTGCTTTTCAGAAAGTAAAAAGAATCTTTTAACTCTGAGAAGAAAAGGACAACACAGCTGTCCTCCACTTTACTTTATCAAACGAAAGCAATGACGTTTTACTCCACTTCTGAACTTCAAAGACTTCATTTGAAATCCACACAGCTTAAGTCCTTCCTCTATAAAAGGACTTCATTTCTTTGGATGGCATAAGAAGAAGCAGCACCACAACACAAATCCTTCTCCCTTATACATCCCAAATGTACTCAGGCTAAATCTACTCTTAGAGAGTAGAGGTCTACTAGAGACCTTCTCCAAGTTTGTACTCTTTTATATTATGCAAGAAATAAAAATGAGTTTCTTTTCAAAATACTTTTCTTCTTATGGAAAAACAGGGATCTTGAAATAAGCAGTTTTAGAACAAGGTTGCAGATCAAAAGACGTAAGGTTAGAAGCTTGAGAAAAGTACCTCCAGTGGCAAGGAGAAGCCAAAGGAAAAAAGTACCATCTGTTTGACGCCGAGAAAGTGAGATCTTTTATCTGGTTCTAAGCTTATTTGATAGACTGCCAAGAAGAAAACTGCTCAAGAAAAGAAACTTAATTATTATACTTGCATAATATTATGAATTACAAATGCAGGAAGGGGCAATAGTTTTCCTATACTCTCTAATAGTTTCATATATATAAAAAAAAAAAAAATGTGTTTAGATAACATATGCTTAAAAAACTTACAAGTACATCGTCGGATTTACTACTTGGGATTAAGAGAATTTGAAGTAGATTCTCTAAAATTTGAGTTCATAGATATGATTTCTTTCTGTGAAACTATGCTAAGAACTCCTACTTGCCATTACAACTACCTAGAAAAGTTGAAAAACTTAACTAGTGTAGCAGCTTGTGATTAAGAATTAAATTTCTTATAGGTTCAAGCAAAAGCTTACAGAAATAAGCTTAACTACTTTTCAAAAGAATTTATAAGAAAGAATCCTCTTTTTCATCCTTGGGTTCTTGACTATGTTCTCAATGTTCCAAGACTTAATTGGGATATGCTTGAATGTCATCTTACTGAAATTTTATTTTTGAGAAAAATAAAAATAATACAAACTCATAGAAGCCTATTGCTTCAAGATACTTGTTCAACGAGTCAGTCTACATGATTGGTATCTGTAGGAAGACCATGCCACTCTAGGGCAGGCTTTCAGGCCTATTTCTAGAGCCTCTGTATAGTAGACGTATGTTTTCTTATGAATCCATACTTATATGCTATACCTTACTTATACCAGTCAATACACATATTTCCTATCCATATGGGTATATAGGCTAGACATAGACAGCATAACCAGTAGAGCTAACGCGCTTGGGGAACTTAGTTCCTTGCTGTCAACCATAAAGCCACGTACCTACCCGGTGCCAGAAATTTGTGCCCTCTTTCTCAAATGGTATCAGAGCCTGGTTTGGTTTGGGAACTGTGTTCTATTTCTATAAATATACTTCTTTAAGTCACTGTAGATGTGTTATCCATAGTTGTTATGATTTATTACTTATTCTTTTTCTGCTATGGATTATCACAGAATTAGGTATCTTGACTTGGCTTTGTGATAGGGCCTAAATTAGTCATATTTTTCCTAGTTATTTGAGGTCATTTTGTGATACATTTTATACAATAATTAGTCATATTCCTTCATATTTGATATTTTCTTTAGAAAAGTGCTTTTCTGTAATTTTATGTAAAAATAAGGAAAAATTAGAGATAAAATGGGGATTTTGCAGAATAGGACTGGCACCGACCCATAAAGTGGAACTAGCGCCGGGTAGCTACTGGTGGAACAGAGAAGTGCGCAAAGAAATTGAATGAAATAGGGAAGTGCAGAGAAATTGGAAGTCAACAGAGGCTGCTACAATTGAAAGGAAAAGGAAGAAATTGGTTCAGCTTCAAGCAAGCGATGACAGCAACAGAAATTACAAACAAAGCAGCTAAGGCAATTGAAATCGGTGGGGCCCAGGTGCAAATGAGAAGTCAACAAAAGTGGTTCTACAAAGGACAAAAGGAAATCAAAAGAGAAAGCAATTTTTGGTGTAATTTGAGGGAAACGGCTCAATGGAGCCGACGCAACAGCAAGCTGAAGAAGCAGTCTCGGCCAACGCAATAACAAGAAAGAAGGAAAGAAACAACAAAAGCAAGACAAGTTCGGCTGGCTTTATCAATTTAGCCGACAGCAAATCAAGATCAACAGATTTTCGGTAGCTTCAAACGGCTCAATAGGAAGCCGAATCAACAATTTCAATTCCAATTCAATTGCAACTTCAGCACTACACGACACAACAAAATTAGAAGTCCAAATTGAATTCAATTTCACAAAATGTCAAGACGGTGGACTTCTCAAATTCTTATTTAGTTATTTAGTATTTTATTTTAGACTTTTATTATTCTTTTTTTTTTTTTTGATTTCTTTAGGTAATTTCTTCTTCTTTATTTAGGACTCTTTTAGGAACTTTGTAAGCCTATAAATAAAGGCTACTTTACCCTAGGAAAATGAGGTGCACAATGTAGGGACTTAGATTTATTTTAGAATGCATCACCAATATTTTCTCGAGATAAATAGTTCAATGAGGATTGTACAAGAAGGTTTATAAAGGGAGAAGAATAAGGCTTGTCTATGAGTATCTTTTTCTTTCCTTTGTTTTCTTTTTCTTGACAATGATGTATTAATTATTTTATTGTAATTTGACATTATTTTAGATATGCATGATATTTAGAGTTGTTTGATCTTTTGATTAATTGATTGTTCTTCTTGGTATCTAATTACTTGGGCTAATTACAAGATTAGTTGATTGTTACTTTCTATTGACTCGCTTGAAAAAGAGGTTGATGGTAGTTTCAATTCATTGATTTCATATTTGTTGTCTCTTAACTTGCTTCAAAAAGAGGTTAATTGCTAAAAATTGGTAATTAAAGGTTAATTGATGTCTGCCAGAATATAGATTTATTGGTTAGTTTCATATTTTAAGTTTGCCAGAATATGAAAATTTAATCAATGATTGTGTTCAATGCATCTTTTGGGTAAGACTGGTTGAGACAGAACATATGATACTAAGTTACCTAGAAGATAGGGATTCATGGATTGAAAAAGAAGTGAGTCTATCTTAATCTTTCATGATGCCAAGGGAATAATTAGTTATGATAATGGTTGAGTTCTTTAAGGTCATGTTTGTCTAAACAATGGTTTGAGTTACATACTTCTCCATCCTTGACACGTACATATTTTTATTTTTACTTGTTTTTCACTTTATTGAGTCGGTTAAACAATGAAAGAAATGTAATTAATGTCTACTTGTTCCTGGAGGATCGACACTCGTTTGAACCCTATGTTCGGTTAATGATGAGTACGCTTGCTCATATGTGTGATTTGGGTTGAACGTTTTAATTTAAACTTGATTGGGAATGTACTTAGTTTTTGTATGATTTTTATGCCCAAGTCCGAACACATCACTTTAGCTTCATCCGAAAAAACTATAATTTTGCTTGATAAAGCAAAATTCGGTTGTTTCTTTAAGCCCAACAATTTTAAACATACACTTCATGGTGAAAACTTTCAGTTAAATTCTATAACTAATTTGTTGCTCTCTCTTAGAAAATCATTACAAGACCACCAAGAAAGATTTTACAAACTTTCTACGTCAGTTCATAATTCAATGGTTTCATGAAACACATTGATTTCAGAAATACTTGACAAACTTTCTTATATCAAGAACTCCCAATTTGACATTCTAAAATGTTTCGAAAAACTTCAGATTAGTAATCTTCCTAGAAGATCTAATCTACTTAAACTTTCCACACAAATTTCTGAAAATCCCAAAGAATTTTTTAAATTTCAAAGTCTTTTGGAAGAAATCAAGGAACAAATGATTTCTCATGAAACTAAAATAGATAATGAGATTATCAAGATCCATGACTTGTTAAATAAAATTAGATATGAATAAAACTGATTTTGAAAACACTCACTTTGAAGAGGCTGTTGAATACACCTCAAAATTTAAAGGAAATCTAGATTTTTCTGGATATACCAATACTTCAGAAGTTGTTTCTAAAACTGATAAGTTACTAGTATAGCAGAATAATGTCATTATTGCAATGATTAGTTCTTTTCATAATAGAATGACTAAACTTGAAAGAGAAATCATCAAAATGTCTGATTCTCTTAAAGGACAAGAAACTACATCCTGGAAGAATGCATTGGGCAAAATCAATGCTGACCTTGCAAAAGTTTCAACTAGACAGCAAGTTAGGCATAGGCCTAACAACACTCAATTTCTAATCTATAAAAATGAATAGATCCTTTTTAGGTACTACTTTTTCAGGTACTTCAAGAACTCTGGTGGGAATCCAGAGAACAAAAACTATGACTATGGATAATTTCCTAAGTCGCATACTTAGAAGAGGATCTAGTTCCAAATCAGGAAGCCCAACTCAAACTCTTGAAAACATGGTTGATGTCAATCAAGATTTATCTGTGTTTTCAGAACAACAACTTAGATCTGTGCAAGCTAGAACACTGTATGGTGTAAACAAGTTTAGTAGATCTACTTCTTTATTTAGGCATTAGGGAACAGAGCCTCTACATATTCCTGATGATCATGAAAAAAGAATGACCTTAATGACAGAAGCATCATCAAGGTTACTCTGCTCTAGAGAAGATAATTACATCCATCTTGGACTAATAATTATTGGACTCAGAGGGCTTACTATGAAAGGTAAAGAAGGTAAAGTATTTCTAGTCCTTTATGATTCAAGATTTTCAAATCAAACAAATCAAATTATTAGTATGCTTGAAGTTGATTTGAACAATAATCTTGGTATTACTTATGTCTGTCCAAATTTTAATATAACTATTAAAGATTTCTACAAACATATTAAAGTTTTGGTCAAAACTCAGGGATATGGACAATTTGAAGGATCCAATATTCAACTTGATATGATTTTCTTGGGAAAAACTATGAATAACCTGTCTATTTCTTATAAATTAAAAATAGATGATATTATTCAAGTACTAGCCTCAAAAGGAATAAAATTATTCCTCCAAGAAAAATAGATTCTGAATCTCTTGCGGGTTTAGAATGGACTTTTTAGCTAAGAGAAGTGGAAGAAGCTCTTAGACCAATTGAAAATATTACTTATACAAACAATGATGGTACTGTATGTGTCAGATTTGCAAACTACGAATTCAGCACATCAAAATGAAGATGAGCTGGAAGAAGATCAGGATACTCTCAATCCACCATTAGTTGATAGAAGGAGGGGTATTTGATGACTTAGAAGAATTTTTGTATTTTCCTAATGAAATAGGAAAATATTTTACTCAAAAAGACTTCTCCCAGCAAGAGCAACTTTATCTAGAATCAAGAAAACTCCCAGAAGGATATAAACTTAGATTTGGAATAAATTTGGAAGTTATAGCCTATAAGGTTCCAATTCTTATCCCAACTACTATTTCGCCTCCTATGGTTGAAGTGGAACCAGAAGAAATTTCTGAAACCACCTCTACTTTGTCTGAAGCTGATACAGATGTTACCCACATATCTGTCACAAACTTGATGGAATAATCCATAGCCTCAACCTCTCAGTCTAGACCTTATAATGTCTCTTATCCAGAGTCAGAGCCTAGACTTATGGTTTATGGTCAAGGAGGACATCCACCTAGGATTGCTGTAAATCCTTACACCAATCATAACCCTCGACTTAGAACCACTAGAAGAAGAAGGCCTCCTGAACTAACCTGCTTTGGCAAAGATGCAGTTCTACTAAACATCACTGAGTGTGATCCTCAGTTGTTTGATACTTATCTTGAGCGCCTCTGTTAAAAGAGACTATCAACAGAAACATGAGCTGGATGTTGACTTAGGAGAAGCAATGATCCAAGTAGCAGAAAACTACCTTGGAGATGTTGCAAGATGATAGGGACTAAATTAGTCATATTTTTCCTAGTTATTTAATATTTTTTTGTATATATTTTGTTCAATAACGAGTCATATTCCTTCATATTTGAGATTTTACCCTTGGAAAGGTATTTTGTTCATTATTTCAAATTTTTGGGATAAAACGAAGCAAAAACGTCGCAAAACAGATTAGAGGCAGCGCCGGCTAGGGTACTAGAACCGGCGCCGGCTCCAGTTGCCAAGGCGGCGCTGGCTGCATTCTGGAATACATTATGTGAGTTCAAAGAAAAATTGGCGAACAATTAGAGAAACAGAACACAACAGGCGCCGGCTGCCTTGAAATTAAGGCGGTGCTTTGATTTTTTCTACGCGATTTTTGATAATTTGTGGAGTTTTAGTATCTTCCAACTTCTACTTGGCCAAGAACATTGTACCTACGAGTTTAGGACTTTCCAAGCCTATAAATAGATGGAAAAAATAAGGGAAAAGGGGAGAACTCATTGATCATCATAGAAAATCACTCAATCAAATGAGGAATTCTTCAATTCAAGAAGGGTTGTACAAGAAGGCCTTCAAAGGAAGAAGAATAAGGCTTGTCTATGAGTGCTTTCTTTTACTTTATTTTCTTTTTCTTGACAATGATATATTAATTGTTTTATTATAATTTGACATGGTTTTAGATAGTCATAATTTCTAGAGTTGTTTGATCTTTTGATTAATTGATTGTTATTCTTGGTATTCAATTACTTGTACTTATTACAAGATTAGTTGGTTGTTTCTCTCCATTAATTTACTGGACCAAGGGGGTTGATCGTAGTTTCAATTTATTAATTTCATATTCTGTTGGCTTTTAACTTACTGGACCAGGGGGATTGATTTCTTAGAATTGGAAATTGAAGGTTAATTGATGTCATCCGAGACCAAGGGTTCATTGATTAATTTCATGTTTTAAATTTTCTGAGACCAAAGGAATTTAATCAAGGACTGTGTTTAATGCATCTTTTGGATAAATTAGTTGAGACGAGACCAAGTGATTCTAATTTATCTAGAAGGTAGTGATTTCATGGATTGACCATCGAAGTGAATCTACTTTAATCCTTCATGATGCCAAAAGAATAATTAGTTATGATAATGGTTGGGTTCTTTAAGATCATGTTTGTCAAAATAATGGTTTGAGTTGCATACTTCTCCATCCTTGACATATATATATTTTTATTTTTATTCTCTTTTATTTTCCTTTTTATTTCATTTTAACCTTATTAAGTCAGTTAAACAATGAAAGAGAGGTGATTAATGTTTACTTGTTCCTGAAGGATCAACACTCGTTTGAACCCTATGCTATGTTAATGATGAGCACGCTTACTCATATATGTAATTTAGGTTTAACGTTTTAATGTAAACTTGATTGGGAATGTGCTTAGTTTTTATGTGATTTTTATACCCAATTCCATACACATCAAGTTTTTGGTGCTGTTGCCGGGGAACAGTAGTATGAAAGCTTGGATTTTGTTGATTTAACCTTGTAAATATATAAATACGTAAATATGTAAATTATGTACAATTGTTCTTCTCGCAAAAGGTGCTATCTTTTGTATTTTATGTATTCTTGTACACCTTTGTAACCTAACCTAACCTACTAACTTTGACTATGTTTGATGTACTAACTTTGTAACCTCCTAATTTTATTTTAATCTTGAATTCTGTTATCTAACTTACTTCTCATTTTCTTAGGTGTTATCCTTGGTATATGGCCCGAAAATCTGAAGGAGAGATAGTCAATTTTGACCATGAAATCAAAAGGACATTGTCAAAAATTTGCTGGACAATTCAAAGAAACTTGATCGTCGAAATGGATGGTGCTCAAAATAACAATACTGGGAATGATAGGAGGGTTATGGATGACTTTATGAAACCCACAATCTTGGGGACATGCTCGAGTATTACTAGGCCTAGGATAGATGCAAATAATTTAGAAATAAAGCCCAACATTATCCAAATGGTGCAAAATACGGTTCAATTGACGGACTACCTGAAGAAGATCCCAATGCTCACTTAGCTAGTTTTCTTGAGATTTGTGATACTTTCAAAATGAATGGTGTTTCTGAGGATGCTATAAAATTAAGACTTTTCCCTTTTTCTTTGAGAGATAGAGCTAAATCTTGGTTGAAGTCTTTACTTACAGGTTCCATCACTACTTGGAATGCCCTAGCTGAAAACTTTTTGGCCAAATATTTTCCTTCAGCCAGGACAGCTAAACTTAAGAACGAAATCTTTGCCTTCCAACAATTAGATTCTAAGTCCTTATATGAAAGTTGGGAGAGATTTAAGGAGATATTAAGAAAATGCCCACACCACGGATTTGAGCTGGGAATGCAGATGCTTATCTTTTTAAATGGCCTCACGTTTGCAACACGACAAGTGGTGGACTCTTCTGCAGGGGGTTCCATCAATCATAAGACCCCGGAATAGGTATTTGAGCTTATTGAAAATTTATCTTCTAATAACTATTCTTAGAGAAGTGCAAGGTCAGGAGCTCGTACGCAAGGAGTGCACAAAGTGGATGCTGTGGCAGCATTAGAGGCTAAGGTGGACGCCTTAACCCAAAAGATGGAACAGATGGTGATGCCTCAAGGCCAGGTTTTAAACGTAAATTGTGATTTCTGTGGAGAAGGACACCCCAATCATGAATGCCAAAATATGGGGTCACTCCAAGAAACTATGGAGCAAGTAGCCTTCGCTGGTAATGTCCAACCAGGTAACAATCCTTATAGCTCTACCTATAATCCTAGTTGGAGAAATCACCATAACTTCTCTTGGAGCAATGGAAATCAACCTAGGCAGGGTTCTTTCAATTTTGGAGGAAATCAAAGGAACCAAAACCCCATGACCAACACTGTAGCACCTTCAAAGCCACCATTTGAAGAATTAATTGTCTAATTGGTAAGTACAACGGAGACTAAGTTTCAAGGGGTCGATGTTACAACTCGGAACCTAGAGGCCTCCATGCGCAACTTAGAAAACCAAATTGGTCAGTTAGCTAAACTATTGGGAGATCGTCAAGCTGGGACATTGCCAAGAAACACGGAGGAAAATCCACAGGATCACAGCCATGGAAAACATTGAAGCCTCTTTACTTTACTTTACTTTCAGTTTTTGTGATTGAGATAATTTTTATTCCTGTCATTTTGATTGATTGTTTTTCATTAATTAGAGTGCATTATTCAGCATTATTATGTTTTTCGCATTTTTTATCTAAAAAAAAAAATCTGGAGCACCGGACAGAACTAAGCTGGCACCGGCTCTAAGAGCCCAGACCGATGTCGGTTCCTGTCGGATAGGCGCACTCTTAAGGGCCATTTTGGCCACTCTTTCTTCAAAATCTCCATTCTCCCCCTCAAATTCTTTCAAACTCGTGCCGGCTTCACGTTCCCCACTTCCCAAAATTTACTTTTTCACCTCCTAAATACTTCTATAACATCTATTTACCTCACTTTTATTGATCTTACGAATCAAAATCCTCAAATTTGTCTATTTTTGCACAACAACATCATATTCAATACACAAGTAAGGAGCTTAGATTTGTGCATAAAGCTTACATCTTTTGCTTGCCCATGCATATAATAGCATAAATGTATGATTTTTATTCAATTCCTACGGTTAAAATGTTGTAGATGACTTTGTCTAATTGTAGAAACACTGTTGACTGAAAATTGGGATTGTGTATGCTATGATTGAATTGTGCATTACTCCTTAAGCCTCAAGAGCTGGCTTAGATTAGGAGTTCATGATTCGCTGATACTTAATTCATGCATATGAGCATTAAGGACTTCATGCATATAGCTAAGGTTAGAATTATGGCTATTTGTGATGGTTGAGTGATGACTACCCATGGTACTTGAATTGTTGTTCACATAATGCCATGATAATGCTTTCATTTACATGATCATGTCTACTTGCATGCATTGAGGATCTTCAACACATTTATGCTTTACAGTGAACTTTACATGTCTTGTTGCAGGTTGTGTTGAATTGATTGGAGGTGATTGAGTGAATTGTTTATTGGAGGGTGCTATATATTGACGAAGTTTGGGTTCTGTGAATTGTGAGATTGGTTGAGGATTGAGTGAGATTTGAGGAGTGTCTTTGAAAAGGTTGTAGCCCTGTTTTAAGTCTTGGAGCTAAATCGTTCTCTCTTCCTATTTTCACCACTCTTTACTTGAACATGTCTAGAGCAAGGCCATTCTCCAAAAAAGGCGAGAGCTTCTTCTTCCTCAACCCCATCATCTGTTGATCCTTTGTCCCTTAGACCTACTGAGTTTATTGATGCATCTTGTGAAGAATGGTACAATTGGAGAGCATCTAAAAAAATCATTATCGAGCGTATTTTCTCACCTATCTTAGACAGTGCACTCAAATTAGGCATGATGTTTAGAAGGCTAGGATGTGGTTCGATTGTACAATTGAAAAGGAAGTATTGTCCCGTTCTTATCAAGGAATTTTATGCTATTATGATTGATAAGGGCAATAAATACCTTTCCCATATTGAAACAAGAGTGAAAGGAATCCCCATTGTCATCACCCAAAATCAATTAGCTAATCTCCTTCAGGTTTTGGACGATAATACTTGGCAAGGGATAGATGTGAATAATCAAAAGATTCTTTCTGACCCGAATTGGGATGCTAACGGGACTAGAGCCATACTATGATTATATAAGCATAATACCTTTCAAGCGAATAGCTTCTATTCAAATAATAATCTAGCCGCCAACTTTAGACTTCTAGTCTATATGTTTGGGTTCAATGTTGTACCCCGTGCTAGTGGTTTCAATGAGACTAGACTTATTAACACTTACATTTTGCATAGGATGATGAACACCCTACCTATCCCTCTTACACTTTTGATCATCCAATCCATTAGGGATGTTGTTCATCATCATCTCTCCACAAAAGCCTTTATTTTCCCCTTAGTTATAATGAAAATTCTGAAAGACTTTAGTGTTAGCCTTGAGGGAGAACTGATAGAAGCTACCACTGAGCACGATATGGTGACTAAGCAAACTATTATGAGTTGCGGGTACAAGTATAGCCAGGAGTTGAAGAAGTGGCTAACTCCTTTCAAGGTCAGACATCCTGGACAGGTAAGGCCACCTACAGTGGAGGAGGAGCAACAACCACCACCAGCACGTGCACGAGCTAGCAGTTCTCAGTCTCAACCCCGAACTGACTTTGAGTTGACCATGCTAGGACGACTAGACCAGCAAATAGAGGTGCTCCTAAGCTTGCAGGATACTATGGATGACATGGCGAGACGACAAGCTACTATGGAGTAGCAATTAGCCGAATTGAGGCAGCAGTCTTATGGACCACATGGTGGTGAGGGAGCTTCTACATTAGCTGATGATGATGAGGAGGACTGACAATGATTGTCTATATTTTCTCAATCATTCTTATTTTTCCTTTCTCTCTCAATGCTTGTTTTTTTTTCTTTTTCTTTTTTGTAGTTTTTGCTTTCTTCTTGTTTTTTGTACTATTATCTTTCTTTTGTTTCTGACTTATTTTCTTTTTTAGTTTTTATGCTTTGGTGTGCTCTTTTGTATTTTTTTTAGGTACTTTACCAATGCCTCATTCTTTAAACATTCAACTCTTGTATAGCACAATGCTCAATGAATAGAAGTTTGTTTTTCTTATCTCTTCTCCTTTATATTTTTGGTCCCTTGGCATTGTTTATTCCTTGTTATATTTATTTGGCCATTGGGGACAATGTCCAGTTTAAGTGTGAGGGAGTGATTTGATTTCCAAGTCTTCTATACATATACTTTAACCTTCTTGGGAGCACATTTTCTGACTTTCTTTGAGATTTTCAGCTATATTTTTAATGCATGTCCTTATGATGGATTATAGAGCATATGTTCTAGATCATTTATAGCTTATGCATGACTTTTTGCACTTACTTGGACGAAGTAGTTCTTGATCAAATGCTTTGCATTGTTCTTAAACATGTTTTTCTACTAAAATTCATGGACCATTCTAGAACTTACTTGAGTACCTCTCGAGGCGAAATAAGAAAGACAATAATGATTTAACTTAGGGATGATGGTAATAGGCTTTCTTTGGATAGTTTGAACTTTTCAAGCCTACCTATTTTCATAACATCCCTAGTGCCTATTTTGAGCCTAAATTGTTCATTTCTTTCTTTAAAACCCGTCACAATACTTTGTCCATTGTTTGTTTTGAGAGTTTGAATAATTTTCCAAATCTTTATGCTCTTGATGGAGGATAGTACATGAACGAGAATGTTGCAAGAAAATACTTGGGGAAAGATCATGACTCGTTATTTTCAGTCATAAATCAATAGAAAGAAGGAGCTGGAAAAAAAAAGAAAGAAAAGGAAGGGGAAAAAAAAAGAAAATAGAGATTGAAAACAAGAAAAGAAAGCAAAAAGCTACTAGAAAAGATGAAAAGAAAGAAACTGAGAAAGAAAAGAATAGCAGCAGTGAAAGACAAAAGAAGAGTGAAAAGAAGAGAAAAGAAAGAGAAGAGAAAAATTTTTGAAAAGAAAAGTGAGACAAAAGATCGAAAAAGGGATGGTGATTGAGCTGTAAAAGTTCAGTTCATATAAAGTACTTGACACCATTGCTGGAAATTTGAGTGATCATGTGAAAGAAATAGAGAAGAGTTAATGAGAACAAAGAACAAAGAGAAAAAAATGCAGGATTTTCTTGAGTTGAGTTGTAATTGCTGAATAAGGTTATGGTTTGATTGATTTCTGGAATAGGAGAGTAAGAAGGGTTGGAAATTATTGATTCATTTGTTTATCCTTTTTTTGCGAATTCTCAACTTCTTTGGTATTTAATTCTCCTATATCCTTCGTTTGATAAGCTACATTACAAGTCTTTAGCCTTACATTACAAGCTTGAAAGTCCTACTTGATCTAAGTAGAATCATGATATGTCTCGAATTAGTGGAGAAAATGTATGAAAGGTAAGCTTATGGAATGCATATTCTTTTTGAACTAAATTCTTTCCAATGGTTTGAGAATATTGTAAAGTATTGGGATGGTTCTACTAAGTCATTATTCACTTACACAAGTCTTGCATTTGTTGTGAAAGATGTAGTAGCATGTGTTTTATGTTATTGAATGAAAGAAGCGTTGAAAATATTGTTTTGAATTTGATTGAGTGATTGATTAAACCTTATATTTTCCTACTTGTTCTTGATACTTTGCTTGAGGAAAGCAAAGACCTAAGTGTAGGGGAATTGATAGGGGCTAAATTAGTCATATTTTTCCTAGTTATTTAAGGTTCTTTTGTATACATTTTGTTCAATAACTAGTCATACTCCTTCATATTTGAGATTTTACCCTTGAAAAGGTATTTTGTTCATTATTTCAGATTTTTGGGGTAAAACAAAGCAAAAACATCATGAAACAGATTAGAGGCAGCATCGGCTAGGGCACTGGAACTGGCGCCGGCCATGTACTGGTTGCACAAATTTTGAGGCGACGAAAAATTGGTGAAATAGGACGGGACAGAGTGGAACCAGTGCCGGATCTAGTAGCCAAGGCGGCGCGGGCTGCATTTTGGAATACATTATGTGAAGTTCAAGGAAAAATCGGCGAACAATTGGAGAAACAGAACACCACCGACGCCAGCTCTAAAAGCTAAAGCAGTGCCAGTTGTGCCCTGAAGTTAAGGCGGTGCTTTGATTTTTTATACGTGATTTTTAGTAATTTGTGGAGTTTTAGTATCTTCCAACTTCTACTCAGCCAAGAACATTGTACCTATGAGTTTAGGCACTTCCCAAGCCTATAAATAGATGGAAAAAATAAGGGAAAATGGGGGAATTCATTTATCATCATAGAAAATCAGTCAATCAAAGGAGGAGTTCTTCAATTCAATGAGGGTTGTACAAGAAGGTCTTCACAAGAAGAAGAAGGAGGCTTTTCTATGAGTGCTTTCTTTTTCTTGACAATAATATATTAATTGTTTTATTATAATTTGACATTGTTTTAGATAGCCATGATTTCTAGAGCTGTTTGATCTTTTGATTAATTGATTGTTATTCTTGGTAATTCAATTATTTATACTTATTACGAGATTAGTTGATTGGTTCTCTCCATTAACTTACTGGACCAAGGGGTCTGATAGTAGTTTCAATTTATTAATTTCATATTCTGTTGGCTCTTAACTTACTGGACCAAGGAGGTTGATTGCTTAGAACTGGTAATTGAAGGTTAATTGATGTCTTCTGAGACCAAGGGTTCATTGATTAATTTCATGTTTTAAATTTTCTGAGACCAAGGGAATTTAATCGAGGACTGTGTTTAATGTATCTTTTGGATGAATTAGTTGAGACGAGACCAAGCGATTCTAATTTATCTAGAAGGTAGTGATTTCATGGATTGACTATCAAAGTGAATCTACTTTAATCCTTCATGATCATGATGCCAAGAGAATAATTAGTTATGATAATGGTTGTGTTCTTTAAGATCATATTTGTCAAAATAATAGTTTGAGTTGCATACTTCTCCATCCTTGACATATATATTTTTTTATTTTTATTCTCTTTTATTTTCCTTTTTATTTCGTTTTAACCTTATTGAGTCGGTTGAATAATAAAAGAAAGGTGATTAATGTTTACTTGTTCCTGGAGAATCGACACTCATTTGAACCCTATGCTATGTTAATGATGAGTACGCTTGCTTATATGTAAATTTGGGTTTAACGTTTTAATGTAAATTTGATTGGGAATGTGTTTAGTTTTTATGTGATTTTTATACCTAATTCCATACACATCACAAGAGCTGCTTGGGAAGGTTTCAAAGCCAAACTTCCTGATAGGTAATTCGTATTGCCCAACAAGGCAATAACATCCTTAATTTCTGTTATTCTATACACATAATACTTACTGCCAGAAATGCTAATAGTAGTCTCAATCTTAGACAAATTGATGCTATGAGAGACCTAGAGCAACTTCAATTACTAAACTAGTATTATGTTAAGCCATTTTATTTAAACTTTTAGGCACTAACAGCTGTTTTAGGTAATTATTATAGTCCTGAAATGGGAGAAAGACTGTTCTCAAAACTCCCAGATCAACTTAGCAAGGAAATCCATATGACATGGAAAGCCATGACAGTCCCTCCAATTTTTGATAATGTTGGGATTCGAATCCAACATATCCTCAGCAAGTTGAAGGAAAAATGTACTCATATTGCGACACAAAAAATGTTGAAAAACCAACGATGTGGTTTTTGTTCGCAAATCTATATAGCTCAACAATATAGGGAAAAGCAACCCTATATCAGAAGAGTCACTCATACTGGTAAAGCCAGATACAAACCACTAAAAGGTAAGAAAAAGGTAAAACCTTCAGAAACTTCATATTTACGAAAGAGTGATGTGTTTGGATTTGGGTATAAAAAATCATATAAAAATAAGCATATTCCCAATCAATTTTAAATTAAAACATTAATCCCAAATTACACATATGAGCAAGTGTACTCATTATTAACATAGCATAGGGTTCAAACGAGTATCGATCCTCTACGAACAAGTATGCATTAATCACTTTTCTTTCATTGTTGAATCAACTCAATAAAGTGAAAAAGAAATAAAAAGGAAAATAAACTAAAATAAAATAAAAATATATACATGTCAAGGATGGATAAGTATGTAACTCAAATCATTATTTTGACAATCATGATCTTAAAGTACCTAATCATTATCATAACTAATTATTCTCTTGGCATCATGAAGGATTAAGGTAGATTCACTTCTTTATCCAATCCATGAATCCCCTATCTTCTAGACAAATGAGTATCACATATCCCGTCTCAATTAATTCATCTAAAAGATGCATTGACCACAGTCCTTGATTAAATTTTCATTCTTGGCAAATTTACACATGAAATTAACCAATGAATTCATATCCTGGCAGACATCAATTAACATTTAATTACTTTGTCTCTACTCTTAACCTCTCTGTCAAAGCAAGTTAAAAGCCAACAAATGCAAAACTAATGAATTGAAACTACCATCAACCACTTTGTCCAAGCAAGTTAATAGACAGAAACAACCAATCAATCTCGTAATAAGCACAAGGAATTAAATACCAAGAATAACAATCAATTAATCAAAAGATCAAATAACTCTCAAAATCATAGCTATCTAAAACAATGTCAAATTATAATAAAACAATTAATACATCATTGTCAAGAAAAATAAAACAAAGAAAAAGAAAACATTTATAAACAAGCCTCCTTCTTCTTCCTTTGAAGACCTTCTTACACAACCCTCCTTGAATTAAAGAATTTCTCCTTTGATTGAGTGATTTTCTATGATAATTAATGAATTCTCCCATTTTCCTTTGTGTTTTCCATCTATTTATAGGCTTGGGAAATACAAACTTGTTGGTGTAATATTCTTGGCTGAGTAGAAGTTGAAAAATACTAAAACTCCACAGATTATCAAAAATCGCGTAGAAAAATCACAATCCAGCCTTTTCCTCAGAGCACAGCCGGCATTGCCTTGGCTCTTGGAGCTGGCGCCGGTTCTGTTCTAGTTCTCCACTCGTTCACTGATTTTTTTTCCGAATTACGCACAATGTAGTTAACATAAGGCCGGCACCGCCTTGGCTCTTGAAGCTAGCGCCGGTTCCACTTTGTTCCACTCTATTTTGATAATTTTTTGTCATCTCGAAGTTCGTGTCATTAGTGCATGGCCGGTGCCGGTTCCAGTGCCCTAGCCGGCGCCGCCTCTCTTTTGTTTTGCGACGTTTTTGCTTCGTTTTACCCTAAAATTCTGTAATAATGAAAAAAATACATTTCCAAGGGTAAAATCTCAAATATAAAGGAATATGGCTAGTTATTAAACAAAATGTATCACGAAAGAGCCTCAAATAACTAGAAAAAATATAACTAATTTAGCCCCTATCATATTCCCTCACTTTTAGCTATTTGCTTGTCCTCAAGCAAAGTATCAAAGACAAGTAGGAAAACACAAGGTTTAACAATCACTCAATTAATTTCAAAATAATATCTTCAATGCTTCCTACATTCAAGAACATAAAACACATGCTACTACATCTTTCACAGCAAATACAAGACTTGTGTAAATGAATAATGACTTAGTAGAACCATCCCAATACTTAACAATCTTCTCAAACCATTGGAAAGAATTTAGTTCAAAAATATTATGCATTCTATAAGCTTACTTTTCATAACTCTCTCCACTAATCCGAGACATATCATGATTCTACTTAGGTCAAGTAGGACTTTCAAGCTTGTAATGTAAGACTAATGGCTTGTAATGTAGCTTAGCAAACGAAGGATATAGGAGATTCAAAATGTCAAAGAAGCTGAGAGTTCGCAAGAAAAGGATAAACAAAATGAATCAATAATTTTCAACTCTTCTTGCTCTCCTATTCCAGAAATCAATCAAACCATAACCTTATTCAGCAATTACAACTCCACTCAAGCAAATCCTGCATTTTTTCTCTTTCTTTTCTTCATCAACTCTTCCCTATTTTTCACAAGATCACTCATATTTTTCAGCAATGGTGTAAAAGATTTGATATGAACTTAACTTTTACAACTCAATCACCATTCCTCTTGTGATTTTTCTTCTCTCTTTTTCTTTCAACTTTCCTTTCTTTCACTTCGCTTTTGTTCTTTTCTGCTGCTGTTCTTTTCTTTCCCACTTTTTTTCTCTTTCCATTCTTTCTAGCATCTTTTTGTTTTTCTTTTCTTGTTTTCAATTCCTCTTTTCCCTTTCTTTTCTTTTTCTTGCTCAACACAACTATTGATACATGACTTAAAATAACGAGTCATGATCTTTATCCAAGTATTCTCCCTCAACATTCTCCTACATATACTTTTATCCATCAAGAGCATAAAGATTTAGAAAAATTATTCAAACTCTCAGAAACAAGCAATGGACAAAGTATGATAACAGGTTTTAAAGAAAGAAATCAACAATTTATGCTCAAAATAGGCACTAGGGATAATATAAAAATAGGTAGGCTTGAAAAGCTCAAACTATCCAAAGAAGGCCTATTACCGTCATCCCTAAGTTAAATCATGACTGTCTTTCTTATTTCGCCTCGAGAGATATTCAAGTAAGTTCTAGAATGCTTCCTGAATTTTAGTAGAAAACTAGGTTTAAGAACAATGTAAAGCATTTAATCAAGAACTACTTCATCCAAGTGAGTGCAAAAAGTCATGCATAAGTCATAAATGATCTAGAACGTATGCTTTATAATCCATCATAAAGACATGCATTAAAAATACAGTTTAAAATCTCAAAGAAAATCAGAAAAAATTTTGAAAATTTTTGCTCACAAGAAGGCTGACTAGAGTATATGCATAGAAGTTTCAATAGAAGAATGTTCAATCAAATCACTCCCCCACACTTAAACTGGACATTGTCCTCAATGGCCAAATAAATAGAACAAGAAAATTGTGTTGTGGGACCAAAAATAAAGGGAAAAAGAGAAGAAAGAAAATACTTCCATACTTTGTGCCCAAAATAAAATTATTTCTCAATTTCAAAATAATTCAAAGTAGCTCAATACTAAGAAAACACCAAGAGAATTGATAAAAACTCGGACAAAGTATATCACAAAACCACTCCCCCACACGTAAACTGGACAATGTCCTCATTGGCAAAAAATACACACAAGAAAGAATCTCCAAATAGACTAAAAATAATAAGGGGTTAGAAAGTTTAAGTAATACTTCTCAAGTGAAATAATGCTCCAATAGATATCCAAACTTAAGGTAACGAGAAGGGCTTGTCCAAGAGGACTTTATTCTTGTAAAACAAAATACAAATAAAAGCACACGGAAAATAATAATAATAAAATAAAAACATACCTAAATAAAAGAAAACAAACTAAAGAAAAAGACTAAAATAAAAAAATAAAAATACAACAAAAATTCTTGACACTCATCATGCGTCCTCATCAATCTTTTTGGAAAAGAGATTAAGGCTCCAAGTAGACATAATGAATGTAGAAAGAATGGAGGATTTTGAAAAATGGAAGGTTCATGGAAACGATTTGTCTTAGCAAAGCAAAACACATAAATCTCATTCTCTAACATTCCTTTAGACACATAAATATCTTTTTCAACATATGAGGGTACAGGGTATCTAACGGATGCATCAAGCTTGAAATCACCGATTAACCCTTCAAAAGAATTTTCACAATTTAAAATACCCCTTTAAACTTAGTGTTTGAGTTCTTAAAGATGGGATTGGGAAATCCTTACTTTTCAATGCTTCTACAAATACCAAGTTACCTCCTTGAGATTAGGGTGAATGGTAGAATTCGTCAACATCCTCAAAGGGTTTCTTAGAATGAATGATAAATCCAACTTCTTGAGGTATGTTGAACTCCATACATCAACATTGGGACCATTGTTCTCTAAGAAGTGAGAAGAGCCTAAGAAATCATGTGATAAAGAAATATTAGAATTATGAGCACATAGAGTAGAATCAAATACCTCTCTTGCCACATCATGCAATTGTCCCTCATAGCCTCTCTTTTTTTTCCATAGTTAATTGTACGGGCTAGCATGAACTCATAAGTATCCTCAACAATCTTAATGAATTGTTTCTTTTGATCGCATAATCATTGGGAAGCTTCTTCATGCCCCTGAACAGATGAATTTGTATTGGCAACAAAAGATTTCACTAATGCTTCTAATGACGTCTCACTAAAAACATTACTGTGAGCTTGTAATTTTACCAATCTATCATCCATACATGAATGCCTCTTTTTTTTTTTTTTTTTTAACTAAAAACTATCCTGATTGAATGCATGACCATGAAATCATAAATTAATTATTAAGTTAAGATTAAAAATTGTAAATAAAGAAACAAATAATAAAATAAAATAACTTCAGCCTGTCTAAAATATTGTGTTCGCAAAAGTCCAAACCTGAAAATAAGAAGAGTTAGTATTGACTCAAAATTATAGACGTAGAAATAATCCAATTCAAAATACAAAGATTACACATATTCCATATTAACATTAGGTTAGAAAAATTAAATAACTAAATATACAATTTATACAAACATACAAAGACAGGTGATTTATTATGAACATGTATATACCTGTTTACATATTTCCAACATATAGTGAAATTAAAATACAATTATACAAACAAAAAAATATGGCACTTTTTCATACAAGGAACGTATATACATATTTACATATAGACATATTTACATGGTTAAATCAACAAAATCCAATCTTTCATCATATTGTTCCCCGACAATGGCGCAAAAAACTTGATGTCAAATCAAGTTTTTCAAAAACACTGCTATGATGAAATAGAAAAATATCCTAATGCCCGACAACAGCACTAAAAACTTGATGTGTTTGGATTTGAGTATAAAAAATCATATAAAAATAAGCATATTCCCAATCAAGTTTAAATTAAAACGTTAATCCCAAATTACATATATGAGCAAGCGTATTCATCATTAACATAGCATAGGGTTCAAACGAGTGTCGATCCTCCAGGAACAAGTATGCATTAATCACTTTTCTTTCATTGTTTAACCGACTCAATAAAGTGAAAAAGAAATAAAAAGGAAAATAAACTCAAATAAAATAAATATATATACATGTCAAGGATTGAGAAGTATGTAACTCAAATCATTATTTTGACAATCATGATCTTAAAGTACCTAATCATTATCATAACTAATTATTCTCTTGGCATCATGAAGGATTAAGGTAGATTCATTTCTTTGTCCAATCCATGAATCCCTATCTTCTAGACAAACGAGTATCACATATCTTGTTTCAACTAATTCACCTAAAAGATGCATTAATCACAGTCCTTGATTAAATTTCCATTCTTGGCAAATTTACACATGAAATTAACTAATGAATCCATATCCTGGCAGATATCAATTAATATTTAATTACTTTGTCCCTACTCTTAACCCATTTGTCCAAGTAAGTTAAAAGCTAACAAATGTGAAACTAATGAATTGAAACTACCATCAACCCATTTGTCCAAGCAAGTTAATGGAAAGAAACAATCAATCAATCTCGTAATAAGCACAAGGAATTAAATACCAAGAATAACAATCAATTAATCAAAAGATCAAATAACTCTCAAAATCATGACTATCTAAAACAATGTCAAATTACAATAAAATAATTAATACATCATTGTTAAGAGAAAGAAAACACTCATAGATAAGCCTCTTTCTTCTTCTTTTGAAGACCTTCTTGCACAACCCTCCTTGAATTGAAGAATTCCTCCTTTGATTGAGTGATTTTCTATGATAATCAATGAATTCTCCCATTTTCCCTTGTGTTTTCCATCTATTTATAGGCTTCAGAAGTGCCTAAACTCGGTGTAATGTTCTTGGCCGAGTAGAAGTTGAAAAATACTAAAACTCCACAGATTACCAAAAACCACATAGAAAAATCACAATCCTGTCTTTTCCTCATAGCATAGCCGGCGTCGCCTTGCCTCCCGGAGCCGGCGCCGGTTCTATTTTGGTTCTCCACTCGTTCGCTGATTTTTTTTTTTGAATTTTGCACAATGTAGTCCAGCATGTAGCAGGCACCAGTTCCACTTTGTTCCGCTCTGTTTTGACAAATTTTCGTCGCCTCGAAGTTCATATCATTAGTGCATGGCCGGCGCCGGCTCCAAGAGTGGAAGCATAATATTAGAAATAGATAAATTATAGTGAAAGCATAATATTAGAAATAGATAAAATAGGAACTTTAATTAGAACATTATTACACCAGAAAGATAAAGAAATAATTACAGAAGCTGAAAAGATATAGACATGGAAAAACAATTTATAACTTTAAAACCAGAAATAACAGAGATTAAACCAGAATATAATCCTAATATTTCAGATATTTCTAGTACAAGTACAAATCCTTCTCAAGTTTTTGATAAACCTATTAGAGGATATGCAAGATTGAGTTCTGTTATGCAACATCAAACAAATAAATTTACACCTTTGAAAAAATATAAGAGTTGAACCTATTAATCTATTTAGAATATACTTGGATATAGATTGTGTTGTTAATGTTGAGGAAGCAATAGATAAGTGGGAAACTGCTATGAGGATAGCTGTTACTGTTAAGAAATTAGACAAAGAATCTATAAGACATTTTATACCAAGAAGTTTACTTACTAGTGCACATAGATATTGGCAAAACCTTTCTGAGGAAGTACTGCTTACTGTATTTGATACTGATGAGAATATTGCTAATGTTATCACAAGAGCAACAGAAGTATTAAAACTTGAATTTCTAGGAGAAGGAAATTTCTTTAAAGATCCACCAACCACACAAAAATATTTAATTGCTTTATAACAATTACAACTTTGTGACATGTGTGAAATTGATATATATATATATATATATATATATCGTGTGTGTGTGTGTGTGTGTGTGTGTATTTCAAGATTATTATTATCATATTTATAATCAAGTTCCTAATACACAAACATATTGACCCTTATTTTTTACAAAAATACCAGACCCATGGGGACAAAAATTAATAGATAAATATAAATTAGGAGATAATGATATATTAGGAAAAAGAATTGCCCATTGTCGAGATAAATTAAGTGAATGGTGTGGAGATGCCATCCTAGCAAAATTAACTAGAGGATTAAGGAAAAATATTTCTTTATGTTGTGATAAACCAAAATTACCATTAATGATAGGATGTGATAGTTCATACTATTATAATAAAGTAAAAAGAAAATATAAGAAAAGAAAAGAATATAAAAATAGATATTTTAAGAAAAGAAAAAATAGATATTATAAAAAGAAAAAGTATAAAAGTCCTAAAAAAACCAACCTTTAAAAGAAGAAAGAAAATTGTAAAAAAGAATGTCAATGTTATTATTGTAAGGAATTAGGACATTATGCAAATAGGTGTCCTAAAAAGTTTGATAAAAATAAAAAGAAAATAGAAATTGATGAAGATATTCAAAAAATGATTAAAGAAGGAGAATTTATTCAAATAGATAACGATTGAAGAATTAAGTATGGATGAAAGTATTTTTATCTTAACCGATACATAATACACTGAAACATATGAAGATGAGTAATAATACAGAAATAATAGAAATAAATCTAGTAATACATAAAGAAGAAGAATCTTCAGTAGAATATAATAAAGAAATATTGATAGAAGAAAACTAAAATAGATACAATAAGAAAACTTTTCATTAACAAATTATTCAGAATTTCATGTTAATATATTAGAAAGATTACGTATAAAACCTAGAAAACATCATTTATATTATGGATTAAATATACAAGAAAGAGCATTAGAAATGTCTTTAACAAATAATAAAGGCATTATACCTTTATTAACAAAAAAGAATATTGAAGATAATAAACAAAAATTAAAGCCAGAAATTAGAAATAGTCTTGGATGGATATATATATATATATATATATATATATATATATGAATAATTCAAATAATTATAAAAGTAACTTTTAAAGAAGGATTAAATACCCCTATAGATTTAGCAATAATGGATAATAGAATTCGAAATAAAGAGGATGCATGCTTAGAAATTTTAAGAGGAAATCTTCAATATGGAAAATTAAAACTCAATATTTATCCTAGAATAGCTTATAATATTAAAGACAAAGATTTTTATAAAACATTGAGTTTAATTCAAAATTTTAAAAGAAATATTTTTCTATCTATATAATAGACCTTATTCAATCACATATGCAATTGCATATGCAATCTCTAATACATATCATTCTGACTATTTTAGTATAAAAGATACAATAGATTATCCTTATTTATTTAATGATGTTTGTCAAGTTCAAGTTGCTAGTTTAGCAATCATAGAAGAAATAGATTCAACACCATTAAATTTAGATTTACAAGAAAAACCTTTAATAACTAGAAATTATTTACCACTTAGATTATCTTTCACAAATACACATGTGATTAGCAATCCAATGAATAGAACAAATAGTGGAATTATTATGCCAAAAAATTATGAATTAAGTAATTATAAAATAAAAGGGAAATATTTTGATGGAATACAATTTAAATTTGTCAATATTCTAATAGATACTGGAGCAAATGGAAATTATATCAGGCATAAACTTTGTAGTCAACTGCAAAAATTCCAATTAGATAATCCACATCAATATACAAATTTTAATGGAGAAGTACATGAGAATAAGGAGATCATAGAAACATTATTAAAATTTGGAATAGAAATAATTAATATAAGATTACTTATAGAAAATGAATGAATGAGCGATACTTTAGAAATTATGTTAGGAACTACTTTATTTGAAATAGTAAAGCCATATCAGGTAACATCCTATGGATTAAAAATAACATATAATGGAAAATTGATATATATACCAAAATGACAAGTCCTTATAGTATTTATATTCCTATGGGAATTACTTATAAAGTTTATAACGAAGAATATTTTGTTGCATACATAGATAGTGGATCAGGATATTATTTATGTAAAGCAGATTGTTTTTCAAGAGAATACCATCAAACTTTAAAGCCTATTAAAGGAAAGGATATATCTAATAATCTTATTGAAATTTCATCAGGAATAGATCAACCATATAAATATATATATATATATATATATAACTATTTTAATATATTAATTTATATATACATATATAAACACACACACACACACACACACACACACACAGACATATATAAATATAGCATATAAATATATATTAATATATATATATATACACACTATTTTAATATATCAATTTATATATACACATACATATATATATACATACATATAATATATATATATATATATATATATATATATACATGTGTGTAACATTTACACACATATATATAGTGAAAATATTATTTTTAATATATATAAGTATATATACATATATGCATATATGTATATATTTATTAATACATGTATACATATATATATATATTTATATGTTCATATATACATATATATGTATATTCAAAAATATATTTACACTATATTCATATACACACAAAAATATCTATTAAAGATTACAAAGCAAAAATGCTTTGCTGCATACATAGATAGTGGATTAGGATGATGTTTATGTAAAGCAAATTGTTTTCCACAAGAATATCATCAATCTTTAAAACCTATTAAGGGAAAAGATATTTCTAATAATCTTATTGAAATTTCTTCAGGAATGGAACAACCCATAATTTTATTAAGACCATTTCTTATTAACAGTCCTCCATTTTACTCTTATAATACTGGATTAGATATTTTACTTTGTAATAAATTTTTACAGTTACTTCATAAAGATATTTTTGATGCAATTGCTTACCAGATACATTTCTATTAATAGAGCAAATAGTGGAATTATTATACCAAAAAATTATGAATTAAGTAATTATAAAATAAAAAGAGAATATTTTGATGAAATACAATTTAAATTTGTCAATATTCTAATAGATACTAGAGCAAATAGAAATTATATCATGCATAAACTTTGCAGTCAACTGCAAAAATTCCAATTAGATAATCCACATCAATATACAAATTTTAATGGAGAAGTACATGAGAATAAGGAGATCGTAGAAACATCATTAAAATTTGGAATAGAAATAATTAATATAAGATTACTTATAGAAAATGAAGGAATGAATGATACTTTAGAAATTAAGTTAGGAACTACATTTCTTGAAATGGTAAAGCCATATCAGATAACATCCTATGGATTAAATATAACATATAATGGAAAATTAATATATCTACCAAAATGACAAGTCCATATAGTATTTATATTCCTATTGGAATTACTTATAAAGATTATAAAGAAGAATACTTTGTTTCATACATAAATAGTGAATCAGAAAAACTCTTTCAAATCAAGTAAAACAAGTAACCCATTGCACTAATAGATTCAATTCTCTAGTACAATGAATGAAGAGATAGCCAAACATTGGAATATGTTTACATTTCTTTTCAATGGTATAAACAACTATTTTAATGGTATACTGTTTCGTACTGATAGTTGTTATAATACCATACTTACTAATAGTTATAGTTGTCAAATCTCAAATCCATAGTATGTCGGATAAGGAAAACTCTTTTAAATTGGATGAAACAAGTAACCCACTGCACTGATATGGTCAATTCACCAGTACAATGGATGGAGAGATACTAAAACATTGGAATATCTTTACATTTCTTTTGAATGGTATCAACAACTATTCTAATACTTTCTCCTAATGATAGTTAAACTAATGCCTCAGAAGTTTAAGATTTTTGTTTTCTATCTTTTGCCAATGTACTATAGCCATGAAATTCTTAATTGATAGTTTCACTGTGGAATTTGGAGTGCTTGCTTTTTGTTGCTGCCTTATAGTAAATGAAATAGTCAAATGTGGAAGGAAATTGTTATAGTCTAATGTTGTTTGATGGGATTATGCATCTATGACTCTTGTAATTCTAGAAATGCAGCATGAGTAAAAATTGTACAAGAACTTATCTATGCCTCATTTGTTCTTTTATAACAAGAACAGACTGAATGGATCATGGAAAAACATCAAAGAAAAACGTAGCGGAAAATTTTCAGTTTTTCTAGGAGAAAGTACTTACTTTTTCTTCCTAGTCGAGATGAACCAACGAGGGGACATGTTGCACTAGAACTTCTTGCATTGGAAGGGGAGAAAGAGATGCCTGTTGTTCAACTGAAATTCCCTCCAATTTCCTACTCCTACGTATCAAAGGTTTTTCTTTTCATTTTCCGGAATATGACTCTACCTTACTCTTGGCATTAGCTTGGTGAGAGCTCCTTCTTGGATAACCAAACCACTCTTCTAGGGAGAAAGAAGAGAAGAGGGGGGAAAGAACCAGAGAGGGAAAAGTTGGGATGGCACACCAAAGAGAAAGAACCCCAAAAATTGCGTTGTTTTTTTTCTTTCTTTTTTCTGCCCCTTATTTTCGGCCAGCCTAGGGCTTCTATATGCCTTAATGGCCAAAAATCATCAAGCTCTAATGGGCTTGATGTTATGCTCAAAAATCAAGCCAAGATTGCCCTAATCCTCTTAATTAATTAATTATCTTTTCTGAGCCTCATTAAATATCTAAGACTAATTAACTAATTCTAATTGGACTCTTAATATATGTCAACATATAGCAACCTAATTAATTAATTTATTCCAGCCTAATTCTCTTAATTAATTAATTAATTATCTTTTCTGGGCCTCATTAAAACCCCAAGATTAATTAATTAATTCTAATTGGACTCTTAGAATAAATTTTATTTCTCTTCCAAATAATTATCCATTAAGCCTAGATTGTGTCTAAATAACACAAAGGTAACTTGAGCTACTCCAGGAGACCAAGAGACATATTATTCATGGTTACTAAAATGATCAAAATGCCCTCACTATTAAATAGCCACATTTTAACATTTTAAATATTTTCAATTATCATCGTATGAAAATATTGACCCCAAGAGTAATATTGCTTAAAATAATGTCTCTGACCTATAGGTGAAATGATGAAAATACCCCTCTATGTAACACCCATCAATTAAACAAGATAAATGTACTAACACCCATCTCAAAAACATCTACCATCTACCGTCCTTAGATCTCTAGTTCGATAATCCATGACTTTGTCTTTAATATTATAAGCTATTCTAGGATAAATATTGAAGATTTCCTCTTAAAATTCCTAAGCATGCCTCCTCTTTATTTCGAATTCTATTATCCAATATTGCTAAATCTATAGGGGCATTTAATCCTTCTTTAAAAGTTACTTTTATAATTATCTGAATTACTCCTATATATATATATATATCCATCCAAGACTATTTCTAATTTTTTGCTTTAATTTTTGTATATTATCGTCAATATTCTTTTTTGTTAATAAAGGTATAATGCCTTTATTATTTGTTAAAGACATTTCTAGTGCTCTTTCTTGAATATTTAATCCATAATATAAATGATATTTTCTAGGTTTTATACCTAATATTTCTAATATATTAACATGAAATTCTGAATAATTTGTTAATGAAAAGTTTTCTTATTGTATCTGTTTTAGTTGTCTCTTATCTGTTAGTATTTCTTTATTATATTCTCCTGAAGATTCTTCTTTTTTATCTATTACTGGATTTATTTCTATTATTTCTATATTATTACTCATCTTCATATGTTTTAGTGTACTAAGTATTGGTTAAGATAAAAATACTTTCATCCGTACTTATTCTTCAATCATTATCTATTTGAATAAATTCTCCTTCTTCAATCATTTTTTGAATATCTTCATCAATTTCTATTTTCTTTTTATTTTTATCAAACTTTTTAGGACACCTATTTGCATAATGTCCTAATTTCTTACAATAATAACATTGACATTCTTTTTTACAATTTTCTTTCTTCTTTTAAAGGTTGGTTTTTTAGGACTTTTATACTTTTTCTTTTTATAATATCTAGTTTTTCTTTTCTTAAAATATCTATTTTTATATTCTTTTCTTTTCTTTTTACTTCATTATAATAATATGTGTTGGGATGTATTCCCTCTTAGACTAGGTTTTTAATGTAAAAATCGAATATTTTAATAAAAGAATTTGTTTTCAAAAATTGTTTGTGAATTTACAATTTTATTTATGCACAATTACGTTTGAAAAAAAACCCATTCTGTTTAAGTAAGTGGCCATGTGAATGGGGGTCTTTCACAATAAGGTATGGATCACGGGTTACTTAACACGTAAACATTCGTTCTTAACAGATTGATGAGAATGAGAATCTCATTATGTCTAGTTTATTATGTTGTGAATTCTAAATGGAGAATGGCTTACTTTTAGCCAGTGAGTAGTCCACTCACTTCATGACATAAGCGTATTTCGAATACGTAGAATAGGACCTGTAGTAGTGGTTTCTAAAAATACTATATGATAAAAACCTAGATTACTACCGCTATAGTATGGACTAGTACTCAACGACTTGAGTATGAGTTGGTGATCTGACGAAGCTGGAAGCATATACTTTGATATGCTATAGTTGAGGTTCTATCATAGGGCTAATATACTTGCATGTTGGGTATGTGTGACTAGTTAGTTAAGACAAACTTGTACAAAGATAGTTTCTATACTATATCGCCCATGTGATTGTCTGAATGATCTAAATATCCAGGGCCCTGGGAAACATAACTTAGATGTTTGCTTTAGGGTAGCTCCCTTGGAAAGCAGAAACAATCTAAGAAGTCGTAGATCATTGGACTAGAGGCCTAAGGATGGTAGATGTCATTTAGAGAGGTGTTAGTACACTTCTTCCTCTCTGAATGTACGGCGATATATAGAGGGGTACTTTAGTCATTACATATGTAGGTCGGAAACTTTGCTAACGCAGCACTCTCCTTGGGGTTAATATTTCCTTATGGTGACATTAGAAAATATTTAAAATATAAAATATAGCTATTTATATGGCAATGGTATTTTGTTCATTTTAGTAGCCAAGGCGGTGTATCTTTTGGTCCTCAGTATAGACCGTAAGTTCTAATTAAATACGGGCTAAGGAATTGATCTTAAATTAAATGGAATTTGTTTTATTTAAGTAGCCTGATTTAATTATTGAATTAGAATAAAATAAAGGTCCATGGAGAGAGAATTAATTTAATTAGTTTAGTGGGTTAATTAATTATTTAGGGCTTTGGCCTAGTTTGAATAATTAAAGATTAACCTGGGACTAAACTAATATAGGCTTATTAATTGGACTAGTTTATTTAGACTGAAAAATTAATTAATAATTGGGCCATTAGGGTGGTTCTAATTAGAATAATTAATTAAACCCAAAAGGTTAAATTAAGAGTCTAATGACCCAGTCCAGTTTAACCTAGGGTTTTATTTAGGTTAAACGGGAGGATTGAAAACAACGTTGTTGTCAGAACATACGCACTTTAAGGCGGCTTCTTCTCTGTGAAAAGCCAGACGTCTCTCTCTCTATCTCTCTCTCTTTCCAGAAAGAAGGTTCATTAGTCTGTAGTTGTTCACCAAACAGATTCAGGCATGCCATATACTGGAAGATCGAGGGATTGGCATTCACCTACATGCAAAGACGGAGTAGGAGACTTATAGGAATCGCACCAGAGGCTTCCACCAGAACACCTACCCCAGTTGTGCACGTTCCGATCCAGCCAACTCTTAGAACAAGGAAAAGAGGTAAACAATTTTTTAACCTTGGAGTCCCGCCAGAGCACAACCGGCGCCAGCTAGGGCTGCCGGAGCCGGCGCCGACTCTGATTGGGATTCCCCTATTCTTATATTTTTTTTTTTTAGTTTTGATTTTCGCTTCCACTGCGTGCCCTGTGTTTTTCGTTTCCTATGCCTTTCAATTGGTATCAGAGCATGAAGGTTTTGTGAAAATATAAGAAGCATGCATCTAGATAAATAAAACTGGACACATATGTGTGATTAAAATTGTGATCCTTCGCTGTTTATGGTATGAATAGATTCTCTGTTAAACCTCGCGGGTGGAGGTATCGGAGATTTGTAATTTACTGTTTTTCTTAGCAAATCGCGTAAGCCTAATATTTATGGGTATAGGTGATTGTTGGTTTTGGTTGATTTCATTGTATTTGGTTTGAAATCGAAGAGCCATCGAAGCCGGAAGCTGTGCAGAAAAACAGGGAAGGTTCGCAAAAAAAAAAACTGCAGGATTAGGCGTCCAGACCGTAACCGGCGCCAGCTTGGGGTGCTGGAATTGGCACCGACTAGGGTCTGGAAGGCCAGTCCGAGCGCTGGTTTCTTGTGGGTCCTGGTTCTGTAAGGCGGGTGCAGTGGACCACAGTGCAGATGGGTGCATGATCCAGTGTGGCGGGTGCAGTAGACCAAGGAGAAATTTTTTATTTTTTCCTTGTAATTTTTCTTGTGTTTTCTTTTGGTTTTGGGGTCCATACCACGTGAACTTAATATTTTGCAATAGTTAATATTCAAGGAATATTTTTGCATGAAAAATATTAGTAAGGGATTTTTGAATTAAACAAAACCATTAATTAATTAATTAATGTGTTTAATTCTATTATCTAGGCACTTAGGTTTAAAAATAAAAGAGCATGAAAACGTCTACTATTTTCTAGCATGCTATTTATTTTTGGTACTTATGTGCACGTTTTCTCAAAGACTAAAGTCTTTGGGAATTTTTTTGACAAGGAAAACATTTTTTCTACAAATTAAATGGTTATTTTAACTTGAACAAAAATTAATCCTTAGCTATTTTCTCAAAGGATTTAATCCTTGATATAGAAAATATATTAGATTTAGATATTTTTGTAAGGTTAAAATAGAAAGCCATTTTGTTTTAATTTGGCACAAGAAAAATAGTTTTGTCAAATAAACTTGAGACCAAAGTCTCATGAAAGTTTTAATTGGAAATTTTTTGAAATTATTAAGTTTTTAACTTAAATAAAATTAGTCCTTAGGAAAAACTCCCAAAGGATGTAAGTCTTGACATAAAGATTTTTTATGGATTTAGACATTTTATTTTTTAGTTAAGGGAAACCTTAATGGAAATTTTCAAAAGGATATTTTTCAGAAAACCCTTGTTTTATAAGACTAAGTGGGAGAGGGGTTCCAACGGCCCCACGGCTTCCATCACAATCCTCATTAGAGATCTTTGGTCCCTTCGTGTCACCCTGGGAGTGAACTCGTATAGGATAGGGATACTACAAGGATCTAGATCTAATGGAGGGATGTAATTAATAACCCGGGGCACATACTATAATTGGCCAGTCCCTCATTAGAGGTCATAGTGCGAGATATGTCCATAGGAAATGAGAGGAAACGGCCATCCCCTTGATAAAGTTATCTTCTAGATCATTACCTAGAAGGAAAATTAATTTGTGGTGGTTAACACACTTAGCTTAGGAAACTGTTAATCTTCCCAAGAATCTATGTCAGTTTTCCTAAGAGCCAAATTGATTATTATCAGTTTTGATAATAAGGATAAAGTGCACGTATTTGCTTTGTTTTCACGAACTGAATCTTTTTTCTTTTATTTTTTTCGACTTTTCAGAAATGGTGGGAGGTTCTTTTAGTCCATTGGCCGTTATTCTCCGAGAGAATAAGCTAACGGGACCAAACTATTTGGACTGGAAAAGGAACTTAGACATAATACTCATAGTGGAAGAGTATAAGTATGTCCTTTATGAAACTTGCCCTGCTATCGGGGAGGGTTTCATCGCCGAGGAGCTTGAGGCTGAGAAGGCATGGAAGAAGGCCGACGAGATGGCTCGTTGTTACATGTTGGCCTCCATGTCTAATAAGCTCCAGTCTAAACATGAGCATATAACCACTGCGTATGATATAACTCAATCATTAGCCACAATATTCGCAGAAAAGAGCTGGCCCGCAAGACAGGAGGCTCTTCGAACCATCATTAACACTAAGATGATTGAGGGAGCATCAGTCAGAGAGCATATGCTCAAGATTATTGCTACTTTCAAGGAGGCAGAAATCTTAGGGGCTATCATTGATCCTGAGAGTCAAGTGGACATGGTTCTCGAATATCTATCGGGTTCCTTTACTCAGCTCAAGTTAAAATATAACAAGAACAAGTTGAACATGGGTTTGACTGAGTTGATGAAGGAGCTCCAGATGGTAGAGAAGGTCATGAAGCCATAATCTAAGGCTATGATTGCTAAGGCTTCATCTTCTAGAATTGGGTCCAAGCCTATGAAGTTCAAGAAGAAGAAGGGGAACACAGTGGGCCAGCCTAAGACTCATTCCAAAGACAAACCCAAGGGCAAGTGCTTCAAGTGTGGACTGAAGGGACATTGGAAAAAGAAGTGTCCAGATCTTCAAGCCAAGAAAAACCCCACAGGTAATATTTTTTATCTAGAGTCTATATCAATGGTTGGATCAACTTCTACTTAGATTATTGATTCAAGAGCCACTAATCACATTTGTAACTCCTTGTAGGAGTTTAGAAAGATTGGAAGACTCCAAAAGAGCGAACATGGACTACGTGTGGGAAATAGAGCACAAATTTGGACCCTTGCAGTGAGAGAGCTGGATCTTTATTTGATTGTAATAGAATAGTGGTTTTGAAAGATATTTTATATGTACCTGCATTTAGACAGAATTTAATTTCGGTTGCGAAACTAATAAATTAAGGATATTCTATATCTTTCTATTATGGTATTTCTATCAGTAGAGATGGAGAAATTTTATGTACTAAGCACATGTATGGAAATCTATTTTTCTTAAACCCTATTAACAATCAATTGAATAACGCTCGATCTGAACCTTTAACAAATAAGAGAAAGACCAATATCAATGACTCTTATCTTTGGCATCTATAGTTGGATCATATCAACTCAACTAGGATTCAGAGTTTGATCCATGATGGGCCCTTGGGCTTATTGAGATTGGAAAATTGGTCTCAGTATGAGTCCTGCATGATAGGAAAGATGACCAAAAGGTCATTTGCCCCTAAGGCGGATAGAGCCAATGAGGTATTGAGTCTTGTTCACACTGACGTGTGTGGTCCCCTGTCTACACCAGTTAGAGGAGGTTTTGAGTACTTTATCACTTTCACGAATGATTGTACAAGGTTTGGTTACGTTTACCTGATGAGACACAAGTCTGACTCTTTTGACAAGTTCAAAGAGTTTAAGGCTGAAGTGGAGTGTCGAATAGGTAAATTGATCAAGACCTTCCGATCAGATCGTGGTAAAGAGTACCTCCTTGGTGAATTCAAGGACTACATGGTACATCATGAGATAGTATCCCAACTTTCTGCGCCGGGAGCACCCCAGCAGATCGGAGTAATTGAGAGAAGGAACAGGAATGGTCCGAAGCCTGATGTCTCATACTACTATTCCAGTATCTTTTTGGGGATATGCCCTGGAAACAGCGATATATATTTTGGACTTGGTGCCTTCCAAGTCAGTACCTAGGACTCCCTATGAGATGCGGACTGGGCGTAAGCCAAGTTTGAATCATCTCAGGATATGGGGTTGTCCAACTTATGTACTGGTCAAGGGAGACATGTTGGAACCAAGATCATAACTATGCTATTTTATTGGGTATCCAAAAGGGACAAAGGATGGTTATTTTTATCATCCTAAGGAGCAGAAAGTACTGGTTAGTACCAATGCTAGATACTTAGAGGATGATTAAAATACTTCCACGAAAGGTTCAACTAGGTTGAAACTGGAGGAAAAGTTATCTTCGGAAGCAACTTCTTCTGACCCAATTGTGGAACAAGAAGAGGTACAGCCTCATGACGAGGCTCCATATGTACAGGCTCAAGAGCCTGTACATATGGAGCCTCGTCATAGTGGGAAAGTGTCTAGGGTTCTAGAGAGATGGACTGGAGAAGCTTTCGAGCTGGTTTCCGACCATCAAGAACAAGACCCCACTAGATACGAGGAGGCTATTGCTGATGCCGATGCAAATCCATGGCATGAAGCAATGAAAGCTAAGATTGAGTTGATGCGTTTAAACTTGGGTATAAAAATCATACAAAATTAAGCACATTCCCTATCAAGTTCAAATTAAAATGTTAAACCTAAATCACACATATGAGCAAGCGTACTCATCATTAACTGAGTATAGGGTTAAAACAAGTGTCGATCCTCAAGGAACAAGAAGACATTAATTAACCTTCTTTCATTGTTTAACCGACTCGATAAAGTGAAAAACAAATAAAAAAATTAAAAAGAAAATAAAAATATGTATATGTCAAGGATGTAGATTTATGCAACTCAAGCCATTGTTCAGACAAACATGATATTAAAGAACTTAACCATTATCATAACCAATCATTCTCTTAGCACCATGAAGGATGAAGGTAGACTCACTTTGATGGTCAATCCATGAAATCACTATCTTCTAGATAAATTAGAATCACTTGATCCGTCTCAACTAATTCATCCAAAAGACGCATTAAACACAATCCTTAATTAAATTCCCTTGGTCTGGCGAATTTAGAACATGAAATTAATCAATGAACCCTTGGTCTCGGAAGACATCAATTAATCTTCAATTACCAGTTCTTAAATAATTAATCCCCTTTGGTCCAGCAAGTCAATTGCCAAAAAAATATGAAACTAAAAAATCGAAACGCCCATCAACCCCCTTTGGTCTAGCAAATCAATGGATAGAATCAACTAACTAATCTCGTAATAAGCATAAGTAATTGAATATCAAGAATAATAACCAATTAATCAAAAGATCAAATAACTCTAGAAATCATGAATATCTAAAACAATGTTGAACTACAATAAAATAATTAACATATCATTGTTCAAGAAAAAAAAAAACAAGGTAAAAGAAAGAACTTATAGACAAGCCTCATTCTTCTTCCTTTGAAAACCTTCTTGTACAACCCTCCTTGAACTTTGAAGAATTCTTCTTAGACTGAGTGATTTTCTATGACAATCAATGAATTCTCCTCTTTTCCTTTGTATTTTCCATCTATTTATAGGCTTAAGAGGTGCCTAAACTCGTAGGTATAAAGTTCTTGGCCGAGTAGAAGTTGGAAGAAGCTAAAACTCTTCAGATTTCCAAAAACGCGTAAAAAGATCGCAGCACCGCCTCAGGGATAGACCATAGCCGGCGCTGCCTTGGTCCTTCGGAGCTAGTGCCGCCTTGGTTCTGTTTCTCCACTCGTCCGCCAATTTTTCTCTGAATTGTGCGCATACGTTCAAGAGTGCAGCCGGTGTCGATTCCAACCTTGCAGCCGGTGCCACCTCTGCTCTGCTTCGCAACGGTTTTGCATTGTTTTACCCAAAATCCTGAAGTAATGACCAAAATACCTTTTCAAGGGTAAAATCTCAAATATGAAAGAATATAACCAGTTATTTCACAAAATGTATTACAAAAGAGCCTCAAATAACTAAGCAAAGTATAACCAATTTAGCTCCTATCACATTCCCCCACACTTAACTCTTTGCTTGTCTTCAAGCAAAGTATCAAGAACAAGTAGGAAAAACACAAGGTTTTAATCACTCAATCAATTCCACAACCATATCTTCAATGCTTTCTTTATTCATGAACATGAAACATATGATACTAAATCGTTCACAGCCAATGTAAGACTTGTGTAGTGACAAATGACTTAGTAGAACCATCTCAATACTTTACAATATTCTCAAACCATTGGAAATAAGTTAGTTCAAAAAGAGTATGCATTCCATATGCTTACTTTTCATACACTCTCTCCACTAATCCGAGACATATCATGATTCTACTTAGATCAAGTAAGACTTTTAAGTTTGTAATGTAAGGCTAAAGATTTGTAATGTGGCTTAGCAAACGAAAGATATAGGAACATCAAAAGTCAAAGAAGAACTGAGAGTAAGCAAGAAAAGGATAACCAAAATAAACATATAATTCTCAACTCTTCTTGCTCTCCTATTCCATGAATCAATCAAACCATAACCTTATATAACAACCCTTATGTATTTCAAGTAAATCCTGCATTTTTCTTCTTCTTCTTTCAACTCTTCTCATCATCAACTCTTTTCCTCACAAGATCACTCAATTTTTCCAACAATGGTGTCAAGTGCTTTATATGAACTTACTTTTACAATTTACACACCATCCCTTTTGTGATCTTTTCCATTCTTTTTTTCCACTGCTTTTTCAATTCTCTCTCATTTTCTTTTCACTGCTACTGTTCTTTTCTTTTTCACTCACTTTTCTTTCTAGCAGCTTGTTGTTTTCTCTTTTTACTTCATCTCTTTTCTTTTCTTCTTTCTCATCTTTTTTAGCTCACCATTATTTTCTTTCTCAATTTTTTTCAACTTCTTCCTTCCATTCCACTTCCTTTCTTTTCCTAGCTCCACTTGTAATTGATCCATGATTGAGAGTAACAAGTCATGATCTCCATCCCTGCGTTTTTTCCAACATACATATACTTTCATCCTTTAAGAGTATAAAGATTTGGAAATTATACAAACTCTCAGCACAAGGTATGGACAAAATATCGTGATGGGTTTTAAAGAAAAAAATCACCAATTTAGGCTCAAAATAGGCACTAGGGATAATATAATAATAGGTAAGCTTGAAAAGCTCAAACTATCCAAAGAAGGCCTATTATCGTCATCCCTAAGTTAAATCATGAATGTCTTTCTTATTTTGCCTTTAGAGGTATTCAAGTAAGTTCTAGAATGTTCCATGAATTTTAGAGAAAAACAGGTTTAAGAATAATGCACAGCATTTGATCAAGAACTACTTTGTCCAAGTGAGTGCAAAAAGTCATGCACTAAAAAAAATACAACTTGAAATTGAAAAATTTTGAAAATTTTGAAAAATCCCGCATGCAAGAATATGTATAGAAGAATTGTCAATCAAACCACTCCCCCACACTTAAACTGAACATTGTCCTCAATGGCCAAATAAATATAACCAAAACAACCAATACCAAACCCGTCCCTATAATGAGAAAAAATCAATTCTATCAATTTAACCGTAGGACTTAAATAAAAATCATACATTTAGGCTCTTATATACATGGGCAAGTAAAAGATGCAAGCTTTTTTCAAAAATTTACTCCCTTTGCTTGTGGATTGAATGTGCTATTGTTGTGAAAAAGCAAAGCTTTTGATGTGTTTGATCCGTATGGTCAATAAAAAAAGAAGGTAAGAGATGTTATGGAAGTGTTTGGAAGTTGAAAAATCAAACTTTGGACACTAATATATGTGAAGCCAGCACGGGCTTAAGAGATTTTGCGAGGGAGAAGGGAGGTATTGAAGCAAAAGTGGCCAAAATGGCCTTTTAATGATGTTCCTCCCGACAAGAACCGGCACCGGCCCAGCTCTGTTCTGTCTGGTTCAATTTTTTTTTTCAACATGCAAAAACACACAGATGCTGAATGAAAAATACTATAAATTAAAAATTGTCCTCAACACAAAATAAAAAGTAAAGAAAAGAGAGAAGAACTACTTCAAGGTTTTCCACGGTTGTGATCCCATGGATTTTCTTTCGTATTCCTCGGTAGTGTTCCTGCTTGACGATCCCCCATGAGTTTGGCTAGTTGACCAATCTGGTTTTCTAAATTGCGCATGGAAGCCTCTAGGTTCCTTGTTGTCGCATCGACTCCTTGGAATTTAGCCTCCGTGGTACTTACCAATTGGCCAATCAATTCTTCCAATGGCAGTTTTTGAGGTGCTGCCGTGGTGTTTATGGAGTTTGGATTTCTTTAGGTACCTCCAAAATTGAAAGAACTTTTCCTAGATGGTTTCTCATTGCTCCAAGAGAAATTAGGGTGATTTCTCCAGCCAGGATTATGATGGTTAATGCAGAACAGGGAGCCATGGACGGAAAAAAACAGAGACAAAAAAAAAAAAATTAAACGCGAGCCATAAAGGCCATGCGGAAGCGTGAAGATCATACATTTGCGTTCCTTAACCCTCCTAGGTTGCGTAGGAACAGATTGAACGGCTGGAATTGCCTCGCTTTGCACAGTTGAAGGAGCTTCCGGTTGAACACCCGCTAGCCTTCGACTTCGTCTTGTTTGCATTAACGCTTAGCTCTCTAGCTCTCGGGATATTCCTCAGTCTAACCTCTAGTCGGTGAACACTATGGTGAAGAGGAAGTGTCTCAATTCTCCTTGGTTCATTCGCTATTGGTTTGCAAAGAACAAGGAAAAAACAAGAAGAATGAGAGAGCCTTTGTGAGCGAGAGAGACTCACGTGAGTCTTGTTGCTTAGGAAAAGGAAAATCATTAGGGTTTTTCTTTTCAAAGAGTTGTTTATACTTTGCCAAAATTAGGTCTCTCAATCTCTGATAAACATCTCCCCGGGATTTCAAAACACCCGGATGTTATCCTGAGAAACAGTTTGGCCTAATCTTAAACTCCTCTTAACCGTATCTGGAAAAAACCCTAAGGTCCAAGCTATTGGGCCAGATAAATATTTATTATTTTTCTTGGACCCAAAAGGCCCAAAATAATAAATATTAATTATTTATTTTCTGGGCTTACATAAGTAACCCAATAAATAATTAATGAGCCCAAATGAACCATAATAATTAATCTTTAATTATTTATTTCTTGGGCCTACATAAATAACCCAATAAATAATTAAACATTAATTATTTCCCCTAGTTTAAGCCAGGTTAATTTCTTAATTATTCATACTGGACCTAGGCCCTGAATAATTAATTAACCAAATAAACTAGATAATTAATTTCTCTCAACTCCTATTTTATTTATTTATTTATTCATTTTATTCCGATCCAATAATAAATTAGACTTCCCGAATAAAATAAAATAAAACAAAATAAAATAAAATCCTCTTCAACCGAGACCAATTCCTCAACCCAAAAATAGTTAGGACTTACGGGCTATTCAGAGGACCAAAAGACACATCGCCTTGGTCGCTAAAATGACCAAAATACCCCTGCTATATAAATAGCTGTATTTTGCATTTTAAATATTTTCTAATATCACCATAAGGAAATATTGACCCCAAGGACAATGCTTGCATTCGCAAAGTCTCCGACCTACAGGTGAAATGACTAAAATACCCCTCTACACATCGCCGTACATTTAGAGAGGAAGAAGTGTACTAACACCCCTCTAAATGACATCTACCATCCTTAGGCTTCTAGTCCAATAATCCACGACTTCCTGGAGTGTTTCCGCTTTCCAAGGGAGCTACCCTAAAGCAAACATCCAAGTCATGTTTCCCAGGGCCCTGGATAATTTAGACCATTCGGACAACCACAAGGGGCGATATAGTGCAGAAACTATCTTGTGTAAGTCTGTCTTAACTAACTAGTCACACATACCCAACATGCAAGTATATTGACCCTATGATAGAACCTCAACTACAGCAAATCAAAGTATATGCTTCCAGCTTCGCTAGACCACCAACTCATACTCAAGTCGTAGAGTACTAGTCCACGCTGTAGCAGTAGTAGTCTAGGTTTCTGCCATGTAGTACTTTGAGAAACCACTACTACAGGTCCTGTTCCACGTATTTGAAATACGCTTATGTCATGAAGTGAGTGGACTACCCACTGGCTAAAGGTAAGCCATTCCCCATTTGGAATTCATAACATAATAACCTAAACATGATGAGGTTCCCAGTCTCATCAATAGGTTAAGAACAAATGTTTATGTGTTAAATAACCCGTGATTCATACCTTACTGTGAAAGACCACCATTCACATGGATCACTTATTTAAACACAATGGGTCTGTTCCAAATGAAAATCGTGCACAAACAAAAAGTAAATTCACAAACAATTTCCGAAAATAAATTCTTTTATTAAATAATTCGATTTTACATCAGAAACCTAGTCTAAGAGGGCATACAATCCAACAATCTCCCACTTGCACTCTAAGACTAGGTAAGTCCATAGATGCCCACCCCTATGGCGTCTAAGTGTCTCTTGAAGACTCTCTCAGCCAAAGGCTTGGTGAATGGGTCTGCTAGATTGTTTTCTGAGGTAATATGCTCCACCACGACTTCCCGTCTCTGGATGAAATCCCGGATCAGGTGGTACTTCCTCTCGATGTGTTTCCCCTTCTTGTGGTTCCGAGGCTCCTTAGATTGCGACACTGCTCCAGTGTTGTCACAATACATCACAATCGGCCTATCCATATGTGGTACGACTCCAAGTTCTGAAAGAAACTTCATGAGCCAGACTGCTTCCTTGGACGCCTCCGAAGCTGCCACATACTCAGCTTCCATGGTTGAGTCAGCAATACAAGATTGCTTGATACTCCTCCATGAAATTGCTCCTCCAGACAAGGTGAAGACATATCCACTAGTGGATTTTCTCTCATCCTTATCCGCCTGAAAGTCTGAGTCTGTGTATCCTGTAGGAACCAAATTATCAGCCTTGTAAACCAACATATAATCTCTCGTTCCCTTGAGGTACTTGAGAATATGCTTTACAGCTTGCCAATGAACCTCCCTTGGGTTTGACTGATATCTGCTAACTAAGCCCACGACAAAGCAGATATCTGACCTAGTACACAACATGGCGTACATGAGACTTCCCACCGCCGAAGCGTAGGGAATCCTACTCATTCTGTCCTTTTCTTCTTGAGACTTAGGACAGTCCTTCGAAGAAAATGACAACCCATGTCTGCAAGGGATTAGAGCTCCCTTGCATGAGTCCATGCTGTACTTGGCCAGCATCTTGTCAATATATGTCGCTTGGGATAATCCTAACATTCTCTGCTTCCTATTTCTAAGAAGCCTAATCCCGAGAATGTAGCTGGCTTCTCCCAAGTCCTTCATACTGAATTGACTAGACAGCCAAACCTTTGTAGATGACAATGTCCCTACATCATTTCCAATGAGTAGAATGTCATCCATATACAGGACAAGAAAAACCACATTGATGCCTTCAAGTTTCTTGTACATGCATGGTTCATCTTCGTTTTGAATAAAACCATAAGACTTTACAGTCTCATCAAAACGAATGTTCCATGCTCTTGATGCCTGCTTAAGTCTATAAATGGACTTCTTAAGCTTGCAAACCATGTGTTCCTGGCCTTCAGCAATGAAGCCTTCCGGTTGGGACATATAGATGTCTTCGCTAAGATGGCCATTCAAGAATGCGTATTGACATCCATTTGCCATATCTCGTAGTCATAGTGACAGGCGATAGCAAGGAGGATGCGAATGGATTTAAGCATGGCTACCGGGGAAAAGGTTTTCTCATAGTCGATACCCTCTTTCTGAGTATACCCTTTCGCCACAAGCTTAGCTTTGAAGGTTTCCACCTTCCCATCCGCTCCTCTCTTCCTCTTGTATACCCACTTGCACCCAATGGGTTTTATCCCTTCAGGTGAAGCTACAAGATCCCAAACCTGATTGAGGTACATAGACTCAATCTCGGCTTTCATTGCTTCATGCCACAGATTTGCATCGGCATCAGCAATAGCCTCCTCGTATCTAGCGGGGTCTTGTTCCTGATGGTCGGAAACCAGCTCAAAGGCTTCTCCAGTCCATCTATCCGGAACCCTAGACACTCTCCCACTACGACGAGGCTCCATTTGTGCAGGCTCTTGAGGCTGTACCTCTTCTTGTTCCAAAATCGGGTCAGTAGAAGTTGATTCCATAGATAACTTCTCCTGAAGTTCCAACCTCGTTGAACCTTTAGTGGAAGTACTTTGATCATCTTCCAAGTATCTAGCATTGGTACTGACTAGTACCTTCTGCTCCTTAGGATGATAAAAGTAGCCTCATTTTGTCCCTTTTGGATACCCAATAAAATAGCATAATTCTGATCTTGGTTCCAACTTGTCTCCCTTGACCAGTACATAAGCTGGACACTCCCAAATCTTGAGATGATTCAGACTTGGCTTACGCCCAGTCCACATCTCATAGGGAGTCCTAGGTACTGACTTGGAAGGCACCAAGTTCAGAATATATGCCGTTGTTTCTAGGGCATATCCCCAGAAGGATACCGGAAGAGTAGCATGAGACATCATGCTTCGGACCATTTCCATCAACGTCCTGTTCCTTCTCTCAGCTACTCCGTTCTGCTGGGGGGTTCCCGGCGCAGAGAGCTGGGATACTATCCCATGATGTACCATGTAGTCCTTGAATTCACCTAGGAGGTACTCTCCACCACGATCCGATCATAAGGTTTTGATTAATTTACCTGTCCAACGCTCCACTTCAGCCTTAAACTCTTTGAACTTGTCAAAAGAGTCAGACTTGCGTCTCATCAGGTAAATGTAACCATACCTCGTACAATCATCCGTGAACGTGATGAAGTACTCAAAACCTCCCCTAGCTGGTGTAGACAATGGACCACACACATCAGTGTGAACAAGACTCAACACCTCCTTGGCTCTATCCGCCTTTGGTGTAAAAGACCTTTTGGTTATTTTTCCCATCAGGCAGGATTCACACTGAGGCCAACTTTCCAATCTCAATGAGCCCAAAGGCCCATCATGGATTAGCCTCTGAATCCTGGTTGAGTTAATATGACCCAACCTCAGGTGCCAAAGGTATGAATCATTGATATTGGTCTTTCTCTTCTTAGTTAAAGGTTCAGACATAGCGTTATTTGATTAGTTGTTAATAGGGTTTAAAAAGAACAAATTTCCATACATGTGCCCAGTACATAAAATTTCTCCATCTCTACTGATAGAAATACCAGAATGGAAAGATACGGAATATCCTTGATTAATAAGTTTTGCAAGCTGAAATCAAATTCGACGAAAACCAGGTACATATAAAATGTCTTTTAAAACCACTATCTTATTACAATAAAAAATTAGATCCAGCTCTCCCACTGCAAGGGCCCAGACTTGTGCTCCATTACCCACTCGAAGCCCATGTTCGCCCTTCTTGAGTCTTCTTATCTTCCTAAACCCCTGCAGGGAGTTACAGATATGATCAGTGGCTCTTGAATCAATAATCCAAGTGGAAGTTGATCCTACCATTGATATGGACTCTAGATAGTAAACATTACCTGTGGGGTTTTTCATGGCCTGAAGATCTAGACACTCTTTTTTCCAGTGTCCCTTCTTTCCACACTTGAAGCACTTGCCCTTTGGTTTGTCCTTGGGCTGGTTCTTGGGCTGGGCTGCTCCATTCCCCTTCTTCCTCTTGAACTTTCTGGGCTTAGGCCCAGTTCTTGAAGAAGAGGCCTTAGCAATCATGGCCTTAGACTGCGGCTTCATGACCTTCTCCGCCATCTGGAACTCCTTCATCAGTTCAGTCAAACTCATGTTCAACTTGTTCATGTTATAGTTTAACTTGAACTGAGTGAAAGAGCCCGGTAGAGATTCGAGAACCATGTCCACTTGGTTCTCGGGGTCAATGACAGCCCCTAAGATTTCTGCCTCCTCGAAAGCAGCAATCATCTTGAGCATATGCTCTCGGACTGATGCTCCCTCAGCCATCTTAGTGTTTACAATTGTTCGAAGAGCCTCCTGCCTTGCGGGCCGGCTCTTGTCCGCGAACATAGTTGCCAACGATTGACTTATGTCATATGCAGAAGCCATGTGCTCGTGTTTTGACTGGAGCACATTAGACATGGAAGCTAACATATAGCAACGTGCCATTTCGTCGGCTTTCTTCCATGCCTTTTCGACCTCTCGTTCTTCGGCGGTGGAACCTTCCCCGATTACGAGGCGAGGTTTCGTAAAGGACATACTTATACTCCTCGATTTGTGAGTATTATGTTCGAGTTCCTTTTCCGATCCACATAGTTTGGACCCGTTAACTTATTCTCCCCGAGAATAACAGCCAATGGACTAAAAGAACTTCCCACCATTTACGAAAATCGAAAATAAAAGAAAGAAATTAGTTTGTGAAAACAAAATGAAATTTGTGCATCGAAAATAATTTGGCTCTTAGGAAAAGCTGACATAGCTTCTTGGGAAGATTAACGGTTTCCTAAGCTAAGTGTATTAACCACCACAAATTAATTTCCCTTCTAGGTAATGGTCTAGAGAATAACTCCATCGTGGGATGGCCGTTTCCTCTCATTTCCTATGGACATACCTCGCACTATAACCTCCAACGTGGGCTGGCCGATCATAGTACGTGCCCCGGGTTATTAATTACATCCTTCCATTAGATCTAGATCCTTGTGGTATCCCCATCCTATACGGGTTCACTCCCGGGGGTGACGCGAGGGGATCCACGATCTCTAATGAAGACCGTGATGGAAGCCGTGGGGCCGTTGGAACCCCTCTCCTACTTAGTCTTTTAAAATAAAGGTTTTCTGGAAAATATCCTTTTGAAATTTCCATTAAGTTTTTCTTAACTCAAAAATAAAATATCTAAGTCCAATAAAATCTCTATGTCAAGGCTTATATCCTTTGAGAGATTTCCTCCATGGACTAATTTTATATAAGTTAAAACTTAATGATTTCAAAAATTTTCCAATTAAAACTTTCTAGAGACTTTGGTCTCAAGTTTATTTGACAAAATCATTTTTCTAGTCCAAAACAAAACAAAATGGCTCTCCATTTTAATTTACAAAAATATCTAAATCCAATATATTTTCTATGTCAAGGATTAAATCCTTTGAGAAAATATTTAAGGATTAATTTTTGTACCAATTAAAATAACCATTTAGTTTTTAAAGAAAAATATTTTTCCTTGCCGAAACAAAAAGTTCCCAAAGACTTTGGTCTTTGAGAAAAGCACACATAGGTACATAAAAAAATAGCATGCTAGAAAACAATAAACGTTTTCATGCTTTTCTATTTTTTAAACCTAAGTGCCCAAATAATAGAATTAAACACATTAATTAATTAATTAATTAATTATCTTGTTTAATCCTAAAATCCCTTACTAATATTTTTCATGCAAATATATTCCAAGAATATAAATATTGCAAAAATATTAACTTCGCCTGGTATGGGACCCAAAACGAAAAAGAAAAAAAAATAATTAAAAATTTTAACTGGCGGTCTACTACACCGGCCGCACCGGATCCGGGCCCATTTGGCCTGTGGTCCACCGCGGCCGCTGTGCACCGCGCTCACCAGATCAGGCGCTGCCTCAACCCGCAAAACCGCTCCGCTCCGTGACCCGCACCGAATCCGCCCGCGCAAATTGCATTTCAATTCTGCAATTTTCATTGGCTCAATTTGCTACAGTAGCGGCTCGGCTCACGCGGCTCAGAAGACGCGGCTCGTGAAACAGAAACAGTGCGGCTCGGCTTAATCGGCTCGGCTCGGCTCCGCGGCTTAGGAACAGTGCATCTTCTTCGTTTTTCTTTCTTTCCGCGCGAAAATTTGCAGAGCTTCTGTTCTTCATATTTTGCTCAAAATTTTGGCTTCTTTGGACATTTTTACTTATAAAAACTCATCCAAAACATAACCACAACCGCCTATACCCATTAAAATTGGGTTTACACGATTAAAACACCAAAGCCAAAAAATTTACAGAGATCCTATGCTTCCACTGTGAAGCTTACAAATCCATCTATCCCATACCAAAACAGCGAAGGATCACAGGTATAATCATCTTCTCCATTTTATTAACTACCATACTCCCTATATTGATCAAAACCAATGGCTCTGATACCACTTTGATGGTTAATGTAGAACAGGGAGCCATGGACGGAAAAAAAATAGAGACAAAAAAAAAATAATAATAAACGCGAGCCATAAAGGCCATGCGGAAGCGTGAAGATCATACATTTGCGTTCCTTAACCCTCCTAGGTTGCGTAGGAACAGATTGAACGGCTGGAATCGCCTCGCTTTGCACAGTTGAAGGAGCTTCCGGTTGAACACCTGCTAGCCTTCGACTTCGTCATGTTTGCATTAACGCTTAGCTCTCCAGCTCTCGGGATATTCCTCAACCTAACCTCTAGTCGGTGAACACTATGGTGAAGTGGAAGGGTCTCAATTCTCCTTGGTTCGTTCGCTATTGGTTTGCAAAGAACAAGGGAAAAACAAGAAGAAGGAGAGAGCCTTTGTGAGCGAGAGAGACTCACGTGAGTCTTGTTGCTTAGGAAAAGGAAAATCATTAGGGTTTTTCTTTTCAAATAGTTGTTTATACTTTGCCAAAATTAGGTCTCTCAATCTCTGATAAACATCTCCCTGGGATTTCAAAATACCCGGATGTTATCTTGAGAAACAGTTTGGCCTAATCTTAAACTCCTCTTAACCATATCTGGAAAAAACCCTAAGGTCCAAGCTATTGGGCCAGATAAATATTTATTATTTTTCTTGGACCCAAAAAGGCCCAAAATAATAAATATTAATTATTTATTTTCTGGGCTTACATAAGTAACCCAATAAATAATTAATGAGCCCAAATGAACCATAATAATTAATATTTAATTATTTATTTCTTGGGCCTACATAAATAACCCAATAAATAATTAAACATTAATTATTTCCCCTAGTTTAAGCCCAGGTTAATTTCTTAATTATTCATACTGGACCTAGGCCCTGAATAATTAATTAACCAAATAAACTAGATAATTAATTTCTCTCAACTCCTATTTTATTTATTTATTTATTCATTTTATTCCAGTCCAATAATAAATTAGACTTCCTGAATAAAATAAAATAAAATCCTCTTCAATTGAGACCAATTCCTCAACCCAAAAATAGTTAGGACTGACGGGCTATTCCGAGGACCAAAAAGACACATCGCCTTGGCTGCTAAAATGACCAAAATACCCCTGCTATATAAATAGCTGTATTTTGCATTTTAAATATTTCCTAATATCACCATAAGGAAATATTGACCCCAAGGACAATGCTGCATTCGCAAAGTCTCCGACCTACAGGTGAAATGACTAAAATACCCCTCTACACATCGCCGTACATTTAGAGAGGAAGAAGTGTACTAACACCCCTCTAAATGACATCTACCATCCTTAGGCTTCTAGTCCAATGATCCACGACTTCCGGAGTGTTTCCGCTTTCCAAGGGAGCTACCCTAAAGCAAACATCCAAGTCATGTTTCCTAGGGCCCTGGATAATTTAGACCATTCGGACAACCACAAGAGGCGATATAGTGCAGAAACTATCTTGTATAAGTCTGTCTTAACTAACTAGTCACACATACCCAACATGCAAGTATATTGGCCCTATGATAGAACCTCAACTACAGCAAATCAAAGTATATGCTTCCAGCTTCGCTAGACCACCAACTCATACTCAAGTCGTAGAGTACTAGTCCACGCTGTAGCGGTAGTAGTCTAGGTTTCTGCCATATAGTACTTTGAGAAACCACTACTACAGGTCCTGTTCCACGTATTCGAAATACGTTTATGTCATGAAGTGAGTGGACTACCCACTGGCTAAAGGTAAGCCATTCCCCATTTGGAATTCATAACATAATAACCTAAACATGATGAGGTTCCCAGTCTCATCAATAGGTTAAGAACAAATGTTTATGTGTTAAATAACCCGTGATCCATACCTTACTGTGAAAGACCACCATTCACATGGATCACTTATTTAAACACAATGGGTCTATTCCAAACGAAAATCGTGCACAAACAAAAAGTAAATTCACAAACAATTTCTGAAAATAAATTCTTTTATTAAATAATTCGATTTTACATCAGAAACCTAGTCTAAGAGGGCATACAATCTAACAGATTATAGGTAGAGCTATATAGATTATTACCTAGCTGGACATTACCTGCGAGGCCGCTTGTTCTGAAGCTTCTTGGAGTGAACCCATCTTTTGACATTCTTGATTGGGGTGCCTTTCTCCACAGAAATCGCAGTTGACGTTTAACACTTGGTCTTAAGGCATCACCAACTGCTCCATCTTTTGGGTTAAGGCGTCTACCTTAGCCGCTAATACTGTCACAACATCCACTTTGTGTACTCCTTGCATACGAGCCTTTGACATTGCACTTCTCCAAGAATAGTTATTAGAAGCCAAATTTTCAAAAAGCTCAAATACCTGTTCCGGGGTCTTATGGTTGATGGAACCCCCTGCAGAAGAGTCCACCACTTGTCGTGTTGCAAACGTGAGGCCATTCAAGAAGATAAGCTTTTGCATCCCCAGCTCGAATCCGTGGTGTGGGCATTTTCTTAACATTTCCTTAAATCTCTCCCAACTCTCATATAAGGGTTCAGAATCTAGTTGTTGGAAGGCGAAGATTTCATTCCTAAGCTTGGTTGTCCTAGCTGGAAGGAAATATTTGGCCAAAAAATTTTCAGCTAAGGCATTCCAAGTTGTGATGGAACCTGTAGGTAAAGACTTTAACCACGATTTAGCTCTATCTCTCAAGAAAAAAGGAAAAAGTCGTAATTTAATGGCATATTCAGAAACACCATTCATCTTGAAGGTATCACAAATCTCAAGAAAACTGGCTAAATGAGTATTGGGATCCTGTTTCGGTAACCCATCAAATTGAACCATATTCTGCACCATTTGAAAAATATTAGGTTTTATTTCAAAATTATTGGCATCTACCCTAGGTCTAGTGATACTCGAGCCTGAGTCGTCCTCTCGATTTCAGGGTCAAAATCAACTATCTCGTTGTTGGATTTTCGGGTCATGTACCAAGGGTAATACCTAAGAAAACAAGAAGCAAGTTTAGAGATATAATTAACACAAAGACAAGGTTACAAAGTTAGTAATTCAAACTCAGTCTAAGTTAGTTGGTTAAGTTAGGTTAGGTTACAAGGTTATATAATAATACACGAAATATAAAAGATAGCACCGTTTTGCAGAAAGAACGAATATACATATTTACCTATTGACATATTTACATTTTTACATGGTAAAATCAACAAAATCCAAGTTTTCATGCTATTGTTCTCCGGTAACGACGCCAAAAACTTGATGCGTTCAGACTTGGATATAAAAATCATACAAAATTAAGTACATTCCCAATCAAGTTCAAATTAAAATGTTAAACCCAAATCACACATATGAGCAAGCGTACTCATCATTAACTGAGCATAGGGTTAAAACAAGTGTCGGTCCTTAAGGAACAAGTAGACATTAATTACCCTTCTTTCATTGTTTAACTGACTCTATAAAGTGAAAAATAAATAAAAATAAAATAAAAATATGTATATGTCAAGGATGTAGATTTATGCAACTCAAGCCATTATTTAGACAAACATGATCTTAAAGAACTTAACCATTATCATAACCAATCATTCTCTTAGCACCATGAAGGATGAAGGTAGACTCACTTTGATGGTCAATCCATGAAATCACTATCTTATAGATAAATTAGAATCATTTGGTTCGTCTCAACTAATTCATCTAAAAGACAAATTAAACACAATCCTTAATTAAATTCCCTTGGTCTCGGCGAATTTAGAACATGAAATTAATCATTGAACCCTTGGTCTCAGAAGACATTAATTAATCTTCAATTACCAATTCTTAAACAATTAACCCCCTTTCGTCCAGCAAGTCAATTGCCAACAAAATATGAAACTAAAAAATCGAAACGCCCATCAACCCCCTTTGGTCCAGCAAGTCAATGGATAGAATCAACTAACTAATTTCGTAATAAGTATAAGTAATTGAATACCAAGAATAATAACCAATTAATCAAAAGATCAAATAACTCTAGAAATCATAAATATCTAAAACAATGTTGAACTACAATAAAATAATTAACATATCATTGTTCAAGAAAAAAAAAAACAAAGTAAAAGAAAGAACTCATAGACAAGCCTCCTTCTTCTTCCTTTGAAAACCTTCTTGTACAACCCTTCTTGAACTTTGAAGAATTCTTCTTAGACTGAGTGATTTTCTATGATAATCAATGAATTCTCCCCTTTTCCTTTGTGTTTTTTTTTTTATCTATTTATAGGTTTCAGAGGTGCCTAAACTCGTAGGTACAAAGTTCTTGGCCGAGTAGAAGTTGGAAGCTGCTAAAACTCTTTAGATTTCCAAAAACGCGTAAAAAGATCGCAGAACCGCCTTAGGGATAGACCACAGCCAGCTCCGCCTTGGTCCTTCGGAGCCGGCGCCACCTTGGTTTTGTTTCTCTACTCGTCCGCCAATTTTTCTCCGAATTGTGCGCATACGTTTAAGAGTGCAGTCGGCGCCGGTTCTAGCCTTACAGCCGGTGCCGCCTCAGCTCTGCTTCATGACGGTTTTGCTTTGTTTTACCCAAAATCCTGAAGTAATGACCAAAATACCTTTCAGAGGGTAAAATCTCAAATATGAAAGAATATAACCAGTTATTTCACAAAATGTATTACAAAAGAGCCTCAAATAACTAAGCAAAGTATAACCAATTTAGCTCCTATCATGAGTCTATGTATCTCAATCAGGTTTGGGATCTTGTAGCTTCACCTGAAGGGATAAAACCTATAGGGTGTACGTGGGTATACAAGAGAAAGAGGGGAGTAGATGGGAAGGTGGAAACCTTCAAAGCTAGGTTTGTGGCAAAAGGGTATACTCAAAATGAGGGAATCGATTATGAGGAAACCTTTTCCTCGGTAGCCATGCTTAAGTCCATCCGTATCCTCTTTGTCATCGCATGTCATTATGACTATGAAATATGGTAAATGGATATCAAGACGGCATTTTTAAATAGCCATTTTAGTGAAGACATCTATATGTCCCAACCGGAAGGCTTTGTTGCTAAAGGCCAAGACCATATGGTTTGCAAGCTTAAGAAGTCCATTTATGGACTTAAGCAGGCATCGAGGGCATGGAACATTCATTTTGATGAAACTATAAAGTCTTATGATTTTATTCAAAACAAGGATGAACTATGCGTGTACAGGAAACTTGAAGGCATTAATGTGATTTTTCTTGCCTTGTATGTGGATGATATTCTACTCATTGGAAATGATGTAGGGTCATTGTCATCTACAAAGGTTTGGCTATCTAGTCAATTCAGTATGAAGGACTTAGGAGAAGCCAGATACATTTTCAGGATTAGACTTCTTAGAAATAGGAAGCAGAGAATGTTAGGATTATTCCAAGCGGTATACATTGACAAGATGCTGGCCAAGTATAGCGTGGACTCATGTAAGGGAGCTCTAATCCCTTACAAACATGGGTTGTCACTTTCTTCAAGGGACTGTCCTAAGTCTCAAGAAGAAAATGACAGAATGAGTAGGATTCCCCAAACTTCGGCTATGGGAAGTCTCATGTACGCTATGCTGTATACTAGGCCAAATATCTGCTTTGCCGTAGGCTTGGTTAGCAGATATCAGTCAAACCCTAGGAAGGTTCATTGGCAAGATATAAAGCATATACTCAAGTACCTCAAGGAAACGAGAGATTATATACTGGTTTACAGGACTGATGACTTGGTTCCTACATGATACACAGACTCAGACTTCCAGACGGATAAGGATGAGAGAAAATCCACTAGTGGATATATCTTCACCTTGTCTAAAGGAGCTATTTCATGGAGGAGTATCAAGTAATCTTGCATTGCTGACTCAACCATAGAAGCTGAGTATGTGGCAGCTTCGAAGGCATCCAAGGAATCTGTCTGGCTCCAAAAGTTCCTTTCAGAACTTGGAGTCGTGCCACACATGGACTGGTCGATTATGATGTATTGCGACAGCACTAGAGCAGTATCGCAATCCAAAGAACCTCGGAACCACAAGAAGGGGAAGCACATCGAGAGGAAGTACCACCTAATCTGGGTTTTCATCCAGAGACGGGAAGTCGTGGTGGAACAAATTACCTCTGAGAATAATCTAGCAGATTCATTCACCAAGCCTTTGGCTAAAAGAGTCTTCAAGAGACACTTAGACGCCATAGGGGTGGGTACCTACGGACTTACTTAGTCTTAGAGTGCAAGTAGGAGATTGTTGGGATGTATACCCTCTTAGACTAGGTTTCTGATATAAAAATCGAATGTTTTAATAAAAGAATTTATTTTTAGAAATTGGTTGTGAATTTACAATTTTATTTATGCATAATTACATTTAGAAAAGACCCATTATGTTTAAGTAAGTGGTCCATGTGAATGGAGGTCTTTCACAGTAGGCTAGGGATCATAGGTTACTTAACACATAAAAATTCGTTATTAACCGATTAATGAAAATGAGAATCTCATCATATCTAGTTTATTATGTTGTGAATTCTAAATAGGGAATGGCTTATCTTTAGCCAGTGAGTAGTCCACTCACTTCATGACATAAGCGTATTTCGAATACGTAGAACAGGACCAGTAGTAATGGTTTCTAAAAGTACTATATGGTAAAAACCTAGACTACTACCGCTACAACATAGACTAGTACTCAATGACTTGAGTATGAGTTGGTGGTCTGACAAAGCTGGAAGCATATACTTTGATATGCTATAGTTGAGGTTCTCTCATAGGGTTAATATACTTGCATGTTGGGTATGTGTGATTAGTTAGTTAAGACAAACTTGTACAAAATAATTTCTATACTATATCGCCCCTGTGGTTGTCTGAATGATCTAAATATCCAGAGCCCTGGGAAACATAACTTAAATATTTACTTTAGGGTAGCTTCATTGGAAAGCGAAAATAATCCAGAAAGTCGTGGATCATTGGACTAGAGGCCTAAGAATGGTAGATGTCATTTAGAGAGGTGTTAGTACACTTCTTCCTCTCTGAATGTACAGCGATGTATAGAGGGGTATTTTAGTCATTGCACCTGTAGGTCGGAGACTTTACTAACGCAGCACTGTCCTTGGGGTTAATATTTTCTTATGGTGATATTAGGAAATATTTAAAATAAAAAATAAAGCTATTTATATGGTAAGGGTATTTTGGTCATTTTAGTAGCCAAGGTGGCGTGTCTTTTGGTCCCCAGTATAGACCGTAAGTCCTAATTAAATACGGGCTAAGGAATTGATCTTAAATTAAATGGAATTTATTTTATTTAAGTAGCCTGATTTAATTATTGTGCTAGAATAAAATAAAGGTCCGTGAAGAAAAAATTAATTTAATTTGTTTAGTGGGTTAATTAATTATTCAGGGCTTTGGCCTAGTTTGAATAATTACATATTAACCTGGGATTAAACTAATATAGGCTTATTAATTGGACTAGTTTATTTGGGTGAAAAATTAATTATTAATTGGGCCATTAGGGTGGTTCTAATTAGAATAATTAATTAAGCCCAAAACGTTAAACTAAGAGTCTAAAGGCCCAGTCCAGTTTAACCTAGAGTTTTATTTAGGTTAAACAGGAGGATTGGAAACAACGTTGTTGTCAAAACATACACTCTCTGAGACATCTTCTTCTCTGTGAAAAGCCAAACGTCTCTCTCTCTCTCTCTCTCCAGAAAAAAGGTTCCTTAGTTTGTAGTTGTTCACCAAACGAATTTAGACAGGCCATATACTGGAAGATCGAAGGATTGACGTTTACCTACATGCAAAGACGGAGTAGAAGATTTGCAGGAATCGCACCAGAGGCTTCCATCCGCACACCTACCCCGGTTGCACACATTCCGGTCCAGCCAACTCTTAGAACGAGGAAAAGAGGTAAAAAAAATTTTAACCTCAGAGTCCCGCCATAGCACAACCGGCGCTGGCTCTAATCAGGATTCCCCTGTTCTTATTTTTTTTTCAATTTTTAATCTTCGCTTCCACTGCGTGCCCTATGTTTTCCATTTCGTATGCCTTTTAGTACAAACTATCACATCCTATCATTAATGGTAATTTTGGTTTATCACAACATAAGGAAATATTTTTCCTTAATCTTCTAGTTAATTTTGCTAAGATGGCATCTCCACACCATCCACTTAATTTATCTCTACAATGGGCAATTCTTTTTCCTAATATATCATTATATCCTGATTTATGTGTATGTATTAATTTTTGTCCCCATGGGTCTGGTATTTTTGTAAAAAATAAGGGTCAATATGTTTGTGTATTAGGAACTTGATTATAAATATGATAATAATAATAATCTTGAAATACACACACACACACACACACACACACACACACACACATCTATCAATTTCACACATGTCATAAAGTTGTAATCGTAATAAAGAAATTAAATATTTGTGTGGTTGGTGGATCTTTAAAGAAATTTCCTTCTCCTAGAAATTCAAGTTTTAATACTTCTGTTGCTCTTGAGATAACATTAGCAATATTATCATCAGTTCAAATATAGTATGTAGAACTTCCTCCGAAAGGTTTTGCCAATATCTAAGTGTACTAGTAAGTAAACTTCTTGGTATAAAATGTCTTATGACACCTCCATCTTCTTTCAAAGAAGTTGTAACTCCATCCTCACTGCAAACTCCTTCCAAAATAGAAAATCCCACACCACCTCAAAAAACAGAAACCTTTGAATTTGTGACAAAATCCTCATTACCTTTACTAGCAATACCAAAAGAATTAGCCAGTTAACTAGAATGTGAAATTGTTAGCATTCTTCATCCAGAAGTATACAATCAATCCAATCATCTGTTCCAAACAGGACCTTTTTTTTTTAACACATCATGGTTGCCACTGGTTCGATAGAATTTGAACATGAACGAAATTCCTATAGAAACGACAAAGGCATTACCTGCTCTCGATGCTAAATCATCAAAATTCTAGATCTCAATACCTGACCTGTATCAGGAATTTACACTCCAATCCAGTTTAAAAGTTCCTCTAAACCACAAAATTATAATTTCATGGATTACTTGAATACTTGGCATAATTTATTCTTTTTTAGAGTTCTCTCGCATACTTGGTTTGTCAAGTATGGAAAAGGAATCCTTAATCCCATTCCCATATGGTTCTATCAGTGGTGGAAAACATTTGGCCAAAATTAAGATGTTCTTCCTAATAAGCACAAACTTCAATTTGCCTAATATATTACAGAAAACCAGCTTTCTCATTTTACTCTTCATACTCAAAATTGCAAATTCTTTTTAGAAAAAAAAATATTTTATTATTGGATGGAATTATAAATTAGATAGCATTGAATCAGTCCAATATTTATGTCGAGAAAATAAAATCAAAAGATGGATGCTCAAGCCATCAACACCATTAATAATAAAAAAGAACCAGATGCAAACTCTTTTTCCAGTAAAGGAAAATAAAAAATTTCTAAATTAGATCTTCAGCTTCAACTTCAGATTCTATAGAATCAGATTCAATTAGCAGCAAAAGAGAGAGATGATGAAACCCAACCTGACTTTAGCATTTTTTGATAATGGCGACATGGATAATCCCTCTGATATTGCAGCAACATACCTTTGTCGGAGTTCATAATGGCAAGACTCCATTCACAGATACAAAGAGAACTCAGACAAATCCAGTTGTACAACATGTCAAAATAACTTTCAGTAATCACAGAATTACTATGCAAAATAATTCATTACACCAACAAAAGCAGTGGACCCCTCCAATCAAGAAGAATCCTTTAACAATTCATATTTGTGGCCACTAGTTTGATTCCAACTTCATATGGTGTGGACCACACAACAATAATGTAGAATTGTATTAAAGAAAGTTATTCTACAACTGCCTATTTAAAGCTCAAATTCCTCGAAGAAATGTAGAGCGAGTTTACATAACCATCAAGATAAAACTCTTTCTATGCCAAAATAGATCACTTTTTGTATCAATTTAAAATTTTGGTATTTTAAACACCTCTTTTGTATTAGTTTGAAATTTAGAAATAGACATTTCTTCAATTACATTTAAGGTACCATGTTCAGACATGCCATCTATATTCCATTCACTGATTTCTTCAACTATAAAGGCTGCTCTAGTATCAAGATGTCTTTCTTCGAATTGGACATCTGGGAAGGACGGTCGAGGATAGTAATTCTGAGTATAAGGATTTTCAAATCTTTTGGAAACGGGTTGCTTGCTTTTAAATGTAAGCTTATTTAGTTGCTCTGGAGAAGGATCAATATCCATTAAATAAATTGATTGCCTTAGCGTTTGAAGATGAGATTGAGAACTGGATTCTGGAACATCTTTAGTTTTTAATTTATTTAATTGTTCATTAACTTCTTTAATAAAATCTAAATCATCTAAATTCATAGTTCCTTTTTCAAGTTTTATATTCTTTGGTTCATACAAAATAGGTTTAAACACTGGATTAGGATCTATGGATTGTTTTGGATTAAACTATTTTAGTTGTGGGATTTCTGGCATAGAGGATTTATGATCTAATTGTTCAACTTTACTAGTCATAGTAATTAACATCTGGTTTGTATAATTATTTTGTTGAATAACTTTATTTAAATCTTTATTTGTTACATCACCTTGTTTATCTAAATTTTCTAATTTAAAAAGTGAAGCTGTTACGACTTTATTTTCTATCGAAATCTTAATTTCTTTGGCAGAAGGAAATACTGATTCTTTGACTTCATTTTTTTGGTAATAACATTTAATATATCACGTTTCTGATAGGTGATTAGTTCATATCAATCAAAGAAATCTAAATGTTGTTTCATTCTGATTTGATCAGCATAATATTTTTGTAAGAGTCTAGCTCTTTCAGATTCAAAGACGGTAGCAAAAAACCATTCACATTTAAGTTTATTGCATGGTCTATTCCAAAGTTTTCTAAGATAATCTTTATTCAAGACAAAATCTTTTTCAGTGGTTAAAACCATTAACGAGGAAGGTATATTCATTTCTGATTGTGTAGGACTTCCTACTTTAACACTGACATTTTCTTCGTAATTGACTTTAGGAGTTTCACCAGTAAAGTTAACGTTACTAAAATGTCGACTGCTCTAAGTTCTGGGCAGAGGGAAAGACGAACAAGAAGAAGCAGAAAAGGATTTTCTTCTGAATTCAAGTTCAATATGACCAGAAGGAGTTTCAATGATTTTGTCTATGGTTTTAGATTCATAATGTTTTTTAGGATTAATGATATTTTCAAAATTTCATGTAGGATTCTAAAGAACTTGATCCCATGTGATCATTCATGAGATAAAGGTATTTGATCTATCAAAGTTGGTTTCCAATAAACAGGTTTCTTTTGGATTACCAATATGCTATTTGGCTTTAGGGTTTATTGTTGTTTTCATTACCTTGTAATAAACGCGATAAATCAAACAAAGAGATTTAGAACCTAATTCAAAATCTAAATTCTTTGTCTGAATGTTCAACATTAAAGTTTTCAAATATGTGGGTCGTGAGATCCATAGTAAAGTTTGGATAATGGTTAAAGTAAACTGGACCATTAGTTGTGTTTGATTCAAGAACTGCTAACAAATTGTTTTGAAAATTGAGATGCCTGCTATCTCTGAATAAGAGGTAAATCGGGGCATTAATACCTAAATGGTGTAAGGGTTTAACGACTACTTGAACTAGTCCAATATGGAGATATCGATACTTGTTTTTACGATGGTGTTCTAAGGTTTCTAGATTTAGAAGCTAAATTGTACCATAGAGCTGATTTATGGAAACTATTTTCTCAGTGGTTTTGATGGTGTAGTTTTGCACCAAATCAAACATTCCTTTTTCATAAATCTTATCAAATTTTTCTATAGGTAAATTCCAATTCATTAGTTTGGATTCAACTTTATCTAGTTGAGTACTGATTTCTAAATCATTAACTGATTCAATGTCTTTATCAGAAAGATTAGACACCATAAGAAGTGTCAAAGTAAGGGAAGGATACTTTCTCTCTTTTTCTCTATGTCGGTGTAGATAATGCGAATTCTATTGTTCCTTAGGGTTATGCCTTAACCTATGTCACTTTGTTTCTTCCTAGGACACACCTAGTATCAGACACACAAAAAATACTATGCTTTTGGTTGAGAGCTACGGGACCACCCCCGGGTCGAGGCTAACACAACGTCACTGCTAGCTACCAACGACCTAATCCAACGGTTTTGGGCTAACCAACGTACTAGCTACTCACACAGGTGACTACCAACCAACATAGCTTAAGAAAAAGAAATGATCAAAAGAAGAAAAGGATAAAGAACGTATCAACTGCTATTTTTTTGTGAAAAAAAGGTCATAAAGCTGATGAATGCAAACAAAAATTGAAAAACAAAAAGAAATTAAATGAACTCTCTTTAGATAAAGAAGCTTTAGATCAAATCCATCCTATTTTTGATGAATCTGATTGTACCAAAAGTGATTTAGATATTCTAGGTGAAATCTTTGAAATTCAAGAAAATTCTGCAAAAGTGAATTGCTAAGTGATACATCTTGTGGTTGTACTGGTATTTGTACCTATACAATAGGAGAAATTAATATGATTAGTTCAAGTAGAGTAAATGTCATTGCCAAAGCCAATAAAGAATTATTTTTTGAACTTTACGATCATATTCAAGACAAAACAGTTAAAAAAGAATATTTACTTAAAGTAAAAGACATGCTTCTAAACCCCAAACAACAAGTGGAACCTTATGATCTTAAAAAAGTTTTTAACAGATTCAAAAAAAAAAAGAAAAGAAAAAGAAAAAGAAGAAGTAGCAATTTCTTTATCGGATTTGTGTACAAAAATTAATAGTCTAAAACAAGAACTTAAACATTTAAAGGACCAAAATGAACAAAGAATCGCAAACATTAACAACATTAATAATGATCTCTTACATTTAAAATGGAAAACCCACTATTAGAAAATACAATTCTTCAAACTACTCAATCAATTGAAGATAACCAAAAAGAAGAAAATATTTTTGCAATTTTTGAGATTACTTTTCAAAAATGGTCTATTCCTGTTATTCTCAAAATAGAAGATTTTGTTATCAAAATAGTGGCTTTAATAGACTTAGGCAGATCAAAATTGTATTCAAGAATGTTTAATTCCTACAAAATATTATGAGAAAACTGATACTAAATTATATTCAGCCTCTAGTAGTCAACTCCAAATTAATTATAAACCCTCTAGTGCTCATATTTGTAATAATCAATTTTGCATTGTTAATGCTTTTAATTTAATCGAAGATTTAAATAAAGAAATAAAACTAGGAACTCCCTTTTTAACTCAACAAGGAGTACATACTAACATAGGATCCCTTTGAGTGACTTTCCCTTTTCTATTAAGTCCACAAAGTAAAGATATCAATACTTTAAAAACAAAGATATTTCTCTAACAAATGCAAATCAAAGTTTTAAAAGAAGATGTTAAATATAAAAGCATTCAAGAATAGTTGGAATCATGTGAAATTTAAGATAAGAAAGAATTTGTCCGAAAAGAGATTGAAAGGCATATCCGTTTAGAGATAACTATTGCTTTTGGGAATAGGAAAAAGCATGTAGTAAGCCTACCCTATATAGAAAACTTTAATGAAAGTGTGATAGCCACTAAAGCAAGGCAAATCCAAATGAATCAAGAACTCCTTGAATATTCTAAACAAGAAATTTCGGTTTTATTAAGTAAAAGAATCATTCGTGAATCCAAGTCTCCCTAGTCTTGTTCTACATTTTATGTTAATAATAATGCAGAAAAAGAACGTGGTGTTCCCTACTTAGTCATTAACTATAAACCTTTTAATAAAACTTTAAAATAGATAAGATATACAATTCCAAATAAAAGAGATTTATTAAAATGAACTTACAAAGCAGTTATCTATAGTAAATTTGATGTGAAATAAGCCTTTTTGGTAGATTCAAATTAGAGAAGAAGTTAGACGTAAAACAGCTTTTAGTGTCCCTTTTGGTTAATATAGATGGAATACTATGTCCTTTGGTCTTAAGAATGTCCCAAGTGAATTTTAAAAGGTTATGAATGATATTTTTACACCCTATACCACTTTTACCATTGTTTATATAGATGATGTCCTCATGTTTAGTGAATCTCTCAACTAATACTTTAAACATCTTTCTCTTTTCATGAAATTATCATGAAAAATGAGCTAGTAGTTAGTGCTAAAAAAATCAAACTTCACCAAACCTAGATCCTTTTTTTAGGTCATGAACTTCATCAAGAGATATACAAACTCATTTGTCGAGCTATAGAATTTGCAAATAAATTCCCAAATGAAATTAAGGATAAGACTATGCTACAAAGGTTTTTAGGTTTCCTCAATTACATATCTGATTTTATTCTAAATCTAAGACAAATTTGTGAACCCCTTTATCAATGTCTTAGTAAAAATCCAATTACTTGGGGTACATGATAGGGACTAAATTAGTCATACTTTGCCTAGTTATTTGAGACTCTTTTATAAGACATTTTGTGTAATAACTAGTCATATTCTTTCATATTTGAGATTTTACCCTTGGAAAGGTATTTTGTTCATTATTTCAGATTTTTGGGTAAAACGAAGCAAAACCGTCGTGAAACAGAGCAGAGGCGGTGCCGGCTGTAAGGCTGGAATCGGCGCTGGCTGAATTCTGGAACTTATGCGCAAAATTTGGAGAAAAATCAGAGAACAAGTGGAGAAGCAGAACACAGGCGGCGCCGGCTCCGAAAGACCAAGGCGGCGCCGGCTGTGTTCTGTCCTTAAGGCGGTGCTGTGATTTTTCTACACGTTTTTGGAAACCTAAGGAGTTTTAGTATCTTCCAACTTCTACTAGGCCAAGAACTTTGTACCTACAAGTTTAGGTACTTCTTAAGCCTATAAATAGATGAAAAACACAAGAAAAAAGGGGGAAATTCATTATTCATCATAGAAAATCACTCAATCCAAGGAGGAATTCTTCAATTCAAGGAAGGTTGTACAAGAAGGTCTTCAAAGGAAGAAGAATGAGGCTTGGCTATGAGTGCTTTCTTTTACTTTGTTTTCTTTTCTTGACAATGATGTTTTAATTGTTTTATTGTAATTTGACATTGATTTAGACGTTCATGGTATTTAGAGTTATTTGATCTTTTGATTAACTGATTGTTATTCTTGGTATTTAATTACTTGGGTTGATTGCGAGATTAGTTGATTGTGTCATTAACTTGCTTGAGAATAGGGTTGATGGTTTAAATTGATTGATTTCATATTTGTTGCCTTTTAACTTGCCTGAAAATGGGGTTAATTGCAAGAACAGAGTAATTAAAGGTTAATTAATGTCTACCAGAATATGGATTCAATTGGTTAATTATATAGGTTAAGTTTGCCTGAGAATGGGACTTAATCAAAGAATTGTGTTTAATGCATCTTTTGGTAAGACTGGTTGAGACAGAGTATGTGATACTAAGTTAGCTAGAAGATAGGGATTTATGAATTGAGAAAGAAGTGAGTCTATTTTAATTCTTCATGATGTCAAGAGAATAATTAGTTATGATAGAGGTTGGGTACTTTAAGATCATGATTGTCTAATCATTGGTTTGAATTACATAAATCTACATCCTTGGCATGTATGTATATATATTTTTTATTTTCTTTTGTTTTATTTTATTTCGATTTTGTTTTATCGAGTCAGTTAAACAATGAAAGAAAAGTAATTAATGTCTACTTGTTCCTTGAGGATCGACACTCGTTTTAACCCTATGCTCAGTTAATGATGAGTACGCTTGATCATATGTGTGATTTGGGATTAACGTTTTAATTTAAACTTGATTGGGAATGTGCTTAGTTTTTGTATGATTTTTATACCTAGGTCCGGACACATCAAGTTTTTGGCACCGTTACCGGGAAACAATAGCATGAAAGCTTGGATTTTGTTGATTTAACTATGTAAATATATATATATAAGTAAATATGTAAATATGTATATACGTTCCTTGTATGAAGAAGTGGCTATGTTGTTGTTTGTATAATTGTATTGTAATTTCGCTATATGTTGTAAATATGTAAATAGGTATATATGGTTCATAATCACTAACTTGTCTTTATATGTTTGTATATATTGTATATTTAGTTATTTAATTTTACTAACTTTTTCTTCTTTTAATTTTGTTTTAAATATGAATTTTGGTTATCTAACTTTCTTCTTGTCTTTTATAGGTGTAGGCCATGGAAAGCAGTGAAGTCATTTTTTGCTATTTGCACTGATTTTTATTTTGCTCGTTTTGTTTTGTTCTTTTCATCATGTCTTCATGAATTAAATTGCATTGTTCATCATTATTGCATGTTCATCATTTTTCTTGCATTCAAAAAGAAAAAAAAAGAAAAAAACATTTGGGTATTGATTGGCAAAATTACAAGATAACATTGATGTTTTTAGTGAGACGTCATTAGAAGCATTAGTGAATTCTTCTATTGCCAATACACATTCATTTGTTCAGTGGCATGAAAAAGCTTCCTAACGATTGGGCGATCAAAGGAAACAATTAGTTAAAATTGTTGAGGAGACTCATGAGTTCATGCTAGCCTGTACAATTGATCATGGAAAGAAAAGAGAGGCTATCAGGGACAATTGCATGATTTGGCAGGAGAAGTATTTGATTCTACTCTATGTGCTCATATCCTTTCCTTCTATACATATATTCTTTCCATATATACATACATATACATATATGTATACATATATGTATTTTGTATATATATGTATATATATACACACTATTTTAATATATTAATTTACACACACACACACACACACACACATATACATACATATAATATATAGACAAATACACTATAATTTTATTAATACACTATATATACATGTGTATAACATATACACACACATATATATAGTGAAAAATACTATTTTAATATATATATATATGTATGTATGTATATGTATATGTTCATATATACATATATATGTATATTCAAAAATATATTTACACTATATTCATAGACACACAAAAATATATATTAAAGATGATAAAGCAGAATACTTTGCTGCATACATAGATAGTGGATTAGGTTCATGTTTATGTAAAGTAAATTGTTTTCCACAAGAATATCATCAATCTTTAAAACCTATTAAGGGAAAAGATATTTCTAATAATCTTATTGAAATTTCTTCAGGAACAAAACAACCCATAATTTTATTAGGATCATTTCTTATTAACAGTCCTCCATTTTACTTTTATAACACTGGATTAGATATTTTACTTGGTAATAATTTTTTACAGTTACTTCATAAAGATATTTTTGATACTATTGCTTACCAGATACATTTCTATTAATAGAATAAATAGTGGAATTATTATACCAAAAAATTATGAATTAAGTAATTATAAAATAAAAAGTGAATATTTTGATGGAATACAATTTAAATATGTCAATATTCTAATAGATACTGAAGCAAATAGAAATTATATTAGGCATAAACTTTGTAGTCAACTGCAAAAATTCCAATTAGATAATCCACATCAATATACAAATTTTAATGCAGAACTATATGAAATTCAGGAGATCCTAGAAACATCATTAAAATTTGGAATAGAAATAATTAATATAAGATTACTTATAAAAAACGAAGAAATGAATGATACTTTAGAAATTAGGTTAGGAACTACTTTTCTTGAAATGGTAAAGCCATATCAGATTACATCCTATAGATTAAAAATAACATATAATGGAAAATTAATATATATATATATATATATATATATATATATATATATATATACCAAAATGACAAGTCCATATAGTATTTATATTCCTATTAGAATTACTTATAAAGACTATAAAGAAGAATACTTTGTTTCATACATAAATAGTGGATCAGGATCTTGTTTATGTAAAGCAGATTGCTTTCCACAAGAATATCATCAATCTTTAAAATCTATTAAGGGAAAAGATATTTCTAATAATCTTATTGAAATTTCTTCAGGAATAGAATAACCCATAATTTTATTAGAATAATTTCTTATTAAGTGTCCTCCATTTTACTTTTTATAACACTGGATTAGATATTTTATTTGGTAATAATTTTTACAGTTATTTCATAAAGTTATTTTTGATACTCTTTCTTACCAAATACATTTTAAAACTCCTTGTCGACTATTAGATTTATTGAAACTTCTAAGAAATGAAATATAAGCAAATTTGATGATAATCGAATATATTTTAGCAAGTAATTCAACAAAATATCTACAAAAAATACCGAAAACTTAAGGTATTTACAAAGATAGGTACTTCAAATTAATGATCTGACTGTCAGATTTGTTAAAATCATTAAAAAACGTGTTATGACCAAATTTGAAAGTAATCGAATATACTTTAGCACACAATTAAACAAAATGTCTACAAAAATTCCGAAAACCTAATGCATTTACAGAGATAGACACTTCAAATTAACAATCTGGCTGTTATAATTGTTGAAATTGATAAGAAATATGTTATATCCAAATTTGAAGGTAATTGAATATACTTTGGCATGTAATTTGATAAAATATCTATCAAAATGCCGAAAACCTAAGACATTTATAAAGATAGGCACATCAAATTAACGATTCGACCATTATATTTCTTGAAATTTCTAATTAAAGTGGTATGACCAAAGTATAAGGTAATCGGATATACTTTGGCATGTGATCCAATAAAATATTTATAAAATACTGAAAACCTAAGACATTTACAATGATAGGCACTTTAAATTAATAATCCAAATGTCAGATTTGTTGAAATTATTAAGAAAAGTATTATGATCAAATATGAAGGTAATCGGATATACTTTGACACACAATCCAACAAAATATCTATAAAAATACTGAAAACCTAAGGCATTTACAAAGATAGGCACTTCAAATTAATGATTTGACCGTTAGATTTGTTGAAATTGTTTAGAAAAGTATTATGACCAAATTTAAAGATAATTAAATATACTTTGGCACACAATCCAATAAAATATCTACAAAAATACCAAAAACCTAAGGCATTTATAGATATAGGCACTTCAAATTAATGATCTGACTGTTATATTTGTTGAAATTACTAATAAATGTGTTATAACTAAATTTGAAGGTAATTAGATATACTTTGGCACGTAATATGATAAAATATCTACCAAAATGCCAAAAACCTAAGACATTTATAAAGATAGGTACATCAAATTAATGATCCGACTGTTATATTTCTTGAAATTTCTAAGTAAAGTATTATGACCAAAGTTGAAGGTAATCTGATATATTTTGACAAGCAATCCAACAAAATATCTACAAAATACCGAAAACCTAAGCATTTACAAAGATAGGCATTTCAAATTAATAATCTGATCGTCAGATTTGTGAAATTGTTAAGAAATGTGTTATGACCAAATTTGAAGCTAATTGAATATACTTTGGCATGCAATCCACAAAATATCTATAAAAATACCGAAAACCTAAGGTATTTATAAAGATAGGCACTTCAAATTAACGATCTAATCGTTAGTTTTATTGAAATTGTTAAGAAAAATGTTATGACTAAATTTAAAGATAATGGGATATACTTTGGCATGCCATCTAATAAAATATCTACAAAAATACTGAAAACCTAAGATATTTACAAAGATAGGTACTTAAAATTAATGATCCGACCGTTAAATTTGTTGAAATTATTAAGGAAAGTGTTTTGACTGAAGTTGAAGGTAATCAGATATACTTTGGAGTATAATCCAACAAAATACTGAAAACCTAAGGGATTTACAAATATATGTGCTTCAAATTAATGATCCAACCATTAGATTTGTTGGAATTATTAATAAACGTGTTATGACCAAATTTGAAGGTAATCAGATATACTTTGGCATGCAATCCAACAAAATATCTACAAAAATACCAAAAACCTAAGGCATTTACAAAGATAGGCACTTCAAATTTACGATCGGACCATTACATTTGTTGAAATTGCTAAGAAAAGTATTATGACCAAATTTGAAGGTAATCGGATATACTTTGACATGTAATTCAATAAAATATCTATAAAAATACTGAAAACCTAAGGCATTTACAAATATATGAGCTTCAAATTAACGATCCAACCATTAGATTTGTTAAAATTGTTAAGAAAAGTATTATGAAAAAATTTGAAGGACGTTGGCATGCAATCTAACAAAATATCTATAAAAATACCAAAAACCTAAGGTATTTACAAAGACATCCATGTCAAATTAACGATTAACCATAAGCTTTGTTGAAGTTGCTAAGCAAAGTGTTATGTCCAAATTTGAAAGTGGTCGGATATATTTTGGCATGTAAGCTTGCATAATATCGGTAAAAATGCCCATAACTTTGTTGGATTGTATGCCCTCTTAGACTAGGTTTCTGATGTAAAATCGAATATTTTAATAAAAGAATTTATTTTCAAAAATTGTTTGTGAATTTACTATTTGTTTGTGCACGATTTTCGTTTGGAACAGACCCATTGTGTTTAAATAAGTGATCCATGTGAATGATGGTCTTTCACAGTAAGGTATGGATCACGTGTTATTTAACACATAAACATTTGTTCTTAACCTATTGATGAGACTGGAAACCTCATCATGTTTAGGTTATTATGTTATGAATTTCAAATGGGGAATGGCTTACCTTTAGCCAGTGAGTAGTCCACTCATTTCATGACATAAGCGTATTTCGAATATGTAGGACAGGACCTGTAGTAGTGGTTTCTAAAAGTACTATATGATAGAAATCTAGACTATTACCGCTACAGCGTGGACTAGTACTCTACGACTTGAGTATGAGTTGGTGGTCTAGCGAAGCTGGAAGCATATACTTTGATTTGCTGTAGTTGAGGTTCTATCATAGGGCCAATATACTTGCATGTTGGGTATGTGTGACTAGTTAGTTAAGACAGACTTATACAAGATAGTTTCTGCACTATATCGCCTCTTGTGGTTGTCCGAATGGTCTAAATTATCCAGGGCCCTGGGAAACATGACTTGGATGTTTGCTTTAGGGTAGCTCCCTTGGAAAGCGGAAACACTCCAAGAAGTCGTGGATCATTGGACTAGAAGCCTAAGGATGGTAGATGTCATTTAGAGGGGTGTTAGTACACTTCTTCCTCTCTAAATGTACGGCGATGTGTAGAGGGGTATTTTAGTCATTTCACCTGTAGGTCGGAGACTTTGCGAATGCAGCATTGTCCTTGGGGTCAATATTTTCTTATGGTGATATTAGGAAATATTTAAAATGCAAAATACAGCTATTTATATAGCATGGGTATTTTTGTTATTTTAGCAACCAAGGTGATGTATCTTTTTGGTCCTCGGAATAGCCCGTAAGTCCTAACTAATTTTGGGTTGAGGAATTGGTCTCAGTTGAAGAGGATTTTATTTTATTTTATTTTATTCAGGAAGTCTAATTTATTATTGGACTGGAATAAAATAAAATAATTAATTAAAGTAGGAGTTGAGAAATTAATTATCTAGTTGAATTGGTTAATTAATTATTCAGTGCCTAGGTCCAGTATGAATAATTAGGAAATTAACCTGGGCTTAAACTAGGGAAAATAATTAATGTTTAATTATTTATTGGATTATTTATATAGGCCCAAGAAATAAATAATTAAAGATTAAATATTATGGTTCATTTGAGCTCATTAATTATTTATTGAGTTGTTTATATAAGCCCAGGCAATAAATAATTAATGTTTATTATTTTGGGCCTTTTGGGTCCAAGGAAAATAATAAATATTTTTCTGGCCCAATAGCTTGGACCTTAGGGTTTTTTCCAGATACGGTTAAGAGGAGTTTAGGGTTAGGCCAAACTGATTCTCAGGATAACATCCGGGTGTTTTGAAATCCCGGGGATATGTTTGTTAGATAATGAGAAACCCATTTTTGGCTAACTAATAAACTAGTCTCTGGTAGAAAATAAACCCTAATCTCCCTAACCTTACAGAGAACTCACGTCTCTCTCTCTGCTCTCTCACGTTGCTTTCCTCTTGTTCTTTCTCCTTGGACTTTGCTAATTAATAGCGAGTGAACCAAGGAGGTTTGAGATTGTTCCTCTTCACCATTGTGTTCACCGACTAGAGGTTAGGCTGAAGAATATTCCGAGAGCTGAAAAACTTGGCGTTGATGCAAACAAGGCGAAGTAGAAGACTAGCGGGTGTTCAACCGGAAGCTTCTTCAAGTGGGCAAAGCGAGACGATTCTAGTCGTTCAATCCGCTCCTACTCAGCCTAGAAGGGTTAAAGAGTGCAAATGTATGATCTTCAGGCTTCCGTATGACCTTTAAGGCTTGGTTTATTTTTCTCTCCATTTTTTTTTAAACCGTGCATGCTCCCCTGTTTCCGTCTCCCTCAAACTTAACGCATTTATAAAGATAGACGTATCAAATTAAAGATCCAACCGTTAGATTTGTTAAAATTAGTAAAAAAAAAAAAGTATTATGACAAATTTTGAAGGTAATCAGATATATTTTTCCACGTAATCTAGTATATTATTATATTTGATCATATTGTATATATTTAAAATTTTAGAGATTAATTTGTAAAATTTTTAGAGTCATATTATAAATATTTCAAAATTTAATGACCAATTTATGAATTCATAAGGTCATTTGTATGTATAAAAAATTTAAAGCCTAATTTACCAAATTTATGGGATCATGTTGTAAATATTTAAAAAATTAGGAACGTGTATTATCTAGGAGTAGAAATTTTGTCGTTAAAAGTATAGTTAATGGTGATAAAAGTTAATATTTTTAGCTAAAAATGTATTTTCGTCGTTGATGATGCATCATGAGCGAGGAAATGTATTTTCATCACTGATGATGCATCATTAGCGAGGAAAATTTTGTTACGAAATCAAAATTCCATCGCTGATGGTGCATCATTAGCGATGAAACTAAAATTTTTCTCGCTAATGCATTTATTTCCTAGCTAAAGCCATCACTTTTAGCTAGGAAATAAAAAAATTTTCGCCGAAGGTCTTAATCAATAGCGACAAAAAGTTTTTGTCACTAAAGAAAAACTTTCCTCGCTAAAGGGTACTTTTAGTGACAAAAAATTTTTTCTAACTAAAGTTTTGCCGTCGATGTATCATTTTCTTGTAGTGTGGCCTTGCCCTAGATACGGTTTTGAGTAAAAAGGGGAATAAAAAATGGAAAACTTGTTTTTTTTATATTCTCTAGAGTCCTAATTGTTGCGTATTAGATATGATTCTACGTATGCTTGTGAATATATTTCCAAATTTGTTCTTGAATAAGAACTTGAGAAGTTTGCTTAACAGCAACATTGGAACTTGAATTAGTAAATTGGATTCTAATTCTATACTTCTTCTATCTATTGTGTCTTTACAGTGTTAACTGCAATTGAATTCATTCCTAGGCTACTAATTTATGGCATTTCCGTAGTTGTAAGATTAATGTATATGTGGATTCATTTATTTTGGATACATTTAATTGAGCATATGGATTCTGTTTTATCTCTCTCATAAAATCGTGAGCATTTCTTGTTTATTTAGCATATTTTTGTTCAAAATCTCATAGAGTATGTGTTTTTTGGGATTGCTAATGTAAAACACCATTCAACTTATTGGATTATGTGTTTTCTTGGTCTGGTAGTTTGCTAAATTCTATAGGTTTTTTAGTCGAACAAGTTGAAGCAGTCCCCAACTAGCAGAAACTAAATCCAATTAGGTATTATATCGACTAGTAGAAGTTGATCCTAACTATTTCGAACTTCTCAACTTTTGTAAAAAATTCACATTTTGGCTAGACTTAAGAAAATTTTGGGGAAATTCATGTAGGTTTCTTAATTAGAGAAAGTTGGTTTCTTGATGTCTATGCTTGGTGGTCCAAAAGGAATGGTTTCTTGCATTTAAGATTGAAGTTTGAAAGTAGATGTGTTTTACTAATGGGAGTTTAAAGAGAGGTGGGAAATAATGAATATGCATGTACAAATCAATAGATACACACAGTTAATCATGTCCTATAGTCTAGAAAAACAAATAAAGAATGAAAAGGGAAAAAAAATGACTCCTGTATATTTCTAATAGCTAATTAGGACAAAAAGGCATAGATTTGAAGCCATAGAAATCACATATGCTCCAAGAGAATCACTGCCCAGCTTAGCTACCACTCTGAAGGTGTCTAATACTTCTTTAACATCAAGAGCAACCTTTCAATGAAAGAAGAATAATGTGGAATGATTTAGAAGAGAAGGAAGTAATAAAAATTCTATAATACAAATGTTGAAAGATGAAAATGCATGGTGTAATGATCTGCAATAACCATATAACTTGACGCATTAATAGACCACCGAATAGTAATATTTTTGTGAATTACTCCCTCTTCCTCAAGTACAAGAAGCCAACTAATCCTCTCTGGTTCCAAATTCTAAATATAGATTACCCAAAATCCGTAACATGAGGAGTTGATTGAGTTCAAAAGTATGGAAATTTATTGAATAATTGGAGTAATTTGGCCTAATTCATGGTAGTGGAACTTCCAGTTTTCCTGAGTTTTCCACCTTGAGATTTTCTGCTGTAGTTTCCTCTCTAGCCATATAGATTATGTTTCTCAGTAAAATAAAAACAATGAAAGTTATTCTGAGGGTTTCTTTTGGTTTAATTAGTTGAAGTGAGGAATGATGAGTTTCATTTGTATTTTCTTTTGCATTTTTTCCTTTCGTTAGGTAGATTTTTTAGATTAATTCAAGTTGTGTGCAAACTAATCTTACTAAATTTAGGTGGTACATACCATCAAGCACATACTATTTAACCAATCAATCACATACCGTCTTTTCCCATTATCTCCTCTTGACACTATTCTTCCACATTAATCTTCTCCCATTATACTTGCAATTCTACCACATTATTTTGCCACTATTCTACTATGTCAACTATCATTATTCCCAAGAACCCGATAGTGTCATGAAAATTTTGCAACATTAAAACCTAACATGGCAAATCACAATATTTCCCACATACTTGCAACAAATACTTGTAAATGCATATGAGATGCTCTTAAATACTCGTAAACCTATATGAGATGCACTTAAATTTCATCATAGATTGACCCCCCTCCCTCCCTTTTTTTTGGAGAGCATAAGGCCTGTAAAATGCTTGAATTAATGTTTATGTGGAAAGAACTTCTAGCTGAGAGATTTTGGGGAGAGTTGTTGATTGTTTAGCAGAATTTAGACATCCAAACCTCCTACTTTTGTAGATAAAAGAGAGAATGGTACACACGAAACAAACCCACCTTGATCATTCCTTCCAGTTTGTTAGTAAACTAGCTACCGTATTCAATCTTTAGCTGCAATAGTGGATAGGAAATCTTTTAGCATGAATGCACAATGGAAATAATGAATAAAGCTTGAGAACTTCAATATCTCCACCTTGGATATCATGGACTTTTCTACATCAATAGATGCACTATTTCCCAACAGTAGCCTTTTGGCAAGATCTTTCTTATAGAATTCTTCAAGTACATTCTTACCTTAAAAGAAAAATGGGAAAAACCTTCAGTATTATGTTTATGAGAATATAACAGCAAATGGCACCCAAAAAAAATAGGTCAAACCTGATACTAGTTTAGTTAGTAACTTATACCAAAAATAAAGTATTCAAGCTACCTAGATAAACCTGAATAGAACCAAGACTTTATCAAACGTACCCTTCAATTCCTCTTCTGATGTCGATTCTAACAAAAACACTGGAAATTTCTCTTGGGTTTTGTATGATCTTAAAACTGGCATCCTTCTATTCTATCTTTTTTTCTTTTTTTTTTCCTTAGTGGTGGTATTATCCATTATCAATTAGGCCTTCATTTATATATGTGTGTATATGCATGGGAACTATGTAAAAGCTTAATTGTGTATTTAGAGTGAATGGGTGATGTAGCTTGTCTCTAAACATAGGTTGATACCATGAGAGAAGCTCGAGCATGGATGTATAATAGGCCCTTACCTAGTAAAAACTGTTAACAAGGGAGTTTCTTCATGGCATTGATGAGTTTGTTCAATTTGCAACTACATAAGTTGATTTTACTAGTGGAAGAAAAATAAGGTGTCCATGCTCAAAGTGCAAAAATCGTAGGTTTCTGATGTAGATGATGTAAAGCTTCATTTGTGTCAGAAGGGATTTATCCCAAATTACTATAAATGGCATGCTCATGGGGAACCTTATATTTTTAGTTCACAGCAAAAGAACAACATAGAGGTTGAAAACGAAAGGAAGAAAAGTCCTATTGTAAGCCATAAAATTAGGGAAATGGTATTTGATGCAACAGGACATGATATAAGATTTAATAAAACTACACAGATGGAAGAAGAGCCTAATACGAATACACAAAATTTCTATGATCTGCTACATGTGGCAGATGAGCCTTTATGGCCAAGCTATAGTCACTCCTAGTTATCTACAGTTGTGCGACTTCTGAACATTAAGTTTGATTATAACTTACCTGAAGCCTGTTATGATACAATATTACAGCTGATTAAAGATGTCAGACCTAAAGAGGATAAGCTGCCTAAAAACTTTTATGAGACCAAAAAGCTTGTATCTGGGTTAGGACTTCCGTATGAACAAATAGATTGTTGTGTGAATGGTTGTATGCTTTTTTGAAGAAAAAAAAAAGTGTATTAGGTTGACAAACTATATGTTTTGCAACCATCCTAGATGAAAGCTAAAAAAAAAGGAAGTTCAAGCATGGAGAAAAATGTAGCATATACAAGAATGCACTACCTCCCATTAACAGCAAGATTATAATGATTGTATGCTTCAAAAGCTATATCTGAGCATATAAGATGGCATGCGGAACATGAATCCCTTCAGAGCACCATTAGCCATCATTCTGATGCAGAAGCTTGGAAGGTTTTCAATAGCACACACCCGATATTTTCTTTTGAGTCTCGAAATGTAATACTTGAACTTTGCACTGATGGTTTTGCTCTATTTGGGATATCTAGTAAGCAGTATTCGTGTTGGCCTGTGATGGTGACTGATGCGTGTTTTTTAGCATAGAAAATATTACCAACAAATTACATAATTAATCAAATTTTAATTAAAATACCAACCACTAAAATCACACATATGGGCAAGTATATCCATCGTATAGTATAGGGACTAGCAACTATCGAATCCATGAGAACTTTGGCTCTCACCTTACTTTACCCAAATCTCTATTGTTTAGCCAATAAAATAAGAAAAGAATAAAAAAAATAAAGATAAAAATAGATATAACTTAAGGATGCAAATTCATGCAACTAGATAATTATCTTGAAAACATAATATTGAATCACTTAGCATTTATCACAATCAATTATCATCTTGGTATCATGAAGGAACTTAAGTAAAATTCAATTGTTTCCCAAGTCATGAAATTACTTATGTAGATTCTACTTCTTTCTCAATCCATGGAATTCTTGGGATGTATGCCCTCTTAGACTAGGTTTCTGATGTAAAAATCGAATGTTTTAATAAAAGAATTTATTTTCAGAAATTGTTTGTGAATTTATAATTTTATTTGTGTACAATTACGTTTGAAAAAGACCTATTGTGTTAAAGTAAGTGGTCCATGTGAATGGAGGTCTTTCATAGTAAAGTATGGATTACGGGTTACTTAGCACATAAACTTTTGTTCTTAACCGATTGATGAGAATGGGAATCTCATCATGTTTAGGTTATTATGTTATGAATTCTAATGGCTTACCTTTAGCCAGTGAGTAGTTCACTCACTTCATGACATAAGCATATTTTGAATACGTAGAATAGGACCTGTAGTAGTAGTTTCTTAAAAGTACTATATGGTAGAAACCTAGATTACTACCACTACAGCGTGGACTAGTACTCTACGACTTGAGTATGAGTTGGTGGTCTGACGAAGTTGGAAGCATATACTTTGATATGCTATAATTGAGATTCTATCGTAGGGCCAATATACTTGCATGTTAGGTATTTGTGACTAGTTAGTTAAGACAGACTTGTACAAGATAGTTTCTATACTATATTGCCCCTTGTGGTTGTCTGAATGACCTAAATATCCAGGGCCCTGGGAAACATGATTTGGATGTTTGTTTTAGGGTAGTTCCCTTGGAAAGTGGAAATAATCTAGGAAGTCGTGGATCATTGTACATGCAAAGGCGGAGTAGGAGGCTTGTAGGAATTGTACCAGAGGCTTCTACCAGCACACCTACACCGGTTGCACACGTTCCAGTATAGCCAACACTTAAAACGAGAAAAAGCGGTAAAATTTTTAAAACCTTGCGATTGGGACAAGGCGCAACTGGCATCGGCTAAGCTACCGGAGCCAGCACCGGTCCTGCCCTAGAATCTCTGTTCTTATTTTTCCAGTTTTTTATGTTCACTTCCACTGCGTGCTCCGTGTTTTCCCGCTTTTCGTACCTTCAGGAATCACTATCCCTTGATTAATTTAGCAAATTTCTCAATCAAACCAATGCAACCAAAAGATGCATTAAACACATACCTCATAAACATGAAATTAGCCAATGACCCTATGCTTTAGGTACAATCAACCAATCTTTGATTACTTTAGTACTTTAATATTAACTTCGTTTCCCAAGTCCATTAAGATCTAACAAATATGAAATCAATGCAGTGAACTTTTAACATCGTTTCCCAAGTCAATTAGAAGAAAACACATCAATACCCAATTATAACAAGTAATCAAATACCAAAGATAACAATAGATTAATCAAAAATCTCAATTAACTAAAAGTCATAATCTCCAAAATAATATCCAATTACAATCAAAACATTAAGCACATTATTACTCTAGAAAAGTAAACAAAGGATAAAAGATAAAACTCAGAGACAAGTGATTCTTCTTCTCTTAAAAACTTCCTTTGAACAATGCCTATTTGAGTGGTGATTTTATCTTTGAATAATAAGTAGCTAGATTGAATCCTTCAAATCACACTCTTGTCTTGTTTAAATAGTCTCTAAAGAGGCTAAAAATCGGTCCCTAAGAGTCCTAGGTCAAGTAGAGATTGGAAAATAACAAAACTCTTGAAAAATTACCAAATCCGCGAGTAATTGGAAAGCTCACCGACATTGGGCAGATCAGGGCCAACGCCGGCTCCGGGGGTCACGGCCGATGTTGGCTATGCACTGTTTTTCTTGACTTTTTCATCCCTTCCAGAATAGGGCCGGCGCCGATCGTGCGAACGTGCACTACAATGGCGACTATTTTGTCATTTTTTCGTCGTTTTCTATAATAAAATTCTAAAAATACCTTTCTAAGGATAAAATATCAAATATGAAGGCATATGCCTAGTTATTACAATAAATGTATCACAAAACACCCTCAAATAACTAGGAAAATATAGATGAATTTTGCCCCTATTAGTAACACTATATAATTTACCACCTGGTATGTGTATGAAACGCCATACATTTTCCTTAGTACAATAATGCCTGGTCCACCCCAAGAAGAAGATCAGTGTCTATTTGCAGCCTTTGGTTGATGAATTGATACATCTATGGTAAGTTAAAATTCTTACAAATGACATTTCAAAGAAGCAAAATTTTCATATGAAAGCTACTCTAATGTAGACGATCAGTGATTTCCCAGCATATGGCATGTTGTTTGGATGGAGTACAATTGGTAGATTGTCTTGTTTATATTTTATGGAAAATTCGAAGGCATTCAGGCTTCAAAACTATAAAAAGAAATGCTTTTTTTTTATTTCCATCAACAGTTTTTCCCATTAGACCACCATTTTTGGAAGAATAAGAGCTCATTTAGAAAGAACCAAATTGAGGATTTAGCACCCCATGTAGACTAAGTGGAGATGAAATATGGGCACTGGTGAAGGATTTGCCAACTATCATTGAAAATGGTGGGAATGACATACCTGAAGGATTCGGAAAATCCCACAACTAGAGTAAATAAAGTATATTTTGGAGCTTACCATATTAGAAGACAAATGCCATTAGGCATAATCTTGATGTAATACATATTATTAAGAATTTTTTTGATAATATCGTCAATACAGTCTTTGACGTGAAGGGGAAGACAAAAGATCATGAGAATGCAAGGAGGGATTTACGTGAGATTTGCCAATGAAGGGATTTAAAGTTAGTAGAAGAAGGTACCAAGAAACCAAAGGTATGCTATTGTGTGGACAATGCTTGAAAAATTGTGTGGGTGGATTAAATCTTTGAAATTCCTAGACGGTTATGTTTCCAATTTGTCAAGATGTGTGGATGAGAAGCAATGCAAATTGTTTAGCCTTAAAAGCCATGATTGTCATGTATTAATGCTTCGGTTGATACTAATAGCATTTCGCTATTTACTTCTAGATGTTGTCAGCAATGCTCTAATAGAATTGAGCTTATTCTTTAAGGACTTGACTTCTAGAATGTTACGTGATGAACAAATTTTGAAACTAGAAGAGAATATTGCTATGATCATATGCAAATTGGAGAAAATTTTTCCACCAAGTTTTTTTGATTCAATGGAGCATTTGCCAATCCACTTACCATATAAAGCTTCAGTAGGAGGTCCTATGCAATATAGGTGGATATATCCTTTTGAGAGGTTAGTTAAATATCTAATTTATTATTTATTAAACCTCAATTTATTAATATCCATACTAATAAATCTCCAACCATAGGTTCTTCTACAATTTAAAGAAGAATGTGAAAAATAAATCAAGAGTTGAAGCTTCAATTTGCAATGCATACCTAGTTGAAAAAGTTTTGATGTTTTATACTTTTTACTTTGATCGTAATGTCAAAACAAAAAGTAGAAGGGTTGAATGCGATGACGATGGTGGTGGTTGTGATGAGTTAACGAGGTCAAGTATTTCAACATTTAGTAGTCCTGGGCGGCCATCAGGTGCTGTAAAAATGAGGTTCCTATCAGATAAAGAGTATGATGCAACTGTATTGTATGTGTTGCTAAATACCGAAGAGGTCCAACCACAGATGGAGTGAGTATGAATTTGCACAAATTATTTTGTAAGAAGATAAAATTTAACATCCCACCATTTTTTTTATTTTAATAAAATTCAGGTTGTTCAAGATTGAGAAGCGCTCTAATATAGCCAGCATTTTTGAATTTGATTTAGAGTTAGCATTAGAAAGAGAGTTTTTTTAATGGTTGAAGGAATATGTAAGCATATATCTAATGTCATGTTATCCCAAATTTCCATTCTAATTAACATTATCTTTTTAAGTTATACAATTTTTGTGTTAAATAGGTGCATGATCCAACTAATAATGTTTCAAACAATGAAATAAAACATCTGAGTTGGGAGTCAAAGAGATTTGTGCGCACCTACACACAGTTTTTTGTGAATGGCTACAACTTTCACACGGTTGCTCATAGCAAAGGAAAGGCTACTACAAATAGTAGCGTATGCATAAAAGATTCTAATAGTGATTATGGAGGCATAGTGGATTACTATGGTGCTTTGAAGGAAGTGGTGGACCTGAGGTATCCTGGTTTGCCTATTAAACATGCCTAATTATTTCATTGTGATTGGTATGATCTAAGATATAATATGGGAGTAAGAATTCATCCTAAGTACAAATTGCTTGATATTAATCCTAAAAGATTATGGAACAAATTTAAGCCATTTGCACTTGCATTTCAAGCAACCTAAGTGTATTTCATACCATATCCCAAGTCCCAGAAAGGATAATGCAGATTGGTTGCGTGTTTGTCATGTCGCTGCAAGACGAACATCATAGATGGCTACAGTTGATTGTGCATTGCAAGAAAATGAAGTTCAGAATCCATGTATTGATATTATAGATGATCCATTAGACAATCTAAGGGACCCAAGAAATATTTATAAAGATGTAGATTCCTCTGTTAATGTTATTTTTCAAGAGAATGACTAAAGGTTAAAAAGTAGTTCCGATGAATCTAATATATCAATATCTACTTTAGAGTCAGAAGATAAAGTAGATAGTGAATTCTGTAGTGAAAGTGACTAGTTACAATATGTTAGAATTTTGAGACACATTTATATTTTGTAGTCATTTCTTCTGGATGTATTCAATTGAACATATTAATTTTGTTTTATTTATCTCATAAAATCATGAGCATTTGTTGATTATATAGTAGATTTTTGTTCAAAGTTTCACCACATATATTTTTTTGTAATTGTTCAAATGTAAAAAACCAATAACCTTATTAATTTATGTGTTTTCTTAGACTAGCAGTGTTGCTGAAATCTGTGGGTTTTTCAGTCAAACAAGTTGAAATTGTCCCCAACTAGCAATAGTATGGTTCTTATTTAATGCATCTGGGTGCCTTTTGTTACTTTAGTTATTTTTCAACAAAATTAAATCTTCATAAATCTATCATAGCGACCACCATTTAATATAGTTTTCTAGAGATCCTGTTTTATTTGTTGGACATCTTTCAATAAATTCTCTCTACGTTAAATATTTGAGGTGGATTGAAGGAAATTCAGTAGGTTGTTGCTTACAACAGTCTGATAAATTGATTATGCAGATTTCTTATGGTGGATACTCTTGATTTCCATTCTGAAATTATCTACTATTTTATTTGATATGGAGTACATTGAGCTATAATTTATTGATAGAACTATATTATGGCGATTTTTTTGTTCTTAATTGGGTTGTTCAGTGCATCTTGTTTAGTATTTGATCGAGTTGCTTTGAAATTGTGTGGGTGTCAGTTGTGGCATTTGTGTTGAATGAGTAGATGTTTTAGTAATTTTGGAATATTTTGAATATGTTGAGGTTTGAGAAGAAAGGAATTAGTGTTGAAAAGAGTTCTGGAGAAAGGGTGATTTGTTGAATACACCGGTTTGGATTGTTTATTTTTTGTGGACAGGGTCAAAATGATTATGTGATTGCTTGATGATGGTTGCATTAGGTTGATTGAATGAAGGGATATTGAGTTGAGATTATGAATAGGCATTGAGTGAAAGTCTTTGTCACTTCTTTGAGTTATCTATCTTTCTTTTTTTCCTATTCCCTTTATCTTTTCTCTCTTCTTATCCTTTTCTTTGCCTTTTCCAATCCTTATCTCATTTCCTATGGCCCTCAAACAAATTTCCACTAAATTACCTTCCAAAAGGAAGAGAGGTGATAGGGGAAAAATTCATCTATATTTTCCTAGTTATTTGAGGGTATTTTGTGATACATTTGTTGCAATAACTAGGCATATTCCTTCATATTTAATATTTTGCCCTTGGAAAGGTATTTTGGACTTTTATTGCAGAAAATGATAAAAAAAACATCAAAACTGTCGCCGTCAAAGCACGGCCGGCCCCGATCTAGAAACAGGGAATTGGCTAAAAAACAGAGCATGACCGGGCCGACCAGAGCATAGCCGATGCTAGTTGTGACCCACGGAGTCGGCTTTGCTTTGTACCATGTCGGTGAGATTTCCAATTTTGCTCAGATTTGGTAATTTTTCAAGAGTTTTGGTATTTTTCAATCTCTACTCAGTCTAGGACTCTTAAGGAATGAATTTTAGCCTCTTGGAATTCTATTTAAACAAGAAAAAAAACAAGATAAAGGTATGAATTTAAGGATCAAGTCAGCAAATCATTCATTGAAAGAGGAATTCATCAAATCAAGGAGTATTGTTTAAAAGGGTCTTCAAGGGAGAAGAAGAATGCTTATCTATGAGTGCTTTCTTTTACATTTGTTTTTTTTTTTAGAATAATGATGTAATTAATATTTTTATTATAATTTGACATTATTTTGAGATTTATGATTTTTGTATTAATTTAATTATTTGATCAATTTTTCATCATTTTTTATGTTTGATTACTTGATTTTATTTGATAGGGTGATGGAAATAAATTTATATCTAATGGACTTGGCAAACGAAGTTAGATTGAGTTTAATTTAATCAATTCTATATATTTGTTATCTTAACTGGATTGGGAAAAAAGTTTGAGAATTGAACCAAAGTTATCAAAGATTAGTTAATTTCGCCTAGAGTATAGGGTTATTAGCTAATTTTATGTTCATTATCACATAGAGAATAGGGATAATTTATGAGGAATTGAGTTTAATGTATTTTTGGTTATATTAGTTTGATTGGAAAATTTGCTAATTTAATCCAAAGATAGTGATTCCATGGATTGGGAAAGAAGTAGAGTCTATGTAAATGGATTCATGACTTGGGAAACGATTGAATTTTACTTTATATTCCTTTATGATACCAAGATGATGATTAATTGAGATAATTGCTAAATGATTCATTGTCATGTATTGTAGGATAGTTGTCTAAATTGCATATTTCTACATCATTGAGTTGTACATATTTCTTTATTTTTTTAATTACTTTATCACTTTATTAGGTCGGTTAAATAATGAATGAAAAGTGACTAGTGTGTACTTATTCCTTTAAGGATCGATACTCTTTAATTCCCTATATTATGCTTGCGATGAGTATACTTGCTCCTATATGTATTTTAAGATTAATGTTGTAATTAAAACTTGACTAAGGGATGGATTTAAACTTCATAATTTTTATACACCTAAAATTTACGTATCAAGAGGTTAAGGGGCGTCCATTTCCCAACCCTCATACAACATACATACAACATACTTGTAAAACCTACAGTATGCATGCAACATACTTTTGATAACACCATCTTAAAGTCTCATATTTTGAATACTAAGGCTAACGAGTCCTAGAACATCCAATCCGTAATAGATAAAGGGTGCTCCATTTTTTCCCCTTATTTTTTGAGAGAATTTTCTTTTACATTGAATAAAAGGTTATCAAGTTGAAGTTGCTGTGTTAGGTCAAAAGCATTTGACTTTGTCCTATGGTGAAGTGTGAAACAGATGATTTAATTATTTATAAAATGATGGACGTGCAAACAAAACACCAGTTTATTCATGTGGATGGTGGATTGAATTGTTGAAGCAATTGCAATCATGTTTGAACATTGCCATAGCTTTTTGATTATTAGATTTGCTTAGCCTATCGTTTAATTTTTTTTTGTTCTATGATTTTTGAGTTTTAATATTTAAATTCATTGTGATCACTTCATTTTCATTCAGATACTTTTCAGTTCTTAAGTAACTGTTCATATGGAGATTCGTTGATCGTTTAGATTTATGCATTTATGCAGCAATGGTATGAGAGATTTATTTTCCTTGTTCTAGATGGTGGGTTGTAGGGTGGGAGTAGTGAAAAAGTGGGGGGGGGGGTCTCTTGTTCCATGCTGCTTTGATTTTTGAGTTTAAAAGGTAGAGAGCTATTTGTGCCATTCTTTTTTTGTAGGTCTGTGTCTTGTTGGTATCTGTTTATGTTTTTGTCTTCTTCTACTTCATATCATTTTTTCCATGATCACAATTTTACTAAACTAATGGGTTTTCCACTTCTTTAAATTGAATATACTTGTGTCTTTTTTTTTTTTTTTTTGCAGGGGATTAATACAAGCTTAGTGCAGGGGATTAATACAAGCTTAGTGATCTAGTTAGTATTATTCCATGATGTTTAGTATTCTGTCACAATGAAAGAATACTTTCCATTATTTATTCTGGAAGAAGCATGCTTTCTTCATATATTGAATGAAGTTGGTGTAGGGATGTCAAATTTTCAGCATTACCAAGTAAAAGTTATATGTTTTGATGACAAAAAAAAAAGAAAGTAACCTTAGAGCTTTACTTTTGACCTCTACTAGATCTCTATACAAAAATATGTTCTCTACTTCATTTTCATACAGATACTTTTCAATTCTTAAGTGATTGTTCATATGGAGATTCGTTGATCGTTTAGATTTATGCATTTATGCAGAAATGGTATAAGAGCTTTGTTTTCCTTGTTCTAGCTGGGGGGTTGCAAGATGGGAGTAGTTGAAAAGGGGGGGGGAGGGGGGGTTGTTCTATGCTTCTATGATTTTTGAGTTTACAAGCCAGAGAGCTATTTATGCCTTTTTTTTTTTTTTTGTGGGTTTGTGTCTCGTTGGTATCTGTTTATGTTTTTTTCTTCTCCTACTTCATATCATTTTTTCCTTGGCATTAGATTCAATCTCAGAATCCACTCTGGAGTGGTGCTATTGCATTTCCTCCCTAACATATTCAAAATTTGGATTGTGCTCAGATGATAATTGTACAGCTTTAACCTTATTAACAGATTTTTCCAATCTGCCAAAGAATACTCGAGAATCACCAGCATTGGCTATGTATAAAACCCCACTACATATTATGCCCACTAAACAACATGATCCCACAAAAGTAATCCGTGGTCTAATTTCCCACTGTTTTCTCACTAAAGAAAGGAATTCCTCTTTTGTAGCCAAAAATGCTTTGGTTATAACATCAGCTGACATTCCTTGATTTTCAAATGCTAATTCTGCATCACAAATAGCTATCAAGTGAGTGAACACATGCATTAGCAATCAGCAAATGAACCGGCTAATGATTGGGGGGTGCGGGGGTGCAGGTCGCTGTTAGATAGCCTCCAAATCCCACTAAGTAATAGTATCCACAATATGTAAAGAACTTGTAATTAGAATATGACAATAATTTCTTCTATTGGTCTACAATGATTTATAAGAACAATGGTTTGTAATCTCAAAACCATGAATTTGAGTGAAAGAACATATACTTCAATTAAGGCCATTGCTCAATTGTAACATCAATAGTCTTATGCCTAGTAACGCTGGGATCATACATGCCAAGCTAAAAACTTCATATTCTGATAATATAAGTAGCTTCACATAATTTTGAAACCTTCATATTACCAATAAATAATATACTACAAAATGATAAGTATGTGTTGGCAAAAGTGATTACATAAACTTTGTCTTCTGCCTTATGTTTCAACTACAAACTCTTTTTTCAATTTTTCCTTTATTTTTTTGCTTTTGTTAGACATATAAGAATATGCTTGTTTTACTCTTATAAAAACAGGATTAATGTAGTTCCAATCTTATCATCATTTCCAACTTGTAGGAACGTTATCCTAAGTTCATATTATCCCTTACAAAAAAGGAAATGCTTGCTCCAAATAAAAGGCAGAATTAACACCTTGAATTTTTTGACAATTGTTGAAAACATGTGTAGATTCAAAGGCACTGACTCTCTACTACTCATCTAATGAGGGTCTGAACAAATATTCACATTTAAACAAGTGCCAACTAAAATTAACTACTTAGTATAAAATTATGGTTCGTACAGTATTTCCTCTATAATAAGAAGATCACCAATAGAAAACTATTCATGCAAACATCTATTATAAGTAAGGATGAAAGTGGGTAGACAAAAAGAGCCAACCTTGCTTTGGAGTAACTCACTGCTTGGAACAAAAGAGTAGATGAAAATATTAGTATTTTCAAGTGCAAGACAACATTTTTTCTTTTTTTTGTTGGAGTTTAAGAATGAAAATCTAAACCTAGAAATTGTTCCTTGTTTGTGACTCTAAAAAAAATGGTATATAGGATGCTATTTATTTTTGCGCAGTCATGATAGTAATTTCACAAACACCTCCAATCTTGGTTTGCATATACCTACTTTCTTTTCTGCTCCAACTTTGATTCTTATCAATTTAAATAGAAATAAAGTTAGTTATTTAGAAAGCACCGGAGCAGCTTCCATCTTTGACCATTGATTTCTTTAGATTCAAGCATATTCCATGAATGTTTAATTGACCTTTATAAGGTAGAGAGCTATTTATGTCATTCTTTTTTTTATCCACTACTTTTTGTATTTATCTTTCGAGTATTCTTATTTGCAATCTATGTATTACTTTCAGATAGTACCTAGTAGGAAAGGAATACAAAAAAAAAAAAAAAAAAAAAAGGCGATGTGGAGGCTAATCAAACAACAACTCCGAGGGTCAACCATTGAACTCACCCCAATAGAAAATCAAAATTCTCCAAATACTAGCCAGAGAGCAGCGGATAATTTCCATACTCCACCACCTATGTTGCCTACTCCTACTGATGGTTACAATGGTACCAATTCTAGATAAAGCATCCAGTCAGAGATTCGTTTTGAGCAAGCCAAGTCAATCACTCACAATGAGTGAGTTGTGCCTATCACTCCTAATAACCAAGTCGAGTTTACTCCAGCTCAGGAGAATGTGCAAACATCTAACTTATCTTCAGCTATTAATACATCGGCACAGGGCAAGATTGAATGTTTAATTGAAGAAGATGAGTAAGTGATTTGTAAAATTTTTATTTTTTGAAATTTAGGATTTGTTCTAAAAGTATCAAGAAAAATCCTCACATATTTATTATTCTATTGTAGGATTCTTTACAATGCCAAGTCGTTCAACAAACCAATGTGATCTATTCGTCCAACCATAGAGTCTATGTTTTCGGGACCATATCCTACTTGGAAAAAAGTCCCACCTTCCACAAGGGATGTATGGTACGCTAAATGGGCAGTAAGTATTAAATTTACTTTGTCCAAATATATCTATAGGTTGTATTTTATGCTTATTATACTAATTTGGTAATTTTATGGGAAAACTACAAAGAGAGTACAAATGGAACCACAAATATGATTCGATTATGAGAGAAAAATAGAAAAAAAAAAGACTAATAATAGTTATAGGTATTTGATGGAAGAAGTACTAAATGGATGTATTTCTCATGATTTCATTAAAGAGGAGCACTACAATGAGCTTCGAGCATGTTCGGATAGTGATGCATTCAATAAAATTTCAAGGACTATATTAGCAAATAAGAAGAGTGTTTTAGGAGCCTCAAATCATTCAGGAGGATCTATCCTAGCAACTGTACACAAGAGAAAGCTTGTATAATACATAGAATTTTCTTTTAATTCATCATTTGAAATATATTTGTAATTATTGTTCTTATATATAATACATTATGACTTCCATTTTATGATGATTTCGTAGGACGAGAAATATCATAGAGAATATTCGCAGATGGACATTTATGTCTTCACTCACATAACAAACACTGAAGATGAGGTTGAACAAGTACTAAAAAGAGAAAGACTAATGTTAGAAGGGGAAGAGGAGTTGCCAGAGCCTCTAAAACTTGTCTTTATTGACAAGCGATCTGAGGACAAATACGTAAGTGTCATTGTTGGGATTCGAGGACTCCTAAACGTGAAAAACATCCACGAATCACTTCCGATGATCCAAGTAAACGATTAAGAAGATCTAAGGTTTACAGAATTACCTTTTTGTTTGGCGTAATCAAGATCCTTCGATTTTGATTATGTTGTTGTACGTGCAACCTGAACGATCACCAGATGTTGCAGTGTGCGAACATCCTCTATCGGATACACACGGCGAACTGACTCGTTACCTCAAGAGTGCTAGCGCCTAGGGTTTGAGAGGGTTTTTTTCTTCTGGTGAATAGAGGCACGAAATTTTTAACAGAACCGAACTATTGAGAAGACGGCTAGGGTTTTCTTAAAACCTTCCGAATCCCTAAGAGTCCAAATCTGATAATATCTTATCATATTTTAATTTAAATTCAAATTAAATTAAAATTGATATGATAAGATTCTACCATTATCTCGGTAATTTAAATAATTAATTTACCAAGTTAAATTCTTATAATCTGGACATCATCCAAATACATCGAATGTGTACATATTTTCAGATTTATTGTATCTAGTAAATTTTCTAGGTTCAATTAACTTAGACATATTTTCAAATTCATCAAATCTAGTTACCAGAAAAATAACCTAACAAGTTCGCTTAATGTGTGACCCTATAGGTTCATTTAACACTAGCAATGTGCCTAAATCATATTTAAATGGCCCACAAGTTATAAGCGATTTCTAGCAAAATATTATAACTATCCAGGTTAAATGAAGATCAATGATCTCTTTGAACCAAACCATAATTTTACATTTAGTCCTTTTGTCACACGATATCCAGATTAAGCAAAAGGCACGGGGCATGTCATCCTTATTAAGCTTAATCAATTATTTCTTGATTTCATAGTAGACTGTTCAAACAAATGATATCAATATTTTAGGTTGATATATTTGAGCACGGCCATGCATTTTAACAGTCTAACTTATCAAGGGGCCCATGGATATCTCTCCAATAATTGAGAGGGACAAATTCCTTCACTATCAATCATATTCCACTCCTTAATTTATTCTATATCCAACAATAGTCTAATTTATTATCTGGTTAAAGACAACTTTAGATAACGTCAAAATATAGAACTTATCAAGTAGGAAACTATGATGAATTTAGATCGAAGGACTTTTAATATCATTATGGCTAGAAAGTACTTATGACATGTTCCATGAAGTACTCTCATAGTGGGTCCTGTCCAATATAATATTCCTTAACATTTATTTATATTTTGACTTAATATCACAAATATCCATGACCAGTAAAACATAGCCATCAAGTCACAAACATACTAATCTTAATTTATTATTATTCTAATAATAATAATCGATCAGGGACAGTTTTAGAATAGTCATTGTGTTCATTGCTGGGTTTTACTATCAAGTTACGTACTTGATGACCACAAAACAAAATGCACTATTCATGGAAAAGAAAACCTCATATTATTATATAAAACATAACGACAATAGTATAAGTACAAATTGACTCTAGGACATATCCCTTACAGTCATATCCACTGAAATACGCAAGATCAACATATTTATACTTTTAGTTTTACGAGATCTAATTTGATTGCGGTGTCATTTTAATGGGGATCCACTAAAATTATTATTTCGACAATATTAACTAGTAATTTATACTTTAGTACTCAAAACATAAAAATATTCAGTGATAATCTACTTTGGAGTTCTTTGGTCTTTTTCCAGGTGTTCTAGAAACATGAAAATAGAAGCATGTGGATTTGGGGAATCAACCATCCAAAATTTGGAGAGACCTAGGGTTTTTTTCCCCCCTTTTAAACATGGTTGATGGATTTTGGCAATTGGCAAACAAATTTACTGGTATGTATAAAGTCCATAATTGTAATGGAAACATGTGGGTTTGCTACCAGGTATGTATAAAGCAGCATTTGGAGCTAGTCCTAACTTTCTAACTGATGCCACAAATAGCCCCTAGAAGTCTATAAATGTAATTTCTCATTGGTCATATGAACCATGCTACTACGTTTGCAATTTTTGACATATTGGGGTATCTTCTTTATGTTCTTGATCTATATTGGCTTGTTCTCATTAGTTGATCCTTGGAATTAGAAAGGCGAGTAAAGGTGCATAAATGCTTAGCTGGTTGTGTGATGCTGTTAATTCTAAAAGGCAAGATGATAGTTTTGTAATAGCTAATTTTAACATGATAGGGATTTCAATAAAGTTAAATTCTTTGTGGAAATGGTATGTTGGCATATCTTAGGGTAAGGATCTGTTCAAGAATTATTGTTAATCATTGCTTCAAGAACTTAAAACTAATTTTTTTGGAAACTTGTTCTTGGTTAGGGCTATTTGGGGAGGGGGGGGGGCTATTTTGTTGGGACTTTTTTACTAGCACGTATAAGTTTTGTTATTGGGTTATTATTGATACTATAGTATTTTCATTGTCACAGGCAAGGTACCAAGAGGAATTGCAAAAAAAGACGGAGCTAATAACAAATCAAACACCTGGAGGGGAGCAACCAAAACCAGTTAACAAAGTTGATGTTTAGTTGCAAATTGTAGGACTACCAAAAAAAGGTAATACAGTCTACGACATGGGATCTCTGAGATTGAGCTGCTTAGAGAAATCTACTACATACAAGTCATCCTCTTCATCTTGTTCATCAACACAATCTACAGAATATGTCCAAAGGTCAGAATTGTAAAGTGTTGACGAATCATTATACAAGGCTATTCAAGAACAAGATGAAGTGAATGAACACTTGCAATCCGAGGTGAAATCCTTAACATCATAAGTCAAGGAACTCAAGGGCGCGGATGCTTCATGAGCTGGTTCTTGAATTTATTTAATATTTTAGACTAATGAAGTATAATATTGTTTTAAGCTCACAACAAATTAACTTTATTTGTTTTTGTTCTACATTAGAGTTTGATGTACTTTTGATATGGATGGTGGTTTGTTTAGGCAATGTTTCAGAAATGTGAATTGTGGATATTGATGTACTTTCAATATTGATGTATAACTTTTGGTATGAATGTACTTTTAATATTATGTAGGATTGCTTTATTAAATATGTGTATGGATTATATAGTGATAATATAATTCTACTTACCAATAGAAAATCTATTGGTACTTACCAACAAACAATCTGTTGGTACATACCAACCAAAATTTACAGGTTCTTACCAATAAACAATCTGTTGGTATTTACTAACACAAATTTGTAGGTGCTTACCAACACATTTATCTGTTGCTACATACCAACAGCAACACAAATTTGTAAGTGCTTATCAACAGATTTATCTATTAGTACATACCAACAATAATCTATAAGTGCTTTCCAACATATTGTTGTTGGTAAGTAACAACAACAATTTGTAGCTGTTTACCAACAGAGTATGCTTACAATGCCAACTAAATTATATTTGGTAAGCTATCAATAGACATGATATTTTTCGACATTTACCAACTAAGTACCAACTAAATCGTTTGTTGATAATGAATAATATTTACCAACAATACAAATATACCAACTAAGGAATTGTTGGCAAATTACCAACAACATTACCAACTAAACAATCAATTGGAAAAAAATACCAACAAAATAAAAAATTCAAAAAATTCCAATGACTTTACCAACTACGTAGTTAGTTTGTTGGTAACGTAATAATACCAATAGAAAATACTTAACCCCAAAAAAATCATTACTAACTAAAATTTAATGTTACCAACAGTAAAATTTGTTGGTAATTACCAAGAGACTTAAAGAACTCTTGTTAGTAACACTTTCCAACAAATGTTTTACTCATGGACCAAATTCTGTTAGCAATCTATTGGTAAACTCGTATTACCAACAGAAATTTGGCAACTACCAACAAAATTTGACAATTCGTAATTAATCTTTTTGTAGTAGTGATTTAGAATTTGGAATCACTAGATCAACAGAAATCTAATCCAAGAACATAAACTTAGGGTTTAACCCTCAAATACAATTAAAATATAATAAACTAAAATTGTCAATAAATTACAAAGAAGAAAAAAAGAAACCACTCATAGACAAGTAAGCCTTCTTCTTTTTCTTTGAAATGTTCTTGATCAACCTCCTCTTCTTTTCAAAGAATTCTCCTTGATCCTCCTTAATCTTAGTGTTTATTTAGATGTTTTCTAAAGATATTACATTAAAAAACTAAAAACGACTTTTCAAAATATTATTCTCTTGTATTTATACAAGTTTAGATTGCCAAAAAATCAATATAAGAGTCCTAATTCGTGTCCAATTCAGTTTCCAAAGAAATCCTACTTGCAATTGTCAAATTCTGATATGAAAGGAAATCTCGTCGCTATGAATAGTAACAACCGGTGCCGGTTAAGGAAGACCAACCGGTGCTGGGTCTTTTCTATTGTGCTTCAAAAATTCCTCTATTTTACTATATTCTTCCAAAAGTGACCCCCGACTAGCCCAGGTAGACCACTCCGTGTCGATTTAACACTGTTTAACCTGATTTTGTGCATTTTTCACTATCTTTTCAATATTTCTTCCATTTAATCACTTTTACACAAACGACAGCAATTTAATAGGAATGAATAGTTATTTGATCATTAAACCATAGCAAATAACCCTCAAAATATTGGTACATTTAGCCCCTATCGCTAAACCACGGGAAGTTTCCTCTATTGCTTCCCTTCCCAAATTCGATCTATTCCTACAAGGAAACAATGAGCTCTTCTAGTAGTATTGCTAGTCGAATTCAAGGAAAGAAATCAAGCCTACTGCTAGCTGAAATCAAGAAGAAAATCATGTGTGTGAGGAAAATCAACCTTCTTATGTATATGAGGAGTTCTGGTTGTGCTAAAGAGGGAAAGCCCAAATGTTTTTGCTAATTTAGTGTAGTCGTTTTGGCTAAAAGAAGGGAATGGCTGGTGATTGAATTTTTCTCAAGAAGGAATGTGATGGTCTCTAAAGCTAAAATAAATGAATGAGTTATATTATTTATTTAATTGAAGAATCCTTTTCCATTCCTGTTATACTCACAATATCTGGCTAGAGTAATAAGGAAAAAGAGTGATTGTACTATTAATTGAGAGTTGAAACCGTAGCTTCCATTAGGAAAGCAAGGTTAGGCTTTTTAAACTTACATTTTGAAGGAAAAAGGAAATTTGTGTTGAAAGGAATCGAATTTCCAGCTTATATTAATGTCATGATTCTTACCAAACTGAAGGAAAAAGATTATGGAAACCAAGCTAAGCTATGGCCGGCTATTCACAACTCTATAAGAAAGGAATTTTCTTCAAACTTTGAATTTTGGGAAGGAAAAAGGAAATAAGGATTTCAAATTATTTGGAGAATTTTTCTTTCCCTCAATAAGGCAATGATGGCTAGAAGATGAATAAAAGGGAAAAAATTTTCTCTAATCCAAGAATATTATTCTTGAAGTAAAATAGGAAATAATTATAATATAGTTACCTAAATAAAACACATAAAATATGGAATTTTGGAGGAATTAGGGAAATAGAATTATTTTAAGAGGTGACATAGATTTGGAAACAACTTCTAAAAATGACAACGGAAATTAGTTAGGGTTGGCTGGCCAAGGAGATTTGAATAAGGAAAAATAAAATAAAATTCGTATAGTAGGTAGTATTCAAACCATTAATTGTCCAACTAAAATCTCACATTATTTATGTTAACACACAACAACTCTTATACCTTAAACATACTAATTTTCTATAAAATAAGGTTTTGGACCTAACCACTCCTCATGATACATTATCTAACCAAGAAAATTTTATCTAACTCAAGTAATCACGAAGCTAAATAAAGCATCACAAGATAATGACTACTCAATTATATTACTTATGAAACACATAAGATTAAAATTAAGTAAGACCTCATTCATACATAATGATGCCATGTATGCTCCCAGGGCATATTAGGGTGGGGTTTTACATTCTCCCCTTCTTAAAGAAATTTTGTCCCAAAATTTGGAGGTATTACCTCTATAATGGTCCAGGGTATTTCCTCTTCACCCATTCTTTAGTTTCCCAAGTAGCGTCTTATGCCCCGTGATGTTTCCACAATACTTTCACTATCATAACCTATTTATTCCTAAGCTTCTTAACACTATGATCCACAACTCTAATCGGCTTATAACTCAAATCTGGATGTAGTTGTAATGGTTCATCATTGAGCATATGTTCCAGGTCGGGCATATACTTCTTAAGCTGAGATACATGGAATACATTGTGTATCCTAGTCAGGCCCTTCGGTAAGTCCAACTTGAATGCTACTGGTTCAATTCTCTTGATCACTCGAAAAGGTCCTAAATACCTCGAACTCAACTTTTTCCTTTCGGGTATTTTAGTATCCCTCTACTTGGAGTCAACTTCAAGAATGTGTAATCCCCCACTTAAAACTCAAGATCTCTCCTCCGATTATCCACATAACTCTTTTGCCTACTCTGTGTCGTTTTCAAATTTCTCAGATAAGCTTCACTTTATCTGTCATTTCTTGAATGTAGATTCCTCTAGTCTTGCTAACCTGTCCATCCTTCAAGTAGTTCCAAAATAGTGGTACTTGACACTTTTGACCATACAGTGCTTCACAAGGTGCCATCCTGATCAAAGACTAATAATTGTTATTATATGCTAGCTAGGCATACAGTATTGAGTCAATCCAAGCATTCCCAAAGTCTAGGACACACACTTAACATATCTTCTAGAATCTATGTAACCCTCTCAAACTATCCATCCATCTACGAGTGTGCTGTTATGTTGAACTTCATTGTAGTCCCCATTGATTCTTGTAACTTAGCCTAAAATTTGGATGCAAATCTCAAGTCTCGATCAGTTACAATATTTGTCGGAACTCCATATAACCGTACTATCTCTTAAGTATAAATCTGAGTCAACTTATTCATAGAGTACCTCATGTTTACTGGGATAAAATGTACCGACTTAGTCAGTCTATCAACCACTACCTAGACAACATCTCGCTAAGTCTTCGATATAAGAAGTTTAGTGACAAAATCTATAGTCACTTCTTGCCACTTCCATTTAGGGATCGGTAGAGGTTGTAGCAGTCCATCCGATTTCTTATGTTCCTCTTGATAACCTTTTGACATGTTAAACACGATGATACATACTGCACAACTTTTTTTCTTCATACCAGGCCACTAGTATGCTTTCTTTAAATCCTAGTATATTTTCACCTCTCTGGGATAAATAGCACACGTACTCCTATGGGCGTCCCACAAAATTTTCCTTCTTAAGTCCTTGTCCTCCGGTACACATAACCGTCTCAGAAAACAAAGTACCCCCGGCGTATCTTCTCAAAAGTCTTCCTCTTGTCTAGCAATAGGGTATAAGTTTACGTTGTAGCTGTAATAGTCTGGGTTTTCACTAATTTAGTACTTTAGGAAACCACTACTATAGGTTCAATCTACGTATTCTAAATACGATTATACCATGAAGTAAGAGGATTACTCACTGACTAAAGATAAGGCATTCCCTATTTAGAATTTATAGTATAATAACCTTTATTCTAACGAGATTCCCATTCTCATTATCCGGTTAAGAACAAACGTTTATATATTATGTAACCTATGATCCATACCTTACTATGAATGATCTCTGTTCACATAGATCACTTACTTAAATACAATAAGTCATTTTCAACTTAAATTGTGCGTTATAAATTAAAGTAATGAACGTAATCATTTTGAGAATATACTTTTATTTATTTCATCGAATTTTACGTCAGATACATAGTTTATAAGGAATATATTCCTACAATCTCCTACTTTTACTCTAAAATTATGCAAGCCCATATGTGCTCACCTCTATAGCATCTAAATATCTTCTAAAAACTCTCTCTATCAAAGACTTGATGAAAAGATCTGCTAGATTATTTTTTGAGGCTATTTGTTCTACCACGATTCCCATCTTTGAATGAATTTTTAGATCAAGTGGTACTTCCTCTCGATATACTTTCTTTTCTTGTGGTTTCTTTGTTCTTTAGACTATGAGAAAACTCATGAGTTGTCATAATACAACGTAATTGGCTTGTCCATCTGTGAAATAACTCTAAGTTCTAAAAGGAACTTTCAAAACCAAACTGCTCTCTTAGATGCCTCTGAAGCTGCCACATACTCAAATTCTATGGTTGAGTTAGTAATACAAGATTACTAATACTTTTCCATGAAATAGCTCCTCCAGACAAGTTAAAGACATATCCACTGGTAGATTTTCTTTCATCCTTATCTGCTTGGAAGTCTGAATTTGTCTATCCTATTAGAACCAAGTATCAGCTCTGTAAACCAGCATATAATCCTTTGTTCCCTTAAGGTACTTGACTATATGCTTTACAGTTTGTTAATAAGCCTCCCTATGGTTTGATTAATATATGCTTACTAAGCCTATCACAAAAAAGATATCAGGCATAGGACACAATACAGCATACATGAGACTTCCCACAGCTAAAGTATAGAGAATCTTACCTATCCTGTCTTTCTCTTCTTATGTCTTAGGACACTCTTTTGAAGAGAGAAACAACCCATGTTTGCAAGGGTTTTAAGTCCCTTTACATGAGTCCATAATGAACTTAGCCAACATTTTGTCAATATAGGTAGCTTGGATAAACCTAATATTCTCTGCTTCCTATTCCAAAGAAGCTTATTCCCGAGAATGTAACTAGTTTCTCCCGAATTTTTTATACTAAATTAACTAAAAAGCCAAACCTTTATTGATGAAAATGTCTTTACATCATTACCAATGAGTAGAATGTCATCCACATATAATACAAGAAAAATCACATTTAAACCTTCTAGTTTCTTGTACACGCATAGTTTATCTTCATTTTAAATAAAACCATATGATTTTATAGTCTTATCAAAACAAATGTTTCATACTCTTGATGCCTACTTAAGTCCATAAATGAACTTCTTAAACTTACAAACAATTGTGTTCTTGGCTTTTAGCAACAAACATTTCTGGCTGGAACATGTAGATGTCTTTATTAAGATGACCATTAAGAAAAGTCATCTTGACATCCATTTGTCATATCTCATAGTTGTAATAATATGTGATGGGATGGAGAATACAGATGGACTTAAGCATAGCTATCGGGAAAAAAGTTTCCTCATAGTCGATTTCCTCTTTTTAAGTATAACCCATTTGCCACAAGCCTACCTTTAAAGATTTTAACCTTCCCATTCGCACCTTTTTTTCTCTTGTATACCTACTTACACCCAATGGATTTTATCCCTTTAGGTGATACTATAAGATTCCAAACCTTATTGAAGTATATAGACTCAATCTCAGTTTTCATTACTTCATACTATATGTTTGCATCTGCATCTGCATCAATATTAGCAATAGCCTCCTCATATATAGTAGGATCTTGTTCCTGATAGTCAGAGATTAGGTTAAAGACCTATCATATCTATCTTTTTTGAACCCTAGATACCCTTCGACTATGACAAGGCTCATTTTGTATAAGATTCTTGTACCTCTTCTTATTCCACAATTGGGTCGCTTGAAATTATTTCTGTACATAACTTTTCTATGAGTTCCGTTCTAGTTAAACCTTTGGTGGATGTACTTTATTCATCTTCTAAGTATCTAGCATTGGTCCTTACTAGCATTTTTTGCTCCTTTGGATGAAAAAAGTATCCACCTTTTATTTCCTTTGGATACCCAACGAAGTAGCACAAATTTAATCTTGGCTCTAACTTATCTTCTTTGATTAGTACATAAGTTGGGCAACCTCATATCCTAAGATGATTTGAACTTGGATTTCGCCCAATCCACATCTTATAGGATATCTTAGGTATTGACTTGAAAGGTAACAAGTTAAAAATGTATGCAGCTATTTCTAGGGTATATCCCTAAAAGAAAATTAGAAAAGTCGCATGAGACATCATACTTTAGACCATTTTCATTAATGTTCTATTCCTTCTCTTGGTTACTCTATTCTGTTAGGGTGTCCCAAGAGTACTAAGCTAAGATACTATTTCATGATATACCATGTAGTCCCTAAACTTGCCTAGGAGGTACTCTCCACCATAACCCGATCAAAGGGTTTTGATCAGTTTACCTACTCAGCGATCCATCTCAGCCTTATACTTTTTGAATTTATCAAAAGAGTTAGACTTGTGTCTCATTGAATAACATAATCATAACTTATATAATCATCTGTGAACATCATGAAGTACTTAAAACCTTTCCTTACTGGCATAAATAAAGGACTACACATATCATGTGAACTAAACTCAGTATTTCCTTGGATCATCTGCCTTCTGGGTAAAAGACTTTTTGGTTATCTTACTTATGAGGCATAATTCATATTAAGACCAACTTTTCAATCTCAATGAGCTTAAAGGCCCATCATAAATTAACCTCTAAATCATAGTTAAATTAATGTGGCCTAACCTTAAATGCTATAAATATGAATCATTGATGTTGTCATTTCTCTTCTTATTTAAAGGTTCACTTTAAGTGTTATTTATTTATTATTAATAGGATTTATGAAGAATAAATTTTTATACATATGCCTAGTGGATAAAACATTTCCATCTCTACTGTTAAAAATACCAGAATAAAATAGAACAGAATATCTATAATTAATAAGTTTTGCAACTGAAACTAAATTTTGTTTGAAACTAGGCACATATAAAATATTCCTTAATAAAATAGTTCTATTACAATTAAAGAATAGTCCTAAATCTCCCACTACTCGCGCCCATACTCATGCTTCATTTCCCACGCAGAGACCATGCTCGTCTTTCTCAAGTCGACTTATCTTTCTAAGCTTCTGTATGGAGTTACATATGTGGTCAGTGGCTCTAAAATCAACAATCCAAATAGATGATGACCCAACTATTGTTATATACTCTAAATAATAAGCATTACCTGTGAGATTCTTTTTGGCCAAAAGATCTGGACATTCCTTTTTCTAATGTCCATTTTTGCTGCACTTGAAGCACTTTCCTTTGGGCTTATGTTTAGATTAGGACTTAGGTAGGGCCACTGGCTTTTCTTTCTTTTTCTTGAACTTTCTGGACATGGGCCCAATCCTTGAAGAAGATAATTTAATAACCAAGGCCTTAGACTATGGCCTCATAATTTTCTCCACTACCTGAAGCTCCTTCATTAGTTCTGTTAGAGTCATTTCTAACTAGTTCATGTTGTAATTCAACTTGAACTAAGAAAAAGAGTCTGGCAAAGTCTCGAGGACCATGTCTACTGGCTCTTGGGTCAATAGTGGCTCCCAAGATTTCTATTTCCTCAAAAAAAGTAATTATTTTGATCATGTGCTCCCTGACTGATGCTCCTTCAGCCATTCTAGTGTCAATGAGCTTCCTGCCTTGCCGCCCAACTCTTGTCAACGAACATGGTAGCCAATAACGTACTAATATCGTAAATAGTGGTCGTATTCTCATGTTTGGACTGTAGCACAGGCCAACATGTAGCAGTAAGCCATTTCATTGGCCTTCTTCTATACCTTTTCCGCCTCATTAGTGGAACTCTCCCCAATCACAGGACAAGGATTGTACAAGACATACTTATACTCTTTGGCAGTGAGTATTATGTCTAAGTTCCTTTTTCAGTCCACATAGTTTGAACCTGTTAACTTATTCTCATAGAGAATAACGACCAAATGACTAAAAGAATTACCACTGACCATTTCTGAAATTCGAAAAATAAAAATTCTCATTTTGTGTAAAATAAACAAATAATTTATATATTTTTCCCTTATATTAAATTTGATAATAGCTAACTCTATCACTATTATCTATAACATGATCAATTTGGCTCTTAGAGAAACTGACATAACTTCTTGGGAAGATTAACATTTTTCTTAGCTAAGTGTCTCTATAATCTTATAGTTTTCAAAGCAAAGGTTTTCATCCAAAATAATCTTATAATAAATACATAACCACCTATGCCCAAATTTATAGGCATACATGAGATCTATGAAAACTATTAGATTATAGCAGCCTACGCTTCCATTCATGAGGCTTACAAAGTATACTATCCATATAGAAAAACCACAAGGAATCTCATAATAAAACCAATTAATTAAGTTGCTAATTTTAATTAGCCTAAGCATGTCCTACGTTTGCCAAAAACCTACTTCGATACCACTTGAAAGTGGATCGCAATAAAAACACAAAAAGTAAAACAGTATGTAATGAAAGATTTTTTTGTGATTATACTTTTGCATTTATGTAACTTACTCGAATGCTTAGGTTGAATAGCTATGGTTGGAACTGCTTCCAGTTCATTCTATAATGAAGTCACCGGTTCAAATCCTGCTAAGTCTCGGCTTCTTCTTGGCATGAACACTTTAGCTCTTAGATTTCAAAATATGACCACCACCAAAACCTTGCTGGTGAAAACAAATAAGTTAAGGAATTATAATCTCTTATATTCTTGATTATCTGCTAACAAGCAATATCAAAAAGAACTTTTCCCTTCAACCTGTACTGGAGAAGACAAGGAAAACAGAAAGCAAAACAAAAAAGAGAGCGCAACTAATTTTTTTTATCATTGTTACCCAGCTACACTCTGATAAGAAGATAGAAAAACCCCTCAGAGATAACACTAAAGATCACGAAAAATCCTCCGAGTTTCAAAAACCTCCCTTATCAACAAGTAACAACTGGCTCGGGTTTTTGTGAAACCCAACCATGTACGCGCCAAAGCAGATCAAAACAACCAACCCTACCCAACCTAGGCTCGGGCTTGATTCTTAGACCGCTAATCTAGGCTATTAAGTCAGAATTTAATTAATTTATTTATTATTGGACAAATGCAAAACCATAAATAAATAATTAAACTGACCTAAACAGAGTAAAACAAATTTTCAAGCATTTTTCCTAGTTTAGACTCAGGCTAATTCTAATTATTCAATCGAGCCCAAGTCCTGAGTAATTAAATTAATCAACTAAACTAATCCATTCTCTTCTTAGGCCTTTTATTTTATTCTAACCTAATAATAAATTATGCTATTTGAATAAAATAAAACCTTCCCTATTTGAGACCATTTCCTCAAGCTAAAATAATCAAGACTTATGGGCTATTCTGATGACCAAAAGACATAACGTCTTTCGCTACTAAAATGACCAAAATACCCCTACTATAAAAAGAGTTATATTTTACATTTTAAATATTTTCTATTATCACAATAAAAAAATATTAATCCTAAGAACAATATTGTATTTAGTAATATTTTCGACCTACAGGTGTTGTGACTAAAATATCCCTCTATGTAATGCCAATAATAAAAAAAGGAAAAGTATACTAACACTTCTCTAAATAACATTTAGCATCATTAGACCTCTAGTCTAATGGTCCATGACTTCCTAAAATGTTTCTTCTTTACCAGCGAGTTACCCTTAAGCAAACATTCAAGTCATATTCCCCAAGGCCCTGGATCTATAGACTATTCGGACAATCACAAGGGGCAATATCTTCAATAGAAGCATAGAACCTATCTTTTATGAATCTGTCTTAACTGGCTAGTTATATTTACCCAACATACAAGTATATTATTCTACAGTAAAACTTTACCTATAGTATATCAAAGTACATATTTCTAACTTCGCCAAACCACTAACCCATTCTCAAGCCACAGAGTATAAGTCCATGTTGTAGCTATTGTAGTTTGGGTTTTAACTGATTTAGTATTTTGTGAAACTACTACTACGGGTCTAATTCAACATATTCTAAATACACTTATACCATGAAGTGAGAAGACGACTCACTACCTAAAGATAAGCCATTCCCCATTTAGAAGTTATAGTATAATAACCTTTATCCTAATGAGATTCCCATTCTCATTATCCAGTTAAGAACAAACGTATATATGTTAGGTAACACATAATCCATACCTTACCGTGAATGACCTCCATTCACATAGATCACTTACTTAAACATAATGAGTCACTTCTAACTTAAATCGTGCGTTATAAATTAAAGTAAAGAACGCAGATATTTTGAGAATAATACTTTTATTTATTTCATCAAATTTTATATTAGATATATAGTTTGGAAGGTATACATTCCAACAATTCCTATCTCTTGGGTTAGCATAGCTTGTAGTGCCAACTCTATACATAATACCAGAATTTTGAGTGGACTTATTAGCCTCGTAAGTTATTGTACGAAATCGAAACCTATTCATGTTGCATGCATTGTAATGCATTCCTTATTGAAAGGGCCACTAGCAAACTTTCTAACTTCAATAGGAATATCAAGGCATTCTTCATTTTCATCAACCTATATGAAGCATCCAGGGAATAGTAGTACAAGTTTTACCTACTTTATATGTTTGAAAAAATTATAAGTGATCTTATAGAAGCTTTCTTACATAATGATAAAGCTAAGTGTGAAATGTTTGAAAGTGAATACATTATTTGTAATGTAACAGAGCTCTTAGATGCTCTCTATTTATAATAGACATATAAAGATTGCATATGTCACATGCAGGAGGTTAGTATCAATAATAAAAGCAACATACAAAATAAGCATGTAATAGAAAATATATGCATTGAAAGGAAAATGACTCTCTATATGGTTTAAGGATATCAAAGTTGGCTAAAACCTACCAGTGTGCTTACATCAAGATAGCACGATTAAATATAATATCAGTCCCCTTTCCATTTGGTTTACCTATCTCATTGTCATCATCATCGTATCTTGGAGGCTTATTCTCTTTGCTTTCAACATCATCTAGATATCTTGACATAAATATCATACATTCTTCCATTACATACCCACTGGCAATCAAACTTTCTAGCTGAGCACGATTGCACACATAGCACTTGAGAATTTTCAAGTAGCTTTCAATAGAAAATATCCATCGACATTGTACTAGGCCAGCTAACAATACATTCTCTATCAAATACATAATGATTGAGCCAAGAGTGAAATGTTTGAGAGTGAATACGTTACTTATCATGTTACTGAGCTCTTGGATGCTCTCTATTTATAACAGACATATGAAGGTTAAGTAATGTCATATGTGGGAGTTTACTATTAATAATAAAAGAAACATATAAAAGAAGAATGTAATAGAAAATATATGCATTAAAAGAAAATTTAACTCTCTATATAGTTTAAGGATATCAAAGTTGGTTAAACCTACCAGTGTTCTTACATTAAGATAGCACGATCAAATATGACTAGTCCCCTTTCTAATTGGTTTACCTATCTCATTGTCATCATCAACGTATCTTGGAAGCCTATCCTCTTTACTCTCAACATCATTTAGATATCAAAGAAATTTGGGATAAATATCTTCTCAAGATGACATAGTGTAAGCGCAAATCAGTCTTGAAGAAACTCAAGATACCTCTCCTTGTTAATTTTCAATCACAACTGTCTAAAACAGGAAGCAATCTTAATTAATTTTTTACAACATTCCTTGGCAATGTTGTGCAAGTAGCCAATGGGATTAATTACTATAGTAATATGTGAGAATCATGATTATTCAAACCTCCTAAAGTTTTTCTCCTCATGTTTGCCTGTCAAGAAATATTAGAATAGCAACCATCGGGAACTCTCAATTACTTCAAAACTATCAAGAAAATTTCAGCTTTAGACTTAAGGGGCTAGTGATAAACTGTATCTAGTTCCGGAGAGCTTTAAAATAGGATTTAAAGACATTCTAATATTCATTACTTGCAAGTCTTGATAAGCTTTCAAGTTATCCTTTGAAGAACTGCTATTGCCAATTATTGTATACAATAGATTGTCTGCAAAATTTTTCTCTATGTGAATAAGGTCAAGATTGTAACTCATCAAATTGCTCTCCTAATAGGGCAACTCCCAAAAAATACTCCTCTTTTTTTAATTATACTAATTTATACCAAACTTTCATTCATAGTTAGGCTAGATTCTGATTTTCATATTATCTACTTTATATTCTGTTACATAACCCTTAAGTTATGCTAATATTTCAGTCCTCGTGCACCTTATTAGTGCTTATCATGCTTTTATTCCACCAAAGAAAGAGACTTTGTCCTTACAGAGCTTACATAACATGACAAGAAAGCTACAGTGATATAAAAAGTAATACTTATCACAATTAGGCAAGCGATAAGACAAGTACTTAACACCACATATCGGACAAGCCCTCTTAGTATGGGCATTATAGCCAGACAGATTTCCATAAGCTAGAAAATCACTTATAGTCCACATAATAGCTGCAAGCAAATGGAACATCTCTTTCGCCTCAGCATCACATGTCATCATACCGTTACGCCACAATTCTTTTAACTCCTCGATCAATGGTTGCATAAAAACGTTAATCTTGTCCCCGAACTCTTGGGGCCATCAATAAAAGTTGACAATATAAAATAAAGTTACTTCATCCATAGCTAGGATGACAAATTGTACGATATTAAAACAACAGGCTAGGTACTATATGGTATGTACAAATTTGAGAATGGACTAAATCTATTTGAGGCTAAACCAAGCCTTACATTTCGACAATCACTTACAAATTCTAAATACAATTCAACAAACTTTCTCCAAGTCCTAAAATCATTTAGGTATTTATATACTCGATTTTTTACACGATCGTGCCACCTCATAAGAGAAGTAGTTTTGTGAGACATGAATAATCGCTTCAATCTTAGAGTCAATAGAAAATATCTAACACGCTTGCATGCGACAATATTGACCTCTTTCTTATACCTTGGAATGGTGCACACCTCACAATGACTAATTGCCTCATTTTCTTCTTTTATATTATACAATTGTTTGGACAAGCATCCCATAATTTGCATTCCATTCCTAATACATTCGTTATCTTACTAACCTCGTAGTAATTTTTAGCAATTTTTAAACCCACCTCACTAAAAGCATCCGTTAGAAGCTCAAGTACCATATCAATGGACTTATTCGATCACTCGTTAATGACTTTCAAGTATAACCATCTCATGATGAATGACAAATAAGAAAATTTAATGCTACTCGGATACAACTCCACATTCACTTCTTCTAACACTTTAAGTATCTCTCTCAAATCTTCAGGCTCTTCACCTGTATTCTCAAAATCATTAATGCCAGCAACTTCTTGAACCATCCCAACCATATCATCTCATTGTATGTTGTCTAATAAAGGAATGTAACTATTTCTATTGTTAGAAGATATGGATGTTTCCCCATGAGCACTCCATTTTTTGTACCAATGCATGAAACCCCATATTTGACAATGTTGTTTGACCTCTATTGTACCATAAAAATATCTATTCTGACACTTTATACAAGGATAATAGATTTTGGCTCTATTAGGTTTGTCTCTTGATACAAATTCTACAAATGTATCTAAACCCATTCCTCACCCAAACGGTCATTTGAGTCAATCTATAACCGATTCATTCCTATATTTTCTATAACAAAATAGGAAATATAATTAGTTAATGACCCATGCAAAATCCTAAATTTTAGAAAAAGTTTTGATAGAATTTACCTAATAAATTAAATCTAATAATAAGGCAATAAATTCTAAAGTAAACTTTTCATGAGAAAAAGTAAGATATTATGAGTAAATTATAATTGTGTGGAAGGTACACAATTATACAACTAACAAGGATAGAACAATCAATGGTATATAGTAGATACACTAAATGGCTGTAAGACTTGAATTATTTTTTTGTGACCAACTAAAGGCATTAAAAAGCTACTTAAGATAGAATTGATAGATCTGTTTAGCATTTGCATATAAAGGTGAAAGGAGTTTATAGATAAAATAGATAATTTTTTTATGTTATTTTGTTCATATAAACTTATTTTATTTAGATTCTTTGTAAAAAATTTTGGAAAATTTTTTACAGAATTTTCTCTATAAATTAATTTTCTTTCAGGCCACCTTAATATGCGCAATTATGCAATTCAACCAACAAGGATAGAACAATCAACGGTATATAGAATAAAATTAACTTAAGGGTAATCACTTATTATCTATAGGGAGTGATCACCCATCACTAATGGAGAATGATTACCCATAACTCATGAGGATCCAGTCAGGCAAAATAAAAAACCAGTGCATGCAAAATTTCAAACTATTATAAGATTTTTCTTACCTTAGTAATACTCTTGCGACAGTAAAAAAGAAAACATCTGTATCTCTAACCTCTACAAGATAGCATATGACACATTAAATTTCTTAATAGGATTATTATCTTTACTTATAACTACCAGATCATTATGACAACACAAACTAATCTACATATGGATAGTTGAGAGGGAGACTTACTTATCCCATTCAAATTACTTCCTTGGGCCTTAGTCTTCCTCTACTTTTATTTTTATTCTATCTTCAGTTTTCTTTTTCTGAGGGTATTTGGCAATAAGGAGTGGCAGTGTAGAAGTAGTCTTTTATCTATAATTTCTGTTTGCTAAGTTTGATTTATTTTTAGTACATCTAAAATATTACCTACCATATATTATAGATGGTGGATTACTTTTTTCCAGCAATTACTAAGTGAAAACGATGAATGGGATAAAATATAATTTTAGTTCAATCAACTACTTTAAATACCCAAAATCTGTGCTTATGCAAATATATAGAAACAAGCACAACAAGAAAAAAGGGCTTTCATGATGTAAAAAAGCATAAGGATAGTAGTGTTAGGATTCGTGGACTCCTAAACGTGAAAAACATCCACGAATCCCTTCCAATGATTCAAGTAAAAGATTAAGAAGATCGTAGGCTTGTAGAATTACCTCTGTTTGGTGTAATCGATATCCTTTGATTCTGATTATGTCACTGTACGTGCAATCCGAACGATCACCAGACGCTGCAGTGTGCGAACGTCCTCTATCGGATACACACCGCGAACTCACTCGTTACCCGAGGAGTGCTAACGCCTAGGGTTTGAGAAGTTTTTTTTTTTTTCTAATCAATAGAGGCACGAATATTCTCAAGAAAAATTGGCACACCCAAGAAGACGGCTAGGGTTTTCTTAAAACCCCACTCCTATGAAACCCCAGTCAAATCCAACCTTAGAGTAAGGGGGTTGGGATGCATATCATATTTCATTGCATATTTAAATATATTTTTATATGATTTTATGTGCATTGAATTTGTGTTTTATAGTCTAGAGGGCTTGATTATGACTGAGTGAGAAGGGCAAAATAGTAATTTTTACTTGAGGTGGAAAAAGGGTGATAGCTTGAGGATTGAATAGGAAAATATTTTTAGAGAGAAAATAAGAACAAAAGTTGTTGTGGTATGGTGGTTAGAACTTTGGAATTAAATATTGAGGTATTGGGTTCAAATTCCATCATGGGAGTTTTAGAATGATTAAATTTTATTTTTTCTTGAGAAGTGAAATTTTCGGCCTTATGTGCTTTGGAATAGGGTAGAGATATTGTCCTAAGAGAGACATGATAGGAGTATCCTAATCCTATTCTTTTGCTCTACACAAAATTCCTAAAGGGAATTTATTTCCTCTTGATCCTTAATTTTTCCTATTTCTCAATTCATTAGGATGTTCAATTTGTTCAAGCCAATTTTATTCTAGGAAAATTCCAACAATATGCTGTGGCTTTGAAGGTTCAAAATGTCTTAGTGAAAGATATCTTATGGACCGAAACCATGGAAGAGATGGGGAAGGATTTCAAGTGAATTAATTTCCCTAGTGAACTCTCTAAAACTTCACTCTAACTAGGTTCATTTTCCTTCATTCATTGAACTAAAATTTTCCAGCTTCTTGTGCCTTTAAGGTGTCGAAATTCTTAGCCATTATTCCCTCTCAAATGCTGCCAGAAAATGGCCCTTTTGATCAGCTTGGAACCTGAATTTTTCTAGCCATTTTCGGACTGCACAAAGGTGGTGCAAAACCAGGAAAATTCCTGAGCAAATTCACAGCCTTGGAGGTCCGAAACTAAGCTGTTTTCTTTCAGTTTTTGTTCAGCATCTTAGCCACATTTTTCTTCCATAAAGAGGGCTGGAAACCAGCCTTGAAAGACCTCTGAATACCCCCTCAAACCCTCTGCAAACTAACTGAACAATGTCAGAAAAATCTGCCCAGAATTTTCCTTCAAACTTGCAAAATCACTGAACACAATTTCCAACTTTGTTCTCCTACAGCCTTGTCTGAAACCTTCACCATTTTTCTGCAAAAACTTCTCTTGAACAGCCATGAACTAAACTCCATTGTCTTCTCCAGCATTCTATACGAAATTCAAACATGGCTGCCCAAAAATCTTTCCAAAAAAATTACTGCAATCATGCTTGATTAGTTACCAAAATTCCAGCCACCATAATTTAACAACTTTCCATAAAATATTCATCAAACAACCAGACCTTCCCTTCACCATTATACTCCTTATTTTCTGCCACCCTTAGCCTCCTTCAACCAGCTTTCATCCAGCCGAAAATTTGCACAAAAATTCGGCCATGGCAGCATTCTGAAAGCTCTCTAACAATCAAAGATATTCTTGTAATATTTAGTTTCAAATTTGCTTCCCAAAAATATTCTTCAAGGATTTCAACAACTAGCCTTTCATTTTTCCTTCCAAACCAAAAAATCATCTACCAAACCCTAAAAACAATTCGGCCAGCCCTAAACCTACAGAAATTCAACCAGCCTTGAACAAAACCTATCCATTCTCTTCAACCTTCAAGCACACATAGAACACCAAGAACACCTACTCCTTTCTTTTGTCTAATACTTCTCCAAATCACTTCAAAATTCTTCTAAAAATTCTAGATTTCATCTATTCACTGCTGTGAGTCTATCCACACCATTTTTAACATCAAACTCTCAAATCCAACTTACTCTTTTGGATAAAAAAACCAGAAGTTTTGTGAAGGCTCAAGAACACCTTCAAGGTAGGGCTGTTCTAACAACTTCATCTTCTCTAATCTTGATCTCTAATGAATATATATATATATATATATATATATATCTATATATATATATATATGAATAAACATACTAATGGTTTCTCTTTCCCTCTCTCTCTCAGCCGAACCTCACTCTCTCTTGGCCAAATGGCTTCTTCTCCAATGGCCATGCTTTCTCCATCTTCCATAGACGGATCTAGTCATCTAGGAGTTGAGACTCATTCGAAACTCCTTCAAGGTTTTCATCAATCAAGTAAGTCTTTTTAACCCTTCTTTTAAATTCTAGATTCATGTCTCTAGGATGATGTTGATAGAAGATGAATCATGAATGGGATTTGAGTATATATTGTTGTGATGAGTTGAGAGTGAAGCATGAGTATATGATGGAGATGGGATTTATGCATGAAGTGATTATCTTGGTTGATTGTATGATGTTTTGAGGTTTAATGCATGTCTCCATGATCAAGTATGCTAGAGATTATATCATCTATGATGAATAGGATTTATATTCTTGTGTGATTATTAAAGCCATGATTATATTTATATTAGTAAGTCTAGATCTATGCTTATATGCATGATTTGGATGAGTTGATGAATTGAAGGATTGTAAATGTTCATGATTATGGTTAGCAATAGAACTATAATCATGACCTAGTTGTCTCTAAGCTAATTTTTATTTCATGAATAAAATATTTCATAATATGATTTTGCTAGTAATTTCGAAAAAACCCTAGGAGTGGTAGACTTGGATTATTATATATAATAAGGATATTTTAGTCAAATAAATAATAGTTTTTGCTAGAAAAATAATATATATATATATATATATATATATTATATAAAATAATGAAATCAACTAAAACCTTTTTTGGAAATAATCATAATTAGTAAAATATTTATCACTAAAAATTTAATTATTATCTTTAATCAAAACCCATTAAAATTTTATTTATTATTTTTCAAGCAAAACTTATTAAATTTATTTTCAACTAATTTTAGTTATCAATTATTTTCTAACAACTAAATTATTAATAAATCATTATTTTACCTAATACCACCTAGGACTCTTCATCAAATAAACTCTAAAATTTTCTTAGCAAGATTTAAACCATCAACTTATTAGTACTTGTTTCTCAAAACATTAATTATTTTAAATATCAAATTAAGCTTAGCTTATAAACCTATTTATTTAAAGTTTGGCCTTAAAGCTTAGGACACTAGGATCATGGTGGTAATAAGTTGAGTTGTTTTAAATTGAGAAAGTGGATTTTGGCTTGAGTTTGATTGTGGTTTGTATTTGCCCATGTGGGGTTAGGTCAGCTGTTGGAGACCTTATACTGTGAGCAAGAATCAAGTACGCTCCTGCATAAAATCTGATTGATGAAACATGTTTATTATGGCAAGCTAAATGTAGAGTGCATGGACACTCAATTTTGCAAGGGCAATTAAGGATTAACTCCTTACCTATTTCAGACAAACAATTTATTTGAAAATTAATAAGCAGATTTACTCAATCTCAAAACTCTTTCTAAAACTGATTTTGATAAAGACTTTGGGAACCCTTAATTGCCATCTTCACGTGGAATAGTATTTTGTTCATTTTATCCCAAGTTGGAAATGTCGTTGAGTACTCAATAAGGGTGGACTACTAGGGCTAGTCTTTGAGGGGTTAGAGTAAGTCTCTCAGTAGGTGGCCACCTCTGAGGGGTGAGTCCTTCCCGGATAAGACGTCAGTCCAGTAGATCGTGTCGATCCGAGTTAGCAGTGTTCTCTTTCAGTCAAGCGACTGTGTTTTACCGGAATGGACACCCGATTGTTGTTTGGGTATAGAGAAGGAGGAATATCTTGCCCAGTAGGCCGATCACCTACTTTTGTCAGTCTGTACAAAGTGTGGCATTCTGACCGGCGGTATGCACAAAGTGTGGCATGCTGACCATGTGGTTATGGGGCCCAACGTGTGGTAACTCATGATCATTTCTTTTGAGTGGTTGATTTAATTGATTATTTATGGTTGGAAAATCCAAAACACCACTCTTACTTTTGACTAATGTTTATTGCTTGCCAGTGATCTCTTATAAAGAATTTTATACTTTGCATTCATGAACTGTTTTCTCCCAACATTTAAGCACACACGGACTTATTGAGATTTCTGTCTCACCACCATTTTACCATGATTTCAGGTCGATCCTGCTGTGGGGATGAGTAGCTAGATATTGTCTGCTTTGGAAGATTTTCTAATAATTTATTTTGTGTAATGTTTTGGAGAGATAAGAGTGGATAAATTTTATTATGGATTTGTTGTGGTATTCTTGGATTTATTCTTGGATTTATTTTTGGGATGTAATAAATTTTAAGTTCAAGTATCATTTTTATTCCGCTATTTTATTTGTGTGACCTAATTATAAAGACCCCTTGTCCTTTGGATGGGGCGACATCCCCGGCCCTGGCGGGCCTAAGTAGTGGGGTGTTACAACTCCGAACCTCTTAGAGTCCAACCCCAATAATATCTTATCGTATTTTAATTTAAATTCAAATTAAATTAAAACTGATATAATAAGATTCTGTCATTATCTCGGTAATTTAACTAATTAATTTACCGAGATAGATTCTTATAATCTGGACATCATCCAGATACATCGAATGTAGACATAATTCCAAATTCATTATATCTGGTAAATTTTCTAAATTCGATTGACTTAGACATATTTCCAGATTCATCAAATCTGGTCACCAGAAAAATAACCTAACAAGTTTGCTTATTGTGTGACCCTATAGGCTCTTTTAACACTGGCAGTGTGCCTAAATCATATTTAAATGGCCCACAAGTTTTAAGCGATTTCTAGCAAAATATTATAACTATCCAGGTTAAATGAAAATCGGTGATCTCTTTGAATCAAACCATAATTTTACATTTAGTCCTTTTGTCACACGATATCCAGATTAATCATAAGGCAAGGAGCTTGTCATCCTTATTAAGCTTAATCAATTATTTCTTGATTTCATAGTAGGCTGTTCAAACAAATGATACCAATAGCTCAGATTGATATATTTGAGCACGGCCATGTATTTTAATAGTCTAACTTATCAAGGGGGCCATGGATATCTCTCCCATAATTGAGTGGGACAAATTCCTTCACTATCAATGATATTCCTCTCGTTTATTTATTCTATATTCAACAGTAGTCTAATTTATTATGTGGTTAAAGACAACTTTAGACAACGTCAAAATAAAGAATTTATCAAGTAGGAAACTATAATGAATTTAGGTCGAAGGACTTTTAATATTATTATGGCTAGAAAGTACTTATGACATGTTCCATGAAGTACTCTCACAGTAGGTCATGTCCAATACAATGTTCTCTAACATTTATTTATGTTTTGACTTGATATCACAAATATCCATGACCAGTAAAACATAGCCATCCAGTCACAAACATACTAATCTTAATTTATTATTGTTCCAATAATAATAAACGATCAGGGACAGATTTGGAATAGTCATTGTATTCATTATTGGGTTTTACTATCAAGTCACGTACTTGATTACCACAAAATAAAACGCACTATTCATGGAAAGGAAAGCCTCATATTATTATATAAAACATAACGACAATAGTATAAGTATAAATTGACTCTAAGGCATATCCCCAACAAGAATGGCATCTCCAAAGTTTCGTCATAATAAGTGCTATGTTGTGACGTTTTTAAGTGTTACGGAAAATGTCATGCTATGACTTTACATCGCAATAAGTGTTGTGTTATGATGCTTAAAAGCATCAGGAAAAGTGTCATATTGTGACACTGGTTTGCATCACAATAGGTGTTATGTTATGACGTTTAAAGCGTTAGAAAAAAAATATAATGCTATGACACTATATAGCATCACAACAGGTGATGTAATACCAAAAAAAAAAAAAATGGCAGCATAGATTACTTTAGTTAACATCTTTTGTGTGCTATAGTAGGCCTTTTTCTCCTCTGTGTATATAACTGTTTTACCCACAAATAAAATGCAATGGCTATATGCATTAATAAAGGTCAAAATAATAAAAAATAAACTACATTGAAGAGAAAATCAATTAAAATATAAGTTTTACAATATCTAAATTTAACATTCATTGTTAACAAACAAAGGTAGTTCAAAAATAAGATGTATTAAATACTTCATTTCATTAGGACCATCCAAAATTCTAAATGTTATATTGTAAGTACAATTGCTTTTCTCTATAATGCTTGACCTTTTGGTTTTGGGTGTAGATGTAGTCCAAGTGAGCTTTAGCAACCATTCTCCTCTTTAGGCAAGCTTTAACATTTTGATGGCATTCCTCCAAACCCAACAACTATAAGAACCAGTGAAGTCAAGTTAGACAAAAACATTAAACAAAGATATATGCATGCTAAAAAGATTCTAAAGAATTTTCTAAGCTAAAGTTAAAGCCTCGTGCAATAATATATACCAGTAAAATTAACAATCAGCAAAAAAGGAAGTAGTCGGAACCTATGAAACATTTAATAATTCACTAGTCAAAGAATCCCAAAGTTAGGTGAAAATGTAAATCTCATCATATCTTTTCCTGCAATGGGAAGCAGTAGGAAAAAAATTAAGGAAATGTAGGCTTACTTGGTCAATAACATGTTACAACGGTCGAATAAGATACATAATCCAAATCCTCATATTTCTTTGTTTCCCCCAATGTTTAACTTAAGAAATTTTACACCTCCATTGCATCAATAGATCTTCAAGAGAATACAAAAAAAAATTAACTCAGTATTCCCAAGTCAACAAGTACTGACAACCCAAAAAACTAGTGTACCAAATAAAATATACTTCTTAAGTCTACCAAACCCAATTATATGGATCAAATTGAAGCAATTCCAACCTAACAAAATAATTTGCAACATGTTGAGTTACTTGAATTGCATCTTCTAAGTGTGGGATCCTTGACAAACCCCACTCAAAAGCATTCTTCTGCGATAGCCAAGATCAAAAACTAGTGATTAGATTCTAGAAGTACCATATTGCAATGTTAGAGAAACATCTCTTCAGAATATAGCTTAAGGAACAAACATGAATATGTTTTTTGCCCAAAAACCCCTGAAAAATACATACTGCAAAGATGCACATACACATTAAATTGCTTGTGTACAAAGACAAATTTTAAAATCAACCCAACAGTCTTTTTGGGTATAATCTTTTAAATATGTGGCATTTTTGGTAGCTACCCAAAGATAAGTGAATTTGTACTGAAGAGTAATAGCTAATATATAGAAAAAAATACCCTGAAATTCAAAGGTCAAATACAAAGTTAGGCTAAGTAGTTTTCAAAAAAATTATATGATCCTGCACTGATCATACATATTATCCCTCTTACCTATTCAGCCCACAAGATATAATACCACCCAATAAAAATATAAATAAATAAAAATCTCACCCAACCAAATCCATCACCACCAACCCCATATGAAAAAAAAAAAGGTAAGAAAAGTTATAAGCCACATGATAATAGCAAAATTATCTATTAGTACTTTACCTTTGGGTGCCACTGGAAAGCAGTCACAGGATAGCTTTTTGCTTGGACATTAGAAACATAGACCTAGCAAGAGGGGGAAAAAATAAAAAGTTTATCTAACAGAGACACATTTATGCACTCACATGAAAAAATAATTATGATAAACAGTGCCAGTTGGAATAAAATAATACAACATAGTGTAGGAATTCCCCGTGCAAAATAGATTTGTGCAACGAAAGAAAAACAAGAATTCCAAATAACGAGGATCACTAGTATGCATTAAAAGGAATCAAAACAGGTAAGAACATACCTTCAGTGCCGCCTCTGTTAATAAAAATTTCTTCTTCAATTTTTGGCGCGATCCAGCAATTCGTATAAGCTTAGAATAATGTTCTTCGTCCCGTTCATGTCACTAAATTTTAAGGATAGAGATTTTTCTAATAGAAATCCACACAAGTCCAATCGGTCGAGCAAGACTAAACCCTCTACTAGAAGGGTTAATGGCGACTAGGGTAGTTTCCGCGGAAGAGAAGAAGTGTTTCACAAACACAATGTTTTGTTTTCATTGTTTTTCACCCAGTAAAAGGAACAATTTCCTTTTTTCCTTATAGGTATTAGGACTTTCAATAATTACAATTAAGTAATCTAAGTTTCATTAACGTCGATTAAGTCCTTGAAGTTCATATAATTGTAATTATGTCCTTGCATTATAACAAACTTATAATTAGCCTATAAAGTTATTCTCTTCTCATAATTAATCCCCATATTATTATCAAATAATATATATTTAGCACTCAAGACTTTATTGTATGCGACCTATTAGGTTTCCCAATCCATTAGCAACGAAATATGAATTAATCCAAACATCTTTAAGACTAATAATCCTTAATAATTAGAATTAACTTATTAATTCTAATCAAGATTGATTTATTAATTCTCTAATTAATAAATTCGTATTCAGCAGATCATGAATGGTATCTAGTAACACATTATGACCACCCAAAAGTCTAGAAAGTCAAGTGACTTGATATAAACCTTTCAATAGCAAACAACAATACAATAAACTCCTTTCACCATACAATATCTCATTCGGTTTGGAGTACGAAATTAATGCCAACTTCTTCTAGAATAATAAATTAATTTTGGCCCAAATATTTTAGTACTTGTTCCTGGAATCCACTACTCATCATATGTATCAATTGGAACCATTTCTGATCTACAATCGCCTTAGCCAAGGACTTCTCAAGTAGTGATTCTTACAAATGGTTGTAAGATATTCGCCCCTACTATTAGGAGTGGTGAATCCTTTATTGATCATCTCAACTACTTTTGTTTGCTTCATATTGTACCAAATATCCATCCTATAGGCGATCTTGTCAGGACTCTAGAGATTGGAATCAAAGTCCACCACTTAGCAAATAAAGTACCTTGGAGATCTCAAGTCTTATGATTCTTACATATTTACTATGATGAGATTCTATCACTAGCACTAAACAGTTATCCATGTGATTATCTCATAGCTAGGTCATCCAATGTACTTGTTCAGGTAAAAGCATCCACATGTTAACTTTAAATATCACAATACTCACAGATGTGAGAGCCACCACTTGATTAAATTAAGAAGTATAATGCGTGCTAGTCTTAATGTATTAACGATGCCATATCTCATTAATACTATGACTAGGGATACTATCCAGTATAGTAGAAACCTCACATCATGATCTTTATCATGATTTTCTTAACATAGTGTTGCACTTAGGACTTTATTTAACAGTTATATTCACACGAAAGTATAAATATAACAAATTGAAAGATAAAGAATGCCTTATTTTATTCAATAGTGCACAATATACATAATACATATGATTGTCTCTAGGGCATAATACTAACAAACTCCCACTTGTACTAGAGTCAATCATTCATGTACCTAGTACTAAATGACTCAACATGTTTGTCATATTTCTTTTGGAATAGTACTTTTGTAAGTGGGTCAGCTATGTTTTCATCTGTGGGAACTTTCTCTATCTTTTACATCTTTTCTATCAATGATTTTATAAATCAAGTAATAGCACTCAAATTGAACACGTAGCCTGATTGTGACTCGTAGTTATTATTATCAGATTGGAAATCGATATCAATATACCTTATTACTTACTGAAGAATAGAGATAATATCTCCTATTAGCAATATGTCATTTATATAAAGTGATAGAAAAATAATTGTACTCCTGCTAACCTTCTTGTATGCACAAGATTCATCTATGTTTTCAATGAAACAAATACTTTGATTGTTTCATCGGAATGAATGTTTCAACTCCTAGACGCTTGCTTAAGTCCATAAATTAACCTTTGCAGCTTGCACCTTTGTGCTATTGTTGGACGTGAAACCCTCGTGTTGTGTTATATACACTTCCTCAGTCAGGTTTCCATTTAGGAAAGTTGTTTTCACATCCATTTACCAGATCTCATAATCATAATGAGCAGCAATGGCTAGGAGTATTCTGATGGATTTCAACATATCAACTAGTGAGAAGATTTCATCATAGTCAATACTATGCTATTAACAATAAGCCTTAACTACCAGTCATGCTTTATAGGTAACTATGTTACCATCCGTGTCGATTTTCTTCTTGAAAATCCATTTGCACCTAATAGGTTTAATTCCTTTCGGTGGATCAACCAGAGTCCATACATAGTTGTCATACATAAAATCCATCTCTGATTTTATGGCTTCAAGCCATTTGTCAGATTTTGAACTATTCAAAACTTTCTTGTAAGTAGTAGGCTCATCATCATCTATGAGCAATACGTCATTGTAGTCACTAATCAAAAATTCATATCTCTCAGGTACCACACATATCCTATTCGACCTATGAGGTTCTTGTGTAGTTGAAGGTTTTGTTAGGATTTTATCATGCTTATCAAATAAGAACGCAGCAAAAATAACCATGAAATCCATGCCCAAAGATCATATGTTTGCAATTAAAACGGGAAAAGAGGAAGGAAACGGAGATTACCTTTTGTAGCAAAAAACAAAATTTTTCTTACACCAACCAAAGAACCAATTCCTCTGTTTTGATCATCTAACTCACTTTTACCTTTAGTGCAGTCACTGGTGTTGCAAAAGTAATCTTCTCCATTAAAAGCGAGATCCAACAAACTGTTTCGTTTAATCGCCAATAAAAGAGAACGACTTCTCTCAGTGTTCGTCCGTCAAAACCACTATAATTCAAGAGTGGAATCACCTCCAACAGAAATTCACACAAGGAAAAAAAACTCTAAAATCCACCACAGTTCGGTGCTAGCAGGACATTATGGCAGCTAAGGTTCTTTGAGAAAAAGAAGAATTTTTTTTGTTTTATTTCTAAACATCCTGCACCCAAAACCATTCAACATATCAAATATATGCATATTATTTTTTTCAGAAAAAACTAAAGGAATTAAATTCCTTTATTATAATTACAATCCATGAGTTCTTCAAATTATAATTTGGCCCACAAAATTATAACTATTTATAATTTAACCACAGAAACTTCTTCTTCTCATAATTAACCCTAAATGTTATCCAATAACATGTCGAGTTCTTTATCCTCTATTGTGTGTGATCTATTAGGTTTCCAAATCTATTAGTAGCGAAATATGAATTAATCCAAACGTCTTTGAAATTAATAATCCTTAATAGTTTAGAATTAACCTATTAATTCTAAACATTATTGGTTTATTAATTCATCAATTAATAAACCCATATTTAGCATATCATAAGTGGTATCTAGCAACACATCATAACCATCCAAGAGTCCAGAAAGTCAAGTGCCTTAACATGAACCCTTTAATAACAAACTACAGTGCAATAAACTCCTTTCACCATATAATATCTCATTCAATTTGGAGTATGGAATTAGTACCAACTCCCTCTGGAATATATATTAATTCTAGCCTGAATATAATAATACTTGTACCAAGAATCCACTACTCTAGATGTGTATCAATTAAAACCATTTTCAATACACAGTCGCTTTGGCCAAGGACTTCTCGAGTAGTAATTCCTACAAATGGTCATGAGATATTTGCCCCTACAATTAGGAGTGGTGAATCCTTTTTTAATCCCCTCAACTACTTTCATTTACCTCACATTATACCCAATATCCATCCCATTGACAGCCTTCGATCTGGCTTCAGATATTGGAATCAAAATACAATGCTCAGCAAACAAAGTACCTTGAAGATTTCAAGTCTAGGAATATTTGCATGTTTGCTATAACAAAATTTTATCACTAGTACTAAATAGTTATCCATGTGACTATCTCATAACTAGGTCATCTACTATACTTGTTCTAGTAACAAGCATCCACGTGTTAACTTTGAGTATCACAATACTCATGGATGTGAGAACCATCGCCTGATCAAATCAAGAAGTCTAACACGTGCTAGTCTTAACGCATTAATGATGTCCTATCTCATTAATACTACGACTAGGGATTATTTAAGTACCAACACTATATAGTGTAGTAAAAATCTCCTATCATGATTTCCTTAACACAGTATTGTACTTGGGATTTTATCTAATAGTTATTTTACATGAAAGTAAACTAAACAAACTGAAAGATAAATAATGCATTATATTATAAAACTAATGTGTCATATATAAAGTATAAGTGATTGCTTTTAGGGCACAATACTAACAAACTCTCACTTGCACTAGAGCCAATCATTCATGTATCTAATACTGAATGACTCAACATGCCTATCATGTTTCTTCTGGGATAATGCTTTTGTAAGCGGGTCAACCATGTTCTCGTCCATGGGAATTCTTTCTATTTTTACATCTTGTTTATCAATGATAACTCTAATCAAATGAAAACGTCTAGGTACATGCTCCCTTCAATTGTCGGTAACAATATCTTGTTTGGAACCTTTCCAACTCATTGCCCTTCTACACAACATAAATACGTAACCAGATTGTTATTTGAAATCATTTTTGTCAAATTGAAAACTGGCATCAGTATACCCATTTACTTTCAAATCACCTTCTCTATGTACTAAGAACATATCCTTAGTCCTTCGCAAGTACTTAAGGATGTTCTTTACAACCACCCAATGACCCTCACCAGGGTCAGATTGGTATCTCCTCGTCAAACTGAAAGTACAGCATACATCGAGCCTCATACAAATCATAGCGTACATGATAGATCCAACTGCAAAAACATATGGAATCTTACTCATGTGATTCCTTTCAACTTGTACCTTGGAAGACACCGACTTTGTAAGGCTTACTCCATGCAACATGGGTAAGAATCCCTTTTGGATTGATCCATGCTAAACCTCTTTAACACTTTGCCTATATATGTAGACTGTGAAAGACCTAACAACATTTTTAATCTATCTTTATAGATTCTTATTCCAAGAATATAGGTTTCTTCTCCAAGGTCTTTCATGGAGAATTTTTTAGACAACCAAACTTTAACTGTTGAAGAACGGAAACATCATTTCCTATTAGCAATATGTTATCTACATAAAGTAATAAGAAAATAACTGCACTCCCACTAACCTTCTTATACACACAAGGTTCATCCATGTTTTAAATGAAACCTAACTCCTAGATACTTGCTTAAATCCATAGATGGACCTTTGCAACTTGCATACTTTTATGCCATCTTTAGATGTGAAAAACTTCAGGTTGTGTCATATACACTTCCTTGATCAGGTTTCCATTAAGGAAAGTTATTTTCACATTCATTTGCTAAACCTCATAGTCGTAATGAGCGGTAAGTGCTAGGAATATTCTTATGGATTTTAGCATAGCAACTGGTGAAAAAGTTTCGTCATAGTCAATACTTTGTTGTTGTCAATAACCTTTTGCAACTAGACATGCCTTATAAGTAATCACATTACCATCCAAGTCGGTTTTCTTCTTAAAAATCCATTTGCACCCTATAGGCTTGATTCCTTTGGGTGGATTAACCAAAGTCCATACTTGATTGTCATACATAGAATCCATTTCTGTCTTCATGGTTTCAAACCATTTGTTATATTCTGAACTATTCAGAATGTCCTAGTAAGTAGTAGGCTTATCTTCTTCTATGAGTAATATGTCATTATAGTCACTTATGAAAAATCCATATCTCTCAGGTACCACTCGTATCCTACTCGACTTATGAGGCTCTTATATAGTAGAAGGTTCATCAATAGATGTGGGTTTGGACGATTGATCAATATTTGTTTATTCTTCTTAAACTTCACTAAGTTCAAACTTGCTCCCACTATCTCCTTTAAACAAGTGATCCTTCTTTAAGAAGACAGTATGTTTCAAAATAAAACTTTATTTTCAGAAGGAAGATAAAAATAATATCCGAAGGATTCTTTCAGATATCCAACAAACAAACATTTGTCAGACTTACTTTCAAGTTTTTTTGACATTGCTCTTTTAACAAAAGCAGGGTAACTCCAAATCCTAAAATGAGATAACTTTGGTCTCATACCAAAGAACAGCTCATAAGGAGTGGTATCAACTATTTTTGACAAAACTCTGTTTAATATATAAACAGCAATCTCCAGTGCAAATCCCCAAAAATATTTTGATAACTCTACAAAAGCCATCATGGTCCGTACCATGTCTAGAAGGGTTCAATTCCTTCTCTCAGATACACCATTATGTTGAGGTACATGTGGCAGAGTCCATTGAGTTAATATCTCATTATCTCTAAGATAACTTTGAAACTCTTGGCTTAAGTATTCATCTCCTCGATCGAATTTAAGAGTTTTAATACTCTTGCCAAGTTGTTTCTCTACTTCATTCTTGAAATCTTTGAACTTGTCAAGTACTTCAGACTTGTATTTCATTCAATACAAATACCCATATCATGAATAGTCATCGATAAAGGTTATAACATAGTGATAACGTCCTCTTACTTGTATAGACATTAGGCCACATATATCTGATGTGTCTAGATTTGGGTATAAAAATCATATCAAAATAAGCATATTCCCAATTAAGTTTAAATTAAAATGTTAACCCCAAATTACACATAGGAGCAAGCATACTCATTATTAACATAGCATAGGGTTCAAACGCGTGTCGATTCTCAAGGAACAAGTATGCATTAATCTCTTTTCTTTCATTGTTTAACTGACTCAATAAAGTGAAAAATAATAAATAAAAAAAAGAAAATAAAAATCAAATCAAATATATACATGTCAAGGATGGAGAACTATGTAATTTAAGCCATTGTTTTGACATACATGATCTTAAAGTATCCAATCATTATCATAACTAATTATTCTCTTGGCATCATTAAGGATTAAAGTAGACTCATTTCTTTCCCAATCCATGAACTCACTATCTTCCAGACAAATTAGCATCACATACTCTGTCTCAACTAATTCACCCAAAAGATGCATTAAACACAGTCCTTGATTAAATTTTCATACTCTGGCAAACTTAAAACATGAAATTAACCAATGAATCCATACTCTGGCAAACATCAATTAACCTTTAATTACCAATTCTTAGCAATTAACCCCTTTCTCAAGCAAGTTAAAAGACAACAAATATGAAAGTAATGAATTGAGACTACCATCAACCCATTTCTCAAGTAAATTAATGGAAAAAAACAACCAATCATTCTCGTAATATACCCAAGTAATTAAATACCAAGAATAACAATCAATTAATCAAAAGATCAAATAACCCTAAAAACCATTAATATCTAAAACAATGTCAAATTATAATAAAACAATTAATACATCATTGTTCAAGAAAAAGAAAACAAAGTAAAATAAAGCACTCATAAACAAGCCTCATTCTTCTTCCTTTGAAGACCTTCTTGAACAACCCTCCTTAAATTGAAGAATTCCTTCTTTTATTTAAGTGATTTTCTATGATAATCTATGAATTCTCCCCCTTTCTCTTGTGTTTTCCATCTATTTATAAGCTTAGGAAGTGCCTAAACTCGTTGGTGTAAGGTTCTTAGCCTAGTAGAAGTAGGAAGATACTAAAACTCCACAGATTTTCAAAAAACGCGTACAAAAATCAAAATCCCGTCTTTTTCTCAGAGCACAGCCGGCATCGGTTGTGTTCCATTTCTTCCGTTGTTCGTTAATTTTTCTCGATTTCAGCACAATGTAGTCCAGAGTGTAGTCGGCGCCACATTGGCTACTGGAGCCGACGCCGGTTCGGTTCTGTTCCGGTCTCGTTTCAACAATTTTTTATCACTTCGAAGTTCGTGTCATCAACATATGGCTAGCTCCGGTTCTTCTACCCTGGCCGGCGCCGCCTTGATTCTGTTTTGCGACGTTTTTGCTTCATTTTACCCCTAAAATCTGAAATAATGAACAAAATACTTTTTCAAGGGTAAGATCTCAAATATAAAGGAATATGACTAGTTATTGAACAAAATGTATAACAAAAGAGCCTCAAATAACTAGAAAAAATATGACTAATTTAGGCCCTATCACATTCCCCCAAATTTAGCTCTTTGCTTGTCCTCAAGCAAAGTATGAAAAATAAGTAGGAAAACACAAGGTTTCATCAATCATTTAATCAATTTCACAACAATATCTTCAATGCTTCCTTCATTTAAGAACATAAAACACATGCTAGTACATCTTTCACAACAAATGCAAGACTTGTGTAAGTGAATAATGACTTAGTAGAACCAGCTCAGTACTTAACAATATTCTCAAACCATTGGAAAGAATTTAGTTCAAAAAGAATATGCATTCTATAGGCTTACATTTCATACACTCTCTCCACTAATTCGAGATATATCATGATTCTACTTAGGTCAAGTAGGACTTTCAAGCTTGTAATGTAAGGCTAAAAGCTTGTAATGTAGCTTATCAAACGAATGATATAGGAAAATAAAAAATCAAAGAAGCTGAGAGTTCGCAAGAAAATGATAAATAAAATGTATCAATAATTTCTAAACTCTTCTTACTCTCCTATTCCAAAATTAATCAAAACCATAACCTTATTTAGCAATTACAGTCTAGTTCATGCAAATCTTGCATTGTCATTCTTTTTCTTTTTTTCTTTTTCTCATCTTTTCACTTCCTTCATCAACTCTTCTCTATTTTTCACAAGATCACTCAAATTTTCATCAATGGTGTCAAGAACTTGATATGAACTCAACTTTTACAACTCAATCACCATTCCGCTTGTGATCTTTCTTATCTTTCTCTTTCAATTGTTCTCTTTTGTCTTTCTTTCACTCATCTTTTGTTTTCCACTGGTGCTTTTCTTTTCTTTCTCAGTTTCTCTCTTTCTTCTCTTTCTTTTCTTTCTTTTCTTTTTCCAGCTCAACACCACTATTGATACATGACTGAAAGCAACGAGTCATGCTCTTTCTCTAAGTATTCTCCCTCAACAATCTCCTACATATATTTTCATCCATCAAGAGCAAAAAGATTTTGAAAATTATTCAAACTCTCAGAAACAAGCAATGGATAAAGTATGATAACAGGTTTTAAAGAAAGAAATCAACAACTTAGGCTCAAAATAGGCACTAGGGATAATATAAAAAATAGATCGGCTTAAAAAGCTCAAACTATTCAAAGAATGCCTATTACCATCATCCCTAAGTTAAACTATGAATGTCTTTCTTATTTTGCCTCGAGAGTTATTCAAGTAAGTTCTAGAATGCTCCATGAATTTTAGTAGAAAAATAGGTTTAAGAACAATGTAAAACATTTGATCAAGGACTACTTAGTCCAAGTGCATGCAAAAAGTCATGCATAAGCCATAAGTAAGATAGAACATATGCTCTATAATCCATCATAAAGACATGCATTAAAAATACAGCTTGAAATCTTAAAGAAAATCAGAAAAAATTTTGAAAATTTTTGCTCACAAGAAGGATAAAGTCTATGCATACATAGAAGAATTTTCAATTAAATCACTCCCCCACACTTAGACTGGACATTGTCCTCAATGGCCAAATAAATAGAACAAGGAATAAACAATGCTAAGAGACAAGAAATATAAAGGAGAAGAGATAAGAAAGATAATACTTCCATTCATTGTGCAATGTGCTATACGAGAGCTGAATGCTTGAAGAACGAGGCATTGGCAAAGTACCTAGAAAAGAAAAATACAAAAAAGCACACCAAAGCATAAAAACTAGAAAAGAAAAATAAATCCAAAACAAAAGAAAGGAAATAATACAATAAAGTAACCAAAAATCAAAAACTAACTAGAAAAAACATTAAAAGATAAAAGAAAAACAAGAGTGATCAAGAAAGTGTGGACAATCATCATCAGTCCTCCTCCTTATCATCATCATCATTATCATTAGTCAGTGTGGAAGTTCCCTCACCACCATGTTACCCGAAAGAATGCTGCCTCCATTCAGCCAATTACTGCTCCATAGTAGCTTGCCATCTCGCCATGTCATCTACGGTACCCTGCAAGCGTAGGAACAGTAGTCTCAAAGTCAATCCGGGGTTGGGACTGAGAACTGCTAGCTCATGCACGTGCCGGTAGCGGTGATTGCTCCTTCTCCACAGTGGGTGACCTAGCCTGACCGGGATGTCTGACCTCAAAGGGGGTTAGCCACTTTTTCAACTCCTGGCTGTACTTGTACCCGCAACTCATCAAAGTTTGTTCTGTAACCATATCGTACTCAGTGGTAGCCTTCATTAGTTCTCTCTTAAAACTAAGATCAAAGTCTTTCAGAATTTTCATTATAACCAGAGGGAAGACAAAGGCTTTTGTAGAGAGATGGTGATGAACCACATCCCTAATGGATTATATAATCAAGGGTGCAAGAGGGATCGGCAGAGTGTTCATCATCCGATGCAAAATATAGGTGACAATAAGTCGAGTCTTATTAAAACCACTAGCATATGGTACAACATTGAATCCAAACATATAGACTAGAGCTCTAAAGTTGGCATCAAGATCATTGTTCGAATAGAAACTATTGGCTTGAAACGCATTATGCTTATACAACCCTAGAGTGGCTCTAGTCCCACTAGCATTCCAATTCGGGTCAGAAAGAATTTTTTGATTGTTCACGTCTATCCTTTGCCAAGAATCATCATCAAACACCTAGAAGAGATTAGCTAATTGATTTTGGGTGACAATGGGGATTCCTTTCACTCTTGTCTCAATATGGGGAAGGTGTTTATTGCCCTTGTCAACCATATTAGCATAAAATTCCTTGATGAGCACCGGACAATACTTCCCTTTCAGCTGTATTATCAAACCCCATCCTAGTCTCCTAAACATTATTCCCAATTTAAGGGCACGATCTAGGGTAGGTGCGAAAGTATGTTCTATAATGATTTTGTTAGATGCTCTCCTATTGTACCATTCCTCACAAAATGGATCGATAAACTCAGTTGATCTAAGGAACAAAGGATCGATGGATGAAGGGGCTGAGGAAGAGGAAGCTCTCACCCTTTTAGATGAATGACCCCTTACTCTTGACATGTTATCAAGTAAGGAGTGGTGAAAATAAGAGGATAGATCAATTGAGCTCAAAGACTTAAAATGGGGTGTAGCTACCCTTTGCAAACACAATCCTCAACTCACACTCAATCCTCAACCAATCTCACAACCACAAAGCCCAAACTCCTTCAATGTATATCATACTCCAATCAACAATCAATTCAATCCCCTCCAATCAATTCAACACAACCTGCAATAATACATGGAAAGCTCACTGTAAAGAATACACGTGTTGAATATCCCCAATGCTTTCAAGTATACATGATCATGTGAATGCAAGCATTATCATGGCATTACGTGAAAAGCAATTTAAGTTCCATATGTAGCATTCATTTAATAGCCACAATTCTAACCTTAGATATATGCATGAAGTTCCTAATGATCATATAAATCAAGTATCCAAGAACCATTAACTCCTAATCTATCCAAACTCATAAAGCTCAAGGAGTAATGCACAATTCAAGATGGTATAAGCAATCCCAATTTTCGGCTAAAATTGTCTCTAGATTTAGAAAGAATCATCTACACCATTTTAACCGAAGGAAGTGAATAAAAATCATACCTTTATGCTCGTGTATGCATGGGCAAGCAACAGATGTAAGCTTTTTGCAGAAGTCTAAGTTCCTTACTTGTGGATTGAAGGTGAGATTGTTATGCAAAATGGGAGATTTTGATCCATAGGATCAACAAAAGATAGGTGGATATATGTTATAGAAGTGATTAGGAGGTGAAAAATCAAATTTTGGGAAGTTGGGGAGGTGAAGCCAGCACGGGTTAGAGAGACTTTGAGGGGAGTTGGAGATTTTGAAAGAAAAGTGGCCAAAATGGCCTATATGTTGCGCCTTACCCGACAGGAACCGGCACCAGTCCTAGCCCTAGCTGGCACTGATTGCATTCTGTCTGGTTTCTAACTTTTTTTATTTTTTTTAATTAATAAAAAATGATGAACAATAATAATGATAAAAAATGCACTCTAATTCATGAAAAACAATCAATCAAAATGACAGATGTAAAAATTGTCTCAAGCACAAAACGGAAAGTAAAGTAAAACGAAAAAAATTGGCTTCAATGCTTTCCACGGTTTTGATTCCGTGGATTTTCCTCAGTGTTTCCTAGTAATGTCCCAGCTTGACGATCTCCTAGTAGTTTAGCTAGTTGACCAATTTGGTTTTCCAAGTTGTGCATGGAGGCCTCTAGGTTCCTTGTTGTAACATCGACCCTTTGGAACTTAGTCTCAGTTGTACTTACCAACTGGCCAATCAATTCTTCCAATAGTGGCTTTGAAGGTGTGGCAATATTGTTCATAGGGTTTAGGTTCCTTTGATTTCCTCCAAATTTGAAAAAGCCCTACCTAGGTTGATTTCTATTGCTCCAAGAGAAATTAAGGTGATTTTTCCAACCAAGATTATAGGTAGAGTTACAAAGGTTGTTACCTGGCCGGACATTACCTATAAAGGCCGCTTGTTCTGAGGTTTCTTGGAGTGACCCCATGTTTTGGCATTCATGATTCGGGTGTCCCTCTCCACAGAAATCACAACTTACGTTCAATACCTGGCCTTGAGGCATCACCACTTGTTCCATCTTTTGAGTTAAGGTATCCATCTTCGCTTCCAATACTGCCACAGCATCCACTTTGTGTACTCCTTGCACACGAACTCTAGACCTTGTACTTCCCTAAGAATATTTATTAGAAGCCAGATTTTCAATAAGATCAAATATCTATTTTGGGGTCTTATGATTGATGGAACCCCCTACAAAAGAGTCCACCACATGACGTGTTGCAAACATGAGGCCATTCAAAAAGATGAGCATATGCATTCCAAGCTCAAATCCGTGATGTGGGCATTTTCTCAGCATTTCCTTAAATCTCTCCAACTTTCATATAAGGTCTCAGAGTCTAATTGTTGAAAGGCGAATATCTCATTCCTAAGTTTGGCTGTCCTAGCTAGAGAGAAATATTTAGCTAGAAATTTTTCGACTAAGGCATTCTAAGTAGTGATGGAACCTGTAGATAAAGACTTTAACCACGATTTAGCTCTATCCCTCAAAGAAAAAGAAAAAAGTCTTAACTTTATAGCATCCTCAGACACGCCATCCATCTTAAAAGTATCACAAATATCAAGAAAACTAGCTAAATGAGCATTGGGATCTTCTTCAGGTAACCCATCAAATTGAACCATGTTTTGAACCATCTAGATAATATTGGGCTTTATTTCAAAATTATTTGTGTCCACCCTAAGCCTAGTAATACTCGAGCCTGTGCCCGAGATTGCAGGTTTCACAAAGTCATCCATAACCTTCCTATTCCCAGCATTGTTATTTTGAGCACCATCCATTTCAATGATCAAGTTACTTTGGATTGTCCGACGGATCTTTGATAGTGTTCTTTCGATTTCAGGGTCAAAATCGACTATCTTGCCTTTAGATTTTCGGGTCATGTACCAAAGATAACACCTAAAAAAAACAAGAAGCACGTTAGATATAGAATTAATGATTAAAATAAAATTAAAAGAAGACAAAGTTAGTTAGTAGAACATAGTCGAAGTTAGTAGGTTAGGTTACAAGGGTATACATGAATACACAAAATACAAAAGATAGCACCTTTTTGCGCAAAGAACAATTGTACATCTTTACATATTTACCTATTTACATATTTACATGGTTAAATCAACAAAATCTAAGCTTTCATGATATTGTTCCCCAGCAACGGCGCCAAAAACTTGATGTGTCCGGATTTGGGTATAAAAATCATATCAAAAAAGTATATTCCCAATCAAGTTTAAATTAAAACGTTAACCCTAAATTACACATATAAGCAAGCGTACTCATCATTAACATAGCATAGGGTTCAAACGAGTGTCGATCCTTAAGGAACAAGTATGCATTAATCCCTTTTCTTTTATTATTTAACCGACTCAATAAAGCGGAAAATAATAAATAAAAAAAGAAAAGAAAAATCAAATCAAATATATACATGTCAAGGATGGAAAACTATGTAACTTAAGCCATTATTTTGACAGACATGATCTTAAAGTACCCAATCATTATCATAACTAATTATTCTCTTGGCATCATGAAGGATTAAAGTAGACTCACTTCTTTCCCAATCTATGAAATCACTATCTTCTAGACAAATTAGCATCACATACTCTGTCTCAACTAATTCACCCAAAAGATGCATTAAACACAATCCTTGATTAAATTGTCATACTCTGGCAAACTTAAAACATGAAATTAACCAATGAATCCATACTCTGGCAGACATCAATTAACCTTTAATTACCAGTTCTTAGCAATTGACCCCTTTCTCAAGCAAGTTAAGAGATAACAAATATGAAACTAATGAATTGAGACCACCATCAACCCCTTTCTCAAGCAAGTTAATGGAAAGAAACAACCAATTAATCTCGTAATATACCCAAGTAATTAAATACTAAGCATAAAAATCAATTAATCAAAAGATCAAATAACCCTAAAAACCATGAATATCTAAAATAATGTCAAATTATAATAAAAAAATTAATACATCATTGTTCAAGAAAAAGAAAACAAAGTAAAATAAAGCACTCATAGACAAGCCTCCTTCTTCTTCCTTTGAAGACCTTCTTACACAACCCTCCTTAAATTGAAGAATTTCTCCTTTTATTTAAGTGATTTTCTATGATAATCTATGAATTCTCCCCCTTTCTCTTGTGTTTTTCATCTATTTATAGGCTTAGGAAGTGCCTAAAGTCGTTGGTGTAAGGTTCTTGGTCGAGTAGAAGTAGAAAGATACTAAAACTCCACAGATTTCCAAAAATCGCTTACAAAAATCAAAATCTCGTATTTTTCTCAAAGCACAGCCGGCGCCACCTTGGCTGTTGGAGCCGGCACCGGTTGTGTTCTATTTCTTCCGTTGTTCGTTGATTTTTCTCAATTTCAGCACAATGTAGTCCAGAGTATAGCTGGCGCTGGTTCGGTTTTGTTCCGGTCTCGTTTCAACAATTTTTTATCATTTAGAAGTTTGTGTCATTAGCATATGGCCAGTGCTGGTTCTTCCACCCTAGCCGGCGCCACCTTGATTCTGTTTTACGACATTTTTGCTTCATTTTACCCCTAAAATTTGAAATAATGAACAAAATACCTTTCCAAGGATAAGATCTCAAATATGAAGAAATATGACTAGTTATTAAACAAAATGTATCACAAAAGAGCTTCAAATAACTAGAAAAAACATGACTAATTTAGGCCCTATCAATATCTGTATGTATTAGTTCTAATAATTCTTTAGCCCTTTCTCCTTTTTCAGAAAATGGAGTTTTAGCCATTTTACCAAGTAAACAAAATTCGCATGTGTCATATGATTCATAATCAAATGACCCCAAGTCACCCAGCTTGTATAACTTAGACACGCATTTTTCATTACATGGCCTAAACGATAATGCCATAAGTAAGATGGGATTCAGTTAACTTTTCTTTGTTTTTTTTTCATTTAAACCATTAACCACAGTTGCAAAACCATAAAGGATATCATTTAATAAAAAAGAACAATGTTTATTCTTAAAATTTAAATGAAATCCAAATAAGTCTAAACAAGCAACTGAAATAATGTTTTTCAATAAAATTACAAAACAGCAGTTTTGAAGTTCTAAAATTAATCCAAAAGGTAGATTAAGATAATAAGTTCTCAGAGCTAGTGCATCAACGTTTGCTTCATTTGCAGCTCGCAAGTCCTCATTGCCCTTTTCTAGCCTTCTACTGCCCTTTAATCCCTGTAAATTATTGCATAAATGAGATCCACAATGGGTATCCAATACCCATATTTCATTACTAAATGTAGTATTAATCTCAATTATAAATATACCAGGAGTAGAAGTAAAAGTACTTGAAAGCTTTTCCTTTTCTTTGTTTTCCTTCACAGTCTCCAAGTAGGCTTTGCAGTTGCACCTCCAATAGCCCATTTTGCCACAATAATGACATAGGTCTTTAGTGGTAGCTTCCTTCTTCTTCACACCTCCTTTGGGTTTAGTAGGATTTTTCTTCTTCTTCTTGGGAACTAGCTTCTTAGAAGATGAAAAACCTACTAGCAAAGTCGCCTTATTATCCTTCTTCATAGATGATTCAGCAGTCTTAAGCGGATTGATAAGCTCAGGTATGGTGGTCTCAATATTATTCATATGGTAGTTAATCACAAATTATAAAAAACTACTTGGTAATGATTATAAAATTAAGTAAATACTTAAATAGTGATCCATTACAAAACTAAGAGACCTAAACTTTTCAATATAGCCCAACATCTGCAGTCCATGAGTGGCCATTGAAGCAACATCAACCATCTTAGAACGGAACAGTTGCTTAGAGATCTCATATCTCTCAGTTTTAGCTTGTTTATCAAACAGCTCTTTAAGATGGAAGATAATAGTTTGAGCATCTATATACCCATGCTGTTATTGTAATTATGGGGTCATTGACGCTAGTATAATACATGATGTAGTGTCACTGTCCTCCTTGTGCTTTTTAAGGATAGCATGCTCATCAGTAGGAGCATCTTGGGATGGAGGTGACGGAATATGAGCATCTAACACATAGAGCAACTTTTTCGAGTTGAGAAAGATTCTCAAGTTTCTATACCAATCCAAATAGTTTGATTCGGTGAGCTTATTTATTTCCAAGATGCTACGTATGTTTAGGTTTGTCGATATGATGTAAGTGACCTAGATGTAAAGATAGAGTAATTAGAACATGTATATGCTCATGATATGCAAGTAATTAGGTCTTTAATTAAACGCATTTTTGTTCCATTATTTTATTCAAATTAATAGCCCCCACTATTGATTGGGAAAAGCCCATTGGAAGCTTTTCTAGTGGACCAGTATCTAAATTCCTTAAGAATGACCTTGGGTTATCCTAATAAACCATTCTTAAGTTTAGTAGTAGGCATCCAATACCAATTACATCAAATGTAACTACTGTATCTGTAACACCCCACTACCTAAGCCCAACAGGGCCAGGGATGTCGCCCCGTCTAAAGGACAAAGGGTCTTTATAACTAGGACACACAATAAAAAAAAAATACCTTAAAAATTTAAAGCTTATTACAACCCAAAAATTCATGAATAAATCCAAAATAAAAATTGTTCACTCTCAACTCCCAAATCATTACATAAAATAAATAACAAAATATCTTCCAAGGCAGGCAACACTAGCTACTCATCCCCACAGCAAGATCGACCTAAAATCATAGTAAAACGGGCGATAAGATAAAAATCTCAGTAAGTCCGTGTGTGCTTTGAGTGTTCAGAGAAAACAGTCCATGAATGCAAAGTGTAAGAATTTCATAAGAAAAATACTGGCAAGCAATAAACAATAATCAAAATCAAGAGTGGCGTTTTGGCTTTTCCAATTATACATGTACAAATAAATCAACCACTCAAAAAGGGTGGTCATGGGTTACCACACGTTAGGCCCTATAACTATACAACGGTCATAATGCCACACTTTGTGCAGACTGACAAAAAGTAGGTAATCGGCCTACCGGGTGAGACACTCATCCTTCTCTACACCCAAACAAAATCGGTTGTCCATTCCAATAACACACAGTCCACTTGACTGAAACTTGCTAGCTCGAACCGACACGACCTACTGAACTGACATCTTATCCAGGGAGGACTTACCCCTCAGAGGTGGCCACCTATTAAGAGGCCTACCCTAACCCATCAAAGACTAGTTCTAGTAGTCTACCCTTATTGAGTACTCAATGTAATTTATTCCACATGGTGGAAAATGAATAAAACATAGTTCCACTTGAAAATGGCAATTAAGGATTTCCAAAGTTTGGGGCAAATCTGGTTTTAGAAAGAGCTTCAGGGTTTGAGAAAAATTGCCCCTTGATTTTCAAATAATTTGTTTGCCTGAAATGAGAAAGGAGATAATCCTCAACTGTCTTTATAGAAGTGAATGTCCACGCACTCTACATTTGGCGTGCCATAGTAATCATTTTGCATCAAACAGGTTTTATGCAGGAGCTTACCTGATCCTTTGCTGGAGATAAAATAAATGTCTCCAACAGCTGACCTAACCCCGCCTGGGGTAAATATAAGCCATAATTAAACTCAAGCCAAAATTCACTTTCACAAATAATCCTAACTCAACTTACTACAATCACGATCCTAGAGTCCCAAGCTTTAAGGCTAGATAATAAATAAAGGGTTTATAAGATAAGTCTAGTTTGGTATTAAAATAATTAGGGTTTTGGGAAATAGGTACTAATAAGTTGAAGGTTTAAATCTTGTTATAAATAAATTAGAGTTTATTTGATGAAGGGTCCTAGGTGGTATTATGTAAAATAATAATCTATTAATAATTAATTGTTAGAAAATAATTGGTAAATAAAATTAGTTGTAAGTAAATTTTAATAGTTTTGATTGAAAGATAATAAATAAATTTTAATAGTAGGTAAGACTTACAAAATTAATATTTTACCTATTATGAATATTTATATAAAAGGCTTTATTATTATTTTCTATATATTTTATTTTATATAATATCTATATATTTTATTTCTTAAATAAAAGCTATCATTTATTTGACTAAAATATCATTATTTTATATAAGAGACCAAATCCACATTTTCCTAGGGTTTTCGAAATTCACTAGAAGAAATTATAGCAATAATCATTTTATTAATGGAATAAAATTAGCTTAGGGACAACAAGGTCATGTTCATAATTTCTATTGCTAACCATAATCATGAACATACACTCTACACCAATCAACAAAACATCCAAATCATAAATAAAGGCATAGATCTAAATTTACCAAGACATGATCCAAACTCTACTAACATAACCATAATCACAGCCTTAACAAGAATACATGAACATAAACCCTATTTACCAAAAGTGACATAATCTCTAACATGCTTATTCAATCATACTACTCATGACATGAAGAGCATGCAACAAAACCCTAAAAACCATAAAATTCAACCAAGACAATCAGCTCATGCATCAATCCCATCTCCATCATATACACACATTTATTCATGCTTCAATCCCAACTCCATCACAACAACACATGCTCGAGCCCTAATCATAATCCATCTCCTTCCAATATCATCCTAGAGACATGAATCTAGAATTTAAAGAAAAGGTCGAAGAGGCTTACTTGATGGATGACTACCTTGGAGTAGTTTTGAAGGAATCCTTACTCTTAGGAGACTTTATCTGCCAAGAGAGAAGAAGGAGATATGGCCATGGTTGAAGTAACCATTCGACCAAGAGAGAGAGAGAGAGAGAGAGAGAGAGAGAGAGAGATGAAAAGAGCAAAAGAGAGCTCATTAGTATTATATATACATATATCCGTTAGGAGTTGAAGATGAGTGAAGATGGAGATGATTGATCTTGCTTACCTTTAAGGTATTCTTGAGCCTTCAAGAAAATTCTAGTTTTTTATCCAAAAGAGAGACTTTGATTTCGGTATTTGATGTTAAAAATTGTAGAAGTGGTTTCAAGAGGTTGGGTAGGTGTGATCTGGAGTTTTTAGGGAAGATTGGAGTGGTTTAGAGTGGTCTTAAGCATGAGAATGCTAGTAGGTGTTCTTGGTGTTCTTGGTTTGGAGAGAATGGAGAGAATTTGGTTGAAGCTGGTCGAAATTCTGTGAGAATAAGGTGGCCGAATTGTTTGAGAGGGTTTTGGCAATTGAATTTTCTGGTTTGAGAGGAAATGGAAAGCTGGTTGTTTGAAATCCAAAAAGAATATTTTAGAGAATCAATTTTGGAAACAAAATATGGTAAGAAGATCTTGGTCAATGGAGAGCTTTTGGAAGCTTCAATGGCCGGCTGTTTGTTTGTGATTTTTGCTGAGATGAATGATGGTTGAAGGAGCTTTAGAGTGGCCAAAAATATGATGTACAAGAGTGTAGGAATTTTTTGGTTGTTTGAGGTTTAATTCATAGAAGGTTGCTGAAATAAATTGCTGAAATTTTGGACTTCAATCAATGGTTTGATTGGAGTGATTGATGGAAATATTTTAGGACAGCCATAGGACTGGTTTTCGAGCAGCATGCTGGGGAAGATAATGAAGCTCAGTTCATGGTTGTTCAAGGGGAGTTTATACAGAAAAATGGTGGAAGTTTCGGACAAGGCTGAAGAAGGAACAAAGCTGGAAAATCCTGAACAGATTTTCGCAAGTTTGCTGGAAATTTCTGGGCAGATTTTACTGCCATTTTTCAGTCAGTTTGCAGAAGATTTGAAGGGCCATTCAGAGGTCCTTCAAGGCTGGTTTCTAGCCTTCTTTATGGAGGAAAAATGAGGTTGAGTTGCTGGGTAAAATACTGGAAGAAACAACTTGGTTTTGGCTCACCAATGCTGCAAAAGTTGTCCAGAAAATTTCCTGGTTTGCACAGTTTTTGTGCAACTCGGTTTTGGTTGGGATTTTCAGTCTTCAAGCTGAGTGAATTGATCATTGTTCTAGCAGAATTTGAGAGGGAGAGATGGCTGAAATTTTCAACACTTGGACTGATCAAGAGGCTGGACAAATATCAATTTACAACATAAAGAAAATGTACACAGCTAGGTTGGAGTTTTGAAGGTTCAACCATAGAGATTAATTCTCTTGGGAACCTTCCAAAACTCCTCCCCATTTTTGGCTAACCAGATGACTCATATGGACATTTTCAAAACCTTCAAAGCCACAGTACTTTGCTGGAATTTTTCTGGAATAAAATTGGCTTGAATAAATCAAACAACTTAATTGTCTAAGAATTAAGAAAAACTAGAGCTTAAAAAGGGTATGAATCCCTTAGAAGTTTTTGTAGGGCACAATAGTAGGATTAGGACATTCCTATCATGTCTCCCCTAGGACAACACTCCTACTCTTCCCTAAATCATGCAAGGGCCGAAATATAGCCTTCCTACACAAAAATAAAACTTAATCATGCTAAAGCCCCAATAATGGAATTTGAACCCAAGACCTCAAGAATTAATTCCAAAGCTCTAACCACTAAACCACAACAACTCTTGTTCTTATTTTCTCTCCCAAATATTTTTCCTATTTAATCTTCAAGCTATCTCCCTATTCTCACCTCAAGCAAAAATTACCATTTTGCCCTTCTTACTCAACAATCACAATTAAGCCATTTAGACTACAAATCACATATCCAAAGCACATAAAATCATATAAAAATATATTTATACATGCAAGAAAATATGATATGCATCCCAACCCCCTTACTCTAAGGTTGGCTTTAGCTGGGGTTTCACAGTATCATTGGGTGATTAACATCTTTTAATTATTAAAGTGTTTAATACTATCCCAACATTGTCTCTAATATTCTTTATACTTGGGTTAGCCCAACCGAGATAAAGAAATTAGTTAAACCAAACCTATTAATCAGGAATTAAATTCCATAGCTTGAACATACTCAATGTTAAGTAGGCTTGGGTATACCCAATAACTTGGTGTAACACCCCGCTACCTAGGCCTGCCAGGGCCGGAGATGTCGCCCCGTCTAAAGGACAAGGGGTCTTTATAACTAGATCACACAAATAAAATAGCGGAATAAAAATAATACTTGCACTTAAATTTATTACATCCCAAAAATAAATCCAAGAATACCATAACAAATCCATAATAAAATTTATCCACTCTCATCTCCCCAAAACATTACAAAATAAATTATCAGAAAATCTTCCAAAGCAGGCAATATCTAGCTACTCATCCCCACAGCAGGATCGACCTGAAATCATGGTAAAAATAGTGGTGAGATAGAAATCTCAGTAAGTCCGTGTGTGCTTAAGTGTCGGGAGAAAACAGTTCATGAATGCAAAGTATAAAATTCTTTATAAAAGATCACTGGCAAGCAATAAACATTAGCCAAAAGCAAGAGTGGTGTTTTGGCTTTTCCAATCATAAATAATCAATTAAATCAACCACTCAAAAGAAATGATCATAGGTTACCACACGTAGGGCCCCATAACCGCATGGTCAGCATGCCACACTTTGTGCATACCGCCGGTCAGAATGTCACACTTTGTGCAGACTGACAAAAGTAGGTGATCGGCCTACTGGGCAAGATACTCCTTCTTCTCTATACCCAAATAACAACCGGGTGTCCATTCCAGCAAAACACAGTCACTTGACTGAAAGAGAACACTGCTAGCTCGGACCGGCACGACCTACTGGACTGACGTCTTATCCGGGAAAGACTCACCCCTTAGAGGTGGCCACCTATTGAGAGACTTACAATAACCCCTCAAAGACTAGCCCTAGTAGTCCACCCTTATTGAGTACTCAACGACATTTCTCACTTGGGATAAAATGAACAAAACACTGTTCCTCATGAAAATGGCAATTAAGGGTTCCCAAAGTCTTTATCAAAATTAGTTTTGAAAAGAGTTTTGAGATTGAGTAAATCTACTTATTAATTTTCAAATAAATTGTTTGTCTGAAATAGGTAAGAAGTTAATCCTCAATTACCCTTGCAAAATTGAATGTCCATCCACTCTACATTTAGCTTGCCATAATAAACATGTTTCATCAATCAGGTTTTATGCAGGAGCTTACCTGATTCTTGCTCACAATATAAGATCTCCAACAGCTGACCTAACCCCACATGGGCAAATACAAACCACAATCAAACTCAAGGCAAAATCCACTTTCTCAATTTAAAACAACTCAACTTATTACCACCATGATCCTAGTGTCCCAAGCTTTAAGACCAAACTTTAAATAAATAGGTTTATAAGCTAAGCCTAATTTGATATTTAAAATAATTAATGTTTTGAGAAACAAGTACTAATAAGTTGATGGTTTAAATCTTGCTAAGAAAAATTTAGAGTTTATTCGATTAAGAGTCCTAGGTGGTAGTAGGTAAAATAATGATTTATTAATAATTTAGTTGTTAGAAAATAATTGATAACTAAAATTAGTTGAAAATAAATTTAATGAGTCTTGCTTGAAAAATAATAAATAAATTTTTACTGTGTTTGATTAAAAGATAATAATTAAATTTTTAGGAATAAATATTTTACTAATTATGATTATTTCCATAAAAGGCTTTAGTTGATTTCATTATTTTATATAATATCTATATATATATATATATATATATATATTCTATTTTTCTAGCAAAAGCTATTATTTATTTGACTAAAATATCCTTATTATATATAATAATTCAAATCTACCCCTCCTATGGTTTTTTCGAAATTACTAGCAAAATTATATTATGAAATATTTTATTCATGAAATAAAAATTAGCTTAGAGACAACTAAATCATGATCATACTTCTATGGCTAACCACAATCATGAACATACACAATCCTTCAATTCATCAAATCATCCAAATCATGCATATGAGCATAGATCTAAATTTACCAAGACATGATCTAACCCCTACTAGCATAAATATGATCATGGCTTCAATAATCCAACATAAATATAAATCATATTCACCAAAGGTGATATAATCTCTTGCATACTTCATCACAAATACTACCTATGAGATGGAGACATGCATTAAACCTCAAATCATCATACAATCAACTAAGATAATCCATCCATGCATAAATCTCATCTCCTTCATATTCGTACATACATTCATGCTTCAACCTCAACAATATATACTTAAATCCTATCCACAATCCATCTTCTATCAACATCATCCTAGAAACATGAATCTAGAATTTAAAAGAAGGGTTAAAAAGGCTTACTTGCTTGCTGAATATCTTAAAGGAGTTTCGAATGGTTGACAACCCCTAGATGCCTAAATCCGTCCAAGGAAGGTGGAGAAAGCATGGCCATTGGAGAAGGAGCCATCCGGCCAAGAGGAGAGAGAGAGAGAGAGAGATCATTAGTATGTTGAATCGCATTCATATTCATTAGAGATCAAGATTGGAAAAGATAAATTTGTTAGAACAAACCTACCTTGAAGGTGTTCTTGAGCCTTCACAAAATTTCTGGTTTTTTATCCAAAATAGCAAGTTGGATTTTAGAGTTTGATATTAAGAATGGTATTGATGAACTTACGGCAGTGAGTAGGTTCAATCTGGAAATTTTAGAAGGATTTTGAAGTGATTTGGGAGAGTATTGAGTGAAAGGAAGAAGTAGGTGTTCTTGGTGTGTTGTGTGTTCTTGATGTTGAAAAGAGTAGAGAGCTTTTGGGATTGGAGCTGTCGAAATTCTGTAAAGATTAGGGTTGGCCGACTGCTTGAAGGGTTTTGGTAGCTGATTTTCTGGTTTGGAAGGGAAAAGGAAAGGTTAGTTGATGAAATTCTTGAAGAATATTTTTGGGAAGCAAATTTGGAAATTAAATATTCAGAATACCTTTGATCATGGGAAAGCTTTTGGAAGTCTGCCATGGCCGAATTGCTGGCAGTGTTTCGGCTAGATGAATGCTGGTTGAGGGGGGCTAAAGGTGGCCGAAAATACTGAGTGTAATGGTGAAGGGAAGGTCTGGTTGTTTGAGATATATTTTATGAAAAGTTGTTAAATCATGGTGGCTGGAATTTTGGTATCCAAATCAGATCATGTTTGCAGAATTTTTTTTGGAAATCTTTTAGGTAGCCATGACTGGATTTTCATGTAAAAACTTGAGGAGGATAATGGAGTTCAGTTACTGAAGGTTTAAGGGTGATTTTTGCAGAAGAATGATGGAGTTTCGGCTAGGGATGAATTAGGAACCAAGGCTGGAAAATTTCTGCACAGGATTTTCGCTATTGCTGGAATTTTTCTAGGCAATTTCGGCTGCCATTTTCCAGCCAGGTTGCAGGGAACTTGAAGGAGACTTCAGAGGTCTTTCAAGGCTGGTTTCCAGCCTTCTTCATGGAGGAAAAACGTGGCTAAGATGCTGAACAAAAATTGGAAGAAAACAGCTTGGTTTCGAACCCCCTAAGCTGTGAATTTGCTCAGGAATTTTCTTAGTTTTGCACAGCTTTTGTGCAGTCCGAAAATGGCCAGAAAAATCCAAGTTCTAAGCTGATCAAAAAGGCCATTTTCTGGTAGCATTTGGGAGGGAATAAGGGCTAAGAATTTCAACACCTTGAAGGCACACAAAGTTGGGAAAAATTTCAGTTCCATGCATGAAGGAAGATGAACTTAGCTAGAGTAAAGTTTTTAGAAAGTTCACTAAGGAATTTAATTCACTTGAAATCCTTTCCCCCTCTTCCATGGTTTCGGTCCATAAGATGTCTCTTACTAAGACATTTTGAACCTACAAAGTCACAGCACATTGCTGGAATTTTTCTAGAATAAAATTGGCTTGAACAATTTAAACAAGCTAATGAATTGAGAAATATGAAAAATTAAGGATCAAGAGGAAATGGATTCCCCTTAGGAATTTTGTGTAGGCAAAAAAGTAGGATGAGGATACTCCTATCATGTCTCTCTTAGGACAACATTTCTACCCTACTCCAAGCTCATAAGGCCGAAAATACTACTCCCCAAGCAAAAATAAAATTTAACCAAGCTAAAGCTCCTATGATGGAATTTGAACCTAAGACCTCAAGAATTAATTCTAAGGCTCTAACCACTAAACCACAACAACTCTTGTTCTTATTTTCTCTCTAAAAATATTTTCCTATTCAATCCTTAAGCTATCTCCCTTTTTCCACCTCAAGCAAAAATTACCATTTTTCCCTTCCCGGTCAATAGTCATAATCAAGTCCTCTAGACTATAAAACTCAAATTCAATGCACATAAAATCGTATAAAAATATATTTAAACATTCAATAAAATATGATATGCACCCCAACCCCCTTACTCTAAGGTTGGTTTTGATTAGGGTTTCACACTTGGTCTCCAAAAAGAGCTCTCCTTCTTACAATATTAATAAAAGGCATTAGATTTAATATTACTTGAGGAATTTATTCCTTTTAGTTGTCTCATCGTTTGGCATGCATACAATTTATCAATAAGCAGCATCAATTGATAAACATGGTAATAAACAATTACGTGGCATGGTTATGGACTTTCTAAGTTAATTTTCTCGAGCCATCAAGGAAATTAATATGGTCAACCATATGTGTTCATGCATGATTTAAGTAGAATATCTTACCATCTCGCTTCGTTTTGATTATCGTCTTCAAAATCTTGTAAATAAAATTCTAACTCAATCTAACCTATATAAACTAATTACATAATCTCCTAAAAGAAGAAACCTCGAGTTACATTTGAGAGGAGTTAGTAGAGAAGAGAATTACACAAGAATTTGAGATAAGGCAAGATGCGTAGACCCTATTTAATTAAAACAAAACGATAAAGATGTATTAACAGATACGTTTGGTCTTAGTCCATAACCATCCACCATGCTAATAAAACGTGCTTAAAATACAGCATAAAAACATCCAATGCACAAATATCCAAAATTAGTATTTTGGATAAATCTAGGTCTAAAATCAAATTTTAGAAAGCTCTGGGTCAAAATCAAAATTTTAGAAAATTATGGGTCCTACATACATGTAATTTTGAAAATATTTTTATCTAAAGTCATGGGATTCAAATAAGTTATAATCATTATTAGAACCTATTCTCAAAATTAAAAAAGATTAAAAAACTTTTTTTTTTTAATAAAACAGTGCTAGAACAGAGTGCACCTAGTGCTAGGTAGGTCGAATGTACCCAGCGCCAGGTGTGCTCAGGAAGCACACGGCAGGTGAAGAACAGAGTGCACCAGCACTAGGTGGGTTGAACACACTCGGGGCCAAGTATGCTCTGGAGGCAGAAAAATACCACGGTTCATCTTCTTCCTCGAATTTTTCTGTAAATTTTTCATGAACAGCAATGAGATTTTCAAACTGGTCAAAATAATTTTGATATCAAGCATTGTTAATCAATATTAACAACCAACTGTAATCTACATCACAATTTAAACAACAATCTAAATTATTAAATCAAAATCTTGATTGCAGAAAAATCTAATGCCAAAACAGACCCACATGGAAACAACTTCCCAATAATTTTTCAATGACCCAGAGACTCTTCAAACCAGAAAACCCAAACACGCCCTACAAAGTAGTAGACATACAATCACTATGATCATACAGTTACATGCTCAGAAAAGATTTCAAAGCGATTAAAGACCTATTAAAATACAAACACGAAGGCTCTAATACCATTGTTGGAATTTCATCATGCTTATCAAATAAGAACGCAGCGAAAATAACCATGAAATCCATGCCCAAGGATCACATGTTTGCACTCAAAACAAGAATAGAGGAAGGAAACGGAGATTACCTTCTGTAGCAGAAAATAAAATTTTTCTTACACCAACCAAAGAACCAATTCCTCTTTTTTGATCATCCAACTCACTTTTGCCTTCAGTGTAGTCACTGGTTTTGCAAAAGTATTCTTCTCTGTTGAAGGCAAGATCCAGCAAACTATTTCGTTTAATCGCCAACCAAAGAGAATGACTTCTCTTAGTGTTCGTCCATCAAAACCACTATAATTCAAGAGTAGAATCACCTCCAACAAAAATCCACACAAGGAAAAGAAACTCCAAAATCCACCGAAGTCTGGTGCTAGCAGGATGTTTTGGTGGCTAGGGTTCTTTGAGAAAAAGAAGAATTTTTCTGTTTTGTTTCTATGAATCATCCTGCACCCAAAACCGTTCAGTATATCAAATATATGCATATTGGTTTTTTTCTGAAAAAACTAAAGGAATTAAATTCCTTTATTATAATTAGAACCCATGAGTTCTTCAAATTATAATTTAGCCCACAAAATTATAACTATTTATAATTTAACCACAGAAACCTCTTCTTCTCACAATTAACCCTGTAATGCTATCCAATAACATCTCGAGTTCTTTATCCTCTATTGTGTATGACCTATTAAGTTTCTCGGTCTATTGGTAGCGAAATATGAATTAATCCAAACATCTTTGAGATTAATAATCCTTAATAGTTTAGAATTAACCTATTAATTCTAAATAGGATTGGTTTATTAATTCCTTAATTAACAAACCCATACTCAGCAGATCATGAGCGGTATCGAGCAATACATTATGACCACCCAAGAGTCTAGGAAGTCAAGTGGCTTAACATGAACCCTTCAATAACAAACTACAGGACAATAAATTCCTTTTACCATACAATATCTCATTCAATGTGGAGTACGAAATTAGCGCCAACTCCCTCCAAAATATATATTAATTCTGGCCCAAATATAATAGTACTTGTACCAGGAATCTACTACTCTAAATGTGTATTAATTAAAACTGTTTCCAATACACAGTCACATTGGCCAAGGACTTCTCAAGTAGTAATTTCCACAACTGGCCGTGAGATATTCTCCTCTACTATTAGGAGTGGTGAATCTTTATTGATCCCTCCAACTACTTTCGTTTACCTCACATTATACCCAATATCTATCCCATAAGCAGCTCTCGATCTGGCTTCAGAGATTGAAATCAAAGTACAATGCTTACCAAATAAAGTACCTTAGAGATCTCAAATCTAAGGATATTTACACGTTTGCTATAACGAGATTTTATCACTGGCACTAAATAGTTATTTGTATGATTATCTCATAGTTATGTCATCCAATGTACTTGTTCTAGTAACAAGTATGCACGTGTTAATTTTGAATATCACAATACTCATGGATGTGAGAACCACCGCCTGATCAAATCAAGAAGTTTAACACATGCTAGTCTTAATGCATTAATGATATTCTATCTCATTAATACTATGACTGGGGATTATTTAAGTACCAACACTATATAGTATAGTAGGAATCTCACATCATGATCACTATCATAATTTCCTTAACATAGTGTTGTACTAGAGACTTTATATAATAGCTATTTTACATGAAAGTAAACTAAATAAACTAAAAGATAAATAATGCCTTGTATTATAAAACTAATGTGTCATTTACAAAGTACAAGTGATTGCCTCTAGGGCACAACACTAACAGGTTTATCTATTCTCTCAATAGATGTGGGATCAGACGGTTGATCCTTATTTGTTTGTTCTTCTTGAACTTCACTAAGTTTAATCTTATTCTCACTGTCCCCTTTAGGCATGTGCTCCTTTTCTAAGAAGACAGTATGTTTCGAAACAAACACTTTGTTTTCGGAAGAGAGATAGAAGTAATATCTAAAAGATTCTTTTAGATAACACTCAAACAACACTTGTTAAGTTTGTCTGACTTACTGTCAAGTTTGTCTGACTATGGCATTTTGACAAAAGCAGGGCAATCCCATACTTTTAAGTGAGATAACTTTGGTTTCTTGTTAAAGAACATCTTAAATAAGGTAGTATCAACCGTTTTTTACTGAACTCTGTTTAGAATATAAACAAAAGTCTCTAGTGCGTGCCCCTAAAATGATTAGTAAGTCTGCAGAAGCTATCATGGTTCGTACCATGTCTAGAAGGGTTCGATTCCTTCTCTCAGATACCCATTATATTGAGGTGTATGTGGTGGAGTCCATTGAGATAACACCTCATCATCTCTTAGATAATCTTGAAAATCTTGGCTTAAGTATTCACTCCTCAATCAGGTCTTAGAGTCTTAATACTTTTTTCAAGTTGTTTCTCTTCTTCATTTTTGAAATCTTTGAACTTTTCAAAAGCTTCAAATTTGTATTTCATTAAATATAAATAATCATATTGTAAATAATCATTGATAAAGGTTATGAAATAGTGATAACCTCTTCTTTATTATATAGACATAAGGGCACATAAATCAGAATGTATAAGTTTTAATGACTCTTTAGCCCTTTCTCTTTTTCTAGAAAAAGGAGCTTTAGCCATTTTACCAAGTAAACCAGACTCGCATGTGCTATATGATTCATAATCAAATGACCCTAAGTCACCTAGCTTGTGTAACTTAGAAATGCAATTCTCATTTATATAGCTTAAATGATAATACTATAAATAAGATAAGATTAAATTATCTATCTTTGGTTTCTTATTGTTTACATTGAGGATTGGATTATCCATGTCTAGAACATATATACCACTAACTAAAGTTGTAGAATCATAATGAATACCATTCAATGAAAAAGAACAACATTTATTCTTAAAAATTAAATGAAATCTATACAAGTCTAAACATAACTGAGATAATATTTTTCAATAAAACTGGTATATAATAACAGTTTTAAAGTTCTAAAACTAATCCTGAAGGCAGGTGTAGCTCGTAAGTCCCTACAGCAAGTGCAGCAATCTTTGCTCTATTTGCAGTACGTAGGTCCACGTTGCCCTTCTCAAGCCTTCTACTGTTCTTTACTCTCTACAAGTTATTGCACAAATGAGATCCACATCCGGTATCTAATATTCATATCTCATTTCTAAAGGCAGTATTAATCTTAATCGTAAACATACCAGGAGTAGAAGTAGAAGTGCCTACAAGATTCTTTTTCTCCTTCTTTTCTTTGACGGTCTCCAAGTAGGCTTTGTAGTTACTCCTCCAATAACCCATCTTTCCACAATGATGGCATAGGCCTTTGGTGGTACTTCCTTCTTTTCCACACCACCTTTGGGCTTAGTAGGAACCTTCTTCTTCTTTTTATGAACTTCTTCCTAGAATAGGGAGATTCTACCAACATAACTGCATTAGATTCCTTCTTCATAAAGGACTTCGTAGTTTTGAGTAGATTGATCAACTCGGGGATGGTGGACTCAATCTTATTTATCTAGTAGTTAATTACAAATTGTGAAAAATTACTTGATAAAGATTACAGAATTAAGTCGATACTCAATTCATTGTCCGTCACAAAACCAAGAGACGCTAGCTTCTCAATTAAACCTAACATCTTCAGCCCATGAGTGGCCACAGAAGTACCCTCAGCCATCTTTGAATGGAACAATTGTTTGATATATCATATCTTTCCGTTATGGCTTGGGCATCAAACAGCTCTCAAAGATATAATATAATAGAGTAAGCATCCATATGCTTGTGCTATTTTTGCAGTTCAGGGGTCATTGACGCCGACATCACACAGGATGCCGTATTACTGTCCTCTTTATGCTTCTTGTAGATAGCATGCTCATCAGTATGAGCATCTTGAGTTGGTAGTGACGGAATAGGAGCCTCTAACATGTAGAGCAACTTTTTCGGCTTGAGAAAAATTCTCAAGTTTCTATACCAGTCGAGAAAGTTTGTTTAAGTTAGTTTATTAGTTTCCAAGATGCTACATAGGTTTAGGTTGGTCAATATGATGCAGATGACCTAGATATAAAGATAGAGAACATTAGCTAACTGTATATACACATGTAATGCAGATAATTAGGTCTTTAATTAATCACATTATTATTTTACTATTTTACTCAAACCAATAGCTCCCAATATTGATTCAGAAAAGCCCGTTGGAAGCTTTCCTAGTAGACCGATATCCAAATTCCTCAAGAATGACCTTGGGCTTACCCAACAAGCCACTCTTAAGTTCAATGGTAAGTATCCAATACTAATTACATCTTATGTAATTACCAGATCATTGAGTGATTAACATCTTTTAATCTTAAAACTTTTAAGCTAACACAATATTGCCTCTAATTTTCTTTATGCTTGAATTAGCCCAACCAGAATAAAGAAATTAGTTAAACCCAACCCATTAATCAGAAATTTAACATTCCATAGCTTAAACATGTCCAATGTCAAGTAGGTTTAGGTTAACCCAACAATCTAGTCTCGAAAAAAGACTCTCGTTCTTATTATATTAATGGAAGGCATTAGGTTTAATTTTAATTGAGTGATTTGTGATATTTGTGTCTTACACATAGCATGCATAATATCATCATATCCATACATTGCAAAATAATAACGTGATTTGGTTATGGACTTTACTATATTAATTTCCTTGAGCCACAAAAGAAATTAATTGGCGAATCCTAAGTGTTCATTCATGATATAGGAAGAAAACCTTACCATCCTCTTTTTGGTTTTGATCATCTTCTCCTGAACTTGTAATAAATTTTATTCTAACTAAATTATGTAATCTAATTACATAAAATTCTAATAAAAAAACCTCGAGTTATATTCGATGGGAGTTAGATGAGAAAAGAAATTTACACAAGAAAAAATAGAGAAGGCAGAACTCACAGGCCCTATTTAATTTAAAACCAAAGTGATAAAATGTATGAACAATTTAATTGGGTCCATAGTCCATAACCAAACCACCATGCTAATTTTATGCTCAAAATAAAATTAAACATAGCAAATAATTTCAAAATCACTATTTTGGAAAAATAGAATAAATTCTAAAATCAATATTTTAGAAAATATATTAATTGCTAAAATATGATTTTAGATTGTTTTAGACAATATATTATTTTCCAAAACAAGATTTTGAAAAACATACGTTATTAGAATGTTTGGGTACTAACTGAAAAGAAAAAAAACAAGTATGTGGGCCTTATACACAAGAAGACGAAACAAGGGTAAAGAAAAGAAAAAGAGAAAAAAAAAATCATTAAAAAGGAAGTTGCATCCGCAGGAGGCATTGATTATGCCTCCTATAGATTGCAAAGAAAACAATCCAACGAGCTGAAGTCAAATTCTAGCGAGCCGCGGCTTGGGAAGTTTGTGCCTCAAGCCGTAGCTTGGCTTCTACTGAGCTGTCGCCAGCTGGGGCTAGACAAAATATATATGTTTTTGTCGTTTTTCTTATCTAGCTTCCGGTCGTCTTCTCTGACATTCTACAGAAGACTATTCCTCCGTTAAATGCAAAAACATTATATTCACTAATGTTTTCACTCTGGGAAACAAAAACTATCAAAACGAAGAATAATTCTTCACAAAGATCAGAAAACATAAAGGAAAAAACAGCTTCAAAAAATGTTTTTTTTAATCCAGAATGCTACACACCCAGAAAAGCCATTTTTTTTTCTATAAGAATTAACACCTTAACTCTAGTTATAAAAACATCTCCTGTAACTTTTACAGGAGCCATGTCTGTTATATCCACAACCCACAAATTCAATCTTTTAAAAGAAACTCAAACAATAAACATGAATACAAATACAAAAACTATTTCTATAAATCAACCATTTATACATGAAACGATTTCAGGCATAAGAAAACACAAATATTCTTGAAACAATTTCAAGAAACAAGCTGAAACATTTTTCAGTTAACATGCTCACGTGAAACAATTTTCACAGAAGAAACGGAGACTACAATGAACCATATTAAAGCATAAAAGGGCCTCTGGTACCACTGTAGGAATTCCCCATGCAAAATAGATTTGCGAAGCAGAAGAAAAACAGGAATTCCAGACAACGAGGATCACTAGTATGCATTAAAAGGAATCAAAACAGGTAAGAAAATACCTTCAATGCTGCCTCTGTTAATAAAAATTTCATTCTTCAATTTGTGGCGTGATCCAGCAATTAGGACAGGTTTAGAATAATGTTCTTCATCCTGTTCAAGTCACTAAATCTCAAGGATAGAGATTTCTCTAACAGAAATCCATACAAGTCCAATCGCTCGAGCAAGATTAAACCCTCTGCCATAAGGGTTAATGGTGGCTGGGGTAGTTTCCGTGGAAGAGAAGAAGAGTTTCACAGAAACACAACATTTTGTTTTCATGGTTTTTCACCAGTAAAAGGAACAATTTCCTTTTTGCCTTATAGGTATTAGGACTTTCAATAATTACAATTAAGTATTCCAAGTTTCATTAATTTCGATTAAGTCCTTAAAGTTCATATAATTATAATTAAGTCCTTAAATTATAACAAAATTATAATTTACTTATAAAGTTATTCTCTTCTCATAATTATTCCCCAAAATATTATTAAATAATATATATCAAGCATTCAAGACGTTATTGTGTGTGACCTATTAGGTTTCTCGGTCCATTAGCAGCTAAATATGAATTATTCCAAACATCTTTAAGACTAATAATCATTAATGATTAGAATTAACTTATTAATTCTGATCAAAATTGATTTATTAATTCTCTAATTAATAAATTCATATTCAGTAGATCATAAGCAGTATCTAGCAACACATCATGACTATGCAAAAGTTCAGAAAGTCAAGTGACTTGACATGATCCTTTCAATAGCAAACAACAGTGCAATAAACTTCTTTCACCATATAATATCTCATTCAGTTTAGAGAACAAAATTAGTGCCAACTCTTTCTAGATAATAAATTAATTCTAGCCTGAATATTTTACTACTCTTTCCCAAAATCCACTACTCATCATATGTATCAATTAGAACCATTTCCAATATACAATCGTCTTAGCCAAAGACTTCTTGAGTAGTGATTCCTATAAGTGGCTGCAAGATATTTGCCCCTACTATTAGGAGTGGTGAATCATTTATTGATCCTCTCAACTACTTTCGTTTGCTTTATGTTGTACCTAATATCCATCCCATAGGCAGTTTTGTCAGGACTCTAGAGATTGGAATCAAAGTCCAACACTTAGCAAATAAAGTACTTTGGAGATCTCAAATTTAAAGATACTTGCATATTTGCTCTGATGAGATTCTATTATTGGCACTAAATAGTTATCCATGTGATTATCTCATAACTAGGTCATCCAATGTACTTGTTCAGGTAATAAGCATCCATGTGTTAACTTTGAATATCACAATACTCATAGATGTGAGAACCACCGCCTGATCAAATCAAGAAGTATAACACGTGTTAGTTTTAACGTATTAATGATGTCTTATCTCATTAATAGTATAACTATGGAAAATTTAAGTACGAACACTATCTAATGTAGTAAAAACCTCACATTATGATCTCTATCATGATTTCCTTAACATAGTGTTGCACTTGGAACTTTATCTAACAGTTATATTTACACGAAAGTATAAATAAAACAAACTGAAAGATAAAGAATGCCTTATTTTATTCAATAATGCACAATATACAGAATACATGTGATTACCTTTAGGGCATAACACTAACACATAGACCTATTTAGATGGTACTTTATTATCGTCATTTGTACTTATTGTTAGGATCTTGAAAAAACTACAAAGATCAATAGTCTTTTTAAATATTTCCGATGATATAAACCTTGTTGTTGGGAAAAAAAAAAAAGTAATAGTTATTCAATCTCTATTTTGTTTACTAAAATAGATGGTTGATTTGAAAAATTAATGGTACAATAGCATATGATGCTCTCTAAAATAGAGTATATTTCAAGTCCATGGAGACTTAATGAAGCTATGCATTAACATGGAATTACAAAAATTGGAATCTAATTTACTAAACCAATCACTCTCTAGAAAAGACTTGCCCTAGAAATCAAGCTACTTTTCTAGTAAAAGCCTCAGCTGTGACTTACAGATAGGAAAGTGTCAAAGAAGGCCAAATCTAGCACATGTATGACTGCAAACACTGTGGTTTCTAAAATTCAAAATACACTACATTCTCTATTATCTGAATAGGTAATCTAGGAGGTTCCACAAAAACAAATAAATGTACCTAAAATCTCTTGAATTAACTACATGTTTAGGACCTTGAGTAAATAACTGTGAGGGATTAAATGACATTTCTATCCATATATTCATTTAAAGTCAAATACCTAACTCTAGAAAAGAACATGTTCTAGTTTAAAGCTAAACTGTTACTCAGATACTGTAATATCACTAGAATTAACAAAATACAAAAGGTGCCCAGCATGAATAGGTGTATTTTGTAACTATATCTCTTATGCCTTTCTAGGTACATCTCACTTATATACATGATGATTTTGCATCACAAGGCAATCTATAGTCAGCTGCCTCAGCAATTCTATAGGAAAAATGCAAAAGAATATACAAGAAAAAAACACATTGCTCGTTAACTCCAGTAATAACTACTAAATTATATCAAATATAAAGAATCAAATGCTTGGCAGAAAATAACAAAAATGCAAATCCCTACTTAGTTTTGATAAAATCCTTGACGAATAGAACACTATGATTGTAGTCTACATTACCATACATATTCTAGTTAGCATATCAGTCATTTTGTACACTTTTATCCTCCACTTCCCAAGGCTAGATGCTAAAGTCTCAACCGATGAAAATTACAAATACTCAGAACACTATATTATTTCTAACATTCGTCAAATTCTATAATAAATATCAACGAAGAGCACAATGAAACCACATCTTACCAAAATTTATTGCAAGCCGCAATTCTATTTAGCTAAGTAAGAAATAGATCCTATTTTTACAATCAACCACAAGTAATTGCAAAATTTTTTAAGCCAACATAAAATGCAACTTTAGCATCCATAAACAATGAATATAATTACCAAGACCCTGGGTTATTCATAAATTGTAAATTATACAAATATAAATGATACTAAAGGGCTTTCAACATATTATCATTTGCAAAATGATTAGTGCTCATAATGTACATATTTTTTTATGTCAATTATATTATAGTTGTTGAACAATTCAGCTTAAATGACCATTCATCATCATATTTTCGTATTGTTTTATGTAGGAGTCATGTAATAAAGGTTCGATGAAGAATAAGGCAGAAAATGACAGAAATGAGATTTACTGAAGCTACACGTTACCGTTCAGATCATACTACATGACACTGTGTATGATTTGAGTTTTAGAAGTTGAGATACTAGAGGTCTACGTGTCGTGCCCAATATTTTACACGCCACCGTGTATGTTCAGAAGTTCACAAATATCAAATATTCAGAGAGCCGATAGTGCTGTGCAACTCAGCTTTGATGCCACTGTGTATGATTCTAGCACATAAGAAAATTAAGCCTAACAACATCATTTTAAGCTAAAACCAGCAGATGGGAACTTGCACAGTGACGTGCACATTAGTCACGATGGCACCGTGCAATATTGAAGATCTGATCTGCTATTCTTTTTCAACCACGACTTTTAGGGTATTTGGAGCCCTATAAATAGAAGATTTTGACACAATAAGGGTGACCAACCAAAAGGAAAAACATCCACACACTTGAGAGATGAGATTGGAGAGATTGGAGTATTGATTCAAGAGAAGATGGAAGATTGAAGATAAAGGTAGCTTGTCTATAAGCATTCTTTATCTCTTTTCTTTGTTTTTCTCTTATCAATTTGTGTTTATTGCTTTAATTATTCTTGAAGGGATGAACCCTAAGTTATTCTTTGTGATAAATCTATTCTTGATTTGTTTATTTCCAATTTCTATTGAATAATTACTTGATTTTATTAGGTTGGATTCATTGTTTGGGTTACTCTCTTCAAATAAATTCAAGAGATGGGGTTAGGAGCTAAGTTCCAATCAATTGGGTTCAAGGTTTGTTTTTTCTTGATGAACTTAAGAAATGATTTGGGAGATTAGAACTTGGTAATCATTGAGAATTTGATATGACATAAAAATAGGGGTATTGGGTTCTTCCGAAATTTTAGGGGTTTTGCACTTAATGCTTCTTCAGTTCAATTGAGGAGAATGAGTTTTGCATTCATGACCTCTTTGGTGTTAGAATTGGGAATTTAGCAATTTTAGGTTTAGTTTGATACTTGATTAATTTTAGGGGATTCTTGACAAATTTATGTCTTGTACTCTATTTTGCATCCTTAATTTTCTCATGGCCAATCTTGTGTGAAGTGATGTTGATTTTCTAAGTTTGTCCATTACAGATAGTTTATTCCTTTAATTTGATTAATTTAAATAATAGAAGAAGAATTAGTAATAGTACCTTTATCCCTTTCCCTAGAATCTTCGATACTTGTCATTAAACTCTATACTACGCGATGTGTATACTTACCCAATTATGTGTTTTGAGTGTTTTAGCATTTTAATTAAAATTTAATTATGTGTGTTTGTTGGTAATATTTCCTACACTAAAAAATGTACAACAAGTTTTTAACGCCATTACGGGGGAATAAAGATAATATTATGAAAGTTTGGATTTTATTAATTTAGCTATGTATATATTTGTGAATACTACTAATTATTTTATGTAAATACTTATTTTTCTATTTGTTTATAGTACTAAATTTACTTGCATATAGATTTCTCTTTTTTTTTTATACTTTGTTTGTATGTTGTTTTGATTTTTTTATTGTTAGTCCTTAAGATCAATAAATTGTATTAAGTTCTAGTGTTGTATCATTATATTTTGTTGTATTACTATTTTTTATATTGTTTTATCTATTTTGGATAATTGTATATACATAGTGGATTCATTTTATGTAAGTTTTGTTCATGTCCATAGCTTTATTGTTGAGGATTATTATTGTTATTGGAGAATTGTGTATTTGTTGTTGTGCTAGTATTTGTAGGCTGAAAGTGTTGTTGTAAATGGCTACTAGATTGAGAAGATCTTGATGTATACTTGTAATTGTAGTTGGATGTTGGATAATAAGATTTGGTTCATTGTTGTTGTAATGGTGTTAGAGTTTTGAGGATTTGATTGTTGTTTGGAGGATGAAAGTATTGTTGGTAGTTTTGGTTGTTGTTGTGATATGTGTGGTGGAGGTTAAAAATTGATTATAGTAGTAGTGAGTGTATTGAAGAGTTTGTTCTCATGTACAGTTGTTGTGTTTTTGCGATTTGTAGATGTTTGATTGGAGATCTTGTAAGGTTTGTGGATTAATATTTTGTATAGTAGTTGTTATAGTGTTGAGAGTACTTGTTGGTTGTTTGGGAGACTTATGATACTATTTAGAGTTTATAGAATAAATTGATTGGTGTTATTTGGATTTGTAGTACAAATTGATTTGTCGTTGTTGTTGTGGTATTACTCTTTTGAGTATTCTCTCCAATAAGCCTCTAGTGTATGTGTAATTAGGATATATTCTTCGATATTGTATATGTGCTATTAGTGAATATTATTGTATATTTGTTGTTTTGTATTAGGTTTTATATTATTTGATTTTGTTGTATGTATATCACTTTAGCCTTTGTGTACTATTGTTTTTGTTTTTATTTTGCAGTAACATAATAGAAATAGCATCGTGCAGTTCATACGAAATGGCATCGGTCATCTACAAACACATAATGTGGATATACTTAGAACACACGGTGCCGTCTACTCCCTTTTACCTGCCGCCATTCAGTACAGAGAAAATTTTAGACAGTGAGCTTTAAGATGCCCGGAGAGTATTGCTTTTCCTCTCCTCCCTATTTTGTTATTTTATATTATGTAAATATGTTTGTATCATGTATTTTGGACAATGAGGATATTGTCCCATTTAAGTATGGGGGAGGGATTGAGCAATTTTTCTTTGCAAATTTTTATTAATTATTTTAGGAATTTTCTTATTTTTACGCTACAATTTTTGTTTTTGTATTTGGGCTAAAATTTTTATTGATTGTTTTGGGAATTTTCTTATTTTCGGGCTACATTTTTGTTTTTTTATTTGGGCTAAAACATTTTCAATTTTTTTCACATTTTTGGGCTACTTTTCAAGACTTTTTGGTATATGTGTTGATTTGCTAGATTTATTATTTATCTTTTTGTTTGAGAATTTTACTTAATATCTTTCTAGGAATGTTAGTTTTATGTACACTTATATATTAGGCATGACATAGACTAAGTCTTGAAAAGTAATCTTGTTTATACCTTTGAAAATGTTGTGAAGCTTTATTCTTTGAAAATAGATGAAAACTTTGTAATGAAATATAGAGTGTGGAGCGTTGACTTCTCTCTAGTTTCATGGTAATTTCAATTCATTCATTCATTTATTTATGTTGTATGTTATATTATACAAATTTTCAATTATTTATTGTATTCTTCAATAAAAAAGCAAATAGGAGCAAGAGATAGGTTGCACAATATACCTATCGAAATGAGAAGAAAAAAAACTCTAGGAATGCAAAAAGCATGTCCTATGACGAAAAACAACATGTGAAAAAAAAAGTAAAAAGAAAAAAAAAAGCAAGAAAGGAAAAGGCAAAAAAGCAAAAGATGCAAAAAGAGCATTTAAGTTAAAATCATTATAAATGCATTCCTTTGTAGGAAAATAAAAAATAAAAAAAATGAGAGGCTCCTATTTTTCTATCCAAGTTGTAATGTATTATGGTAATGTGATATAACACTTGTAATGCTTATACTCTTTGTAAGCCACAAAAGTTGAGTAAGCTGGTTAATTCTAACTAATATAAATCATATTGTTTATATTCTTAACTCAAGGGGTAGAGTGACTCATATTGATTTGGTATAAACTTATTTAATTTAGTTTTGATATTTTTGGTTATGTCTAGCTTAATATATAGGCATATATGGGATTAACTTCGATAGATAAGTGTTAGGATGAATTCTAAAGCAGTGGATGAAATGTCTCTACTATCTTGACCTTATTTCATGTATGCTAATCTGTTCTTGATAATTCACCTAGAATGCTATGTAAAAAAAAATTTCATTTGTTTTTAAGCTAGTTATTCTTTGTTTTTGTGAATAAAAGTGCTTTGCTTGAGGACAAGTAAAAGTTTAAGTATAAGGGTGTAATGAGTGCTCATCATGTACATATTTTCTATGTCAATCGTACTATAGTTGTTGAAAAATATAGCTTAAATGACCACTCATCATCACATTTTCACATTATTTTGTGTAGGAGTAATGTAATAAAGGTTCAATGAATAAAAAGGAAGAAAAAGATAGAAAAGGAGCTTTATTGAAGCTACATGTCGCCATTTAGATCACACTGCACATCGTCGTGCATGATCTAAGTTTCAAAAGTCAAGATACTAGAGGTCTGCGACATCATGCCCAACATTTTACACAATACCATGCATGTTCAGAAGTTCACAAATATAGGATTTTTATAAAGTTGATGGTGCCGTGTAGCTTAGCTTTGATGCCACCATGTAGGATTCTAATGCATTAGGAAATCAAGTCTAACGACCATTTTAAGCTAAAACCAGCACATAGGAGCTTACACAGTGACGTGCACATTAGTCACGACGGTGCCGTGCAACATCGCAGATCTAATCTACTGTTCTTTTTCAGCCATGATTTTTAGGGCATTTGGAACCCCATAAATAGAAGATTTAACACAATAAGGGTGGCCAACGAAGAGGAAAAACATCCACATACTTAAGAGGTGAGATTAGAGAGATTGGAGTGTTGATTTAAGGGAATATGGAAGATTGAAGATGAAAGCAGCTTGTCTATGAGCATTCTTTATCTCATTCCTTTATTTTTCTCTTATCAATTTGTGTTTATTGTTTTTATTGTTCTTGAAGGGATGAATCCTAAGTTATTCTTGTGTTAAATTTATTCTTAATTTGGTTTCCAATTTCTATTGAATGATTACTTGATTTTATTGGGTTAGATTCATTATTTGGATTACTCTCTTCTAATGAATTCTAGAGATAGGGTTAGGAGTTGGGTTTCAATCAATTGGGTTCAATATTTATTTTCACTTGATGGATTTGAGAAAGGATTTAGGGGATTAGAACTAAGTAATCATTGGGAATTGGATATCACCTAGATATAAGGGTATTGGATTCTTCCGGAATTTTGAGGGTTTTGCACTTAATGCTTTTTTAATTTAATTAAGGAGATAGAGATACTTTTTAATTAGCCTAAAACTAGGAAATCTATAACTCAAGAGAGAGTGGATTTTGCATTCGTGACCTCTTTAGTGTTAGAATCGGGAATTTAGCTATCTTGGGTTTAGTTTGATACTTGGTTAATTTTAGGAGATTCTTGACAAGTTCATGCCTTGTACTTTATTTCCTATTCTTGATTTTCTCATGGCCAATCTTGTACAAGGTAATATTGATTCTCTAGGTTTGTCCATTGTAGATAATTTATTCCTTTAATTTGATTAGGTTAAAAAATAGAAGAAGAGTTACTAGTGGTACTTTTATTCATTTTCCGAAGATCTTCGATAGTTGCCATTAAACTCTATACTACGCGATGGGTATACTTGACCAATTGTGTGTTTTGAATGCTTTAGTATTTTAATTAAAATTTGATTTTTTGTGTTTGTTGGTAATATTTCCCACACTCGAAAATGCACAAACACAAGACATGGTTATACAAATTTAAATCCTTAAAGAAACAAAACCCTTTCGTTTGCATAGATTCAAGTTAGATAATTAAACTCTGTAGAGGACATTTCAACTCATAGGAAAAAGAATGGTAAATCGCAAAGTAAGATATGTGCAAAATGCTTTAACATGTTAATTCCATTAACATATAAAAGATAACAATCTCCATGTTTCATCTAAAAGAACCAAAAGACTTATTATGTTGGAATTATTCTCACTAAATTATGGTAATTAGCACCTCTGAAATACAGCTCCTTGAATATTTTTGTTTTCCACGAACTGGAGTGTAGATAGTTCAGTAGCAACCCTGAATTGTTCAAGAATATTCTTGTCCTATTATCAACACCAAAAGCAATAAGTACTAAATTAGAACACCAAGTCATGGTTAACACTTTGTTGTTAAAATAAATGGTGATTTCCATATAAATCATCCCATGTGTCTATATTTCATAATTAATTAAAGTAATTCAACTACTTTCAATAGTTTTGGAAAAGAAGCAAGTGTTTTTTCTACTCCCTACCAAGAAATTAGACCAGAAAGATCTGTAGACAACTCTAAAATTATAGTATAACCAATCTACCCAAAAAAAAAAATACTGTAGCAAGAAAAATAGGGAAAGTTGAAGTCAAAACCAAAATCAGCCAAATGAATGAGACTTTTAGCATGATTCATTTTCTTTTCTTTCATCTGGAGTCCCAACCTTATTAACTTGGCTCTCATAGCATGGGAGGTTGGGAAAAGCCTAATAATAAGAGATAATAAGAAAAAATGCACATCCCTTCTTCCTTTAATTTTTTTTTTTTCTTCTTTTAACTTTTGCAGGGGTCTGGCAGTGTGTCTAAGGGTATTTGTATAAAGTGAAAGGCCAAAATGCCTAAAATGCTAGTTTACAACAGTAAACTTTTCAACAGAAGAGCACTATCAATAAGGGGGTTCAATAATTCAATCATCTGCACATTTTCTTTAATATCTTTGTAAACCCTTTTGTCTAATAAGGAAAATTATTAAGTTATTACGTGATTTTGATGTAGGATATAACTCAGAATTTAAAAACCCATTTTGTAAAAGGTCATTTTATTCTTTCCTGGGCAAGTGCTAGGTAATTTCTACTTTGCTAATTTTCTAGAATTTGTAAATCTCATACTTAACAACTAAGGATCTAAGAAGCTTTGTACCCTTTATCAAGAAAATAATTAACAAGATCCTTACCCTTGCACCAAAATAAACAAAAGAAATTCTCAAAATAACCATAAAAATGAAGTCAATCAACAGTACCCATAAATTAATTTAAGGAATTGGTCTTACCTCAATTTGTTTAGCAACGACAACCGAATATAACAAGTTTTGGTCATCACTATTCTTTTTATCTAAGAAATCATTATTCGGCCATCACCATTCTTTTCATCCAAAACTTGCTATCATCTATGGTCACCATCATCTTCAATTCTTTGGGAATTTCGATTCCCACCTTTTTTTCCTCCTTCTTCGTCTTTACGTAAGGCAGAAAGAAACAAAGAGGATGGTGTAGGGACTTCTTACAACAAGGGACGGACAAAAAAATGAGAGCTTTCCCTTCAAACTCATTGACAAAGGTTTTGAGGGCTTTGCCCTCAAACTCACAGGTAAATTAACAAAGGGTTGTACACAGATGAAGGTTTTGAGGTAAAAAAGAAACACAAAGGGGACTCTGAGGTGAAGAAGAAACCATAGATGAAGCACATAGGAAAGGGTCTGGTTGAATTTCCAAATCCCTTTAGGAAAAAAATTGTTCTCAAACTGGTGGCTTTTTTTGATGAAAATTTTTATATGCACGTCGTTGTTTTTCCTTACACCATAAAGTGTCAAGAAAGATGCATAATCTTGTGTGACATAACAAAATATCATAATAGTATATCAATTTAAGTTAACTTATTAAAACTACATCATTTTTATTTTATTATAATGACGCGAATAAACCTAACATCATTATAGGTACTCTATCATTATGCTTTTTAAAAGGCGTCATGAAAAATGTGTCAGGAAAGCTAATTATTCTTATAGTGAAGCTTATTTAACATGTCATAACATTTTCTACTTTTCTATCATAGGACAAAAGGAAATATTCAAATATTTTGCCAATAGATTTTTTCTACTTAAAAATTTCTATAGATCTATTGGGAGATAATTTTACCCAAGTTAAGATGTATGAATTCCGGTAATAGCTTGGTCTAGTGATAGGAGGGTTGTTACTCGAGATGCAGGTCTCAAGTTCAATACTGGACGACGTCCCATCCTTTTCCTCTATCTCTTTCCCAGCTTTTTATCTCCCCCCCCTTCCCTTCTAAAAGTTTTTTTTTAAAAGAAAGATGTATGAATTCCGTGTACGGTGATAAAAGATCCTAATAACCACTCATAATTACCTACTAAAGCATGGTTTAAATGTCATTTCCCACTTCTTGGAGGGGCGGGGGGAATGAAAAAGACAATCTCCAAAAAATGCTATGCGTAGAATTAAACCATTAAACACTTGTCACTGAGCTTCCTTATTTCTGTGAAATAAACTCTAGAAAAAGTCATACACAAGAATTAAACATGACCAACCTTGCATTTAGTATTTGTCTTACCAATTTACTGATAAGAAAGTTGGATTATAAAGGAATGACCTAAACCCGTTCCACTGGAAGCTTTTCATTACCATTCCCCTTCCAATTTTTTTAAAAAAAATGGAAACATAGCTCTTCCAAGTCTATAATAAAACATGGAAGCAACAATAATAATAAACATACATGGTTTAGGAAATGCAACATGGTTCTGGGGTTTTCATCTTAAGAATTTTCATCCAAATAAAATTGCACAAATATAATAATTTATCAAGCTAACCTTTAGCTCTCTATACTCAACATGCCTTCGCAGACTACATTCCATCTTAAAGATAACCTGATAACTTTGCAATTCCCAAAACATAAGGATAAAAAGAATTACTTGTAGGTTGATGAACTTACTTCTTGTGCTAAATAAGTTATGCCAAATCTCATTTAAACAAAGAAAAAAAAAATTAGAGGTGCATCTGCGAACTTAAGAATAACTCTTCCCCTTCTTTTCACGTATAGAAGTAAACTTCGTAATATCACAATTAAACTTTTCAATACAAATACGAAAGCACAAGTTAATAGAGGTTTAGGGAAAACTCACAACTTTTGTAAACTTCCTATGTAGTAAACAAGTGGCTAACAAGCCATGATGGTTCAAGCAATGAAAGCATAGTGCCATTTTAACCACCACGGAAAGGATAAACAGGAAGCAGAAGGCAACGGTTGGTTAGAAAACAAATATGAGGCTCTCATAACTTAATTGCGGACAATAGAGGAGAAACCATTTGTATTAAAATAGTTAGAAACAAGGGACTCGCCTTAGTTAAAAATATATGAGTGTGAATTTCTTCTCAATTAGGTGAACTTGGATTCTGGTTAATGCCTTTTTCAATTCAATAAAGCTTTTCACATATTCACTTCACATAGGGCATAGGGGATTAATCAGAGGATGGGATTGAGATATTAGAAGGTGGGATAGGATTGGAATTTCTAGTCCCCACTTCATCCAGCCTAGTTGCCATCCTAATTAGGGGATGCAAAATTTATAGTCATAAATAACCTAGTATTATAAACTAGAGATGAGGTCTTTTTTTTTTTTTTTTGTTGAGTAGTTCTTAAAAATATGATATTGTGTTAATTTAGTCCTAAAAGTAATAGTACATCAATTTAGTCTCTAAAAAAAATGATATATTGACATTATATGTTGGTTATCTCGGGTTCGTATCGTATACGGCGCAGCGGAAAATAAAACGAGATACCATCCTAGGACCCGTCTATGTGTGAAAAACAAGATATAAAGACAATAAAGGTAGCAGCTTTTTACCTTTGGGTAATCGTCCGAAGAACAAAATTTCTTCTTCAAGTCGGGGCGCGATCTAACAATCCTCGTGATCAACCTCCACGTGAGTTGAACGTCTAACCACTATAATCACAGTGTGTGATTATCTCTAACAGTGATTCACATAGAGGATACACTCAAGCACCAAAATTTCTTGTGCTAGCAGAAACAATAATGGCAGCTAGGGTTCTCTTGTTTTCAGCAAAACGAGAGGGAGAGAGAAGAAAGGAAAATTGTGGCCCTAGGGTTGGAGTTGTTTTCGAGTGTTCATCACCCAGCTAGGGTTTCGTGTGTATCCCTTATATCACACGAAAAATCCTGCTATAATTGAGAATTCTAATCCTATTAGAATTCTCTAATTGTAATTGGAAACATCAAGTTCTCACAATTACAACTTAGACCACAAATTATAACTAATTATAATTTGTCCACAACAACTTCTCTTTTTCTCAATCAACCCTACTATGTTATCAAATAACATTTTGAGTATATAATCATCTATTGTGAGTGACCTATTAGATTTCCCAGTCAATTGGCAAAGAACATGAATTAATCCAAATGTATTTGAGATTAATAATCCATAATTAATTAGAATTAATCCTATTAATTCTAATCAGGATTAGTTTATTAATTCATCAATTAATAAACCCATATTCTCAAATCATGAGCGGTATCTAGCAATACATCATGACTACTCAAGAGTCCAAGAAGTCAAGTACCTTGACATGAACCCTTCAATATTTCAGTGTAATTAACTCCTTTCACCATACAATATCTCATTCGGTTTGGAGTACGGAATTAGTGCCAGCTCCCTCCAGAAATAATTCTAGCCCGAATACAATAGTACTTATACCAGGAATCCACTACTCTAGATGTGTATCAATTGGAACTATTTTCAATACACAATTGCCTTGGCCAAGGACTTCTCGAGTAGTAATTCCTACAAGTGGCCGTGAGATATTCGCCCCTACTATTAGAAGTGGTGAATCCTTTATTGACCATCTCAACTACTTTCGTTTACCTCACAATGTACCCAATATCCATCCTATAGGCGGCCCTCGATCGAGCTCCGAAGATTGAAATCAAAGTACAAAGCTCAATAAATAAAGTACCTTGGAAATCTCAAGTCTAAGGATATTTGCACGTTTGCTATATTGAGATTATATCACTGGCACTAAATAGTTATCCATATGATTATCTCAAAGCTAGGTCATTCAATGAACTTGTTCTATTAACAAGCATTCATGTATTAACTTTGAGTATCTCAATATTCACGGTTATGAGAACCACCGCCTGATCAAATTAAGAAGTCTAACACATGCTAGTCTTAACGCATTAATGATGTCCTGTCTCATTAATACTATGACTAGGGATTATTTAAGTACTAACACCATTCAGTGTAGTAAGAATCTCATATCATGATCTCTATCATGATTTCCTTAACACAGTGTTGTACTAGGGACTTTATCGAACAGTTATATTACTTAAAGTAACCAAAAGAAACTGTAAGATAAATAATGCCTTTTATTAAAATAAAATGTGTCATATACAATATACAAGTGATTACCTCTAAGGTACAACACTAACACTATAGTCATTGAAAATTAGAATGAATCACTTTTATTTGTAAAATTTAAAAATTTATACCGTCCATATCTATAATATTTATTTGTTAACAATGGAATGATGAAATTGATAATAAATGAAAGGATATCATTGGCATGAACATTCAAATTTTAAGGATGAAATTCACATATTTTTATTTTAAGGGACTATGTAGACATGAACTTTTATTTTTCATCACTAAATTGGTATCTTTAAAGGACAAAATTTGACACAAAGTAATATTTTTAGGAATAAAACTTTCATTGGATGCTTTTATTAAAAGCTAACACGGATGAGATATCTATTTAAGCTAAACTAAGAGGACATTATAATAATTTTGGATAAATATCACTAACCCCCCCCCCTAATGTTCAACAAAAATGTTACTAACCTCCAAAACTTTAAATTCCACCAATGTGTCCCTGAACTTTTTAATTTTACCAAATTGGTCCAACTTCTACCAGATCTATCGTTTTTAGATCAACCCACTAAACAAGCCTCGGTCAAATTAGGTAAAGACCCATTTTCCTTCAACTAAAAAAAGAAGAGCAACAATCCAGCTTCTCCATCTTTATCAAAGGAGGATCTAGGTTTTAGGATAAATGGAGGAGGAAAAGAAATGGGGAGAAGGAGAGGTATAAAGAGGGGGAAAAAGTAGTCACCAACATTGTAACTTGCACACTGATGGCTACAACATTGCTTTAGCAATAGGAAGACCAAAGTAAATAAGGAAATAGAGGGAAGAGAAGCCATATAAGAGGACTAAGGAAGCGATTTTTAAAAAATCTTTAAAAATTAAGAAAAGCTGAAGAAAAAGGTATGTAGTGTTGTCGACTTCTACCTAAGTAACCCTACTTTTTCTCTTTTCCTTCTCCCCCTTGCTATAATTCTCTTCCATCTTCCTATTCTATTTGAAAATAATAAAAAAGGTGGGTAGTTGTCACCTAAGCAGCATCATTGATGACCACCACCTTTGCTTTTTTATTTCCTCTCTCTCTCTCTCTCATTTGCTTCTTTGTTCTTTCTTATTTCTGCTTCTTTTCTCCCAAAACCCAGATCTTTTGTTGATAATGATGGAGAAGTTGGGTTGCTGCTTTCCTAATTCTTCTTTGCTTTTTTTAATCAAGGAGAATATGGTCTTTTGTCTAATTTAACCTGATTTTTATAGTGGCTTGATAAAAAAAAAAAAAAATGTGCTAGTTGAAATTACATCAATTTGGTGAAATCAATAAGTTTAGGAGACATTACTTGAATTTAGAGCTTGTTTGAATGGGTGGATTTGGAAAGAAAAGAAAGGATTTGAGGGGAAGAAAATCAAGCTATACCATTTGGGAGATTTTGGATGGAACAAAGGAAGAGACTCTAACTCCAAAATCCTTGCTAGTTTAGATGGAGGGATTTGGAGAGAAGATAAGGGATTTGGAAGGATAAGAGAATTATATCTCTTATATTTGAATTTTAAATAGAGAGAAGAGGAGATAAAAGGCCTTTTCTTTCTCTCCACTCCACATATGGAGATAAATTGAAGAATTGACTAAAATCAATGTAAGTAAGAATGTCAAATGACTAAATAACCCTCTAAATTGTATTTTCTATTATAAGTTATTTAATATATAAGATACATCTATAAATTATTCCTATAAAATATTATACCACTTCATTTCTCTCTGAACTCCCAAACAAAATAAAATAAAATCTTTTCATTTCTTTCAAAAATTCCAAACAACATAAGGCAATTCCTTCTTTTTATTTTCTTTTTTATTCTCATTAATATTTTATCTTCTTTTCTTTTCTTCTCAAAACTCACAAACTAGTTATTTGCCAAAAGTAGAGAGAAAGCTACAGATATTGATGGAGGGGGAGTTAAAATTTATTAAATTCCAATTACATCACCATCTTCTTCCTTGACTTGGATGGTTTTGGTCTTCTTCCACTCTATCTTCAATTCTAAGATTCTTTTGCTGCTGTAGCCATAACAAAATTGGCTTTCAAAGAATCATTGTTTGAAAAAAATTGCTCAAGAGAATTACTCGATAAAAAAGAATTTGAAGAGAAAATTATGGAAGTAAGAGAAATTTGTGTTGAATTGGAATAGAAACAGAACCTTGGTTTTTTGGATTCTTGGTTTTCTAGTTCCAACTCCTTTTCCTTTTTTATTATATTGTCTGAATTTAATGGAGAAGAAAAAACCTCCTAATTTGAAAGTATTTTGCAAAGATAGAAATGTTTTCATCTAGGTACCATGGCTACCGAAGTTTTCATCTCCATGAAGAAGATGGTGTTCCTTTTAAAAGTAAAAAAAGGTATACTTGTAAATTGGGTGTATTTAGATAACAATTATTGAGAAATTTTTTTCAACTCATTTAAAAAGAATTTCAATCTAAATAATTCTCAATTCTCAAAAAATGTTTCTAATTCTCGAGAATTGTCATTTACTTATAATATATTACATTTTCATTCCTTAGTCGCATATGCTTTGTTTTTCAAAATTTAAATTCCTTTTCAATTCAAATAAATTTTTTTTTTTCAATTAGGCCATTGTTTAGGAAATGCATTTCTCTTCCAACTCCCAAATAAGATAGATTAGTTTGTTTTTTTTTTTTTTTACTTTCTTAAACTCTCAAACAACATTACATATAAATCACTTCATATTTTTTTATTCTTCTTTTCCCTTATAATTTAGGCTATATTTAGATAAAGATTTTCCGTTCTCATTCTAAACTAAAATTTCATTTTAATTCAAATATATTATTATTTTATATAATTTTTATTTCACGAGAGCTGTCATCTCCTCACAACTCATCATACTCTCTCTTTTTAGACCCATCTAACCTTATATATTTAATAATTTTTTTCAAAACTCATCTTAAATTAATCCCTTCCCACTTACACCCTTAAGAATTCCCTTCTTCTCTTCCCTTAACTTATAAACTAGCCCTTAAAAAGTTTAGAGGGTTTTGTGACTTTTGGGGAAAGTTCATGGGTTTTAGTGATACTCTCTAAACTTTTCCTTTTTCTGAATTAGTACGGAAAACAACATCGGATTTTTTACCAAATCAGGTCAAAAATTCAAATATCCATCACGAAGGGGACGGGTTGGGAAGGTACTCCTATCGACGGGGTTCTTCACGAACGCCAAGCGCGAGGTCACGCGCAACCTCACGCCAGGCAACAACGAGGACCTTGCTTCCTACCCTTGAAGAAAAGATGCCCGCCCATGAGTCGTGGTCCTCAAACCACGCGATAGCTTGTCGCGAGGTACAGGACTACGCGACTGGCAATCACGCGGTGCTCAGACCATGCAACAGCTTGTCGTGAGGTAGAGGACCACGCGACTGCCAGCCGCGCGGCCTCCTTTCTCTATAGGATTTTTTACTTTTTTTTAAATTCAAAATTTATTAGATAAGTAAATTTTTTTTAAAAAAAGTTTTGAATAAATTTGTATTATTTTTTTCTAATTTAAAATTTTAAATAATTTTAAATAATTATCTGTAGAATAAAATATAAAAATATTATATGTAATCCTCTCAAAAGTAATTTTAAGTTTAATTATTTGTTAAAGTATAATTTATAATATTTAATTACAATTGATTATAATTATTAATTATCTGTAAAAATATAAAAATCTCAAATCTCAATAATAAATGAAAATTTAAATAAAATATAAAAATAATAATTTATATTTTAGTGAATAATAACGATGAAATATTTCATGAATAATTGTCAGCACTTTTTTAATTTCAAACAAAAAGGTATGAACTTCAAAGTTGAATATAAAATTTTGTTATCCGTTATAAATCTTCTAAACCCTAAATTATATAATATCATTTTAAAGATGCAATTAATAACATGAATTTAATTACTTTTCAAAATGGAATGTAAAAGATATAAATGAATTATTGGAAAAAATATCAAATTATATATCAAGTAGTTATATTATATATAAAATCATCTAATAGAAGGATGTCAGCTAGTCCCACAATGATATCCTCGCCGGTTCCTTGGAGGCTAAACCCATCTTAGAGGTTGTTCTTGAAGTTGTGGTTCAGGTGGTCCCTCGTCGTGTTCTTCTGTAACGTATAAGGGACCTGCATCCTTTTCAGACTGCACATGTCGTTTGCAAAACCACTCAGTAGATGGACCAACATAATACTTGCCGATAGAAAAATGGCGCTAAGTATCGAAAATTAGGTGTTGTAGAGTAATGAAATCACCAATCGTTGCAGGATCACCTGCCACATAATCACCTTCATCTGTCGACACAAGTGAGTAGTGATCCTATTGAGGAACTTCGTCCACTATAGCACGCCAATGTGCCCACCTACCGCCCCTTCGAACTGGTAGTGCTTCTCAAAAGACTTGTTGCGGAATCTGTGGTATTGAATCAGAAGAATACGATTATCTGGATAACTCGTACGGCATGCGATTTAGACGATCTGCTTCGCCACCAGCAGTTAATGTACGCCTGAAAATATGCGATATTCTTTCGAATCCTTGCTGAGCGTACGATGTATCATCATGTTGAGATGCTTCGTTGCTGATGTGCAAGATCTGGTGCAGCACATCGGCCTGCATATGCATTTTCAGAAATGTTAATAAAAATATATAAATAAATTGTAATTTATATATACTTCAAGTATTGAACTAGTAGATTGGTAACCCATAGGGTTCGGTTGTTGTATGATTGGATTGCCAATCAATCGCCATGTACGAGTCCAATACCACGCAGTATAATTAGATGAAACCATAGCTTACCCAAAAGTGAGCTATCCTATCATAACATATGCGTAGCGGTTTATCCAGTTAGCACGGTACTGCGCATCAACCTCATCCCACCCAACAGCAATACTACGTAGGTCATATCGGTACAAATTCGACCCGTGTCAACAGCATCAAGAATTGATTGTACCATTCCAAATTGTCGCCTGACTCTATCAGGTCGATGCAGCTTTATCGTCTTCCAATACAATAGTGATTTGACAAACACCTAGATTTGTCGTCCATACGTGCAATATGGAGGAAAAGATGCCAACTGTGCTCATTGTATGGTTGTCAAATAAACTGTACAAATTAACTTGATTTTAGTATCAAACAAAAAATAATGACAATTTATAATACTTACATGATTGTGCATTTAAAAATGTAATACTTACATGATTGTGTCGTATCGATCTAACTGATTCTTGTACGTAATTAGGACATATGTTAGGGTGCAAGAAAGTTTTAACGGACCCTGTCATACTGCCCCTCTTGACATATGTTGTGCAGCATCCTTTATTGGACGTATTCTATCCGGTCTGATAGTAAGAATGTACGCCCATTCTCATAGCTATTGTAAAAGTGATAATAATTTTATAATTAGATCTCATAATAAGTTTAAAATTAGATCTCGTAATTATTTTTATTACATACCTAAAGCAATAACAAGGGACCACTGATTTGATACGTCGTGTATGAAGTAGCGTTGCACATATAACGATACAAATGTGCCAGTGCTGTACTTTCCCAACTAAAGGTTCCCGACAAGTCTAACTCACAAATATATTTGAGGAAGCACAAATTAACACGATTTTCGGATTTGTCTAAGAACAAGAACCCACCAAGAAGTTGCATGATGAGACACTGTGTGTGCTCTGCAACCACATCTGAAGTCGCATTTGGTGGGAGTGATTGAGTCAGAGCTCTCTCGAGTGCACTTAATCTCAATCGAGACCCATCTAGGTCCGTGCTTGTAGGTCAACAACCGAGGAGCGCATCGCACAAGGTATACAGCTCCTCTTGTGGGTAGTTGAACCCACAACTAATAATCGGATCACTGTCAATGCATAAACCGAATAGAACTTCCATATCTTAGAGTGTAATAGTCGCCTCGCCAATTGAGAAGTAGAAGGTGTGTGTCTCCTAGCGTCATCTCTCCACCAATGTCGTAATAAGCAGATAATCAATTTTTATATATGGTAGACGGATGATTCTATCGAACCCAACTACATCCATAAGTTGTACGACACGGGGATCGAATGGTCTAACATCCCAAAATGTACTGTCATGATACTTTGCATATAGTACTTGATCTTCTTACTGCCCTACCCAAATATAAGTCGACCAATGTCTATGTTGTAGTGTCAACACATCCGGGATAATAAGTCTAGGATTGACTCCCTCAACCGTAGGTTCGGTCATATTATCCTAAAACAACGACATGTTTAAAAGAGTAGTAAGTTTATCTTTCAATAAAATAAAGTACAATACCAACTAAAGATATATAGTAAGTGGAGGAAATATAGACGATAAAAATTTTATGTATCAATTACGTTAAGACAATACTAAGACCACATTACTAAATGTGCTTGTTTAAAGTTAATACAACAAAAATTATATATGATATAATAATTTTCAATCATACAATCTACAGTAGAAAAATACATCATGAACCCTGTACTGCACTGTTGGGGCAATTTCTCCTATTATGTCTAGTACAATGACAGTTTCTACACCGAGGAGATGAGTTAGGGTTGCGTTCATCCATCTCATTTCTGATGCGCGACGTCCTCATACAACCGCGACGACGGTTCTTAAACCGATGAACATTTAGAGCTAACGTAAAAGGAGGATTGTGCCAGTAATCTTCATGTGGAATGGGTTTGAATTGTCCCAAATAAATCATCTGGCAGCATGTTGTGGTGTTTAAGGGTGACATGAGATCTCTTGAATTCAACCCTATTTGTTGACAAGCTGCAAATGGGTGCGAATAAGGTATTCCGTATATTTGTCATTTGCAACAGCTGCAGGTCCTTGAACCAAGATCAATTTGGTATGAATTATCCCCTTTCCTATACTCACAAAATGGTGATAAAACACTACAAATGCCTCGACCTTGATCATAAGCTTTCACATGGTGGCTTCTCCTCTTCAGCTTATTTTTCACAAATTTGGACCATATTCAAGAAGAAAAGTGATATCTACCATGGTTATCTTCCTCTCTGTGGTCATTGAAGTATTTGATTGTTTTTTTTTAAAAGAAGGCTCGACACTCACCTTGATGGGTAGAACATATATACCTTTGACAACACTGTTAAATGATTTTGCTAGATTAGTTGTCATATTACCAAACTGATGTCCGTCGTCATACGCAAGTGTCCACTGCTCCTTCGAGATCAAATCTAGCCAAGCTTTGATTGGGGGTTTAGCAAACTTATTTCTTCCATAGTCTTCACAATTTTGCACTCTTTACTTTGATCTCCAGCTGCATACATTAACTTCTTCAACTGATGGTTCTTGAACTTTACGTTAAAGGTGCTCCGGATATGTCTAAGACAAAATCTATGCACTGTCATTAGCTCTTGCCAATCGGGTAGTCGATCAATAGCATTCTTTATCCCACGTATCTATTTGATATTAAACACACTCTTCGATCCTTTAGTACTTGCTCTCTGAGTAGGGACAAAAATCAACCCCAACTGTCATTTGTTTCTTCATCAACGACTGCAAATGTAAGAGATAATATATGATTATTGGCATATTGACCAACATCAAGAGTTTTCCCTTATATATGTCTCTGAGAAATGTCCTGTCAATGCTGACTACCGGTTTCATGTGAAGAAATGTATCAATGCATGGTTTAAATGTCCAAAAAACATACCCAAATGTCTTAGCCCCATTAGATTCGATGGGTAAGCCACGACGGAACCAAGATTCGCATCTTGTAAGGCTAGAATATACCGCGGTAGTTGGGCGAACGAACTAGGCCAATTTCCATATATCATCTCAACAGCAAACCTCTGAGCGTTCCACCATTTTCTGTCAAAAGGAGTGAAATGTAATGTATTTTGAATATGACTGTTTATCTCACTGACTTTAATCTTCGAATTATCATGAATCATCGTCAAAATGTACTTCGCCATGAATTTCACGTTCATATTGCAATGGTTCCCACCCACTACTTGCACTAGATGATAGGGTTTAAATTAGTCATATTTTTTCTAGTTATTTGAGACTATTTTGTAATACATTTTGTTCAATAACTAGTCATATTCCTTCATATTTGAGATTTTACCCTTACAAAGATATTTTGTGCATTATTTCAGATTTTAGGGATAAAATAAGACAAAAACGTCACAAAACAGAACAAAGGCGGCGTCGGATAGGCCAGAGGAACCGGTGCCAGCTACGTACTACTGGCACGCACTTCGAAGAAACAAAAAATCAGTGAAACAGAGCGGAACAGAACCTAACCAGCGCCGGTTGCATTCAGGAAGGGTTGTGCGAAAATCAAGGAAAAAATCGGCGAACAATTGGAGAAACAGAACACAACTGGTGCCGGATATGCCCTGATGATAAGGCGGTGCCTCAATTTTTGTATGCATTTTTTGGCAATCTACAGAGTTTTAGTATTTTCCTACTTCTAATCGGTCAAAAACCCTACACCAACAAATTTAGGCACTTCCGAAACCTATAAATAGAGGAAAAACACAAGAGAAATGGGGGATTCATAGATCATAATAGAAAATCCTCAAATCAAAGGAGGAATTCTACCAAATCAAAGAGGATTGTGCAAAAAGGTCTTCAAGAGAAGAAGAAAGAGGCTTGTCTATGAGTGCTTTCTTTTACTTTGTTATCTTTTTCTTGAACAATGATGTGTTAATTGTTTTATTGTAATTTGACATTGTTTTAGGTATTCATGATTTTTAGAGTTACTTTGATTTTTTGATTAATTAATTGTTATTCTTGGTATTTAATTACTTGTGCTTATTACGATATTAGTTGGTTATTTCTTTCCATTAACTTACTAGACCAAGGTGGTTGATAGTGGTTTCAATTCATTAATTTCATATTCGTTGTCGATTAACTTACTGGATCAAGGGGGTTAATTGATGAAAATTGATAATTAAATGTTAATTGATGTATGCCGAGACCAATGATTCATTGATTAATTTCATGTTTTAAGTTTGCCGAGACCAAGGAAATTTAATCAAAGATTGTGTTTAATGCGTCTTTTGGATGAATTAGTTGAGACGATACCAAGTGATACTAATTTATCTAGAAGGTAATGGTTTTATGAATTGAAAAATAAGTGAATCTATCTTAATCCTTCATGATGCCAAAAGAATAATTAATTATGACAATGATTAGGTACTGTAATGCCATGTTTGTCAAAATAATAGTTTAAGTTACATAATTCTCCATCCTTGACATGTATATATTATATTATTTTATTTTATTTTTATTCTTTTTCACTTTATTGAGTCGGTTAAATAATGAAAGAAAAGTTATTAATGCATACTTGTTCTTGGAGGATCGACACTCGTTTGAACCCTATGCTATGTTAATGATGAATACGCTTGCTCATATGTATAATTTGGGGTTAACGTTTTAATTTAAACTTAATTGGGAATGTGCTTATTTTTATATGATTTTTATACCCAAATAAATACGCATCACTAGACAAATGTGCTCTCCCTTTCAGCGAGATATATGCCATAAGCCATGACTTTTCTTCTTTTGCTCACTGATTCTCCAAGGATAGGGATGCTACTAAGTTGAATTTTTACACTCGACAATCTATAGTGCACTCTTGCTTTCCACTATTCTAAACTTACGATCAATTCTAATTGACCATGACTGAGCAACTCAAAGTAACCCATCTTTATCCCTAAACCACATGCCAACTCTCAAATCATTGTTCAATTTTGACCAAAAATCCATCACATGCTACTTGTTCCCAATCTATCAGCTTCGTTTTCTATTTCCTGAGCAGCATCCAACCTATCAAGATACATTACAATGGTGGATTATATAAACATTATAATTCAATGGGTCTATCAGGCTCTTGCTGCATTACGGAAGGATTGTGAATCTGTTCTTTAGTATCGTCATTCCCCTCGGGGTCCTTGTCCTTATCAGGTGTATCTTCCGTGGTTGGCCCATTAGTATCAGAGGTAAGTCCTAAACCATCCACCGTTGCCTTTGGTGCACCCACTCAATTGCGCTCTCGAGCAACCCATTCATCAATTAGAGTTACATCTAATGGTACACTAATTTCCACAGCTGAAAATAGCTGATTGCTTGGTCCAACAACCGGTTGGAAGGGTTGAGTATTGACATAAAATAGAGACATAACAAACCTTGTCGGGGTTCAATATGACTGATTGCTTGGTCTAACAACCGGAGTACTTGGAACGGATATTATCCAAAGGGATTGGAAAGTGTCAGTCGGGAGATGTGGTTGAATATTGAGGTCAACAGATGTAGGTAGATTTATATCAAAATTAGACATGTTCTCAGGAGTAATTAAGTTTAATAATTCAGTGAATGTCCCAGTGGCATCTACTAGGTAGTTTTGCTCTTGACTATCTGTTCCTACTACATTCGGGATCTGGATAATCTCATGATTAATATGCAAATCAATTGGTTAATATGATCTCACGATAGATGAATAGTACCACAAACTTTCCATATCTTCATTATCAGTTATGAAAGTTGTTGTAGGCCTTATTGTAGTACTAATAGCAATATTTTCCCTCATTGTGATTTGTAATTAAACAGTAGCCATATCAAATCCTCGAATTGCACATATTTTATTGACTAAATCGATGAAATTAACTCGATTCCTAACAATCAATACTTTACGACAGGGACCATTAAAAAAATTATCGTGTTCGGTACGTATAATATCGCAATCCCAATACAACCGTAATCTAACAGGTTGTTCTAGTGACATTGTACATATATAAAATTAGAAATATTTGTCTATTAAAAAAATTAAAGAAATATAAATTTAAAAAAAAAAAGCTATCATACTATATCGACAATCATTATAAAAAAATATGTGCCAAATTAGTTTGATATTTTCTACTAAATTGAGGATCGAATTCTTTTATTGTCATTTAATTAAAATTAAATATTAAGCTATTTTATTCAAAAAATATTAATATGCGCATAAAATTTTAATAACAAAATAAATCTCAAACATTTGAAAGCTTAAATTTTAATACATTTAATATATTTAAAATATTTTCATAGATTTTAAAATATTAGAATATTTATATCACGTATTTAAAATATTTATTTCCTCGTCAATTTAAATTAAAAATTATTTAAAATTTAAAAGTATATTTAACATTTAAATATCAACAATATTTTAATTATCTATCAATTTGTAAAATATTTAAATTAATACAATATTTTAAAATGTGTAAAGTATAATTAATTATTTAAATTTACTAAAATATTTAATTAATTAAATATTAATTAAATTAAATTTCAAGTATTAATTAAACTATATAAGTATTTTATAATTAATTAAATTACAAAAATATTAATTAATAAAGTAATAACATAATTATTTAATAAATTATTTAAATATTTAATATATTAAAATATTTATTTGGTTATAGTTTGAATTAAAAATATTTAATAAAATATTTTAATTATTTACTATTTATTATTCCATCGATTTATTTTATTAGTTTATTCCATCATCTAATAGATAAGATACCAAAATTCTACCCACAACTATTCATCACAGGCCAAAATATGCATTCATCACAAGATAACACAATAAAAATCAAAATAATAATCTAATAAAAATTTTAATTTCACACAAATCTAAGGTATTTATAATATAATATACATATGTTGTAAATTATTCAACATAATCTCAAATATATATTGCTCACAATTCAACAATAAATTTTAATATTATATTCAATTAAATTTCAAATAAATACAAAATTCAAATACATTTTCTATTTTGTTATTTAAAAGGAAAAATCTTTTATATATGGAGAACTCTGACAATCAATATATGCGATTTCTAAGTCCTTTTATCTAGAACAGTTTCTGGAGCAACTCTTTACTTCGAAAATATACTCCTTTTATCTCGAACAATTTCTAACCGCAAGGTTGTCAGTCCTTGCTGTTCTGTATCGTGAGGTAGTGAGAGATCACACTTCGAAAATGCGAGATTGTCAATTCTCGAGTTTCCGAAACGTGTTGTGTAGTAAGCTTTGGCAGCTTTTTCTGTCTGTATGGTAGGCTTTGTCCAAACACCACTCACGAACAGTATATCGGGGCCTCGCTATTGCCTAGCTCAAGATCAATCTCACGCTTGACGATCGCAAGAAACCATCGACAAGAGTATCTTCCTTACCCGTCTCATTCACGGTAAATTTTTGGGTTTTTGACCAACCGACCCAAACATCATCGTTCCCCCGAAGGGTCAAAAACCCAAACAACATCCTTCCTCGAGCTGTTATTTTCTCTCTCTTCCCCCAACACGCGCAAACTAACCCTTAAAACTATTTCTCCCTTCAAAATTCTGTCTCTAAGTCTCTAACTGGTCAAAAACCCAAACATCATCCTTCCCCCAAGGGTCAAAAACCCAAACAACATCCTTCCTCGAGCTGTTATTTCTCTCTCTTTCCCCAACACACGCAAACTAACCCCTAAAACTATTTCTCCCTTCAAAATTCTCTCTCTAAGTCTTCCTTGAAATCTTTGTGTATCTGTATATGCATGTACAGATACATACATCAAAACCCCAGAAAAAATCTTTATCTGTATGATGTATATTTGGATGTATTTATATGTCTGAGTTTTGTTTTTTCAGTTAAATGATTGCAGAAAACAAGAGAGACAGAGGCTCACATATTTTGCTAGAGTTGCTGGCAATTCAAGAAGGGGGAAAGTAGAAAAAAAAAGGGAAATGGGTGTACCAGCGTTTTACAGGTGGCTGGCGGATCGGTACCCTTTGTCAATGGTGGACGTGGTGGAGGAAGATCCGAGGGAGGACGATAACGGCATATTGGTTCCCGTAGATGTGTCAAACGTGAACCCTAACGGGATGGAGTTTGATAACTTGTATTTAGATATGAATGGAATTATTCATCCTTGTTTTCATCCTGAAGGCAAGGTACATATGAAAATGCTCAGTCATTTCCTGTATCCATAATTTTATCTTGTTCTAGAGCTTCAATACCACAAAAATTCAGCTTTCCATGTACGCGTATGTTATGTGTTGATGTTGTCATGGGAGTAGTAGGTATATGTGCGAATTTATGATTTTTCTGTTTCTGTAGATTTGTGGCTGTATAATTTTGGAGAATTTTTAATTCTATCATTTGTAAAATCTTCATTGGGGAAGGGTTATCAGCCGACTTCATCTTTGCTTCAAAGCAGAAAAGGGTGGAGGTGGTTTTCTGTGTAAAGATTTTTGTGCCTCAAGTGAGAAGGCAGCATTTAGGGTTTAACTTCTTAACATTGTTGTGGACTATCTGAGGTAGCGGTTTTTGTTGTCGAGGTCCTAGGTAAATGCAAGGGTCAGTGCTATGGTATAATTAAGCACATTTTTGTTGGACAGATTCTAGGTAAATGCAAGGATGAGAATGCTATAGTGTATTTAAGCACCTATTGAAAGATCCATTGTTAGTAGCAATTTAGGAAAATGTTTCTATGAGGTAAATACAAGATCAAGAGCAAGATCAAGATGGATTTCTTATTTGCACCAAACAAAAGGAGATACTTGTCGTGTTTTGAATGCAAGATGGTGGAACATGTAACTTTGGACTTAGCAACTCCATTGATGAGATTGGCTAGTGGATTCCTCTCAACTGATCAGGACATAGCTTTCCTTATTGAGTCAGCAAGGGTATTTTTAGTCCAAAAGAGTTGGGCACTATGGAATCCGATAGATATGAACTCAAACCTTTATCTATGTGTTGAATTATATATTTTCTACATGGTTAAAGATCACAATAATTTATGACAAATGGAGGCTAGAAATAGTGAATCTTGATGGTAGCTGAAGTGCTAACCGTTGGGGCATGGGATTGATACTTAGGGTGTACTTGGATTGCAACTTTTCTGAGAAGAATTTGTTTGAATTGAAAAAAATTTGAATTATGAAAAAAAGTGGGGCCAAGGAGAGAGAATATGATTTTTTTTTAGTAGATAACAATTCTTGGGAAATGAAAATTATTTAGATTTTTCTTTTTCTTTTAACTGAATTGAAAATTTCAATTGGATTGAGTTGCAATCTAAGTACATCCTTAACAATTACAATTTTGGAATTTATTTCAGCTCTTCCAAGAAGAATGTGAAATTTTTTCTGCCTTCAAATTCTGTGTGCAAATGAGACTTGTTCTGCCATCGACTACCTAGGACTGCCGTAGTTGTGACATAGCTTATGACATAATGGCATTAAACCTGTCCATTATCTTGTACTCCCTCTGTTTCAAAATATTTGTTCATGAAATTTTTTTGTTTTGTTTCAAAATACTTGTTCATGTACTTATTTCTAGAATTAATGATTAGTTTTTTCCTATTTTACCCTCATTTATTATAAGTCAACGACACAACTTTCCAAAACTCTTCTTTCTTCTTGCTTCTTGGGAATTTTTACCAACCAATAGCTATCATGTTTTAAATATGGGTAGAATAGGAATTTTATCTAAATTGTAGTATTGTTTTCAACACCCTTAATATGTGTGCAAAATGCTTCATGAACAAATATTTTGAAACGGAGGGAGTATGATCTATTGATAGATTGATGATAAAGCATGGACAGTTGATCATGTGACTTATGGAAAAAATGCCATGATGTTGTTTGAAGTTAACAATTAAATCAATAATTTTTAGAAGCTTTGCAAGGCTTCTTCAATTCAAATAATAGGCACTTGTTTCTTTATTTGTAGTCCTCCTGTTATTGGTTTGGATTTACTTTTTCTTACTTAATGGTTACAAGTCTTCTTTCTCTTTGATACAGCCCGCACCAGCCACTTATGATGATGTTTTCAAATCAATCTTTGAATACATTGATCATCTATTCTCACTGGTTCGACCAAGAAAGCTCCTTTATATGGCCATTGGTAGGTCATAGAAATTCGACTTCTTTTTGTGTTTTCTTCTTGAGCATGGACTAATCTAACTTTAATTATCTTCTTTTCTTTAGATGGTGTGGCTCCGAGAGCTAAAATGAATCAGCAAAGGACACGTCGTTTCAGGGCTGCCAAAGATGCTGCTGAAGCTGTAAGAGTTCTTTTATTTGACATGGTGTTGGAATGATGGAAGCAAAACTAATTACTTTACTTTCTTACATTAGGAAGCTGAAGAAGAACGATTGAGGAAAGAATTTGAAGTTGAGGGGGCTAATCTATTGCAAAAAGAAAAGCCTGAGACATCTGACACAAATGTCATCACTCCGGGCACCCCATTTATGGCAGTGCTTTCTATTGCCCTTCAGTATTATATACAGTTGAGATTGAATCACAATCCTGGTTGGAAGTTTACAAAGGTGCATATGATGTAACCTTTTCCTTGAAGTCTTTCAGGAGCCTATGATTTCTTCCTGTGGAGTAATCCTCAGGTCTCTTCGTCAAATTATTCTTGGCTTTCAGGATACTTTGTGTCTCTTAATTAATTTTTGGGGCTCCATTGGGTGCTTATTTGAAGGTTATTCTTTCTGATTCGAATGTTCCTGGTGAGGGTGAGCACAAAATCATGTCTTACATTCGTTTGCAACGCAACCTTACTGGCTTTGATCCAAACACCCAACAATGTCTATATGGTTTGGTGGGTATATAGATTTTCTTTGAGTTCATGTATCTTGGCCTCGTTATTTTCTTATTGATTTGTACTTGGATTGTTTGGAATTGGTTTGTATCTTGAGCAGTTTGTTTGATTTCTCTGAACTAGGATGCGGATCTGATTATGCTCTCTCTAGCCACACATGAGATCCATTTTTCAATATTAAGGGAGGTTAGTAAAATTCTTCACGGACTGAATTAACATAAGAGATGTATATTTATGATCATTAAATGATCTAATCTTCTAATTAATGCTACAGGTTATCACTCCACCTGGGCAGCAGGAGAAATGTTTTCTGTGTGGTCAGGTTGGACATTTTGCAGCTGATTGTCGTGGGAAAGATGCAAATGGGAATGTGGTAAATGAAATTCCAATTCACAAGAAGAAGTATCAGGTGGGAACATCATGATGAGTAATACTTGATGTTTCAGGTTTAAGTATGTTTTGTTCCTTTAGGGATCTAGCATTAATGGGCTTTCTTCAATTCTTCTGGCAGTTTCTCAACATCTGGGTATTGCGGGAATATTTGCAGTATGATTTGGAGATTGCAAACCCTCCTTTTGAGATTGATTTTGAGAGGCTGGTGGATGATTTTGTCTTCTTATGCTTCTTTGTTGGCAATGATTTCCTTCCTCACATGCCTACTTTAGAAATTAGAGAGGTATTTGCCACTCCGGTGCAATTATAGCTATGATTAGATTTGGACAATTTTTCCCTTTCTGTTAAGCATTGACTATTAGACTTTTAAATGTTAATGGATTCGCTGAAATGGTGTTATTATGATCATAAATTACTGAAATTATATTACCACTAGGAAGGTTTCTTGTTCTTAGTGGAAGTGTTGCGTCCTCTATAATTTAGTGGTACTTGGGAATTTATTTTTTTCCTCCTGATTTACCTAGGGTGCAATAAATCTCCTGATGGTTGTTTATAAGAGGGAGTTCACAGCAATGGGTGGTTATCTTACAGATGCTGGTGAGGTAATTTTCATTTCTTTCACTATCAAATATACTACTCTTCTCCATTGCTTATGCAATTTGTGATATCTTTATCTATTATTCCTATATTAGTCATAGTTACCCTTTTCTAAAGAATACCAAAGCCCTCTTGGAGGACAACTGTACATCCATTATATGACAAAGCTTACAGGACCCATTTATGAGGAATTCTGTAAGAGCTAATATGGGAAAACATGGTTATCCTGTTATTGAGATGGACATCTTTTGTTTTTTATTTTGTTTTTGTTTTTGTTTTTTGGGGTTTTCATAACTGCCATAAGGCAAGGCTTTTGCTCGTTTGTGTTGGATAAATGAGCATTTCGTCTTTCCTCTTAAATGGGAATTCACCAAATGTATATGATTATAAGAGGAATTTTAGGTGGTCTGATGTTTAATATAGCCTAATGGACCAAAGATTATTACCTCTGCAAAAAGAAGCAAGATGCTGGTTCTTTTCAATTTCTGAACCTATTCTGTTAGAATGACATTTTGCAGCCTGACTTTCCCTCTTATTTCACTTTGGCACATGTATCTATATCATTTTGCAATGTCAAGTTTGTATCTCAATAAACCTAGCAGAAGTCAGATTTGGAATTAAAATTCGCATATATTTGTTAGTAACTTACAACATCAATATGCGGTGAAACTATGGGCCTTGGATGTTTTGTGCTTGATTGGGTATGAGTAGGCTTGTAATTGGGCCAGTTATAGATCCGGTCCAGCATTTTAAAGATGGGTCCAGGATACATATTGTGCCTGTTTATCCAGTTTCGGACCTGTTAATGGCTTTACTAATGTCTGGGACCATCTGTAAAGAACCTGATTGGTTTTCTGAAATTAGATGTAAATCATGCTATTATGGACTGCATGTGTGTGAGTGTATGTGTTTTCTTTCTTTCTTTTTTTTTTTTGTGTTGGGTTGGGGGGGCAATGGAGTATGTAGTGATATGTAATCAGGATATTATACGAGAATATTATCTGATTGAAGAATCTGGTTTCTGTAATTGAACATTGTGTAAGTGGCATTTGAAATTTAAAAGAAAAAAAGAGCTAATATCTGTTGTTCTATTGGGTATCCTTGCGCTAGACTCTAGAGTCTGGACAGGTCTACAGAGGTCTGTCGAGTATCTGGGCTGGGTCCAAAACCCACCGCACATTATCAGGTCTGGGTCTGGCCTGAGATACCCTGTTCAGACTTGTTTCTAACAGTGTACATCCCTTGTTAAGAGTATTGGCCTTTTGAGATTATTTTTTTAATTTTTTTTTTAAAGTTCCTTTTTATCTTTGATTAGAATACAGTGATTTAACTAATTGAATTTCGAAGATGCTGCGAAACATGGTAATGATGTATCAGATGCCAAAAATGGACACTTCTTTTTCATGTCTTGCAGATATTGAATACTCTGATAGTAGTAATTGGAGGCTCCCTTTTTTTTTTTTTTGGTGCCATTGTGTCACCCCCCCCCCTCCCAAACCAAAAAAACACCCCACCCGCAACTATCTTTATGTTTTTGCACTTAGCGATGATATCTTTCTGGTTTATGCATTTGGCTTTTAGTGGAACAGTAAAGACGTATTTTGTCCTAAGATCGTCAAGTATGTTTGATATCACATTTAATATCTATTGTCCTGTAGATTCTTCTAGTGCAAGCATTATGGTTTACATGAATTGGTGTCTTTTTGCTGTACTCTTTAAAAAACACTGCAAGTGAAAAAGAAAATTTCATGTAAAGCTTGTTATGTAATTGGCATGCTTGTTGGATGAGAATTTAGGATTTCTTTTTTTGCGTCTTGATTTTAGGAGCTTAGTATTGGCATCTCCTTTGGTGTCTGTCTAAGAAAATAGTCACAATTGCTGATACTTGTTTTTAGTTGCAAGAACAGTTCTATTCAAGTGTAACCTGTTTTTGGTCCACTCTGTTGCAGGTTCTGCTCGACAGGGTAGAGCACTTTATTCAGGCTGTTGCAGTTCATGAAGACCAGATCTTTCAAAAGCGTGCTCGTATACAGCAGGTGCTCTTATCACTTCATTTTTGAAATGTAATTGGGAGCATCCTTTTTTATTAGCTAAGATGCTAAAGTCAGTTTTGAAATGTTACAAACATTTTTCTTGCTTGAATTTTCCTGTGGCTTGTTGCATATGTCAGCTTGTGATCATTGAGTTAGATATAACATCTGCCAGAGTTGTCCCTATATTACAGGAGAATGCACCATTTTTTTTTTTTTGGGTGTGTGTGCGTGTGTGTGTGTTCTTTATGGCAAAGTGTCGTGCTTTTCTTTGATTTCCCCCTTGTTGCCATATATTTTTGAATGCTATGTGCTTTTGGCTTCTGTATATTTTGTGAAGTTGGTTGAAGAAAGTGATTGAATTACCAGCAAAACTTCCTTCAGAAAACGTATTCCTGGGGGTTTTTCAGAACAGCAGTTGAGCTTCTTGCATTTTATTTTAAAAAAGCTAAACATAACCCTGTGTTTGGTTGGGGTGAAAAGTGGAAGTATTTGAGGAGGGGAAGTAAATGGGAAAAACATCATGTTTGGTTGGAGGTAAATGTGGAAGAAAAGTAAATTGGGAGGGGGAGTCCCCCTCCACATCAGCAAATCTTCCCCTCCAATTTTGGAGGGGTTGGGAAGTAAATGATGTTAAAATATAATTGTATTCATACTTCACACTTTTCAATGGTTAAAATAATACATATGATGGATATTATAGTAAATCTAATGCAACGAGGTATCTTTCATTTACTTTCTTCCACCCCAATCAAATAAGATGGAAGTAAATTCATTTTACTTTCCTCAGTGGAAGTAAAGGTGCTACTTTGCTCTCCCTTCCCCTCCCCCTCCTTTGTTGTGGACCAAACAAAGCATAAATGTAGTCAATAACTATTACAAATGGCGTTTGACTTGAGAAAGGAAAGGCTACAGTTAGATATTCTAAGGCAACTAGAAGAGCTCTGTTGTTGATTTTAATATTTTGGTTCTTCATCACTTTTGTTGTACGTGATGATTATTTTATAGTAGTGGCCTTATCCTTGGTAACAGTTTGTCTTTTATATGCCCTGAATCATGTAATATATTGGTTATTTTACCTGTCTTTCCTGGTTCTAAGCATACATTAGCTTTTACGACTTATCCAGGTGGTTGTTGTTTCAGGCCACGGAGAATAATGAAGAAATGAGGCTTAAAGCAAGAGGAGAGGACAAAGAAGAGGCCCAGGCTCCAGTTGTGGACAAGGTTTTTTCCTTCAAAATTTCATGTATTATGTGCATAATAAGTTGCAGTTGTTGCCTGAAATAAACCATTAAGTCTTCAACCTAGTGAGATTGGGACTAAGTTATCATTTTGGCATGCATAACCAATTTGGAATTATCCCTCATTAAGGAGTTAAAAATTCATAAACCTGGCTATGTTTGGATTGAAATTGTGGATATCATTATTAACCTATTCTTTTTGAGATGAGGAAAATTTAGACCTTATTTGGATTGCAAAGTGAAAACAAGAATTTTCTTTGGAACGTTGCATTGCTTGGATCCACAATTTTTTACGGAAAATTTTCTACCCATTTTCAAGATCCAAACAAATTGTCCCTTTGTTGCAGTTTCCCTTTTTATTCTTTAAATTCCCATTGGCTGCCACTATCTGGCAAGTTTGCCCACTGCCAACCACTCCAGTGACAAAATTCAGCTTTAAATACACTGCCTCTTTTTCTAGTATATTTTAGACCCAAAGCACACTTTTTGTTGGTTTACGCCATATATGGTTGAATAACACCATGATAGCTGTGGGTTTTCTTCAAAATCAACCAAAATAATCAAACTTTGCATCAAAGTACTCCTTCCACCGTAAAGAACTTAGATCTGCAAATGAAGTCTTCCAAAACAACGATAAAATCGACAGATCTAATAAAATGTGAAAGCCACAAGTCAAGCTAGGTCTCCTTTTCTAGGATTGCTTTTCTAATGAAATATCCCAAACAACTGCTTTTGATGAGTAGGCCTTAGTTATTGCCTTGCATTGCTCAAAAGGTTGCTGGGGAGGAGGAGGAGGAGGAGGAAAGAAGGATAGAAATAGATAAGAAAAGAACAAATACAAAAAATTTAATCGAAGGATTGGTTCCCTCCCTAAATTGGATTTATGAAATCAGGTAGAAAATATCTGTATTCAAACACATTCTTTAAGTTTATTCTCATTTTGAAAAATCCCCACAATTTTCAAACATAGACCCAGTTGAAATAGACCCTTAGATTAAAACCCTTCTTTACGTTATACCCTTTATATTTTGAACACACAGGTACACCAGAATCCTATCTGTGCTTCTGCTTATTTGCTAGTATGGAGTTGTCTGAAAGTAGGATCCTCACGGTTGTATGCGATATCTGTTTGCGGAAAGTCTTCAATATTGGTATTTCTTATTCCAGGTGAAGTTAGGGGAGCCTGGTTATAAAGACAGGTATTATTCTGAAAAATTCAGTGTATCAAAGCCAGAGGAGATTGATGAAGTTAGGAAAGATGTTGTAAGTTTCTTGACACGGTTTTCTTTTTTCACACACACACACACACACACACATATAAAATAAAGTTATTATCTATTTTTGTAGTTAATGAACATTTATTTTAACTTGTAAGAATTCACGCATTACATAGCTAACGTAAAGTTGCCCGTCATTCAAACTCTTTGAATGATTTCATCCATTTATTTTTTGGTTTTAAATAAATTATTGGTCTCATCCTTACATTATCACATCTGAAGCAATATCTTCTGCTGATCTTTCACTAACATTTATGTCTTATGACTTTCTGAAAGAAAGAATGTCTTTTACTTGCTGGGTCAACTTCCCCACCACTCCCTCCCCCATAGGGGTTTGTTTCATTCATTGAACAGAAAGGAGTGGAGTTGAACTTGATAACAATATATAACTTGGTGGAAATTGGACTCATTCTCCAGAATCTTGCAGTTGTTACCAATCTGGTGTTTCACGAAACTACATTCTTTATGTAAAACTGTCTAAATTTTGTTTGCATAAGTTCAAGGCCCTGGAATCTAATTTATAGAATTTGTTGAAGTCTGTTTAATGGTCTAGGATGGTTTTTCATGAACTTCAGTGCTTTGTCAAAAGAAATGGTTATAAAATCTGAAGTGGGATACGTTCTTTTCCTGTATTTATGCTCCTTGAACCCATGCTAGTACGTTATTTTTTTGTTTATTTCAGTTTTTCACAATGAGAAATGTTGCGGGGAATAGGAATAAATGTCTCTAGTGTCAGTTTACATGGAATTGGCCAGTTCTGGGATGGAGACCAACGATGAAATGGATGTTGCAGAATGTTTTCTATGTTTGTCTCTCCTTATGGGACTTACACATAGTACAACTATATCTAGAGTACAATCTTTTGCTAGTCCTCCCTATTACAGATGTGGTATTGATCCTATTATGGATTATGGTGAAACCTCATAGCATTTCATAGTGCTCTGATTAACAGAAATGCAGGGTGATTCTGGCTCAATGTTTGTGATAAAAATGATTTGGAATAGAAAAATCTATAAAGATTGACCAACTATAATCTAGAATCTATTCTTGGCATAAACGAAGTAGATGGTTTAACAGATAAATGGAGTCATTTAATTACCAGTTTGTATTTCTAGTTAGATCTTTATCTCTAAAAAGAGAACTGTTATGTAGACCATAGAGGGATAGATGTGAGCGCCATGGAGCCAGGCAAGTCTTCTGATTTGAAGAGAAGTTGAAAGAGAATAATACCCCAGCTTTCAATTGTGAATGTTGATATTAACTTTCCTGACATTCTTGTTCCTTGGAAATGAGCTGGGACTTGACTGCGTAATACCATTTCTAGCATCTGCTAAATTTTGTTGCAACACACACAAGACACTCTTGTGGACTATGGCATAGTGAATGTGTCTCCAAGGAAACTGCCATAAGATTTTCTTGTTGCAGAGATGCTACCAAGTACCAAGGTACACATTCCATCAGATTTAGCTATACAAACCACCTCCACCGGCTCATCTCTGTCAGCATCCCCTCTGCCTGAGCATATGGAATCCTGCAACAGTACAAGTCTGTTAGGCGTGCCAATCAACCTGCTGAACTATGGTGTCTAAGAGATAGTTGATGCTAGTGAGATGAGGACGAGGACTAACAAGAGTAATACAACCATCTCAGGGCATAATAGCTGACATGTTAAAGAGACAATCATTCCATCCAAAGGAAACTAAACTCCTTCCAATCCCTCAAGTTGCTTACTTTGCCCTTTGACTGTGGAATACTAGGTCTTTTGACTTTTGAGTACCTTCCAAAGGTCCTCCTTCACACACATGAAAGCTTTTCCTCTTTTCTTTTATCCTGCTTGTACTTTTTCTACCACATTTCCTTGTGGATTTCTTATTCTTTGCTTTAGGTATTCTATGACCTTAATCTCTGCACGAACCTCTAAGAGTGCTCAACTCTACATTTTGATTTCAATTTGTAGTGTTGTTTTGTCCCAGCCGAGCACTGACTGCACATTTTCATTTTTGTTCATTTTTAAATTTTACTCCAAAATGTTGTGAATGTACCATTGTCTTTAGCTTGTGTGTCCCATCAGTTAATGTTACCTTCTCATTATGTGAAGCCAATATGATGTATATTAGGCTTTCATATTTGTGTGTCAATGGGGGGTGATATGGATTATTTTGCAGGTTGAGAAGTATGTGGAAGGTTTATGTTGGGTTTGCCGGTATTACTACCAGGGTGTCTGCTCGTGGCAATGGTTTGTTTCTTCTATTATACTATAAATGCACACAACGCCTTGATCCTTGTGAATTACCAGGGTGTCTGCTCATGACAAAACTAAGAGGATTTGGATGATCACATGTGATAACAAAGTTGATTGTAACATATATGGAGTCTTGTCTTAGTTTTGTGTTTGTTTCTCTTGTTTGTTTTCAGCATCTAGGTTGTTCTAGTATTTTTCAACTTGCAACAAATTAATTTAACTGCAGTCAAGCTATGGTAGTTTTTAGCCAAAGATTTTGGCTTTCAGTTTTTCTAGGTTTCCAGTTACTTTAGCATTGGAGTTTTCTTAACTTCGAAGTAGTTCTGGTTCTAGATTTTTTATGTCTAACATGTAACAGCTCTAGATGAGGGGTGATTATTGAATGATGAAATAAAGCTTGTTTGTTGTGAGGTTTTGCCTCTTTCCCCTGTATTCTTGTGCTGAATTCTTTCCTGCCGTTTATTCTTTCTGTTCTTCTAAAATGAATCTTGTTCCTCTTTCTTCTCTCATTCTCCTCCTCCTCCTTCTACCAAATCTTATAAAATGTGCCATCAAACTCTGTAGCCTAGGTTGTCCTCTGAAACCCTCAATAAAGAAATATCATCTAGTTGCAGAATTCTACTGTTTTGGTGCTGAGATTAAAAAATCTTGCGTCAATTTTGGTCTGCATGGGCATATTTTATGTGCATCAACATAATAACTACATTCGGGAATATTTTATCAATAGTTTTTGCCTCTATTTTTGGATTTCTTTTTTCCATTTTCCATTTTTTTTTTGGGTTGTTTTGGAAGATTTATTCAAAGTTTTGACACATCAACAATTAAGCACACTATCTTATGCACACCACTTTATTGTGGTTGTCTGCTTTGTTCTTCTTTTTCTGTTTTTGGTGCCATTCTGAGTTGCATCTGGAAGCTTCTTGAATTTTTTTTTTTTTTTTCTTGGGCAGGTTCTATCCGTATCATTATGCTCCGTTTGCTTCGGACCTTAAAGATCTTGCTGATATTGAAATTACATTTTTTCCTGGAGAACCATTTAAACCATTTGATCAGCTTATGGGAACGCTTCCAGCTTCAAGGTCCTCTCTTCCCCTCTCTCTTTTTCTCTATCTTTTTTAATTTTTCTTTCTTTTGGGATACTAGTACTGCTGCTGGAGAATTTGTACGGAAAATACTACCGTTTTTTGTTGTTCTAATTTTTCTATAATGCTCTGCGTCTGAAATTGCTTGTATGTGACAGTTCAAGTGCTCTTCCAGAGCAATACAGGATGTTGATGACCAATCCATCTTCACCTATTATTGACTTTTACCCATCTGGTATTGGAAGCATAGGGTTGAGTTTATTTGTTTCCTTCTTTGCTGTTTTACAGAACTCATTTGTTCTCCCTCTGATTACATGTAGATTTTGAAGTTGACATGAATGGGAAACGTTTTGCCTGGCAGGTAACTTTTAACATTGTTAGGATATCTTTTACTTGTTCAATGGATAGATACTGCTATTCAATTTTTGCATTGGAAGTAGCAGAAATGACAGTGAATTTGATATGCAACAACTAGGCTGTTGTCAAATTGCCATTTATTGATGAGAAGAAACTGCTTGCTGCAACAAAGAAAGTTGAGGGCTCCTTAACGGTATGGATAACAGATTGTTCTTTAGCCTTTTCTATTTTTGTTTGTAACAGAAGACTATCTTGCTCAGCAACATCCGCTTACAGGAATTTAAGGGTTAAATCCACTAAATGCTCTTGTTCTTCCCTTACTAACACAGTGCCTTATCAATCTTTCAAGTGTATTATTCTCTCTCTATCCATCTTTCCATGTGTCACATCACTATATTCCTCTGATAATGTCACTGGTGAAAGAAAGTTCAACCATTTTTTTTTTCAGTTTTGTTTCCTTTTCTTCTCTCCTAAATTTCCTTTTTGCTACCGTCAAAACATAAACTCCACATTCAAGTTATTGAACCCACTCACCCATACAGATATATGCTCATATACACCAATCAGAGAGTTCATAAATGAAAAGCCAGAAAGTACAGTGCATGATAGGCACTCACTGCACTTGTAACTTGCAGTTTCCTAGATCTGGAAAAGGCAGTGTTTCTGTAGTTTGCACTTTAAATTTTTGCTTTCTGTCATTGATGTTTGCAGAAGGAAGAGCTACTTCGGAATAGTGTGATGTATGACCTGCTATATGTCCATCCTCACCATGGGTTTGCTTCACAAGTTATTTCATATTATCGTTTTTTTAATCAAGGGGAAAGGCAGCCTTGGATGATTTACCCCAGTTTGAGGTTGGTCACTTTGTATAGCATTTGGTTCTGTTATATATGGTGATAATTGCCAAAAGCACCGGTGATTGTAATGACCTGTTTCCTCTGGACTCTTATTTTGCAGTGGTGGGATGAATGGATTCATCTGGTTAAGTGAGAGGAATGGACCTAGAGAAGTAGTTCCTTCCCCTATCAATGGACTTTGCAACATTGTTAATAATAGAACTCTGTGGGTCTCTTTTCTTTGTGACTTCTTACTTTTTCCATAATGAATCAAGGATTATTGAAATTTTCTTTTCTGTTTCATTTTCAGAAATATAACCTATATAAATCCATCTCCTCATAAGCACATCCCAAAGCCTCCTGAAGGGGTGGTCATGCCTGAAAAGGTATGCCTCACACTTGATTACTGGATGCTTAAAATTGCTTGACATTTCTTCTTAGAATTGATTTAGTCATTTGCTGTATTTTGTGCTGTAGATTTTGAGACCTCTCGACATAAAACCATTCCCTGTGCTATGGCATGAAGACTATGGCAGTAGGCGCCAACTTGGAAGGGATAGGTAAAGTCCAACAAATATGAGGCTTCTGTTTTTTAAGCCTTTTGGATGCTCATGTGGACCCAAATTTGAAATTTAAAATGCTCTGGAAGATTTTGTGTATTGTGTTTTTCATAATCTTCTGGTTTCTGGAACTCCTCATGAAGAAAAGAAATACTTCAACAAATGCTTACTGGATTTCCTGCTATTTGCAAATCCTGCTGCCTCAACTAGATGTCCACTTTCGATTTGGCACAAAGATTTAGGATAGTATTTGATCATCTTTACTTTACCACCTTACACCGAATTAATTTTTATGGGACCAATGTGATGATTCACATCCATCCTTTTCTTTTAAGTGAGACTAGTTGAAATTTAGATGGAAAGTACACTTACCTTGGGAAAGTGGATCTGTGGAAGCATGGACATTCAATTTGGGATGGAGAACACTCTCCTTATGGCACACTACCTACAATCCATTAACCTTGCAACGTTTTCAATTTATTCATTATACTGTCTAAAGTAAATCTTCTCAATACCTAAAAGTAATTGGGAAATAAATAAATTTGGTATCACAGACATTGTTTTATTTTGAATTTACCAGTGTAAAACATAGAAGATTACTTTTATAATGATTCAACCAGAAATAATTTAGAGAATTCTTAGAATAAAGTAGACCATGAAAACATCAGATAACTATTTAATAAGAAAGTCATCATTTTTGGCTAAACTCACTCCATCCAGTTTGTTAGGTTCTACCTTTGGTAACCATAAGGATTTTAGTTTTTTCCAATTGTTTCTCTCCCTTTCGGTTCATTTTCCTAATAATAGAGGTCGAACTAGGAGTTCCTCAAGGTATTAGTTAAATTTAAGCCATGGTGGTAGCTCAATCATTAGAAGCACCTGATAACAGACCTGTGTTTGATCTACAATCCCCTTCACTTATTAAAAGAAAGGAAAAAGATTAGATTTAACCATCCATAGCAAGTGGGGTTTTTGTAAATTCCCTTTCACCTATGTGTGCTAAGATATGTGCTGTAATGCTTATGAAGGTCCATGATTAATTGAAATGAAAACAGAAGTCCAGTTACTTTAATGAGACTGGATTTAGTCCGAGTGTTAGATGAGACCATCAGTCTAGTTTGATGGTTTCCCAGGGCTTTTGCTTTCCTTTTTGTTACTGAGGATGGTTAACATTGCAGCTTATGGCATCCGTCCTACTAATGACATGTTTCTTTTGTGTATGTTGATTTATGTTCCACAGGCCACTAGTACCTGGAGGAATATCTGGCCCTTCATTGGGAGAAGCAGCACATCGTTTGCTTAAAAACACACTTAATATGAAATCAAATGGTACATATGCTGGGGTAATGGAAGAAAAGTCTTATCAGAATGCTCTGGGAAACCATGCAGCAAGTAGGCCTAGGCCTAAGCTTGCTGGACCATCTGGATATGAAAGGGGTTTCCATGAGCAAATGAATTATAGAAGTTCCATGGGCAACAATTTTGGAAATAGGCCTAGGCCTGCTGGACCTCCTGGATGTGCGGCCTTTATTGAGGTTCCTGGTTACAATTATGCACATCAGAATCCTCGAGGCATGGTTGGTGGTCACAGATGTTCTCTCTCTGCCTATGAATTGCAAGGCAATAGGCAAAATTTTAAGGCACAAAATCGATATTTGAGTCAAGAACAATATCAGCACCTGAGGAATGGCATGTCTGCTTTAACAATAGCAGCAGCTCCATCAAAACCAAATGCAGCATTGTCTCCAAGGATGCCAAATTCAACTCAGTCATGTAACATGGGGCCCCAGATTGTGCAGAATATTGGTCCACCACCGTCACCTCCTACCAAGTGGATAAGTAGGACTGCCGCTGGAAGCTCTGGGATGTACCATAGACAGCAAGAAACATCAGCAGCTGCCGGATATGATAAGCAAGTGCAAGTGAAGAAGGTTTACCAAATAAAAACCAAAGCAAATCAGAATCTTTCTGATACAGGATCTGGTAACAGTGTTGCATAAGTTGTGTTTCCAGATAGAGCTTGTCTCAGCAGATAGATGTCCAAAATGTCTTCAATGTGTGAAAATTATTCCTTTGATTCAGAGCTTACAAATGGCGAGCCTGATATATTCTGGGGTAAAGCCTGCGGCTTTGTTGGCCAAAATCCTTCAGCGGGTGACTGGCTGCAGTTTTTGCACCCCCTTGGGAGAGCGCAGGGGTTGGGGTCGGTGGATGTTGGGGGTTGGGGAAGGTGTTATTGAACAGCGACCCAATATTATCTCTTTCCCGGCAAAAGCATGTTGTACTTATCAGAAAGATAGACCGCATCTGGATCAAGCTTTCTCTTCTACTCCTTTATTTTATTTTCCGGTGTAGAAGAGAATTGTAAAATATTTTGGTGTCAGCAAAGTTTCCGCCAATGTGGGGGAACATCGAGTTGAACGCTTAATGCCAATTTACATCTTAACAAGAATTTAATGACAAAAAATACATGTATTTCTCTGTTGTTGAAGTCTGGTGGAGTTCTTTCTCGCAGATATCTGTCAAAGGTCATGGGTAACAGGGAGTTATATAGATGTGAATTGTACCAGTCTAGAAGTACCAATTCTATTGGTATGGACATGTTTTCTGTAAATTTCTATAGCTTCTTTTGTTTAAAGGCTTAGGTTAGTCTACAAGTCTGTTTTTCTGCTGCTTCTCTATACCATGAAAAAGTGTCAAAAAATTTGCTGAGGATGTCTATGTACATATTCAGAAGCTTTACGTAAAATTTGTGTCGGTCGGTTTATGGTTCCAAACCCACTGCAATTTTGCCATGGCGCCTACTGCTGCTCTTAATAGCTATACAGGAGTACCTGAGGTCCCGTGTTTGAAAGCATGCAAAGATAAATGTCCTGTAGAAAGCAGAACTTCTGCAACAGTGGGTGGGATACAAACTATTTGTTTCAAATAATTGTTATTACAGCCAAAGACTGGATGCATGCTGCATTTCTGTCAAAGCTATTCTGATTGTGAGAGCACCTAGTGACATAAGAATCCAGATGCTGAGCTCTTTCCCCAGTAGTACGCAGGCATGTTTTCATATTAAGCAAGGTCCACCGCGATCGATTTTGCATTGTCCATTTCAAAGCGAGTAACTTGCAGATTAGACATTGACGTTATAGGGTGAATGTGATTTAAGCAGAACCATAAGAGAAGAATTGATAAATGGATTTTGTCAGGTCCAAAGTACAGATTCTGATGACCTTAGACTATATCCCCTGGTTTAACTTCAAGATTAGTTTCTTCGAGTAGAGACTAAAGGTTTTTCCTCTATGCGACTATCATAAAAGAAATACACCAATGAAACCCTTGCTTCCTCTGGCAACCGGGTTTACCAGACAAAGCTTAACGCTGTTGGTACCTAGCAGATCCAAAGTATAGTCGATTGTCTTCATCATCTCTCTTTAGAATCTTAGAACAACTTCAGAATATTTTGGATAACCCTATATTGTTAACGTCAAAATTTCTTACACAAGCATCTTGGTTAATTGCTCCATACTCAATTGCAGCAAACCAAGAGATTCTTTCATACGTGGTGTTAATCATTAAAGCATCGTTGGGTGAAAAGCTACATCCGCGGACGGTGTATATGAAATTAATCTGAGGACCGTGAGTATTTTAGCTCATAAACTGTGTTTATTTGTATCCCCTTTCAGACTAAAGCAACAGGAAGGACATTAGAAATATTCGTGTTTCTGTCCCCTCTCAGACCAGGTCTTGGCTTCTTAAGATGCAAGGGTACATAGAATCTGCCATTGAGGCATAATAAAACTAGTCAAACACATTACAGAATATAAGGCTACTTTGTTTGCTTCCTTACTCAAGTGAAAAGATCTCTTAAAAGCGGTAACCAGGTTTACAAATGCAAAACTGGCGTAGGCCAATATTGATTTCTGAATAGCCATCTGTCCATTTTCAGAAAGAATCTAAATACAAGGTTCTAAATGCATCTGATATAGTGATATTGTACTAGGATCATGGACAGAGGATGGCTAGACAAATGTACTAGGAATATTAGTTAATTTAGGGGGAAAAAAAAGATGAGATACAACAAAATGTTTTAAGAATGCATTACCAAGCACAAATGAGCAATAGATTTACCATCTGTCGAGAGAAAGAATCCAAAGTTGAATAATTTTTTATTCAATTCATTTGAACATTTCTCCCTTCAACATCCTAATCAAGAAACTTTCAAGAAGAATGCTTCTGACAGACAATTTAAATGCATCAATATGGTGTATATCCCTATTAACATTTGAGACACCATCAATACAAGCAAGTTAGATTCTCAGAATTGGTTTGCAATGCATGAGCCCAGAGCACAAGGGAGCAAATATCTCGGGCCAACCCATTTGGAACTATTTGAACTTCTCTATTCCCAGGCCACAGAAAAGATAAATCATTACAAACATTATTTGCATTTAGCAACAGAAAATTAGTTAATACTATACCTCTTGAACAATTTTTCCAACTAAATTCTTGATTATTGAAGAAGATAACCAGACAAGAAGAACAAAAATCCTATTCCTAAACCACCCCATATAAGCAGAGCCTTCTGACCAGAGGTGAGTGTATTACCACCAAATCCAAACTGCTGATTCTGAGCAAAACCAGCAATCTCCACACTCTTACTCTCAAAGAAATTCTTCGAAGCCCCACAAGTAGGACACCTCCAATCATCAGGCAACCTATCAAATGACAACCCAGGTGGAATTGGGTATGAAGAATCACCTACAGCCTCATCATATCTGAATCCACAAGATCTGCAATCATAAATTCCAGTATTCAAGACTGCGAATTTCTCCTCGAGTCTTCTCTTATCAAACTTTGGAGCCTCTTTTTGGGACTCAACACTTGCAACTGCATTCTCTGTTGATTCTTCTGGGATTGTGGGTTTGTCTTCTTTGGACACATCAGTGGATTTTGCTGGACTGAAATGTGATTTTGTGTGAGTTTGCAAAGCTGCAATTGCTTGAGGTTTTGGAATTAGCGGAGAACATGTGAGGTGCGATTTGAGCTTTGGGAGGGATGGTTGGGTTAGAGATGTTGAAAGGCTGAATGTGAAGGAAGCTCTTGTTGCTGCTGAAGCCATTTGTATGGTCTAAAAGCTGCTGTTTTTCTGTTTCTTGCTTTCTCGCCTTTGTGAAAGATCTGTTTTTCAGTTGCTTTTGTTTGGCACTGTAAATTACCAGAAAAATGTGTTGGCAGTGTGTGTGGAGAGGAATCAAGATTCAAGAGGGATCCATGAAATGCAGAGGTATATGCTTTTCAAATGTGAGCTTGGTCTTGGATAAGGTCTAAAAGTATATTGGATTTTACTTCTCTTTGGAAGCTTCAATTTCACATCAAATATTTTGGGCGAATAGTTCTCAGGGCTCTTAATTTTCTAAAATTTATGAAATGGACCACAAAATGTTAAGAGCATCTCATTTATCTTGTGGCTCTTACCAGGGTTTTGGAGGGAGATTGTTGACGAGAATTTTCAAAGCTAATTAGGAGAGTGAGATAGCAATTGCTTGGATGGTGCTCCTTTCTAGGTCCTCCTTGAAGCATGTTCTTTCTCTTTGTGCTATGGTTCATTGGGTTGTTAATGTGTGGATTTGTTCCTCATTTTAAATTTGTTATTCCAAAAAAAAAAGAGAGAGAGAGAAGGAATGAAGTATATTTCTTAGAGACAGGAATTTTTCTCCCTTTTAGTTAAATAGAAGATTTAGTAATAGTGACCAAAACACTTCTTGTTATATATTAGGCTAACTAAATAATTAATGTAAGTATGGACTTTGTCAACATAACACCATTGTAAACGATAAATTTTAAATCTGTATATAAAACAAGAAAAATATTAAAAAATATAACATATTTAGTAACTATGAAAAGTGATTACAAATCTCTGAAGAAATTTTAAATTGCAGGATAAGTCTTACAAAGTCTTACAATTCTTTTCTTTTTGAAAAATATTGATTCGATGACTGAAGAGCTTGATCTCGGATCGAATAGAATTTGATGACGAACACTTGATTGCTAAGTTTTCGAGACTTGTTTGATGTAGAGCAAGATGAACGCCTTGAAATGCTTGAGTTTGTTGAAACTTGAAATGCCTCTTGTTTATTGAAGTTTGAGAATCTGGAGTGCCTTGATCCCTTGAGGGAAGACTCTATTTATAAGTCAATATTCCCTTGACTTTAACATTAACAGCCGATATGGGATTTTGAAGAAACATCCTAACAAATCTTAATGGATTTAGGCTTAAGATGACTTGGGTTCAATTTATATTTTAACTCAATTTCATTTAGTCCACATTATATTTGGATTATGAGATTCTCAAAAAGTCTAACTTTATGGCCTAGTCCAATCTTATTTAATCCATAATAGATTGGATTTAATGTGAAATGGACCCTTAACAATAGCCAAATTTTAATAATCTAATTTCATAATCTATTGGATTTAATAGACTTTTTAATAATGGTCCAACTATATTAATCCAGGAATAATTGTATTTATTCATTGATTTATTTTAATTAATCAAGATTAAAATATTTAATTTTCTTTTCATCTTTAATCAAATAAAATATTTTTTCTCTTAAAATTCTTTGTCTACAAATGCCCCCACTTTAAGATTTGAGGAAAAATACTTTGTCAAAAGAATTTGGAAACAAGACTTGAAGTATTTAAAATAAGAATAATATTAATTTCTCAATTTTATTAAAAATTAATACAAAAGTCTTTTTCAACTCCTTAATAAAATAGAATTATTTTGTTATTTCTATAAGGAATTAATGAAAAGATTTGAAATTCAATTTTGATGAAGAATTATATTTCTTGAATATATCAATCAAATTTCTTGGATATAAATTTAAATCTCAATTAAAATCTTCGAATTAAAATTTAAAATCCTTATAGGATTTTAGAAAAGACATTCCATAATGCCTATAAAAAGGCTTGTGTCATCACAATTCTTCCTACACAAATTCAAAAGTTCTTCATTGACCTCATGGCTTTCGGTAAGCCTCTGACCTTTTTTTTTTTCATGACATGCTTTTTGACCATGAAAAGAATTTGGTGATGCTGGCTATTGGATCACGTGTTTGTCGAAGTTGTCTTCATTCGAGTATTTTGTTTTGTTTTGTTTCTTTTTTTTTTTTTTTAATGAGCAAGCTTTGACTTTCCAATCACCGTATGTTTGCAATTTCCTTCTTGCCATGAACGCAATCTCCGCTATTCCTGACTTTATTTATTTTTTTAAACTAACGTTTTGTTTAAACAAAAACTAACCCCTTTTTTTTTCCATTTTTTTTTTACACTAGCTTTTTCAACTAATTTTTTCTTTTTTTTTTTTTGTGAACCCCAACTTTGTTTTTTTTTCTTTTCTTTTGTTTTTTTTTTTTGTGAAACTAACTTTTTTTTTTTTACCTCTTTTTTTTAACTAAGTCCAAGTATGGTGTACTTTTCAAATTTGCGATCCTCTTCGGGTCAACAACTACTAGTCATTCACGACAACGAAAATGATCCAATGGAAGTTGAAACGATTTTGACGGTTTATGAGACAAAGTTCGGCAAATATGCAGAGTCCCTACCAAAGGCAACACTCCAAAGATTTGTGAAGGAATGGTCAACGAAAGTTAACTTCAAAGGCACTCGTTCCCCAAAGGCATGAATTCTTCTTTCCTCAAATCATCAACCTCAAGCTCATCCCAATGTGTTACCTTGACTTGGACGCTGGATGTTTCAAAATGAGACTCAATAGACCTCACCACTCAACTTCTTGAGCGTGTTTTGCTTTAAGGAGAGATATTGGGAGTGGGCACACGAAGTTTTAAGTCGTTGCTAAGGACACTTAAGATCTGCAAAGATTTAAGAAACTGTCTATGCATCACTTTTTACGTATGATTGCAACCTCAATGTTCTCAAAGGCTTCTGCGAAGCTTGGTGTCCTCTCACAAACACACTCTTAACATCAATTGGTTAGGTGTCCATCTCATTGTGAGACTTGCATGAACTTGGAGGCTTACCACTACTTGGGATTCACTACGACGAAGTTGTTCCCCATGCTGTAGAACTCATCAGTGTGGATCATGATGGCAAGTGATTCCTTCCAAGGAGTTGCGAACATCTCTTCCATGCATATCACTTGATCAAAAAGGACAACAACAACTTTGGTGTCTCCATTAGTATGTGACTCCACTTTTGGTTCAAAAGAGTGCCAAAGTATATAGCACCTCCTCCAAGGGAAGAAAAGAGATCATATCCTAAATTTACTAACAACCCATGCAGAATTATCCCACCACATGCTACATGGACATCTGAAGAAGAAGCTTTGTTCTCAAAGTTAGGGATTAGAAATCACAATAAAGATCAAACATTCCTTGCAGCCTTTTTATCTTGTTGGCTTTGCATCTTTATCTTACTTAATGACAAAGTAGACATCATTTGTTCAAGTACCTTCAAAATGGGAAGTTCGATCGCGTACGGGGAACGAGTTAGTTTAGCTATTCCCATCTTAACCAATATTTATAGAGGATTGAATCGTATTTCCAACTCTCAACGTCCAAGTGAGGAGAAATCTATCTTCCCAACTTACTATATATATAGATGGCTCGCACACTACTTCAAGACTCACAATGAAGTCTCTCAAGGCCTAAACAGTCCTTTGATGGGGAGTTATTCTGGTAAAAGTAGCGGAAGGTACTTTAGTGAAGATGAAGCCCGCAAGCGAATTTATAAAGGTGAGATCATTGTTTGGGCTACGAACATCCTTACCAAGCATAAAAAACATGACTTTGTTGATAATGAGGCAGCCCCCTTGGAAGAACAACTTTACTTCTTAAGCCTTTGTTCAAGTCTTCTTACTTTGCGGAAGGATGATCACTTCATCATTGAGCCTTATAGCCCACATCACTTTAGTCGTCAATTTAGATTCTTACAAGATATCTCAGGCTATTTTGAGATTTTCACCCGTAAGGCCTCCTTAATGTTGGAAATATGCCCTCTTAGACTAGTTTTCTGATGAAAATATTGAATATGTTAATAAAAGAATTTATTTGTTGAAAATCGTTTGTGAAATAATTTTCTTTATTTGTGTACATTTTCGTTTGGAACAGACACATTGTGTTTGAATAAGTGATCCATGTGAATGGAGGTCTTTCACAGTAAGGTATGGATCATGGGTTATTTAAACACATAGACAATTGTTCTTAACCGATTAATAAGAATGAGAATCTCATCATATTTAGGTTATTATGTTATGAGTTCCAAATGGGGAATGGCTTACCTTTAGCCAGTGAGTAGTCCACTCACTTCATGACATAAGTGTATTTCGAATACGTAGAATAGGACCTGTAGTAGTGGTTTCTAAAAAATACTATATGGTAGAAACTTAGACTACTACCGCTACAGCGTAGACTAGTACTCTATGACTTGAGTATGAGTTGGTGGTCTGGCGAAGTTGGAAGCATATGCTTTGATATACTATGGTTGATGTTCTATTGGAGGGCCAATATACTTGTATATTGGGTATGTGTGACTAGTTAGTTAAGACGGACTTGTACAATATAGTTTATATACTATATCGCCCCTTGTGGTTGTCCGGATAATCTAAATATCCAGGGCCCTGGGAAACGTAACTTGGATGTTTGCTTTAGGGTCGCTCCCTTAGAAAGCGAAAACACTCAAGGAAGTTGTGGATCATTGGACTAGAGGCCTAAGGATGGTAGATGTCTTTTAGAGAGGTGTTAGTACATTTCTTCCTCTCTAAATGTACGACGATGTGTAGAGGGGTATTTTAGTCATTTCACTTGTAGGTCGAAGACTCTGCTAATGCAGCATTGTCCTTGGCGTCAATATTTCCTTATGGTGATGTTAGGAAATATTTAAAATGCAAAATACATCTATTTATATAATAGGAAAATTTTGATCATTTTAGTAGCCAAGGCGATGTGTCTTTTTGGTCCTCGCAATAGCCCGTAAGTCCTAATTAATTTTTGGGTTGAGAAAATCATCTCAGTTCAAAGAGTTTTATTTTATTCGGGAAGTCTAATTTATTATTAGACTAGAATAAAATAATTGGAAAGAAATTTATTATCTGGTTTAATTGGTTAATTAATTATTCAGGGCCTAGGTCCAGTTTGAATAATTAGAAAATTAACCGGGATTTAAACTAGAGGAAAATAATTATTACTTAATTATTTATTGAGTTATTTATTTAATTAAATTCCAAGAAATAAATAAATAATTTTTAATTATTTTTTGGTTCATTTGGGTTCATTAATTATTTATTGGGTTATTTATTTAATCCCAATGAAAATAATTAATGTTTATTATTTTAGATTTTTCGGGTTCAAGAAAAATAATAAATATTATTTTTGCCCAATAGTCTGGACCATAGGATTTTTCCGGACACAGTTTAGAAGAGTTTAGGTTGAAGCCGAAATCTATTTTGTAAATAATATTCGGGTATTAAATCTCGGAAATATTATTTTTATCAAAATAATTATTTTTAGTTTCATGACTCTTGGCTTTCTGTGTGAATAAAAGAAAAAATAAAAAAAATGTCTCTTGGCTTTCTTTCTCTCTCGTGCTTGTTTGTTTTCTTGGCTTTTGGTTTTCTTCACTGTTTTTGGCTATAACTGAAGAAACCATGCCTGGGAAACGGATGGTTTGTGAAGGAAAAGAAAACTGAGAGAGTTCATTTCTTCTCACCCGAATGTGTGCTCACCAATGGTAAATTAGGTAGAGGAATATCCCGTGAGCCAAAAAGCTTTGCATTCATCTTCACCGAAGCAGAAGAAGAAGCTAGGTAGTGCACTGGACGTGGGATGAAGAAAGCTGGTTTTTGAGCTTCAAGCAATTCTTCAACGTTCTTCAATGTTTTAAAGCTCCAACAGGTATGTTTCAAGCCCACCATGATGCTCTCAGATATTATGTTCCTGTTCTCTATTTTCGTCCACTACACATGCTCTGTAAATTTTCAAATTCTTTCACTTAATAGATGGCTTATATCTTTGGGTAAGATGCACACTTCGCGGAACAATAGGCAAGGTAATATTTCCAACAACTCCTTATAGCATAAAGAAGCACTATACTTCAGAGTATAAAATATGATGGGAACAAGTTCATGAAACCTTTTTTGAAGATTACATTTCAATGTTGAATTCCCAAAAACCTATATTTAAGAAAGTAGAAAACTTACCTTACTCCGAGAAGAAACTTTTTCAAGATATTACTACTCTCAATGCTTCAAAGGGGTTAGAAAATTCTTCAAGATATGATAGACATTCTTCTTCGAACCATGGCTTGGTTATAAATAAATTTTCATCATCTTCAAAATGAAAGGAGTTGAATCGAATTGAAGAAGCCAGTTTCAGTAGTAGAGATCATTGTTGGAAGAGAACCAAGGCATCAACTACAACTGTAAGCTAAAAGTCTAAGGATCAAGAGACCTTCAAATATAAGGTAAAAGTGGTTTTCCTTTTTGTTTTTTTGTGTTTTTTTTCTTTTGACTCAACTTCTCTGCTATTCTTCTTTATTAGGTGGACAATGTTGTAATCATTGATGAGGACGCTTATTCTAAAGGCTCAATCAACACTTCTCACTGCTCAAAGCAAGATGATTGCAATGACATCTCTTACTCTTAACATGAGGATTTAACATCTAAGGTAGTAGCTCATCAACATTGTTCAACCATCTCTACCTTTTCGGGAAAGTCCCTAATGTCAAGTTGTAAAAAGAAGTTTGTCATGGGAGTATGGAAGTAATTTTATCAAAGGATTCAACAAACGCCTATCGAACAGGTTTCTTCACTTGAGAATTAAGCTTGCTATATCCTTAAAGAACTGAACAAGAACCCTATCGTTGACTTGTCACTATTGGATAATCTCTTAAAGTTTTTCTTTGCTAAAGCGTGTGAATTTGATAATACTAGATCCATTTCTTCGGAGAAAGCCTCAAAGGAGTCTTATGCACAATTACTTTCCGCTACTAGCCAATACTTAGATGATGCTGAAGCTAAAAAGTGTAACCTCACAAGTCAAGTTGAAAAAAGTAAGGCCAACTTACAACGAGTTAAAACCAATATTACTACTTTCAAAATGAAGCTCAAACACTTAAAGAAAGAGGATAGAAAACTTTTAACTGCTTTTGAGGAAAAGAATGGGCAGCTTTTAGAAGTGGAGTCCACTTGTTCTTCCTTCAAAAAAGAGCTTGTTTTACTTCAAAATACATCTACAGTAAACAAAGATGATGAAGCCAACTTGAAGAATATAAGAGAACATTTGGTGGCAATCCAACAAGATTTCAAGTTCTTTTCTTGATGTCTTGTAGCACTGCATATTCTCGTTAAGCAGTTGTATTTTTTTTTTCTTTCTTGAAAAACAAGATTTCTTCATTACTAGCATCAATAATATACTTCTTTCATATTGTCTCAACCTTTTCTTGCATATATGTGTTTCTACTTATTGCAAATATCAATTTCTCAATAAATCATCACTTGATTGCAACAAATGAGAAAATGGAGAATGATGAAAGGATGTGACTAAACTTAAAATTTTTTTTCTAGGCTACCTACGTATCTTAAGAATAACTTAAGAATCAAGTTAAACGTAGTTCAAAATTGATGGATATAGTTTTGGGAGGGTCGTTCATAGTTTTGACTCGTGCGGGCTAAAAGTATCTATTTATTTACCAACTTGGATTTGATTGAGTGTTTCAGCAGTTTAACAACGTACTACACTATTGGTGGTTGCCTTTACACAGTTTAAACTCATGTGGGTCAGGAGTAACTTGCAATTAAGAAGTAACTTGCAGTTTAAGCTCGTGCAGTCGAGGAGCCTCCATTTATGCATAGTATCACTTCAAATATTGGCTGTTGATCGGGCCAATTCCTAACCTATCTTCAGCAATTATCTTGTAGGATCCATTTGAGTAGACCTCTTGAACAACATATGAGTATTCCACTTTGATGTTAACTTCTTTGATTTATGTCCAACGATGATTAGTTTTTTCATAGCGAGCACTAAATTACCAACTTGAAAGGAACAAAGATGCACGTTCTTGTTAAAGGCTTTGGGAACACGAGCTTGGTAGCATTCTAACCTTTGTTATGCCTTTAACTTCTTCTCATCAAGTGCTTCTGACTCTTCATGTCTGAGATGGATATTATCTTCTTTGGTGAGACCTTCTTGAATTGCGATCCTCAAGTAAGGAATTTGTTACTCTAGTGGAAGGACAGCTTCCACACCATATACTAATACATATGGGGTAGCCTGGGTTGAAGTGTGGTAAATGGTCCTATATGCCCAAAGTGCTTCTCCAATACTAAGATGCTAATCCCTTTTAACTTATTCACCACTTTTTGTAACAAATTGCACAAAATCTTATTGAAAGCTTCGGTGAGTCTATTGGCTTGGGCATAGTACATAGAAGATTTATATTGTTTGAATTTAAACTTCTTGCATAACTTGTTCATCAAACTATTACAAAATGGCTTGCCATTATCTGTGATAATAGATCGAGAAATGCTATATCAATAGATAATGTTTACACATATAAAATCAATGATATTTTCTTTTTTTGCTTCTTTTAATACTATAGCTTCTACCCATTTAGAGAAGTAATCTGTTGCAGCCAAAATATAAAGATACCCAGCATAAGACTTTGATAGCAGTCTAACAATATCCAATTCCCATGCATCAAACAACCATGAAGCAACTGTCAGGTACAATGGCTTAGGAGGTTGATGTAGATAATTAGCATTAAATTGACATGCTTGACGTCTTCGAGCATAATCTAGGTCATCTTTCACCATAAAAGGCCAAAAATATCCCATCATTTTAATACGAAAATGAAGTTTTGGACCAAATTGGTGGGCTTCATAGATGCCAGAATGGGCTTCTTCCATTGTTTGCACTGCTTCTTCTTGACCTAAACATCTCAAGAAGACACCTTCAAAAAAGCGTCGAAAGAGCGTATCCTTATAGCAAAAGAAGTGTGTGACACGCCGATGAATATCACTCCGTCTTCGTGGATCATTCAACAGCTTTCTATTTTTGAGATAATCTATAAAAAATTATTTCCAATCTTCTTCATTAATTTCATAGACAAAGACAAAATGGATTTCATGCTCTTCATGGTCTTCATCTTCAAAAATAGGCGGTATGACCCATGTTTGACATATAGAAATTTGGATTTCTTGATCAAGTAGACATAAATTAGAAGCCAATTTTGTAAACACGCCAGTATACTTATTTTTTCTTCTTAATATATGCTCAATTGTCACATCACCTAAATATCCCATAAGTCATCTCGCATAATTATGATACGGGATCAACTCAGATTTTTTAATATCATACTCACTAAATAATTGATTAACAATCAATTGGGAATCCTCATATACTTTGAGATGCAGTCGCTTCATATCAACAGCTAACTCTAACCCAAGTATAAGGCCTTGGTATTCAGCCACATTATTTGAGCATCTTTTAGTTAAGGTGAAAAAGTATGGAAATACATCTCTTTTAGGGGTAATGAATACTACACCAACTCCAACACCTTCACGATGTGCCATACCATCAAAGTACATCCTCCATAGTGGGAGAATCTCAATGACAAGAGGCAACTCATCACTTAGCTTTCACTCAGCGGGGATAGGATGATCAGCCAAGAAATCAGCCAGTACTTGCCCTTTGACAACTTTCTGTTAGACGAAGACAACATTAAATTGTTGAAATTGAAGGTATCACCTTACCAAATGATCAGATAGTACAGCTTTTGTCATAACATACTTTATAGGATTAGCCTTGGAGATAAGGCATACAGTATGCATTTGAAAATAGTGCTTCAATTTTTGAATTGCAAATATCAAAGCTAGACAAAGCTTCTCAATTGGTGGATAATTCAACTCATTTAGTGTTATCATCCGACTTAAGTAATAGAGTGCATTTTTTTTGTCATTGTCATTTTCTTAAGCAAGCAATGCCCTCACTGAACGTTCTTGCGTAGTAATGTATAAAATCAATGGCTTATCCGAAATGAGTGCACAAGCACAGAAGGCTTCATCAAGTAAGATTTGATGCATTTAAAAGTATTTTGACACGTTTCATCCCACTCAAATGATACACCCTTCTTCATTAGACAATTGAACGGTTAACAGCGTCCGACAAGATTTGAGATGAACCTTCGGAGGTAGGCCAACTTTCTTTGTAAAATTTTTAATTTATGGATATTTCTTGGCTCAGGCATCTTCATAATCGGGTTGATCTTTGATTGGTCTATTTTGATACCTCAATAATGAACGATAAAGCCCAGGAATTTTTCAGATGTGATGCCAAAAGCACATTTGAAAGGATTCATCTTCAATTGATATTTTCGGAGTCGCTCGAAAATATTTCTCAAATCTTGAAGATGATCAGCTCGTTTACGTGACTTAACCACCAAATCATCCACATATCATTCCACGATCTTATGTAGCATGTCATCAAAGATCTTTTACACTGCCCTTTGATATGTGGCTCCAACATTCTTCAAACCAAAAGACATCACTGTGTAGCAATGATTCTTTTTGGAGCACAAAAAGCAATAAACTCCTCATTTTCTGGTGCCATTTTGATTTGATTATAACGAGAAGATCCATCCATAAAAGATAGAACTTCATAGCCAGTGGTTGCATCTATCATCAGTTTGGGAATAGGTAGTGAAAATCATCTTTTGAGTAGGCGTCATTTAAATTTCTAAAATCCATACAAATTTGAATTTGTCTATTTTTCTTTCTCACATGGACAATATTCGCAACCCAAGTTGGATACTTGATCTCTCGAATAAATTTGGCTTCAATTAGCTTTTTCACCTCTACTTCAATTAATGGAACCAGCTCAAGTCGAAAACGTCGTTGAGCTTGCTTTACTAGTGTTACCCCATCCTTTACAGCTAAATAGTGGACGATAATTTTTATATCTAAGCCAGTCATTTTTTTGTATATCCAAGAAAAAACGTTTCTAAATTCCTTCAAAAGGTCGATGTAAGCATTTTCGTTTTCGGGTAATAAGAGTACATTTACATAAATTCGGCGAAGATCTTCAACAGTGCTCAAATTTACTTCTTTTAGTTCATCAACTGTGGCTTTTATGCCTTCTTCAAGTTCTGCTAGAGCATGCTTGACATCTTCTTCCTCGATACACTTTTCATTATAGATGGTAATGTGATTACAAGAGGTTACACTTTCTTTATCACAAGACACATCCGGTATCACTTGTGTTATTATTTTTAAGACTCCATTGCAATTCACCACCGTTATTACCTTAAAGGAGACTTTGTCAGAATGTCTTGCCTTTGAAGTGACTATGACTCCAAGCCTCTTAAAAATAGATTTTCTTCCTCTCTTTGGGCCTAACCTAGTGAAAATAGATGGACGTGAATTTATATCTCCCATCCCACCAAAAACAAATTGCAGTTTTGACGTCACTTCATCTTCTACAGTATATATATTGTACATTGGCCCTTTTAATTTTGAGTCGGATGGGAGACGCTTGTTTATAACCCAGGCCGACACGCTCTTTTCTTGTTGGCATGCTTCGGGTAGATCCTGAGCTTTTACCCCTTTCCTTGTCGATATTAGTAGGAAGCTTTCTCAACAAATGTTAATTTTGTGAATTATATCCAACCTTTGCTAGGAGTTTATAAGCATTTGAGTTAAATCCTTCTCTTGTGTGCGAGGTCAGTAATTCACCATACTCTACTTTTGCTTTTTTCTTTGGTTGGACAAATCATTTCAAAGGAGTATTTGGTGACTTAATTGAGTCAACCTTTGTAAAGGGCAAAGTGAGCCCTTCCAATGGCTTACTGTGTGCAGGTTGCTTGGTAGAGCTTTCTACACCTACTGTAGCTTTAACATCTTTGGAGAAAGTAACCTTTTTATCTTCCTTCCCCCTTAATAAATCGATTTTAATTGGTTCATCAACTTTTTTAATATAGTACTTAGCATCAGCAATATGCGCTTCAACTTCAGTGAATAGTTTATCATCAGCATCTATTTTCTTCAGTGCGTCATTTTGACGGAATTTAAAACATTGATACAGGGTTGATGGCACCACACCATTATCATGGAGCCATGGTCTTCCTAGAAGAATATTGTAGGAGGTCTTGGCATCAATAACATGGAAGAGAGTAGTTGAAAGCATGTCTTCAATTAGTATGTCGAATCGGAGAGTATCACTAACTCGTTGCCCCTTTTGATTGAAGCTTTGTATCATAACGCGACTTTGGGACAATTCATCCATAGATATGCCTAACTCTCTTAATATTCGCACATGTAAGATGTTCACTATAGATTCTCTGTCCAACAGTATCCTATTCACTCTCTGTTCTTGCACGTAGCTAGCTACAAATAACGGTTTGTTGTGAGGTGTTGGGCCAAGCAACAAATCATCGTCAATAAATGTGATCTCAGCCATATAGCTATTAAGGTCTGCTGAAGATTCAATTCTCTCAAGGTATCCTTCTTTATATAGTCAACATTGTCTTCTTCATTTTCTTCATCATGTAAGGCATAGCATGAAATAATGTTGAACTTTTCAATAAGTTCCCTTGGTATGAAATCTTTCAGCATGAGAGGTGTCAGAGATTTCTTCCAAAAAGAATCGTTTACTGTTAATGCAGGTTTGGTCTTCTTACTTTTGACTTCCTCACATTTTTCTTTGTGAATCTGCTTCTTACCAGTGAAGATCCACCTCTTTAAGCTTTGGTGCGTTTCTTTCTTCTTGTCACAAGTGTCCAACCTTTATCTTCGCCATGGACAGAAGGTTCTTCAACTTCTTATTAATATCCTTCGGTAGGAAGGACTTATTTGTCAATTTCAACATTGACAGGATCAAAACTTCTAAACCTAACCTCCAAAATAATGGGTTCAACAGGAGGGATGACAACAGTTGTCAAATTTGCATATGCTTTGTCTTCTTCAAGGACTACATGTCCTTCATGGACCAACTGTATGATCTTGTCCTTAAATACAAAACATTTCTCAATTGGATGACCAATCAGCCGATGTTACTTTCAGTAGTTGGGATCATTTATTCGTCCAACTTTATTTGGATGTTTTGCTTCCGGAAACTCTATAGCTTTAGCAATTAATAATTCATCGAACATCAAAGAAAAATTAGAATCGAGGAAAGGATATTCCTTAGACTGCCTTTCTTCTAAAATTACCTTTTTCCTTTCCTGCGGAGGATCCTCCTTCTTGGTCACTTTTTGAGTTATCTTTGAAGAAATTTTTATTGGAGCCGCGACCGTAGCCATGGATTCTTTTGCTTCAGTTTTAGAAAAAGATTTACTCTCTTTTCTAAAATCTTGTTTTTCTTTACTTTTGTTAGGGTTTTGAACAGGTGCTTTGTCCCCATGTGCGACAATGCTCAATACAAGTGAGGTTCAAATTCTTCCATCTATTGATGTAGTCCACCACTGGTTCATCTTTCCATTGACGAGAATTGGTGAGCTCTACCATGCTGACGATTCTACAAATGCTATAGTATTTGTTGAGAAACTTTTATTCAAGTTACTCCCAACTATTGACGGAACCAGGTGTCAAATCGGTGTACCAGTCAAATGCATTTCCTTTGAGGGATTGTATAAACTGTTTCACTAGTAGATCCTCATAAGTTCCAACATTGTTGCACGTCTCGATGAAGTGAGCCACGTGCTGCTTGGAATTTCCTTTGCCATCAAATTGTTGAAACTTTGGTGGTTGATATCCAGTTAGCATTCTCATATCGTCAATTCTTTGTGAATAAAGCTTTGCATATGTGAAGATGAATTTGCTACCTCCTTCATATTGTCCTTAATTGTACCTATGATGAAGTCTTTGAGCTGATCAACAGGAATCATACATTCGGAGGATATCTGAATATCCTGTAATTTCTTGAAAGTTTTTACTTCCTCTTGCACTTCAAATCTCTTAGGAGAAGCTTGACTTATTTCGTCAGTCTTCTCAAAGCGATTGATGAGATGTGCGATGGTGAGATCTTGCTCTTGGAAGCGTTTGGTGAGTCCTTCCAACAATTTTGTGAAGTGCTCAAGTTGCTCTTTCAAATTTTGTGTGCCGTCATCATAACGGCGCCACAGAAGAAGTAGTTGAATCTTCATTGAATGAAGTTTTGGATTTGAGATCCCCATGAGAGGATTGAGGCACAGAGCCAGTACTTAAGTTTTGATCATTTTGCTTGGAGATGTTGGTCTTCTCTAGTGAAGGTGACATATTATGCATTGTAGAAGCAGTATCTTGCTTCAACTTTACGGTCACAGGTGATAAGACAACATCGAAGTTTTGAGCCTCGCTGAAAGAGCTCGAGCCTTACTTTTTGTCAGCATGCCTTAGTTTAAAGAATGTGGAGCCTTGCCAATAGTTGTAGCAACCTCCATAATATCATAAACATTTGAACGAGCAGATGTAGTTTTACTGTTCTTTAGGGTGATTGAGTTGATTTGTGCTTGTACTTGAATTTGGGATTGAAAAGAAAAGATGGGAGGCGGAGATTGTCTCATTGGGCGTGCCAAAAATTTGTAGATAACAAATTTCAAGTCTGCAAATAAGATAAGAAAAATATCGAAAAAGACAAAATATTTAGTAAATATGAAAAGTGATTATAAATCTACGAAGAAGTACTAAATTGCAAGATAAGTCCTCCGATTCTTCTCTTTTTAAAAAACGTTGAATCGAGAGTTGAAGAGCTTGATTTCAGATTGAATGGAATTTGATTATGAACACTTGATTGCCAAGCCTTCAAGACTTGTTTGATGCGGAGCAAGATGAATGCCTTGAAATTTGATGATGATTCTGAATCTTGAATTTGATGAAGCGCGAATGCTTGAGCTTGTTGAAACTTGAGATACCTCTTGTTTGTTGAAGTTTGAGGATCCGTGGGTACCTTGAACCCTTGAGGGAAGGCTCTATTTATAGGCCAATATTTCCTTAACTTTAGCATAAATAGCTGATGTGGGATTTTGAAGAAATCTCTTAACAAATCCTAATGGACTTGGGTTTAAAATTACTTGGGCTCAATTTATGTTTTAACCCAATTTCATTTAGTCCACATAGATTATGAGATTATCAAAAAGTCCAACTTTAGGGCCTAGTCCAATCCTATTAAATCCATAATATACATGCTATGGATTTTCTCTCAAAGATTTGGCCTAAAATAAATGGCTCTTAGGAGGATTTATGTAATTGGCAAAACTTTGATGAAAAAAAATCATTTAATGTAAAAAATTAGAAAACAAATTTGGCACTTAAAAGGAAGGCTAAATGACTATTCAAACTAGATTAAGTAACAATTTTCATACCTAATGTTTCTCTTCTTTTCTAGTTTTATTTTAAATGTATTAAGAGTTTAAGATTTATACCAAATATTTACAAAAAGTCTCAATCGTACACCATACACAAGTACTTAGATATAATAAATAAAAATAAAAAATGACCATCTTATATCCAAATATCCAAAATTATATATGAAATAAAACTAATTAATTGACCATTTTGTTTTTCAAATCCTATTATTACTCCATCTCTCTGTACATAACTTTCATTTTTTAGACATGCTTATTAAAATAAGAAACTCCTTTCAATTTTAGTTAATTGCACCCAATTTTTCAGCATAAGGTGTAAAAGTATGATTTTTTTTTTCCTTAAAAAATGTTTGGTGTAAAAATGAAATTTATGATACATACGGGGTAATATTAGAATAAATGATGCAGGTTAGGGACAAAGAAAAAAAAAAGATTTACACCTTGTATTTGCAAATTATAGTTCAATATTTAGGTAAGTTATAGTTTTAGTCCTTAAAGTTTGTCTATTGTCACAGTGTTACACCAAATGTACTAGCAAACTGCCCAAGACGAGGGTTCCAAGTGTCTTTTGGACCCAGACCAAATTGGAGCTGTCTCTAAGCAGAAGTAGAAGGATGGTGAGTTCAATACAATTCTGCTAAAATTCTCCAATATTTACCATGGAGTTGGGTAGCAAAAGTCATCTAGTGTATTGGAAAGGCTAATCCAATCTTTCAGCTAAACTTATTGATGTGTAAATGTAAGTTATGGATGAAAACTTACATTACATGAATGTGTAAATGTAAGGCTAATCCAATCTTTTACATCCATGAGTCAGCAAGGTGAAGCAAGTTTTCACTAGATTGATGTTGCAAATTTTGGAACTGCAATTAGAGACCATTCTGATTACTAATTTACACATTGATTTTATTGAGCAAGTATGAGGATAAAAGGCTTTACATTATTGAAGGCACGTCAGGGAAAGAAGAATATCGAAAAATTTTCACATGAATAGCTAAAAATACTGACAAAAAGTCATAGGTTTTTGAGTCATTTCCAGACTTAGAATAATATTGTGCAGAGACGGAACTAGAAGGCATCTAGTGGTGCCTCCCCGTCCAAAATTGTTAAAAACTTCTTAGTTATTTTTTGTCTCTAAATTTTTTTTAAAAAAAATTATAATATTTCTTTTAACGTATCATTTCATATCATTTCTCTTCTAACTCTAAATTCTTAATTCTGTCTTTAATACTGTAAATTGTGGATTTATATCCATTATCAAGTTTAAAGGCCATGTGGCCCTTAATGTATTTTTGTGATGTTTCCTAATAAAAAGATAGAAATTAATACTTAACCCGTATATCTAAGTGACTTTTTATTTATTTGTTTGTTTTATCTCGAATCAAATGTTTCATGACTTTTATTTTTACACCAAGCATTCCAAAAACATCCCAATTTTAAACTATAAAATGAAAATTTGATGGAGTTGCTCGAATTGGGATGATGACATTTCTAAAAGAAAAACACAAATGAGTTGAGGGGAGGGAGATGGATAAAGTAGAATGTATTTTCTTTTTACAATTCAATTTATATGTTTATAAAATTTAGATGAAGAGCAAATATTAGGGACCAAAAAGTTGCGACTTTTCCATGTTATTAACATGGAGAAAATGTGCAAAACGGACCATCAGGACTGACATGCCCTTGCTCTTGGTGGGCTACATCATTAGGCCCAATTGTTAAAAAAAATAAAATAATTTTTGCAAAAGGGACACATATAAAGACATCAAAACCTAGAGAGAGAGAGAGAGAGAGGTTACTATTATAATTTAAAAAAGTTTTAAGAAGTAAGTATAATTACGGTAAGCGAATCATAAAAAAGAGTATATTGACTATTGCTGCCATTTATTTTGACATATTTATTACTTCAGAAATGTTCAAAAATATTCGATATTTGAATAATGGACATAATGAAATTAGGAAGAGAATCAGAAAATATTTTAGTTTTCCATGGAAGTTAATATTTTCGTAATATTTTTCAAGCAGTCATAGAAAACCTATTTTCAGATCTATTGCAAAGAATTATTGTATTTTACGTGTCATAATTTTTGGTAGCAAACTTTTTAATTTGTTCAAAATGGATCAATTAGTAGGGTAGTTTTTAGCATAAAGGAAATATGTAAAACAGCAACTGAGAAGGAAAAATAGAATCAACCAACAAATTTTACTCTTTGATATGTGACAAATTGGTGTTTTTAATATGAAGAGTACTAAAACAAAAGGCTTAGATGGTAATGGAAAAAGAAGAGAAGAAAGTCGATAAGTGACTCTCTATTATTTTACAATAAGAAGAATTTAAAGAAAAGACAAAATTAAAGTCGGCAACATATGTAAAATTTACGTCCCTATATTTGAAAAAAAAAGCAACAAAGCAAATATATTTCCTTGATTTTATTTTATTATTTTATACTTTCAACTTAACTCTCACAACATCATGCAAAATACGCATTTTAGTGTACGTCCATGTAATGTATATGTCAAGAAGGAAACTGTTTTGCTACCTTTTGAATTGAGGAAAGCAAAAAAAGAAGAGAGAAAAAAAAAATAGAATAGAAAAGAGGAAAGAAAGAAGGGGGGGAGGGGGAAGAAAAAGAGGTGGTAAGAACAGGAAAGAGAAGAGAAAAAAAAAATTAAATGTTATCATTGTTATAAAATTAGGGTAGTGTTAGAATAAAATCTACACACTACACATTAAGAAAATTCTAACTATTCTTTGCACAAGAATTTCTCTCTTTCTTTCTCTCACAATTTTCTCTAATATTTCTTTCACTAATCTTTCTTTCACAAAATAATGGTGTATTACAAGTTTAGAGAATAGCTCTATTTATAGAGCTCTAATTAGTGGATTACATCATGGCATACATCATCTTCTACTAATCTTAATTCGTGGTGTCTCCACTAAATGGTGGACATCCATAAAAATCTTTTCTAATAATTTATATAAATCCATAATTAGTGGAGCCTCCACTAATTAATGGAGATTCCAATAATTCATAACACTTCCCCTTGGATGTCCATCCATTACATAAAGAATATACCTCGTTAAAACCTTACTAGATAAAAATCCAGTGGGAAAAAAAATCTAGTAAAGGAAAAAGAGTACACTATTCTATATGTCTATTTATTACTCCCCCTGATGAGATGATTCCTTTAAATCTTTAAACCGACGCATACCGATTTTATATCTCAACTTTTCAAATGTTGCAGTCGATAAAGTATTCGTGAAAATATCTGCGAGGTTGTCACATGACCGAATTTGTAGCACATCAATTCACATTTCTTCTGGAGTTCATGAGTAAAGAAGAATTTTGGTGAAATATGTTTTGTCCGATCTCCTTTAATATATCCTCCTCGTAATTGAGCTATGCAAGTTGCATTGTCTTCATAAAGAGGAGTTGGAATATCTTTGATTGATGATAATCCACAACTTTCTCGGATATAATGAATCATGGATCTTAGCCATACACATTCTCGACTTGCTTCATGAATGGCTATAATTTCAGCATGATTTGAAAAAGTAGCTGCTATAGATTGTTTCGTAGAACGCCATGATATAGCAGTATTTCCACATGTAAATAGATAGCCCGTTTGAGAACGTGCTTTATGTGGATCAGATAAATAACTAACATCTGCATAACCAATCAATGTTGGGCTGATTTTATTTGAATAAAATAATCCGAGATCAATTGTACCTTGGAGATATCGAAGGACTTTGTTTAATTCCATTCCAATGTCGTCGTGTTGGTGAAGAGCTAAATCTTGCTAATAAATTGACAGCAAAAGCAATATCAGGTCGTGTATTATTAGCAAGATACATCAATGCACCAATTGCACTGAGATATGGTACTTCAGGACCAAGGAGTTCTTCATCATTTTCTTGAGGTCGGAAAGGATCTTTATCCACACTTAATGATCGGACGATCATTGGAATACTCAATGGATGTGCTTTGTCAATGTAAAATCTTTTTAGCACTTTTGCTGTATATGTTGATTGATGAATAAATGTTCCACTCTCCAGATGTTCAATTTGTAAACCAAGGCAAAATTTGGTTTTACCAAAATCCTTGATTTCGAATTCTCTTTTTAAATAATCAATTGTTTCTTGGAGCTCTTCAGGAGTTCCAATAAGATTAATATCATCAACATATATATAGCTAATATCACAAATTTAGAACCAGATTTCTTAATAAAAACACACGGACATACCTGGTCATTTTTAAATCTCGCTTTCAATAAATATTCACTAAGACGTGTGAACCACATGCGCCCAGATTGCTTCAGGCCATATAATGATTTCTGCAACTTGATGGAGTAATTTTCACGAGGATAATGTTTATATGCTTCGGCATATGAAATCCTTCGGGGATTTTCATGTAAACATCATTTTCTAAATTTCCATACAAGTAAGCGAGTGACAACATCTAATAGGCGCATATCTATCTTTTCATGTATCGCCAAACCGATAAGATATCGGAGTGTAATCGCATCAACAACATGAGAATAAGTTTCATCATAATCAATACCTGGTCTTTGTGAAAAACCTTGGGCTACTAATCGCGCTTTATATCGAACGATTTCACTCTTTTCATTGCGCTTTTGCACAAATATCCATTTGTAGCCAACAGGTTTTATACCTTCCGGTGTTCGGACTGCAGTCCGAAGACTTCACGTTTTGTCGTTGCATTTAACTCCGATTGAATCGCATCTTTCCATTGCAGCCAATCTTTTCTATGCTCGACATTCATCAATCGATATTGGTTCAGGATCATCATTATCCTATGTAACATCAAGAGATATATTGTATGCAAATATATTATCAATAACAGTTTCTATCCGATTCCAACTTCTACCGGAAGTGGTATAATTGATAGAAATTTCAGTGTTACTTTCATCAACTTCTGGTTCTTTGTCATCAGTTCTCTCTTGGTCTTTATCATTCTTTTCTTCAATATGATCTTCTGGATCATTTAATCCTCTTTTCTTTCGAGGATTTTTATCTTTAGAACTAAGAGGTCGGTCACACTTCTGGCGTGTTTTTGACTCAGCAGCTATAGGTATAATATTTTGTTCTGCTGGAACTTCAATTCGAATAGGAGCATTTATAGTTGGAATATGCGATTTTGTAACTCTTCTGGAGTCAACAAAAGCGTCTGGCATTTGATTTGCAATGCTTTACAAATGAATTATCTTTTGAACTTCAAGTTCACACGCGCTTGTATGCGAATCAAGATAATTTAATGATGTTGTCCAATCACGATCTTTCTTCTACTGTTTCTCTTGATGCTATTCCTTTGAATGAGGATATGCTTGTGCATGATCCTTTCTACTCTCTAATGGATTTTGAACAAAGCCAGAATATGATTCCAGGTTATTATACATTTAAACACGGATTTTGAATGGTATTACCTTTACTGATATTATTTTCTTTTTCTAGGAGAAATAATGAGTGGTCTTGGCAACGAAGTCGGAGTAAGTACTCATGAAATGCATAATATCGAAGTTCAAGATATTATTGCAGACAAAATTCCTGGGGAGAAGAAGATGATTAAGAGGCAAAGAGAGAAGAAGGGCAATAACTCCCAGACACTATCAAGAGAAACAATTTCGCAATACTTTTACCTACCAATCAAGAGTGCAGCCAAAGAACTGAATATTGGCATAACCCGTCTCAAGAAAAGATGTAGGGAGTTAGGAATTCGTCGATGGCTTCACAGGAAATTAGTGAGCTTGGAGACCATAATCAAGAATGTTCAGGTTCTCTTTCATACATACTTATAATTTACAAGTATGAAACTATGAAATATTTATAAGTAAATAACCGATGATATCACTTCGATTTACAGGAGATGAAAAATAAAGAAGAAGGAGGACATATGGCTGAGAATAAGTTGAAAGAAGCCATTGCGATACTGGAATGTGAAAAACAGTTGGTGGAAGAAAGTCCTAATACGCGGTTAGAGGACCAAACACAGAAATTGAGACAAGCATGCTTCAAGGCCAAATATAATAAGAAATTTAATTATAATAAACTTAAGGAGATCATAAAATCCCAAGACTCATTTCGCAGTAATTTTACGGCTAATTTTGCTGCTAGTCTCGATGCTGGCTCAAAGGGGAAAGAAAAGGAGGAGGATGTCGAAAAATAGGAGCTGAAGTCCAAAATTACTAATTATTTGTCTTCCTCTAATGTAAATATTGAAAAAGAACAATTACAAACCTTCATCTTACATTTGTCAGCTCAATTACAAAAGAGCAACTATAAGCATGTATCCCCAAGTTCATATGAACACTAGTGATATGAATAAAAGATGTGATGCTTATTATTAATGGAAATATCTTTTTCCCTTATTATCTTTTCTGTTCCACTTCAGGTGACCAGTATTTCTCTGTGATAAGGGAAATATCGAGTGTGTCCATGACCATAACCACGGCCACTGCCACAACTACGACTATAACGATGGCTTGCTGGAGCCAACAAGCATTCACTTCGGAGTGTCTGTTGAGCCGCTTCATCCGGCTTCATGATTTCTCAATAATAACTCATGTTAAAGCTGTCAATTTTGGATACCCTTTTTCTCGATATTGTTACTGTAGAACATGAAAAGTGGAGAATGTCTTCTCCAATATAACTTCATCAGTAACTTTTTTTCCGTAAAAATTTTAACTAAGATGTAGTTTTATACATCACGGAGTTCACGGTTTTACAATCTTGCAACTTCAGGTGCAACCATTCATACCGTACAGTGGGTAATACGACCATCTTCAGGTGGTCAAATCTTTCTTTTTATCCACATGACATATGGATCTCCTTTTTTTTAGCATTTAGATGCATTTCTGTATGACATATAAATTTTTTTTTCAGAAATATCAAGGGCTACAAATTCGAATTTAGCGAAATCAATACATGCGTACCTGTCTTCTGGCTTTAATAACAGCAGAGACTCGTGCTGATAACGTGTTATAAAATTAGGGTAGTGTTAGAATAAAATCTATACACTACACACTAAGAAAATTCTAACTATTCTTTGCACAAGAATTTCTCTCTTTCTTTCTCTCACAATTTTCTCTAATATTTCTTTCACTAATCTTTCTTTCACAAAATAATGGTGTATTACAAACTTAGAGAATAGCTCTATTTATAGAGCTCTAATTAGTGGATTACATCATGGCATACATCATCTTCCACTAATCTTAATTAGTGGTGTCTCCACTAAATGGTGGACATCCATAAAAATCTTCTCTAATAATTTACATAAATTCATAATTAGTGGAGCCTCCACTAATTAATGGAGATTCCAATAATTCATAACAATTATAATTAAATAAACAATAGAAAGAAAAAAAATTGAAAGATAAAATATTAATTTGTGTTCATTCGTGTTGTTTATGTGACCGCTAGCATTTTTTAGTTAGACGGGTTTACTCATTTAAAAAAAAAAAGTTGATTTCTGTTATAAAATTAGGGTAGTGTTAGAATAAAATCTACACACTACACACTAAGAAAATTCTAACTATTCTTTGCACAAGAATTTCTCTTCAAACTTCTCTCTTTCTTTCTCTCACAATTCTTTCTCCAATATTTCTTTCACTAATCTTTCTTTCACAAAATGATGGTGTATTACAAGCTTAGAGAATAGCTCTATTTATAGAGCTCTAATTAGTGAAATACATCATGGCATACATCATCTTCAACTAATCTCAATTAATGGTGTCTCCACTAAATGGTGGACATCCATAAAAATCTTCTAATAATTCACATAAATCCATAATTAGTGGAGCCTCCACTAATTAATGGAGATTCCAATAATTCATAACACTCCCCCTTGGATGTCCATCCATTACATAAAGAATATGCCTCGTTAAAACCTTACTAGATAAAAACCCAGTGGGAAAAAAAATCTAATGAAGGAAAAAGAGTACACTATTCTATATGTATGTTTATTACTCCCCCTGATGAGATGATTCCTTTAAATCTTTAAACCGACGCATACCGATTTTATATCTCAACTTCTCAAATGTTGCGATCGAGTAAAGTCTTCGTGAAAATATCTCGCGAGGTTATCACATGACCGAATTTGTAGCACATCAATTTCACCTTTCTTCTGGAGTTCATGAGTAAAGAAGAATTTTGGTGAAATATGTTTTGTCCGATCTCCTTTAATATATCTTCCTCGTAATTGAGCTATGCAAGCTGCATTGTCTTCATAAAGAGGAGTTGGAATACCTTTGATTGATGATAATCCACAACTTTCTCGGATATAATGAATCATGGATCTTAGCCATACACATTCTCGACTTGCTTCATGAATGGCTATAATTTCAGCATGATTTAAAGAAGTGGCTTGGAGATATCGAAGGACTTATTTAATTCCATTCCAATGTCGTCGTGTTGGTGAAGAACTAAATCTTGCTAATAAATTGACAAGCAAAAGCAATATCGAGTCGTGTATTATTAGCAAGATACATCAATGCACCAATTGCACTGAGATATGGTACTTCAGGACCAAGGAGTTCTTCATCATTTTCTTGAGGTCGGAAAGGATCTTTATCCACATTTAATGATCGCACGATCATTGGAATACTCAATGGATGTGCTTTGTCCATGTAAAATCTTTTTAGCACTTTTGCTGTATATGTTGATTGATGAATAAATGTTCCACTCTCCAAATGTTCAATTTGTAAACCAAGGCAAAATTTGGTTTTACCAAAATCCTTGATTTCGAATTCTCTTTTTAAATAATCAATTGTTTCTTGGAGCTCTTCAGGAGTTCCAATAAGATTAATATCATCAACATATATAGCTAATATCACAAATTTAGAACCAGATTTCTTAATAAAAACGCATGGACATACCTGGTCATTTTTAAATCTCGCTTTCAATAAATATTCACTAAGACGTGTGAACCACATGCGCCGCATTGCTTCAGGCCATATAATGATTTACGCAACTTGATGGAGTAATTTTCACGAGGATAATGTTTATATGCTTCGGGCATATGAAATCCTTCGGGATTTTCATGTAAACATCATTTTCTAAATTTCCATACAAATAAGCAAGTGACAACATCTAATAGGCGCATATCTATCTTTTCATGTACTTGCCAAACCGATAAGATATCGGAGTGTAATAGCATCAACAACAGGAGAATAAGTTTCATCATAATCAATACCTGGTCTTTGTGAAAAACCTTGGGCTACTAATCGCGCTTTATATCGAACGATTTCACTCTTTTCATTGCGCTTTCGCACAAATATCCATTTGTAGCCAACGGGTTTTATACCTTCCGGTGTTCGGACTGCGAGTCCGAAGACTTCACGTTTTGCCGATGCATTTAACTCCGATTGAATCGCATCTTTCCATTGCAGCCAATCTTTTCTATGCCGACATTCATCAATCGATATTGGTTCGGGATCATCATTATCCTGTGTAACATCAAGAGATATATTGTATGCAAATATATTATCAATAACAGTTTCTATCCGATTCCAACTTCTACCGGAAGTGGTATAATTGATAGAAATTTCGAGTGTTACTTTCATCAACTTCGGTTCTTTGTCATCAGTCCTCTCTTGGTCTTTATCATTCTTTTCTTCAATATGATCTTCCGGATCATTTAATCCTCTTTTCTTTCGAGGATTTTTATCTTTAGAACCAAGAGGTCGGCCACGCTTCAGCGTGTTTTTGACTCAATGACTATAGGTATAATATTTTGTTCTGCTGGAACTTCAATTCGAATAGGAGCATTTATAGTTGGAATATGCGATTTTGTAACTCTTCCGGATTCAACAAAAGCGTCCGGCATTTGATTTGCAATGCTTTGCAAATGAATTATCTTTTGAACTTCAAGTTCACATGCGCTTGTGCGCGGATCAAGATAATTTAATGATGTTGTCCAATCAAGATCCTTTTTATACTGTTTGGATTCTCCCCCTAATTTAGGAAATAATGATTCATCAAAATGACAATCGACAAATCTTGCTCGTGAATACATCTCCTGTCGGGGGTTCAACATACCCGATAATAGAGGGAGAATCATATCCAACGTATATCCCCTTTCTTCTTTGAGGACCCATCTTTGTACGTTGGTTTGGTGCAATTGGAATATATACAGACACACCCAAAAATTCTTAAATGAGCAATATTTGGTTCGGACCCAAAAGCCAATTGCAAAGGAGAGAATTTATGATAACTAGTCTGGTCTTATACGTACAAGTGTTGCGAGCATGTAGAATAGCATGTCCCCGAGCGAGATGTTGGGAGATTTGTTTTCATTAATAATGGTCTAGCAATTAATTGTAATCGTTTAATCAAAGATTCAACAAGACCATTACGTGTGTGAACATGAGCTACAGGATGTTCAACATTAATCCCATTTGACATGCAATATGCATCAAAAGCATGTGATGAAAATTCACCAGCATTATCCAAGCGGATATTTTTAATGTGATGGTCCGGAAATTGTGCTCGTAATTTAATTATTTGAGCAAGTAATCTCACAAACGCCAGGTTGCGAGTAGATAATAAACATACATGTGACCATCGGGATGATGCATCAATTAAGACCATAAAATATTTGAACGGTCCACATGGTGGATCAATAGGTCCACAAATATCTCCGTGAATCCGTTCGAGAAATGTAGGACTTTCAGCTCCTACTTTTACTGGTGATGGTTTAACAATTAATTTACCTAGGGAACATGCAGTACATGCGAATTTTTCTGATGTTAATATCCTTTTATTTTTTAAAGGATGACCATGTGTATTCTCAATGATTCTTCTCATCATGGTAGATCCCGGATGACCCAACCGGTCATGCCAAATGCTAAAAGTAATAGGATCAGTAAACTTCTGGTTTACTAGGTGATGAATTTCAATTGTACGAATTTTTACAAAATATAGACCAGTAGAAAAAGACGGCAGTTTTTCTAATATCGATTTCTTACCCAAATGCATTTGAGTAATAAAAAGATGCTCAATCCCATTTTCCTCATTTGTTTCAACATGATACCCATTTCTGCGGATATCTTTAAAACTCAATAAATTTCTTCTGGATTTTGAGGAAAATAGTGCCTTATCAATAATAATTGTTGTTCCTTTAGGCAACAATATACTAGCTCTTCCGGAGCCTTCAATTACATTTGCACTACCGTTTATTGTATAAATATTTATTTCTCCCATTTTGAGATCAGAAAAATATTTCTCATTTTTTAGTATGGTGTGTGTAGTTCCACTATCAATAATGCATACATCATCATTAATAACAGCCATCTGAACACAAATATATATATGTAAACGTAAATATTATTAGAATAGAATGAAAATGAAAATACAAAAATATCGGGGTGAGGCTTTAGTTCTTTTGGACACTGCCATCACCAATTAAATGGTCTATCCTACCGATGCGGGTGTTCAAAAAAATCCGATACATCCATATGGGTAATATTGATATTAAGATCTTCGGGATCACTATCGTCATCCTCAACATTATTTATTGGATGTTGAGAAAAATTTGCTTCCACATTTTTATTTTTCAATGAAGCTTGATACAATTCAACTAAATGCTTAGCCGTACTGACAGTTTCGTGACCAATGACCTTTCATGCCACATCTATAACATATATCCTCATACTTTTCTTCAATTTCTTTTTCTTTTCCCTTTTGATCTTTTCTGTTCCACTTGGTGGCCGGTATTTCTCACGAGTTTGATTATAATTGTGATAAGGGAAATATCGAGCGTGACTACGACCATAACCACGACCACGGCCACGGCCACGGCCACGACCACGACTATAACGATGAGCCTGCTGGAGCCAACGACATTCACTTCAGGAGTCTTTGTAGAGCCGATTGGTCCGGCTTCATGATTTCTCAATAATAACTCATTATTTTTCTCTGCAATGAGGAGGGCGATAATTAAATACGTAAATTTTGTATACCCCTTTTCTCGATATTGTTGCTTTGCAGGACAATATTCGAGGCATGAAAGGTGGAGAATGTCTTCTCCAACATATCTTCATCGATCACTTTTTCTCCGCATAATTTTAATTGAGATGTAATTTTATACATTGCGGAGCTATATTCATTCACGGTTTTAAAATCTTGCAACCTCGGGTGCAACCATTCATACCGTGCGAGTAGGTAGTACGACCATCTTCGGGTGGTCAAATCTTTCTTTTAAATTTACCCACAGACCATATGGATCTTTTTCGGTAAGATATTCCATTTTCAAATTTTCATCGAGATGACGACGAATAAAAATCAAAGCTTTAGCCTTGTGTTGTGCGAGATGCACTATTATGTGCTTGAATAGTTTCACTAAGGCCTTCGACATTTAGATGCATTTACGCATCGAGAACCCATGACATATAATTTTTTCCGAAATATCAAGGGCTACAAATTCGAGTTTAGCGAGATTAGCCATAGAGATCAATAAATGCGTACTGTCTTCCGGCTTTAATAACGGCGAGAGACTCGTGCTTGTCTTCGGCTTTAATAACGGTAGAGACTCGTGTCGATAACGTGTTATAAAATTAGGGTAGTGTTAGAATAAAATCTACACACTACACACTAAGAAAATTCTAACTATTCTTTGCACAAGAATTTCTCTTCAAACTTCTCTCTTTCTTTCTCTCACAATTCTTTCTCCAATATTTCTTTCACTAATCTTTCTTTCACAAAATGATGGTGTATTACAAGCTTAGAGAATAGCTCTATTTATAGAGCTCTAATTAGTGAAATACATCATGGCATACATCATCTTCAACTAATCTCAATTAATGGTGTCTCCACTAAATGGTGGACATCCATAAAAATCTTCTAATAATTCACATAAATCCATAATTAGTGGAGCCTCCACTAATTAATGGAGATTCCAATAATTCATAACAATTTCCTAATTTTTCTTTTTACCAATACTTAAGTTAGAAAAGAGATTGGCCCTTTCTAATTGATACTAATCTGTCCGTTCCTCTTCAGTCGTCTTCCAATATTCTTCTAATAAAAACAATTAATCAAATGCCTACTTAAACTTGTCTTCACTCCTTTCTGTTCCTTTCGTTTCCTTTAATCCAAGCAACCCTACGCTCCCCCCCCCCCCCCCAAAAAAAAGAAAAACTTTTGTTAACACCTCTAGTAGTTTTGTAAATAAAAGTTAAGATAAAATATGATAGTCTTAAATTTTTTGAAATTTTATTTTTTATTTTTGAATTTTAAAATATGTGATTTTAACCCTTAAAAATTTGAAACACTTAAAAAATAGTCATTCCAATAATAAAAGTTCGAGTACAAAACAAAACTACTAGATTTTAGCCCACATTCCCTTATTTTTTACTTCTAAAATATTATTTTTCAACTTTAATATTGCTATATTCTTTTTAAATTTCTTTACATTATTAACAGTAATTTCAAGATCTGACTCCATAATTCAACTTAATAATCTTGATATTACTTTTTCGCACATCTTCGAATTTAACCATACAATAAAAATTATAAATTTTACCATTTAATAAACAAAACTCATACATAAATATGAGAAAAAAAAAAGAAACCAAATTCAATTCTCGATTGATAGCAAAGAAACTCAAATTCAATTCTTAATGGATGGTAATTTTTTTGGCATCTCTACAAAAAGAAAGAATAGATCTCAAAGAAGAAGTGAAAAAAAAAAAAATTGAAAGGAGAAGTGAGAAACATACAAGTTGCAACAATATTTTTCTATAATATATAGAAGTTACTTTGTAAGAATTAGAAGAAAACTTGGTGTCATATTATGAGGGTTATGAGTGGATGAAAATATGAAAATACCCATAAAACGGTCATGTGAGAATCATATAATGAACTTCTATGAACACTTAAGAGTTTCAATTGATAGAAGAATTATTTTTTAGGCATTTCAGATATTTGAAGAATAAAATAATACATTTTAAAGTTTGAACGTAAAAATTAAAATTTATGAAAGTTTTAAGTGTAGGTAGCATATTTTGTTTAAAAAATTATTTATCACAAATTTACCACAATTTTGATAGCATTAGCGTTGAGGCTATTGGAAAAATGTTGCCATAGTTTTAAAGCTTTCGGAAAACTTCTGTCACAAATTTATCATAATTCTGGAACTGTTATAAATCAATTGTGGTAATTGTTAAAGGAAATTTTCCACTATTTTCCCCACTGATTATCTATATATTTTTGTTTCTGGTGTAAACAAAACCTTTCCCAATGCAGACTTTCAACGGATCATTTTCTGTGGTAAAATTTTTTGCATTGCTTTAACATCTGAAACAACTTACAGTGTTCTTCTCCACTTTTTCTCCCAAATTCTATATTTTTTATTTAGACTTTACCAAGAAAATTATTTTTACACATACATGGAAAAGCAAAGTCAGATGTGTGTCAAAACACATCATTTTGACACTTTATATTCTATTCTAATTCCTTTTTTCTAGGATATCTTCTATCCACATTAAAAATTAAGAAGCAAAACCGTGTCTCTTTTGACAAACTTACTTTATGAATCAGAACTTAAATGGTATAAGTTTTCTTTTTAATGCATTTACCAAAAAAATGTCACTAAAAGTATGTCAATAAAAGTCTTTTTTCTATGGCAGTGCTTTAAATTCAGATAAGAATTTTCATCTCATACCCAAACCTTTGCGAACCCAATTGGCCCATTTGTAAGCAAAACACGTTGCCTAATGTTGTTGTCGACGGTTTTTTGATAGGGAGAGTCAGTCGTGAAATACAAAAAGAGAGAGAGCTGCAAATTTTTTTTAGTTTGAGTAGTTTTCGTCAATTGGACGATCGATGGTGATTTGTCCTCTAAACGGTGGAGATCAGATTTTAGCTGTCGAATCTAGATGGATGGTGTTAGCACCTGTCTGATTGGCTCGGTTATGACCTTGGTGTGGGCGTCGGCACGTTTAGCTTCACCTTGGTCTTGTGGGAAACGGTACGTGCCAAGAGGGGGACGATGGCTCGGTATGGCTCGGGCATGGCTCATGGTTCGGCCCCGCATGCACCTTAGCTCGTGGGCAGCTAGGGAAGACGGTTGGGTTAGTCGGTTCGATCACCAGACTGGACGACGATTTTTAGCAGTTGCTGCCTGGACCCATGTTGTGGCGCCACTTATGGTAGTGGGGATGTGGGTTAGTGGGAAGTTCCTATGTTGGTTGGGTTGTAACCAACTCAGTCCCTTGTCTATAAATACTTGTATTCTTTGGCTTGGGTAGACTAGTTGAGTGAGGGTGAGAACTAAGTCTACCATCCGTGTTGTATTGTTTCCTTGGCTTTCTATGGTGAATACAAGGTTGGGCTTTGCCTGTAAACTTCGGGTGCCTGCTTTACTTGTTTGCTGGTTTCGTTTTAATCTCGTTCTCTTGTAAGATCACTTAACCTAAGCGGGAAAGGCTGACTAGCCTCGTTGGCTAGTGCCGGTGCAGAGTTGGGTGGATTTGGAGACTTACTCTGTGACAATTTTGGTATCAGAGCCCGGTTTGGTTCGGTAGTTGGCTTGTGTTGATGATGGCTCCCGAGACCCGTTCTACGGTGTCCATCCTTGATCCTCGGTCGGTCCAAGAACGCTTGGCTAGTCTGGAAGATTTTGTTGGGGCTCCAGACCACGATGGGGCGTTATCTCTGTCCGTTCAAATGGGACGCCTCGCGGAATCTCTTGAAGGCATAAAGAAGAGATTCGAGGACGTGCAGAACGGCTTGGACGAAATGAGTCGCAACCTGGTAGAGGACTTGACGTTGCTCACAGACCAGGTAAACGAAATCAACTGTGATGTTGTTCTCCTTAAAAAAATAACTGCGGGTGGTAGCTCCCAACAAAACGATAGCACGGCTAGTGCTGCAAGTGATCCGATGGTGCAAAAAATTAAAGTCCCGGAACCTACTCCTTTTGCTGGTGCTCGAAGTGCAAAGGAGCTTGAAAACGTCATTTGGGACGTGGAACAGTACTGTAAGGCGGTCCATATCCCAGATGAAGAGAAGGTAGCCATAACCAGTATGTATTTGTCCGGTGATGCGAAACTGTGCTGGAGGACCCGTGTTTCAGAAATCTGCCTAGGGCAGCCGGTGATCGAAACGTGGGAACTACTGAAGGACGAATTAAAGAAGCAATTTATCCCCACCAACACGTCTTGGCTAGCCCGTGAGTCCCTTCGAAAATTGAAACACTCAGGTACAATTCATGACTATGTTAAAGAGTTTAGTGCCTTGTTGCTGGATGTAACTAAAATGTCCGATGAGGACAAGTTGTTCAATTTTATGGCTGGGCTTCAGCCTTGGGCACAGACGGAGTTGAGATGGCAAGGTGTGAAGGACATCACCTAAGCAATTTTTGTGGTAGATTCCTTGACTGACTATAAGGTCTCTGCAAGTGACCATATACGGGCAAACAAGAAGAAGTCCTTTAAGAAGGACCAGGCTAAGGCCATAAACGAAAAGGGGAGAAAGAAAACGGAGTCCTAAGGGGGTGAGGGAACGTCCAAAGGTGAGTTGGCCAAGAAGAAAGCTGGCTCTGGCTGCTTTATTTGTGACGGACCGCATATTGCACGACATTGCCCCCAAACGTGAGAAAATGGTTAACGCCATGATGCTCAGCAAGGCGGGTGTTGATGCTTCTGGTGACGAAGGCTCGACTAGGGAGCCCTAGGTTCGTGTGAATCCCTTGCAACTATTGAATGCCCTTACCACACTATCTGAGCCCCCAAAACAGCGTGGGTTGCTATATGTCGATGCCTTGGTGAATCAAGTTCCAGTGAAAGCTATGGTGGACAGTGGTGCTACCCATAACTTCGTGTCAGAAAGGGTGATACCCAAACTAAAACTCGAATTGGCAGAAAGTCCCTTGAGAATGAAGGCAGTAAACTCAGAAGCTAGACCGGTGAAGGGCGCAACGGACGTGTCCCTAACAGTTGGCTCGTGGGAAGGTAAATGTAATTTTACTGCTGTACCTTTAGATGACTTTGATGTAATTCTGGGGGTGGATTTTCTTATTTCTGCTAAAGTTTATGTTATGCCTCACTTGGGTGGGATTTTAATATGTGAGGGGAAAAGTCCTTGTTTCGTGTCGGGTATGTTTGTTGACCAATCTGACAAAGTTAACAAAGAGAAGGGGATGCTGTTGGCTATGCATCTCAAAGACGGGCTAAGAAGGGGTGAAATGACCTACTTGGCTATCCTGGTGGAAGTCAAGCCCAATGTGCACCAGGAAGTGCCGGATGCTGTAGCCGAGGTGCTGGAGGAGTATGCGGACATCATGCCCTCCGAGTTGCCAAATGAGTTGCCTCCTAGAAGGGCAACCGATCATAAGATTGACTTAGTGCTAGGAGCGGTACCCCCGGCTCAAGCTCCTTACCGTATGTCCCCTGCAGAACTAGAGGAATTAAGGAAACAACTGGGTGAGTTGTTGGAGTCGGGACTGATGAAGCCTTCGAAAGCTCCCTATAGTGCCCCAGCACTTTTTCAAAAGAAGGCTGATGGATCGCTACGATTTTGTGGGACTACAGAGCTTTAAATAAGTTGACGGTAAAGAATAAATACCCTATTCCTAATTCTGCTGACTTATTTGACCGTCTGTCTAAAGCCAGGTACTTCACTAAAATTGACCTTCGGTCGGGCTATTGGCAAGTCAGAATAGCCGAGGGAGATGAGGCAAAGACGACGGTTGTGACTCGGTATGGTTCCTATGAGTTCTTGGTGATGCCGTTTGGTCTTACAAATGCCCCTGCGACATTTTGTAATCTTATGAATGATGTACTGTATGATTACTTAGATAAATTCGTTGTTGTTTATCTAGATGACATTGTAATCTACAATGATTCCTTAGAGGAACACTTGTTACATTTAAAACTTGTATTCCAGTGGCTTAGGAAACACAAGTTGTATGTAAAGAAAGAAAAATGTGAGTTCTGTAGGGAAACGATCACCTTCCTAGGCCATGTGATTAGCCAAGGGAGAATCCAGATGGACCGAAAGAAAGTAGCTGCAATTGTTGATTGGGCTGCCCCAACGAAGGTGACGGAACTGAGATCATTCCTTGGCTTGGCCAACTATTACCGTCGCTTTATTAAGGGATACTCGAAGTTGGTTGCCCCGTTGACGGATCTGCTAAAAATGGACCAGAAATGGGCTTGGGATGACTATTATGAAGCAACGTTCCAGAAGTTGAAGGAAGCTGTTGCATCTGAACTGGTCCTAGCACTTCCAGATTTCACACAAACTTTTGAGGTGCATACGGATGCCTCAGGGCGGGCTATTGGTGGAGTGATAGTGCAGAATAAACATCCCATTGCGTTTGAAAGTCGGAAGCTGAAGGACTGTGAGCACAGGTATAGCACCCACGAAAAAGAAATGACGGCAGTGATCCATTATTTACAAGTTTGGAGGCACTACCTGTTGGGAACGAAGTTTGTTGTGGTGACGGACAATGTGGCTAATAACTACTTCAAGTCCCAGAAGAAGTTGTCCCCTAAACAGGCCCGATGGCAAGAGTTCTTGGCAGAATTCGACTTCGAGTGGGTACACAAGCCTGGAAGGGATAACTTGGTGGCGGATGCACTTAGCCGAAAAGGAATGGAGGAATATGTGACTGCCATTTCCCTCCTGGAGACGGACTTTTGGCTAAGGTAAAAGAGGAGTCCCTCACTGATTCTCTTTATCAAAGGCTTGTGAGACAGGTCGGAGATGGTTCGGTTCGTCGGTACTGGCTTGAGGATGGGCTGCTTCGAGCTAAAGGAAATCGGGTCTATGTGCCAACGGGAAACTTAAGGCGTCAACTGATGAAGGAAACGCACGACACTCCATAGGCTGGTCATCCAGGAGTAGAACGTACGAATGCTTTACTATCCCGTCGGTTCTATTAGCCCCGGATGGTAGACGACATAGAAGTCTTTGTGAAAATATGTCTTGTGTGCCAATAGGATAAGCTGGAACGGAGGAAGGAAGGCGGTCTACTTCAGCCCTTGCCTATTCCTAACCGACCTTGGCAATCCGTTTCCATGGACTTCATTTCGGGGTTGCCCAAAGTGAACGGAATGGCTTCCATCTATGTTGTCGTCGATCGATTTTCCAAGTATACAGTTTTCATGGCGGCACCTAAGGCGTGTACTGCAGATGTTGCTGCAGAGCTGTTTTTCAGAAACGTTGTGAAGCATTTTGGGCTGCCAGCAGATATTGTGAGTGATCGAGACACAAGGTTTACTGGTCGTTTCTGGACTACATTGTTCGGATTCCTTGAGACGGAATTGAAATTCTCAACAGCTGCACATCCTCAAATAGATGGTCAAACTGAGAGGATCAACGGCTTGCTGGAAGATTTTCTTAGGCATTATGTAAATGCTAGTCAGAAAAATTGGGTAGATTTACTTGATGTAGCCCAATTTAGCTATAATCTGCATAAGTCTTCTTCCACAGGTATGAGTCCATTTGAGCTGGCAAACGGACTACAGCCAATGACGCCCAGTGACGTTGCTGCGGGTCAGACTTATACTAAGTGTCCTGCTGCTTATCGGTTTGCTCGTGCTAAGCAGGAATTGATAGACGAAGCTAGAGATAGCTTGACCCTCGCCCAGCAACGGATGAAGCACTATGCTGACTTGAAACGGAGGGATGTAGAGTTCAAAGTAGGTGACCTCGTAATGTTGAAACTCACTCCCCAGATTTGGAAGAAGATCAGCAGTAAGATGGTGCATCGTGGCCTCATTCCGAAGTATGATAGTCCCTTCGAAGTTATGAAGAAGGTTGGACGGGTTGCTTATCAGTTAAAGTTGCCCAATCGACTCAAAGTTCATCCAACCTTCCATGCGAGCTTCCTAAAGCTTTTCAATCAAGACGAGCTTGATGAGGGTAGAAGCAAGAGTCGATGTGCCCTTCCTGTGGTAAGGAAACAGTTCGAGAAGGATGTCCATCGGGTGCTCGATCACAAGACCGAAGGACAAAGTAAAAAGAACCGACGAACTTCCTATCTGGTACATTGGAAGGGGGAGTCTGAAGTCGATGCTACTTGGGAGAAAGATGTGACCTTGTGGCAGTTCGAAGATCAGATTAAGGCTTATTAGGAGGAACGACAAACCCCCAAGTCGACGAGGGCGTCGACGTCTTCGGGTGGGGGCGGTTTGTTAGCACCTGTCTGATTGGCTTGGTTATGACCTTGGTGTGGGCGTCGGCACGTTTAGCTTCACCTTGGTCTTGTGGGAAACGGTACGTGCCAAGAGGGGGACGATGGCTCGGTATGGCTCGGGCATGGCTCATGGTTCAGCCCCGCATGCACCTTAGCTCGTGGGCAGCTAGGGAAGACGGTTGGGTTAGTTGGTTCAATCACCAGACTGGACGACGATTTTTAGCAGTTGCTGCCTGGACCCATGTTGTGGCGCCACTTATGGTAGTGGGGATGTGGGTTAGTGGGAAGTTCCTATGTTGGTTGGGTTGTAACCAACTCAGTCCCTTGTCTATAAATACTTGTATTCTTTGGCTTGGGCAGACTAGTTGAGTGAGGGTGAAAACTAAGTCTACCAGCCGTGTTGTATTGTTTCCTTGGCTTTCTATGGTGAATACAAGGTTGGGCTTTGCCTGTAAACTTCGGGTGCCTGCTTTACTTGTTTGCTGGTTTCGTTTTAATCTCGTTCTCTTGTAAGATCACTTAACCTAAGCGGGAAAGGCTAACTAGCCTCGTTGGCTAGTGCTGGTGCAGAGTTGGGTGGATTTGGAGACTTACTCTGTGACAGATGGACACTAAAAAATAGTAGTAGTTTTTCTAAGTGCTTTCTCTCTAATTTTTCAACTTTTTATTTGATTTAGATGAAGTTTTGATTTCATTGTAGTTAATGTTTTAATTGTATATTGTAGAACTCTCTTATATTCTTCTTAGTTGATCAGTGAAGGTTTTGTGGTGAATCCAAAGTTCTCGTAATTTTTTCTCTTTATATTGGAGAGATTTTCACATAAAATTCTTGAACCTAACCTTTTTTCATTTATTTGATTTTTTTATAATTGATTTCTTAAATATTCATTGAAGTTTGGGAGAGATTTTTCTATCGAGTGATTAGACTTCAGTTGTATGTGTTTATTAGTTTGACTTACTTGGACAGGTTCCTTGTGCGTCTACTCCCTAATCAGAGTAGTATCAGAATAGGGGTTGCTTTGTGGCTTGACTACTTCTATGGTTATTTGATTGTTCGAATTATGGAGCCAAGTACTAGTAAGATGATTTGTCTGAATGGTCTAAATTATTATAATTAGAAGGGAAAAATGAAAGATTTATTGTTTGTAATGGGTTTTCATTTGCCTATGTTTGCTTCTTAAAGACCTGAAAATAAATTTGAAGAAGATTGAAATTTTAAGTATCAACAATTTTGTAGTTATATTAGGTTCTTTGAGTTGAATGTTTGTAACCATATTGCAAATGGAAAATTAGAGAGAAAGCACCTAGAAAAATTGCTACTGTTCGGTACCCATAAATCTAAATCCGGACAGTCAAAATCTGATTTCCACGGTTCAAAATATAAAGATATCTCTCCTCTGCAATATCCAAATTTGAGCTAAATCGGAACACAAATAGCCATTCGATCGTCCAAACTAGAAAATTTCTGTAGCTTTCTCTCTCACGAAAAACAGTCCACAAAGACATTAAGCAATGTTTTGTTTTACCCACAAATGGGCCAATTAGGCTCACAAAGTCATGGGCCTTTGAACATATATAAAAGGCCTTTTTGTTTTACCCCCAAATGGGCCAATTGGGCTCACAAAGTCTTGGGCAATGGACTTTTGACTAAAATAGGTACCATTTCAAACCTATTACCAAAACTAGGTTCCTTTTTTGGAGTATCCCTTTGGAGGGGAACCTCGAAGTGCACGCAATACTTCATGTTCGCCAGACGCAAAGAATACCCCTAATTCCCAAAGGGAATTTTCCTAAAAAAAGAAACCTTATGTTTGACAGACACGAGGTACGGTGATGCCTCGTGTCTGCCAAATACAAGGTTTGGCTTTTCTCCCTAGCCACCCTGCTGAGGGAGTAGTGACCTTACATATCTCGTATGCAAGGTCCACATATTCATAATTATTTTTTAATTAATTAAAAATTCTATATAAATTTGTATTTTAATTTTTTTTCTAATTTAAAAATTCAAATAGTTTTAATTATTTGTAAAACTTCATTTTAATGTATTTCAAATTAAATTGGTATTATTATTTTTTATTTTAATGGATTCACAATAATTTTTTTACTTATGTTTTAATTTTAATTTCTATTTTTAAATATAAATCTAACCACCATTTATAATTTTCTATTTTTAGTTCATTTTTTTTAAAAAATGATATTTTAAAATTTATATTTTTAGTTCATTTTTTAAGTCTAATTATAATTAGCTAAATTGTAAATATCATTTCCAAGTAAAATTTGAAAAGCATGAAATAATTATAAATGGGGATAAAAACTTGAAAATATGTAATCCATTCAAATTTAAATTATAATACTTTTTGAGTTAAATTATTAGTTAAAGTATAATTTATAATATTTAATTACAATTGATTATAAATATTAATTATTTGCCAAAAATATAAAAATTTCAAATGTCAATTATCTAAATTTATAATTTCTTTATATTTTAATTCGAGTAATCAATATTTTAACTGAATTCGAAGAATAAGTGAAAATTAAAGAAAATGTGTAAATAATAATTTATATCTTAGTGAATAATATTTTGAGTAAAATTAAATATTTCATGAATATTTACTCATTTGTTTTATTTTAAAAAAATGTAGGAAAATAAGTTATTAGATTTAAAGTTTCGTTATTAATTTTATCTTCAACAATTCACTATATATTTTCGAAACCCTATGAATTTGAATAATAGGTGAAAAATTAAATGTGGATTTAATTAATATTAAATATGTCAATAAATAATACTTGAATATTTCATGAATATTTTGTGTATTTTTATTTAAAAAATGATTTGAAAATAAAATATCATTTTTAATTTAAGATTACGTATAATATTTAATTGCAATTAATTTTAAATCTCAATTATGTTTGCCTAAAATTATCAAAACCAAGTATGATAATTAGTCCCACAATAAAATTCTCGATAGTTTCTTGGAGGTTGAACCTGTCTTAGAGGTTGTGTTTCAGATTGTTCATCATCTTATTCTTCTATAATGTATGCGAGACCTACATCCTCCTTAAATTGTTTATGCTGTCTCCGAGATCATCCAGTAGATAGACTAGTAACAAATTCATCAGTCAAAGATACGGCGTACTTAGAATCGAAAATTAGGCGCTACGAAGTTAAAAAATCATCATGCTTATCTTCAACTATTGCACCTGACATATAATCATTATCAACCATTGTAGGAACACCTGGAAAATACCCATCTTCATCTCCATACAAAGGTGAGTAGTGCCACTATTGAGGAATTTTGTCAGTTGTAGCATGCCGACATGCCTGTCGATTGCCCTATCGAATTGGTGGTACTTGTCGAGGGACTTCCTATGGAATTGGCTGTATCAGATCGGAAGCAAGAAGAAAAGAATAGAGGAGTTGCAATTAGAATAAAGCAAAGAAGAAAGGAACAGAGAGAATTGGAACGCAAAGAAGAAAGGAAAAATGGTTGTGGCATCAGTATAAAAAGGAAGCAAAATAAACTGTCCCATAAATTTCTTCCTTTCTCCTAAATTCTCAGAGATTCCTCTGAAGGAATCTATGCTTGCCTTTTTCAGAGATTCCTTCAGAGGAATCTCTGAAAAAGGCAAATTCCACATGAAGATGTCATGACACGAGATGCACAGACCTCTTGTCTACTAGACACGAGGTAAAGCACTTTTTGACCAACACCAAGAATAAGAATTGGGACATGGTGGATGTTGGTTCTCTCACTTGGCAGATGTGAGGTTGACTAACATTTCATGTTTGTCAAACACAAGGTACCCCCTCCATGGAGATATTCCAAAAAAAGAACTCGGTTTTAGTGGTGGGTTTGAAACAGCATCTATTTTGGTCAAAAGCCCAAAACAAAATGTTGTGTAATGTGAGAAAAAAAAGAGAGAAAGCTGCAAAAATTTTCTAGTTTGAATAGTCTTAATCAATTGGACAATCGGATGGTGATATGTGCTCCGATTTGACTCAAATTTGGATATCTTGTAGAGGAGAGATATCTCTACATTTTGTATAGTGAGATCACATTTTGACAGACGGATCCAGATTTATGAGTGCTGAACAATAGCAGTTTTTTTGGGTACTGTCTCTCTAATTTTTATCTCTTTGTTTGATTTAGATGAAGTTTTAGCTTTATTGTGATTGTGATTTTAGTTGTATACTGTGGAATTCTTTCTTATATTCTTTTTGGTTGATTAGTGAAGGTTTTGTGGTGAACCTAAAGGTTCCATGGTTTTTCTTCTTCGCTATGAAAAGGTTTTTACGTAAAATTTTTGGTATTTTTGTGATTGCCTGTTCTTCTTTCATTTATTTGCTTTATGTTTTTATTTAGTGTCCTAAATACTCATTCAAGCTTATAGGAGATTTTTCTATCAAGTGATTAGATTTTCATTGTGTGTGTTTGTTGGCTTAATTTACTTGGACAGGTTCTTTGTGTGTCTACTCCCCATCAATGTGTACCTAAAGGTTGATCCAATGAGAGCAAATAATTAAATAAATATCAACTTACAAAAACTATACAGTATGGATTTTATGGGCCATAAAAAATGTAAAGGCATATTATATTGAGTTTTTTTTTTTAAAAAAACAACTAAGTATGATTTTGAACTTGTAAAGAATTAATAAATTTAAAAATTAATATTGCAATCTACTTTAAGTGAATAATAAAATTGTTAATATTTTACAAATAAAATTTATTTGTATTAGATTTATTTTTTAAAAAAAATGCTTAAAGCAGTAATTCTAAAAAATATTGCTAGACAATTTCACACTTAGTATTTGTTGATGGTGAGCAAAGATGTGCTTTATATGTTTTATGTTGCGCACAATTAAATTAGTGTACAACAGCTTACTTTTATAATATTGCGAGAGAGAGAGAGAGATGACTATATTAATTAATTCAATATTGCAAAAATTGATAATCAATTCATAATTCCCAATACCAATTGAGTACATTGTGAAATTAATTAGTGTATATATTCCATCAATCCTAAAATAAAAAGAGTGTCAGTAATTCTATTTTATGATGTCAAAGAATGAAGGTCTATTTTCTTTAAATAAACATATTTTTCTTTAAATTTTATAACTATTTTTCTTACTTTAAGGGATATAAACTCCACAAACTTATGGTTCTAGCATTACCCCTTTGATTACTAGGAGTAAGGTAGTATCTTGCTTATCATTAAATACTGTCTTATAAGACGGGATATTCAATTTTAGATAGAGAGAGTACTTCATAATTTGATGAAAATAAGAATAATTAGAAAAGAACGAATTAAAGCATCAATTTCATAAATATGTTTTATATAAATCTTTACAAATATAGGAAGTAGTCTTCATCAATTTGAAATTACACACAAAATTGAAGTGTATAAACCTAAAATTTTTCCTAAATTTTCATGTCTAAAATGCAATTCGGACTAATTAATTAACTACAATTATATTAAAATAATATAGCAAAATAATAAAAGTTAGTTTATATAAATTGATAGAATTAGATTCATTAGGGATATATATATATATATATATATATATATATATATATAACGAGGTTTCGATAATTCTTAAGAAATTAGGTAAGGAGTGTTATTTTCCAACGTTTTGATGTATTGTGATTATGAATTTTTTTAAAAAAAATTTGTCCACATTTTTTTAAGTCTCTATGACAATTAATTGTTTTCCCCCGTAACTTCTTTAAAACTATGACAGAAAAAGAAAATTTTTACCCGCATATATTAAGTAACAGTAACTAAAAAGTAGCTACCAAAAAAAAAAAAAAATGATTAAAAGCGCGTCTTCACTACTTATTTTAAAGGGGTTGAAAATAAAAGTATTGGTAAAAGCCATTTATTATAAGTGCAAAATTCACTGGCAAGTTTAGGGAAAATGGGAAAGTATGAAATTCTGGGGCTGTAATAGAACTACCACAAAAAACTAATAGGGCTGTAAAATTAGTATGTCAATGTTTCCCTCGTTTGTTGAACACAAACCACTTGCATATATATATATATATATATATATATATATATATATATATATATGTATGTATGTATTATATTGTAAGGTGGGTATCAGGTATAGAATTGTATAAAAGAAAAGAATAAAGTTATGAAGAAGGCTATTTTTGGGAACCTTTAACTGCCAGACTTATAGTTATGATTCTATCAATATAGTTTTTATTTTTCTTGTCTTTGCTAGTGTTGCCTTACAAAAGGGGAACCGATGGAACTGTCGATCGGCTACTTTTTCGATGAATATAAATAGTTCGATGGAAAGATGAATGGGTGAGCCGAACTTTTTAAAAGATGTGGGTTCCTTAAACTTATTATAGAAAGGGCCTAAGAAAGCAAAAATATTGCATGCGGAAAGCTAATTAGGACTGAAAATAGTGTATTTCGATTGAAATGATGAATAAATATAAAAGCACTGGAATTTGAAATCAAAATAACATGAAAACGGAAAGCTGGTAATCAAAGGAATAAGGAAAAACTTTTGAAAAACTAAACAAAGTTGTAAAGAAAGATGTAAACAAAAGACGTAAAGAAAGCTGTAAAGAAAATGGAGAAAAATAAATTGAAAACTGGAAAGAATTGGTAATTTTGTTGATGTGTTTGTTGGATGTGTTGGTTTTGGGAATCCTTACCCGTTTTATGTTTGCTGTGGCGAGGTTATCGACTATTCGAACATGGAGAAAATCCTGTTTCATGGCCTATCCTTGGCGATTAGGAATAGTAGTGCTTTGCCGATCTTGCCGAGATCCAAGGAATCGACTTATCGGCTCCTGGTTTCAATGTTGACTAAGTACATCGGTGGAAGAACTTCTTGTCGTCATCATTGGCTTGGCGAAATTCAAATCGGTTTCGACTCAAAGTCACTGTTACAATGGATCAACTAAAGATGACGTCAACACATGCCCCCTCGAGTCCCGTTCCTTTGATGGCGTGAACAAGTGAAGCAACGGGAATCATACCTCTTTTAATTTGTAGCCGTTCTTTTTCTGACAAAGTTGAAACGCCCCGATCGTTACAAAAGGCTCCCGACTCCTCGGCTTTGAAGCCCGCAAACGGCTAGTCTTTGAATATTTTCTTTAAATAATTGTGATCTCCATTGCTCCTCCTTCATCGATACGAAATCCTTCTTCTGAAACAACTCTATCTTGATCAAACTTCTATCTTTCTTCTGAAATCCAACAGCATTCCTTGCACTTCTTTTGATTGACGATCTCTGAATCTCCATGGCCATTCCGATTGATCACACCCCCATGGTTCTGATTCAAGTTGAGGGCTAATCAGTACGCCTTGGGTCCTCAGTTACTGCCAATGGAAGTCACCATTGATCACTTGCGGTTCTCCTATCAGGAGGGTTTTTTCCTTCTGTTGAATCGGGATAATTTTTTTATGGCCGGCCTGCCATTTTCTCTCCGCCATTGGCCACGTCTCCTAAAAAATTATAGAGAGTGGCGTGATTATTGCCACGCTACTTACGGTATCCTTTGGGATCAGTGGGGCATCTAATATGCCATTATGATGTTCGATTTTGAAATGGCCTTCGACTGCAATCTTTTCGCTACTATTTTGCCATTCTAGTCTCTGGTGATCAATGGCTTCATTTTCCTTCATGGTATGTTCTCTCCGACTATATTAGACATCTGCACTATTCTGGGCTTCTGCTGGATGGAGATGAAATTCCTGCCCTCCACAACGACGAGAATTTGCCGGCCATTGAAGCCCCCCTGGACAAGTCTACCGCCTCTTTTTGCAGAAGTAGAAAACCAACCAACTGGTTGTCTCTGACTCCTTCTCAAAGTCATCAGCAGCCATACCTCCCTTGTCACCTGCAAAAACAACAACGGTCGAGGAAGCAACTTCGGCTGTTGCCCGAACATCCGAAATGCCCACCTCAGAGAAAATGGTGGTCGACAAGCCTGTCATGTCTCCTGTAGAAGTGGCCCCTGAGCCTCTAAAGGAACCTATTCCCTTTCGGCCAGTAACAACTAAGGCCGTTGTGCTAAAGCTTCTGCGTAGTCTAATAGGAGCCAACTTGTCGACCAGTTAATCTTCCCAGGATGTAATCAGCCAAGCCTTCCTGCTACTTGCGCAATCAGCCAATTCTGATGTCCCTGTGGAATTGAAGTGCCTATCGGCTGATTCCCTGGGGCATATGCGGTTCACCCAACGCTTTTTCTCTGATACCCAAAACAGCCAGGACGAAGCTTCATGTCAACTCAAAGCCTTGGAAGCATTCCAAGAGCAAGAAGCTTTTTTGCAATCATATTGTCAAGAAGCCTCTGCTCGCCTAAGTGTCTTTCGAGCTGAGATTTTTGATAGGGTTGAAAGAATTGAAGGGCTTGAGAAACAGCTGCGAGAACTCCAGGCGGAGTTAGATTCTGAAAGGCGGACTCTGGATGAAAAACTTGAGGTCGAAAGTGCCTGACAGCAAACAGTCTCCTCCGCAGAAGAGTTAACAGCCAGATTCTGGGATGAACGACTCATGCTAGAAACCGAAGAAGAGTTGCTCCGAATGGAGCTGCAGCATTCGAACAAATTTCTTACTGGCATGCAGTCTTTTTCGTGGGACAATTTTCAGTCTTACTTGACCATTATCTTTCGTTGTCTCGATGAAGCTGGTCCTTCGGGTACTCAAGCTGGAGATACCGAACCTTGTCTACCTCTAACTGAAGAAGTGGTCGTTGAACCATACATAGCCCAGGAAGAGCCGACCATTTAGGCAGAAGAAGAAAAAGGAACTCCAATGGCGACTGCTTTGCTTGAGGAAGATCCGGATCGGCAAGCCATAATTCCTTTTGCTCAGCCGATTGAGACTCCTCACACTCCTTTTGAGGAGGATTGACTTCATCATTTTTTTTTTCTTTTCTGCTTGCTCTCAAATGTAGCAGTTATCTGATCGGCTCTTTTTGTGATCGGCTATTTTTTTATGAATGCAGACACTTTTCCTCTCTTTTTCTTCTATTTTTTTTTTTTTACTCTTCTCCTACTATGGTTCCTCTTAGAATGTAGGATAAAACTTTTTCAAAAATTTACTGTTTATGGCATTACACTTTTTTTTCGTTGGATGTCATCAGCAGATAAGCACCTCCATCGAACACCTGTGTAACAAGAAAACGTCATTCCCATAAAGCGGACCACTTACTATATCGTGGGTCTTTTCGTGTAACTGGTAGTATGATTTTTCAAACCATGTCTCCTACTTGAAAACTCTTTTCTCGCATTTTCCGATTGTAGGCTTTTACTACCTTTTCCTTATGCCTTCTCATATTTTCTAACACTATTCATCGGTCCTTTTCGGCTTGGTCCAAACTCATAGCCAGGGCTAATTTGTAGTTATCAACCGACAAACTGTGTTGGTAAGCTACTCGGGTTAACCATAGTGATAACTCAACGAGTAGCATCGCATCCTGTCCATATGTTAGCTTAAATGGAGTGAAACATGTAACAATCTTGAAAGCATTCCGATATGCCCACAGAACCTCTTGAAGTTTTTTGTGCCACCTTCTAGGCTTATCTTCCAATGATTTACGGATCATACTAATCAGAATCTTATTTGTAGCTTCAACTTGACCATTGGCCTGTCCATAGTACGGAGATGAATGTGATAATCTAACTTTGAATTGAGTTAAGAAGTTGCGTACTTTATCTTCTGTGAACATAGTTCCTTGGTCAGCCGTTATGGTTTCAGGTATGTCAAATCGGAAAAGAATATTATGTTGAAAGAAGGTGATAATGGCAAACTACGTTACTCTAGTCAGAGCCTGTGCCTTTTCCCACTTGGTGAAATAATCGGTTGCCACTAAAATGAGGGTGTGCCCTTTAGTCGATGGTGGGTGAATCTTGCCAATGACATCTAGAGCCCAGCCCCTGAACGACCATGGCTTAATGATAAGATGCAAGTTCGCGGAGGGTGCATGAATCAAAGGGCCATGCTTCTAACATGCCTTACATCCAGTTACATAGGCTACGCAGTTTGTGGTCATAGAGGGCCAATAAAATCTATGATGTTGCAGTGTCCATTTCAATTTAGAACTTGCTTGATGAGCATCGCATAGGCCTTCATGCACCTCAGCTAATGCCTGTACTGATTCTTATTTTGACAAGCATTTCAACAAAACTTCTGAATGGCTTCTTCTAAATAGATCATTCCCGATCAACACAAAGTTCAATTTTAGCTCCTATAAAACCTGACCTGTAGGCTTCCGTAAGTATTAAAAGATATTAGAACACTAGTCCTCTTCATGTTCTTCTCCCGATATTTGCTGACACATTACCACCCCGACTCTTTTCTTAAAACCTGAAGCCATTTGAGCTAAATCATTTGCCTTATGGTTCTCAACTCGAGGAACATGAGTTAAGATAACTTTCGATAAGTACTGCAACAATGCTTTCACTTCCTGTAGCTTATCCGACAATATAGGGTTAGTGCATTTGTACTCACATGAAGTCTGTTGGATGACAACTTGAGAATCCCCTGTTATATTAACTACTCATGCATCCAAAACCTTTAGGATTCGAAGTCCCAAGGAAAGCATCATATCAGGTCTCTTTATTTAATTCAAACAGAATTTTTCCTTGTCGTCCGCAAGAAGCTTCAATGATCAACCCGTCACCTGCCTTATACTGAATGCTAGATCCATCAAACTACAACTTCCATGATTTGTATGAAATGTATCCCTGTACCTCTTCTTTTTCAGGGTTGGACACTTCTAAGCATGGATGTTTAGCCAAGAAATCGGCTATGACTTAACCTTTCATTACTTTCAAAGGTAAGTGAGTCAGGGAAAAAGCATGTAACTTAATGACCCATTTTATTAAACGTCCTTGTAACAGTGGGTGGTTTAGCAAGTACTTGATGAGATCAATTTTGCACAAGACTTGCACTTCCCTAGGTAACAGATAATGCTCTAGTTTTACGCATGTATAATATAAAGATAGGTATAGTTTCTCAACAAGAGAATACCTGGTCTCAATGTCCGTCAAGTTCTGGCTGAGGTAATACACCGCTCTTTCAACCCCCTGTGCATCGTCCTGAGCTAGTAGGCAGCCGATAGACTCCTGAGCCACTGAAATGTATAATTTCAAGGGTACTTTATCTCGTGGCAGTATCAAGATAGGTGGTTGTGACAAAGCCGTCTTGATCTGATCAAAGACTACTTGGTGCTCTGGTTGCCAGGTGAATTCTAGAGATGAATTTAACCGGAGCAGAGAAGAGAACACATTCTCCTTACCTGCAGCGTTTGCTAGAAAACGTCGCAAGAAATTGATCATTCCTAAGAAACTTTGGAGATCCTTTTTGGATTGTGGTGACCTTGCCTGTAGAATATCCCTTATTTTATTCTGGTCCACTTCAATCCCTTTTTGATACACTAGGAACCTGAGGAAATTTCCAGCTGAAACTCTAAAAGCGCATTTCGCAGGGTTGATTTTTAGCTGGTGCTTGCGCATTCGAAGGAAGGCTTGCTCCAACCACTTTAGGTGTTGTGAAAAAGTATGTAACTTAACCACTAAATCATCAATATAAATTTCCATGCTCTTGCCGATGAGATCATAGAAAATGAGGTTCATGACTCTCTAGAAAGTAGCTCCAGCGTTCTTTAAACCGAAGGGCATAACTAACCATTCGAATAAACTAATAGAACCAGAGCATCGGAAGGCTGTCTTCCAAGTATCCTTTTCGGCTATAAATATCTGGTTGTACCCAGAGTATCCATCCATGAAGCTTAGAAATCGGTTTCCCGTAGTGAGTCCACCAACATATCGGCCATCGGCATGGTGTATTCATCATTTGGTGTGGCCAAATTCAAATCTCTGAAATTCATACAAACTCGCAGTTGGCCGTTTTTCTTGATGACGGGCACAATATTGGCCACCAAGTCTGCATACCAATAGGTACGGATGAAACCACACCGAAGTAACTTCTCAATTTCTTCTTTGATCCTAGGTAGGAGAGCGGGATTAAAACACCGGGCAGGCTGCTTATGGGGCTTAAAACCTTCCTTAATTGGTAAGTAATGCTCCACGATGCCTCTATCTAGTCCTGGCATTTCATGATAATCCTATGTGAAATAATCTTTGTACCTACGAATTAGGACTGTTAAGGCATTCCGTTGATTGGGTTTTAAGCACAAGCTCACCTTTGTAGTTTTATTTTCCCAGGCTCCCCAATATCTATTTCTGTTAGCGGGTCCTCGATAATGAAACCATGCGCATGTCGAACGTTAGGGTCCTCTGTTTTCCAGCGTTGACCTTCCAGCCCTTCCGTTGTGATCTGATTATGAGCTATGGTGAGCTTGGAGTAATGGCTCGGGTCAAAAGTAGAGCGGTAAAACACAACTTTGTTCATATGTACTTCTGTTGAGAATGGATTGGGATCAACTGGTATCCGTTCCACTCGTTCTCTAACCCAAATCAACATCATTTGGTGAAGCGTTGACGGAACACAATAGTTCTCATGAATCTAATCCCTACCTAGTAAGACAGAATAAGTTTGCTTTGCTGTGATTACAAAGAAAACAGTCTTATTAACCTTAGATCCAACGACCACCTCAAAAGTGATGACCCCTTCTGCTTTGGCTGCATCCCCAGTGAAATTAAGCATTTGGATATCTGTAAGAGATAAATTGTGTTTATCCTTACCCAAATGCCTTAAGGTTTCCAATGGCATTACGTTCAGTATAGCCCCTCCGTCGATAAAAATCCGAGAGAAAGGTCTTCCGTTGATATGTGCCTTGATGTACAATGGCTTGTGGTGATTAGTATGTTCTGCCATTGGGATTGGAAAAAACATCCCTTTCGATGGCATTTTAAACTCGATGAGCCAATGGCCGCTTTTTTCGTTGCATAGTAATCTTCCTCCACCATTTTTTGCTCGGCCCTTGCTCGAAATTGTGATGGGAGAATGTTGAGCATGTTTTGACTTGTGGAAGTACATACCTACCTATCTGACCATTCCTCAAATGCTTGTTTCTGCTGAGCTCATCTTCTTTGTTCCTGTCATTTCTGAGTTTTTGTAAGATGGGAACGATGGCCAAGGAAAAACAGCTCTTTACGAGGTACATATACTGTAAACTTTTCATCTTTTTCTTGGAAATAAGTTGCGAAGGTCGGAACTGTAAGCCGAGTGAAAACTGACAGTCGATCGTCCAGCCTTTGGAACACTGTTCTTTCCCCTTCCCAAGCTTTGAACTGTTCCTTAAAGGAAGAATTTCCTGGCTCATGCTCCACATCTTCTTTGTATGTCTGTACCATACTTGCATCAGCCGCTAGAAACAGGTCTGCATCGACTAAGGTTTCCCCACGTTTATCAGCAAATCTTACCCTTCCTTTGTGCAAAGCCTTCTGTGTTGTGTTCTTGAAAATAATACAGCTATTGGTATTATGAGAAAATGAGTTATGCCACTTACAATATTTCTTGCCTTTCAACTTCTTTGGACTTAGAACCTTGTGGCTGAAAGGTAGACGAATCTGTTTATCTTTGACCATCTGATCAAAGGTTTACTCAGCCCTTGATACATCGAATGTGTATGTGGATTTCCCTGTCGAAGAAGCTTCCTCCTCCCCTTTGTCGGGTTTCAAAAAAGGACAAGTGTAATATATACCTTTCACTATTTCCGCCGCCATCATTTCCAGTAACTGTTCCTCCTCATTATCCGTAATGTCGTCCACCACTGATATCATGGTTTGTCCTTGAGAAAACTTAATTGACTCCCTCTTCTCTTTCTCCTTGATCATTTCCTCTATTCTGACGGCTTGAGACAGCAAACGGGATAGGTTAGAAAAGTCCTGGAGGATAAGATGCTTTTTGAGTTATGGATGCATTCTACTGATGGCTATCCTAGCATACTCTATTTTTGGCAATTAAGTGGTGCATTTGGCTTTAATTGCCGAAAGTGCTCAATGAACTCTACTACACTTTCGGATGATTTTTGCTTGACTGCCAAAAGATCTACTATAGAGACCTCATGTGCTGGTTTAAAGAAACGTTCATGAGAAATCTATTCCATATCTGCCCATAAGTACACGGAACTGGGTGTCAAATTTGCATACCAAGTAAATGCCGCCCTTGTCAAGGACAGAAAAAATAATTGCAATTTATACCAGTCACTATTTTCAAATTCTCCACATTGTGTCGTGAACCTCTCTATATATTCCATAGTTGACTTGTTGTCTTCTCCAGAGAATGTGGAGAATTTAGGCAACTTAAATCCTCACGGTAGCACTTGCATAGAATCCACTCATTTGGGATAAGGCTTCTGATACACTGGCCGATCCCTCGCTTGTCGACGCAAACATCCATCATTGAGTTAACGTCGGCTGATGGTACTGGCTGTTGATTCTTCATGGGGGAACTTACCACAGTCGATTAAGAACTCTGTCCTGGGAATGAAGCCATCTTAGGGTACCCTACACCCTGTATTGGATAGGTTGTCACCGTGACAGGATACGCGGTAGGGATAGCTGCAACATAACTCTGTGGCCTTCTATTTGAGGAACAAACATTCCTGTTAGGAGTTGCATTCTGGTTGTAGAATACCTGTGCCCCCATTGGCACTTGGACCCCCGTGATCGAATATGGCGTGGTTCTCCCTAGGAAAGGTTCTGCAGGAACCATACCGGGTGCATGTAACCCCAGATTCCCTTGGTGCCCCCCGGGTGTTGGCACAGGGTGCTCCTGGCGCAACAATTGTACTGACTCATAAGATGGTGCAATAATGGCCGAGGCAGGAGGGTACATACCTACCTGAGGTGTGCCGTGAATGTTTTGACGTTGTTTGAAATTATGAAGCTCGTTTTGAAGTAAAGGTCGGAACACTGTGGCGAACTGAGGAATAAGGCTCTGAATGAGTTCACCTATACACTGCTCCATGGCCTTTCATATGGCAGTTAAAGACGTGGGTGTCAACTGGGACACCTGGGGAGAAGACGAAGATTGTGCCCCCTGTTGCTCAGGGATGGTGACCTGGGTGTTGCCAGACTTCGTCACTGTAGGATTAAACGCTCCTTGTAAAGCCCGAACTGTAGGCTGATCGGAAGAGTTCGATGAAAACCCTGAGGATTGCTGCTGAGAATTTGACATAATGCGTCCTGAATGCAATTGCATGCAACAATTACCTTTGGTCCCACTGGGTGTGCCAATTTATGTTGCATTTCAAAAAGAGAACTGATAGAACTGTAGATCGACTACTCTTCCAATGAATATAAACAGTCCGATGGAAAGATAAATGGGTAAGCTAGACCTTTTAAAAGACGTGTGTTCTTTGAACTTACTATAGAAAGTGTCCAAGAAAGTAGAAATATTGCATGCGGAAACTAATTAGGACTGAAAACAGTGTATTTCGATTGAAATGATGAACAAATACAATAGTACTAAAATTTGAAATCAAAGTAACATGAAAACGGAAATCTGGTAATCAAAGGAATAAAGAAAAACTTTCGAAAAACTAAACAAAGATGTAAAGAAAGATATAAACAAAAGCCGTAAGGAAAGCTGTAAAGAAAATGCAGAAAAATGAATTGAAAACTGGAAAGAATTGGTAATTTTGTTGATGTGTTTGTTAGATGTGTTGGTTCTGAGAATCCTTGTCCATTTTTTACTTGCTGTGGCGAGGTTACTGACTCTCCAAATATGGAGAAAATCTCGCTTCATAGCCCTTTCTTGACGGTTAGAGATAGTAATGCTTTGCCGATCGTGTCGAGATTCGGGGAATCTACTCATCGACTCCTAATTTCGATGTTAACCGAGTATATCGGTAGAAGAAATTCTTGTCGTCATAATCGGTTTAGGGAAATTCATATCGATTTCAATTCAAAATTATCATTGTAACAAATCGGCTAACGATGACGTCAATAGCTAATTTGAATAATAATAAATTATTCCTCATCAGTATGCACAATGAAATGCACAGAGATCTAAAATTGGAATCGCATTTTGATTAGAATTTTCTTCGGCAATCGCGGTTATCTGATGTTATCCAATTGTAAAGACTGATTTCTACTGCTGATTGAATTTTTCGCTGAATGCTTTAAAACTATCAAATAGGGCCGTTTTGAGGACTCCTTTTCCTTGACTGAAAGACTAGCGAACCTTGTATGCATGTTGTGAGAGCAAAAAATCAATCTGATCTTGTCTATGAGTTTGAATTGGATTCTGGGGTGGGGTAGACTGATGCGTCATGTTCTCTGTTGAGTTCAATTCGTTTCAAGTGGTTGAAAATGACTGACAGTATGGGGATCACATGCTAGAGCACCTTCAACTTCAATCTTCCATCTTTCCAAAGATATGACGATTTGCGATTTCTTAGATGCCATGTGGTATGCTTGCATGAAAATTAACCTAATGGACTTATTAAGAGCAAAGTGCAAAATATGCCTTAATGGGTTGCCTCAATTCCAGCTGATTGTTCTTGGAGTTGCAAGTACACTTTACAGCTTTAGACCTTTAAGTAGATAAGAAGCTAATAGCAGTTATGACTTGTGATACTATAGGAGGGCTTCTTTTTGGTATGGTTGGTGGCACCCTCTAGGGCCCCCTATGTGATCTTTTTAATGATCTTCACATGCTACACATTGGCATTCCAGGTGATTTCTGGATTGAATGCTTGTTTGGAGATGATTTAGGAGGCTATGAATTTCACCCTCGTTCTCATTGTCCATTCTGGTTTGGTACGAGTATTGGAGGCCTAGATTTGTATTCGTTTACAGATTTGGAGGCCTATAGTGAGAGGTTGGCTAATAAATACATTGAAAGGTATATAAAGTAGTTTTTGATGTATCACTGATAAATTTTTGTATACTGTCATAATATATTTGAATATGAATTTTATCATTAATAGACCACAATGTCATGGTGAACTATAAACTATTGCTAGCACCAAAAACTATTTTTAATACGCTAACCTTAAAGTGAGGTTCTAACCCCAACTTTAGGAACCTCGGATCTTTCATTTTATGAATTACTTGTCATATTAAATTATCCACTTTGAAGAAATTTGCAAGATGGGACATGATATGCAGGACTCTACTTGCACTTTGTATGGTATTGTTGAGGAAGACATTGAGTATCCTTTTTCTCTTTTCCTGTTACTGCTGAGTTTGATGAGAATTGCAGTAAGGAGTAACGATTATTGTTTGTTCTTACAAATGTTCCACAGCAGTTTATTTCTTAACATGTTGCGTAGACTTATATTATTGGAAAGCAAGAAATAGTGATATTTTCCAGCGTGCAGTGAGACAAGGCAAACATAGGATCAGGTGTTATCGTTTCCTTTTTTTATTTTTTGTTTAAGGTAAAAAAAAATTATATATCTAGCTTGTGATTGATAAAATAAAACGAGATTAACCGTTTCTAGTAACAAAAACAAAAATCCGTTAAAAAAATTGAGGATAAATTACATCTAACCTCTAGATAAAGTAACATGGCAATTATGACAACAGCCCAATGAAGCATGGAATATTTGAAAAGCAATGAACCAAACTTGATGGATCTGACAGAAATGGTGTAATAAAAAACAGCTCCCATGAAAATTAATTTATAAAATGAGAATTTATAGGAACAGTAATTTTTGTAATGTGCATCGGAAGATGTCGTGTTGAATGGATACTTACATGATTTTTTTTTTTTGTTAATTCGTTGATAATTAATTTATAAAATGATAAGATTTATTAAGATTTATCACAATTATGTAATGAGTGACAAATTTATATTTCTTTATTATAAAACTTACCACTTTCTTCAATTAGGTATTATCAAACCCATAAAACTATTACTTTTGTTGTTTTTTTCTCCTAAGTTTATCATTTTACTAAATTAATTCATTGACCAGCTTTAATTACCATCTGATTCAAACGAACAAAACCAACGACCAAAAATTTTTAAAAAAAACCAAGAAATATTTATGCAAAGAAATTTATAGTTTTTTATGCCGCTGGCAAAGAACTAATAATAAAGGTGGCGTATTGGCAAAGTAAAGAAAGGATTAGTTAGTCATCAAAATTTTGACTTGAATATCATGTACTTACTTTGTTAGAATGTGATTAAATTCGAATTTATATAATTATAAATTTAGAAAGGGCTCATAATCTTAGGAATAGTTAGGCAAAAAGGGAAATTTGTGAATGAATTTTGACTACTTCGATTTGGAAGCATTGTTTCCCACTTTGGCCAAATGATCCTCTGCATTCATTCTCCATCATATAATATTAGAGAACCATTCTGTTGACCTTCTAATTATTTATTTAATTTTTACTCTTTAATTAAAAAAAAAAGTGTAAAACAGTTTTTTACACTTTCTAATCATTTAGATTTTACTGTTAGTTTTGATACAATTTTGTTAATTTTTAAACATATTTTGATAATTTTATATTTTAATTAAAAATATATTATGGTCTTATTTTTATTTATTTAAAAATAATTTATTTTATTTTTTCTTTTTCTTTCATTTCTACTCCCATTTTCCTCTTCGTCTTGCACTTCGTTGTCGCTACAATTTTACTTCCACTAGAATTGGAAAGATCATTGGAGAAAATTGGAGAAATCATTGGAAGACAAACCCCTCAGAGAAATCAAAGGAGATGTTGAAGATGACCAAGTCCAAGTCCGAGCCCGAGCCAAGAACGAGACCAAGTCCAAGTCCGAGTCTAGAATTTGTGATGTGTTGAAAATGAAAGCCTCTCAAATCTTCATCTAGAATAGGGGTACTTCCCCACGGATTCTACAACCTCTAGATTTAATTAATTGCATAAAGGCAGAGATGGTCAACAGATCTGAGGATATTTCAAGGATTGGCCTGCGGATAATTTTGGATAATGGGAATATCCAAAACACATTTTCTCTGCATTCATCGCATCATTTCTAGGACTAGTATGAGTATGGTTTCTATCTTGGGGAGCAAATTGGGAATTTTGAGAGGGCATGATGCTAGTATTTAAGTCGAAATTGATCGGTTTCAGCTGCATCATAGAGTGTTGAGACTAGTTTTGAGTGTGGCGTTCGAAGAAATGTTCGATTATGAACTTGGACGTCTGAGATTGCTGCTGCTGATTATTTTTTATTGCTCGAAGGTTTCTTAGATGGTGACCTCGCTTTCTTCCGAGGAGCCATTTAATTCGAATCCCTCTCAGTACTTTACCTCCTGGGAATTTTCCTGCAGATAGCCTGATTATTGATTCACAAGATCACACGGGAAAAGAGAGGAAAAGACAAATGAAAAGCAACAACAACTTTAGCTTTTGAATTAGTAATTGATTTTCAAAAAAATTAGGTCTAAATATCCATTGTTGCTTTTGATTTTTCCTTTCGCCACTGGTTTAAATATCCATTGTTGCTTTTGAATGACTGGTGTGAGGTAAGGGCTGCAATTCTACTGGTGTAATTGCAGCGGCAAGGAAGACGAAATGGCAAAATTAGTAAAGAAGGAAAAAGATAAAAAAGATAAAAATTATTTTAAAAAGATAAAAATTATTAACATAAATAAAAATAAGATAATAATATTTTTAATTAAAATATAAAATTATCGAAATTATCTTAAAAATTAAAAGAATTATCAGTACAGAAAGACAAAGTATGAATGATTAAAAATTTTTAAGAATTGTTTTATATTTTTTTTAATTAGAGGATAAAAATTAAATACATCAATAATTGGAGAATCACCAAAATAATTTGTCATACAATATATACTTTCTCCATTTGAATTTAAATCTCTATATTTTATTTAAATTCAATTTGAAATAAGACATACAAATTCAAACAACAGAGTAAGAAATATCATATTGTATTTTGGGTGGGCATGGGGTGGGATGGGATGGGCGTTGGTGAGATTTTGGAAGACAATTAAAGATATCGAATCCACACCCACAACCTTTTAAGGTGACTATTTATTTATTACTTAATAGTTTGTGTGGAAATAGTTAATGTATTGAGGAAAGGAGGATGGGTTAGACGTGTGCACGCACAGTAAGCATAAAACTTGAATCTTTGGTTCAGTAAGGAAATTTATGATAGACTTCCCTGTTTGTTCTAAGTAGGAACCATGAGAGAAGTGTAGGACCAAATCACTTTTTTCCCGAAGATCTAAACTATTCAAGTCGGGCGCGGGGGCGGCGGGGGGAGAATAAGTAATTTTTCATTTTTCATTTTTATTTTTAAAATTCAATAATTAATATCTCTATATATTAAGAAATATACAAATTTTAAAATTTTGATATAATTTTAAATTATTTCTCTCTCCTAAGTATTTAATTCTTACTAGAAAATTGATCAAAATATTGATGAATATTTAATTCCTTCTCCAAGTTGCTATTGATATTTTTTGAGAATTAACAAAATAAGTATGAATATCATAACTCATAAAAAATGAATTTTTGACTATATTTAATATGTTTTGAAAATAGAATACTATTAAATATAGGTAAATTTAGAATATTAAATCTTAATTTCTTAAAAAGACAGATAATTTGAAATAACAATTAAGTTAGAAAATAGATTGATAATTTAGGACGGGAGTACTATCTTTTTTATAAGTAATTAATGTTTTATGCCATGGATTTTATTTTAGAGACCAATGATGAATATATTGGTCACATGGCCTGTCCCACAAGTCTGATCTGTAAATTTAGCATTTAATTTAATCTTTCATCCTTAAAAAAGATATAAAAAATTTCTATTTTTATTGTACCAAAATACTTGTTAATTTTATAAATCAAGAATGTATTTATTACGTATATTCTTAATTTATCCTTCCTTCAACTACTCAATAAATATTTGACTCATTAAATATGTGTGCATTTTCAATCTAATTAATAAAAATTTATTTTTATTCAAGAATATAATAATTATTTTCTATTATAATTATATACAGTAAATTTTAGCAATTCCTTAATATAAATGCTATTTATTAGATTGATATTCTTTTTAGGACAGAAAAAGTATTTGAACAGAATTTCCTGAAGAATCCTCTAGAAATTATTTGGGAAATGGGGGCAATGTTTGAAAATAGCAAAGAAACAGCGTGGAAAAATAAACTACTCCCGCTTTAGTGATCAATGTAACTTTCTAAGGAATGATAAGCTTTGAGATTTAAGGAACTTTTGACACTAAGTTAAATTTTAGCAGCGGTGGGGATGGCAAGGTTTTTAATATATTTTTCTTTTTTTAATATAATTGAAAAAAAATAAATCGAAATTTGCAAGTTTGCATGCAAAGAAGTGAACCTTTTCCCTTATGATGTCAGACCCGCAAAAAAGGGGGAGGGGGGGGGGGGGATATAACTAATTTTGAAACGAAATTTCCGACAATTTTTCATACAAATAAGTATTTAAAAAACGTTTGGAGTTGACATCCGTGTGAATTTGGTATTTGATGGTGGTAGAAAATATTGAATAATTTAGAATAAAGCACGTATACAAATTAATTTTTTAATAAAATAATATCATTTTAAATAATGTATTTATAATTATAACTCATGTGCATAAAATTATATTACAATTTCTAGCTAGAAATTACAAAGTTTCGAATCCGCTCCTTACCTGCCCTCTACTTTTCCATATTTCTAATTCACAAATCCAACACGAAAATTATTCTTAACATTTCAATGAAAAGCATCCCATTGCTAAGGCAGCTATAGTGTCATGTCAAGAGCAAAGTCTACACCCCGTCACCTATATATGGTAATACACAAGGCTGCCTATTGAAAACCCTTTTCAGAAGAAATTTTTATATGGATCGTAAATTAGTAGATCATATGCCTTAAAAAATTATACTATATAATATTTATTATATAAAATACAACTCTTTAATATATATATATATATATATATATATATTTCACGTAGATCGGATCTGTATTAGAATTTTCAATGAATCAAAATAACCATTTGTTACGGCATAAATAGTCATTATCCGTTCTTCCACTACGAGAGGAATTGATTGGGATTGTTTATGCAATTTACGCAATTGTTGCCCTCTTGCCAATTGATTCTGAGTAGATTTGTCAAGATCAGAAGCAAATTGTGTAAAGGTTTTGAATTCTACGAATTGCACCAGTTCCAACTTTAATTTACCAACTACTTATTTTATGGCTTTAATTTGTGCCGCAGACCCCACTTGGAAACGGACCTTTCTATATAACATAATGGGGAAAACAAAATCTTAATCTTCATCCCTGGCATTAATAGCCACCATATTTCAACACAAAAATCATTCTTAACATTCAAAGGAGTGTTTCTTGTTGAAAATGGCAACTTTGGGAGTTAATAATTTTTAATTCATGATTAGTTAGCCTAAAACAATTAATGGGAGTTGTTCTTGACATGTTAGAGATTGTTTTGATTATGGTAGAAGCCATTTTCATAGTGGAAATCTATAATTAAATGTTGTTAAAGTTGAGTGTTTAACTATTTGGGAACTCATGTTAGACATGAGTCCCACATAGAAAAAATTGAGGAGTGTGGAAGCCTTTATATACTAAAAAGTTTTTTTTATAGATTTGATAGAAAAACCCAGGTATGGAGGATGCCACACACACGCGCCGCTCGCTTGGCCCGGGTCGGGCTTGGCCCATATTTTCACGTTCTTCTATTTTTTATTCGGCCTAAATTAACTCTAATTTGAAAAGAAAAATAAAATATAAAATCTGATTGGAATTAGGGTCTTCTAATTCGGATTGGGTTTTGATTTTCCTTAGGCGAGATTACAAGGAAACGAACAGAGTCGTCGTTAGAGTTAAGCTTTTTTGTGTTTTGCTTCCTTGAGAGAAAAATTGCCTTTTTCGTTCTCCCTACCACGATCCATAGTATTTTGACTGAATATGATCGGTGAACTAAGAAGATTTTCGAGGTAATCGCAATTGGTGTGCGTCGATAGCGATCTGAGACCGTCTTATCCTGCAAGGAGAGTCATTGTACTCATTGCACCGAAGTGGGGTGAATAATTTCTTGAAGGCAAACCTATATTGAACTAGTGATTCGGTTAGCATTATTGTACGTCGCATTCAACTTGTCCAGAGGAGAGCCGGCGCCGGGGTACATTTACTGGAGTCAGCACCAAGTACGTTCTGGCATAACTGCGAGCAAGTCTCTTAGGTCCATTACTAACTTATTTGTTAACTTTGAATTCTGTTTAGTTACTTTATGCTTGAACTATTTGGCCTTACCGGCATTATTGATATTTGATAATTGTATTTGTTAGAGTCTTGGTCGGGTATAGGCAATGCTTGTTCAATTCAATTGAGTTGCCTGTTTATCTCGTAGGTACCCCGTTTCTAACAGTTTTCAAGAAGTTATTTTGCAATTATCTGTTTGTGTGCAATGGCCAGTTCGTCAAGTACTGCATCTGCCGCGTATAAGCCTTTGGTTGACTTAAATGGTTTGCTGGACAAATTTGGTCCAGGGCAGAATTTCAAACGTTGGCAACAACGCATAAAAATTTGGTTGACCATGAGGGGCTTATTGTCAGTAGTGCAAGTAGACAGCCCATACCAACTGATAGGCATCCTAGAGTAGCTGAGATTGCTGCATGGGATGAACGGAACAATGTAGGCAGAGGGGCAATACTGTCAATATTAACAAATGCTCTCTTTGATGTCTACTGTTTTGAGTCATACACAATAAAGATGCTATGGGATGAATTAGATAGGAAATATAATACTAAGGATCAAGGTCTAGAAAGGTATTATGTCTCCAAATTCCTGAAGTTTCAGATGATTGAGGACAAGTCTATGACTGAACAGACTCAAGAGTTGCAATTAATTATTTACTCTCTTCATGAATCGGATATGGAACTTCTTGAGAAGTTCTAAGTGATGTCAGTGATAGAGAAATTTTCTAAGTCTTAGGAGGACTTTGGTATGTCTCTCAAACACAAGATAGAGAAGATTTCTCTAAACGAATATCCATTGAGGAACAGCATAGAAAAAATAGTCACATTGTACTTGTGGAGTCTAATGTCCATGTGGTGACTATTGAGAAGAAGAGCAATAATCAGAGGAATGTGGGGATTAATTCAAACTCTAAAAACATTAACAAGACAAAAGGCAAAGCCAAGAAGAAACCGAAAGTGAACAAACCTTGCTGAAATTGTGGTTAGGTTGGACATTGGGCTAAGGACTCTCCGTTTCAAACAGGGATCAAATTTTGAAATCCAAGTCAATGTGGTGGTAGATGATACTAGTTAAGTAGAAGCTGATTGGAGTACACACCTTATTGAGGTTTGTACCATTGAGGTTGGGACTGACATCACTACTTCCAATGATAATAAAAGGTATTGTTTTGTTAACCTAAAAGTCTTTACTATTTATGAGCCACTTGAATGGCTGGTTGATACTGGAGCAAATGTGCACGTTTGTACTGATAAATTACTTTTTGTGTCTTACCAGCATATTAAAGGAAAAACTGTAAAGATGGGGAACTCAGTTGCAGCTAATGTGTTGGGGATTAGACGTGTGGACTTGAAGTTTCCTTCAGGGCGTATTCTTTCTCTTAATAGGGTGCAACATGTTCCAACAGTTCATAGGAATATTCTTAGTGGTTCATGTTTAGTTAGAGAAGGTTATGAATTCACTTTCAAATGTAATAAAGTAGTAATTATGCACTACAATTCTTTGGTTGGCAAAAGTTATTTGTCAGATGGTTTGTTTAAATTAAAAGTTGAACCGTTTACTTCTGATTTGAATAAATCTTCTTCTATTGAGAATTCTGTTTATCCTATGGTGCACATTATTGAATCCACTGATATTTGGCATAGTAGACTTGGACATTTAAATTTAGATTCTATTAAAAGAATGATGAATTTAGACTTGATCCCTAAATATTCAATTGATAAGAAGAACAAATGTCAAGTGTGTTTGGAAGCTAAAACAACTAGGAAACCCTATCATTCAATTGAAAGGGATTTAAAAATACTTGATTTAGTTCACACAGACATTTGTGAATTCAATGGTTTGTTGACTAAGGATCATAAGAAATACTTCATTACTTTTATTGATGATTGTAGTAAATATTGCTATGTTTATTTACTTAAACATAAAGATGAAGTACTTGAAAAGTTTCTCATATTTAAAAATGAAGCTGAAACTCAAACTGACAAGAAACTTAAAGGGTTAAGATCTGATAGATGTGGAGAGTATGGGTCTAATTCATTTGTTGAATTTTGCTAAAGTAATAACATAATTCATGAGGAGACACCCCCTTATTCTCCCCAGTATAATAGGATTGCTGAATAGAAAAATAGAACGTTTAAAGATATGATCAACAGTTTACTTTTGAATTCTAAATTACCTAAGTATATGTAGGGTGATGCTTTAAATACGGCTTGTTATATTCTAAATAAAGTCCCTCATAAACATAAAGAGGTAACTCCGTTTGAAATCTGGAAAGGTAGGAAACCTAACTTAAAATACTTCCATGTGTGGGGTTATCTTACAAAAGTTCTAATCCTTGAGCACAAGAGGAAGAAGTTAAGACCAAAGACTATTGATGCCATCTTTATTGGTTATGTGGAAATAAGCTATATTATGAGATTTTTGGTAATTAAGTCTGAAATACCTAGCATAGATGTTAACACTATTATTCAATACAGTGATGCTACATTCTTTGAGGATGTGTTTCCCATGAAAACTGATTTGCCTCAAGATGTTTCTACTTTAGATTCAGCCTTAACATCCGATTCTATTCTTGATCATGTGAAAAGGATGAACGATGTGGGGGCAGGTCCAAATAGTTCCAACACTTAAATTGAGGAATTGGAAGAATCTAGAAGGAGTAAGAAAGCTAAGGTGGTTAAGAACTTTGGAAGTGACTTTGTCACTTACAATGTTGAGGACAAACCTTTAACCTTTCAAACAGACATGACTTCCTCAGAAACAAGGCATTGGAAATGAGCAGTCAAAAGTGAGATGGATTCTATTACCTCCAGTGGGACATGGGAACTGGTAGATCTCCCTCCTCGGTGCACTACAATTGGATGCAAATCGATATTTAAGAAAAAACTTAAATCAGATGGGACCATAGATAAGTATAAAGCCAGATTAGTTGCCAAAGGGTTTAGATAGAAAGAGGAAATAGACTATTTTGATACATATTCTCCTGTTGCTCATTTGACTACAATTCGAGTAATAATTGCATTAGCTTCTATATATGGTTTCAGCATTCATCAAATGGATGTGAAGACAGCTTTTCTTCATGGTGATCTTAAAGAAGAGATATATATGGATCAGTTTAAGGGATTTGTAGCCAAAGGAAATGAACGAAAAGTTTGTAAACTTGTTAAATCCCAATATAGTCTAAAACAAGTACCCAAACAATGGCATGAAAATTTTGATAAAACTATTTTATCATTTGGCTTCATCATAAATGAGAATGACAAGTGTATTTACTGTAAAGTTAAAGGTAATGCATGTATTATACTATGCCTATATGTGGATGACATTTTACTATTTGGGTCTAATGTTGAGATAATTAATGAGACCAAATCATTTTTGAAAAGTAAGTTTGAAATGAAGGCTATGAGAGTAGCAAATGTGATTTTTGGCCTAAAGTTAATTTGCTCAACTGAAGGGATAACCATTTCTCAAACTCACTATATTGAGAGTGTTCTTGAGAAATATGGTTATCAAAATTGTAGAATTGCTAAAACTCCAAGTGACCCTTCTGTAGCTTTGTTCAAGAATGAAAGTGAAGTTCTTGTGTCTCAATTAAGATATTCTCAAAATTATTGGTAGCTTGCAATATTTTGCAAATAGCTCAAGACTAGATATTTCATTTTCTGTATCTAAGCTGGCAAGATATACAAGTTGTCCAAATCGGACTCACTGAGAGGCCTTGGATAGAGTACTAAGGTACTTGAAGGGAACAGTATCCCTTGGGCTACATTATGGGAAATTCCCTGTTGTACTTGAAGGGTATAGTGATGCAAGTTGGATAGTCAAGAACTCTAGTAGCAATGGTTGCACTGGATATGTGTTTACATTAGGTAGTGGAGCAGTGGCCTGGAAGTCTTGTAAACAGACTTTGATAACTCGGTCAACTTTTGAAGCTGAGTTATGTGCCTTGGATACTATTGGAACGGAAGCTAAATGATTGTATGGACTATTGTTCTCTTTGCCAATGATTAGCAAGCCCATTACTGCTATATCTGTGCATTGTGATAGTCAAACCACAATTGCAAAGATAAAGAGTACCAAGTCTAATTAGAAGACTAAGAGATACATCCAAGTTAGACTTAAGTCTATAAGGGAGTTAGTGTCTCAAAGAATGGTGTCTGTTGACTTTGTTGGATCCAAAGATAACATTGCAGACCCTCTAACTAAGGGACTGTAAACATTCTTGTTTCTTAAATCCAGGTTGGGAATGGGATGATAACCCAGTAATGATTCACTTATAGTGGCAACCCAACTGACCAAGTAGAGATTCCACAAAGTAGTTTAATGTGGTATAAACAAGCTGTTTGAGTGAATCTGGCACCTATTTTGATATCTTTGTATTTAAGTCCTTTCCCTAAAAGCTTGTGGTACGTTTACTGCAATTAGTAAGAGTTTTAACTCTGAATGGGATCAAGTCTTTTAGATAGAATGCTAGCAGTACATTCTTGGAGATTGCCAACTATATGAGTGTTGTTGTGTGGCCACAATTAAAAGGAATTGGGTTTTCTCTAAATACACTCATGAGACAGAATCAGAACACATGGCCATAACATGTCAACCCTAAAGATTGTCTCCATCGCCGATAGTCTGTTGTTACCAATGGACGTTATTACATTCAAGGTTCAGATTCAAGGCTTCAGTCCATCTGTTCCTATAGGGCATAAGTTGGATAACTTAAATAGTGGTTCAAATCGGAAGGTACCATTATCGAAAGTAGATTATGTAAATCCTTGATAGTCTTTAACTATAGATCTGTGGAGGATTGTTGAAAATGACAACTTTGGTAGTTAATAACTTTTAACTCATGATTAGTTAGTCTAAAACAATTAATAGGAGTTGTTATTGACATGTTAGAGATTGTTTTGATTATGATAGAAACCATTTTCATGGTGGGAATCCATAATTAAATATTGTTAAAGTTGGGTGTTTAACTATTTGGAAACTCATATTAGACATGAGTCCCACATGAAAAAAATTGAGGAGTGTGAAAGCTTTTATACATTAAAAGGCTTTTCTATAGATTTGATAGAAAAGCCTAAGGTATGGAGGATACCACACGTGCGCCGCCCGGCTGGCCCGGCTTACGCTTAGCCCATGTTTTCATGTTCCTCTATTTTTTATTCGGCCCAAATTAACTCTAATTTGAAAAGAAAAAAGGAAACATAAAATCTGATTAGAATTAGGGTCTCCTAATTCGGATTGGGTTTTGATTTTCCCTTAGGCGAGATTAAAAGGAAACGAATAGAGCCGCCATTAGGGTTAAGCTTTTTTGTGTTTTGATTCCTTGAGAGAAAAATCGCCTCTTCCGTTCTCCCTACCACGATCCATAGTATTTTGACTGAATGAGACCGGTGAACTGAGGAGATTTTCGAAGTGATTACAGTTGGTGTGCATCGACAACGATTTGAGACCGTCTTATCTTGCAAGGAGAGTCGCTGTACCCATCTTGAAGGCACCGGAATGGGGCGAATAACTTCTTGAAGGTAAACTAGTATTGAACTGGTGATTCGGTCAGCGTTACTGTACGTCGCATTGCAGCTTGTCCAGAGGAGAGCCGGCACCGGGTACATCTACTGGAGTCGGCACCGAGTACGTTCTAGCAGAACTGTGAGCAAGTCTCTCAGGTCCATTACTAACTTATTTGTTAAGTTTGAATTTTATTTAGTTACTTTATGCTTGGATTGTTTGGCCTTACCGGCATTATTGATATTTGACAATTGCATTTGTTAGAGCCTTAGTCGGGTATAGGCGGTGTTTGTTCAATTCAGTTGAGTTGCCTGTCTGTGCTCGTAGGTATCCTGTTTCTAACATTTCTTTGTAACTTGCAACTGAATCCTATTTGATCAGGCTGTGCCAGTTTCATGCCAAGGGCAATGTTTTCACATAGTGTTTTTAATCTTCATCCATTGCTAGAATTGCACAAGAGCCGAGATTTTATTGATTAGCTCAAGATTTAGTTCGACTCGTTTTGAATAACACCTTACCCATTGTATTAATAGCCAAAATTTGAATGAAGTGATTCTTTGCAAGTTACAAGTGTATGCCTTTGTTTTGATTGCTAGTGTCTTGTCAAGAACAATATGTGTGCACACAACTATGTTTATATGTTGTTGAGAAATTTAAATCGGGATAATTAATAAAAATAGAAAAATAAATATAAATAATAAAATAAGATATAAAAGATTTTTTTATTGGATTTATTTAACCAAACTTACGTTCACATCGAAACTCATAAAATACTTTATTAATAGTTTTCGGGAGATTTACGAATGGATATTCTTGATATTTTATCCAAATCCTTTATACACATCATGGCTTGCACTGTTTATACATTCATCTACCATAACCTATATGTTCCATAAATACTAAACCAACCTAAAACAAATTGGGATACCTTAAAAAGCTCATGACTCTACTTATATAAATGCATCAAGTTATAAGATTCCCAATAAATACAAGATATAGTAGAAGTAATTTCTTAATTTTAATATATACATAAGACAATGGTAATTTTTTTAATTTTAAATATATTAAAAATACTTTTTTAAATGAACAACCTTATCCTAATTTGATTAGGAATGCATAACAATGAACGAATCTCCACATTAGCTTGTATTTTGTCTTTAATCTTCATAGCCTTCGGGATATTTGTAGTAATCATCAAACATTGCTTAAATTTAAACTCCGTTTGATCTCCAACTTGAGAAGCTCGAATCCACCTTCATTTTTACCAAGCAAGAACTCTATTATTATTATTATTATTATTATTATTATTATTATTATTATTATTATTATTATTATTATTATTATTATTATTATTATTTCAAGCCTCAAATTACAATCCCATAGACTCTATTGATCTTTACAACCACTAATCAATACATTGATGCATCTAACTACGCATCGAATCAGTACAGTCCCAAAATTTTTTGATTCAATTTGGTTAATGAACATATGTAGTTGCTTCTGAGTCCAACACGATTTGTCGATCTATACAAGAAAGCCTCGATCTTTAATTTCTTGCCATCGCAAGATTTCTTCTCATGCCATCATTTGTCCCTTGAAAGTTATGTGCACTTCCCTTTTAAGTTGTGGAGGTATTTCTTTACTTGTATATGAACACTGTTACCGATACTTCTATCGTCATATTGGGATATTCTAACCATGTATAATTTTACGACTCTATTTCAAATAAAAACCCATAAATATTGGAATTTTACTGGTACAAGAAAATTAAATTCTGCGTATTTTTTTGGACATCTATCATACCGCCTAAAGTGTATACTACTCCAAGAACTTCTTTTTTAATTTTTTTTCTTCCTAACATTCTAATACTTGGAAAAAAAATATAAGTATAACTATAACAAAGGATTAAAATACTTACTTTCATATTGAAGCCAATTAATTCTTTGGAAACAACATCTAAAATCTAAAATCTAAAATCTAAAATCTATCTGAGAGGTAGTATCTATATACTTGAAGATTATAGGGGTATCTTTGCATATGCTAGTGTCATCGTACAACCATAACTAACCCTCATATTTCTTTTTCCAATGAATGTATAGCCATTCATGATAACTAAAACCATTTGTTCTTTCCTTTTATTGTGTAACCTAGATCTACCTGCCTCAAATTTACCATCATATGCTTTTAGTTCATAACCTGTCTAGTTCATGTAGAGTGTACAATTGTATGAGTAATTATTACTAGTATCCAACAACCTTTCTACAAACATAATTTTGCTAATAAAAAATATATTGACTAATATGCCTATCTCTAGAGAGGTTAGTGTTTCTCTATTTTTGTACTACCTTAACTAATTTTCTCATTGAATTTTAGCATGCCAAAATTCTAAATCTCAAAACTATAAAAACTTAGACATCTGATAGCACTTATTGGGAAATATAAACCAGGATAGTTAACAAGAATTAAAAAACGAGTATGAAAAATAAAATAGGGTATAAAAGATTTACGTGGTTCAGCTTATTATTTAACTAAGTCGATGTCCACGATGAAGCTCATGAAACATTTTATTAACAACTATTTGGAGATTTATGCAAGGATATTCTTTCTATTTTACCCAAACTCTTTATACATACCATATCTTCCATCACTTAAATACTGACTAACCTACACCCATACGTTACATAATATTGCATATACCTAATACAAACCATGACACCTTGAAAAGTTTATGGCTGTAATTATATATAGGTACTAAGTTATAAAAATTCTAATCAACATGGGATGCAGTAAGGTAACTTCCTAATTCTAACAAAAATATGACAATAATAATTTCTTAATTCTTAATATATTAAGAATACTTTTTAAATCAAGCCACCTTATCCTAATGATGTGTGCTTATGTGTGCATATGCTTCTCTTAGGAAGTTTTATCTCAAAATCACCCATAACACTCAAGTTTTAAATTAAAGTACTAAAATTACTCACACAACATACATATAGACAAGTATACATGTTGTGTAGCATAGAGTTATAATGGTAAATACTAAAGAATCCCAAGGTAAGCAGCAAGTACCCATATTTTGCTCTCATTTCATTATTTGGCCAAGTAATCAAAGGTATAAACAAATGTGATAATTTGCCTAGAAGGTACACCAAGCCACACATAAAAAATACAATCCAAGGTCATAAAATCATCCAAAGAATAAGAAAATGAGATAAAATATAAAATTAAGAGGAATCCCCCAAAATCATGCCAAATATCAAATACCCAATTTAATTAATTACATTCCAAATCTAATACCAAATGGTTGGTCCCAAATAAGACTCACTCACTCTCTAGTTATGAGCCTTTTACTCTTAACCCAACTAATGGGTATCTTTACTTCACTAATCAAAATTAAAAGAGTATTACAATCAACAACCTATTGTAATTTGGGAGAAATTGTTTCTCTATCTCTAAGTAACATCACAATCCTTTAATTACCAAATTCCTTTCCTCCTACCTATCTCTTGAGTTAATTAAAGAAAACCCCATAAAATAAATAAATCAATCAAGCTTCCAAATTCTAACCCCATCTCTTGAAATTATTACAATAAGGAAAAACCTCATTAATTAATCCACACAAATCAAGATAAATGATTAAATGCTAGAAAAAAAAAATCAATAAACTAAAAAAAGGTTTAGTATCTAACAAAATAAGAATTCATCCCTTTAAATACAATATCAATCAATAGAACCTAACATAATTTAAAAAACTATAAGGAGAGAGAAGGGAAAACTCTTAGACAAGAGAAGCCCTTTTCTTCCTCTTGCAATCCCTTTTGAAGATGCCCCTTTTCTCCTCAATGATGATCTTGATGTTCCATTGGGAGATTTCTTGGTGCTCTTGAGGGTATGTAGAGGCTTCTCGTATGGAATATCATTCCCTAGCGAGCCACAAAAGGGCTATTTATACTTTGTGCTTCCAAAATCTTTGAAATTACAAAACAATAGCTTTCTCTGAATTGAATTGGCATCTATTAGAGTGTATTGGCTGACACTAATTTATCTACTTTTTTAAAGATCCAGCTACTATCCGGTACCTATTAAATGACCCATTCCAACACCGGTTACTCTTAGAAGTTTGGGTCTTTTGTTCTTTAAATTAAACTGGCGGCTATTAAGATATACTAACATGTGCCGGTTATGTCTTCTAAAGCTCATTTGACTGCTTTTTCTCCTTGTTTTTCCAACAAATCTTCTTGTTATGCAATCGACATAAAATAATGTGAAAATAGGAGAAGTGAGTAGTCATCTATTCAGTAATTCTAGACAATTATAACACAAATGACATGAAATTAGGTACATTCTAGGCACTCATCACTCTCCTACATTTAAACTTTTACTTGTTCTCAAATAAATTACCAAAAATAATAAGCACCACAAGCGAAAAGCATCATAGTAAAAAGTGCATTTTTGGCAATAATGACACTAATGATAAAGATATTCTTTTTCTTTTGAGATAAAAATTCAATTCAAGATTATCAAACCAAGCTAAACTCATGTATTTGACTAGATAAAACAAAGTCCTTTGAAGTTGAATTAACCAAATTTATACTTATTCAACATGCTTCATCTCATCCACTAGGTCAAGAATTCAAACCAAGTGACTTATATAAATTAGAAATAATGAACCAACTTAAGTTTTATGACTTCCAATACTACTGTAATCATAAGTAGTAAACTGAGGATTGATCATTATATTCACTTTCGCAGGTAATGATTTTCAACTTTTACATTACCCTCTTTAGAATCTCATTTTTTTTTTTGGAAAGGTAATTCAAATGTTTAATAAAGATATGTAAAGAGTAATTTTCATCATTTGCATAACCTTGTTCTGTTCTCTCATTTTTAACCCTAATCCTCATTTACTTAAATCCAAAGTAAGAACTAGTTAGAAGATCATAGAATATAAAATCAATCAAAATTTCCTACCTATACGTAATCATAAAGTGCTCATCAATTTTTAAGAAGAAAAGTGTCCCAACATGTACTAAAATATAAATAAGATTAAGTCAAAATTTCAAGACTTGGTCTATATCAAGCCAAATATACAAGTAATATTCCAACTAAGACAAATCTTATACCAAATTTTTATGCTAAGAGATAAAGAATAGAAATCTCATAGGAGTCAAAATATGTCAAAAAAAAAAAAAAAGCCCTATATTTGATATAAGAAAGCAAAACAGCAATAAGAATTCCATGAATAGTTGAAAAAATAAAGTTTATACCTCTTCCTCACATTTGAATTGGACAATATCCTTGTTGGCTACAAATAAACATAGAAATACATCAAAACGGACTTAAATGACTAAAAAAATGGAGAAGAAGGAAAAGCGATACTTTTTCAAGTGTTTTGTAGCTCAATTTCCACAAAATGTTAAAGAGAAGGAGGTGCCATTTGCAGTAAAAGAGGGATTTCAAAAGATCTTTCCAAAAGAAAAATAATATCATAATCTAAATGAAATTAAATAAAACATAGTTGAAGGAAAAAAACATAATGTAAATTAAAGTACTAATACTAAACCCTAAGAAAGATGTAAACATATATATAATAGAAGTGCATTAATAAAATAAAATGGCTGAAAGAACTAATGTTCTGGTGAATGAGGGTTGCTTGATCTGTTGCTGCCATGCAGTCTACTAGATCCACCCAGGCTATTGGATGTTGGAGGGTCACTAGGGCCTCCAGGAGTGATAAGATGCCAGATATACTGCATAAAATCATGCTAAACCTTATGCTTATTTTGCAGATCCATTAGTATCTCTGTGTGCCTTTGTTGCTGCTACCTAATCTCATAATGAGCTTGTCCTACTCCTATATCGCCTCGCATTCTCTATTCACTTCTCTGCAAATGCCTTACATTGTTCCTCGAACCATCGCATTTGCTCAGCGTACAAATCTCGAAGTTAGGTCATATTTGCTCATAACTGCTTCTCCTCTATCTCTACTCGAGCTAGTCTAGTCCTCATCTCAGCCTAGAAGTAAGCTGAGCAGTAGGCTAACCCTTGTTAGGCCTGGGTCCTTGAGGTACCTCTGCTATGGGTACATTGGCATTGTGGCTGCTGTGGTGGCTCCTTACCCATATTTCTCCTCTCTTTAGATGTGAGCCACCTTTGCCTTTGTCTATCATATGAGAACCTACAATTGATTAGTATTCTCAAAAACTATATTACCAAAGAAGGTAGTCACTAGTTTTTCTCCCTCAGTAGGAATATAAAGGTGCTGGAGGATATAAATGACAAGTAGGGAGAGAATAAAAGCTCTGGAAGCATAGCCAGATGCTATCATGCTACAACCTCTCTCATGTGGGAGATAAGGATAGGAGCTAGTAGGATAGGTTAGGAATTAATCATCTTATGAAGGGCATAAAAGTCAATCACTCAAGCCTCACTAAGATTAATGGCTCTGGGGGTGACATTGAAGCTAAGAAGATAGATGATATGATAGAGTTGAGGAGACGTGTTGGTGACCTGAAGAATCATAATGGATCTAGCTTGGGTGTAAAATGGCTAAAACTCCTAATGTGCAGCAGAAAAATCCTAGTCAAGCTTCGAGGTGACCTTCTTATTATAGTTATCTATCTCTATCCAAGATCTCTCATCCTCTATCCCAAGAATCTCAACTAGTACCCCCTGGATAAGTGAATGGATACTTCCTTGACCATTGCGTCTATAGTCCTCAAAATACTATGCCTCTTGTTAGAAATATTGACAAAAAACTCTTTTACTAATGTAAGGTAATAAACACGTGTCAACTTTAAAATGGGTGCCCAACTTATCTATCTGAATAAATCTACTAAATACTAGTCCTTGTCTAGCTTGGGATCTACTGTCTTCTCGACCACTATCTTATTATTGACCTTAGTATTGTACCACTCCTCACATTCAACATCTACAAAATGTCTTAAAAAATGGTGGGGTCAATAGTAGGAGGTTGGGAGAAGAAAGCTTAATCCCTCTTCTTCTTGGGTGGAAGTTTGGGAGGTCCTTGTATGGATAGCACAGTGGAGAATATAAGGAGAAATTGTGTAGAAAAAAAAGGTGAAAAAGGATGTGAGAATAGGAAATAACTATCCTCTTGTCAAAAGTCAACAAAACCTCAAACCACACACACTACAATAAATCAACTCAAACCACCAATCCTCTAATTCACAATAACTCCACCTCCTTAACATAGACACAACAACTCAATCAAATCACAATTTTTTAGCAATAAAGTTGAGGGAGAACACGCAGTTACTTGCCTGAATCTTCAAGTGAATGTCACTAAATCGAGTGAGCTCAATAGTGGCTGGGAAGTCTTAAGAGTGACAAAAAAGATTTGATTTTTTTGGACTGAAGGGAGATTAACTGTGGGTCTTGGTAGGTTGTGAAGAAGGAAGGGAAGGCCACAGGAAATCGAGGAATTAAAGGAGATTAATTGTGGGTTTTAACTGGAGACGAGGTAGGAAGAAAAGGGAAAGAGAATCGCAGAGTGATTTGAAGGAATTTAAGAGAAAATTGATAGCCATGGTTTCTTATTTGTCGGTTATGCGAAGATAATAGGTGCCTAATAGAATGTGATAACATGTGTTGGTTAGAGTGTAAAGACCTAACCGACTTAATGCAATGATGCTGTTTCTATGTCTCATAGATATAACCAAAGCTAGATCAAGTACGTTAATAGGCATTGGTTGCTCTCAGTAGCTTAATGACTTTTAATGTTTTTGAATTAAAGTGGCACTTGTTCAATTGATTTAAACTGCGGCAGTTTTGTTCAGTTTACTCGTAACATGCATATTTTTATTTTCTCTTTTTCTTTGAAATACTAGAAATGAACAAACAAACAATATAATAAAGCATACCATGAATTAAACTAAATTAAACCAAAATAAGCGAACAAACCAACTTTAAATCTAACCACATTCAACTCCAAAACACATAAAACAAGTAAGAACTCAAATAAGTAGACATAGCATAAATAAAATTGTCCATATGTAGTAGAATTAAGATAGACAGGAATCAATTCTTTCCACACTTATCATATGAATTAGCCTCTATAGTTCCTGGAAGAGTGCTATTCTGTTTATCAATATGGAGCTTTGCAATTTACCTAATTTGGCTATTAAGATTGTGAATTGATATTTCTTGGTTTCTCATTGATGCTTCAACCCCTTAGAAGTGTGAATCAGTAGAAGAAACTAACTTAGATAGTAAATCTTCAAGTGAGGGCTTTGGTGGTTGTTCAGATAGAGGCTGTGACACCCTATCTAAAATGCACGTAGAAGTAGGGTATATGTGACCTAAATGGCATGAATAATCTTGCATATAGACACATTTGGTATGGTGTGGATAAATTATGCAAGCTTATTATGTGAAATAAGTGTTGTGCTTCAGACAATGGTAGATAGAATATTTTGCATAACAACAACAATAACAACAACAACAACAACAACAACAACAACAACAACAACAACATATATAGAGTTAAATCTAAATTCATGTATTGGATTATTGATTAGTTAGTTACTAATTCAAAAATGATGTAGGTAACTATTTAATATTTGATTTTATATAAATAAATACATATATATCATATATAAATATGCATTCAAAATATTTATTAAATATTCATTATATGATTATTTTATTTAAGTCTCTAGATGTTATTTCATGTAGTAATTTAATTTTAGTTTAGTAAGACTTCCCTCTTAATTTATTTATATGGGAAAAAATTGAATTTTCTTAATTAAAATATTTAATTTAGCTAGAAGAATATTTGGAAAAAATTTGGAGAATATTCCTTTCCTATTTTTTTTCCTATGTGCTGCAACTTAGTTCTCCAAATCCCCTAGGATTTGTGACACAATAATTATATGGAGCTTTTAATTAGATAAAACCTTGAGAAAATAGGATTTTTTTCCTTATTTCCTAAACATATCATAATTCACTTATAGAAACCTACCCAAATAAGATTTTTTGAGCTTTATCACACCCTAGCAACCGTCTCGTTCTCCCCCATTCTACCCTAACACGAAATTTCCCCTCCCCTTGGCCAAAGACTAACTATTGTATTGCTTACGCGGAAAATTCTGCATATTACTACACCATTGAAGCATCATTCTTGGATTGAACGCTCAAAGATTTAGGTGAAATCAAAGGTTAGAAAATACATTATTTCTTCCCTAAGAGTGACCAAGGATGTTGAAGCAAGAGGTAACAGCAAAAGCCTTTCTTTTCCTTTAAATCCTAGTGCCAACGATTTTGAAAAAAATTAGAATTCTTGCGTTATAAACTGTTAAAGTAATTTTTTTAGGCAAAAGATGATTAAAAAATTATGTTTGAGAGTCATACTTGTTTAAATATTGAAAAAGAAACATTCTTTCAAAGTATTTATACAAAAGAAAAGACCTTTTCCTTTCAAATTGTTATTTTCATAAAAAAGTTAAAATTTTTCATAAGAAAAGATGATTTCTTGATGTGTTCTTGAAATATCTTGATGTGTGTATGCTAAGGTATGCTAAGGTTTTTGTTGCCTCATCTAGAATACCCTAAGGATGTTTTTTTTTTTTTTAAGTAATAAAACCAAGAACAAATTATATACTTGGTGGATTTTTTTTTTTTTTTTGTAAATCTGTGATAGTTGTTTGTTTTAGTTTAAAATAAAATAGCAAAGTATTTTATTATTGTAGGGCCTTTTGAAATTGTTTACTATACATATTTAGAATGTTATTTATGCTAAAAATCATGTAAGAAAACCTTGGGATAAAACCTAGTAATGTTCGAAAAAAAATTGAAGGGGTAGGGTACCCTGTTTTGATGTATAGTTAGGTTGATACTATTCTTTTGTGGTGATACAATCCAAATTTGGGAAAAGTCAAAACAGAGAAAATATAGTCTTGTGTTTGTAGATATTAATTGTAAAATTTTATTATTTTCTGATTTGGGAGTTGAAAGTTACGAATTTTTCCTATAAACTAGTTTGTGCTAGATAGATTACTCCAGTAGCGAAAAATAATTTTCTGAGTGCAAATAAGGTCTGATTTTCATGCAAGGACACTTATATTCTATTCTATACATGTTTGGATATCTCTCTATAAAATTTGAGATAAATCTGAAGTATTTGCATATGTACTATGCTATTAGGAAGAAGTATTACTCAAGTTGGAAATTGTGTCCAACTTAGGAAATTTTAAGAAAACTTCAAGGAAACTTCCTATTATCAATTTATATGTATTTCTATTGTGTAAAAATTGCATGTGTCGACATTAGGATGTAATAACGGATTTAATGTAATCAATAATAATATTACCATTATTTTATTATTATTATTATTATTATTATTATTAAAACATTACCAATATTATTATTATTATTTATTACTCAAATTACCTATCCATTAATTGATATATTTCCTTAGATTATTTATTTTTGCATAGTTATAAGCAAATAGTATTTTAATTAGCTAAGAAAGTAATAAAATAATTTTCTATTTACTTAGTTCTTCAGTTACTTAATATTTTTACACATGAACTAGCATATTTATTTGATTGTTTATTTACCTTCATGGGCAACCTTTATTTTAATTAACTAACTATTTATTTATATAACTATATAGTTGTAACACCCCTACTAAAAGTAACAGCGGAAGCATAATAAAACCGAGTGTCACCCCATCCAGTTACCCAGACAAGGTGTCTTTATAACGAAGAACCAAAAGTAGTGACCAAGGCCCAGATTGGATCAACTAACTCATACTGACATGGTTATATACATATATAACAGTGAGTTTCGTACATGCAATCTCCATACTACAATCTCTATATTACAGCAGTAATAAAGTACATAATCAAAAGAGAAAGCGTCTGGACCTAGACTGCTGAAATTGTGATATCGCCTCTCTATCTGTAGGTATGCTCAACTCCGAATCCTATAAAACAGTAAGATAAAAGACACGTGTGAGTAAAAAATCACCCAATGAGTCTCGTGCGTGCCAGTGCTTTATAAAAACAGATAAAGTAAAGCAATGTTGTGTTTTTGTCCTCAAAAGGGCACTACAGTTCCACTGAAATTAATTCTAAAACTCTTTAAAGAAGAGTTTATTCAGAATTCAATCATTTTAAAAAAATTGTGTTTCAATTTTAAATTATTGCCCCAATTCCCAAATTACAGGCATTTCTCCAACAAAAGGTCGGCCTGCATGCAAAGCTTGTAAGACTTCACCTTCGGCGCCACGTCTTATTGTGTTAAGATCGTAGCTTATAGCACTTAACTGTGCGTTGCCAGAGGGTAAGTAGACCGCAACATACTACCGAGAATAAATAAGTGTACCGTAGAACACTAAATGTTTTACTTGCTATCATAAGCCAAGGGGTCACAATCCTAACATCATTCACCATTGAGGCGGCGAGGAGTCAAACACTACCGAGTATCCCTGCTCGGCATTCAGCGAACGACTTAAAAGTAAAGTGCGCTCGCAAATGCGGCAAATGCCAGCTACTAAACTTTAGGGATATGCCCTAAAATAATTTGTACTTATACTATTGTCATTATGTATTGTGTAATAATATGAGGCATTTTTTTTTCATAAATAGTATATTTAGTTTTGTGGTCATAAAGTATGTGACTTGATAGTAAAATCTTATAACAAATACAATGACTATTCTTAAATTATCCCTGAACGATTATTATTAGTGGAATAATAATAAATTAAGATTAATATGTTTGTGACTTAATGGCTATGTTTTACTGGTTATGGATATATGTGATATCAAATCAAAACATAAATAAATGTTAGAGAACATTGTATTAGACATGACCCACTGTGAGAGTACTTCATAGAACATGTCATAAGTACTTTCTAGCCATAATGATTTTAGAAGTCCTTCGACCTGAATTCATCATAGTTTCCTACTTGATAAATTCTATATTTTGACGTTGTCTAAAGTTATTTTTAGCCAGATAATAAATTAGACCACGGTTGGATATATAATAAATTAAGGAGAGAAATATGATTGATAGTGAAGGAATTTGCCCCTCTCAATTTTGGGAGAGATGTCCATGAGCTCCTGGATAAGTTAGACTGTTAAAATATATTGCCGTGCTCAAATATATCAATTTGAGATATTGATATTATTTGTTTGAATAGTTTACTATGAGATTAAGGAATAATTAATTAAGCTTAATAAAGATGACATGCTCCATGCCTTATACTTAATTTGGATATCGTGTGATAAAAGGACTAAATATAAAGTTACGATTTAGTTCAAAGAGATTACTGATCTTTATTTAACCTGGATAGTTATAATATTTTGCTAGAAATCACTTATAACTTGTAGGTTATTTAAATATGATTTGGACACATTACCAGCGTTAAATGAACCTATAAGGTCACATATTAAGCGAACACTTTAGGTTATGTTTCTGGTAACCAGGTTCGATGTATCTGGAAATATGTCTAGGTTAATTTGTCCTAGAAAAATGACCAGATACAATGAATGTGGAAATATATCCACATTTGATATATCTGAAGGATGTCCAGTTTATAAGAATCTGACTCGGTAAATTAATTAGTTAAATTACCGAAACAATGGTCGACTCTTATCATATCAGTTTTAATTTGAATTTAAAATAAAATATGATAAGATATTATAAGAGTTGGACTCCAAGAGGTTTGGGTTGTTTTAAAAAAGAAAACCCTAGCCGTTTTCTAAAGCGAGCTCCCTGTCAAACACTCGTGCCTCCAATTCACTAGAAAAATTAAGCCTCTCAAACCCTAGGCGCTAGCACTCCCAAGTAACGAGCTAGTTCACCGTGTGTATCTGATAGAGGACGTTCGCACATTGCTGCGTTCGGTGATTGTTCGAGTTACATGCACGCCTGAAAGTCAGAAGCCAGAGGTCATGATTGCGGCGAATAGAGGTAATTTTGTAACCAGAAGATCATCTTAATTGTTTAGCTTGGTTCTCACGACTCATCTCAATATCTTGTCACTCCATTCGGAATAAGACAATCCCTAGAACTAGACTAGGTTACTAGGGTCGTCTAACTCTAATGTAGGCTAGTACAAATATCAAAGTCCTTGCTGAGTACTCAACGTTACCAATACCAACCCTTACTGATTGATCAGGCCAGAGGGTTGTTTGTTCCCGCAAGATTTCCAAATCAAATATTTTTAGGGCCAAAATATCATTCTCCAGAAATTGATTCCACTGACTCGCAAGTCATATAATTATTTCCATAGGCTCCACAAGGCCAATCAGTTCATTCCATAGGCACACTAGGCTAATAAAGTAGTTTTCGAGATCAAAATATCGCTTTTTTAAAAATCAATCTCATACCGAGAGATCACTTTCTAAAATCGTGGCGAAACGAAGTAAAAAGTTCTTTTCGCACATTAAAATAAATTTCCAAGAGTATTCGGATCATTTTGCCCATACCCAATCTTAAAAGTCATTTCCAAGGGTATTCGAGCCATTTTATTCATACCTAATTCCAAAAAGGTTTTCCGAGGGTATTCGGGTCATTTTACCCTTACCCGATTTGAAAAGTGTTCACAAAAATCCTAATAAGGATATTTCGGTTATTTACCAAATACCCAATTCTAAAAGTTTCCACAAAATATTCCAATAAGGACATTTAGATCATTTTTTAATTACCCGATTCCAAAAGGAACTTATTTCAAGAAATCCACAATTCTAATCCTAAAAGAGGATTAAATTCAAAGTTTCCAATCATATTTCCATAAAATGTTCCAATAAAGGCATTCTAGTCAATTTGTGAATACTTGATTCCAAAATTGCTATTTTTTCGAAAATTCAAAGTATTTGATCTAAAAAGGACTAAATTCAAAAAATTTGTGCTTTAATCATTCGTTAAGATATCCAAACCAATTATGGTGTTCATTTGAGTCCAAGATGGCAAAAAAATAAATCATACTCAGAAAAACCTTAAACATATCCAGAGATTTCCAAAATGGTGTAAAACGTAGCATTTCATGAAAAAATAAAGCATACTAGCTGTCAAAAGGTTTTAGAAGTTAAAGGGACTCACCTCGTGTCCTAAATAAGCTTTTATCGTTTACGTGCTGTTCGACTACTATTTTCACTATTTCCAACATGTCGTCCGTTTACCGATAAACCTACATCAAACATCGTTTTTATGTTTAGTTATGTTTGGTCAAAAAGTAGCCGATGTCCAGCTGACGTGCCCGACGGTTTGCCGATGTCTAATTGACGTACCCAATAGTTACCCACGTTCAGCTGATGTGCCTGACGGTTAGCAGATGAGGGTGACGGTTAGCCGACCGTTAAGAAAATGCTTAATAATTGTTCATGTCGTTTTTTCGTCGTTTATTCAATTCTTCCATTTTTCTTTTTTCATATCCTTCCACTCTTCATGAACAAGGAATTATTTTCATGTTTCTCATTCATTTCATCGCAAAATCACACAATTAAACCCTCTTAAGTTCATCGATTTCCTAACCAAAATTCTGGAATTTTCTTCTTGACACACAATTTTGTTTCGCGCATAATTTTCTATCCACAACTTCAATTGGGCTCTACGATATATATCAAAACGCTGGTAAGACTCTTAACTTTAATTCTGTGTAAGCCATTTTTTGAGTTCAGATTTCTATGACACAATGTAGAGGCAAAACAGCTACAGTAGTTTAGCCCTAACTTAACCTTTAATGTTATCCTTTGATTTCCTATAATCTTTAACACCTTGAGAACATTAAATTTATTAAATTATTCCTTCAAATAATATTTAATCCTTCAATTTTTAGATTCCAACAACTCATAAAATTCATGTTTATTCAACACATATTCACTTCCTTCAATCAAGAGTTAGCATAATTTATCCTTCTAACCAATTAACTTCCATTTTCATTCCACTATGATCATCATCTCATCAACCATGATCGGCCCTTCGAACTACCATGAAAATTCATTCCTTCATCACACAAAATGTTATTCATAAATCCCCTAGGCAGCTGGCACATATAAGCACACACAAAGTTTATATACCCAAACATTTGATTCAAAAATCAAGACATGAAAATCATGTTTTCATATTAAAATTAACATCAAAATAATCACCATTCACCCAAAACAACTTTAATTCTAGCAAGGTAAGGTTTTACCTTATGTATAAAGCTCTTTGGTGTGATTTGCTCCAAGAAACTCTCAAGAACACACATACTTCACCAAGAACACACACTATTCTCATTTTCTCTCTCTTTTACTAATTTTTTTTTATTTCTTTTTCTCTTATTTTTCTCCCTTCAAATTGCCAAAATTCTGGCTGTATAATAGCCTTCCCACCGCCACACTTTATCAGAATTTTGGCCAATTAATTTCTAATTCAACTAATTGTATGGTGGTTTTCAGGTAAGTGTGTTCCAATTATATAATTACACCCCGTTTCTCTTGATTTTCTTCCTTAAAATTTTCTCTTCTCTTCACTCTTGTGGCTGTCGAATTTCTGGCTATTTTTCTAGCCATTCCACCACCACTACATGGAAAAATATTGACTGATTAAATTGTGCAAGACATTAATTAAATAGTTCCACAAATGATGTGTTCCAATCACAATTAAACACATCATTTCTTTATTTATATTGTAATTCCTTAATTTCATACGTCTTGCATGAATTCTTCATAAAACCTCTCATAAGTTGACACATGTTCATGGCTACCAATCACAAAATGCCACACGTACCATTTCTTTTAATCGCAGTTTCACTTTTTCTCTGAAATAATCAAAATTCGAGTTCGAAATGGGTAAATATTTTTATTTTACCATTCAACTCCAAAAATTCTACCGAATTCATTGGTAATATTTAAATTCCTCAATTACTTCTCAATTTGGTCAAATTCACAGTCAAAGTCACAGTCAGTCAAAATGACAAAAATGCCCCCAATAACCCGAATAACTTAATTCACAACAAAACATGTGTTTTATTACACTGATCAATTTCTGTTCTCAGTGTACTCTCAAATTCTTATTTTATTAACAGTAATAGCCTTCTGAAGATTTAGGGTACGAGTAGAACAAATTCAATAATTACGCCTAGGTCCCGACAAAATATTATTATTCCAAATTATTCATTTCATCAGACTGATCATCTTTTGTTCTGGCCATTAATACAATTTCTCATCCTATTATAAGTAGTAGCCAATCAAAGGTTAAATACATGGTATTACAATAATTACTTAGTCATTTGTCTGCTAACCAATGTGTGGGCTTATCATTTATTTAGTAATTATCTTAGTATACATTACATTGCTAGTACGCAATATTTCATGTCTAGCCTGTGATAGGGGTTAAAATCGCCATTCTTTTCCTAGTAATTTGAGAGTGTTTTAGGATATATTTATTGTAATAACTAGGCATATTCCTTCTTATTTGACATTTTGCTTGTAAAAGGTATTTGTGGCAAATATATGCATATCTAAGTTAAAATCGAGTAGAAAGTGCATAGAACCAAAATGTACCTGGCGCCAGGCCCAGCTAGTGGACTAGGCGTCGGGTTCATTCTACTCCAGTAGTAGAAATTGAGCAGGCTTCAAGGGATTTCTAGAGCATACCATGCTCCAGGTCTGGCAAGTGCACTTGGCGCCAGGTCCATTCTGTCTGCCAAGAAGAAGCGGCCAAAAAATAGAGTAAAAATAGGAGAAGAACATAGTGGACCTTACACCAGGTGGGTCGAAGGTACCCAGCGTCAGGTATGCTCTGGAGGCAAAAAATCTATACGCAGAATCAGGGCTTATCCAATGATTTTGGTATTTTCCTACTCCTACTTGACCAAGGCTTTCTCAGCCATGAAATTGGCATCCAAGAGGCCTATAAAAGCACAAGAGAATACAAAGGTTTGAGATATATAACATAGAAAGGTGAATTAAAGGAGTAGAAATTTTGATTCTCTTATTGAAGGAGGAGTTCACCCACATCAAGGAGGATTGTTCAAGGAGGTCTTCAAGGAAGAAGAAAGAGGATTGTTTATGAGTGCTTTCTTTCTTCTTCTTCTTTTTTTTTTTTTTTGTCTTCTTTTTCTTTAGCAATATGTATTCAATGCTTTTATTGTAATTTAACATTATTTTGGGATTCATGATTTTGCATTAATTTAGTTATTTGATCAATTCTTTGTCATCTTTGCTATTTGATTATTTGATTTCATTGGTTATTGATGTAAGTTCTTCTAATTGACTTCGACACAACGATGTTAGGAGTTTCGTTACATTGATTTCGTATTTGTTAAATCTTAATGAATTTGAACGATGAAGTTAAGATTTTAGAACTAAGTGATTAAAGGTTAAGTTAATTTCGCATTGACATAGGGTTATTAGCTAATTTTATGTTTTTAAAGAATTGAGATTCATGCATATTTTGGTTAGGATGGCTTGATTGACAAATATGCTAATTGAATCAAGATATGAATGATGAACTTAATGCATGTTTTGGTTACGTTAGCTTGATTAACAAATATGTCAGTATAAATCAATATATAGGATTCCATGGATTGACAAATGAAGTGAAATTTACCTAAGTAAATTCATGACTTAACAAATGAATGAATTTTACTGTGCGTTCTATCATGATGCCAAGATGATATTTAATTGAGAGAATTGCTAATTGTTTCATTGTTATGTTTTCTAGGATAATTGTCTAAATTGCATAAACTTACATCCTTGAGTTGTATATATATTTTTTATTATTTTCTCACTTTATTTTGGTTGGTTAAATAATAAATGAAAAGTGATTAGTGTGTACTTGATCTTTTCAGGATCGATATTCGTTAATTCCCTATACTATACTTGCAATGAATATACTTACTCATATGTGTATTTTGAGATTATTATTTTAATTAAAATTTGATTAAGGAATGGATTTAAAAATAATGATTTTTATATATCCAAAATTTACACATCAAGTTTTTGGCACTGTTGCCGAGGAATAATATCATGAAAGTTTAGATTTTGTTGATTTAACTATGTTTGTATGTGTATATGTCCATATGTCTATATGTAAATATGTATATATGTTCTTTATGTAAATTGGAGTTATATCTTGTTGTTTGTAATATTGTGTGACTTAATTCACTTGCTTATTTTATGTTGTATTTGTACATACCACTAACTTTTTTGTTTAGGTAGTTTGTGAATTTATCTAATGTGTGTGTTTTTCTTTTCTTTATTTTTTCTATTATTTACTTTTACCTTTTTGTTTTTTTTCCTTTTCTTTGTTTTTCTATTATTTTTGTTTGTTTTTATTTTTATTTTTAACTTGATTTTTGTGCAAGGTTGACATAATCATGGACAACTATTTTTGGGCACAAAATCAAAAGAGTTACAATGATTATAAATTGGCATGATTACAAGCTTGCATTGATGTTGTTAATGAGACATCATTAGTAATATTAGTGAATTCTTTTGTGGCTAATGCAAATTTATCGACTGAGGGATACGAAGAATCGTCCCAATGAATGAGCTCTAACAAGACACAACTAGCAAAGTTGGTTGATGAGATCTTCAATAGGGAATTGAAAATCACAGACAAATAGTGTACCTCTTGATTCATGGAATCCATTGATGCAATTGATGATGTGTTGAGCTTACCATGCCTTAAGGAATTAGATCTTTCAACGCTATAGTATAAGAAGGCTTTGGAGAATGGTGGTAATTTCTACCCTTCACCCCAAATTCAGGGAGATAATTTAGTTTTTGTAGACCATGCCTTGAAAAGTAAGGATTTTTTATCCCATATTTGAAAACTCAGATACTAAGTTTAAAGGGAAATTTCAATTGTGACAAATCTTTTGAAGGGTCAAAAGGTGATTGTAAGTTTGATGCATTCTTTAGAAACCATGTGCACTTATATGTTGACAAAAATATTTGTGTGTCTAAAGGAATATTAGAGAAAGAGGTTTATGTGTTTTGCTTTAGTGAGAAAAATTATTTTCATAAACCTTCTATTTCTCAAAAACCCCTCTTCTTTCTATTTTAATTATGTATATTGATGCGTAAATTGTGGGTATATAAAATGATCTATTTTAAATCCATCATTTAATCAAATTTTAATTAAAAAATTAATCTCAAAATACACATGTGAGTAAGTATACTCATCGGGAGCATAATATAGAGAATTAACGAATATCAATCCTCAAAAGAATAAGTAAACACTAATTACTTTTCTTTCATTGTTTAACTGACCACAAATAAAGTGAGAAAAGAATAAAAAGAAACATATACAACTCAAATATGTAGGTTTATGCAATTTAGACAAGTACCCTAGAAAATCTTACAATGACTTACTTAACAACTTTCGCAATTCATCATCATCTTGACATCATGAAGGAATATAAAGTAAAGTTCAATCATTTTCCAAGTCATGAATTCACTTATATAAACTTCACTTCTTTCCCAATCCATGGAATCACCACCCTTTGATTAAATTAGCAGATTTCCCAATCAAACCAACATAACCAAACGATATATTAAACACAATTCCTTATAGACATGAAATTAGCCAACAACCCTATGCTCTAGGCGAAATTAACTAACATTTGACTACTTAGGTTCTTTAGTCTTAACTTTGTTTCCCAAGTCCATTAAGATCTAATAAGTATGTAGCATTGATTAAATTAAGCTTAATCTAACTTCGTTTCCCAAGTCCATTAAACATAAATCTAATTCCATCAACCTATGAAATCAAGTAATCAAATACCAAGAATGAGAGAAAATTGATAAAGTAGTTAAATTGATGCATAAATCATGAATCCTAAAATATTGCTAAGTTACAATGAAAATATTAAATATTTAATTATTAAAGAAAAAGAAAAGAAAGAGAAAAGAAAGCACTCATAGACAAGCCTCTTTCTTCTTCCTTGAAGACTCCCTTTGAACAATCCTCCTTGGCTTGGGTGAATTCCCCCTTCAATGAGAAAATCAGAATTTCTACTCTTTAATTCACCACTCTTTGTTGTATATCTCAAACCCTTGTGTTCTCTTATACTTTTATAGGCCTCTTGGATGCATATTTCGTAACTGAGGAAGTCTTGTCAGAGTAAGAATAGGAAAATACTAAAATCCTTGGATAAGTTCTAATTCCGCGTACAAAAATTTCGCCTCCAGAACCTATCTGGCATCGGGTACCTTTGACCTACCTAGTGCCAGATACACTCTGTTCTTCCTCTATTTTGCTCTGTATTTTGCTGTCTTTTCCTTAGCAAGCAAAATGGACCTACTGCTAGGTACACTTGCCAGACCTAGCACCAGGTACACTTGCCAGACCTGGCGCTAGGTCTGTTCTGGAAAAATCCCTAAAGCTTGTTCAATCTCTACTGCTAGATAGAATGGACCTGGTGCCTGGTCCACTGGCTGGGCCTGGCGCCACGTGCATTCTGATTCTGTGCACTTTTTGCTCGATTTTTACTTAAATCTGTAGATATTTTCCAAAAACATCTTTTACAAGTAAAATGTCAAATAGGAAGGAATATGCCCAGGTATTACAGCAAATGTATTTAAAAACAACCTCAAATAACTAGGAAAAGAATGGTAATTTTAACTCCTATCACATATCTTCTATTTTGAGCTTTAATTTCTTTTCAAAAGGTTTTATGAGGAAGCATGATGAGTGGAAAGAGTTTTTATTTTGTTTTGTTTTTTTTGTTAAGTAGTATGTTTTTCTTCTCCCAAATAAGGAAAATATTTTCCATCTTAAGTGTGGGGGAATGAGTCGTGTCTTTATTTGCTTTCTTATGATTTTTTTTAAATATTTTTCCTTTAGTTTGTTTTCTTTTATTTATGTGTCTTTAGTTTACTATTATTTTCCTTGTGTTTTATTTGTGTTTGGTTTTGATAGGTAGGAATAAAGTCCTCTTAAACAAACCTTTCTCTCTATTTCTAATTTTGCTATCTATTGGTACTTTATTGCACTTGGGAAGTATTGTTTAAACTTTCTACCAATTTATTATTTTTTGTCCATTTGGAGATGCTTTCTTATGTTTATTTTTTTGTCATTGAGGATAATGTCCAATTTAAGTGTGGATGGGAGAATGAGGTTGAAGAAATATTTTTCCATATCATTTTTTGTGAAAAATTTTCAAAAGCAAACTTGTAATTCTTTTTCTTACTTGGATATAAGTTTTGTCATTCATTAGGTAGGGTTTGATGAAATTGGTTTTATTGGATAAGATAGTTGTCAAGGCTTGAGAATTTTGATTAATCTTGTTTATGTTTGATGTTTGAATGTTATTTGACTCATTTAATTTAAATATAGAGGATATGAGGAATATGAGAAGAGTTTATTGGTTAACTCTTATATTATGTGTTTAAATTTTGCTAGCTTTAAGTTATGATGAAAAAAAATGTGAGTTAAAAAAAAAAGATCTTTGAGAAGAAAGATTGAGGAAAATGCTGAAAATTTTTTATTTGAGTTGAAAAAAAGAAAAAACTAATGAGTAGAAACAACACTATTGTTGGTGTGAATTGACACAAAATGCTCTTATTGATGAACATTGAAAACCTTTAACTGAAAAGGGGGTCAATATGGGGAGAAGTAACAAGTGAATTTGGTGCACTCTTGAGGCTATCCCGAAGGCAAAAAGGTAAGAAATAGCATAGAAAGAAATAATTATTGAAAAAAATTGATGAGTGATAACTGTAAAGGGGGCTAATAGGTGTGTGAAGAGAAATCTATGCATTTGAGGCTATCAATTCCCTAAGTCACTGAAAAATTTTGAGAGAAAAAAATTAGAGTGCTTTCCTTACATCATAACTTGAGTGTGCAATTTTTGAATTTATAATGCTTGAGTTGGTAAATGGCTTGACTGATGTGATTCATATTATCTATATTTTTACTTGAAGAGTGAAATAATTTTCTTAGATTAAGGTATGAACTTAATGAATTTAACTTCAAGAGTTTTGTAATGTCTTGTCCAATGTTTCAAAGTTTGAAATTGTTTTAAAAGGGTATGAATGACACGGGTTGTTTTGAAAGTTTGAAAGGAAGGAATAATCTTTGCTATGGTGAAGAAATTTTTGAATGAGAAAGAACTTGTGTTTTCTTAATAATTTTTCTTGGATTAAAGTGTTTTGCTTGAGGACAATCAAATGTTCAAGTGTGGGGGTATGTGTAGAGGTTAAAATCACTATTCTTTTCCTAGTTATTTGAGAGTATTTTAAGATACATTTGTTGTAATAATTAAACATATTCCTTTCTATTTAACATTTTGCTTGTTAAATGTATTTTTGACAAATATGCGCAGATTTAAGTTAACAGAACAAGAATGTACCTGACGCCAGGCCCAGCCAGTAGATTAGGTGCCAGGTCCATTTTGCTCCAGTAGTAGAAATTGAGCAAGCTTTAGGGGATTTCCAGAACAGACCTGGCGTTAGGTCTGGCAAGTGCACTTGACACCGGGTCCATTCTGTATGCCAAGGAGAAGCAGCAAAAGATAGAGCAAAAACAGGAGAAGAACATAGTGCACCTAGTACTAGATGGGTCGAAGGTACTCGACGCCAGGTATGCTCTGGAGGCAAAAATTCTGCATGCGAAACTAGGGCTTATCTAATTATTTTGGTATTTTTCTACTCCTGCTCGGCCAAGACTTCCTCAACCACAAAATTAGCATCCAAGAGGCCTATAAAAGTACAAGAGAATACAAGGGTTTGAGATAGACAACATAGAAAAGTGAATTAAAGGGGCAGAAATTCTGATTCTCTCATTGAAGGAGGAGTTCACCCACATCAAGGAGGATTATTCAAGAGAATTTTCAAGGAAAAAGAGAAAGGCTTGTCTATAAGTGCTTTCTTTTCTCTTTGTCTTCTTTTTCTTTAGCAATAATGTATTCAATGCTTTTATTGTAAGTTAACATTACTTGGGATTCATGATTTTGCATTAATTTAGTTATTTGATCAATTCTTTGTCATCTTTGGTATTTGATTATTTGATTTCATTGGTTATTGATGTGGGTTCTTCTAATTGACTTCGACACAACGATGTTAGGAATTTTATTGCATTAATTTCGTATTTGTTAAATCTTAATGGATTTGAACGATGAAGTTAGGATTTTAGAACTAAGTGATCAAATGTTAGGTTAATTTCACCTTGACATAGGGTTATTAGCTAATTTTATATTTTTAAGGAATTGAGATTCATGCATGCTTTGGTTAGGATGGTTTGATTAACAAATCTACTAATTGAATCAAAATATGAATGATGAGCTTAATGCATATTTTGGTTATATTAGTTTGATTGAAAAATCTGTTAATATGAATCAAAATATATGATTCAATGGATTGACAAACGAAGTGGAATTTACCTAAGCAAATTCATGACTTAACAAATGAATGAATTTTACTGTACGTTCCATCATGATACCAAGATGATATTTAATTGAGAGAATTGCTAATTGTTTCATTGTTATGTTTTCTAGGATAATTGTCTAAATTGCATAAACTTACATTCTTGAGTTGTATATATATATATATATATATATATATATATATTTATTTATTTTCTCACTTTATTTTGGTCAGTTAAATAATAAATGAAAAGTGATTAGTGTGTACTTGTTCCTTTGAGGATTGATACTCGTTAAATTCCTATACTATACTTGCGATGAGTATACTTGCTCATATGTGTATTTTGGGATTAATGTTTTAATTAAAACTTAATTAATGGATGAATTTAAAATTGATGATTCTATATACCTTAAATTTACGCATCAGCCTGCTATGTTTGAAATGGAGTTGATAGTTTGTTAGTATTGTGTGATGACTTGATGTTAGAAGTTGAACTATTTTTGGATACTATGGCAATATAAAGGTTATAGAGAAGTTTGTGATATGATCTTTGTATTTTTCTCTAGATGGGACTAAGATCCATTGATTAGGTCAGCGGAAGAATCTAATATTTGTGAGACAAATAAATCAGGTAAGTTCTTGCATTAAAACTGTTTGTGAAATATAGCAATTGTAAGTTGTCAAATGTTTTATGGTATCAATGGAAACAAGGATTGTTGTGATAAATGTTTAGCATAACTAGTTTCCTTATTCTGTTTCAACTCACGCATTGTTTTCTAAACAAAAGGATTTTCAAAATGACTTACTTGGTTTTCTTTTACACTAAATGTTTTGAACAAGGTTTACCAAGTCATGCTGGATATTTTCTTTTTGTCTACTATTTGATACTAATTGGTTTCCTTATTGCAATATTGTTAAGTACTCAATAAGGGTAGGCTGCTAATACTAGCCTAAAAAGGAGGAAGTTAGTTTCCCGGTAAGTGACCACCTCCGGGAAGTGAACTCAATCTTAATTAGGCTACAGTGTTAGTGAGTCAGGTCAGTATGAGCTAGCAAACCAGTTCTAAGTGGAACTGCATTTATATTTCGGGACAACTGAAGTCAACAGGGATATGGGAGACAGAGGAGTATCCTTGCCCAATAGGCCGATCACCCATTGTACTGTGGTACAGAAGTATTACAGTATAATTAGCAGGGGGTCATGATGTAGGGTTTCATGACTCTAGGTTTTGATGCAAGGTTTCATAGCCCACGTTTTTGTTGACTTGTTGATTTTCTTGAAATAAAGTTGATTATTGTAAATGCAAATTGAAAACGCCATTCTTGTGTTTAAAACCATTGATTTCAATTACCATTGCGAATTGTGATATTTCAAAATTGCATATCACGAAACTTTTCAAATGTGCACTCACACACATAGGATTACTGGGAAATTTATTTGTCACATTCTTTGTGCATGCTTTCAGGTCGAGAGCACTATTGACAAGGTTGGGCTTGAGTTCGAAATCTTGTACTTGACATTTTGGTCATTTTGCTTCGAGACAATATTTTATTATCCTTTGTTTTAAGACCCTGTATAAGTTTTATTTGAATTGTAAATCGTTTAAGTTTTAATTAAGGTATTTCTTTGGTTAAGTCCTTTATTACCTTGTTATAAAAACCCATTGTCCTTTAGATGGGGTGACATTTTGGCCCTTTTTGGGTACATTGGTAGCGGGGTGTTACAAATAGTATCAGAGCGTAGGTTTAAGTGGCTACCTTAGTTTAATGGATGTAGAATTTTAAGTTTTATGATTTTTGTTAAGCTATGTATATTTTCTGTTAATAAGATTGTTAGAACATATAAGACTACCCACACTACCGTGGCCCTTGTGAAGCCCTATATTTATCGTAACTCGGGTACTTGTTGATATATATAAATTGTATAGTAGTAATAACTTAGAAATTAGAACTCGGAAGTTAAACATACAGCCCAGAATAATGATCTTAGAGAGCTAAATTTCAAGGAGTGTAAGACTAAAGCTAAGAGCATGGTTAGAAGGGGTTTTTTTTTTTTAAAAAAAAATTAATGGAATAGATTCTAGCTTATGGAATCTAGAATTGTTAATTAGGTCTAGGTTGAATTGAACATAGGATTGAGTATTACCTTTAAAATCAAGGATTTAGAATTTAAGAATGATTATGGTTATCTATGTTTGAGCTGTTTTGATGGTGATTTGAATTTGAAAATCTTGCTACGTGTTGATAAGTTGATATGGAAGGAAATGTCATCCCTGTGTATTGTAATGATGGTAACCTTGATAAGGTTGTAAGAGAAAGTCTTTGTTGATAGGAACAATTAGATATTTTAGGGAATGTGATAAGTTACTTATATGAGATTTGTTGGGTATAAGAGGGCTACATGTGATAAAGAGATATATGATCTTGATACTTATGCTACTATTTTAATTTTGACTATCTTACTTTTGATTTGATGGATATAACAGTATTATGATGATGGAAGTTTAGAAATGGTGATTATTGCTAAGATTTAGGATTTTGACATCTATGATTTGGAGACTTTTTATTTTATGTTATGCTTGCTAATTATATGTGAATAGTGAGACATTGGCTGGAATGCCTTATGATTACGTGTCGCGTATATTATATGAAATATTTATGCAATATCTTTATATGTCTTTATCTGACCGAGCATGCTATATGAATTTATTTATTTTTAGTACATGTCATATTTGTACTTTAATTTTGGGCTAGAATAATTGGGTTGACGAGGGGTATATGGTTATTATGTGTGAGTAGAATTTAGAGAATCGATGATTATGGAAAGTAGATAATGCTTACAATTGTACTACTATAGTGGATGCCCACAGCAATGAAGGGGGAAGACCTAGATAGGAGGACTTTAGGAACAATTTTGAAGTTGTGAAACTTTGATGCTAAAAGGCCGATAGAGCAATAGTGGAAGAATGGGGAAAAGCACGTAAGGATTACTTCGACGAAAGCTGCTCCAAATTTGGCAATTTGCCATCACTATAGGAGGAAGAAACACATGGAAATAGATTATTAGTTTAAGGAGTAGAACTAGGGACGCTTCAAACATGAGATTCTACACATCCAAGAGAGAGTTGCTCGAGACAATTTCGGTTTAAATAAGGAAACCTCACTCCACCATCATGTTTGACTAATTGAAGAAACACAACTAGAGTTGATGGAGATAACAACCTAATACCACAAAAGAATAATCAAGAGCTCGCTTTGGAACAAAGAAAACTTGAAAGCTGATGTGACTCGAAAACGTCACGAAGATGAGATGATTCATAGGAATAGGGTATTACTATTATCTTTTGTTAGAGGAATTGCGATCCTTACATCACCTCTGATTCGGCTATAACGGAGATATATATTGCAATTGTAAAAGAGAAAGAATGAGATGATTTTTCAAGAGCCTAAGAGAAGATCAGAGTTTACACTAGTTGAACTTTAGGTATTATATATGGATGTATCAAATTAAGAAGGGAAAGCCGTATCGGTAAATTCTTTTGGTGGTGAGTCAATCTAACTTGCTTACTCTTTCTTCTCAATTTCCTCATACAAAATATATCCTCTTACTTATTGTTGATGTTAAGAGCTCGCTTCTAAGATTTGATTATAGAAAGCCACCTTAGCTACCTCACTCATTATTAGACAATTGCTCCTTATCAAATGCACCTACATTGTATCCAATTTCTTTATTTACATGTTGACTGCCTATTCCTTTATCTCATTAGACTTATTCTTTCTATTTCTTAGTCTTCTTCATACTTTTGGTTTACACACTTTCTCATGTGCTTTCTCTTTCGAGCTATTTCTTACCAACTCTTTTCTTCTTCATTTGTTGTGAATCTTCTTCTAAAGATTTATTTGATTAAAGCAACCTTTGCTACTCTAGTCAATGTTTGCACTTAGTATTCATCAAACTTTTCAACCATCTTCTAAATGCTTTCTATGTTATCTCTATAATGACTTTCTATTTTTGCTTCATTGAATTTACTCCATTCATTTCATGTTTTATTTCATTTTTTTTAAGTTAGCACACATTGATTTGTTTCTTCTTTAGTTAACCCCTCTTATCTTTGAAATCCTAATGTCACAATCTTCACAAATCTTTCACTCTTTTATTTTTGTAATTCTCTATGATACTCGAAACTTTATTTTCTTTGTCAAATGATATTGATTTGATATGCTTATCTCTCTACCTAATATTTCCTGCTATTCTTTGTAAATCTTCTATTAATGGTTGAGCATTCAAGGAACCTTTCCTTATCACTCAATAGAAGTGTTCGATTCTTCTCAATCATAATACGTTCATCGGCAATTAATCATTACCATAGCTTCACTCTTTATTTTCTTGTAGTTCTTATTATTGTACAAAACTTTCTTCTTTCTTCTTTCTTCTTTCTTCTTCAAGTAATATTGCTTTCATGTGCTTATTTTTGTGCTCAACATCTTCTTTAAATTTTCCTTTTATATTAAGACTTGAATATCCAAGAACTTCTCTTATTCAATCATCAGAAGTATTCAATTCTCGTCAACCACAGTAAAATTCTTTAACAATCAACTGTTTTAATCTTGTCATTTTACTCATTTATGTTTCTTTAAATTATTAAACATCTCATGGCATTAAATTTGGCCTACTCTTCATTCCTATATTATTTTTGAACTCACATTATTCCCTTTGAACTCATAAATCCGCCTTTAGAAATGGCATTTGTGGGAGATTAAAACTATAACTTATGTTTCATGGAAAAACTTTAGTCACACGACATCTATTATTTTGCTTATCATTTGAAGTTGCTAACAGTCGTATCTACGTTGAAGAAAAGAATACATACGAGATAATGCAGATCATAAAACCCCAAAGCTTGACTTTTCTTAACGAGATTTGTATTTGAATCAGCAAAGATTTGTTACAAAAAATGTGAGTATCGTGCTGAGTTAAAATAAGGAATCATTAATGTTCGACTGAATAGTCGAGAATTTCAAGCTTTCAACGTGAAAGAAGTGGAAGAAAGAGATCAAGACTTTAGAGTAGAAGACAATGAAGTGACGCATTCTTATGATCAAATGTACATGCAAGATAAAGAAGATTTGAAGAAAAAAAAAACCATTTTGAAAGGAGCCCACAAGCAACCCTTGTACTATGGTTCCGGAAGAGACAAAGATATACGACTTAAGATGATTTGTTGGCCGAGAATGAAGAATGGAAAATTGCACACTATGTGTTGACTTAACTCATAGGAAAGTGGGAGCTAAGCACAAGAAAGTTGTAAGAATACTCCAACCCTTATCTATAACCCACTAGAAGTAGGGATGTGTTGCGAATGATGGTATTACTTGTTTACCAATAAGCAAGAATCAAAGGAATAAAGTTTAGACAATAGTAAATTGTCACATTAAGATAATCCATACTACTGCAAAGTCACCAATTACTCAAACCACCGAGGAAAGTAATGCAAAACAATTATCACAAGGCACTGATTAAAAGAAATAGAGAAATTATCTACTGGTTTATTATCTTCATACTCTGGAATCAGTATAGTATTTCATCCCCGTCAGGGCTTGTGTTCTGGATTAGAGCATCCAATAGTTAGGTTTGTTTTTTGTTCTCCCGGATGGTTTAATTGAGATACATGACGAGTTCCACGTACCTCAATTGAAGAAGTATAAGCCCGATCCAGATAATGTGCTGAACAAAGAACCAATGGTTCTGCAACCTGGCCTGAGTTACATTGAGAACCCTGTCAAGATTTTAGATTGAAGTATTGAGACTTTTTTGAATAAGTAGATTCTTAGGGTGAAGGTTTTGTGGGATCATCATGGTACATAAGATGCTACTTGGGAGACTAAGGAATGGGTGAGACGAAAACATCCGGAGATACTTTAGGGTAAGAACTGGTAAGAATTTCAAGACAAAATTCTCTTAAAAGGAGAAGGATGTGACGCCCCATTGAAAATGCACCAAGAAGTAGAGTATGTGTAACCTAAATGGCATGAACAATCTTGCATATAGACACATTTGGCATGGTGTGGATGAATTATGTGGGCTTATTATGTGAAATAAATGTTGTGCTTGAGACGATGGTAGATAAAATATTTTGCATAATAATAATAATAATAATAATAATAATAATAATAATAATAATAATAATAATAATAATAATAATAATAATAATAATAATAATAATAATAATAATAATAATAATAATAGAGTTAAATCTAAATTCATGTATTGGATTATTGATTAGTTAGTCACTATTCAAAAATGATGTAGGTAACTATTTAATATTTGATTTTATATAACTAAATACATATATATCATATATAAATATGTGTTCAAAATATTTATTAAATATTCATTATATGATTATTTTATTTAAGTGTCTAGATGTTATTTCATGTAGTAATTTAATTTTAGTTTAGTAAGACTTCCCTCTTAATTTATTTATATGGGGACAATATTTAATTTAGCTAGAAGAATATTTGGAAAAAATTTGGAGAATATTCCTTTCCTATTTTCTCTCCTATGTGCCACCACCTAGTTCCCCAATCCCCTAGTATTTGTGACACAATAATTATAGGAAGCTTTTAATTAGATAAAACAATTGGAAAATAAGGTTTTCCCTAATTTCCCCCTATTTCCTAAACCTACCATAATTATCTTATAGAAACCTAACCAAATCACATTTTTTGAGCCCTATCACACCCTATCAGCTGTCTCCCCCCCCCCGCATTCTCCCCTCACATGAAATTTCGCCTCCCCTTGGCCAAAGACTAACTATTGTATTGCTTACGTGGAAAATTTGGCATATTTCTATACCATTGAAGCATCATTCTTGGATTGAATGCTCAAAGATTTAGGTGAAATCAAAGGTTAGAAAACACATTATTTCTTACCTAAGAGTGACCAAGGATGTTGAAGTAAAAGGTAATAACAAAAGCATTTCTTTTCCTTTAAACCCTTGTGCCGATAATTTTGGAAAAATTAGAATTCCCGCGTTATAATTTTTTAAAGTAATTTTTCTAGGCAAAAGATGATTAAAGAATTCTGTTTGAGAGTCAAACTTGTTTAAATCTTGAAAAATAAACATTGTTTCAAAGTATTTATACAAAAGAAAACACCTTTTTCTTTTAAATTGTTGTTTTAAAAAAAAGCTGAAATTTTTTCAAAGAAAAGATAATTTCTTGATGTGTTCTTGAAATATCTTGATGTGTGTATACTAAGGGGTGTGTTACCTCATTTATAATACCTTAAGGATGTGTTTTTCTTGAAGTAATAAAACCAAGAAGTTGATTTCTTGAAGCCTAGAACATATTGCATACTTGTTGGATTTTTTTTTTGTAAATTTGTGATAGTTGTTTGTTTTAGTTTAAAATAAAATAGCAAAGTAATTTATTATTGTAGGGTCTTTTGATATTGTTTACTATAAATATTTGGAATGTAATTTATGCTAGAAATCATGCAAGAAAACCTTGGGATAAAACCCAGTAATTTTCAAAAAAAAAACTGAAGGGGCAAAGTACCCTGTTTTACTGTACAGTCAAGTTGATACTGTTATTTTGTGGTAATAATGTCCGAATTTGGGAAAGGTCAAAACAGAGAAAATGTAGTTTGTTTGTAGATCTTAATTGTAAAATTTCAGAATTTTATGATTAGGGAGCTGAAGGTTACGAATTTTTCTTTCAAACTGGTCTGTGCTGGACAGATTATTCCAGTAGCGAAAAATAATTTTCTGAGTGCAAATAAGGTTTGATTTTTGTGCAAGGCACTTATATTCTATTCTTTATTTAGGTATATCTCTGTAAAATTTGAGGTCAATCCGAAGTGTTTACATATGTATTATACTATTAGGAAAAAATATTACTTAAGTTGGAAATTGTGCCAAACTTAGGAAATTTTAAGAAAACTTCTTATTATCAATTTATATGTGTTTCTTTTGTGTAAAAATTGCATGTTTTGACATTAGGATGTAATAACGGATATAATGTCATCAATAATAATATTACCATTATTTTGTTATCACTCTTATTCTTATTCTTATTATTATTATTATTATTATTATTATTATTATTATTATTATTATTATTATTATTATTATTATTATTATTATTATTATTAAACGTTACCAACAATATCATTACTGTTATGAATTATTGGAATCTCTATTAATTAGTGGAGGCTCCACTAATAATGGATTTATGTGAATTATTAGAGAAGATTTTTATGGATGTCCACCATTTAGTGGAGACACCACTAATTGAGATTAGTAGAAGATGATGTATGCCATGATGTATTCCACTAATTAGAGCTCTATAAATAGAGCTATTCTCTAAGCTTGTAATACACCATTATTTTGTGAAAGAAAGATTAGTGAAAGAAAGATTAGAGAAAATTGTGAGAGAAGAGAAAGAGAGAAATTCTTGTGCAAAATAGTTAGAGTTTTATTAGTGTGTAGTGTGAAGATTTTATTCTAACACTACCCTAATTTTATAACACATTATCAACACGAGTCTCTACTGGTACAAAAGCCAGAAGACTAAGCACGAGTTTCTGCCGTTAACAAAACCAGAAGACAGGTACGCATTTATTGATCTCTATGGCTAATCTCGCTAAACTCGAATTTGTAGCCCTTGATATTTCTGGAAAAAATTATATGTCATGGGTTCTTGATGCAGAAATGCATCTAAATGCTGAAGGCCTTAGTGAAACTATTCAAGCAAATAATAGTGCATCTGCACAACACAAGGCTAAAGCTTTGATTTTTATTCGTCGTCATCTCGATGAAAATTTGAAAATGGAATATCTTACCGAAAAAGATCCATATGTCCTGTGGGTAAATTTAAAAGAAAGATTTGACCACCTGAAGATGGTCGTACTACCCACTGCACGGTATGAATGGTTGCACTCGAGGTTGCAAGATTTTAAAATCGTGAATGAATATAGCTCCGCAATGTATAAAATTACATCTCAATTAAAATTATGCGGAGAAAAAGTGATCGATGAAGATATGTTGGAGAAGACATTCTCCACCTTTCATGCCTCAAATATTGTCCTGCAAAGAACAATATCGAGAAAAGGGGTATACAAAATTTACAGATTTAATTACTGCCCTCCTCATTGTAGAGAAGAATAATGAGTTATTATTGAGAAATCATGAAGCCAGACCAACTGGCTCAACAGTACTCCCAGAAGTGAATGCTGTTGGCTCTAGCAGAAGCCATCGTTATAGTCGTGATCGTGGCCGTGGCCGTGATCGTGGTTATGGTCGTAGACACGCTCGATATTTCTCTTATCACAATCATAATCAAATTGTGAGAAATACTGGCCACCTGAAGTGGAACAGAAACGATCATAAGGGAAAAGAAAAAGAAATTGAAGAAAAGCATGAGGATATATGTTATAGATGTGGCATGAAAGGTCATTGGTCACGAAACTGTCGTACGGTTAAGCATTTAGTTGAATTGTATCAAGCTTCATTGAAAAATAAAAATGCGGAAGCAAATTTTTCTCAACATCCAATAAATAATGCTGAGGATGATGATATTGATCCTGAAGATCTTAATATCAATATTACCCATATGGATGTATCGGATTTTTTTGAACACCCAGATGGTAGGATAGACCATTTAATTGGTGATGGCAGTGTCCAGAAGAACTAAAGCCTCACCCTGATATTTTTGTATTTTCATTTTCATTCTATTCTAATAATATTTACGTTTGCATATATATATTTATGTTCAGATGGCTGTTGTTAATGATGATGTATGCATTATTGATAGTGGAACTACACACACCATACTAAAAAATGATAAATATTTTTCTGATCTCAAAATGGGAGAAATAAATATTTATACGATAAACGGTAGTGCAAATGTAATTGAGGGCTCCGGAAGAGCTAGTATATTGTTGCTTAAAGGAACAACAATTATTATTGATAAGACACTATTTTCCTCAAAATCCAGAAGAAATTTATTGAGTTTTAAAGATATCCGCAGAAATGGGTATCATGTTGAAACAAATGAGGAAAATGAGATTGAGTATCTTTTTATTACTCAAATGCATTTGGGTAAGAAATCTGTATTAGAAAAACTGCCGTCTTTTTCTACTGGCCTATATTTTGTAAAAATACGTACAATTGAAATTCATCATCTAGTAAACCAGAAGTTTACTGATCCTATTACTTTTAGCATTTGGCATGACCGGTTGGGTCATCTGGGATCTACCATGATGAGAAGAATCATTGAGAATACACATGGTCATCATTTAAAAAATAAAAGGATATTAACATCAGAAAAATTCGCATCTACTGCATGTTCCTTAGGAAAATTAATTGTTAAACCATCACCAGTAAAAGTAGGAGCTGAAAGTCCTACATTTCTCGAACGGATTCACGGAGATATTTGTGGACCTATTGATCCACCATGTGGACCGTTCAAATATTTTATTGTCTTAATTGATGCATCATCCCGATGGTCACATGTATGTTTATTATCTACTCACAACTTGGCATTTGCGAGATTACTTGCTCAAATAATTAAATTACGAGCACAATTTCCTGACCATCACATTAAAAATATCCGTTTGGATAATGCTGGTGAATTTTCATCACATGCTTTTGATTCATATTGCATGTCAATTGGGATTAATGTTGAACATCCTATAGCTCATGTTCACACACAAAATGGTCTTGCTGAATCTTTGATTAAACGATTACAATTAATTGCTAGACCATTATTAATGAAAACAAATCTCCCAACATCTGCTTGGGGACATGCTATTTTACATGCTGCAACACTTGTACGCATAAGACCAGCTAGTTATCATAAATTCTCTCCTTTGCAATTGACTTTTAGGTCAGAACCAAATATTGCTCATTTAAGAATTTTTGGGTGTACTGTATATATTCCAATTGCACCAAACCAACGTACAAAGATGGGTCCTCAAAGAAGAAATGGGATATACGTTGGATATGCTTCTCCCTCTATTATCAGGTATGTTGAACCCCCGACAGAGATGTATTCACAAGAAGATTTGCTGATTGTCATTTTGATGAATCATTATTCCCTAAATTTGGGGGAGAACCAAAACAGCATAACAAGGATCTTGCTTGGACAACATCATTAAATTATCTTGATCCGCGCACAAGCGCATGTGAACTTGAAGTTCAAAAGATAATTCATTTGCAAAGCATTGCAAATCAAATGCCAGACGCTTTTGTTGACTCTAGAAGAGTTACAAAATCACATATTCCAGCTATAAATGCTCCTATTCGAATTGAAGTTCCAGCAGAACAAAATATTATACTTATAGCTGCTGAGTCAAAAACACGCCGTAAGCGTGGCCGACCTCTTGGTTCTAAAGATAAAAATCCTCGAAAGAAAAGAGGATTAAATGATCCGAAGATCATATTGAAGAAAAGAATGATAAAGACCAAGAGAGAACCGATGACAAAGAACCGTAAGTTGATGAAAGTAACACTCGAAATTTCTATCAATTATACCACTTCCAAGTAGAAGTTGGAATCGGATAGAAACCGTTATTGATAATATATTTGCATACAATATATATCTTGATGTTACACAGGACAATGATGATCCTGAACCAATATCAGTTGATGAATGTCGGCATAGAAAAGATTGGCTGCAATGGAAAGATGCGATTCAATCGGAGTTAAATGCACTGACACAACGTGAAGTCTTCGGACCTGCAATCTGAACACCAGAAGGTGTAAAACCTGTTGGCTACAAATGGATATTTGTACGAAAGCGCAATGAAAAGAATGAAATTGTTCGATATAAAGCGCGATTAGTAGCCCAAGTTTTTTCACAAAGACCAGGTATTGATTATGATGAAACTTATTCTCTTGTTGTTGATGCTATTACACTCCGATATCTTATCAGTTTGGCAGTACATGAAAAGATAGATATGCGCCTATTAGATGTTGTCACTACTTACTTGTATGGAAATTTAGAAAATGATGTTTACATGAAAATCCTCGAAGGATTTCATATGCCTGAAGCATATAAACATTATCCTCGTGAAAATTACTCCATCAAGTTGCAGAAATCATTAGATGGCCTGAAGCAATCTGGGCGCATATGGTTCACAAGTCTTAGTGAATATTTATTGAAAGCGGGATTTAAAAATGACCATGTATGTCCATGTGTTTTTATTAAGAAATCTGGTTCTAAATTTGTGATATTAGCTATATATGTTGATGATATTAATCTTATTAGAACTCCTGAAGATCTCCAAGAAACAATTGATTATTTAAAAAGAGAATTCGAAATCAAGGATTTTGGTAAAACCAAATTTTGCCTTGGTTTACAAATTGAACATCTGGAGAGTGGAACATTTATTCATCAATCAACATATACAGCAAAAGTGCTAAAAAGATTTTACATGGACAAAGCACATCCATTGAGTATTCCAATGATCGTCCGATCATTAAATGTGGATAAAGATCCTTTCCGACTTCAAGAAAATGATGAAGAACTCCTTGGTCCTGAAGTACCATATCTCAGTGCAATTGGTGCATTGATGTATCTTGCTAATAATACACGACCTGATATTGCTTTTGCTGTCAATTTATTAGCAAGATTTAGTTCTTTACCAACACGACGACATTGGAATGGAATTAAACAAGTCCTTCGATATCTCCAAGGTACAATTGATCTCGGATTATTTTATTCAAATAAAACCAATCCAACATTGATAGGTTATGCAGATGCTAGTTATTTATCTGATCCACATAAAGTACGTTCTCAAACGGGCTATCTATTTACATGTGGAAATACTGCTATATCATGGCGTTCTACGAAATAATCTATAGCAGCTACTTCTTCAAATCATGCTGAAATTATAGCCATTCATGAAGCAAGTCGAGAATGTGTATGGCTAAGATCCGTGATTCCTTATATCCGAGAAAGTTGTGGATTATCATCAATCAAAGATATTCCAACTCCTCTTTATGAAGACAATGCAGCTTGCATAGCTCAATTACGAGGAGGATATATTAAAGGAGATCGGACAAAACATATTTCACCAAAATTCTTCTTTACTCATGAACTCCAGAAGAAAAGTGAAATTGATGTGCTACAAATTCAGTCATGTAACAACCTCGCAGATATTTTCACGAAGACTTTACCGACTGTAACATTTGAGAAGTTAAGATATAAAATCGGTATGCGTCGGTTTAAAGATTTAAAGGAATCATCTCATCAGGGGGAGTAAAAAACAGACATATAGAACAGTGTACTCTTTTTCCTTCACTAGATTTTTTTTCCCACTGGGTTTTTATCTAGTAAGGTTTTAACGAGGCATATTCTTTATGTAATGGATGGACATCCAAGGGGGAGTGTTATGAATTATTGGAATCTCCATTAATTAGTGGAGGCTCCATTAATTATTGATTTATGTGAATTATTAGAGAAGATTTTTATAGATGTCCACCATTTAGTGGAGACACCACTAATTGAGATTAGTGGAAGATGATGTATGCCATGATGTATTCCACTAATTAGAGCTCTATAAATAGAGCTATTCTCTAAGCTTGTAATACACCATTATTTTGTGAAAGAAAGATTTAGTGAAAGAAAGATTAGAGAAAATTGTGAGAGAAGAGAAAGAGAGAAATTCTTGTGCAAAATAGTTAGAGTTTTATTAATGTGTAGTGTGAAAATTTTATTCTAACACTACCCTAATTTTATAACAATTACCAATATTACTAATAATAATATTTTGTCCTTATTATTATTATCATTATTATTATTTATTACTCAAATTACCTATCCATTAATTGATTTATTTCCTTAGATGATTTATTTTTGTATTGTTATAAACAAACAATATTTTAATTAGCTAAGAAAGTAATTAAATAATTTTCTATTTACTTAGTTCTTCAGTTACTTAATATTTTTACTCATTAACTAGCATATTTATTTGATTGTTTATTTACCTTCACGAGCAACCTTTATTTTAATTAACTAATTATTTATTTATATAACTATATAATTACTTAGACGTTTGTCTACTAACCAATATGTGAGCTTGTCATTTATTTAGTAATTGTCCTAGTATATATTAAATTGCTAGAACGCAATATTTCATGTCTTGCCTGCTATGTTTGAAATGGAGTTTATAGTTGGTCTGTATTGTGCGATGACTTGATGTTAGAAGTTGAGCTATTTTTGAATACTATGGCAATATAAGGGTTATAGAAAAGTTTGTGATATAATGTTTGTATTTTCTCTAGATGGGACTAGGTTCCATTGATCAAGCCACCGAAAGAATCTAATATTTGTGAGATAAAGAATCAAGTAAGTTCTTGCATTAAAACTATTTGTGAAATATAGCAATTGCAAGTTGTCAAATGTTTTGTGGTATCAATGGAAACAATGATTGTTGTGATAAATGTTTACCATGGCTAGTTTCCTTATTCTGTTTCAACTCACATATTGTTTTCTAAACAAAAGGATTTTCAAAATGACTTGGTTTTCTTTTATACTAAATGTTTTTAACAAGGTTTACCAAGTCATGCTAGATATTTTCTTTTTGTCAACTATTTGATGCTAATGGATTTTCTTGTTGCAATATCGTTGAGTACTCAATAAGGGTAGGCTACTAATACTAACCTAAAAAAGAGGGAGCTAACTTCCCGGTAGGTGAACTTAATCTTAATTAGACGACAGTGTTAGTGAGTCAGGCCAGTCCAAACCAATTCCAAGTGGGACTATATTTATATTTTGGCATGAATAATATAAGTTAGCAGGGTATAGGAGATAGAGGAGTATCCCTACCCGCTGGGCCCATTACCCGCCGTATTGTGGTACAAAAGTATTACAGTATAGTTAGTAGGGGTCATAATGCAGGGTTTCATGACTCAGGGCTATGATGTAAGGTTTACATAGCCTACGTTTTTGTTAAGTGGTTGATTTTCTTGAAATAAAGTTGATTATTATAAATGCAAATTGAAAATGTCATTCTTGTATTTAATTCTGTTGATTCAATTGCAATTGCGGCTTTTGGTATTTCAAAATTGCATATCAAAAACATTTCAAATGTTCACTCACGCACACACGCGCGCACACACACAGCACTTACTGGGAAATTTATTTTTCACGTTCTTTGTGCATGCTTTCAAGTCGAGAGTACTACTGACAAGGTTGGGCTAGAGGTCGAGATGTTGTACTTAACATTTTGGTCATTTTGCTTCGAAACAATATTTTATTATCCGTTATTTTAAGAATTAATAAGTAAATTTTAGGTGTATAAAAATCATTAAATTTAAATCCTTCCCTAACCAAGTTTACTTAAAACATTAATTCCAAATTATACATATGAGCAAGTATACTCAAGGATAGTATAGGAAATTAACGAATATTGATCATCAAATGAATAAGTATACACTAGTCACTTTTCATTCATTGTTTAACTAACCTAATACAGTGATAAAATGATAAAAAGAAAAAAATATATACAATTTAAGGATGTAAAAATATGCAATTTAGACAAATGTTTTTGAAAACATGATAATGAATCACTTAGCACATATCACAATCAATTATTATCTTGGTCTCATGAAGGATTTAAAATAGACCCACTTCGTTTGCAATTCATGGAATCACTATGTTCTAGTTAAATTAGTGAACATATTCTGTCTTAACCAATTTACCCAAAAGATGCATTAAAATCAATCTTTATATAAACCTTTTTATTATAGGTGATTTAAAGTATGAAATTAGTTAATGAATCTATATTTTAGCAATCATCAACTAACCTTTGATTACCCAAGTTTTTATAATTAACCCATTTTTAAAGTAAGCTAAGAGATAACAAATATGAAATCAATTAATTGAAGTCATTATCAACTATTTTTTCAAACAAGTTAATAATAAGAATCAATCAACCAACTTCATAATAAAAATAAATAATCAAATCCCAAGATAAATAATCAATTGATCAAAAATCTAAATTAATTCAAGAAATCATGAATCCCAAAAAAATAATGTCAAATTACAATGAAAACATTAATTACATCATTATTCTAGAAAAAATAAAGAAAAAAGAAAAAACTCATAGACAAACCCATCTTTTTCTCCTTGAAAACCTTCTTGAATAATGCCCTTTGAATGATGAATCTCCTTTTCTTGTGAGTGATTGGAAATTTTAATATTTGGATTCACACATTTCTTTTGTGTTTTTCTTATATTTATAAGCTTCATTGATGCCAAAATTTAGGCTTGAGAAGTCTTGTCCGAGTAGAATTTGAAAAATACTAAAATCCATTGGAAGATACCAAATTCGAGCACAAAACTGCCTCTGGATAGCATGGACTTGGTGCCTAGTCACTTCAACCAACCTGGCGCCAAGTGTATTCTGGTTTCCTCCTCAACTCGTGCTCTATTTTTGCATTGCTTTTTCAGAGCAGACCTGGCACCTGGTACATGAGCTTGACTAGCACTAGGTCAAGTCTGGAATTTTTGACTTTTTGCTTAAAATCTACTAAATCCTGCACAAATTCATCCAAAACACTTTTTTAAGTAAAATATCAAATAGGAAGGAATATGCCAAATTATTATATCAAACGTATCTCAAATTAGCCTCAAATAACTAGAAAATTAGTGATGAATTTAGCCCCTATCAAGACCTTGTATAAGTTTTATTTATATTGTAAACCGTTTAAGTTTTAATTGAGATATTTCTTTAGTTAAGTCTTTTATTTGCCTTGTTATAAAGACCTCTTATCTTTTGGACGGGGTGACATTCCCGCCTTTTTTGGTTATGTAGGTAGCGAGGTGTTACAGAGGTAGTGGAGGTGCATGTTAAGGAAGAGGTGCTTAAGACCTGGCCATTAGTCTAGCTTGAACACCTTGAGAGGGAAATGGTTTGCTTTGCCCTTGATTACTCCATGAAAAGTTTGAATGGTTTTGACAACTGGGATTGTAGGTATTCCTATATGGATTGTTGCCTTGCTTGCATTCCCTACATAATCTAGTTACTCCAAAGATTGATTACTAAAAGCTCCTATAGTTTGGCACTCATGATTTGGGTGAATATCTCCATAGAAATTGCAGCATATGACTTGAGCTTAAAGATTTACATTCATCTTTTTTACCTTCGTTATGAAAGCCTCCAACTTTGCTTCTGTAGTTGCCATGGCATCTATGTTATGCATTCCTTGTGAACTAACTTCAGTTTTAGATTTCCCTAGAAATAGCTGTTCGTAGCTATATTCTCAATCAAGTCTTGTAGCTCTCCCGGAGGCTTGGTCGCTGTGGAACATCTAGATAAATCATTAAGGAGTTGCTTAGTAGCAAAGTTCAACCTATTATAAAATGTTAGCATATGAAATCCTAAATCTAGACCATGGTGTGGGCATTTCCTTAGCAAGTCCTTCCATCTCTCCCAACAATCATAAAGAGTCTCGAATTCCATTTGAACAAAGGAAAATATGTCATTTCTGAGGTGAGCTTCGTAGTCCTAGCCGAAGGGAATTACTTTGCAAAATCTTGTTGCCAACTTATCCCAAGGAGTGATGCATCAAAAGGAAGGAATTTTGAGCCATGACTTTACTCTATCGCTAAGAGAAAAAGGAAAAAGTCTAAGCTTCACGCCATTCTTTTTGAGAGTATGACAAATCTTGAGAAAGCTCACTCTATGTGCATTCAATTCCTCATCCGGGAGGCCATCAAATTGAACTATTTGTTACACCATTTGGATGAAGAAAGGTTTCAGCTAGAAGTTGTTAGCCTCCACACGTGACCTTAAAATACTCGATTCCATCCCATGAAGTGATGGTCGAGCATAATCCCTTATAGTCCTCTATGCTTTGTCCCCATGAACTCTAGGATTACTACCAAGATTTTTCATATTTTGCAAACTCTCTAATAGAACGTATAATCTTCCTCTTTCATCAATGTTTTGAACTGCCAAATTGTCCTCTTCGTTTCTTTCTATTTTGGGGTCAAAATTCTCAATAGTACCGTGTACTCTTCTATTATATGCAATAAAGATTTCCCTATCAAGTAGAAAACAAAACATTAGTTACTTCAAATTCAAGGAAACTAACATCAAGAGTTAAAACATAACCAAAATATGTTTCAATACAAAAGAACTTCTATAACCAATTTTAAATTAATCAAAGAATAAAGTATTAAAGAATCAAAATATATTAATAAAATTCCTAAAGCTACAAAAGAACACTATTTACAAAAAAACCAAAGAAAATTCTCAAGTACAAATTGCCAAATCAACTATATTCACAATGGACATGTACAACTACCTAAATACAAGTTAATGATATGTACAAGCATATGCATATATATACAAGGTCAAATCAACAAAATTCAAGCTTTTCAAATATTGCCATTCTATTCCTAGCAACAACGCTAAAAACTTTATGTGTGCTTATGTGTGCGTATACTTCTCTTAGGAAATATTATCTTAAAATCACCCATAATACTCAAGTTTTAAATTAAAATATTGAAATTACTCATACAACATACATATAGTCAAGTACACCTATCGTGTAGTATAGAGTTACAATAGTAAGTATTGAAGAATCTCAAGGTAAGTGGCAAGTACCCCTAATTTGCTCTCATTTTATTGTTTAGCCAACTAATAAAAGGTTATACATAAATATTACAATTTGCCTAGAATTAGCTACACTAACTCACACACAAAAATGTCAACCAATTGGTCACAAAATCACCAAAAAAAAAAAAGAAAAAAAGAAAAGAATATAAAACATGTAATTAAGAGGAATTCCTCAAAATCAAGCCAAACATCAAATATCTAATCTAATTAATTAATAATCCAAATCTAGCACCAAAGGGTTGGTTTCAAATAAGACTCATTCTCTCTCGAGTTATGAGCCTTTTACGCCTTTTACCCTTAACTCAATAAATAAGTATCTCTACCTTACTAATCAAAACTAAAGAAGCATTAAAATCAACAACTCATTGCAATTTGGGAGAAATAATATCCTTATTTCTAGATAACATCAGAACCCTTCAATGACCAAGTTCTCTTTCTCAAACCTCTCTCTCAAGTTAATCAAAAGAAAACCCATAGAGTAAATCAATCAATCAAGCTTCCAAATCCTAACCCAACCTCTCAAAATCATTAAAATAAGAAAAAGCTAATTAATCAATCCACACAAATCAAGACAAGTGATTGAAGTTAGAATAATATTTTAATAAACCAAAAAATAGCTCAATATCCAACAAAATAGGGCTTATCCATTTACATACGATATCAATCCTTAAAACCCAACATATTCAAAACAAAATTATAAGGAAAGAGGAGAGAAAACTCTTAGACAAGTGAAACCCTTTTCTTCCTCTTGCAATCCCTCTTGAAGATACTATTTTTCCCTTCAATGAAGACCTTAATCTTCCTTTGGGAGGTTTCTTGGTAGCAGTGGCATGTGGGCCACTCACATGGTTTTGGGCCTTGTTGGACCAGGCCGTAGGACCGGCCTTGAGGCCATGTGAGCTAGTCCTGTCATTACGCGGGCCTAGGGCCAGAAACTCTGGGCTTGACCTGACCCAACTTATAGGACCGTGAGGCCTGCGGGCCAATCCGTGGGCCTCTTTCTCCCTTTGTTTTTTCCCTTTAATTCTATAAAAAATTTTAATGTGTTTTTATTTTGTAAATTTTTTATTACTTAAATAACATGATTATTTAAAATTATAAAAAAGTCACTTTGTAGTGGTTGGGGGATTTGGCTTAGACCTCTACTAATTTTACTAATTAATAAACTAAAAATTATATAAGAGGGGACTTGATACCTAAACCTCTTAGAAATATTACAATGATTAAAATTGAAAAATATAATAAATATCCTAATAATAAAATTAAATAATTACATAATATTACTTATCCTAAGTTCATAATACTAAATACTTAGTTAACTCCATTCTTCATTTGAGTCTTTATCAACCTTCATGAATTGGCCATCTTATCATCGGCTGTGAACCAACTGCTATAACACATTAACATTTCTAAAATATGAGGAGTCAATTGAGATATTCTTTCATCAATTATTTGAGCTTTCTCACTAAAGACACTTTTCGATGACACTGTGAAGACATGTGGCGTCAAAAGATCATGTGTTATTTTGGATAAAATTAGATATTCCTTTACATGATTCTTCTACAAACCACAATTACCAAAATGTTGATCCTCATTTTTTACCATATGTTGCATCTCATAAATTGCTATCTCATTATAAGTAGTAGATGATATTCTTTGACACTTCATGATACTCAATGGATTAAATGTTGATGAAATCAAATAGGTAGATCTTCGTAATAGTTGAAATTGACTGCTAGATAATGATGATGATAAACATTTCCTACTTAAAGTAAGAGAATTAGAACAAAAAAGACTCAAACACATACAAGTTATACATCTTGAATAGAGTTTTAACCGTTTTATTTTTTATATCTTTTATCATAAGTTGCTTAAGTATTGAAATTCATCAAAATCTAATATTTCATAAAGATACTCTATAATACTATAAAATCCAGGAGTTTTTACTCTAGGATCTAAACACAATGACATACAATATAAAATATGAATATCTTCATAATATTTCTTATATTTTTCAAACATACTTTTTATAAAATAATAATATTAGGGATGCTCCATATACTTACTAAAAATATGTGTTACCTTAGCAAGTATAACAAAAATATGATGAGTAGTAGGTAATAAGATTCTGATAAAAGTTCAGTTACTTCTTTAAAAATAATTAAAAATATTGAAAACACAATATAATTTTCAAAATAAACATCAATGAGTTGAGGTTAAAAATTATTACTATTACAAAACTCAATAAGTTGATTTTGATAAGGTATAACACTTTCAACTATATCAAAAGTTGAATTCCATCTAATTTTACAATCTAATCTAAATTTTTAAAAAGAAATACCTTATTCTCAGCGACAAGCCTTAAAATTTTGAAGCCTCATTAGAGAAGTTTTAATAAATAAAACAATATTTTTTATTATATTAATAGTATCATCAATATATTTATATCCTTCTTTAACACAAAAATTAAGTATATGGTAAGCATGCATAGTATGAAATAAAAAACCATCTATCATATGATTCATATTATTTTTTAAAATTATTATGGCAGAATCATTATTTGAAGCATTGTCTAAAAGAAATAGAAATAATTTTATTTAATATCTTATAGCACGGCATATTTGAGTAATCATTCTAGTAATACTATTACCTACTTGAGGATATTCAAATAATTTAAAACAAATAGTTTTTCTTTGTACTAACTAATCGTAATTGATCCAATGATATGTAATGTACAAATAATGTAACAACCCTCCTTTATGTACACTAATAGGTGACTACTTTTTGTTGAGTGAGTATGTATATGAAGGCTCAAAATAAGAAATGATCAGTGTGATTAGATGAACATTTTGGAGCCTTAAAAATTTTAAGGGGCATCGAAAATTTTTTTTATTACAAATTAAGAAAAATTGAGAAAGATTATGGAAATTTTGAGAGACACTAAAATGCTCAGTTTAATGCAAGTTTTTCTATCTAGGATGAATAGTAACATTCACTATGGTTATTTTTGAGAAATATAGTTAACTATGGTTAAGAGAAAAAAATGAAATGGATCATATGATCGGTTGTTTGGAAGCTATGTACATGTGAGTAATTGGTTGCATGGAAGCTGTGTGTTTGTAGATGATTGGTTGCATGGAAACCATGTGTTTGTACATGATTGGTTGTATGAAAGTTTTACATGACAAATAAAACTCTTATAACTTTATAAGGTTCCATAATATTCTCAAGGTATCCATAACCTTTTAAGATGTTCTATGAGCTTCCAAGAGCTTTCCAAGTGTCCAAAAATTCTCTAATGTTCTAAGAAGTTCTCCTAACTTCTAAAGTTTGCACATGATGAATTTAGCTATAAAAATAAAAGAGGAGGACGGTGGCAACATTTGGGAGCCGGAAATAAAGAAGAAAAAAATGAGAGAAAGAAAAGAAAAGAAAAAGGAAGGAGAAAGAGAGAAAGAAAACCGTGAGGTAGGAGGAAGAAGAAGGAAAAAGCTTGGTGTTTTCAAGCCTACAAGTCATCAAACACAAGTCAAAAGCTTTTCCTTCAAGAATTAAAAGCATTTTTTATTAGTGTTGTGCCTTAGAGGCAATTACTTATACTTTGTATATGATACATTTGTTTTATAATATAAGGCATTATTTATCTTTTAGTTTGTCTTCTTTATTTTTATGTAAAATAACTGTTAGATAAAATTCATAGTACAATATTGTGTTACGAAAATCATAATAGAAATCATGATATGAGATTCATACTACACTGTATTATGTTAGTACTTAAATAATCCCTAGTCGTAGTATTAATGAGATAGGACATCATTAATGCATATCATTAATGCATTAAGGCTAGCACGTGTTAGACTTCATGATCTAATCAGTCGATGGTTCTCAAATCTGTGAGTATTGTAATACTCAAAGTTAACATGGAGATGCTTGTTAATAGAATAAGTACATTAGATGATCTAGCTATGAGATGATCACATGGATAACTATTTAGTACTAGTGATAGAATCTTGCAATAGCAAATGTGCAAGTATCCTTAGACTTGAGATTTCCAAGGTACTTTATTTGCTGAGTATTGTACTTTGATTCCAATCTCTGGAGCCAGATCGAGGACCGCTTATGAAATGGATATTGGGTACAATGTGAGATAAATGGAAGTACTTGAGAAGGTCAATAAAGGATTCACCATTCCTAATAGTAGAGACGAATATCTCATGGCCACTTGTAAGAATTACTACTCGTGAAATCTTTGGACAAGGTGATTGTGTATTAGAAACAGTTCCAATTGATGCACAAGTAAAGTAGTGAATTCCTGGTATAAGTACGGATATATTTGGGCCAGAATTAACATATATTCTAGAGAAAGTTGGTACTAATTCCGTTCTCCAAATTGAATGAGCTATTGTATGGTGAAAGGAGTTTATTACACTGTAATTTGTTATTAAAGGGTTCATGTGAAGCTACTTGACTTCTTGGACTCTTTGGTGGTCATGATGTGTTACTAGATACCGCTTATGATCTACTGAATATGAGTTAATTAATTAATTAATTAATCAATTCTGATTAGAATTAATAGGTTAATTCTAAATTATTAAAGATTATTAATCTCAAAGACGTTTTGATTAATTCATATTCGCTACTAATAGACCAAAAAACCTAATAGGTTACACAGTAGATGATTAAGTACTCATGATGTTTTTTATAACATTATAGGGTTAATAATGAGAAGAAAAAGTTATTGTGGTTAAATTATAATTAGTTATAATTTTGGGCTAAATTGTAATTGCTAAGAATTTTGAATACCAATTACAATTTGTGAATTCTAATACGTTTAGAATTCAAAAAATGTGTGTTTCTGCACTTTTTTCAGGATTACTCTGGAATGGATGCTGATTATATTTTGAATATAGCAGAGAGAGAATGGCTATCTCGGTAGAAGGAAAAAAAACATCATAACACACACAACCTTCTTCTCGCTCTTGTTTTCTTCTGTTCTTAGAAAATAGACCCTAGCCGCCTTCAAGTTCTCTGCTAGTATAGAAAATGTTTGGTTTCTTGAGTCTTCCTCCATATGGACACTACTAGAGGGAGTTCTACACTTGGATTCCAGTGGTGAAGATGTTGTTCTTTGGTTAGCCAATCAAAATCATGAGGGTTATTGCTGGATCGAGCCTTTAGATACAAAGGAAATTCTTTGAAATAACAGAGACATCCGGAAAAGTATATTTATCTGCCTTTTTTATCTGTCTATTACACGTACATGTGGTCTTCTTGTCTAGAATCCTTTTATTTCCGATACGTAATGCATATCTGATGCATGTAAGGGTTCTAACATTTCTTAGCTTGTGTAGAGTATTTTGATGTTAATTTTCATCGGAAAATAGCATGAAATCTAGAAAATGCTTTATGAAGAGATATTGTTGTGGTGCTGTTTTTATGAGGTTAAATGGCAGTTGATTGTGGGAGATGGTTGCTATGATTTTGTGATGTTTAAATGTGTTCTGAAGGAGTTGTGAAGCGTTGAAAATGGCTGCACTTGTGGGAGGAAATAAATGAAGAAAGAAATAAAAAAGAGTTGTAATTGTTGAGAAAATGAAAGACTAGCATAAATCCTTCATGGCTGTGGTTTTCGTTGCTTTATATATGTGATGATTCTGCTTTCTTCATGACTGAATATAGGAAGATTATATGATGTTAAGATGGAAACCAGGATGAATTAAGGTTAAATGCCAAAATGAGAGTAGGATAAGTGAAGAATGCAGTTTACAAGAAAAAAAAAATGATTTTATGGAAAAACTGCAAGGTTTTAGCTTGTAGTAGTTTTGTACTAATTCTAGATTTGGTGGTATAGAGCTTGTGAATTTGTAGCTAAAAGTTTTAAGAGTATTTTGGCACAAATTTGAGGTCATTTGGACTTGTGGATTAAAAGTTATAACAAAAATACAAAAATATATTTTATTGTGAAAATACAGGAATTTTATTGAAGAAATGAACTCATGTATCATTTCCGTTGGAATTAATGGATAAATGAGATGTTTAAGAGGACGTGTGAATGTCTTCGAAACATGTTGAATGAAGAAATAAGGAATTGGACATATGGCAAAGATAATGTTCCCTTGATTGTTTCAAGTGATGCACTTCCATTTCCTATAAGAAAAAAGAATTTAGGAAATTAGTAATTTCCTTGTTGGTATATTTTGTTAGCAATATGTTCGTTTAGTACCTTATATGCTAAAAGAAGTATGGAATGGCCTTTGATATAGGTATCTCTTCTAGAAGGACTTTGTGAAAAATTTACGGACGATATATAGCTAAGTGGTAGTGTTATAGAAGGTGAGTCTCATTTGGATTTCTAAAAAGGGAATTTGCTTGTGAATTTTTCATTACACTAAGATATGCTTTATAAATCCTTATAGTTTCTCTGAACAAAAGCATGGTTTTCTTGTGTAAAAATAATCTTGTTCCATGTTAGGGTTTAAATGAGAAATGTGAATCTTCATGCCTACGATTATTTATTATTGGTGACTATTTTTCCTAAAGCATGATGATACGGATAATAAACCTTTTGGTTTTTCTGAACAAAGTTTGGTTTCTTTGAATTAGAAATTATGGAATACTTTGGAAAATAGTATTTCCTACAAGGAATTATGCGTCACTTGAATTTTGAATATTTTCCATGTGCAAATGTTTATTTAAAAGCTTCTTTCTCACATATTATATGACGAAATAACATTTTACTTTGCACAAACACTCGTCGTTCCATGTTAAAGCATAAAGCACATGAATTTATGATTTCTTGACTTTTAATGGAATGACAAATTACTTCTAAAGCTTTAAAGCATAATGAATGTGAAATCCTTAAATTTATTTTCTTTTTTAGATTTAGAATTCTAGATTTTGCTGAACAAAATTCCTTTTGAACTTAGGTATACATAAACTATGAAAACATCCTCAAAGAAGGTTTTCGAGCCCAAGAAGGACATGTTATCCTTCTACTCTAAGATTTTGGAAAATGATTTCTCGGCCTGAATGCATTTTCCTTCAATTACATTTCCAAGTACGTTATGAGATTATTAAAAGGCTTGTGAGCATTTTATGTTTTATGGACTTCGAGAATGATTACTCAGAAAATGATATTTTAGAAACTGTTTTCTTGATCTTCCTTTGGAGAATGTGATTCCTTCAGGAAATATGATATTGTGACTAGTTTTGTGAACCAATGAATATATTGAGTACTCAGCAAGAACTATGATCATTGTATTAGTTTACGTTAGAGATAGATGGTCCCAAGTAACTTGATCAGTTTTGAGATTTATCTTATTTCAAACAGAGGGACAGGACACTGGAATTAGCCAGATCCTCAGCTAGCATTGTCCTAATGCATAAGAAAATCATGCGTAAGCCATGACTTAATATTAGGCAAGACATTTAGTGATCAACCCTTGCCAGATCTCATATGAGGAGAGCATGGGAAGTTGGGAAAATCATGCTACCACAAGTAAAACAATTGCCAAACCTCATATAAGGGGAGTATAGGAGTGGAAGAGCCTGTACTGCCGCAAATCAAATAATTGAGTATTGATATGAAGTGTTATGCTTGTGTCACTTACCAATCCAGCATGATCCAGTTAAGTGCTGACGGCGCAATCCTCGATCAGTGCAAAAGACCAAATGGTTGAAGGCGAAGCCTTCTAAACTTTGTACACAGTTCGTCCTTCTCATAAGAGATGTACTTGCTTTTCTTGACACTGGGGCCTACGTGATTGAAAAACACATGTTTTCCAAATGAGCAAGAATTTTGAATAGCCATTAACAGAGTTCTTTCACTTCTCAATTGTAGAGTTATTTTCGTGGCAAAATACAAACATTTTTTTATGTTGGTTTTTTAAGAAGAACACTAGCACACATGGGACTCACTGAGTATAAAACTCATACATGCCATTATTTTCTCCTATTTCTTAGGAATCTGAGTTGGAGATATGTGACAATGACGTTAGGATCATTCCTTTGGCCTAGTCTAGCGTATTTTTTCTATTGTATTAGGAGCAAATTGTAAATGGGTTTATTTTATGTATTTAGGATAAGAATATATGTAATAACCCCCCAACTGCTAAGCCAATTTATTGGAAAGTTTATTTCTTTGTATCTGTTGTAAGGTTTATTTTGTTATAAAGACCTCTTGTCTGGGAATTTAGACGGGATGACATCCCACGAAGACAAGGCCTACTACAACTAGAATATGTAGGGTATTACAAATAAGCCTTATTAGTAAATGTAATCCAACTATCACAGTAAGAGCAAATTTTCAATTACAAGAATCAAACATGGCAATAAGACATTCTTTCATCTCTTTATATATCTTTATTATATCACTTTTTAATATTGTTCTAGGAATCATTTTAAATGCAAGTTGATAATGGTATTACATGAATTGTTCATAATGTGGATTTTTTGAAAAATTAAAAGTATTTTAGTGTTAACAAACATTTTAGCAAATCCAATTCTAATTTTTTATGATCGTATTGAAAATTATCTATAATTTGACCTCCTATAGTATGGATTTATTGTTGTTTAAGTAGATTTTCTAACCAATTAGTATGTGACATTTTCATGTGTCTAACTAACGTTCACATCCCTCTTCCCTTCTTATATATATATATACCGCCTTACAAATTTTACATCTTGTCCAATCATTATCATTATCATTTTCAAAAAGATTCCCAACTATAGATATTTTTGCTTTAGCTATATCTTGTAAAGATTCACCATCAATTTAAGGCACACCCATATTAGATTTATCAGGATTAATACTTGGAGTTAGTTGTTGTACAGTAACGCTACAACTTTCATTTTTCATTATCTATTTCATTATTTATTAAATGCAAGTCTGGATCTATATTGAACTCAAATGTGCAGATGATTGTGAAGAAAAATGGTGATATTGATGGGATCCATTTTTCAAATATTTATAATGTAAACTAAACAAGAACAATCACTACAAAAAAAAGAGACAAATACGACGGTCGCAAAACCATCGTAATAGGCTAACTAATACGACGGTTTGGTAACTGTCGTATTAGTGAGGGTTTATACGACGGTTGAAGTAAAACCATCGTATTTGTTCACAAAATACGACGGCGTAGATTAATCGTCGTAATAGATTAGGTCAAATATGATGGTTTACATGAATTGTCGCAATAGATTAGGATAAATACAACGGTTTACAAGAACCGTCGCAATAGTGCAGGCCAAATACGATGGTTTACATGAACCGTCGCAATAGACTAGAACAAATACGATGGTTTACGTGAATCATTGCAATAGATTATGCAAAATACGATGATTTACATGAACCATCGTAATAGAGTAGACCAAATACGACGCTTTACATGAACCGTCGCAATAGATGTCCTAATACGACGGTTACTAAAACTGTCGTTTTTAGTTTAATTATAACAAAACCCCTTAAAATTATTTTAACTTGTATTTTATTATTTTCAACTTTAGTCACAATACTTTTGGTAATTATTACAATAAATTTAACGACTAGATCATTAATTTGATATATTTATATTTGTAAATACTAATATATATTTCTATTTCATAGATATATTACTGCACAAATGTGATAAAATAAAATGAATGATCTTCAAATTTGGTCAGTAAACTTGTTTTAACTTTATAAATACAAGTAATAGTTAGATCATTGATTTTTTAAATAAATTTTTGTTTACATCTTAAGTTTTTATATATTTGTATTAAAGAGCTTGAATTTCATTTTAATTATGAGTTATTCTAAGATACATACATATATATATATATATATATTATTTATATACAGTATAATATATCCTTATTAGTTAGTGAGTATTAGATTAATATGTTATATAACATAAATAATTTTTTAATTACAAACATACATATGCTTGTGTACGTATATATCTACATACCTAGGTGGAGCATACTATCTCTTAATTATATATATAGACATTCTATCTATAATTTTTATTGTAAAAGTAAACTTTATATAATTTTATTTGTCACATTAGTAATTAAAATTGTAACATATTACGATGGCTATCTTAAGTTTTCATATATTTGTATTACAGAGCTTGAATTAATTTTAATTATTAGTTATTCTATTCTATTATATATATATATATATATATATATATATATTGTTAGTGAGTATTAGATTAATATGTTATATAACATAAATAATTTTTTAATTAGAAACATACATATGTGTTTGTACATATACTTCTACATAGCTAGCTAGAGTATATTATCTTTTAATTATTACATTTAATTGTATTAAAATAATAATTATTAAAATTTGTGATATAGCCCTTTTAAAATATGTGGAATCTTAAAACGTATGTGATGTTTGAGAATAAAAATCAATCCAATGCTAACCAACTCAATACGTGTTGAAAATTGATAAATAGATATGCTAATATAATTTAGCCTTTATCAAATTGTATAAGCTCGATTCGAATTTGAAACTTATAATTATATTTAAATTTTAATAAAAATATAATTTGAATATTTAAGAATTTAATTTTGAAATCTCAAAAATATATTAAATTATAAATATTTATATTTTTATATTATTTTTTACACGTATTTTTTAATTTTTTTAAAAAATTATGAACTTTCAAATTACTTGGATTTCCTTCAAAATTAAAAATAGAGTTACTTTACCCAAAAAACGTAGCCTTAATTTATTTCATTCAAAGAATAGAGGGAAAAAAATGATGATGGCCAAAATGGTTAAAGTTAACAGAAGCCTTGGCCATGGAGCTTAGCTTTTTTGCTTGTCTGTTCCAACGTTGTGGATCCCCCACCAGCCTATTTCTCCAGCCCAATGGTAAAAAAAGCACCTGAATTCTCAGTAAGTTTCGGGTAGCTGTCCTTCATTTTCAGCAAAAAAATCACTCATTGATCACCAATCCCTAGATCAGAAATCTTACAACGTTGATGAAGGCTTGAAGCCTGCAAAATCTAAAAAGTAGTAGCTAAAAAAGGCTGTTTGTCTTTCATTTTCCAACTTTGCTTCCAGCTACTTGAGCTTGCATAGCAAAGTATCAATCATAGGCCACTTGACCATATCATTGCAAACAGTCACACTCACAGTCCCCCCAAAATGAAACCCCCCGTTGAGAAACCCCGCCATGGCTGCGCAGGAGAAAATCACAGCCACAGTAATGGTTAAAAACATCCCCCTAACAGCCATAGCCAAAGACCTCTTTACATTCTTCATGTCTGCAATAAGTCAAGGTACTATCTTTGCCTGCAATATTTTCTCAGAGCACAAAAACTAGAAGTCCAGAGGCCATGGAAGGGTTAGTTTGAGTCCCTTAAAGCAAAAATCAAATATTTGTCTCTTTCAGAAGAATGCAAGCTTTTCTTTAGAGGGTTTCATCTGAATGCTGAGATCTTTAGATTTCAGAATATCTTTAGAAGCTTCCACAAGCTTTCTTGAACATTAAGATCCTCTGTTCATATGCCTTGCACAGTATTTTTGATCAGGAACCGCGCTACTATGACACCTCCATTTCTTCCTATCAGTCTTCTGCACCTTCCTGCCAGATCTGAGCAAGCTTAGCAATGCTAAGCTTGTTTCATTGTTACAGTACCACACCTTCGCCAGTTACTCACCTCTTGGGACTTTGAAGACTCAAAAGGATCTAGTTCCAACTTTGGCCACAAATGGAGCAGGGAAGTACGACTTGAGCTTCAACAGCGCGAGTGACAGTCTTTTAATATGTATTTGGATATGTTTTAGCATTCTATATATTTCTAGTACTATTAGATAGCATATTCTTCACTTTCCTAGGGTAGTGTCAGTGCAAACTAGGCCTTCTGAAATTCTACAGTTCATTATTTGGAGACAATTTTTCTCTGTAATTTCCTGCGTGATATGATAGCTGCAACTTTGCTCTATCATATCAAATAATTTCCCTGCTATAGACTGATTTGCATTTTGAAAATTTGTTTATAAAGAGGGGCCTAGACCACCTAGTCAAACTAACCCGACTAGGAATTTTGGGCCACCATACTTGTTTGTATTGATATGTCAGTTTTCTTTCATTTTTTTTTCCTGTTCAAAGTATATAGGGCACCAAACTATGGCGATATTTTCCCCTCTCTTGTTTAGGCATATTACAAAAGAGTATTCTTAAACCGGAAAAATTCTCCTTCAATTTAGTGGCCAGTCTAGTTAACCAATTCAACAATCTCAAGAAGTGCATGATTCTTAGGTTTGATCTAACAAAAGCTATCAGGACAGGTTAAATTAATTTAACCCTCAAGTCTACGTCGTATTTTTTGAATATTTGGGTGCGTGGAATTAACTTTGTCATATCTAAAGCTCGCCAACTATTTGGTGATTTTTTTTTTTTTTTTATGTTCTTTATACTTACTAATTTCTCCTACAAAATTCTTACGTCAGTTATGACTTTCTATTCAAGCTTGGAATTCCACAACCAGCTCAGTTTCCTAAGAGATATATATATATATATATATATATATATATATTATTTATATATAGTATAATATATTCTTATTAGTTAGTGAGTCTTAGATACCTAGGTAGAGTATACTATCTCTTGATTATTACATTTAATTATATATATAGACATTCTATCTATAATTTTTATTGTAAAAGTAAATTTTATATAATTTTATTTGTCACATTAGTTATATGTGTGTGTGTGTGTGTGTGTGTGTGTGTGTAAATAAAAAACAAATAAAAATTATTTTTTTAAAAAATTAAGATTGTAACAAAATTCAAGCTGTAATTGAGGCAGGTGTCTGTCACTAACCTGTTGAGCTCCTCCTGTGAGTGATTGTTGTTGTTAAGAACTCTATTGTTTTCTTTTGCACATTGCTGAATGTATGGGCAGGGAAGGTTCTTTCCATATTTTAGCATTTGAATCATTTTCTTAACAAATGTGTGTTATTCTCATATATATGCATATCCAAGGGCCAAAGGAAAAGATTGCAGTGTCAAAAAAAAAAGCTTCTAATTTATCCTTGAAGGTGTTGACAGAAATAGAGCATGCATGCAGTGGACGGTAATGGAGATAAAAACATTAAACACAGAGCATGCAAGCATGGTGGAGGTTAAATAACATACCTCTTGGAGCTTTAAAACTTAAAGATCGAAGAAGAATGGCTTGAAACGAAAAACACAGCTTCCTTTCCTCCGTCCAGTGAAGCTTCCAATTCACTGTCTTCCTTTCTTCTCCACCTCCAGTGTGATGAATAATGCTAGGCTTTTCAACTCTCAGAATATGGCCACTGCCTAATCCCTTTTGGTGAGCAAAGAAAATGGGAAGAAGAAGAGCTTCTCAGAGAATTGATGTCAATCGTTGCCTTCACTTCTTCTCGGTTGATATATATAGCCAATGGCTTCATGAACCAAACCCAGCCAGAAAACCAAGAGACACCTTCTCGGTTGGCTTCATTTGGTTTCAAAACCAAAAGCCAGAAGAAGAAAAGGCACGAGAAAAGGAGAAAAAAATTTTCCAAAATTTTTTATTTTTATTTTTCCACACAAAAAACAAAAGTCATGAAACCTAAAAATAATTATTTTGACAAAAATAATATTCTCGGGATTTAATACCCGAATATTATTTCCAAAATAAATTTTGGCTTCACCCTAAATTCTTTTGTACTGTGTCCGGAAAAATCCTATGGTCCAGGCTATTGGGCCAAAATAATATTTATTATTTTTCTTGGACCCGAAAAGTCCAAAATAATAAACATTAATTATTTTTCTTGGGATTAAATAAATAACCCAATAAATAATTAATTAACCCAAATGAACAAAAAATAATTAAATTTTAATTATTTATTTCTTGGGATTTAATTAAATAAATAACCCAATAAATAATTAAATAATAATTATTTTTCCTCCAGTTTAAATCCTGATTAATTTTCTAATTATTCAAAACGGACGTAGGTCCTGAATAATTAATTAACCAATTAAACCATATAATAAATTTCTCTCCATTTATTTTATTCCAGTCTAATAATAAATTAGACTTCCCGAATAAAATAAAACTCTCTCAACTGAGATCACTTTCTCAACCCAAAAATTAATTAGGACTTACGGGCTATTCCGAGGACTAAAAAGACACATCGTCTTGGTTACTAAAATGACCAAAATACCCCTACTATATAAATAGATGTATTTTGCATTTTAAATATTTCCTAATATCACCATAAGGAAATATTGACCTCAAGGACAATGCTGCATTAGCAAAGTCTTCGACCTACAGGTGAAATGACTAAAATACCCCTCTACACATCGCCGTACATTTAGAGAGAAAGAAGTGTACTAACACCCCTCTAAATGACATCTACCATCTTTAGGCTTCTAATCCAATGATCCATGACTTCCTGGAGGGTTTCCGCTTTCCAAGGGAGCTACTCTAAAGCAAACATCCAAGTCATGTTTTCCAGGCCTGGATATTTAGATCATTCAGACAATCATAAGGGGCGATATGGTGTAAAAACTATCTTGTACATGTCTGTCTTAAATAACTAGTTACACATACCCAACATGCAAGTATATTGGCCCTATTATAGAACCTCAACTATAGCATATCAAAGTATATGCTTCCAATTTCGCCAGACCATCAACTCATACTTAAGTCATAGAGTACTAGTCCACGCTGTAGCGGTAGTAGTCTAGGTTTCAACCATATAGTACTTTTAGAAACCACTACTACAGGTCATGTTCTACGTATTCGAAATACGCTTATGTCATAAAGTGAGTGGACTACTCACTGGCTAAAGGTAAGCCATTCCCCATTTAGAATTCATAACATAATAATTTAAACATGATGAGATTCTCATTCTCATCAATCGATTAAGAACAAATGTTTATATATTTAAATAACCCATGATCCATACCTTACTGTGATAGACCTCCATTCACATGGATCATTTATTTAAACACAATGGGTCTGTTTCAAACGAAAATGTGCACAAATAAAGAAATAAATTCACAAACGATTTCTGACAAATAAATTCTTTTATTAAAATTTTCGATATTTACACAAGAAAAACTAGTCTAAGAGGGCATATTCCCAACAATCCTATCCAAAAGGAAAGGGAAAGAGGGGAGGGGGGGGGAGGGGAGTGAACTGGGTTTATGGTTGTTAACGGGCATTTGTTTGTGTTCCAGTTTATCATTGATGAAGGAGCTCTTAATTCCTTGCTGAGCCTATTAACTTATAATCACAAAAGGAGCATCAAGAAAGAAGCTTGCTGGATAATTTCTAACATCATTGCTGGAAACAAAGAGCAAATACAAGTATAATACTTTTTTTTGTAGTCATCTTAATATAGTTTGTTCCTCTATGCATATACGCATGCAGATAGCATTTTCATGGACACTGATATCTTGTTGTCTCTCTTTCCCTCCTTGGATTCACTAAGGTTAAAAAAAATTCAATTTGGTCCAATAAAACTTTAACCATGCTAAAAGTTGCAATTTTTGAGAAGCTTTTTGTTGTACAGTTGTAACACTTGAGTGATTAAATGAATAGTGTTTCCTTTTTTGCTAAATTCATTTTCTAATCCAGCTCTCTCCTAATGGTGCCAAATAGCTCACATGCACACAGAAGACCGCAGACACATGGATTACAGTGGGTTTTTCATGGACGGTGGGAATCTTGAAACTTCGCAGGACTTTCTTTTTGCAATAGTTTTCTCTGGCCATACAAAAACCCACCAAAACCCTACAAAATGTGTGGTCTTTTCCCATTTGATATAAGTACTTGGCATGTAAGCAGATTTAATTCAAGAGGGAGAGGATATGAAATATTTTCACAACATATTTGGAACTCATTTCAGATCGCAAACATAGATATATTTGTTAATTTTCTGAATATCATATCAAACTTATATCTGAAACTCTATTGTTCTTCATGCTCCAGTTTTATGCCAATTCATTCTAGGGTCGAGATTGATCTCCGATTTGTGTATTGTGCAGGTAAGGAGTGGCTAATATTGAGATTTCATCATCCCTATAAGTTTTCTCTTCTTATAGTTGGCCTTGAAGCATGCTTGTCTCAGTCTCTTTGTTTGGTCCTCCAACTGCGTATAAGGGATTTCTTCTATCAACTTCTTCTCACGTTCTAATATCTCAATGACTTTTCTCAACTTCTTCTCAGTCATATATCATTCTTCTTCTTCATTTCGCATCTCCTGCAAATCTAAAGGCATCTCCTAAACATTCTTGATTAGGGTCTTCAAGCTCCTCAACTTCCTGTGAGGCCATCGACGCATTCCTAACTCCCTACATCTTTTCTTGAGAAGGGTTAGACCAATATTTAGTTCTTTGGCCGCTCGAGTGAGTGACACGTAAAAGTACTTCGAAATAGTTGCTCTTAATAATGTTTTGGAGCTATTACCCTTCTCCTCTCTATATCTCCTGATCATCTTCTTCTATACTGGAACTCTGTCTAAAGTGATACCTTCAAGATACATTTCATGATTCTCGCTCTGAATTCGTTGCCAAGACCACTCCATATTTCTCTTGGAAAAAGAAAAAGAATCTCAGTAAAGGTAATACCATTCAACGGAAGTCTTTGTAATTTTTTAGAATCACATGTTCTAATATATGATAACCTTGAACCATATTCGGGCTTTGTTCAAAATCCATTAACAAGTAGAAAGGATCATGCACAAGTATATCCCCCATTAGAGGAACAACATCAAAAGCAGTCTCTTGAATGGGCAGATCAAATTGGAAATCCAAAGCAGCATATCTAGAACTTCCACTGATTCACATATCAACAAACCAAAGGAAGTTCAGTTTCATTATCAAGTACATTTCTAGAGGAAAAAGATGGGTGAAAAGCAAAAAAAAAAAAAAGCTCTCAAAAGTATCTCACCTGAAATCAAGAGGAAGTGGTTAGCTTGGAAAGGAAAACACATCAAAATCTTCTGTGTGAGGAATAGAAAACTCCATGAATATATATATCTACTCCCTTTTGTAATTTTTTGAAGTCCACTAATGACTAATGACTGAGAGAAATATATATATTATCTCGTTTTACATGTATTTAAAGAATGTATTTAATATTATCTCGTTTCACAAGGAGGAAGATGAAGAGGCAGATGACAGGTGGAGGGAGGAAAGAGAGGAGGGAGGACTGAGGAGAGGAAGAGACAAGGAGGATGGGAAAAGATCTTCCAACACTTGTTCGGTCCTGATGACTAACGTACTCTCTTTTTCTTCTTGTTTTATATGTACTACTTTTCTAATAGATTCCTTGGCAATTGCTACTTGTTATATATGTAGTATTACTTTTCTTGTGGAGTTTAAGGATTATTTATGATTTCAATGTTCAAGAGATTGATTTTGATTTTGTTTGGCATTAAGCAAATTGTGTTCTATTGTAATTGGTGTTGAATAAGATGAACGGATTGTATTTGGTTTGAAATTGCAGGTGGATAGGCCTAAATACTAAGCAACTATTTTTTTTTAAAAAATTAATAAGATACAACGGTCACAAAACCGTCGTATTTGCTTATGGCTTAATAGAACAAATACAATGGTCAGAGCCGTTGTTTTTACTAATAGTCACAATTGCTGAGTAATTAATTGTGGTGGTAGTAATTACAATGGCTGGCAACCATCACAATTGCTGAACATTTGTGACGATTACGACTGTCGTAATTACTGCCATCGCAAGATTTATTGCCACGGTTGTAATTACGACAGCTGGATACCATCATAAATACTCAGCAATTGCGATGGTTAGGGCCATCGTAATTAACAAGTATTTGCGACGGCTTAATACCGTCATATTTACGGAATAATTGCGATGGTTTTTTCACCAAATATGACTGTTCGCAGAATCTCAACTCAGGTGAGTAATTGCGACACTTTTCCCTGACCATCGTATTTACACCATCGCGTTAGATAAATACGATGATTTTTTTGGCCTTTTTAAATAAAAATGATAGAATTATATACGATGGCCGAGAAACCGTCGTTTATAGCAAAAACGACGGTATTTTCTCAAATACGACAGTTTTCTGGCTATTGTATTTGCCTGAATTTTTAGTAGTGAATCAATTAAAGTTCATATAAAAATTCAAATAAATAAATAATAGTTCAAATAAAATGAAATAAAGTACTAACAACTAATGAAATAAGATAATTGAAAAATATAAATAACTTACAAATTAATTTAAAATTAAACAAATAACTAAAACAATTAAGTAATTAATAAAGTTAAAAAATAAGAATGTAGGATTAAGAAATACTAACTAGTTTATGACCAAGAAATAATAATACTTTATTGAGCTTTACTTCTTGTCTTCTTCAAGACTTAAACTATCCACTATTCTTCCACTTAATAATCTTCTAAAATATGAAGACTTTACTTGATGAATTCAAAAAATATATAAAAAAATAAATTATAATCTAACATTTTTTGTAAAAGAAATGGAGAGAATTAAGGATTATGAGAGAAAGAAGAATGAAAATAGAGGGTTGGAGAGAATTGGTAAGAGTTAGATAGTATTTGGTAAGTTTTGGGATGAATTGGGGGGAGGGGGGGTATTTATAGAGTTTTGGGAGTTGGAGGGAGGTAAAATAGCCATTGGGGGGCCAAACAGAAAAAAAAAAAAAAAAGAAAGAGAATTGCGATCTACTAGGGTCGGCTCGCTAGTCTGCGGTCCCAAGTGGACCGGATCCCCGAGACGAGCCAACTAGCCATAGTGGAATCGGTTCTACTCTTTGTTTTGGACTGGCACGAATCAACCTGTCGGACTGGCAGACGAACTGGTCCATATGCCAATGCTAGTTTTTAGTGCTCTCGAGGGTTTGTGGAGGCTTTTTCTCTAAAAAATCGTGCACTAATGAGCCATAAAAAGGTTATTTATACTTTGGGCTTCCAAAAACCCTTAAATTTATAGAACAATAGCTTTTTGTGAACTACACTAGTGTACTACCCGACCGTAGTTTTCCTACTTTTTGAAAGATCCAACTACTAATCGGTGCCTATTACATGACCAAACCTAGCGTCGGTTATTCCTAATAGTTTGGGCCTTTTGATCTCTGAATTGAATCGGCAATTGTTAGAATGTACTAATAGGCGCTATTATATCTTCTAAAACTCCTTTGACTACTTTATTTCACCTTGTTTCTCCGGCAAATCTTCTTCTTATGCAATTTATATAAAATAAGGTGAAAATGGGGAGTGAGTAGTCATTTATTTAGTAATTCTAGACAATTATAATACAAATGACATGAAATTTGGTACATTTTAGACACTCATCACTTAATCTGATTATATTTGGTACAAATATATATATATTATATTTGTTGCATGCTAACCAACAAATATGTTACTAGAGTCACTCATCAATTGGGGAGAATTTGAGTAAGGTTCAAGTGAAAAACAAACTTGTGAGTTTCAGCATCACTTGTTAGCAGGGGCGGACACAAGTGTTAGGGAAGGGGGTCATGACCCCTCCCAAATTCTTAGAAACTCTCTCTCTCTCTCTCTCTCTCTCTATGTGTGTGTGTGTGTGTGTGTGTGATACGTATATCAAATTGTATTTTGGCCCTCCTAAAATTTAAAAATAATTCTAAATAATAGTCTAATAGGTAAAAATATAGAAATAAAATTCTTTGAAACTAAATAAAAAATTTTTAAAACTAAATAAATCTAATAATTTTTGAATATTTTATTGCTAATACTAAATTTAAAAGCACAAGATCTATAAATAAATTAGCCCATTATAGTTTTAAAAAGAGCTCCATAGCAAACAATTTAACAATAAAAAAACCTCTAAAACAATCATAAGCAAAACAAATTAAGGTCCATATCAAGACAAAAAGAATATTAAAATTAAAAAAAAAGTGAATCACATGCGACTAATTAACTTCCTCAACGATCCAACCAACCTAAAAACACAAAGGAAAAAATAAAGCTTCCTCTACAATCCTCAACTTGTGGTTGTCCTCTTAGTTTCACACTTCCACTTACCACTTTCCGCTTTCCACTTTCTTTCATTTTCTAAAGTACTTTATTCTTTCACTTTAAAGTTCTACAATAGAGCATAAAGTAAAACAATGGTAACTTGGTAAGAAAAGTAAAAACTTAATTCTTGACCCCCTAATATCTAATCTTGCGTCTGCCTCTGCATGTTAGTCTAAAATCTTAAAGGATTAGGTTTATATGTCCTTCCTGCTTATAAATTACTCACTTGGTCTTCTTTTTTCCAATATGAGATTTTTTAACTCATACAGCTAATATCTAAAATCTCAACTCCCCTGCAAGTGTAAGTCTCTACCACATTGATCATATGCTTACTCCCCCTATACTAGAAGGCTTTTATTTATATTAAGTATTGTAATACCTACCAAGAAACCACCGTAACTCTATCAAAACTGCACGAGAGTGCCTACTCACTTAAACTGTAGTATGCGTTTGTTATTGCTCTAAGAATCATGTTGGTGCTGCCCCCGTGGACAGCTCAGTTGGTCATTGGGTAGTAGAATTGTAGCTAAGGATGCAGGTTCGAATCCTGGCAGCCGCAATGTGGGATTTTCATCCCCTCTCGTGGGGGATAGATCCTTGTGGGCACCGGGTCCTATTCCTCCTACCCAGGGACTGCTAAGCCACCGTGATTATTCCTCCACATCTTTGGGGCGGGGTGTGGGGCCTTGTGGGAGAGGGTCTTCGCATTTTGCGAACAAGATTTATGTTGGTACTATAGATATTTATTCTTCCAAAGCCACATTTTCCATCAAGCCCACATTAGAGCATGCCTACATACTTAAGGCAATGTTTTCCATCAGGGTGCCTCAGTGTATGTCTATCATTGCTTTAAGAACCACACTAGTGTTATAGACATTCATTCTTCCAAATCCATGTTTTACCGGCCCAACAACTTTGAGTTTGATACCACTTGTAATTGTGAAATTCTTACATGGACTGTGTATCGTGGACCGTATCTGTATGCATTAGTAAATTATATTGGACAACTTGCAATATATGCAGTACAACTCGTCAATACATGCAATTCACGCAAATCAAGTCTATACTAGAATTTCCGCTTGCTATTGTCCTTGGTAAATATTGGTTGTAATATAGTTTGTTATAAGTGGAGTAACCCTACAACTTGGGTAGAATTTGAGCAAGATCGAAGTGATAAAACTTGTAAACATTGGCTCTGATACCATTTGCTGCAAGTGAAGCAATATTGAGTGCATATGTTCTTTTCATTTATAAGTTACTCACTGGGTTTTCTTATTTTCAATATGAGATTATTTAGTTCTCACAATTTACAGTTGAGTTCATGTATTTTTGAAAAAAAAAATTAATTTAAGGTCCATTTTGAGAAAAAAAAAATGAATTTTATTCATGAAATATTGATATTTTTATTATTCACTTTAAATAGAATATTATATTAATCTCAAAACTCAAATTTTTTTAATAAAATTCAATATATATATATATAAGTATGTTATAATCCCAAGCTAAATACATTTCATCCATTACATGAGCGGGCACTATACTTCAACATGAAAATCACCCTTTAAAATTTCAATGAACTGGTTCCTTTTCAACTTGCAAGTTGTGTCGTCAAATACAATATTTGCAAGTATCCTCATCGCTCTATGTTATATATGCCTTTCGAAAACCCTTCAATGTCACGTAACGGAAAAATATTCTTTAAACTACAGGAAAAATCGCGATTTGCGACGGCCAAAAACCGTCGTTGACCGTTTTTGCGACGGTTTTAGCCGTCGCAAAAAATGACATCGCAATTTGCGACGGCCAAGGGAAACCGTCGCTATTTGCGACCGTTTTGCGAGGGCAAAAAAAATTCGTTGCTATTTGCGAGGGTTTTGCGACGAATATTTTTGGTCAAACTTCACCAAAGGAGCAAATTTGCGACCGTTTTGCGACGAAAAACATTGACCATCGCAAAATCCTCGCAAATTGCGACGGTTTTGCGAGAGTCGACTTTGTGCCCTCGCAAAACCGTCGCAAATTTGCGAGGGTTTTGCGAGGGGAGAATTAACCCCCAAGTCATGACCCTCGTAAAACCCTCGCAATAATTGCGAGGGCCCAAGCAAACCCAAGTAATGGCCCTCGCAAACTGCGACGGTTTTGCGAGGGCCAACTTTGTGCCCTCGCAAAACCCTCACAAATTGTGAGGGTTTTGTGAGGGGAGAATTAAATCCCAAGTAATGGCCCTCGCAAAACCCTCGTAATTTGCGAGGGCCACGGCTTGAGCCCTCGCAAAACCCTCGCAAATTGCTACGGTTTTGTGAGGGCCAACCTTATGCCCTCGCAAATTGCGACGGTTTTGCGAGAGTTTTGCAATAACTTTTTATTTTTTTATTATTTTATTTATTTTAAATTATTAATTCCATGTAAATCAACCCTGAAACACTATACAAATAAATGCCAAAACTATGTTCATAATCCAAAAAAATACTATAAAAAATTAAAAATAAGCCCAAATAAATATAATTAAAATACTAAAATATAATATAATATAAAATACATAATAAGTATCTAAAAAAGTAAAATAATTCACAAAAATAAGTAATAGTGTATAAAGAGTATAAAAATAAATATAACAAGTCTATATAAGTAATGAAGGTGCAGCTGCAGAAGGGGGTAGAGGAGGGGAACGAGAGCCCCTACGTGGGCCCGGGTGCTCATCAGCTGAATCAAATCCATCGTCAGCATTTGGATCTTCATCTTCAGTATTAGCAGCCGCAATGCGCGCTTCTATCTCCTCTATAGATGGCATAGATGGTGCAAGAATACCCATCTTGTCCGACATGGCTGCCATCCAACCACCAAATGTAGACTGTTGTTGCCTCATGAAGTCCCGATACAAGTCTATTTGTCGATTGAATCTCCGCTCGGCCTGTTGAACCCTTTCCTCTACTAGATGTCCAATATCAGCTGGTGTAATGGAAGATGCATGCAGTTCACTTTGAGACAGTCTAGTTCGAACATGTGTCACCTCTGAGCCTAACCCAAAAACTCGTCCCCTTTTGAACCCGCCTTGTGCCTTTACGAACATGGCTTTTTCATCAAAAGGAACAACAGAGTTTACAGAGTCACTAGATTCAGATTGAGGAGTGCTCTGTATGAGATTTCGCACCTCATCCTAAAAAACAAAAAAAAAAGAATTATCAATAGTAATTATCAAAATAAAATACAAATTCCATGCAGTATAAAGAATTTCAACATATTTAATCTATATACTACCAATGTCTGGCGAGATCGCTCACTGACAAACTGACCCTTTTGTGGCCCATTCTGAAAGACATGTAATGTCTCAAACATGTCTGTGTAGCTAAAAGAACTCCCCTCCTTAGCCCGCTACATTTATGTTAACAAAATGTAATTATTACAATCTTACATAAATTTGTTTTAAAGCAATTTAGAATAATAATTAATTAAGTGAAGGTGAATTACCAAACGGTCCTCGTGTTCTGTGAACGAAATAGACCCTCCAGTACGGGTGCAGCCACGATTCTTTTTGTTGGTGGATGAGAGCTTCTGATACTTCTCTGATCTCCAGTACTCGCAAATGTCATTCCAATACTGTGCCTCTATCCAATGAGGACATACCCAATCATCCCTCTTCCTCAGCCTAGACATTATGTCCGAAAATCGCATCCGACACTTCTTTTCCCAAGTTGATCGAATTAGCGAAGCATACTCTTCCCTCCACCGAAAATATTTCTGCATGATCATGATTAAGATTTCTTGATTAACATATAACATAGTACTTAAACGATAAAAAATACTCAAAAATTGCTTACCCCAAATTCTTGAAACCATAAGTCTCGCACGGTTATCGGGACGTGCGTGTATGTCGGATACGAACCAGTGAAGTACTGCTGTATTATATTTAAAATTTCTCGGACACATTTGTCCAAGCCGGCGAACCTATTTTTGGTGCAATGACAATGTACAATATAGTTATGTTAATCTCAAAAATAATAATAATAATTGAACTAATAATCAACATCTTACAAAGTATGAATATGTTACTTACCCGTTTCCTCGTGGAACAATCCAAGGTCGGGAGTCCGTAACTTGCAACCCAACAGAATGCGAAGCTGAAGCAGCGGATGATTGAAAAGCCGGGGATGGTACTCCCTCATCTCCAATAGAGCCATGTAATGAACAAGGCACTGAAAGCTGAGGTAGCTGAGTAGGGGATGGAGTATAAGGCTCCTGACCCTCCTGACTCCCCTCCCTCAATGATCCTTCATTAGAAGACATTGCTAAAGGAGATGAAAAAAGAAAAATAAGTAACCAATAAATACGAAGCCCACTTCAAAAGAATGATGTAAATAACCGTGAATAAAAATGATAAAAGAATAATAATATTGAAACATTATATCTATTCGCTAGTTTAAAGTAATACAATAATATGTATGATAATGATGGATATGTCAAAATAAACATTGTACTTGTAAATTGAATTTTAAAAAAAAATTTGACAGAGTCTCCCCTATAATTGGATATTTCCCAAGCACAAGGCCACCTCAAGATTTGACAATCAAAACGTTGTTACAAACAACAAAGACAGATCTTTCAAATATAGAAAAATTCAAAAGATAACTAGGGGTAATCACCCATTACCCAAGAGGAATGATCACCCATCACTCACGGGGAATGATCACCCATCACTCACGGGGTTCCAATTAAAATGTTAGATATAGTTAAAATCAAGCTAAAAATTATAAATGCCTCTGTCCTTGTGAATTGTCTGTCAATACAGCAACAATACAATATATAAATTACCTTGTTGTTTACACCACAAAAGAATATAATAAGGAATAATAAAAATCCTCCGGGCTGTACAAGTCTAAACGAAAGATTCCTGCAAAAAAAAGAAGGAGATGAGATTCCCGACAATTAGACAAAATTGTGAAACAAAATTGTATGTGATGGAATTTAAAATAATAAAAATTAAAAGATTCAAGGCATGTAGATTCAAGTAACAAATAAATTGTAAATTAAAATTTGACATGGGATAGTAATGATGCAATAGATTTCAGGATTCCCTCACCATTAACTATATTATTTGTAAATGAATTGAAATCAGGCCTATTCACTAGAATCATTCTCCGATACAGACTCATCATCATCTACTGAGGTATCGCTATTCGTTTCCCATTCATCTTCATCTTCTTCCTCTTCATTTATAGGACAATTTTCCCTTGCTGTTATAGCCTCATCTTGAACATCCAACATTTCATTCATACCATTCTCATGCATCAGAATACCAAGATCAACAAATAACAATATGCTGATTTCGTCAGTAGCATCTACTTCTTCCTGATAAGCTCTATCAACCACAGGTGCATCTATTATATGTCGAGCTTTGGTTTTGCAAACTGCCAACCAATCAGATCTTGGCCTCTTACTCCCTGGATATGATGCATAATACACTTGGCTAGCTTGTTGAGCTAGAACAAATGGATCATAGTTAGCATAGCTCATTTTGTGGTTAATTTCTACAAGATTATACTGCGGATGTACCTTGGTACCACGATTCAATGTTTGATCAAACCAGTGACATTTAAAAAGAACAACGCTTTCTTTGTGGATTACCAGGAAATTGCACTTCAATAATCTCATTTAACACTCCATAGTAATCGAGGTCTCGATGCGTCATTTCCAATCCCTTTCACGCAAACACCACTATTAACTGTTTTCTTTCCCTCCGCATAATCATTAGTGTGAAATCGGTAACCATTAATTATGTACCCACTATATGATTTCACTAGCCTTGACGGACCCCAAGCAAAGTTCCTCAAGCATTCATTTGTAACCATATTTTCTGAATCTTGTACCTAAAAAACATTAGACAAGTTAATTTTTTAATTATGAAAGTTATAGCATTACGAAACTCCATTGAATCCCCAATGGAGTTCCAAATGCAAGTTATTAACTTATGTAACTTACATATCCACTAAACCATTACGCAAATTCAAGGCTGATTCTTCTATTGATTTCTATCTACGATATAGTCGGAGCGGACTTCGTAAGTGTGCCGTGAATGCCACTGTAATGCATTAGAATTAGATTGAATAAGTCAAAATCATTACGGGGTATCGTTTATCGTATAAAATGTATGAAGTAGTAGCTCGTACTCAATGTATGGCTGCACTTCACCACAATTAAGCAACATATAAATTCTTGCTGCAACGAATTCTTCAGAAGTAAGGAACCGAGTTCGAATTCGTCCTATCACCCTTCCTTGAACATTGCAGATTGACAGCCCAGGTTCTTGCACCCTCTCTAATCGTTCTCCCTCTTCATTACGCGCCGGAATTGTACGTTTTGTTTGTACATGTGGCTCAAAATAATAAGAGAAGAAAGTGGATGCTTCCTCAACTAGATAAGCATTGCAGATTGACCCTTCAACTCTAGCCTTATTTTTCACCTTGATTTTCAAGTGATGCAAATACCTGTCATTTAAAAAAAATTTCAACTTCAGTCACACACGCTTATATCGTACCTGCTATGAAAAGAATTAAATTGAATGATTCGATTACCATTCAAACGGGTACATCCGCCTATATTGAACAGGGCCACAAACTCTTGCTTCGTAAGGCAAATGAATTAAAAGGTGTTCCATTACATCAAAGAATGCAGGTGGAAATATCTTTTCCAACTTACATAATAATAAAGGAATGTCGGACTCCAATTTGGCCATATGAGCTACATTCAACTTAGGAGAGCATAGATCACGATAAAAAAGACTCAACTCCGTCAAAACACCCCATACATTAGAAGGAAGAAATTCCTTCAATGCAATGGGAAGTAGTCTCTCCATGAATACGTGACAGTCATGTGATTTCATACCGGATAACTTCAACTCATTCAAATCAAACATCTTCCAATGTTTGAAGCGTATCCATCTGGGAGTTGCAATCCCCTCGACCATTCAAGCAAAAGTTTCTTTTGTTCTGATGTCAACGAGTAAACAGCTTTAGGTATAGCCACTTTTCCTCCTCCCACATTCAAAGCATGTAGCTCGGGCCTATGGCAATAAATTTCTAAGTCACGTCTAGCCTTTAAATTGTCTTTTGGTTTACCCTTTACCTCAAGAACTGTATTCATGACATTGTCAAATACATTCTTCTCATTGTGCATTACATTAATATTATGTCGGACCAAATTAGTACGCCAATACGACAAATCCCAAAAAATACTCCTTTTTGCCCAATTATGAGATATTTCCCTTCCATTACTCCTTCCAATTTCTTTGCATGTTTCTGTAATTTTTTCATAGTTAGACAAACTATCCCAGATTTCTTCACCAGTAGGGTATTGCACAGGCTGCGATGTCTCAGAACCTCTATCATTCCTAAAAGATCTCGTATCCCTCCTGTAAGGATGATCCGATGGTAAGAAACGACGGTGACAGTCAAACCATGATTGTTTCCCACCATTTTGTAGATGAAAAGACTTTGTATTGCCCATACAATATGGACAAGCCGATCTCCCGAGCGGTGCTCCGGCCACTCAACATACCATATGCGGGAAAATCATTAATAGTCCACAAAAGTGCCGCCCGTAGTTGGAAGTTTTGTTTCTTCGATATGTCATAAGTGGTGACACCTTCAAACCACAATTTGGTTAATTCGTCTATCAAGGGTTGTAAATAAACATCCACCGGTGCTTTGGATTCTTGGGGCCGGGATAATGATTGTTAAAAACATGGTTGGATCCTTCATACACATCCACGGGGGAGATTATACGGTGTGAGAATGACCGGCCAGGATGAATATTGCTTACCCGACATCCCAAATGGTGAGAATCCATCTGTACATAAACCAAGTTTGACATTCCGTACTTCTTTTGCAAATTCAGGATGCATTCGATCAAAGTGTTGCCATGCTTCAAGTATCACGGGGTGACTCATGGTGCCTTTCTCCGATCTGCTCTCTCCATGCCATCTCATGTGTTCAGCTGTTGTTTTAGAAGTATACAATCTTTGTAGCCTCGGTGTTATCGGGAAGTAATACATCTTCTTGAATGAAATTTCCTTTCTACTTGTGTTCTTCCCAACCTTTTTCTGTGCATATCGAGGATGGCCACAAAATTTATACTCTCTACGATTCATGTCATCTTTCTAGTAAAGCATGCATCCATTATTGCATACATCTATTTTTTGTACCGGCAAACCCAACCGAGCCACTAATTTTTTCATCTGATAGAAATCATCAGGAATCGTATTACTGCTAGGCACAACCTCTTTCATCAATTGCACAACATCGTTAAAGGCTTTACGCGAGAGGTTATTTTCAGACTTAATGTTTAATAACCTTGAAGCCAGTGAAAGCTGCGAATGTTGTGTGCATCCATCCCATATAGGAGTCTCTGTCGCCTTTAACATATCGTAAAACCTTTGTGCCTCCACATTAGGTGGTTCTTCAAAATGGTCTGCTGATGGAGCTTCAGGGGGAAAGTCAGGTCCTGCTACGTCTAAGACCATTTCGCGAGACAGATTTTCTTGATGTGAATCAAATTCTGGGATTGAGGTAGACACACTTGAGGGACACTCGAATGGCTCACCATGACATGTCCACCGGTAATACCTAGGCACAAATCCAGACTTCCACAGGTGGAGCTTAACTTGTGCTGGATCTAGATACTTTTTATTCTTACATTTTGCACACGGGCATCTAATTACGCTTGATATTGCATTTGATAAGGCAAATGTCAAAAAAGCCTTAACCCCTTCCTCAAATTCAATAGTGATCCCTTTTACACCTGAAGCGTGCCTTCTATACATCCAACTACGATCCTCCATGACGTCTAAATGAGAGAAAAGAACAATCAACTCAATAATTAAAATCACCCCTTAAACAAAAGGAAGAGAAGTTTAATTACATTTTCCTTTCTATTATCTAACAAAAAGATGTCCAAAACATAGAATTTACAATTGCTATCTTTGGATACAGTTACACCTTCAATATCTACGTTTTAACCAAATTCTACATTTAATTGAGGTGAAAAGTACAATTATTTGAAGAGTGAAAATAAATGTGGAAATAAATGAGAAAATTTTATATTTGATTAAGATAAATAATATTAAAGATAATTATATTCTTATTTTACACATTCCAATGGTTAAAGTATTAACATTTTATTTATTTTCATTCCAATGTTTATATTTGTTTAAACTCTCTCTATAACGTATATTATTCCTGCTATTATTAACATTCATATTATATATGATACTGTTATTATTATTACTCATTTCATTAGTCCTATTCTTATTGTTATTAGCAATATTATTTTTAATAATAATGCTATTATGGGATATATATACTCATGTTCAATTGAATAATACACTCCAAGATAAGGGTAGTTATTCTACTTCACAGTAAATAGCAGCAGATTTTGAAAATTTTTTTGACAGAGTCTCCCCTGTAATTGGACATTTTCCAGGCACAGGGCCACTTCAAAATTATACAATCAAAATGCAATTGCAAACAACAAAGACAGATCATTCATTTATACCAAAAAAAAAAAAAAAGGATAACTAGGGGTAATCACCAATTACTCACGGGGAATCGAACATTTGAATTCAACACAAAGGCAATTTATTTGAACAACACGCACCTCTTACATCTTCATAATCTAAGGAAACGAATTTCTCACATAAAAGAGCTTTCAAAGCATTCCACTAGAGTTAAATATTCATTCACACGCTTAATGCACTTGTTACTGTTAGTATACATTAAATTATCATTTATAGAAAGGTATTGTTTAAAGCTAAATTGTCTTTACCTAAACTAAAATTTAGAAAATATATCTACTAAATATAGTATTGATACATTTGTGTCTCATATTCGTTTTTGTTCATATAATTTAAGAGAAAATGAGAAGAACAAATTTTTTTTTTCAATTTTATGCATTTATTCTATGATTTTCTAAAAACTAACTATTTTGAGAGACACCAATATATTATTATAATCAAGTAATAAGATTACTAAACTAATCAGATATCAACCTTCCTATTATGGCATCATATCCAATCAAATTAATTTATAAGGGTTTATATAGCTAAAACATAGTTTCCATATAATTTGATCAAAGTAGTAATTTTTTGATAACAGGGTAAAAGAGAGTGCACTTTGTACAAAGTATATCACATATAAATACAGATCAAAACACCATGAATGTTTAAAAAGGACAACAATTTCAATTAACAATTCAGCAATTCCAGTTCACAATTCCAAATTTAAATCAATAATCTCACATCAAACCACCATCATATCACTCCCAATCTCCTCAAATTCAACCCCAACATCAATACAACTTTTATACATCAATTCCAACTCTGCTCATTCACAAATAGTCACCCAAATTTCAAAGCTTTAGGGGAAATGCAAATCTGTTCAACATGGACTTAGTTTATAAGATAATGAAGTAGCTCAAGAGATGAATTCTAACTACTTACCAAAATGAATCAGCTTCAGCAATAGCATAGCAGTAGCACAGGAATGGCAGTGGAGGCGCTCGTTGAGGGGGGCGGGCTGAAGGGGGCAGGCGAGTAGGGGGGTTGAGGGAGACTCCGTAGGAGGGGGCGCGAGGGAGGGGGCGGGCGAGGGGGATATGCGAGGAAGGGGGCGCGGGGAGGGGGGAGCCGTGGGGGAGGGTCGGCGCGGGTGGGGGGTGCGGGGAGGGGGGACCGCGGGGGAGGGTCGGCGCGGCTGGGGGGCACGGGGAGGGGGACCTGCCGGGGAGGAAGGTCGGCGCGGGGGGGGCATGGGGAGGGGGGCTGCGGGGGAGGAGCGCTAGGGAGTGGGGGCTTGGGGGGGGGAGTTGCGGGAGGGGGGCGCGGGATGGGGGGGAGTTGAGAGAGGGGGCGTGGGGATGGGGGAGTTGAGGGAGGGGGGTGCGGGGATGGGGGAGCTACGAGGAGGTCGCCGGCGGGGAGAGGGGGGAGGGATGGGGAGCGGCGGCGCCGAGCTTGGAAAGGGGAGGGTGTGGCGGGTCGTGTGGAAGGGAAGAAGGATGTGGGAAGAAGGAGGGGGAAAAAAAGGAGGGAGTGAAAAATTTTGGAAATTTTTAGTTTTTTTTTTAAATTTCTAGCTATTTCGTCACAATTTGTGACGAAAAAATAAAACACTCGCTAATTTCTCATAAATTAATACGAATAATATTATAAATCGATCTATACATTATAATTTTTATTATTTTTTAGTGATTTTAATAATATTATTATTATGTAAATTATTTTTCTTTATATATTTTAATTTATACACCACTTAATCAAATAAATAGATCAAAAAATTAGATATATGTATATATATAACTGTATAGTATAATATATATTAATATGTAGGAGATAAATAACATTACAAATCGATCTCTACATTATAATTTTCACTATTTTTTTTAGTGATCTCAACAATAATAATAGTATTTGAATTATTTTTCTTTATATATTTTACTTTATACACCACTTAACCAAATAGATATATTAAAAAATTGGACATATGTATATACATAGCTATATAGTATAATATATATTAACATGTAGGAGACGAAGAACATTACAAATTGATCTCTACATTATAAATTTCACCATTTTTTTAGTGATATCAACAATAATAACAGTATTTGAATTATTTTTCTTTATATATTTTACTTTATACACTACTTAATCAAAGTGATAGATTAAAAAATTAGACATATGTATATATATACCTACATGTTATAATATATATATATATATATATATATATATTAAACTAAACAGATACTTATATACATTATATACATATACTTATATATTAGAATAAGTATATAACATAACATAATTAACTATATACATTTACTTATGCAATACATTAGGTGTATAACATGACATAATTACATATACAAAATTATAATAAAATGCACTAATTGAGACATGTTATTAAAAATATTTCAGTAAATTTGTCAAAATACACCACCACATAAACACATAAAGAAAAATTTAAAAATAAAAAAAAAGATTAAAACCCTTTTTGTTGTAAAACCCTCGCAAATTTGTCGCAATTAGTGACGGATTTGCGACGAATTAGGGTTTTGAGATTTTCTATAAATTTTTTCATTTATTTATTTTTTAATTAAAAATATTGACCATCGCAAAACCCTCGCAAATTGCGAGGGCCCAAAATCCGTCGCAAAACGCTCGCAAATTGCGAGGGCTTTGCGATTGATATTCATTTTTTTTAATTATTTTTTTAAAAAAATAATCTACCGTCGCAAAATCCTCGCAATTTACGAGGGTTTATAATCCGTCTCAAAACCCTCGCAAATTGCGACGACTTTGCGATGCACATTCAAAAATTTTTAAATTTTTTTTTTTAAATCATCAACCGTCGATGGACTTTCGAAAATTTTAAAAATATTTTTATAAAAAATAATTAGTCGTCGCAAAACCCTCGCAAATTGCGAGGGTTTTGCGATGGACGTTCAAAAATTTTTTTAAAAATATTTTTTTAAAAAAATAGATAGCCGTCGCAAAACCCTCGCAATTTGCGAGGACTTTGCGATGGACGTTCAAAACTTTTAAAAATATTTTTTAAAAAAACAATTGGTCGTCGCAAAACCCTCGCAAATTGCGAGGGTTATTTGCCGTCCCAAAATCCTCGCAAATTGCGAGAGTTTTGCGATGGACGTTCAAAAATTTAAAAAATATATTTTTAAAAAAATAAATTACCGTTGCAAAACCCTCGCAAATTGCGAGGACTTTGCGATGGACGTTCAAAAATTTTAAAAATATTTTTTTAAAAAATAATTTGTCGTCGCAAAACCCTCGCAAATTGCGAGGGTTAATTGCGAAGGTTTTGCGATGGACGCTCAAAAAAATTTTTAAAAAATATTTTTTTAAAAAATAACTGGCCGTCGCAAAATCCTCGCAAATTGCGAGGGTTTTGCGATTGACGTTCAAAAATTTTTTTAAAAATATTTTTTTTAAATAAATGGCCTTCGCAAAACCCTTGCAATTTGTGAGGGCATAAATACCGTCGCAAAACCCTCGCAAATAGCGATGATTTTGCTACGAATTGCGACGGGTATTTTAGCCGTCACAAAACCGCGACTTATTTGAAAATCGTCGCAAATTGGTTGCTATTAGTGACGGTATTGAAACCGTCGCAAAAAATTCGTCGCAAATCACAATTTTTCCTATAGTGAATTCATGTACGCATGAACAAGGATTTTAAAGGTTTTTAATTAGTTTTTCCTCATGTATATCGTGGCGGGCATAACTTTTCCATTTGTTTAGCCCATGGGGCTCTTTCTGTATATTCTTGCTTATGTTTTAGATAGAAAATGTATTTTCTAATTTTATCCGCCGTGGTACTCTGCTAATGATTTTATTTTATTTTTTAAATTTCGATATATTGTGATAACAGAGAATGTAAACACAATTTAAACTTAATACATAATAATGAATGCTTCTAAATAATTGAGCTACGATATAGTCACCTCTCATAAATAATTCTTAATAAATATCTTTGGTGGTACTCAAAAGAATAAAAAAAGGAAAAAATATATTTGTCATTTAAATCATGGCCTTTAACGACTCTTCAAAATGATGTCCTTGTCTAGGACGGGAGAAAAATGATTACCACTCGGAATATTGCCTCTTAAGTGCTTTGTGATTTTCGACCCGTTCTTTTAGTAGCAAGTAGGTTACATCTGGACAGGTGGAAAAATACACGTCTCTAATTACCATCATCTATGCAAAGTTAACTGTTCTGAATGCAACTTGTGATAAATGACCTAATCTTTTTCTTTTGTTTTTTTGGTGTGCGGTAGACGCAAAATCTGAGAGAATACCAAAACCTTTTTTTTTTTTTTTTTGTGTTGCCAATACTAAAAGAATCCCAAATTCTGAAGTTACTCAAAACTTGAAGGAATCGGATTGAGAAAGACCTATTTTAATGTTAAATACTTTTTGTGGAAATTATCAAAACTCCAAGTAATAAATTGGGAAATTTTTGGAACATATAAAAGTAAACATCTTGCTTTTAGGTTGATGATATATATTTTAAAATGGAATAAAGAAAACAGGCTTTCCGGAAAACACCGAATCTACCATATTTAACAGTTCCAAAAATTTGTTAACTGCTTGATTTAAAGATTAAGAGACTAAGAATCAAACTGACAGTAAAAAAAAAATAGTTTCAGTAATTTATTTGTTTTCTCCCATACCCGAGAGATCAAAGATCTAATTTATGACGTCAATCTAACAACAAACCACACAATAAGTATAATTTAATAAGATGAATTCAATAAGTGAAAATAAATATTTAATATTAGATAACTTATGAGAAGGATAAAATAGTTTGACAATATTTTCTCAGCTATCATGTCAATCTTGAAACATCATGGGTTGGGAGGAAAAATGTCAAGCAATCACATCCGCTGCCCCCATACATGTCATTTTCTAGGTTGGATGTGCATATGAACTTTTCCCTTTTTTTTTCTTGGCTAGAAAATATTGCTACGTTTCTCTTATAAATAGATGAAGTCACCATTCTAATTCCTCAGTTATAAGCTAAACAATTTCACATGGCATAGAATTTCTCTCTTGCAATGTCAGAGAGGTCAGCTAAAAAGATGGCAGTCAATATGGAGATAGTGGCAAAAGAGATGATTAAGCCATCATCTCCAACACCCCATCACCTTAGAAGCCTTAAATTATCCTTTCTAGACCAAATTGCACCACCGATTTATACCCCTCTGATTTTCTTCTACCAAGCTAGCCAATTGCATGGTGATGAGAATCCTAATCATGCTCAACTCTCCCAATTGCTAAAGCAATCTTTATCAAAATCTTTAACTCGATTTTACCCCTTAGCAGGAAGGATGGGTGACGGATTTGTCATTGATTGTAATGATGCTGGAGCCCTTTTTGTTGAAGCTCAAGTTCATGCTGATCTATTGCAGGCTGTGGACAAGCCTAACATGGAGGAACTAAGGCAGTACCTACCATCCGAGCCAACAAGCCAGGGCAGTGGCATGGGGAAGAAGGAAAAAATCCTCCTTGCTATTCAAATCAATTTCTTTGATTGTGGAGGAATTGCCATTGCTGTGAAAATGTCACATAAAATAGCAGATGGTACATCTTTGGTGACTTTCATGAATGCATGGGCTGCCACATGCCGTGGAGATGAGAACATTTCAGAATATAGTTCCGATATTGCAAATATGTTCCCTCCTCGAGACCTTTCCAGCTCTGATTTCATGCCAAGCACAGGAATCACCAAAGAAAAGATAGTCACAAAGCACTTTCTTTTCAGCAAGGAAATGTTGGCAAAGCTTAAAGAATCTGCTTCATCAGCCCCTGGATCCAAAGTGAATGATCCCACTCGGGTTGAGGCAGTGTCAGCTTTCATTTGGAGGCATTTCATAGAGATGAACAGAACCAAAGCGGGTACAGAAAAAAGGGTTGCAGCACTCCACGCAGTGAACTTGAGACCTAGAATGGATCCAGCTCTTCGTGATCACACCTTTGGGAACCTATGGAGGTATACACTAGCAACACCAATGTCTAAGGAAGAACATGGATACCATAACCTAGTTGGAGAGTTGAGGAATTCAATAAGGAATATCAACAACAATTATGTGAAGAAAATCCAAAGTGGAGATGAGTATATGCACATTCTTAAAAAATCAGTGGAATTATTCTCCAAGGGAGAGATAGAGATATGCAATTTCAGTAGCTGGTGTAGATTTCCTGTATATGAAGTGGATTATGGCTGGGGAAAGCCAGTCTGGGTGTGCACTACTACTTTGCCCTTCAAGAATGTTGCCATATTAATGAGTACCAGAAATGGAGATGGCATAGAAGCGTGGATTAACATGCTTGAAGAGGATGCCTCAGTTCTTGAAAGTGGCCTTGGATCCTGAAATAAATCCATCCATACTTGCTGATGTACCTCTATGTGTGAACTAGAATTGGCGTTATATGTTAAGTTTTTCTTTTTCTTTTTCTGTTTTTTTTTTTTTTTTTTTGGTGGGGTTGGGGTGTGGGGTGGAGATTTGAGTGATCGGATTTGAGGATCTTTCTAAATTACAAATTATCAGAAGAAAATAAATAAAAGGAAAGAAAACGAAAATTCATTGCCTCCAAAAGTACAACTTGTAATTCTCTTAGATTATATCTTTGTGCATTGCACGGGAAACTTACAATAAAGCTTCAAATTTCGTTACACAATCCTCTTCAAATATTCCCTTGAGAATTTGAGCAAATAGTGTGTATTTACTTTTTAATTTTATATATGAGGAGGGGGGGGGGTTGTTAATTTTCATTCCTGGACATTTCCTAAAGCAAATGATTGATTAGATAATGCCAGTTGAAGAGCTACAAAAGCCGTAGAATTACTAAAATGAAAGAATAAAAGTGATATATATATATATATATATATATATATATTTCTCTCAAGTGACTGATTAGAATTAAAAATTAATAGATGAAGCCTCTTTAAAATTTTCACTGAAACTCTTAATCTATAGACAAGATTCTACCAGTATGTATGTAAGATTGTTCAGTTTATAGTGTATACCTTCCGTATATGGTGTGCCCCTCCTCCCTATTTACAGGAGGAGAACTAGGAGGGAAAAAAAATGTAAAAAGTGAATTCATGAGGAGTTCTTCCGTCAAAGAAACTAACTATTCCAGAGAGGGGAGATAAAAAAGGTAGGCGTTGTCCCGCTGATTTTTGTAAGATGTGTCTAATGTCCTCTACTGGCAAAGCTGTGGTTGGACTTCTCAATATAGATGTTATTGATCTTGAAATAATACTTTGTCATCTGTCCACATCATTTGTTTGTCGGCCAATGGCTACCCGCTAGATCTAGTTGGACAAGAATCTCAACTCGGACTGGTCCAGCCCGTGCCTAAAATGGAGTTCCAACCTAATTGTTAAGCCTGCCCGTATTGGGCATTGTTAGATTCAGCTTGGTTTGAACTCAACCCTGAAATTTCTTAAGTAAAATTTATTGTGAATACAAAAGCAATTTTACTTGTAAATTATTGTAAAACAAAAAGGTAACCGTGCAAGTAAATGTAAATTAGCAAGTCTATTGCCATCCCTGCTACGGTGTGATACAAAGTGTTATGGAAATTATTAATTGTATAATTGATAATGTTTGAACAAAATAAATTGGAGTTAGATTAGGAAAAGGAATCTCAAAGGAATTTCAAGGAATTTAGTAAGAATATATAGGAAAAGATATTATAAGGATCTTATTCATGAGGATTCAGAATCCATGTGGGATTTCAATTGCAAAGATTTAGGTAATGAGATTCTAGAAAATCTAAGGAAGAATCTTGGGTGAGATATGTTAAAGATTTTATGAAATTCAAGTGGAAGAAGGACTGTAATGTTTTAGAAATTCTGGAGTGAATGTTTAGCAATCTTTCAATTTGATTAGAAAATGACTAAAACTCTATTGCAAGTTATTTATACTCGGCCAAAGAATACTAGTAAAGATGGGTGCATGTACTGATTTTGAGTGTGTTGACGTCAGCTTTGTCGAGCCGATGCAACGGTTACTTTGAATCGTTGCCGATGTGGTAAGCTTCCTGAACTGATAAAGTCAACATTTCAGACAGTCGTTAGCCATAGTCAACATCGGCACCACGAAGCCGATAAGGAGTAAAACGAATTCCTGATCTTTCAGTACGAAAATGCTGCGGATGTATCCACGACCGTTGGGAGCATTTTTTTGCCGGAAGAAACTCCAGGATCTGTTAGTGGCTCGATTATAGCAAGTATAAAATGAGAGCGCTACCCAGAACCCAGACACGACCATCATCAACCAACAATGTCAAATTTCAATTTTTTCTACTTCATTGTCATTTACAGCTTTTTAGCCTAGGAGTTCAATTTCTTACAGCTTTATTACCACTTTATTACAGCTTTGTTTCCCGCTTTCTTTACAGCTTTTCATTCTTCTTTCAAAATTTGAGTCTTTTTTGTACTTCCTTTGAAGCAAATCAATACACGTATCGGTTTACTGTTCCGAAAAGTTCTTCCGTTGTGCATTTTTAACTGACTTTCTTGAACCATTTCTATAGTAAGTTCAAGGAATCCTGTCTCTAATTAATAAAAGGTCTGATACCATTTTCTATTTCACCATATCGGATCGTTTGTATTTATCGGAAGTGGAGCCAAAACCGGGTTACATCGACTCATCATTTTGATAGCAATACAGATTGGTACGCCCAATAGGACCTAAGGTCAGTTTTTGCATGCGATTGACTCTAAGACGTTTGATGGCGAACAATTCACAGCAGCCACCTGCACCGGAGTCATCTGAACAACTCACAATCCGTACTCTCTGGGGAGTTTTTGATCCTTCTGTTACTACTTCCAGTTATACTCAGGTTACTCCTCCAGAGCAAGGGTGTCAGTCCTCATCCCCACCGTAGGTGTCTCAATCTACACCTACCTCTCTGACTGCCATCCATCATACTATGGAACAATGTACTGGTGAGCTCTTGCATGGTCTTATCCCACAATTTGCTACTATTTTTCGACCTCTGCTTCAGAATGAGCTCCAACAATTTGCACAGAGGCAAAATGTGCAAACGTTTAATCAGGCACCAGGTTACCCAGCACAAGGGACGACCATGGCACCTGCGTACCCCATGCCATCGGCAGATGGTGCACCATCTTATGGATCGGCTCACCTTCTACGTAGAGAAATGTCTTTCCCTGCTATTAGGGGGCATCAAGTTATTCCAGGGGTAGTGGCTCAAAATACTATGCCAGCAAAAGTGTTTCCAGGAAAGGATCCTATTCCGATAACAGGATTAGCAACCACTTATAAAACAGCCCCAACCTTTGTTAGGGGAAACATGCCCCCTTTCGGGGGGACAGTCGAATTACTTTGCTTCTTATCCTCTTGTATATCCGGCAACGACAATGGCTTATCCAGTGCAGGGAGTCGGAAGTGCTGAGCCTTTCATGGGGCAAGGTTCTTGACCTATCATGCAAGGTCCTTCACCCCAAATTCAACAGCCATACCAGCCGGCTGATATAATGACGGAAGCATCTCGTCGACAGCCACGGAATCGGCTCCTATACCAAAAACCTTATCTTGATTGGGTGGATTCCATGGTAGTACTCCCTCGAAGTTTTAAGCTACCAGAGTTTACTATATTCTCTGGTGAAGATAATAAATCCACCATAGAACACATCGAAAGGTTTACAGCATAATGTGGTGAGTTGGGAAATAATGAATGGCATAAATTACAACTGTTTTCGTTGTCTTTAACAGGGGCAGCGTTCACATGGTATGCCAATCTAGCTCCTAACTCTGTATACTCCTGGGCTGACATGGAAAGAACTTTTCACCAACGGTTCTTTAAACCTACACCGAAAATTTCCATTGCCGATCTCTTAGCAATAAAACAAAAGGGATCAGAAGACGTGGCAGATTTTATTGAGTGTTTTCGGCAAACTAAGTCCAAGTGCACAACTCAGTTGCCAGAAATAGAATGTGCGAGAATTGCTATCAGCAGAATGCATCCGCAACTCAAAAAACAACTCATTCTACAAGATTTCTTTGATCTATCCTGTTTATTATCTCATGCTGTCAGAATAGAAGAGATGATCAAGGAGAAGGAGAAGATGCGCTCCATTAAGTTCTCCCATGGCCAGACAATGATATCAGTCATAGACGATACCAATGAGGATGATGAAGAGCAAGCTATAGAGGTAATGGCGACTGAATTGGTAAAGGGTTCCTCCTATGCGTGTCCACATTTGAAGCTCGGCAAAGGGAAGGAAGAAGTTGCCACAGCAGGACCATCTTACTCTTCTGATGTTTCAAAAGCTGAACAGATCTTTGACCAGCTAGTGGCAGATAAACAAATCCGTTTGACTTACGGACACAGGATCCCAAGCCAAGAAGATTTGAAAGGAAAAAGGTACTGTAAATAGCACAATTCTTTTTCTCATAATACTAATAGTTGTGTTGTTTTCAGGAATACCATTCTGAAAAACTTTAGAGGGTGGTGAAAAAGGTTTTTGGCAAGCAAAAACGATTTTTTTCGAATTGTCTAAAATGCTGAACAAGAATGATCACCAAGATACTTGAACTTACTTTTTAGATGCATAGAAAGGTATCCAAGTACTCGTAGATATATATTCAGATTTAGACAGTGAAAGATCATAAAAAAAACAGTACATGAACCACTGAATAAAATGAGACAAGAGATGTATAGTGGTTCGATCAACAATGATCTACGTCTACTACCTTAAGCCTCACACTTAAGGATTTTCAACTCTATTTCATTAACTTCACTTAATGAAACCGATTCACATACAAGAGAGGATCACCACACTAGGTTTTCCACAACCTCTCAAACATATCAAGGATCACCTCACTAGATTTTACTCCATAACCTTGACATAAACACAAAACAAGGATCACCCCAATGGGTTTTACTACACAACCTAGAACATACACAAAACACAAGGCTCACCCCTATGGGTTTTACACCACTACTTTGCACAACAATAGAGAATTGAAAATCAATAGAACAGAGATAAGCTCACTTACTTGAGTAGATGTTTTCTCGAATACAAGCCACAAATTACTTTTATCTTTGATACACAAGGAACTCACATTGAAGCTAGATAAAAGGAGATTTTTGAAAGTATTGAGCAATAAGGTTTCTAAGATGAATGTTTCAAAAATCCTACTTTTAATCTTGTTTTAAGGGCTATTTATAGAGCAAAAAAGAGTGTGCCAACGGTCATAAAAAAACGGTTACAAATTTTTCTGTTTAAACTCATTCGAGTTTTGGACTCAGGTTTTGGATGAAGATGCATCCAAAATGTAAGTCCAAAAATGACACATTCCTGACAGAAAATTTTCAACCCGATTTACAAGATTTTGGATGAACCTTTTGGATTCAAACTGTTCCATCCAAAATTCTGTGAATTTTAAAAACTTTGAAAATCATCTTCTTTGAATCTTCAAGGTAAAGTCAAATGAATCAAAAGATAAGAAGACATAGGAATTAATATAATTTAATAACACTTCCTAGTCTATCATTCTTCATAAAGTGCTTCCATGATATATAACTTTTCATACTCTGATTTTCTCATTTGATCTTCTAATCTTGAAATCAGCGATGAAGAGGTTGTCAACAATTCTTATCTGAAGACTTTAGAAGAATAAAGATTAATGATGTTCTATCACAGGAAATTAATAAGTTAGTCTATATCAACGTTTGTCATAAATCAAAACATAAAAGAAAGCCTTTAGGGCTAACAATCTCCCCCTTTTTGAGTGATGACAAACATGACACATTTGATATGTAAATAGAAAGAACATATTGAACAAATAAATGTAATCTTACAGTATAGGTCTCATAGAGATCTTTATGATAAAAAATTTGTAAACATATCTCAATGATCCTAAAGCATATCATTTCTCTATATAAATATTCAGAGTAATTTGATAGAGATAAAATACTAATATACTGCCCCTAAATATATGCTTATGTGACTATTTCGAACATAAGAGGGATGAGAAGAAGTAACAATTTATTCATCTAGAAAGTGTATCTAAAATGGTTTTGGAAGAACGTATGTTTTCAGAATTTCATTTGGATAGGGCTTTTGGATGTCCAAAACATTTTTTAGTTCAATAAATCTGCTTATAAGAACATTTGTTTTGGATACGAAATTTCTGAGTCTAAAACTCCCCCTGACTTAATGCACGAAAATCTTATCACAAAATCTAGTCTCAAAAATACTATTATTATAAAAGTGAGCGTCACAAATAGAGGGGTTTTTCAGAAAATTTTGGTAAACAGTAAATCATATCAATGATTTTCTTAACAGTTCAAATTTGATATCAATGCATAACTGTTCATGCCAGAAATAGTTCATGCAGTTATTTGGAATTCAATAACTGTTCATACAACAGTCTTCTCTCTTCCATAAACAATTTCAATTTTTTAAAATGGTTTCAACTTCCATGGTAGTTATTTCACAGACCAAAAAATCATACATTAACAGTCCAGTTTCAAATGAAAGTTATATTAAAAAATTTAGTTCATATATATAACATTAGTTATGTAGAATCCATATCAGATTATTATGCTGAACTCATAACATTTTTGTATATCAACATGTAGATCTAACATTTTCACCTTATCAGTTACTGCATACCGACAGCATATATGCAGACTATATCATTTTCAGACCGACATATTTCTTGCAAACAACATCATGCCGACAGTTATGATTATGCCAATAGTCATGCAGACCATAATATTCACAGCAATTTCATTTGTTTTTCTTTCTCCCCCATAATAACAGTCATATTCAATGTCATTTTCTTTCTCCCCCTTTGTCATCAATCAAAAAGAAGCATAGCAGAAGGAGAAGTAATATGCAATCAAAAGTCATTAAATAGATAATAAGCATGATAGAGAATGACACAAGTATCAGAAATTATCTAAAAACAGAACGTAAATGACTGAAAAAGTAAATTGTTCAACTGTTGCAGAAAGTAAATATTTCTGATGTCCAATATTTCCTAAATTGTTCATCAGTCCATTTTGCTGCCCAAGAAAACAATCTAGGAAATATTGATCATTTCAGACTTGGATCCAGCCCCCTTCTTTGAAAACTGACCAGCAATTCTGTTAAATTTTCTTTTTACAACTGCATGCTTCTGTCTTTTGCCAAATGGTTTGGGCTTAGGAGAAGGAGTAGGAATATCTGTCTTCTGTACGGGAGAAGGCTGTGAAGATGGTTTAGGAGAGGGCTTTAGGAGAGGGAACCTTGACATCTGTAGGCGGTTCAGCCTTGTCCTCTGAAGATTGTTCATCCTTTTCATGATCAGATTAGAGGCAGAAGGCTTAGCAGATTGCTCGATGACAAACAGTCTGTTTCCAAGACTCTTAATTTCTGAACTAAGAGATTCCAATTTCTCTGCAAAGGAGCTGATTGCACTCAAAATAGTCTCAGATAGACCGGAGTCCGGAACAGTTCCTTCTTCATCAATTTTTCTTTTAGTTCCTAACTTCCCTTCTGCCTTGATCTTTATCAAATTTTCTCTCTTTTTTCCAGCAGATTCTCTTAACAATTTCCATGAATTTCCCTTCCTTACATACCCCATCTTTTCAAAGGAGTCAAAGCTGTAGACATTTGTTCTTGAGGGATCACAAGTAACAGAATTTAAATCAACGTTGAAAAATCTGAAAACTTTGGTCAACAAATTTCCAAATGGTAGAGCCTTGCTAGAAGTATTTCTAGATTGCAACATTAACTTAGTTGCCAGGAACCTAAAGTTAATCTGTCTCCCCTCTGTTAAGGCTAACATAACTACCATTTAAAGTATACTGATAGAGGTCTTATGGCCAGAACTAGGAACAACAATGGTAGACACCATATAATGCAGAATTCTGCCCAATCCATTCAACCATTTGGAACTATGATTTCCAGAGTTCTCAAAACTTTTTCCACCAGTAAATAACTTCTCAAAATTTTCCAGAACAAAAATTTCATTTCCATCAAGAAATTTGTTCAACTCAAAATACTAAAAATCGGCATCTCTAACATCACATATTCTATTCAGCATTCTATGGTCAAATTCAAAATATTTTCCTTTTACTCTTGTTACATACCATCGAATCATAAACCCTTCCTCAGTTTCTTCCAGTTTGCCCTTTCTCAAATTTGCATAAAATTCCCAGACTGAAGGAGTATAGATTTTCTCATCAACGGATAACAAACTCCCCCACCCGACATGATCAAACATATCCAGAATATTTGACAAGTTCAGAAAAGTAGAGTGGTTTACTCGATAACCAGAAATAACAGTTCGATTTCTGGAGACCTAGTCATTGTATTCAGATTAACATTTTGAGTCAAGAAATTGGGGTATCTGATTTGCAGAACTCACTTGATCTGAAGAAGATTCAGACGAATCATAATGAGAAGCCGAGAAGTGAGATTGAGGAGAAGCTTCCTTTGCTTTAGCCCTTGCCCTTAGTTGAACCCGAAACTTTTTTCTTTAACACCAAAGAAGATTTTTGCTCCTTCTTAAGTTTTGGAACAATGGATTTTATCTTGGCCATTAAAAGATTGAAGCCTTTTTTTTTAGGTCTTTTTTTTTTAATTTTTGAAGTAGAAGAGTACAAAGGATTTTTGGAAGAAGAACGATTTCAAGGGTTTTGAATGAGAGAAAACCAAATAGCTTTGAATGTCTAAGATAGTGTGAGAGTAAAGTACCTTGAAAACATATATTTTCTGAGGAGTTTTGAAAAACGCACAAACTAATTTTTTGAAACTCAAAATTTGGAATAAGAGAATATTAAGGATTGATTTTGGAATAAGACCAAGTCCGAAATCAACATCCAAAAGAATGTTTTCCTGAAATGCATTTTGGATGTAGGAATTAGATTCTAACACTGTGTCCAAAACAAGGACGAGGCATTTCGGATGTAGTGTTTTGTTTCCAAAACCTTTTTCTTCACAAATCCTGCACAAGAAAGACTTATACCACATGGTTAATTTTCAAATTCTTGTAATTCCCAAACCTCTTCTTAAGTTGTTGAATCTATTCTCAGTTAAAGGTTTAGTGAAGATATTTCCGTTGAGACATATTCAACACACACATCTCCTTTGAGTACATGGTCTCGGATAAAGTGGTGTTTAACTTCAATATGCTTCGTTCTCAAATGCTACACTGGATTTTTTATTAGATTGATAGCACTTGTATTATCACACATTATAGGTACACAATTAAAATTTAGATTAAAATCTAGCAAAGTATTCTTCATCTATAAGATTTGAGCACAACAATTTTTTGCTGCAATATATTCAGCCTCGGTGGTGGATAATGATATGCATGCTTGTTTTTTACTGTGCCATAATACCAGTGAATGTCCAAGAAATTGACAATGGCCACTAGTACTTTTTCTTTCAACTTTATATCCTGCATAATCTATATTAGTATATCTTATAAGATCAAAAGTATTAGTACGTGGATACCATAATCCATAATCATGTGTGCCAATTAGATATCGAAGTATGCATTTAACTGCACTTAAATGTGATTCCTTCGGACAAGATTGAAATCGAGCACAAAGACATACTGAAAATATGATATCTGGTCTACTAGCAGTAAAATATAGTAGACATCCAATCATACCTCTATATTTACGCTCATCTACCTTCTTACCCTTTTCATCTTAGTCAAGTTTTATGGACGTAATCATAGGTGTATTGATTTCTTTTTCTTCATTCATTCCAAACCTTTTGAGCAACTTTTTGGCATACTTAGCTTGGTTTATGAAGATTCCGTCATTGGTTTGCTTAATTTGCAGTCCAAGAAAGAAATTCAATTCTCCTATCATACTCATTTCAAACTCTTGCTGCATAGTCTTAGCAAACATCTTGCACAAAGAGTCGTTAATAGTGCCAAAAATAATATCATCAACATAGATTTGGACAATTAGTAAGTCACCAGAACTATCAGATTTGATGAATAAGGTATTATCAATTAAGCCTCTAGAAAATCCTTTTGAGATTAGGAAACCACTAAGCCTTTCATACCAAGCTCTTAAAGCTTGCTTTAATCCATAGAGAGCTTTAGAAAGTTTGAAAACATGATTTGGAAAAAGTTCATGAGTAAAACCAGGTGGCTGCTCAACGTACACTTCCTCTTCAATAAAGCCATTTAGAAATGCACTTTTGGCATCCATTTGATAGAGCATGAAATTTTTAAAGGATGCAAAGGCAAGTAACATTCGAATTGATTTTAGTTTAGCAACAGGAGCGAATGTTTCATCATAGTCAATGCCTTCTTCTTGATTAAATCCTTGAGCCACCAATCTAGCTTTGTTTCTAATTATAACTCCATTTTCATCAAGTTTATTTCTAAAAACCCATTTTATCCAATAACAGGATGATCATGCGGTCTAGGAATAAGTTTCCAAACCTAATTTCTTTCGAATTGATTTAACTCTTTTTGCATTGCGATAATCCAAAATTCATCATGTAATACAATATCAATACTGCTAGGTTCAATATTTGAAAGAAGAGCAAAGTTGTCGATAAAATACCGTCGAGTTTTAACTCCTTGGTTTGGATCTTCAATAATTTGCTCCTTTGGATGGCCTAATTTATATTTCCAATCCTTCAGCAATTGATGATTTGTAGAATCTTCAGTTTGTTCTTTCTCTTATTCAATCTGCAATTCTTCAATCTCTTCTTTTTTTGCATGAGTATCTAATGTTGGAGCTTTAACATGATCTAACTTAACTTTATTTGAATTTCCTACATCATCGTCATCTCTTTTTGAAATATAAATGTTAGATTCATCAAATACAACATGCACAGATTCTTCCACACAAAGTGTTCTTTTATTGTATACTCTATAAGCTTTCTTGTTGGAAGAATATCCAAGAAATATGGCCTCATCGGACTTACTATCAAATTTTCCAAGACTATCTCTTGTATTTAGAATAAAACATTTACATCCAAAAACTTTAAAATAAGAGATAGAATGAGCTTTGTCAAACATAAGCTCAAACGAAGTTTTTCTTAAAAATGGTTTTAACATAACTCGGTTTATTGTATAGCATGCTGTGTTAACAGCTTCCGCTCAAAAGTATTTTGGAAGAGCATGTTCACAAAGCATTGATCTAGCCATTTCTTGCAAGGTCCAATTTTTCCTTTCAACAACACCATTTTGTTGAGGAGTTTTAACTGCTGAAAAATTATGAAATACTCCATTTTCATCACAGAAGTGAGTAAATTCGCTGTTATAAAATTCTTTGCCATTGTCACTTCGAATAGAAATCAATTTGCATCCAATCGAATTTTGGACACACTTAATCAATTTTGAAAATTCAGTAAAGGCTTCATCCTTTTGACCAAGAAATAAGGTCCAGGTAAATCTAGAGAACTCATCAACAATTACATATGCATATTTTTTACCCCCAAGACTAGCAGTCCTCATGGGTGCAAATAAATCCATATGAACTAATTCAAGAGGTTTTGAGGTAGAAATCATTTTCTTTGATTTAAAAGAGGTTTTGATTTACTTTCCAAATTGACATACATCACAGATTTTGTATTTATCAAATTTCATTTTGGAAGCCCCCTAACAAGTTCTTTTGAGGACAATTTGTTTAAAAAATCAAAGGATACATGACCTAATCTTCTATGCCAAAGATAACCATCATTATCATGAACGGATAGGCATCTAATTCCATTAGCTACAAGGCTATTAAGATAAAACACATATACATTTCCCATGCGTTTGGTAGTAAAGATGATTTCGAGATTTCTACTATCAAGTATAGAGTAAGAATCTTTTTCAAAAATGACTTTACAACCATTGTCACAAAGTTGGCTAATGCAGAGCAGGTTATATTTCAAATCATCAATAAGTAAAATTTGCTTTATTAACGTTAAGGAACCTTTACCAATATTACCAATGCCGAGAATCTTCCCTTTCTTCTTGTCTCCAAACATAACAAATCCTTCATTGTGGTCTGAATATCTTCTAACAAAGCTGCATTTCCAGTCATGTGTCTTGAACACCACTATCCAAGAACTACTTGGTGAAGCTTAAAGACCGTACCTATACATGAGAAGAAGAGATGATTTTTGGTACCCACACTTTCTTGGGTCCATGAAGGTTAGTAACATTTTCTTTGATTTTCCAAAAAGTAAATCCACCAGATTCCACTTTTCTTTTAACAAGATATCTTGAAACTATATGTTCAGGTTTTTTACAATAAGTGCATGCCTTGTATGTGCTGTGAGAAGAAGTAGGTTTAACGTATTGAAACTTGTTCTTTTATAGTTATTCTTATGTTTATATCCTAAGCAATTACGATTTTCAGCATAAACAAATCTGGGCATACATATTTTGTCGTTATCCTGATGTTTATATCCTAGACCACTTCGATTTCCAGCATAAACAAATCTGGGCATACATATTTTGTTTTTATCCTCATGTTTATATCCTAAGCCACTTCGATTACCAAAATGATGTTGAGTTCCAAGTAGCTTTTCCATATTGCATTTACCGTTTGTAAATTTCTTAATGCAATTAGTAAGATCATTTACTCTAATCTTTATATCATCAAAGGTGCTAACCATGCATTCAAGAGTTTGAACTTTATCACACAGGTTTTTATATTCTAGAGATGCATGATGCAAAGTTGTCATGATCACATCTTTTTTAATTTTGTCACATATATATGTTTCAAAAGTCGTTTTGTTGATATTCAACAAGGCTTCATTTTCTTTCATTAGATAATTAACCTTCAACTTTAACTTTTTATTTTTTCTGGACAGGTTTTTTAATTCATAAAACATATCACATAACAACTCATTAGGATCAACATGCTTTTCAGTCATAGATATATGCGAACTAGACATGCAATCTGATGTTAAAAGGTTTACCTCATTTTCCAAGGCCATAAAGCAAATGTTGGCAGTTTCTTCCTCAGATTCCTCATCTTTAGACTCATCTTCATTTAAGTCCTAAGAACCTATCAATCCTTTACCTTTCTTGACCTTCAGGTCTTTCTTTTTCTTAAACGTTTTTCCTTCCTTGCATTTTGCAACCGGACAATCTACAATGAAGTGATCTATACTTTTACATTCAAAGCATTGAAGTTTGAAACCGGAGGTTTTCCCTTTCTTTCTTATAAGCTTTCTTCCTCGTTTGTAGTTTCCTTTGTTGAACATCCTTCTGAATTTCTTTTCTATCATTGCCAAGTCATCACTGTCAATTTCCATGCCTTCACTACTTTTTGAAAGACTTGTTTCTCCATCTTCATTTTCAGCCTTTAGAGCAATCCCTTTTCTGCCTCTATCATGATCATCAGATTCATGAATTCTTTTAAGCTTAATCTCATGAGTTAAAAGAGATCCGATCAACTCTTCAATAGGTAAGGATTTTAAATCATTGTATTATTCTACAGCAAAAGTTTTAGGCTGCCAGCTTTTTGGTAAAGTATCAAGAATTTTTCGATTTTGTTCCCCAAGGGAATAAACCTTTCCGTAAGCTTTTAGACCATTTGAGATATTAGTAAATCTTGTGAACATATCTGTAATGCTTTCATTTGACCTCATAGTAAATAATTCATAATTATGAATAAGAAGCCCTAGTTTCGATTTTTTAATTTGGTTAGTCCCCTTATGAATGACTTCTAGCAATATCCACATATCATAGGCTGAATTACAACCACTAACACAGTTATATTCAGTCGCATCTAATGCACAGTACAAAATGATCATAGCTTGAAAATTTAGAGTTATTTTCGCATTATCTTCCACACTATACTCTTCATTCTGTTTAGGTATTTTTATGCCATCAATCATCTTTAATGGAATAAAAGGACCCTTCTCTATTAAACTCTATAACTCGAAGTTAATAGAACACACATAAATTTTCATCTTATTTTTCCAGAAAGTATAGTTACTTCTATTAAACAAAGGAGGACGATTTGTTGAAGACCCTTCAACATATGGAAGAGAGGATGAGCTTGCCATTAAGATTTTTTCTACAAGGCTGTTAAACTAAGAGTATGTAGACCTCTCTCTGATACCAAATGAAAAACCTTAGAGGGGGTGAATAAGGTTTTTGGCAAGCAAAAATGATTTTTCCGAATTGTCTAAAATGCTGAACAAGAACAAGAATGATCACCAAGATACTTAGACTGACTTTATAGATGCATAGAAAGCTATCCAAGTACTCGTAGGTGTATATTCAGATTTAGACAATGAAAGATCATAAAAAAATAGTACATGAACCACTGAATAAAATGAGATAAGAGATGTATAGTGGTTCGATCAACAATGATCTACGCCCACTACCTTAAGCCTCACACTTAAGGATTTTCAACCATATTTCATTAACCCCACTCAATGAAACCGATTCACATACAAGAGAGGATCACCATATTAGGTTTTCCACAACCTCTCAAACACATCAAAAATCACCTCACTAGATTTTACTCCACAACCTTGACACAAACACAAAACAAGGATCACTCCAATGGGTTTTACCACACAACCTTGAACATACACAAAACACAAGGCTCACCCCTATGGGTTTTACACCACAACCTTGCACAACAACAGAGAATTGAAAATCAATAGAACAAAGATAAGCTCACTTACTTGAGCAGATGTTTTCTCGGATACAAGCCACAAATCACTTTTATCTTTGATACACAGTGAACTCACATTGAAGCTAGATAAAAGGAAATTTTTGAAAGTACTGAGCAATAAGGTTTCTAAGATGAATGTTTCAAAAATCCTACTTTTAATCTTGCTTTAAGGGCTATTTATAGAGCCAAAAAGGGAATGCCAATGGTCATAAAAAAAATGGCTACAAATTTTTCTGTTTAAACTCATCCGAGTTTTGGACTCAGGTTTTGAACGAAGATGCATCCAAAAGGTAAATCCAAAAATGGCACATTCCTAACAGAAATTTTTCAACCTGGTTTATAAGATTTTGGATGAACCTTTTGGATTCAAACTATTCCATCCAAAATTCTGTGAATTTTAAAAACTTTGAAAATCATCTCCTTTGATGCTTCAAGGAAAAGTTAAATGAATCAAAAGATAAGAAGACAAAGGAATTAATACCTTAATAACTCTTCCTAGTCTATCATTCTTCATAAAGTGCTTCCATGATATATAACTTCTCATACTCTGATTTTCTCATTTGATCTTCTAATCTTGAAATCAACGATGAAAAGGTTGTCAACAATTCTTATCTGAAGACTTTAGAAGAATAAAGATTAACCATGTCCTATCACAGGAAATTAATAAGTTAGTCCATATCAACGTTTGTCATAAATCAAAATATAAAAGAAAACCCTTAGGGCTAACACATTCAAAAGGCTATCCAGGACAGAAGATTAAAGTTTGCAGATAAAAAGGAAGAGACTTTGGTAGACATGGATCCATTTCCGTTAGCCAATGCACACATGCTGTAAAACAGAAGAGGGTAGGAATTATGAAGAACCTACAAAAAGCAACAAATCGAAAGTGATAGGGAAAGGATTCCAAAGATTGGATGGTAAACTATCTGTTTTTACCCGTTTATCTTCTCCCTCATTTGTAGCACATTTCCATGGCAAGGAAGAGAAACTAACAGTGCAGGTGCCCTAAGAGAAGCCATTTCTGCCTAGCCGTTGTTCTTGACCATCAAAATTTCAAAAAAGGCGAGAACAACGGAAGCGAGCACAACAAAGGTGGCTTCTTAACGCTTGGGTCGAAGAAAAATTATCTCATGATAATGGCCAAAATATGCTCAACATCCTGCTATCAAGTTTTCGAGCTACCTCTCGTCAAAAGTCCACGGAAGAGGATTTTCATGCAGAAGAAAAAGCTGCAGTGGAATTAGTTGATGTCAAGGTCCCACCAGAAGGGATGATCTTTTCAATTCCGACAGCCCAGAGTGTTAACCACCTCAGGCCCTTGTATATCAAAGCATATATCAACGGCAAGCCTTTTACTCGAATTTTTATTGATGGTGGAGCTGTATTGAATGTAATGCCTTTCTTTACCTTGAAACGATTGGAAAAAGATAAGACAGATTTGTCTCGTACCGATGTGCAGATAGTTAACTTCACTGGAGAAGCAGCTGCGGCAGAAAGCATTATCACCTTTGAAGTCACAGTCGAGTCCAAGACCAATAAGACGGTCTTTTTTATAATTAATGCAAAGCCAGCTTACTCCGTTTTATTAGGCAGGGATTGGATTCATGCAAATCGCTGTGTACCGTCCACTTAACATCAAATGATATTGATTTGGGATGGAGAACGAGTAGAGCAAATCTCGGCCGATCCCAATCCATTTTCAGTAGAAATCCACATGAACAAAGCTCTATTTTATCATCCAACCTTTAATCCTAGCCAGTATGCCAAGCTAACTATGGCATATAACCTGATCACGACTGAAGAGCCAAGGGGAAATGACTTATGACCTGAGGATCCAAAGGTCCGACGAGCTCCTGGTTTTGTTGCTCAAGATCTGTTAACAGAAGTAGACATAGGAGAACCTAGGGAGAATAGAACAATCAAAGTTAGTCTATATTTGTCTGTTGTGCAGAGAGATAAGTTGACTTATCTAATCCGCAGGTACAAAAATTGCTTTGCGTGAGACTATCATGAGATGCCAAGATTGGACAGAACCATTGTGGAGTATCGTCTACCTGTCAAAGAGGACTTTAAGCCTCATAAACAACCGGTAAGACGTTTTAATCCCGCGTTGCTTCCCAAGATTAAGGAGGAGATAGAAAGGTCACTTCGATGTGGATTCATCCGTACGTGCCGATATGCAGATTGGATATCTAACATTGTGCCGGTCATTAAGAAGAATGGTCAACTACGTATCTGCATAGACTTCAGAAACATAAACTTGGCTACTCCGAAAGACGAGTATGCTATGCCGATAGCAGACATGTTAGTGGATTCCGCTACAGGTAACCAATTTTTAAGTTTCATAGATGGGTATTCAGGGTATAACCAGATATGCATAGTTGAGGAGGATACGCACAAAATAGCATTCCGTTACCCCGGGTCTATCGGTTTGTTCGAATGGGTAGTCATGCCATTTGGTTTGAAGAACGCTGGTGCCACTTTTCAGCGGGCTATGAACCTCATCTTTCATGATCTTATCAGCAACACAATGGAGGTCTACATAGATGACTTGGTCGTAAAGTCCTCCGATTTCTTTCAACATTTGGCTGATTTGGAACAAGCGTTTCTCTGAATGCGCAAGCACCATTTGAAGATCAATCCCGCTAAGTGTGCATTTGGAGGTACTGTTGGGAATTTTCTTGGTTTTTTAGTACACCAGAGGGGGATTGAAATAGATCAGAACAAAGTTAGAGACATTTTACAAGTAAGACCCCCTCAGACGAAGAAAGAGCTTCAGAGTTTCCAGGGAAAGATCAATTTCCTACGATGTTTTTTGGTAAATTCTGCAGGTAAATAAAAAGTTTTTTCTTCTTTATTACGATTAAAGTTATCTCAAGATTTTATTTGGCAGCCTGAGCATCAGGTAGCATTTGATCAGATAAAGATAGCTTTGTCACATCCACCAGTGTTAGCATTTCCCCACAACCAGTCTCCCTTGAAATTATACATTTCAGCTGCACAAGAATCCATCGGTAGTTTATTAGCTCAGGATGACCGACAAGAAATTGAAAGAGCAGTATACTATCTTAGTTGAAATCTATCGGACACAGAGACCAGGCACACCCCTATTGAAAAATTGTGCTTATCTCTCCATTATGCGTACACAAAGTTGGAACATTACCTGTTATTTAGGGAAGTACATGTCTTATGCAAGGTAGATTTAATTAAATTCTTGCTGAATTGTCCTCTATTAAATGGACGGCTTATGAAATGGGCAGTCAAATTACATACTTTTTCCCTAACTCATATGCCGTTGAGGACAGTTAAAGGACAGGCTATTGCGGATTTCTTAGCCGAACATCCTTCTTTGGAAGTACCACAAAAGGAAGGAAATACAACACAGAGGTACATTTCTTGGAAATCTTGGGTTTTGCAATTTGACGACTTAAGCACCTAACAAAAGGCCGGCATTGGTCTGGTTATTGAATCTCTAAATAGACATCAGGGTAAGATCCACTTTGAGTTAAAAAAGGGAACAACTAATAATCAGGCAGAATATGATGCCAATTTTTTTAGGACTGGGGATTCTAAAAGCATTAGAGGTCCAAATAGTCAAAGTTTTAGGAGATTCTCAGGTGGTTATCAAACAGGTATTAGAAGATTAAAAATGTGTTAACCCGTTTCTGTCAGACAGATTGCAGGAGGTAAAAAGATTACTTCATCATTTCCAGGAGGTTATTCTGGTTCACGTTCCTAGATCAGAAAATCAAGGCGCTAATACTTTAGCTCAGATGGCCTCAAGTTTTAAGAAAGTTGTAATGTGCCAACAGATAGTGGAGATAGAGTATCAGGATGATTGGCGACAGGAGATTGTTACTTACCTACAAAACCTGATTGGTCAAGCGTCTCGAGACTTAAAATGGAAGGCCCTCAGCTTTACCTTGATAGGCAATGATTTGTTCCGACGGAGTTACACTAGGGTTCTTTTAAAGTGTCTCTCAAAAGAAGAAGCATTGCGAGTTATGGCAGAAGTACATGAAGGCCTACGTGGAGCACATCAGGCAGGCCCAAAACTGAAATGGACTCTTCAACGCAATGGTTTCTTTTGGCCATCGATGACCACAGATTGTAATGCTTATGTTATTGGCTGTGAAGCTTGCCAAAAGCATAGCCCTCTATTACACACTCCTTCCACGTAATTGCATCTGATCATTAAACCTTGGTCGTTCTGGGGATGGGCTTTGGACATCATCGGAAAGATTTATCCACCTTCAGCAAAAAGATACACATTCATACTGGTGGCAACGGATTACTTCACCAAGTGAGTGGAGGCGCAGCCATTGATTAAGGTGACACAAACGACAGTAATCAACTTTCTCCGGTAGAGCATTCTCTTCTGTTTCGGAATCCTAGAGACAATAACAACGGATCAAGGGATAATGTTTACAGGGCATAAGGTACGTAACTTTCTAACCCAATTCAAAGTTAAGTTACTTCACTCTTCTCCTTATTATGCACAGGCTAACGGACAAGCAGAGGTAACGAATAAAACTTTAATCAGCATGATCCATAAGGCAGTAGAAGACAATCTGAGGAGGTGGCATGAGACATTGCAGGAAATGTTATGGGCCCATCGGAATGCTGCTAAGACTGCTACTGGTTTTACTCCGTTTAGACTAACTTATGGACAGGATGCTGTGTAACCTGTGGAGTTATCGCTACAATCAGCCCGAATAGCCTATCGGCATGGTCTAACGTCTAACAAATATCAGACAGCCTTAGCTCTGAGTTTAGATCAAGTTAAAGAGGATCACTAGATTGCCTTGGAGAACATAAAACGACACAAGGAGAATGTAGCAAGGGCGTACAATCGAAAAGTCTGTGAAAGAGGTTTTCAAGAATGAGACATGGTATGGAAGACCATTTTGCCCCTTGCACCAAAGGATCCAAGGTATGGGAAGCGGTCTGCTTCGTGGGAAGGTCCTTTCTTAATAACTCAAGTTTTTTATGAAGGGACTTATCGCCTGATGACACCCGATGAAAAAGAAGCAGGCAAGGCGATTAACGGTAAGTTCTTGAAATGTTATTATTCGGCGTTTTGGGAAGGAACTAGAGAATAAAAAAATATAATAATAAGAAATTTAAAAAAAAGGGAGAAGAGTTATCGGAAAAAGGTTCTGATATATAATGGTCGTAAGTTGATCACAAAAGGCCGATCAGATAGCCATAAGCTTCATTACAAAGGGGATCAGTTATCATCAGAGGGAAAGTTAGGCATCTGTATCGGCCGATACGGTATAATCGCTAGCCGATTAGGGTCTTCTGACTTGGAATCCTGGCTAGTCACCATGTTAGTTCCCGTTGACTGCAGATCAGGGACTGGAGGCCTTACTTCAGCCATTTCTGGTTTCTTTTTGGGGGCCGGGTTGACTTCATCGGTGGTTGCTTTTGGAACCTCTGTTTCAGCCGCCGTGATGACAATCTCCTCAGTTTGAGTTCCGGAAGGTCCGGCTCCATCAGTGGTTGAAGGATGAAGAATCTTGTTCAGTTCAGCCACGAAGCGGTCCCATCCGAATTTCATCTCATTCAGCAGAACGTTTGAGCTTTTCAGTTCAGCTTCAAGAAATTCCTCTTCCACTTCCATCATTAGCCGTTCATCATTATGTTTAAGGTTGGAGTCGTCAATGGCCTTGACAACTTCCTGGAGTCCTTTTCTGATTCAAGTCGTTGCTTTAAGACCCTTTTCTCAAAGTCAAGCTCTTCCTGAAATTCCAATAATCGACGCTCAAGCCGTTCAATCTTCCCTATTCTCTTCGTAATATCAGCTCAAAGAAGCGTAAGCCGGTTAATGGATTCTCAGCGGTCCTTCTCTATGAATGCTGCATTTTCTCGATGCAGTTTTAGAAGTTCTAACTAATCATGAGCTTCATCTCGACAGTTTTGTGTGTCTAAAAGGAAGTGCCTCGTGAAGCATATTTGTCCCAGGCACCTAATTACCAAGTCCCAAAGCATAAGGGGCATGTCCGAGTCGGATGATTGAACAATTTGCAAAAGGGCGCGGCTCACATTGTTAATGGTGGACTTGTCAATAGGCAAAGAGGTCCCGATGAGGCCATCAAGAAAGTCCAGCGCTGAGGTTAATGTCGTCATCGGTAGAAGAGCAACAGCCTCTTCAGCTCCCTGACTTGGGGGAGGTAGAGTTGTTTTTGTAACAGTGGCCACTGATTCTTTTTCAAGCCTTGGCAGAACAGGGGATAGGCTTCTTGGAGCCGAGGCCTCAACCGATGGAAGGTTTGCCGTAGGTGGAAAAGCTAATACTTCAGCCGTTGAGAGAGGAGTCGTCGCCTCGGCCGATGAGATATCTGTCATCGGAAGAACATCGTTTCTAGATGCTCTTTCGACTAAAGCTTGGAGCAGAATATCTTCCTCTGAGTCAGAAGAAGTGTCCATGACAACGGGACGACTTGTCCCTGGTTTATGCTTCTGCAGAAAGGATTAAACTGGTAGTTAGACAAATTGAGTATTGAAGAAGTTAAGCAAAACAAGGTTGACAGAATCAAACCTTGGAAATGGAAGGAGTCGGTGTTTCATGTTTCCTCTTTGATCGCCGGAGTAGGGGCGGGATCTCTATTTCTTCTTCCTCTTCCTTCGGGACAACGGGAGCAGCAACAACAGTTTTTTGCACTAAGGGAGTACATAAGGCTGACATTATTATAGGGCTTACAGGAGGTTTTACCTATTTTCCTTTCTTAGCAGATGATGTCTCAGGTAAGTGGTGGTCAGCCTAGGAACTCGCAGAAGCCAAACATCTACGGGGTCAGAAAATAGGACCTCGCTCAGCAGTCTCCACCATAAATTGAAATCAGGGGAAGTCTCTAGCACCATTTGAAAGGGCTTAAATGCAAAAGTCCGTAGGATGGCTAGGGTGCTATCGGCTAAGGTCTGTACATCCTCAGCCAACAGCACCGGTTTCACGAAAAAGAAGAATCGTGCCCCGAATCAGCAGGGATGTCTTGTATCAACCCAAGCTGACGGGAGAAGCAGTGAGGATTATACACAGGAGGTCTTAGCACTTCAAGCTCCAGGCTTGGCCCCCAAAAGAATTTCTCGAAGGCACAGAATTCGGGCCCATAAAGTCTCTTGCGTTGCTTCGGGGCTTTCTGATAGGCTCTTCAACCAAATGGGGCCTTCTTCGCTGGCAGCGTATGGAAAGAAGGCAGCAACATGGTAGTCTCGACATTGGTAGAGATACGAGATGATGGTCTCAGCAGAGGCAGTGTTTAGGGGGACCTGTAGCAGTCGATAGCATGTTGCTTGTTTAGAAGGGCTCACGGAGGCTCCGGTAATTCAGCTGACACCAAAGTTGGGCAGATACTGATACAACCAAAGTTGGGCAATCCAAAGCGGACCCCCAAGGTTGGTCAGATCCTCTCCAGCGGAAAGAGTAGTTATTAGTTGGTTGATGGTGTGGTAGACCAGGGCGAAGACCAGAGAAGCTAGGTCGCAACGCCTTTTGCTTCATAGGAGAGCCGATACGTAGTATTGGTACTCATTGCTAACGCCAGAAGAATGAGAACAGATAATGTACTTACACAACCAGAGCCATAAGAAGGCTGCTTGCTCTTGGTTTGAAGGAGTGTCATCCACCCCTCTTTGAGCGGCGATGAAGTTGCCATATGAAGAGGAGGCCTTGTCCAGATGAGCCTCAACGGTTGGTAGATGTTCTTTAGCGTGGAGTCTCAGAATCTTATCACCATCGCATCGGAAGCCGAGGATGGTGCAGATGTCGAGGATGGTGGGAGAAAACATCCCATGCGAAAAGATGAAACCGTTGATCATCGAGGGCCAGAAGGGAAGAACGGCGGAAAATAGGTTGCGGTCAAACGCCATCTCAAAGTCAGTCATAATGATGGCATCCGAAATCCCCCATTGTTCCCAAATGGCCCCAAATTGGGTATGGCAGCGGTCTCGCCATTCTCTGTAATTCTTGAGCTTACGGGGCCAATAACGGAAGGAGGTGGGGAGATTGGCAGTTGTAAAGGTGTTCTATTGCAGAGGAAAGGTAAAGTCGGCAGGCAAGACAAATCGCAAGTGTTCAGCGATAACCTCTGCAGGTAAAAGACGAGGGCCCAAGGTAAACAGGTTGGCATCGGCTTGGATCGGGGACAGTATGTTCTTATCAATGGGGGTTGCCATTGCAGTCTGTTCGTTTTATAGAGAGAAAATTTACGGATCACAAGGAGGTAAAAAATCGAGGAATCACTTAAGCAGTAGAATTCTGAAGAAGATAGAAGTCGTAGGAAGTGAGGAGTTCCGATTGGGGATCACTGCTATTTATAAGGGAATTTGATATTGAGCTGTTCGCAGGTTCCAAAGCCGAGGCGTCACAAATGTTCCACAATGTTCGGGACGTTTTGTTTTTGTCAGAAAAGGAACGGTTGCTATTAATGATTGTACAATTCCCATCACTTAACTGACTTGCATCCGCTGAAACAACGGGACTTGGGGGGACATGTGTTAACGTCAGCTTTGCCGAGTCAATGTAACGGTTACTTTGAGCCGTTGCTGATATGGTAAGCTTCCTGAGCCGATAAAGTCGACGTTTCGGATAGCCGTTAGCCATAGTTAACATCGGCACCACGAAGCCGATAAGGAGTAAAACGAATTCTTGATCTTTCGGCGCAAAAATGTTGTGGACGTATCTACGACCGTTGGGAGCATTCTTTGGCTGGAAGAAACTCCACGATCTGTTAGTGATTCGATTACAGCAAGTATAAAATGAGAGCGCTACCCAGAACCCAGACACGACCATCATCAACCAACAACGTCAAATTTCAATTTTTTCTACTTCATTGTCATTTACAACTTTTTAGCGTAGGAGTTCAATTTCTTATAGCTTTCTTACCACTTTATTATAGTTTTCCTTTACAGCTTTGTTTCCAGCTTTCTTTACAGCTTTTCGTTCTTCTTTCGAAATTTGAGTCTTTTTTGTACTTCTTTTGAAGCAAATCAATACACGTATCGGTTTATTGTTCCAAAAAGTTCTTCCGTTGTGCATTTTTAACTGACTTTCTTGAACCCTTTCTATAATAAGTTCAAGGAACCCTATCACTAATTCAAAAAAGGTCTGATATCATTTTCTGTTTCACCATATTGGATCGTTTATATTTATCAGAAGTGGAGCCGAAACCGGGTTACATCGGCTTATCATTTTGATAGCAACAAAGTGCAATCGAGGCAACAATAGGGAATTCACGCTTATATCTTGAGTCATTCTAATACATATGCCATTGATGAAGCTTTCTGATACTCTTTGTTAAAGTCACTATAAGAAAAACAAAGATTACCTATTGATATTAGCAAGGGAAAAGGGCCCTTGCTAATTAGCAAGTGATTTTCGACAGATTAACTAGAGAAAATCAGTCTTGACCAATTGTCGCAGATTGGCTGCAAATTTCCAATGGCCTAGGATGGAAACAGTTTAGTCAGAAAGCATCGAGGGATTACCAAAGGCTTATTTCTTAAAGACAAAAATGTTCTATCCCTCATTAATCCCTCGGTAGTTAATTCCCTAATAATAACCGAGAACTTACTGAGAGATTTTGTATCTTTATTCAGTCGAGAAAATTGGTTCATGGAATTGCAATTCCCTCGCTAATCCCTCAATAATTTAGCGAGAGATTAACAACGAACCATTGTTATGTTTGTATAATTTTTTTGTAAATGTGATCAAAACAAAGTCCTAGCTAATCCTTCAATAATTTTGTGAGGAACTAGCGATGGATTTGTTGATAAGAGGCTACCTTAGGTTGGTTGGAAATCCCTCGCTAAATTTTTGAGAGATTAGCGAGGGACATCATCTCTACATAAATTAGTTAAACGTATACATAATCCCTTGCTAATCCCTAGCAAAATTTGCGAGGGATTACCAAAGGATTCCAAAAATTTGACTTGCCTCTTTTAAAATTTAAAATTTTCATCATTTCCCTTGAAAAATTAGTAAGGGATTTTTCGAGTTTATTTTTCAATTTTTTATTTCTCAAATCTTGCATCATATTTTAATATATGATGTCTATTTTGGGTATATACATATGTATGTTATCACTTTCAAGGCGACATTGTATATTAATATAGTTATAATTGAATATGTTGTATAGTAATATAACATGGATAAAAACATGTATACATATAGTGTATAGAAAATCTCATGAAGTGTAATTATAAAATGTAATGTGAAGTTATTTTTATGCGTTGAATATACATATTAGTCAATTTTTGCATTTATGCACAATGTATATATATGATATGAAGCATTTTGTATTTTGAATGACCAAACTCTATACATGAGGACTTGGTCATTGATGATATGCAATCGATGTGTGAATATATGGTAGATGTTATACATATCAGTCGGCATTTGCGTTTATGCACAATGTATGTATATGATATGAAACATTCTATATGTTGAATGACCAAAGCTACATACATGAGGACTTGGTCATTGATGATAAGCAATCGAGGCGTGAATATATGGTAGATGTTACGAAAATAATTTGTTTAAAATTACATTGATATTTATTTTTATCTTTTATTTAATATTTATTTTTTTTAAAAAAAAATAGTTTGTAAAACGTTGAAGGAGAATATGGTACCCTCGTTACCGAGTAACATTTTAATATTTTGAAAATAAATATTAAATTTAATTAGAAAATAATATCCCTTAAAAATCTCTCGCTAAGTGTAAGAGATTACTGGAGCCGTCAGTAATACCTCGCAAATCAATGAGTGATTACCAAGTAATCTTTTTATTATTTTGAAAATTAATATTAAATTTAATTAGAAATCAATATGCCTCTGTAATCCTGCGCTAAGTGGAAGGGATTACCTGACCTATCAATAATCCCTTGCAACTCAATGATCGATTACTGAGTTTCCTTTTTAGTATTTTCAAAATTAATATATTAATTTAATTACAAATTTATATCCCTCAATGATCCCTTCCAAAGTGCAAGGGATTTTTGAGGGTGTTATGTCACTCACAATAATAATAATAATAATAATAATAATAATAATAATAATAATAATAATAATAATAATAATAATAATAATAATAATAATAATAATAATAATAAATGTACCCCTACTCTGCAGTTTTCCATCGTTTTTTGCCTTCACTTTCTTCTTCTTCTCTGGTTGTGAACTTTCTTTCTCTTTCTAGTGTGTATTCTAGCAGTCCGAAGCTCCGATTGACTTTCCTGTTGCCTTCCTTTCTCTCCCTACTTGACAAGCCATTGCTGCCGCAGCTATCACTGGATTAATTGCCTTATGCCGCCGCCGCCGCTGCTTGTTGCTGTTGCCAATGAGTCCATCTTGCTCCTCTTTTGGTGCATTTTCAAAGAATCGGAACCGCATCCTAAGAATTAATCAGAGTTAAGAAAAGGGTATGAATTTTGTTCTAGATAAATATGCTTGTCAGAGAATATGTTGGTATTCAATTTAAGATTTTTTTTCCCCTTTTGCTTCACTTATTTTATTCATGCATATTTTCCTACTATAGGATTAAAAACATCATTAATTTTTTTTTTTTTTTTTGCATATTACTAATTTCATCTTAGCAATTTAACCTGAAAAGTGCAGTGGAAAATGCAATTTCTTATACACTAATCTGATTATAAGAATTTTCAATTTCTTATTTCTTTCTTTAGGAATATAGAAGTGGAAAATATTATTTTTAGCCTTGAAAGCGAAAAGGGTTCACCGTGTTAAAGCTCAGATTTGGAAACAACGAGCAGTGACCAGAGCTTGGTCCGAAGAAAAGTTCAATTTAGCCAAATTTTATGATGTTCCTATCACATTCTTTTATCTTTGTTATTGTTAACTCTAAATTTCACCGTCTAGCCATCAAGTCGTGAATGACCAAACTAGTTTAGCTGTGATTAGACTGACAGAAGGTAGCACTTAGGTGGTCGAGTATTTCACACTCCTTATTACTTTTACTATGCCATTATGTTTGGGAAATCACTCAGGAAGTGAAAGATCATATAAGAAGGTTCCTTGGAGTATTTCAAAAGGCACCCAAGCAAACTTAAGTTGTGAAGTGAATGCAATAATTTGGTGGAATTGGAAAGAATAAACTGGAATCAAAGTAATGACCTTGAGAGCACAAACACTCAACAATTTGAAAGAAAAACTTAGCTGGAATTAATTAAAAGCTGTAAAGAAAAGTAGTAAAATAAATTTTCAAAATGAAATTAAGGAATAAAATATACTCTTGGGGTGATTTCTTGATGTCTCTTTCTTCTGTTCATCTTGTGACTTTTATAGGTAAAATTCCTTGGTTCCCAAACTTCCATGTTAGCTTCCATGATCAAATAATGGAGAAAATAGCAATTGTGGCTTTTCTCTTTGCTGCATGATCGTTAATGGTAGAGTGGGAAATTACTTGGAGAGAAATCCGTACATTATTCCCTCTATAGGTGACTTACTTGAAGATAAGAGTGCTCTAAAGTCAAAACTCCTAATCGTGGCTAACTTCCTTAAGGATAGGAAGTGTCCTGACTGAAGTGAAACTCTTGGACACAACTAACTTCCTTAAAGATAGGAAGTGTTGTGATTGGGATCAAACTCTTGGCCAACTACTTCTCCGACTTGCTCGTGTTCTATTAAAGACTACTTGGCCTGGCTTGCTTAACCCATTCGTATCCATTTGGACCATCTAGATGATATTCTTGACTGGCCCATCCAGTCATGCTCTGGCTAGCCTGTCCAGATGAGAATTGACTTGCCTGCCTAGGCGAAGATTGACGTACATGGCCAGCTACATTTTTTGTTGTCAACACTTGCCTTATCTTGTTGTCATGTCAAAGAAAATGAGACAAATAACCTCTCGATTTTCATAAAAATACTATTTGGGACTCTTAGAAGCTTCCTTCATCATGATTTTTATTTCCCAAAACTTGTTAACCATTCATGACTTGTTGCTGGGGATTCGACTGAGAAAACAACCTAAAACCAGTGAAGTTAACTAGATTACTTCTAAAAAGGACATTACTAAACTGGTGGCCGAACCATCTGGTAAAGCTGGGGTGTTTGGCCCAGCAAGCAAAGCTGAAAACCAAGCTGCAACTACGGATGTGTTGTCAGGCGACCCTAGGTATGTTCCTAAGAGTGTTGAAATCCTTAGCCCACCTATTCTACAAACTATCTACCTTGACCAGCCTCCAAGTGATCCTTCTACTTATTGAATTTGGAAAATAATTTGGCTATAAACCCGGTTGGCCTATAGTCGTGGTCACTAGACACTTCTATTATATATGTTATATATAATTATAAAAACAACTAACTTGTAACTAGGACAATCCTCTTAACTTTTCCTCAAATTTGTACCCCTTCCCACATACAAAGGTAGTAGGAATTTAAGAATTTACCATTTATGCTCTTTTCTAATTATTGCCCTTCTGGTTTTATTAGCCTATAAGCCCCTCTTGGCATGACTTGGTTGATCAAGTAGGGCCTTTTTCCATATAAGTTATCACTTGCCAAACTTGGGGTCTTTTAGGTTAGTTGGCAGGATAATTTTCCAAACTAAATCACTCTCCTTGAATATCTTCTTCCGTACTTTTAGGTTGTAAGATCTAGCCATCCTTTTCCTACCGGCTTTTAAATGCTCCAAAGCCAACATCCAAACGTCATCTAGGCTGTCTAGCTCAATAATCATAGCTTGTTGGTAATTATCTAGCTCCAAACCATATTGTCTAGCCACTCTGATTGACTAGACAGAGATTTCAAATAGCATAACAGCATCCTGGCTGTAGGTTAGCTTGAAAGGCATAAAACTGGTGCCTTTCTTTTTGAGTTTCTATAAACCCAAAGCACTTGGTTTAACATCTCGTACCACCTCCAAGGCTGGTCTTCAACATTCTTCTTGATCATATCAATTAAAATATGATTAGTAGCCTCTACCTGGCCATTGGTTAGGCATAATATGGTGTAGAGTGTATAATCTTAATGCCAAACTACTGAGCAAAAGAAATAACCTTATTAACAGTACACATACACTACGGGAAAACTGTCTTTTAGAGACGAAAAAATTTTGTCTTTAAACACTGGATTTCGTCCCTAAATTGGCGTTAGAGATAACAGGGGCGTGGTCTCTAAAAGGAGTGTCTCTAATTAGAGATAAACTGAAATTTTGGTCTCTAAATTATAGAGGCGAAAATAATTCGTCTCTAAATTATTATTATCCGTCTCTAAGTTATCAGGTCAAATAAAGAAGTCAATGCTTCATTAGAGTCAAAATTTTCGTCTCTAATCTAGAGACAGACATAAAATATTTCATCTTTAAAATAAAGACGGACATTTTGCCGCTATTTTGATTCTATTTGGAGACAAATTTTTTAGACCAACCAAAATAATTTTTATCTCCATTTAGAAACAAAAAAAATGGAGACCAATTCTTCCATCAGTTATTAAAAACGAATTTGAAATACTTTGTCACTAATATGGAGATCGGTTTTTGTCACTATTTTGACTCGATTTAAAAACAAATTTTTTAGACCAATTAAAATTATCTTATGTTTCCATTTAGAAACAAAAATTGGAAACCAATTTGTCTGTCACTATCTTGGAGACCATTTTTCATCTCCATTTTGACTCTACTTTGATAGATCATAAAGACAAAAATATGTGATTCTATTTTAGAGAAAAAAATAATAGTATATTAAATAATCCTAATAAAATGTGTAACATTACAAAACATTAGAAACAAAATATAGTACCAAAAAAGTCTATAAAAAAATTACAGAAATATTATTACAATCTCTATTTACTCATCATCTCCAAGTATGTCATGGCCATCATCTCTTTGATGTTGCCTCTTGGAACTCTTGCGAATCCTTTCTCTGTTCTCGTACATCATCAAGAAATCATCCTTTATAATATAAAAACAAAAAGCACACATTAAAGACTTAGAGATTGCTTAATATATTTTAGAATTCCATAAGCAACTTGAATATGAAGGGCAGTAGGACAATCAAAGAGCATTAGCCAATGGTTCAAAATCAACAAGATGAAATTTATACTTATTCGTAATAGGAGTGACCATAAATTGCATCTAAGATAACTTGAATTAGTGACCAATTTTACAAAAGGTTTTTTTTTTTTTTTAATGCAAAAAAGGTGAAAAACTAAGAAGGTGCCACTATTATGCAACTTATACACACTGTCTTCAGTCAAATATTTTTCGGCTCAATATGCTAGCATCTGCTCAACATGCTTACCCAAGAACCTGTGTGAATTCAAAGTGAAGCTTAAGGTTCTCCATCTGCAATTTTTGTCCTACTATTCTCAGAATTCCCCTTCTTGTTCTATCTCTCTCTCCTTTTTTTTTTTTTTTTTCCTGCTTAACTTTGTTTCCCTATACATTCGCTACTTTCCTTATATTTTCCCTTTCTTCATTTTTTTCCCCAACTATGTTCATAGCATACTTACAGCTATCTCCCTTACTTCACTAAACTTGCACTGCTCTATCTAATTGGAGGATAGCTTTCTGGAACCTTTACAGATTGTCATTTTCTTTCCGTGTTCGAGATTAGTGTACTTCAATGGCCACGTTCTTTGACCTTAGTTTGATGCCTAACTTTTTTCTCTAATACTAAACCGTGCCACAGATATCTAAAGGATAATACTACTTCTGAATGTAATGTCTATATATTCTTCATGCTTCCTTTCACCGTTTGCTTCAAACCACAGCAAAAGTCAATTGCTTAGTTGTGAATACTATAACACCTTGTAATTATTATTTATTTTTACTCGTATAATATTCCTTCTAATAGGTAATTTGGTTTGCTTCCCATCAGCTCACCGACTTACATATCCACATTTTTTCTTTTATTCATTCCAATAGTTGTCACCGCTAAAAGGCATTGGCCAAATACAGTATTACATAGAGAAAAGCATCAAATAAAGCTAGAAAGGGTCAACAAGTAATGGCTCTAAAATATCTTGTGCCTAACTCCTAACTTCTCTATATTACGTAGGCACTCATAAGAATACACCGAAAAGAAAGAAAAAAAAGAATGTAAATGAAACACATTTAACCCATACCAAATAAAGCCATATGGATTCATAGTGAAAATAAAGCCATATGAAAATAGGAAAAATCTAAGGGAAATAGGGAATTGATGAATTAAGGAAAATAACATTAAAAAATATCATAGGCCCACTTAAATTGTAGTAGGAATGTCAAAGGAAAATCTAAGTTCAAAAAGGAAAGTAAAAGGTATTTAGCGAGGATATTACAATTATGTGTCCAGCATTGTAGCTAAAAAGAATCAGTTCCTTAACTTGTTCTCTTCCTCTCGTGCATGTTGTGTGCGTAAAACCTTACAATGCTAGTCAGACAAGTAATTCTAAAATACCAAAATTCACCCATTGTGAAAGGCAACATTAAAAGTAGAAAAGTGCAAGAATTTACCCCAATTCACAGTGTCTTATTCCAACATCCAAATGCAATCATAGGCCTGGCACAAAAAGAATGGATCACTGAAGAACATATATCCATTTACAGTCCACAATTAAGAAATAATATTCCTTCCGTCTTATAATATAATTTGTTAGAGACTACTTTTATTATCCCAAATTATAAATTGTTGGGAACTTTTCAAGAAAGTTTTAAAGTTATTTTTATATTTTTATCCTTATTTATTGTGCTATTTCCCTCTCTCTCTCATCTTTTCTCTTATTTTTAAAACATTGAAATAAGAGTATTTTAAGAAAAAAAAATATAAAGTCACATTGTTTTTAAGAATCTTAATATGTACATAATTAAGTCAAATGACTTATATTATAGGACGGAAGGAGTAATAATAACACTCTTTTCATAGGCATTGGGATGCAAGTCCACAAGCAGTAAGCACACGAAAAACAGTGACTTGACTTTTATTTCTCCTTTTAATCCTCAAAAGGTTGACACAAAGGACTATTTGGTTTTTTTTTCCTCTCAAGGCACCTATCAACATTCTCATCTTTGGTTGAAAATTCACATAAAGGCAGTTTGATGGATGAATTAGGAAGTTCACAATTAAGAAATAGCAAGCATAAAGCCTATTCCAGTAAAAATAATGAATTAAGAAATAGCAAGCATAAAGCCTATTCCAGTAAAAATAATGAATTAGGAAGTTCACAATTAAGAAATAGCAAGCATAAAGCCTATTCCAGTAAAAATAATGAATTAGGAAGTTCCATGTAGTATCAAACTGAAAGTGCTATTCAAACTATGATTAACATTGATCCCCAAATGAGGAACAATACAAAATACCTGCTTCACTTATGAGCATTAAAAGATGCCCAATTCATTTCAGAACTATAATTGATGACTAAGGATGTTTCAAATCACAGTGCAAACAACCAAACCCAATTAGATGGTAGAGAAAAGATATGTACATGACTAGAAGTAATAGGATTAATAACGCACACCGCTGTGTTCACTTCTCAAACTTTCAACCAAACTATCCAGAGAGCCACAGAATCCTGCTTCAGTGGCTAAAGAATTTACAACATAAGTAAAAGGCATACGGCCACAAGCATAAAGGGCATACGGACCAAAACTGAACCACCGATCACAACAATCGCACCATAGAAGAGCTCACTAGTTTCAATCTTTAGCACGTACTTCACAACCCTCAGTGGTTCTAGATCCGAAAGTTCATCACACCGTACAAATAAGTAAATACATAACAATTCAACAAAACAGAAACCCTCCTAACTCACAAAGATCGCATTTTTTTTTGAAAAATAAACTAAGCAATCACATGAAAACTGGCTAAAATGAAAAAAATTATGAAAAAATAATAATGGAAAAAAATCGCAAGAATATATGTGCACTTTGGATGGGCCTACAAGGGGGAAGGGGGTAAGGATATATATCAGGAAAAATCAGACATATCTTGAGCTTGGCCGATAACATTACGACGGGAATACAAAGGAGAAAGATGCCAGCCATGGCTATGGCAATGTTATGCTTCCAGTGTTTGGGGCCTGCAGTAAGGCCCACCAGGCATGCTCCAGACTTTGCTCCTGAAATCACCTCCGCCATGTCCACAGGCCCCATCAGCGTGGTGGTGGTGGAATCTAAATAGTGAGGAACTGTCAGTGAATCTCTTCTTCTCCATTTCGGCAACAATAGATGGGGGAGAGAGTTCAAATTTGTAAAAGCCGTCTTTGAAGCTTTTTTGGAGCCATGTGTTTCTTTGCCCATGGTTCACGTTTTCCCAAGAACTGTTACTTTATGAGTACGACGCGAGAGGAAGGGGGTTTATATTAGTGGTGCAGTAAGATTTCAAAATGAAAATTCACATATTTCAAAATGTGAATAATTTGTGGAAAGTGAAATTGATACCAGGGGAGAAATATACTACAATCGAAAGAAAGCTAGTTTTAAAATTTTACTGCCTGGTTGGATTAATTTTTTATAAAGAAAAACAAAGGAATAAGAGGGAAATGGATGAATTAAAGGTATATTTGCATATCTATTTACAATCTAATTTAAAAAAATATTATTTTCTATATTATCATATCATGAAAATTATCATTTACTCATAACACATCATATTCTCTTTTTTAATTTCATATTAGACTCTACTTGACTCACATATTTGAGAAGTAAGCATTGATCATATTTTATCTTTCTATAGATTCAAAATAAGGTATCACTATTTTTAAAAAATATGTTTTTTCTTCTAAACTTTTACAACTTACTTGCTCCATTTTAGACATATAAATTTTACAATTCTCTTAATCATATCATTAACCTCTTTAATTAAAAATGTTAAAATAATATCTTTTTAAGAGTCAAATACTTTCTCAAATCTTTATATTAGGTTTTCAAAAAATCTCAAATCTAAATAAATAATGAAGAGGACGTGATGAGATTGCAATATTGTATTTTACAATTAAATAATTTACAAATAAAATTACAAATATTGTTATGAAGAATAGGTACAATAGTCCTTAAATATTTTTTTACCCTTTATATTGTTATGAAGAATAGGTACAATAGTCCTTAAGTTTTTGAGCAGAAAGTCTTGTCTACTATTTTTACAGCTTTTTCATGGAAATGCATTTTGTCTATTTTAAATTTGTTAACTAATTGCAATAATGGAAAGGGAAGTTTGAAAATCCATCCAATTTGATTTCATATTCCACCATAGGGATAATTATATTATGGTTTGGGATCATATTATAAATATTTAAAAATTTAGAGACCAATGTATTATACATACATACATACATACATACATACATACATACATACACATACATACATACATACATACATACATATATATATATATATATATATATATATATATATATATACACACACACACACACACACCCAAAAGGTTAATACATTTATAAGGATAGGCGTACCAAATTAACGATCCAACTATTAGATTTGTTGAAATTGCTAAGAAAACTGTTACGATCAAATTTAAAGTTAATCGTATATATTTTGGCACATAATCTTACATAATATCTTGCACGCACGCACACACACACACACACATATACATACACACACACACACACACACACAAAAACACATGCATGTCAAATTAACGATCCAATTATTAGATTTGATAAAATCACTAAAAAATATTTTATAACAAAATTTAAAAGTAATTGGATATATGTTGTCACGAAATCTGTCTTAATCTCTGTAAAAATACTAAAAAAACTAACACATTTACAAAGATATGCATATCAAATTGACAATCTAGTCATTAAATTTGTTAAAATTACCACAAAAAAAAGTATTATGTCCAATTTTGAAGGTAACGGATATGGTTTGCCACATTATCTAGTATAATCTCTATATAAAAGTCCAAAACCTAACTCATTTACAAATATTAATATATCAAATTAACAATCCAATTATTAGATTTTTTAAAATTGTTAAAAAAAGTATTATGTCCAAATATGAAGGTAATTGGATATGATTTGCCACATGATGTAGCATAATCTATACATAAAAGTTCAAAACCTAACACATTTACAATGATTAGTATATGAAATTAACGATCCAACCGCTAGATTTGTTAAAAGTACTAAAACAAGTATTATATCGAAATTTTAAGGTAATCGGATATGATTTGCCACATGATCTAGCCGAATTTCTATATAAAACTCTAAAACCTAACGCATTTACAAAGATTAGCATATCAAATTAATGATCCAACCGTTAAATTTGTTAAAATTTCTAGAAAAAATATCATGACCAAATTTAAAGGTAATCGAATTTGTTTTGCCACGTGATCTAGCATAATCTCTATATAAAATCCAAAAACTTAATGCATTTACAAAGATTAACATATCAAATTAATAATCCAACTGTCAGATTTGATAAAATTGCTAACAAAAGAATTATTTTCAAATTCGAAGGTCATCGGATATGATTTGGCACATGATCTAGCATAATCTCTACATAAAAGCCAAAAACCTAACGCATTTACAAAGATATCAAATTAACGATCCAACCATTAAATTTGAGAAAATTTCTAACAAAAGTATTATGTTCAAATTTGAAGGTAATCGGATATGATTTGCGACTTCATTTAGTGTAATATTCATATAAAAGCCTAAAACCTAAAGCATTTAGAAACATAACTATATCAAATTAACGATCCAACCGTTAAATTTGTTAAAATCACTAAAAAACGTATTATAACCAAATTTGAAGGTAATTGTATATGATTTTCCACATGATCTAGCATAATGTTTATATAAAATTCCAAAACTTAACGCAGTTATGAATATTAGCATACCAAACTTACAATCTAACCAGTAAATTTTTTTAAATTATTTAAAAATATATCATGTAGATATTATGATAGATCATATGGCAGTTTGAAGATATGCATGTAGATATATTTGCATGTATATATCTTCAAATATAACACATGATATATAGTATATTTGAAGATAAAAAATGTAGATATTACATGTAGATATATTTGTGTGTGTGTGTGTGTGTGTGTGCGCGCGCACATATTTTGCCACATGATTCAACCGTTATATTTGTTTAAATTACTAAAAAAAATTACTATGGCCTAATTTGAAGGTAATCGGGGTATGATTTGTCACATGATCTAACACAAGCTCTATATAAAAGCCCACAACCTAAGAATTTAGAAATATAAGCATATCAAATTAATGGTCCAACCATTAAATTTGTTAAAATTGCTAAAATCAGTATTATTGCTAAATTTGAAGGTGATTAGGTATGATTTACCACATGATTTAGAATAATCTCTATATAAAAGCAAAAAATCTAACTCGTTTATATTGATTAGCATATAAAATTAATGATCCAATCGTTAAATTTATTAAAATTGTTAAAAAATGTGTTGTGGCCAAATTTGAAGGTAATCGGATATGACTTGCCATATAATCTAGCATAATCACCATATAAAAGCCCAAAACCTAAAGTATTTAGAAACATAAGTATATCAAATTAATGATACAACCGTTAGATTTGTTAAAATTGCTAAAAAAAAAGTATTATTTCCAATTTTAATTGTAATCGGATATGTTTTACCACATGATCTAGCACAATCTCTATATAATAGCCCAAACCTAACACATTTGCCTTGATTAGCATGTTAAATTAAAGAACCAATCGTTAAATTTGTTAAAAAATTTTATAAAAGTGTTATGACCAAATTTGAAGGTAATCGAATATGATTTTCCACATGATCTAATATAATCTCTATATAAAAGCTCAAAACCTAACCCGTCTACATTAATCAGCATATCAAATTAACGATGCAACCGTTAGATTTATTAAAATTTCTAAAAAACATATTATGACCAAATTTAAAAGTAATTGGATAGGATTTACCACATAATCTAAGCATAATCTCTATATAAAAGTTCAAAATCTAACGCATTTTCAAATATTAGTATATCAAATTAACGATCAAACCGTTAGATTTGTTAAAAAATGAATTATGACCAAATTTGAAGGTAATTAGATATGTTTTAACACATAATTTAGCATAATTTCTACATAAAAGCCCAAAACCTAACGCATGTTAGAAACATATGGATATTAAATTAATGATCTAATTGTTAGATTTGTTAAAATTACTAAAAAACATATTATGGCCAAATTTAAAGGTAATCAGATATGTTTTGCCACATAATCTAGCATAATATCTACATAAAAGCCCAAAACCTAATGCTTTTCCAAAGATTAGCATATCAAATTAATAATTCAACTGTTAGTTTTGTTAAAATCGGTAAAAAAAAAAAAAAAAGTATTATGGTCGAATTTGAAGGTAACTGGATATGTTTTGCCATATAATCTAGCATAATATTTACATAAACACAAAAAACCTAACGCATTTAGAAATATAAGGATATCAAATTAATGAGTCAATCGTTAAATTTGTTAAAATTATTTTAAAATATAATCTCTATATAAAAGCTCAAAACCTAACACATTTACAAAGATTAGCATACCAAATTAACAATCAAATTGTTAGATTTGATAAAATTACTAACAACAGAATTATATCCAAATTTGAAGGTAATCAAATATGATTTGCCACATGATCTAGTATAATTTCTACATAGAAGACCAAAACCTAACGCATTTACAATTAGCATATCAAATTAACGATCAAACCATTAATTTGATAAATTTGCTAACAAAAGTATTATGTCCAAACTTGAAGGTAATCGGATATGATTTGCCATTTCATCTAGCATAATCTCCATATAAAAGCCCAAAATCTAAAGTATTTAAAAACATAACCATATCAAATTAACGGTCCAACCATTAAATTTGTTAAAATCACTAAAAAAACGTATTATAACTAAATTTGAAGGTAATTAGATATGATTTGCCACATGATTTAGCATAATCTCCATATAAAAGTCTAAAACCTAACGTATTTATGAATATTAGCATATCAAATTAACAATCAAACCATTAGATTTGTTAAAATTATTTAAAAATATATCATGTAGATATTATGATAGATCATGTGGCAATTTGAATATACGCATGTAGATATTACATGTAGATATATTTGTATGTATATATGTATTTATTTATGTACATATTTTGCCACATGATCCAACCATTATATTTGTTAAAATTATTAAAAAAAAAGTATTATGTCCTAATTTGAAGGTAATCGGGTATGATTTGTCCTATGATCTAGCATAGTTTCCATATAAAAACTCATAACCAAAAGCATTTAGAAATATAGGTATATCAAATTAATGATCCAACTGTTAGATTTGTTAAAATTACTAAAATTAGTTTTATGTCCAAATTTGAAGGTGATTGTGTAACACCCCACTACCTAGGCCCGACAGGGCCGGGGATGTCGCCCCGTCCAAAGGACAAGGGGTCTTTATAACTAGGTCACATATTTACAATAATGGAATAAAACAATACTTAAAATTTAAAACTTAAAACTTATACAATCCAAGAATTCAAAAACAAGTCCAAAAATAAAATTTATTCACTCTCAACTTCCAAAGCATTACATAAAAATAAATAATAAAATTTCTTTCAAGGCGGACAACACTAGCTACTCATCCCCACAGCAGGATCGACCTGAAATCATGGTAAAAAGGGTGATGAGATAAAACTCTCAGTAAGTCCGTGTGTGCTTTGAGTGTCCAGTGAAAACAATTGATGGATGCAAAGTATAAAATCTTCATAAGAGAAATACTGGCAAGCAATAAACAATAGTCAAACTCAAGAGTGGTGTTTTGGCTTTTCCAACCATACATGTACAATAAAATCAACCACTCAAAAAGGTGGTCATGGGTTACCACACATTGGGCCCCATAACCATACAACAGTCAAAATGCCACACTTTGTGCAGACTGACAAAAGGTAGGTGATCGGCCTACCGGGCAAGATACTCCTCCTTCTCTATACCCAAACAAAATCGGTTGTTCATTTCGGTAACACACAGTCCACTTGACTGAAAACTGCTAGCTGGGACCGACACGACCTACTGGACTGACATTTTATCCGGGAATGACTCACCCCTCAGAGGTAGTCACCTACTGAGAGACTTACCCTAACCCTTCAAAGACTAGTCCTAGCAGTCCACCCTTATTGAGTACTCAACGTATTTAATCCCACTTGGGGGAAAATGAACAAAACATAGTTCTACTTGAAAATCGCAATTAAGGATTTCCAAAGTTTTTGTCAAAATCAGTTTTAGAAAGAGTTTTAAGATTTGAGTAAATTTGTTCATTGATTTTTCAAATAATTTGTTTGACTAAAATGGGAAAATAGGACAATCATCAATTGCCTTTACAGAAGTGAGTGTCCATACACTCTATATTTGGCTTTCCATAATAATCATTTTGCATCAAACAGTTTTTATGCAGGAGCTTACCTGATCCTTAGCTTGAGATAAAATAAAGGTCCTCAACAGCTGACCTAACCCCGCATGGGGTAAATATAAACCATAATTAAACTCAAGCCAAAATTCACTTTCACAAATAAAACTAGCTCAACTTACTACCATCACGTCCCTAGTGTCCCAAGCTTTAAGGCTAGATAACAAATAAAAGGGTTTATAAAATAAATATAGCTTGATATTAAAATAACTAGGGTTTGGAAAATAGGTACTATAAGTTGAAAGTTTAAATCTTGCTAAAAGTAAATTAGGGTTTATTTGATGAAGGGTCCTAGGACCTAGATGTAATTAATTAAAATAATAATTTATTGATAATTAATTGTTAAAAAATAATTGGTAACTAAAATTGGTTGTAAGTAAATTTTAATAGGTTTTGATTAAAAGATAATAAATAAATTTTAATAGTATTTATGAATATAAGACTTACAAAATTAATATTTCACTGATTATGATTACTTATATAAAATGCTTTATTTGATATTATTATTTTATGTAATATCTATATATTTTATTTCTTTAATAAAAGCTATAATTTATTTGACTAAAACATCACTATTTTATATATAAGACCAAATCCATATTTTCCTAGGGTTTTTGAAATTTTTTATTAGAAGAAGTCATAGTATTAATCATTTTATTGATTAAATAAAATTAGCTTATGGATAACAAGATCATGATCATATTTCCACTTGCTAACCACAATCATATACTCCACTCCAATTCATCAAACCATCCAAATCATGAATAAAGGCATAAATCTAAATTTACCGTGACATGATCCAAACTCTACTAACATAAACATAATCATGGCTTTAACAATCATACATGAACATAAACTCTATTCACCAAAGGTGACATAATCTCTAACATGCTTGATCACATATACTACTCACGACATGGAGACATGCATTAAACCCTAAAAATGCCATACAATCAACCAAGACAATCAACTCATGCATCAATCCCATCTCCATCATATACACACATTTATTCATGCTTCAATCACAACTCATCACAACAACACATGCTCAAACCCTAATCATAATCAATCTCCTTCCAATATCATCCTAGAGACATGAATCTAGAATTTAAAGAGAGGGTTGAAGAGGCTTACTTGATTGATGACTACCTTGGAGTAGTTTCGAAGGGATCCAACTCCTAGGAGACTTGATTCGACCAAGAGAGATGAAAGAACCATGGCCATGGTTGAAGAAACCATTCGACCAAGAGAGAGAGAGAGAGAAAAGAGGAAAAGAGAGTCCATTAGCATGTTTATAAATACATATATTCATTAGAAGTTGAAGATGAGAGAAGGTGGTGTGATTGATCATGCTTACCTTGAAGATGTTCTTGAGTCTTCACAAAAATACTGGTTTTTCAATCCAAAAGAGAGAGTTGGATTTTGGTGTTTGATGTTAAAAATTGTAGAAGTGGTTTCAAGAGGTAGAGTAGGTGTGATTTGGAGTTTTTGGAGAAGATTGGAGTGGTTTGGAGTGGTATTAGGCGTATGGATGCTAGTAGGTGTTCTTAAAGGTTAAAGAGAATGGAGAGGATTTTGGTTAAAGCTAGCCGAAATTCTGAGGGAAGGAGTGGCCGAATTGTTTGAGGGAGTTTTGGCAATTGAATTTTCTGGTTTGAGAGGAAAAAGGAAGGCTGATTATTTGGAATCTAAAAAGAATATTTTAGGGAATCAATTTTGGAAACAAAATATAGTAAGAAGATCTTCCATGGAGGAGAGCTTTTGGAAGCTCTAATGGCCGACGGATGGCTAAGGATTCTGCTGGAATGAAAGCTGTTTGAAGGGGCTTAATGGTGGCCAAGAAGAGGGAGTACAATGGTGAAGGAATGTCTGGTTGTTTAAGGGATGTTTTATGGAAGTTTACTAAATATATTTGCTGGAATTTTGGTCTTCAATTAATGGCTTGATTGGAGTAACTGTTGGAGATATTTTAGGGGTAGCCATGGACAGGTTTTTCGAGCAGAAGGTTGGAGAAGATGATGAAGCTCAGTTCATGGCTATTCCAGGGAAGTTTGTACAGAAAAATGAGGAAGGTTTCGGACAAGGCTGAAGATGGAGCAAGGCTAGAAAAATTCCTGTACAGATTTTCGCTAGTTGCTGGAATTTTCTAGGCAGCTTTTGCTGCAATTTTTCAGTCAGTTTGCAGAGGATTTGAAGGGGCATTCATAGGTCTTTCAAGGTTGGTTTCCAGCCTTCTTTATGGAGGAAAAACGTGGCTAAGGTGCTGGATGAAAACTGTAAGAAAACAGCTTAGTTTAGGATCACCAAAGCTGCGAATTTACCTAGAAAATTTTCTGGTTTGCACAGCATTTGTGCAGTCCGGTTTTTGCCTCATAATTTCGGACTTCAAGCTGGTCAAGAGGGCTATTTTTCTAACAGTATTTGAGAGGGAATGATGGCTGAGAATTTCGACACTTGGACTGAACAAGAAGCTGGAAAAATTCCAGATTACTTCATGAAGAAAATAAACATAACTAGGGTATTGTTTTGAAGGTTCAACCATAGAGATTAATCTCTTGGGAACCTTCCACAACTCCTACCCAATTTCGGCCCACAAGATGTCTTACTCTTAGACATTTTTGAACCTTCAAAACTATAGTACTTTGCTGAAATTTTTTGGAATGAAGTTAGCTTGAATAAATTGAACATTCTAATGAATTGAGAAGTAAGAAAACTAAGGATCAAGAAGGGTATAAATTCCCTTGGAAATTTTTGTAGGGCACAAGAGTAGGATTAGGATATTCCTATCATGTCTCCCCTAGAACAACACCTCTACTCTTCCCTAAAGCATACAAGGCCGAAAATATAGCCTTCCTAAACAAAAATAAAATTTAACATGCAAAAGCTCCAATGATGGGATTTGAACCCAAGTCCTCAAGAATTAATTCCAAAGCTCTAACCACTAAACCACAACAACTCTTGTTCCTATTTTCTCTCCAAAATATTTTTCCTATTTAATCCTCAAGCTATCTCTCTATTTTCTCCTCAACCAAAAATTACTATTTTGCCTTTCTTACTCAATAAACACAATTAACCCTTCTAGGCTACAAATCACAAATCCAAAGCGCATAAAAATATATAAAAATATATTTAAACATGCAATAAAATATGATATGCATCCCAACCCTCTCACTCTAAGGTTGGTTTCAACTGGGGTTTCACAGATTGGATATGATTTACCACATTATCTAGAATAATTTTTATATAAAAACAAAAAATCTAACTCGTTTATATTGATTAGCATTTCAAATTAATGATTCAACCATTAAATTTATTAAAATTGCTAAAAAAACATATTATGGTCAAATTTGAAGGTAATCGGATATGATTTGCCACATAATCTAGTATAATTTCCATATAAAAGCCCAAAACCTAAAGTATTTAAAAATATAAGTATATCAAATTAATCATACAGCTGTTTGATTTGTTAAAATCACTAAAAAAAGTATTATTTCCAATTTTAATTGTAATCGGATATGTTTTACCACATGATCTAGCATAATCTCTATATAATAGCCCACAACCTACCATATTTACCTTGATTGGCATGTTAAATTAAGGATCCAACCGTTAATTTGTTAAAACTTTTTTAAAAACTTACTATGGCCAAATTTGAAGGTAATCGGACATGGTTTGTCACATGATCTAGCATAATCTCTATATAAAAGCCCAAAATCTAACCCGTTTTCATTGATTAGCTAATCAAATTAATGATCCAACTGTTAGATTTATTAAAATTACTAAAAAAGGTATTATGAACAAATTTGAAGGTAATCGAATATGATTTACCATATAATCTTGGATCATCTCAACATAAAAGTCCAAAATCTAACGCATTTACAAACATTAGCATATCAAATTAACGATCCAACCATTAAATTTGTTAAAATTTAAAAAAAAATGAACTATGGCCAAATTTGAAGGTAATCGGATATTTTTTGATACGTAGTCTAGCATAATCTCTACATAAAAGCCCAAAATCTTACGCATATTAGAAACACATGGATATTAAATTAATGATCCAATTATTAGATTTATTAAAATTACAAAAAAAACATATTATGGCCAAATTTGAAGGTAATCAAATATGTTTTGCCACATAATCTAGCATAATCTCTACATAAAAGTCCAAAACCTAATGCATTTACAAAGATTATCATATCAAGTTAATGATCCAACCATTAGATTTGTCAAAATTAATTAAAAAAAAATTATTGTGGCCAAATTTGAAGGTAATCGGATATATTTTGCCACATAATCTAATACAATATTTACATACACATAAAAAACCTAACATATTTAGAAATATAAGGATATCAAATTAACTATTCAACCATTAAATTTGTTAAAATTTCTTTAAAAAGTATTATAGCCAAATTTAAAGGTAATCAAATATGTTTTGTTGTATAATCTAGTATAATCTCTATATAAAAGCTCAAAACTTAATGCATTTATGAATATTTGTACATCAAATTAACGATCCAACCGTTAAATTTGTTAAAATTATTAAAATAAGTATTATGGCCAAATTTGAAGATAATCGAATCTGTTTTGCCACATGATTTTTCATAATCTTTACATAAAAGCTCAAAATCTAACTCATTTAAAAAGGTTAGTATATCAAATTAACGATCAACCGTTATATCTGTTATAATTACTTTAAAAAGTATTATAATCAAATTTGAAGGTAATTGGATAAGTTTTCCCATATAATCTAGCATAATCTCTATATAAAAGCCCAAACCCTAACGCATTTATGAATATTAGCATATTGAATTAATGATCCAACCGTTAGATTTGTTAAAATTACTAAAATAACTATTATGACCAAATTTGAAGGTAGTCGGATTTTTTGGCCACATGATCTATCATTATCTCTATATATAAGCTCAAAACCTAGCGTATTTACAAAGATTAGCACATTAAATTAATGATCCAACCATTTGATTTGTTAAAATTGGTAAAAAAAAAAAGTATTTTGACCAAATTTGACCGTAATCGGATATTATTTGCCACATAATCGAGTATAATTCTATATAAAAGCCTAAAATTTAACGCATTTACAAAATTTAGCATACCAAATTAACGATTCAGCCGTTAAATTTGTTACAAGTTCATGTTCAATTTGTAATCTCCTATAATAATTATTATTTTATCATAATAGTTTTTTTTTTGAATTTATCAAATATACTTAAGAGATATAAAGACGACTCAAAGTGGTGTCTATGTTGTCTCTAAATAGAAAATTAAAAATCAAATGGAGACAATGACCATTGACTTGAAATTAAAGTCAATTTAGAGATAAAAATGTAAATCAACTTTTCATCTTTAAAATTTAGAGACAAAAAATATAGCCTCTAATTAGTTTTAAATATTTGAGACGAATTTGATAATTTCTATATTGTCTCTATTTGGAAACCAATTAGAGACGAATAAGATCGTCTCCAATTTTAGAGATGGATTTGAAATTAGAGTCAATTTAGAGACAAAAAAGTAAATCATGCTTTTCGTCTCTAAAATTTATAGACAAAAAATGTATACTTTAATTAGTCTCAAATATTTGAGATGGATTTGATAATCTCTAAAACGTCTCTATTTAGAGAACAATTAGAGATGACTAAGACCGTCTCTAATTTTGAGACCAATTATCTAAATAAATGGAGTAATGAAACTGTAGAGACGAACATATTCGTCTCAATTAGTTTCTAATTTTAAACACATTAGAGACTAATAACTATTTCATCTATAATATTAGAGACTAATAAACTTTTCGTCTCTATTTCGTCTCTAATATTAGAGACTAATAACTTTTTCGTCTCTATTTCATCTCTTATATTAGAGATGCATTAACCGCCATCGCGGTTTCGACTCTATTTGGAGACAAAATAACGATGGCTTTACTATCATCTCTATTTTGCATTTACTTAGAGATTAAATAGAAACGTTTTAGTTAGAGATGAAAAATATCCATCTCTAATTTGTCTCTGATATTCGAGATGCATCAAGAGTCGTCGCTGTTTTAACTCGATTTAGAGATGATAGGGGTTAAAATCACTTTTCTTTTTCTAGTTATTTGAGGTTGCTTTAAGATGCTTTTGTTGTAATAACTAGGCATATTCCTTTTTATTTGACACTTTGCTTGTAAAAAGTGTTTTTGATAAATTTGTGCAGATTTAAGTTGATTTCGAGCAAAACAAAACAATGAAAATTTCAGAACAGACCTGGTGCCAGGCTCAGCTAAGGGACTAAGCGCTGGGTCCATTTTGGTCAAACAACAAATATGGAGCAAAACTTAGGGTAAGAACAGAACAGATTTGGCGCCAGGAGGGTCGACTGGACCTGGTGCCAGGTCCACTTTGCCCAGAAGCTGTTGTGCACAAATTTAGTATTTTTCAAAAAAATTTGATATTTTTCGAATTCTACTCAGACTAGAGTTCTCAAGTAATGAATTTTAGTATCAAGAAGGCTTATAAATGCAAGAAAACACAAGCAAAAGGTGTGAAAACAAATCCGATTACCTTTAAATTTGGTTATAATATTTTTTAAAGCAATTATAACAAATCTAATGGTTGATTCGTTAATTTGATATACTAATCTTTTTAAATGAGTTAGATTTTGAGCTTTTATGTAAAGATTATGATAGATCATGTTGCAAAACAAATCCGATTATCTTCAAATTGGGTCACAATACTTATTTGGATAATTTTAACAAATTTAACGGTTAGATCATTAATTTGATATGTTTATATTTATAAATGCATTAGGTTTTGGACTTTTTATATAGAGATTATGCTAAATTATGCAGTAAAACATATTCGAATACCTTTAAATTTGGCCATACTCCAAGCTAGTTACTCAATCACCACTCAAAGGGGCATTATTCAAAGAAGGTTTTTAATTGAAGAAGAATGGCTTGTCTATGAGTTTAATATTTTATTCTTTGTTTACTTTTCTAAGAACAATGATGTTCTTAATGTTTTGATTGTAATTGGATATTATTTTGAAGATTATAATTTTGAGTTAATTGGAATTGTTAATCAATTTATTGTTATCTTTAGTGTTTGATTACTTGTTATTATTGGCTATTGATGCGAGTTCTTCTAATTAACTTGAAAAAAAAACGATGTTAGGAGTTTCATTGCATTGATTTCGTATTTGTTAAGTCTTAATGGACTTAAACGACAAAGTTAAGATTATAGGACTAAGTAATCGAAGATTAGTGATTTCACCACGAACACATGGTTAATAGCTAATTGTATGTTTATGAGGAATTGAGCTTAATGTATATTTTGGTTTTGTTGGCTTGATTAAAAAATCTGTTAATGTAATCAAAAGATAGTAATTCCATGGATTGAAAAAAGACGTGGAATTTGTCTAAGTAGATTCATGACTTGGAAAATGATTGAATTTTACTTTATATTTCTTCATGAAGCCAAGATTACAATTGATTGTGATGAATGCTAAGTGATTCAATATTATGTTTTCAAGATAATTGTCTAGTTACATGAATTTGCATCCTTGAGTTATATTTATTGTTATCTTTATTTATTTTTCTTTTTAGTCTTTTCTTATTTTATTGGCCAAACAATAAAGATTTGGATAAAGTAAGATGAGAGCCTAAGTTCTCGTAGATTCGATACTTGTTATATTATATGATAGGTATACTTGTCCGTATGTGTGCTTTTAGTAGTTAGCATTTTATTAAAGCTTGATTGATTGTGTAATTTGTTGGTAATATTTTCTACACTAAAAAACATGCATCAAGTTTTTGGCATCGCTGCCAGGGATGGGCACTATCGAAATACTCGAATCTTGTTGATTTAGCCTTTGTTGTGCTTGTAAATATTACTAACTTTTGTGTTTAAGTAGTTTGTGAATATTTCTAATTTGTGAATTTTTATTTTTCTATTATTTTTGTGTATTTTTATTTTTATTTTCGCTTTGATCTTTAGTTTTCTTTGAGTGTGAGATTAACATCATCATGGACAATTATTCATGGGCACAATGTCAAAGGAACTATAATGATGATACGTTGGCAAGGTTGCAAGCTCAGATTAATGCTTTTAGTGAGACGTCACTTGAAGTTTCAATCAAACCATTTGTTGCCAACACAAACACGTCCATTAGGTGATATAAAGAAGCTTCCCAATGATTGAATCATCAACGAACACAACTAGCCAAGTTGGTTAAGGATGCCATAAAGGCCAATACACTCGAACAAGAGAATTCCCAAGAGGCGGAGAGGGGATATGAGGAACAATTACCCAATGTGTTGGGAAGAAATTTTGATTCTAATTTATGCTCTCATATTTCTAATTTTTCTTTGTCACCTAAGTTTATAGGTACCTCTCAACTCACAGAATCTAATGATGCCATTGATGATGTGTTGAATTTATCATGCCTCAAGGAGTTGGATCTTTCAAAGCTACATCATAAGAAGTCCCATCTAAAGGGAGGTAATTTAGTTTTTGTAGATCATGCATTGAAAAATAAAGATTTTTTGATCCCATATTTGAAAACTCAAACACTAAGTTTCAAGGGGAATTTTCATTATGACACATTTTTTGAAGGGAAAAATGGTGGTTTCAAGTTTGATGCATTCTTTAGATACCATGTGCACTCATATGTTGAAAAAGTTATTTGTGGGTCTAAAGGAGTGTTCAAGAATGAGGTTCATTTGTTTTGTTTTACTGAGAAAAAATGTTTTCATGAACATGGCCCTTTTCAAAGACCTCCATTCTTTCTACATTTATCTTGCCTATTTTCTCCTTTGAGCTTAAACATCATTGACAAGGGTGTAATAAGGAAGCACGATGAGTGGAAATAGTTTGCATCTTTGTTTGATGTTAGGAGTTGTTAGGTGTTATTTTCCCTAAATAAGGAAAATATTTTCCATTTTAAGGGTGGGAGAGTGAGTCGTGCCTTTATTTGCTTTCTTAGGATTTTTAGTTGTTTTCTGTTATTTAGGTTTGTCTTTATTTTGTTATTATTTTCCTTATGCTTTTATTTGTGTTTTCTTTTGTAGGTCGAAATAAAGTTCTTTTGGACAAGCCCTTTTCTCTATTTCTAGTTTTGGTATCTATTGGAACTTATTTCACTTGGAGAGTATTACTTAACTTTCTACTCCTTTTATCTTTTTTGGTCCCTTTAGAGATGCTTTCTTGTGTTAATAGTTTTTATCATTCATCTTGGTGTTTTCTTGGTATCAGACGATTTTGTTAAAAATTTAACAATTTGAGAATTTAGAAATTTTGGGCTAAATTGAGCTTATTTGTTGATAATGGAGTTGTGATTTTCATTTTAACTTTGGATATGGATTTGTCATTTATCATGGTTTGGATTTTTATTAAAAATTAAACTTGTGTATTAAGTTGGATTTTGCTAAATCTTGAAAATTTAAGTTAACCTTGGTTATATTTGGTATTTAAGTTTTATTTTATTCTTTGACTTTGAATGTGGATGATATGATGAAATATGGGAAGAGTTGTTGATTAATTCTTGTATTATAGATTTAAAATTTGCTTTACTTTGGGTTGTGAATAAGGAATGTGAGGAAATAAAAAAAAAAATGAGTGGAAAAGAACCGATGTGAGTTGGAAAAATATGGAGTTGAAAAAATTTCTTTCATCTTTTGAGGAGAAAAGAAAAGAAGGTTAAAAAAAATATATATATATTTTGCTGAAAAGGGAGTTAATATGGAGAGAAGTAGCAAGTATTGTTTGGTGCACTCTCTTGAGACTATCCCAAAGACAAAAAAGGTAAAAATGCTAGAAAGAGAAAATGTTGAAAGAAATGATGAAAAAGAAAAACAATAATAACTATAAGGGGGCCAATACGGTGCGTGGAGATAAATCCATTCACTTGAGGCTATCAATTCCCTAAGTTATTGAGAAAAAAAAAAAAGTGGAGTGTTTCCATGTTTCACTAACTTAAGTTATGTAAATTTGAGTTTATAATGTTGGAATTGGTTAAATGGTTTGACTTGTATGATTTATTTTATCTATGTTTTTGCTTGAGGAGTAGGATAACTTCTTGTACTAGATATAAGCTTGTTTAACTTAACTTTGATGGCATTGGGATTGTTTGATTTAATACATGAGTTTGAAAGGTTTTAAAAAGGTTAAATGAATGACAAGTTTGTATTTGAGGTTGGAAGAATATTATTCTTTTATTATGGATGAATTTACTAAGGATAAATTGCAGAACTATTTTATCTTAAGCCATATGCATGGTGTTCAATTATTGTTTGCTTGAAGACAAGCAAAGTTCAAGTGTGGGGGAATTGATAGGAGCTAAAATCACTATTTTTTTTTCTAGTTATTTGAGGTTGTTTTTGAGGTACTTTTGTTGTAATAACTAGGTATATTCCTTCTTAGTTAACATTTTGTTTATAAAAAGTATTTTTTACAAATTTGTGCAAATTTAAGTTGATTTTGAGCAAAATTATGAAATTTCCAGAACAGACATGGCATTAAGCCCAGCCAAGGGACCAGGCGTTGGGTCCATTTTGGTCAAACAGCAAAAACGGAACAAAACTTAGAGGAAGAACAGAACAGACCTGGCACTAAGAGGGTCGACTGGACCCGGTGCCAGGTCCACTCTGCCCAGAAGCAGTTGTGTGCAAATGTAGTATTTTCCAAAGGATTTTGATATTTTCTGAATTCCACTCGGACTAGACTTCTCAAATAATGAATTTTAGTATCAAGAGGGCTTATAAATACAAGAAAAATACAAGAGAAAGGTATGATTTAAAGGATCCGAGCTAGTTACTCAATCACCATTCAAAAGAATATTGTTCAAAGGAGGTTTTTAAGAGAAGAAAAAGGGCTTTTCTATGCTTTTATTCTTTGTTTACTTTTCTAAGAACAATGATGTGTTTAATGTTTTGATTGTAATTGGATATTATTTTGGAGATTATAATTTTGAGTTAATTGGAGTTGTTGATCAATCTATTGTTATCTTTAGTGTTTAATTACTTGTTATCATTGGTTATTGATGCGAGTTCTTCTAATTGACTTGAAAAAATGAAGTTAGGAGTTTCATTGCATTGATTTCGTATTTGTTAAATCTTAATAGAATTGAACGACAAAGTTAAGATTATAGGACTAAGTAATCGAAGATTAGTTAATTTCACCTCGAACAAAGGGTCATTAGCTAATTTTATGTTTATGTGGAATTGAACTTAATGCACATTTTGGTTTTATTGGTTTGATTGAAAAATCTTTTAATTTAATCAAAAGATAGTAATTCCATGGATTGAAAAAAGAAATGGAATTTATCTAAGTAGATTCATGACTTGGAAAACGATTGAATTTTACTTTATATTTCTTCATAATGCCAAGATTGCAATTGATTGTGATGAATGTTAAGTGATTCAATATTATGTTTTCAAGATAATTGTCTAGTTACATGAATTTGCATCATTGAGTTATATTTATTTGGCTAGGTATTGTGCAAAAAAAAAAAAAAAAAACTGGGTAGGACTGACCCAATTCTCTTAATTAATTAATTAATTAATTATCTTTTTTGGGATTCATTAAATATTCAAGACTAATTAATTAATTCTAATTGGACTCTTAATATATGTCAATATATATCAGCCCAATTAATTAATTTATTCTAGCCCAATTATCTTAATTAATTAATTATCTTTTCTAGGCCTTATTAAAACTCACGACTAATTAATTAATTTTATTTGGACTCTCAAAATGAATTTTGTTTCTATTTTAAATAATTATCCATTAAGCCCAGATTGTGTCTAAACAATACTAAGGTAACTTAAGCTACTTCGGAGACCAAGAGACATATTATTCATGACTATTAAAATGACCAAAATACCCTTATTATATTAAATAGCCACATTTTATCATTTTAAATATTTTTATTTATCACCATATAGAAATATTAACCCCAAGAATAATATTGCTAAAGCAATGTCTCCGACCTATAGGTGAAATGACAGAAATACCCCTTTATGTAACACCCATCAATGAGACATGTTAAATGTACTAACACCCATTTCAAAGACATCTACCATCCTTAGATCTCTAGTCCGATAATCCATAACTCACTCAAATGTACTTGCTTATAATTGGAAGCTACCCAAAAGCACACATTCTAGAGTCACGTTCCCAGGATCCTGGATCATTAGATTATCCCGGACAATTACAAGAGGATAATTTAACCTCATTAAATGAAGCATAGAAACTCTATTGCATGAGTTCATCTTAACTAACTAGAGTAATACACCCAACATACAAAGATATTAATTTCACAAAAGATATCTCACCCACCATACATCAAAGTATAAAACCCTAACTTCACCAGATCGCTAACTCATACTTAAGTATGAAAGTATCCGTCTACGCTATAGCAGTAATAGTCTGGTCTCTATAATTATAGTACTTTAAGATAGACCACTACTACAGGTCCAGTTTTACGTATTCGAAATACGCTTATACCTATGATGTGAGTGAACTACTTATTGATTCAAGGTAAACTATTCCTCATTGGAAATTATGACACAATGGTCTTACCTTGATGAAATGCCCAATTCTATCAAACAACTCATCGAGGAGGTACATTCGAGTAAGAGACGCATGACTCATTATGTTTCGGACCATTTCTATCAAAGTTCTATTTCTTCTCTCAGCTACTCCATTCTATTGGGGAGTCCCATGTGCAATTAACTGAGATACTATACCATGATGTACCAAGTAGTCTTTAAACTCACTAAGGAGGTACTCTCTACCACTATCCGATCTCAATGTTTTAATTAATTTACTTTTCGACGCTCCACTCCAGCCTTAAACTTCTTGAATTTATCAAAAGAGTTAGACTTACACCTTATCAGATAAATATGACCAAAACGAGTGTGATCATCTGTGAAAGTGATCAAGTATTCGTAGCCTCCTCTAGCTGGTGTAGTTATTGGACCACAAACATCCATATAAACTAGTGCTAGTATTTCCATGACTTTATCTGCCTTTTTGGTAAAGGACCTTTTGGACATTTTACCTTTAAGGCAAGATTCATACTAAGACTATTCTTCCAATTTCAATGAACCTAAAGACCCATTATTGACATAGCTTTGTGCAAGCATAATATAAAGAAAGACATAGCTTTTTTTACTGGAGAATACCTAGTTTCAGCATCATTGAGCAGTTGACTAAGGTAGTATATAGCTTGCTCAATTTTATATTGGTCATCTTATGCCAACAAGCATTCAATTGATTCTTTAGCCGCTGAAATATATAGCTCGAGTGGCCAGTTGGATTGAGGTTGTACTAGTACTGGTGAACTAGTCAAGGATTGCTTGATCTGATCAAATGAGTCTTGTTGCTTCTTTCCCCAAACAAATTGGTTTGCCGACTTTATTCTTAGCAAAGATAAGAAAGCTCTTATCTTCCTAGCTGAATTAGTCACAAAGCACCTCAAAAAATTGATCTTCCCAATCAGGTTTTGTAACTCTTTTTGCCTTGTTGAAATCAACTTCGATTCCTTTATGATAGACCAAAAACCCCAAAAAGTGACTAGCTAAAACCCCAAAGGCTTACTTAGCTGGATTCATTCTCAAGCTATGTTTCCATATCCTAATAAAAGCCTATTCCATGTTTGCTAAATGTTGAGTGAAATTGACTGATTTGACCACCAAATCATCAATATAAACTTTCATGCAATATGAAATTCATAGCTTATTGGAAGTTGCTCCAGCATTCTTAAGATTGAATAGCATGACACCCATTCAAACAACCCAATCAATCCTAGGCATTAGAAGGTTATTTTGTGAACATCATCATAAGCTATTAAAATTTGGTTGTAACTTTAATATTCGTCCATAAAATTGAGGAATTAATGGCCGCTACAGTATCTATCAACATATTAGCAAATTGGCATGACATACTTATTTTTTAGTATTGCTAGGTTTAAATCACGGAAATCAATACAGACCCGCAATTGACCATTTCTCTTAATGATTGATACCACGTTGGAAATCCATTAGCATATTAGGCTATCCGGATGAAGCCACATTTTAGCAACCATCTATCTATGCTTTGATCTTAGGCACGATCTTAGGATTGAAGAATTTGGCTGCCTATTTGTATAGTCTGTAACCATCTTTGATAGATAGTTGTTGTTCGATGATCCTTCCATCTAAACCAGGCATTTCGTGATAATCCCAAACGAAACAGGCCTTGTAACTTCTGATAACAGTGACTAGATGGGTTATTTGCTCCTCATTCAATAATGCACTCATTCTAGTTATGCGGTAATTGTCCAGTCCACCCAGATTTACTTCAACAAGCGAATCCTAAGGAATAAAGCTGGGTTCCTTCCTGGGTAATGCTTCTCCTAAACTATCTTCTAGCCATGGCTGTACTAAGTGATATGAGCTAAATTAGTCATGTTTTTCCTAATTATTTAAGGCTCTTTTGTGATACATTTTGTTCAATAACTAGTCATATTCCTTCATATTTGAGATTTTACCCTTAAAAATGTATTTTGTTCATTATTTCAGATTTTAGGGGTAAAATAAAGCAAAAACGTTGCAAAAATAGAACCAAGGTAGCACCGGACAGGGCATAGGAACTGGTGCCGGCCATATGCTGATAACATGAACTTCGAGGCAACAAAAAATTGTTGAAACAGACCGGGATAGAACTAAACCAGCGCCGGTTCTAGTAGCCAAAACGGCATTGGTTGCACTCTGGACAATATTGTGCTGAAATCAAGAAAAAATCTGCGAACAACAGAAGAAACAGAACACAACCGGCATCGGCTCCAGCAGCCAAGGCGGCGCCGACTGTGCTCTGAGGAAAATACGAGATTTTGATTTTTGCATGCAATTTTTGATATTTTGCAGAATTTTAGTATCTTCCTACTTCTACTCGGCCAATAACCGTACACCAACGAGTTTAGGCACTTTTTAAACCTATAAATAGATAAAAAACACAAGGAAAAAGGAGAAAATTTATAGATTATAATAGAAAATCACTCAAATCAAAGGAGGAATTCTTTAATTCAAGGAGGATTGTGCAAGAAGATTTTCAAAGGAAGAAGAAGGAGGCTTGTCTATGAGTGCTTTCTTTTTCTTGAACAGTGATATGTTAATTGTTTTATTGTAATTCGACATTATTTTAGATATTCATGATTTTTAGAGTCATTTGATTTTTTGATTAATTGATTATTCTTCTTGGTATTTAATTACTTGAGTGTATTACGAGATTATTTAGTTGTTTCTTTCCATTAACTTATTTGGAAAAAGGGGTTGATGGTGGTTTCAATTCAGTAGTTTCAAATTAGTTGTCTCTTAACTTGCTTGGAAAAGAGGTTAATTGCTAAGAACTGGTAAAGGTTAATTGATGTTTACCAGGAATGGATTCATTGGTTAATTTCATATTTTAAGTTTACCAGGAATGAAAATTTAATTAAAGGATTGTGATTAATGTGTCTTTCGGGTAGATTAGTTGAGACAAGAATGTGATGCTAATTTATCTAGAATGTAATGATTTCATGGATTGAAAAAGAAGTGAGTCTATATTAATCCTTCATGATGGCAAGAGAATAATGAGTTATGATAATGATTAGGTCCTTTAAGGTCAGGCTTATCGAAATAATGGTTTGAGTTACATAATTCTCCATCATTGACATGTATATATTTTTATTTTATTTTATTTCATTTTAACTTTATTGAGTCGGTTAAACAATGAAAGAAAAGGGATAAATGTATACTTGTTTCTTGAGGATCGACAATCGTTTGAATCCTATGATATGTTAATGATGATTAAGCTTGCTCAGATGTGTAATTTGGGATTAAAGTTTTAATTTAAACTTGACTGGGAATGTGCTTAGTTTTTATATGATTTTATACCCAAATCCAAACACATCAAGTTTTTGGCACCGTTGTTGGGGAACAATATCATGAAAGCTTGGATTTTGTTGATTGAACCATGTAAATATGTACAATTGTTTTTTACGCAAAAATGTGCTATCTTTTGTATTTTGTGTATTCGTGTATACCCTTGTAACCTACCCTACTAACTTTGACTATGTTCTATTGACTAATTTTGTAATCTTTTAATTTTGTTTTAATCATGAATTATGTTATCTAACTTGCTTCTTGTTTTTTAGGTGTTATCCTTGATACATGACCCGAAAATTCGAAGGCGAGATAGTTGATTTCGACCCTGAAATCGAAAGGACACTGTCAAAGACCCGCCGGACAATCCAAAGGAACTTGATCGTTGAAATGGATGGTGCTCAAAATAACAATGCTGGGAATATGAGGGTTATAGAGGACTTTGTGAAACCTGCAATCTCGAGTATAGGCTCGAGTATTACTAGGCCTAGGGTGGATGCGAATAATTTTGAAATAAAGCCCAATATTATCCAGATGGTTCAAAACATGGTTCAATTTGATGGGCTACCTGAAGAAGATCCCAATGCTCATTTAGCTAGTTTTCTTGAGATTTATGATACTTTTAAGATGAATGGTGTTTCTGAGGATGCTATAAAGTTAAGACTTTTTCCTTCTTCTTTGAGGGATAGAGCCAAATTTTGGTTAAAGTCTTTACCTACAGGTTCCATCACTACTTGGAATGCCCTACCTGAAAATTTTCTAGCCAAATATTTCCCTCCAACTAGGACAGCCAAATTTAGGAATGAGATATTTACCTTCCAACAATTAGATTCTGAGCCCTTATATGAAAGTTGGGAGAGATTCAAGGAGATGTTGAGAAAATGCCCACATCACAGATTTGAGCTAGGAATGCAGATGCTCATATTTTTGAATGGTCTCACGTTTGGAACACGTCAAGTGGTGGACTCTTCTGCAGGGGGTTCCATCAATCATAAGACCTCGGAATAGGTATTCGATCTTATTAAAAATTTGGCTTCTAATAACTATTCTTGGAAAAGTATAAGGTCTAGAGCTCGTGTGCAAGGAGTACACAAAGTGGATATTGAGGCAGCATTCTTTCGGGCAACATGGTGGTGAGGGACCTTCTGCACCGGTTGATGATGATGCTGATGATGATGAGGAGGAGGAGGAGGAGGACTGATGATGATTGTTCCACACTTTCTCGATCACTCTTGTTTTTCTTGTATCTTTTAATGTCTTTCCTAGTTAGTTTTTTATTTTTTGTTACTTTATTGTATTATTTTCTTTCTTTTGTTTTAGATTTATTTTTCTTTTCTAGTTTTTATGCTTTGGTGTGCTCTTTTGTATTTTTCTTTTTAGATACTTTGCTAATGCCTCGTTCTTCAAGCATTCAGCTCTTGCACAGCACATTGCACAATAAATGGAAGTATTGTCTTTCTTATTTTTTCTCATTTATATTTTTGGTCTCATGGCATTGTTTATTCCTTGTTGTATTTATTTGGCCATTGAGGACAATGTCCAGTTTAAGTGTGGAGGAGTGATTTGATTGAAAATTCTTCTATGTATGCATATACTTTATCATTCTTGTGAGCAAAAAGTTTTCAAAATTTTCAAAATCTTTTCTGATTTTCTTTGAGATTTCAAGCTGTATTTTTAATGCATATCTTTATGATGGATTATAGAGCATATGTTCTATATCATTTATAGTTTATGCATGACTTTTTGCATGCACTTGGATGAAGTAGTTCTTGATCAAATACTTTACATTGTTCTTAAACCCATTTTTCTATTAAAATTCATGGAGCATTTTAGAACTTACTTGAATATCTCTCAAGGCGAAATAAGAAAGACATTCATGATTTAATTTAGGGATGACAGTAATAGGCATTCTTTGGATAGTTTGAGCTTTTCAAGCCTACCTTTTTTTATATTATCCCTAGTGCCTATTTTGAGCCTAAATTGTTGATTTCTTTCTTTAAAACCCGTTATCCTACTTTTTCCATTGTTTGTTTCTGAGAGTTTGAATAATTTTTTCAAATCTTTATGCTGTTGATGGATAAAAGTATATGTAGGAGAATGTTGAGGAAGAATTCTTGGAGAAAGATCATGACTCATTACTTTCAGTCATGTATCAATAGTTGTGTTGAGCTGGAAAGAGAAAAGAAAGAAAAGAAAAAGAAAAGAGAGATTGAAAATAAGAAAAGAAAACAAAGAGCAACTGAAAAATAAAAATATGGAAAGAGAGAAGTTGAAAAACAAAAGATGAGTGAAAGATAAAAGAAAATTGAGAGAGAAAGAAAAGAAAGATCATAAGAGGAATGGTGATTGAATTGTAAAAGTTAAGTTCATATCAAATCCTAGATACCATTGCTGAAAAGAAGAGAAGAATAGATGAGGGAAGTGAAAAAAAGAGAAAAAGAGTGAAAATGCAAGATTTGCTTGATGTGAACTGTAATTGCTAACTAAGGTTATGGTTTTGATTGATTTTTGGGAATAGGAGAGAAAGAAGAGTTTAGAAATTATTGATACATTTTGTTTATCCATTTCTTGCGAACTCTCAGTTTCTTTGACATTTGATTCTCCTATATCATTCGTTTGATAAGCTACATTACAAACCTTTAGTCTTACATTACAAGCTTCAAAGTCCTACTTGACCTAAGTAGAATCATGATATGTCTCGGATTAGTGGAGAGAATGTATGAAAAGTAAGCTTATGGATTGCATATTCTTTTTGAACTAAATTCTTTCCAATGGTTTGAGAATATTGTTAAGTATTGAGATGGTTCTACTAAGTCATTATTCACTTACACAAGTCTTGTATTTGTTGTGAAAGATATAGTAGCATGTGTTTTATATTCTTGAATGAAGGAAGCATTTAAGATATTGTTTTGAAATTGATTGAGTGATTGATGAAACCTTGTGTTTTTCTGACTTGTTTTTGACACTTTACTTGAGGACAAGCAAAGAGCTAAGTGTGCAGGAATATGATAGAGGCTAAATTAGTTATATTTTTTCTAGTTATTTGAAGCTTTTTTGTGATACATTTTGTTCAATAACTAGTCATATTCCTTCATATTTAAGATTTTACCCTTAAAAAGGTATTTTGTTTATTATTTCAAATTTTAGGGGTAAAACAAAGCAAAAATATCACAAAAACAGAACCAAGGCGGCGGCGGACAGGGCATAGGAACTAATGCCAGCCATATGCTGATGACACAAACTTCGAGACGATAAAAAATTATTGAAATAGACCGAGACAGAACTGAACTGGCGCCGGCTCCAGTAACCAAGGCGGCGCTGGCTGCACTCTGGACACCATTGTGCTGGAATCAAGAAAAATCGACAAACAACGGAAGAAACAGAACACAACCGGTATCGGCTCCAAAAGCCAAGGCGGCACTGACTGTGCTTTGAAGAAAAGACGGGATTTTAATTTTTGCACGCGGTTTTTGGTAATTTGCAGAATTTTAGTATCTTTCTACTTCTGTTCGGCCAAGAACCTTATACCAACGAGTTTAGGCATTTCCTAAGCCTATAAATAGATAGAAAACACAAGGGAAAATGAGAGAATTCATAGATTATCATAGAAAATCACTCAAATCAAAAGGAGGAATTCTTCAATTCAAGTAGGATTGTGCAAGAAGGTCTACAAAGGAAGAAGAAGGAAGCTTGTCTATGAGTGCTTTCTTATACTTTGTTTTCTTTTTCTTGAACAATGGTATGTTAATTGTTTTATTGTAATTCGACATTGTTTTAGATATTCATAATTTTTAGAGTTATTTCATCTTTTGATTAATTGATTGTTCTTTTTGGTATTTAATTACTTGGGCATATTACGAGATTATTTGGTTGTTTCTTTCCATTAACTTCTTGGAAAATGGGTTGATGGTGGTTTCAATTCAGTAGTTTCATATTGGTTGTCTCTTAACTTACTTGAAAAATGGGTTAATTGCTAAGAACTGACAATTAAAGGTTAATTGATGTTTGCCAGGAATGGAAATTTAATTAAAGGATTGTGGTTAATGCATCTTTTAGGTGGATTAGTTGAGACAGGAATGTGATGCTAATTTATCTAGAAAGTAGTGATTTCATGGATTGGAAAAGAAGTGAGTCTATATTAATCCTTCATTATGCTAAGAGAATAATGAGTTATGATAATGATTAGGTCCTTTAAGGTCATGTTTATCGGAATAATGGTTTGAGTTACATAATTCTCCATCATTGACATGTATATATTTTTATTTTATTTTGTTTTAACTTTGTTGAGTCGATTAAACAATGAAAGAAAATGGATTAATGTATTCTTGTTCCTTGAGGATCGACACTCATTTGAACCCTGTGCTATGTTAATATGAGTACGCTTGCTTATATTTGTAATTTGGGGTTAGCGTTTTAATTTAAACTTGATTAGGAATGTGCTTAGTTTTTATATGATTTTTATATCCAAATCCTCGGCAATAGCGCTAAAAATTATATAAATTTTTGGGTATAAAAATTATATAAAAACTAAGCACATTCCCAATTAAGTTTAAATTAAAACGTTAACCCTAAATTACATATATGAGCAAGCGTACTCATCATTAACATAGCATAGGGTTCAAACGAGTGTCGATCCTCAAGGAACAAGTATACATTAATCCATTTTCTTTCATTGTTTAACTGACTCAACAAAGTTAAAATGAAATAAAATAAAACAAAAGAAAATAAAAATATATACATGTCAAGGATGGAGAATTATGTAACTCAAACCATTATTTCGACAAACATGACCTTAAAAGACCTAATCATTATCATAACTTATTATTCTCTTGGCAACATGAGGGATTAATATAGACTTACTTCTTTTTCAATCCATGAAATCATTACCTTCTAGATAAATTAGCATCACATTTCTGTCTCAATTAATCCACCCAAAAGATGCATTACCTTCAATCCTTTAATTAAATTTTCATTCCTGGCAAACTTAAAACATGAAATCAACTAATGAATCCATTCTTGGCAGACATCAATTAACCTTTAATTACTAGTTCTTAGCAATTAACCTCTTTTCCAAGCAAGTTAAGAGACAACCAATATGAAACTACTGAATTGAAACCACCATCAACCCCTTTTCCAAACAAGTTAATGGAAAGAAACAACTAAATAATCTCGTAATACACCCAAGTAATTAAATATCAAGAAGAACAATTAATTAATCAAAAAATCAAAAAACTCTAAAAATCATGAATATCTAAAATAATGTCGAATTACAATAAAACAATTAACATATCATTGTTCAAGAAAAAGAAAACAAAGTAAAAGAAAGCACTCATAGACAAGCCTCATTCTTCTTCCTTTGTAGATCTTCTTGCACAATCCTCATTGAATTGAAGAATTCCTCCTTTGATTTGAGTGATTTTCTATGATAATCTATGAATTTTTTCCTTTTCTTTTGTGTTTTCCATCTATTTATAGGCTTAGGAAATGCATAAACTCGTTGGTATAAGGTTCTTAGCCGAGTGGAAGTAGGAAAATACTAAAATTCTGCAAATTACCAAAAACCGCGTGCAAAAATCAAAATCCCGTCTTTTCTTCGGAGCACAGCCAGCGCTGCCTTGGCTGTTGGAGCCAATGCCGGTTGTGTTCTGTTTCTTCCATTGTTTGCCGATTTTTCTTGATTTCAGCACAATGTTGTCTAAAGTGCAGCCGGCGCCACCTTGGCTACTGGAGCCGGCGCCAGTTCGGTTCTGTCCCAGTCTGTTTCAATAATTTTTTATCACCTCAAAGTTTGTGTCATCAGCATATGGCCGGCATAAGTTCCTATGCCCTGTCCGGCGCCGCCTTGGTTCTGTTTTTGAGACGTTTTTGCTTTGTTTTACCCCTAAAATTTAAAATAATGAACAAAATACATTTTCAAGGGTAAAATCTCAAATATGAAGGAATATGACTAGTTATTGAACAAAATGTATCACAAAAGAGCCTCAAATAACTAGGAAAAATATGACTAATTTAGCTTCTATCACTAAGGATGGATGGTCACCTTCTTGTTGTCTGGTTGTGTAGATAATTATCCTTTTGAAGATATCATGAACAACAATCTGGCAAGTCATGCTTTTCAACTGAAAACTTATCTCAGTCTGGTTGTAGGACGTGAACCTTTGACTTGATTGAACAATCTCTATCTTAATTGGATCAAAAGCTAGAAAGTAGTACATGGCCTCCACCATCTTGACATCTGCCTAAAAGGGATTTTGATCGGCCTTTACCCTTTCAACCTGCCTATCATTCTAAAATAACAAAAGCTGATACAAGGTGGAAGGGACACATTTGCATGTATCTAGTCCCATCCCAATAAGATTGAATATGAAGGTTTCCCCTCAATGACAAAAAAAAAAAACTATCGAATTGGTCTTTTAACTCACTGTTATATTTGAAATCAACATTCCTAATATTAGAGTAAATTTGCCAATGAGGCTAGTCATCTGCATATTAGTTGCCACCAAATCTACTATTGACTTTCCCAACTTCTTAAGTGTTGAAATAGGCATGATATTGAGAATAGCTCCCCCGTCAACAAATACTCTCGAAAAAGGTCTTCTATTAACATGATTTTTGACATATAGAGGTTTCAAATGATTGACTATTTCCTCTATTGGTTCGGTAAAGAACATGTTGGACTCATTCGTGTTATTTAACAAATCAGCTGTATCAGACCACTCAGCTACCACCTGGTCAGTAACGAACACATCTCTTGCTAGTGCCTTCCTACCCTAATTCCTACAAAATTTTAATGGTAGAAAACCAACTGTATTTATGGAACCTTCAGACTTTATTTTCTCCAGTCCAGCTGGCTGATCATTTCCATGGTCTTTTATTTATACCTTTGATAGGCCCTCTTCCATAGGAATCTCCTTTTTTGAGTAGCAGCAAGCATGTGTGTAACACCCCGCTACCTAGGCCCGCCAGGGCCGGGGATGTCACCCCATTTAAAGGACAATGGGTTTTTATAACTAGGTCACACAAATAAAATAGCAGAATAAAATAATACTTTAACTTAAAAAAAAAATTATTACATCCCAAAATACTCCAAGAATAAATCCATGAATTCCCAAAACAAAACCATACATAAAATTATCCACTCTCAACTCCCCAAAGCAATACATAGAAATAAACGATAACAATCTCTTTCTAGGCAGATTACACTAGCTACTCATCCCCACAGCAGGATCGACCTGAAATCATGGTAAAAAGGTGATGAGACAGAAATCTCAGTAAGTCCGTGTGTGTTTTGGGTGTTTAGTGAAAGCAGTTCATGGATGCAAAGTGCGAAATCTTTATAAGAGAAATATTGGCAAGCAATAAACATTAGTTAAAAGCAAGAGTGGCGTTTTAGCTATTCCAGCCATACATGATCAACAAAATCAACCACTCGTAAGAAAGGATTATGGGTTACCACACATTGGGCCCCACAACCGGATGGTCAGTATGCTACACTTTGTGCATACCGCCGGTCAGAATGCCACACTTTGTGCAGACTGACAAAAGTAGGTGATCGGCCTATTGGGCAAGATACTCCTCCTTTTCTATAACTAAACAACAACTGGGTGTCCATTCCGGCAAAACACAGTCACTTGACTGAAAAGAACACTGCTAGCTCAGACCGGCACGACTCACTGGACTGACGTCCTATCCGGGAAGGACTCACCCCTCAGAGGTGGCCACCTACTGAGAGACTTACCCTAACCCCTCAAGGACTAGTCCTACTAGTCCACCCTTATTGAGTACTCAACGACGTTTTTCACTTGGGATAAAACGAACAAAACATTGTTCCACATGAAAATGGCATTTTGAGGGTTTCCAAAGTCCTTGTAAAAATCAACTTTAGAAAGAGTTTGAGTTTGACAAATCCGCTCTTTGATTTTTAAATAATTCAAATGTTTGAAATAAGAGAGAGTTCAACCCTCAATTGCCTTTACATAAATGAGTGTCCATACACTCTACATTTGGCTTGCCATAAGAAAAACATTTCACATCAATCAGGTTTTATGCAGGAGCTTACCTGACTCTTGCTCACAAATAAAAGGTCTCCAACAGCTGACCTAACCCCACATGGGCAAATACAAAACACAATCAATTTCAAGCCACAATCCACTTCCTCAATTTTAAAACAACTCAACTTACTACTATCATGATCCTAGTGTCCCAAGCTTTAAGGCCACTCAATAAATAAATAGGTTTATAGGCTAAGGATAATTTGATATTTAAAATAATTAATGTTTTGGGAAATAGGTTCTAATAAGTTAAAGGTTTAAACTTGCTAAGAAAAATTTAGAGTTTATTTGTTAATGATTTATTAATAATTTAGTTGTTAGAAAATAATTGATAACTAAAGTTAGTTGAAAATGAATTTTAATGAATCTTGCTTGAAAAATAATAAATGAGTTTTAATAGGTTTTGATTAAAAGATGATAATTAAATTTATAGAAATAAGTATTTTACTAGTCATAATTATTTTCATAAAAGGCTTTAGTGGATTATTTTATAAAGTATCTATATATTTTATTTTCCTATTAAAACTATTATTTATTTGACTAAATTTTCCTTTATATAAATATAATATTCCAAATCCACCATTCCTAGGGTTTTTTTAATCACTAGCAAAATTATATTACTACATATTTTATTCATGAAATAAAAATTTGCTTAGGGACAACTAGATCATGATCGTAATTCCAAGGTTACTCACAATCATGAACATATTCAACCATTCAACTCATCAATTCATCCAAATCATGCTCACAAGCATAGATCTCAATTTATCAAGACATGATCTAACCTCTACTAGCATAGATATGGCCATGGCTTCAATAATCCAACATGAATATAAGTCCTAATCACCAATGGTGACATAATCTCTAGCATACTTCATCACAAATACTACCTATGATATGGAAACATGCATCAAACTCCAAATCATTATTCAATCAAACAATATAATCCTTCCATGCATAAGTCCCATCTCCTTCACAATCATACATATATTCATGCTTCAATCTCTACAATGCATACTCAAATCCTATCACAATCCACATACTATCAACATCATCCTAGAGACATGAATCTAGAATTTAAAAGAAAGATTGAGGGGACTTACTTGGTTGAGGGATGCCTTGAAGGAGTTTAGAATGGATCTCAACTCTTAGATGCCTAAAATCGTCCAAGGATGGTGGAGGGAGCATGGCCATGGATGAAGAAGCCATTCGGCCAAGAGAGGGAGTTTCAGCCATGAGAGAGAGAGAGAGAGAGAGAGAGAGAGAGAGAGAGAGAGAGAGAGAGAGAGACCATTAGCATGTCTATTAACATATATTCTCACTAGAGATCAAGATTGGAGAAGATGAAGTTGTTAGAACAAACCTACCCTGAAGGTGTTCTTGAACCTTCACAGAATTTTCTGGTTTTGATCCGAAGTAGCGAGTTGATTTGTGGAGTTTGATGTTAAAAATGGTGTTGATGGATTCACGGCAGTGAGTATGTCAAATCTGGAGATTTTAGAGAAGGTTTGAAGTGGTTTGGAGGGGTATTAGGTGAAAGGAAGAAGTAGGTGTTATTGGTGTAGTGTGTGTGTGTTCTTGAAGGTTGAAAGAATTTGTAAGATTGTAGTTTGCAGCTACCGAAATTCTGTGAGAACTAGGGCTGGCTGAATTTTTGTAGGGTTTAGGAAGATGATTCTCTGATTTGGAAGGGAAAAGGAAAGGTTAGTTATTAAAATCCTTAAAGAATATTTTTAGAAAGTAAATTTGGAAACTAAATATCCTAGAATATCTTGATTGTTGGGGAGCTTTAGAAGTCTGCCATGGCTGACTGCTTTGAGTAGAATTTCGGTGGGATTAATGCTGGCTTAAGGAAGCTTATGGTGGTCGAAAATAGGGAGCATAATGGTGAAGAAGAAGTCTGGTTATTTGAGGGATATATTATGGAAAGTTGCTAAACTATGGTGGCTGAAAATTTGGTAATCCATCAAGCATAATTGCAGGGATTTGTTGGAGAGATTTTCGGGTTGCCATGTCTGAATTTAATGCAGAAGCTTAAGGGGAATAATGGAGCTTAGTTACTGGAGGTTTAAGGAAGGTTCATGCAGAACAATGATGGTGTTTCGGCTGGAGGAAGATTAGGAAACAAAGCTGGACAATTTTCTGCACAGCATTTTCGCAAGCTGAAGTTTTCTTGGGCAGTTTTCGGCTGCCATTTTCCAGCCCATTTGCAAGGAGTTTGAAGGGGAATTTCAGGGGCTTTCAAGGCTTGTTTCCAGCCTTTTTCCTGGAGGAAAAACATGGCTAAGGTACTGAACAAACTCTGGAAGAAAACAGCTTGGTTTTGGACTCTCAAAGCTGCGATTTGTACAGGAATTTTTCCTGATTTTGCTCCAGCTTTGAGCAGTCCGAAAATGGCTAAAGAATTCAGGTTGCAAGCTGATCCAAAAGACCATTTTTTTGGCAGCATTTGGGAGGGAATATTAGCTAAGAATTTTGATACATTGATGGCACAATCAGCTGGAGAATTTTCAGTTCATTCCAAGAAGGAAGATGAACTAGTTAGAGTAAATTTTCAGCAAACTCACTAGAGGAATTTTCCTCTTGAAATCTCCCACAACTCTTTCACATTTTCTGACCATAAGAAGTCTTTTACTAAGACATTTTGATCCTACAAGACCACAACACTTTACTGAAATTTTTGGAAAGAAAATGACTAGAACACATTGATCACACTAATGAGTTGAGAACTAAAGAAAAATCAAAAATCAAGGAAAAATGAATTTTTCTTAGGAAATTCAACTAGGGCAAGGGAGTAAAATGAGGACACTCCTAACATGTCTCTCTTAAGACATCATCACTCCCCTACTCTAAGCACTTAAGGCCGAAATTATTACTTCCCAAGCAAAAATAAAATTTAACCAAGCTAAAGCTCCTATGATGGAATTTGAACCCAAGACCTCAAGAATTAATTTCCAAAGCTCTAACCACTACAGCACAACAACTCTTGTTGTTATTTTCACTAGCAACTTATTTCCTATTCAATCCTTGAGCTATCTCCCTATTTTCACCTCAGGCAAAAATTACCATTTTGCCATTCTCGCTCAATATTCACCAACAAGCCTCCAAGACATTAAAACTCAAATCCAAGGCACATAAAATTAAATAAAAATATATTTAATCATGTAGTAAAGTATGTTATGCATCCCAATCCCCTTACTCTAAGGTTGGTTTTGACTGGGGTTTCACAATGTGGGTATAGATCTTAAGTAATTTTTGTGCATTGAGGGCTGAAATACGCAATGTTAAAATCCCCTCATGTACTTTAAAAGCCACTTTTCTAGCCACATTTGGTCCATCTTCTTGTGAAAATTTTAGCCAATTAAGCATATACCATTTGTTTAGACGTGCCAGGTCTGCCCTCTTATCCCTTTGAAGCTTGGTTAGCAAATTTATCTTTCGTCGGGAGTAGTTGGTTGATCGACCAACAAATAGCTCAAGATGTAAATTCTTCTAAATGCTTTCCTTTTGGGATCCACAAATTTTTAGGTGAGACGGGCCAACTCCTGTAATATTCACTGTATTTTGATAAGCCATCTGTCTAATCACATTCTGCTAAGTTAAGCTGTATTGCTTTCTTTCAGCCACACTTAGCTTTTGTAAAGCTGTTACTAGTTCATCCTCATCAACCTGTTCTGAATAAGTTTCTGATGAAAAAGTCTTTATGAAAGACCTTAGGTTGACTGTACCTCCATTAGAGACTTCTTTCGCAAATTAGAGGTTAATGGAATTATCTGGATCAACCTGATTTATTTCCACCATGTTAAGATCAATAGTTGGAAAGATAATTTTATCTACCAACATTGCGGTATTGTTACTATCTATTAATTTTAAAACACCCCTCTTAGATAACTCTTTGAATGGCATTTCTAAAAATTACACTTTTTTTTTTGGAATGAATAAAGAAATTATGCCATTTACAATACCACTTCCCCTTTAATTCTTCAGCAGCTGGGATCTGTTGATCATTTGTAGGTTTCATTTGCCTAATTTTAGAAGGTAATCAAAGATTTGATTGGCCTTAGTTATGTTAAATGAATATATTTCCTGATCACTTGACTTTACATGTTCTTTAACTAGTTTCAAGGCCGGACAGCTACAAGCCATAATTTCTTTTTTGGTGACTGGCTTACTAATGTCATCAACTACTAAAATCAAGGTTGGCCCCTTGATAGGGGCTAAATTCATCAACAATTTTTCAATTATTTGAGGCTAATACAAGATACTTTTGATGTAATAACTAGATATTCCTTCATATTTGATAATTTGCTTGTGGAAAGTATTCTTGATGAATTTGTGCAAAAATAAGAAGATTTCAAGCAAAAAATGCAAATCCAGTACTAACTTGGCACCAGGTTTAGCTATCCAACCTGGTGCCAAGTCTGTTTTGGAAAAGCAGAGAAAAACAGAACAAATTTGAGAGCAAACCAGAAGCAACCCGTCACCAGGTTGGATCAAACATTACATGAAAGTGGCTCTTTTACTCAGAAACGAAATGTTCCAAATGTTCCTGGAAATTCTTGCTCCCGAGTTGGACATCTAATTGCTTCGATTTGAATTATCTAGCGAATGCCATAGATACATAAAAAAGATAGGTAGCTGAGTGCGGAGTGGATAAATGCTGAAAGTATCTAAGTAGTAAGCCCACCCCAAGATAAGTGCTCTCCTAGATCCGGAGATTGCCGAATAGGGCAACCTTTCAAACTGCTGCTGAATCTATGCGCAGGCAAGAGACAACCTGGCAAACTAAAACATCTTAGTAGCCAGAGGAAAAGAAAGCAAAAGCGAGAGCCTGAAAAGGAAAAAAAGAAATTAGGTAGGCATGTCATTAAGAGGTCAAATCATCTATGTCAGTAGGAGTTGAGAAGTTCTCAAAGGAGATCAGTAGTCACTCTTCGAGTTAAATAAATAAATTACATATAAAGATAGAAATAGAGAGATAATAAGTATCTTAAGCGGCCGAGATCAAAGGGCATTACTTGAATGCTAATGCAGGTACATGCGAAAAAATGATCAAAAGAGCTATATTTGCTAGAGAATTGGGAGTTCCTATCGTAATGCATGACTACATTTGAAATGGTCGTCCGAGTTATGATATATATCATGAGCGATATGGAAATAGATCGAGTAATCTGTTCTTTTATCCAAACACCCTAGCTAAGCCTATTGACGATAGAGGTAAAATATTAGCTTCAGAATTTTGATTAATTGAATCTCCTACCCCAGTATTATTTCACGGTGAATCGTGACCTGCCTCCATGTTATCATTGAGCTTTCGGCTTTCATATGCTACTAGGTTACCTCATTTAATTTCCTCTATGATTTTGGGCTTTGGCGAGATTTATCATGCACTTCCATATTTATACCTTTTTTGGTTGGAGGTGCAACCACCCGTTAAACTACCAAAGAAATAAGGGTAAACCAATGTGATCATGACATTGTAGGTGCTTGCAGTGAGACTTCCATTGATGGAGAAAGAAGAAGAGAATCAAAGCTGCTGGATCTATTGGTTGAAAGCAGCAAAAACTTGGAGACCGAGACAAAATACGAGCTTGTTTTTAGCAATAGTAATTAATTGTTGTTGTTTCAAGGTCAATCTATTCACTCGTATAGATAATATTTTTCCTTGTTCACTAATAAAAACTATCCCCTTTGTTTCAATCCTTAGTTTCCCTTGGACTCCGAACGAGAAGGATGAAAGCAAGTCAATATACTAATTCCTTATCCGCAAATCAAACCTTCCAGTGGGTTATTTTGTCAACAAATAAGTAATTGTAGGTTAATAGGGCTGGTTTAGATTAATCCTAATTGGATAATTATGAATTACTTCTAAATAGTAAACTTATAGATAAAATATCAAATCACCTATAGGTGTAACGTTTTACTGAATGCTAGAATCAACAATTGAAGTATAGGAATGATTAGTTCTAACTAATGAGACATTCTTCTACCTTCATTCTATTCTAGGGTGAGCTAACCTTAAAAACCCATCCTTAGTTTGGATTGCAGGCTACAACTCGCCTGCATGAAGCCGGAATCGCTAGTAATCGCCGATTAGCCATACGGCGGTGAATCCATTCCTAAGCCTTGTACTTTTGTATTTTTTACCTCCCTTTCTCTTCAATTTTGCATCAAGATCTTTAATATATTTTTCATGGTTTGTTGAAGGAATAGATTCGGATACTCTGAATCATAGAACTATAATGAAATATACGATCAACCAACATTTATCGAAGCTATAAAAGACTTCAAAGGTAAGAAGAAGCTCCCCTTCAAGGTACGCCCTTACAGTTACTTTCTAACTTTCTTCTTTCAATAGCAACTTTTCTTACCATACCAAACCCAGACCTTTCCTACAAGGAAAGTAAGAACCTGCGGCTCCCCTCTCCCGAAGTTAGTTTATTTTTACAGGATTTGGGGATTCCTGTCTTTTGCTCATATTATCTCCTGTGGAGATGGATTGATATATGGAGTTGATGCTCATGATTTCGATAGCCATACTAGTGATTTGGAGAAGATCTCTCGAATCCTCGACAACTTAAGGATTAGGAATCCTTTTTAGAAATCAAATGGATTCAATCTTATACATACGTGAGGAAGGTAATCAAATTTAATGCAGTCATCGATTCTCCCGAAAGGTCACAATTGCCGCAAGATATTAATGACAAGGAAGGCTTTTTTGTTATGCTGCTAATACTTGTACTTTCTTTGCTATTCTGCCCAATCATTCTGAATAACGCTTGCATCCTCTGTATTACCGCAGCTGCTGGTATAGAGTTAGCCGATGCTTATTCCCTAGATACCGTCATTGCTTCTTCTCCGAGAAAAGAAGTTCATGACCCGTGGGGAAGGCTTCGCGCCTACTTTGAGAAGGAAATGATGGCTAGAGGAATACGACATGGAATTTTTGGTTTCGTTTTCAGGAGTATAATAAGTCATTTTGTACTCTTTGACACCAGCTTTGAATCCAACACTTGCTTTAGTCTCTCATCAAATGAATGTTATCTTTTTTTTGGAAATCCTAGCTATTCTTAGTATGATATTGGGAAATCTTATTGAAGTGACTAGGCATCGGGTCCATTCTGTCTAAAGGTGGTGTAATTCTATTTTTGCATGAATTTGGTATCTTCCAAAAGATTTTGGTATTTTTTGAATTCTACTCTGACTAGACTTCTTAAGCCACGAATTTTTATATCAAGGAGGCTTATAAATACAAGAAAAACATGAGAGAAAGGTGTGAATTCAAGGATCCAAGCTAGCTACTTATTTTTTAAATACGAATTTATCACTCAAAGGAGCATTGTTTAAAGGAGATTTTCAAGAGAAGAAGAAGAGCTTGTCTATGAGTTCTATCTTTATTCTTTGTTTACTTTTTTAGAACAATGATGTCCTTAATGTTTTGATTGTAATCGGATATTATTTTGAAGATTATGATTTTGAGTTAATTGGGATTTTGATCAATCTATTATTATCCTTAGTATTTGATTACTTGTTATTATTGATTTATTGATGTTTTTTCTTCTAATTGACTTGGGAAACGATGTTAGAAGTTCATTACATTGATTTCATATTTGTTAGATCTTAATAGACTTGGAAAACAAAGTTAAGATTAAAGAACTAAAGTAATCAAAGATTGGTTAATTTCACATAGAGTATAGGGTTATTAACTGATTTCATATTTATTATCATATAGAGTATATGAGTAATTATTGAAGGAAGGATTTAATGCATTTTTGGATATTTTAGTGCGATTAGAAAATCTATTAAATTAATGAAGAGATAGTGGTTCCATAGATTAGGGAAGAAGTAGAATCTACATAAGTGAGTTCATGACTTTGGAAACGATTGGATTTTACTTAAGTTCTTTAATGATGCTAAGATGACAATTGATTGTGATGAATGCTAAATGATTGAATATTATGTTCTTGAGATAATTGTTTAGTTACATGAAATTACATCATTGCATTATATATGTATGTTTTGCTTATTTTTTTCTTTTCATTATTTTATCACTTTGTTGGATCAGTTAAACAATGAATGAAAAATGATTAGTGTGTACTTGTTCCCTAGAGGATCGATACTCGTTAATTCCCTCTACTATGCTTGCGATGAGTATATTTGTTCGTATGTGTAATTTGAGATTAATGTTTTAATTAAAACTTGGCTAGGAATAGATTTAAATTTAATGTTTTTTATACATTTAAAATTTACGTATCACCCCTTCTAAAATTTTGCCCCTCATTCACCTTCTTATGTTTGATGATCTACTAAACTCTTGTTGCATGTGAGGCCAATCATGACAGTTCAGAAAAGTCATGTAGAATTGGGGCTTCCCTTAATTGAGGATGCATCCAGTCAATGGCAATTTGTGTATTGATAGGGGCTAAATTCATCACTATTTCCCTACATATTTGAGATTAATTTCGATACTTTTGATGTAATAATTAAGCATATTCCTTCTTATTTGACATGTTACTTCTGGAAAGTGTTTTTGACGAATTTGTGTAGAATTCAGTAGATTTCGAGAAAACGGCAGAAAATTCTAGCATGTACCTGGTGCTAGGTCTAACTAGTGCACTAGGTGGCAGGTCCAATCTAGAAAAATAGAGTAAAACAGAGCAATGTCCTGGAGGAAACCAGAATGCACCTAGTGCCAGGTGGGTTGAAGGTACCCGATGCCAGGTCCAATCTATAATGCTCGAATTCTGTGTATGAATTTGGCATCTTCTAAAGGATTTTAGTATTTTTCGAATTTTAATAGGTCAAGACATCTCAAGCCATGAATTTTGGTATCAAAGAAGTTTATAAAGATAAGGATAACACAAAAGAAAGTAGCGAATCCAATGATCAAAACTTCCAATCACTTAAAGAAGGAGAGATTCATCATTCAATGAGGATTATTCAAGAAGGTTTCCAAAGAGAAGAGGAGGGCTTGTCTATGAGTTCTTTCTTTTACCTTTGTTTTTTTTTTCTAGGATAATGATGTAATTAATATTTTTATTGTAATTTGACATTATTTTGGGATTCTTAATTTTTGAATTAATTTAGTTATTTGATCAATTTTCTGTCATTGTTGGTGTTTGATTACTTGTAATTATGGAAGAGTTGATGAAGTTAGATTTACTTCTAATAACTTGGGAAACAATGTTAGGAGTTAATTTAATTTCATTAATTTCATATTTGTTATTTCTTAATGGACTTAGGAATCGAAGTTAAGACAAAAAATTGAAATAATCAAATATTAGTTAATTTCACATAGAGCATAGGGTTGTTGATTAATTTTATATTTATTATCACCTAGAGTATAGGGATAATTTATGAGGAATTGAGTTTAGTGCATCTTTTAGTTGTTTTAGTAAGATTGAGAAATTTGCTAATTTAATCAAGAGATAGTGATTCCATGGATTGAGAAAGAAGTGGAGTCTATGTAAGTGGATTCATGACTGGGGAAACGATTGAATTTTACTCTATATTCATTCATGATGTTAAGATGATGACTAGTTGAGATAGTTGCTAAATGCTTCATTGTCATGTATTCTAGGATAGTTGTCTAAATTGCATATTCCTACATCCTTGAGTTGTACATATTTATTTAATTTTCTTTTTATTATCTTATTACTTTATTAGGTCGGTTAAACAATGAATGAAAATTGATTAGTGTGTATTTGTTCATTTGAGGATTGATCCTCGTTAATTCCCTATACTATATTTGCAATGAGTATACTTGCTTATATGTGTATTTTGAGATTAATATTTTAATTAAAACTTGACTAAGGGAGGGATTTAAAGTTAATATTTTTTATACACCCAAAATTTACGCATCAAGTTTTTGGTGTCGTTGCCGAGGAACAATATCATGAAAGGTTGGATTTTGTTGATTTAACTATATTTATATATTTATATGTCTATGTGTAAATACGTAAATATGTTCTTTGTGTAACTAGGTGCCATATCTTATTGTATGTATACATGTACCTTAACTAACTAACTTGATTCAATATTGTACAATACCTATATGACACTAACAAGCTACCTTATGCAGGTACATGGCCAATTAGAACATAGGACGGTACCATGACCTGTCTTAATAGATGACACCTCGGCCATCCAATTCAACTGTCTTAGAAGGGGTATTGGGAAAGTTTGCCGCCCATGTGACTAAATGATTTCATGAAATAGATGACACGTTGGCCAAACTTAAGAAAGTGATTCAAAACATGGAGAGGAAAATTTAGTTTTTAACGGATCTAGTGATAAAGTCACCATTGGGGGTGGGTGCAAGAAGATTCAGCTACCATTACATTACGAAGCGGTAAAGAGGTACCCAATTCTAGCACGCAATTAGCACCAACTCAAGAAGTTGGGCTAGTATCGGCCCCTCTTGGAATCATTTGCCAATTTCTTTATGGACTTGATGGAACAATCAATTGCATATTTGGAGGATTCAAATAAAGGCCATGAGTGGGGAGAATTTGAAGAAATAAAAAAAAAAAAAAGTAGTTTGGGAAGGATGAAGTAATCTATTGAGGAACCACCAGAATTTAACCTAAAAGACCTTTTCGAGCACTTAGAATATGCATTTTTGGCTAACGGAAGAAAATTGCTAGTGATCATAGCAAAAGACCTTGCTTGTGAACAAAAGATCAAATTGGTAAGTTTATTGGGAAAATATACGGAAGTCATAGCATGGAAGATCACAGATATTAAGGGAATTAGCCCTCTTTTTGCACTCACAAAATTTTGTTAGAAGAGGGAGCAAAGCCTGTAGTGCAACCCCAACATAGGTTGACCCCAAATATGAATGATATGGTAAATGGTGAGGTAATTAAACTCTTAGATTCATGCATCATTTACCCTATTTCTGATAGTATTTGGGTAACTCCAATACAAGTGGTACCAAATAAGGGAGGAGTGACGGTGAGCCTAAGTGAAAAAAATGAGTTGATCCCAATGAGATTGGTGACCAGTTGGAGAGTTTGCATTGATTATAGGAAATTGAATGAGGCAACTAAGAAGGACTATTTTTCTCTCCCTTTTATTGATCAAATGTTAGAAAGATTAGCTGGACATAAGTTTTATTGTTTCTTAGATGATTTTTTCGGTTACTTTCAAACTCCCATAGCACCAGAAGATTAAGAGAAGACTACCTTTACACGCTATTTTGGTACCTTTGCATATCGTCTATGCCTTTTGGTCTTTGCAATAGTCCAGGAACTTTCCAAAGATGTATGATGTCTATCTTCGAAGGACTTGTGAGGACATCATGGAGGTATTTGTGGATGATTTTTTTATTTTTGGTAATTCTTCTGACTTGTATTTGGCCAATTTAGAAAAGGTGCTTCAATTGTGTGAAGAGACTAACCTTATACTTAATTGGAAAAAATGTCACTTCATGGTGCAAAAATATAGTGTATTGGGATACAAGATTTCAAGGAAGAGTATGGAGGTCGATAGAGCAAAAATTGAGACAATTGAGAAACATCCTCCTCCCACTTTAGTGAAGGCTATCCGAAACTTTCTTAGTTATGTAGGTTTTTATAGGAGATTTATCTTGGATTTCTAAAAAATTTCTAAACCTCTCACTTCTCTACTTGAAAAATATGTTGTTTTTATTTTGATGATAAAAGTCTCAATATTTTTAATGTGTATAAAAAAAAATTGATCAACTCTCCTATTTTAATTGAACTGGATTGGTCTCTTCCTTTTGAATTAATGTGATGCAAGTGATTATGCAATAGGCGCGGTGCTTAGACAAAGGAGGAATAAGTATTTTCAACTAATCTATTATGCAAGCAAATCTCTTATGGCGGAACAAGAGAACTACACCATAACAGAGAAAGAATTGCTTGCAATAGTGTTTGCTTTTGATAAATTTCATCCTTATTTTGTTTTGTCCAAAGTCATTGTGTATACGGACCATTCCGCCCTTAAATACCTACTGACTAAGCATGATTCCAAACCAAGATTGATAGGATGCGTATTATTATTGTAGGAATTCGACTTGAAGATTAGGGATAAAAAGGGAGTAGAAAATTTGACTACAGATCACTTATCTAGGTTGGAAAATCCTAATTTAGAACCATTGGCCGAAGGGGACATCAATGATACCTTTCCAGATGAACAACTTCTACTTGTTAATGGTGAATTTTTTCAAACTCCTTAGTTTGTGGATTTTAGTACTTACTTAGTAGCAGGAATTGTTCTTGAAGATTTTACGGTGTAATAAAAGAAGAAATTCCTCTCCGAAGTAAAGTATTACTTTTGGAAAGATCTTTTCTTGTTCAAGTGTTGTGCGTATCAAATTATTCAAAGATGTGTGGATTCTATGAAAAGTGCAAACATCTTAAAACATTGTCATGAAAGACCCACGGGAGGCTACTACCAAGATAACAACACGGCAAGAAAGGTGCTTGAGGCTGGATTTTATTGGCTAACAATATTTAAGGACTCTCACAGATTTGTTCAAAATTGTGATAGGTGTTAATGTACAGGTAATATTTCTAAATCTAATGAGATGCCATTGCCAAATTTTCAAGTTTGTGAAATTTTTTATTATTGGGGGCTTAGATTTCATAGGCCCTTTTCCTAATTCTTTAGGTAACAAATACATTTTGGTTATGGTTGAGTATGTGTCTAAGTCGGTTATGGTGCAAGCTTTGCCTACTAATAACGCTTGGGTTGTAGTCAACTTTCTTCAAAAACTTTTCACCCGTTTTGGTGTACCTAAGGTACTCATTAGTGATAGGAAAACACACTTTTGCAATACCGAATTGGACAAAGTTCTCAAACATTTAGGTGTTACTCATAAGTTTTCTACCCCCTATCACCCCTAAACGAGTGACCAAGTTGAGATGATAAATAGAGAGTTAAAAAGAATTTTGAAAAAAGTTGTTAATCATTCAAGGAAGGATTGAAGTTTGAAATTAGATGATACTATTTGGACTTATAGAACTGCTTTTAAAACTCCTATTGGTACAACTACCTATAGATTGGTGTATGGGAAGTCATGTCATCTACCGGTGGAAGTCAAACATAAGGCTCATTGGGTAATTAAACTTGTCAATTTTGATCTTTAACTTGCAAGACAACGGAGATTTCTTCTTGAAAATGAGTTGGAGGAGGGGCATAATAAAACTTACTATAATTCTTGGATTTGCAAGGATAAAATGAAATATTGGCATGATAGGTATATTCGTTCTCCTCAAGTGTTCAAAGAAGGGAACAAGGTGTTATTAGTCAAGATGGTCGGGGCCATATGAGATACATTGATTTTATCCATTTGGTGTTATTGAGGTTGCTCACCTAACTATAGGATGTTTGAGGTAAATAGAAGTCGAGTTAAATCATATTTGGGTGAAGAACTTAGCACTTTAGAGTATCTCGATAGTACCCTATTTGATTATTGATTTTCTTTTGGCATTTTTCACTCCTTTTTCTTTGAATTGTCTTTTCTTTATTTTGATTGTTTTTTCCTTTTCGAGATTTATGTTTTCTATTTTTGTTTCATCTGTATTTTTATTTAGATATATTTCCCCAATGACTCCTCATGATGGATTCATATGTATTGGAGCTACTCCATAATGGAAGTATTTTCTTTTCTCTATTCCTCCCATTTATTTGTTGTGGTCCATTGGCTTTGCTTTCATTGTTAAATTTTTTGCCATTGAGGACAATGTCCAGTTTAAGTGTGGAGGGAGAGTTTAGCATTGAAGATATTTTCCATATACACATTTTGGCTGAAATTCTTGGGTGACTTTTTGTGAACATTTTCAAAAATTTTTTGGTTATCATTGCTTTAGCAAGGTTTTAGTTATCTTTCTTATTTGGATATGAGTTTTGGCATTCACATGGTGGATTTTTATTAATGAATTGGTTTATTAGATGGGATATGTTAAGACTTGAGAATTTGGGTTAATCTTATTTATGCATTAGTGTTTGAGTATTATTTAACTCATCTATTTTGAATATGGATAATGTGATGAATATGGAGAAAGTTGTTGGCTAACTCTTGTATTATGAGTTTAAACTTTGCCTAACTTTGAGTTGTGATAAGGAATGTGAGGAGGAAAGTTATCTTTGAGTGGAAAGATTGAGTGGAAAAAAAAAAATTGATTGTGAGTTGAAAAATGAGTTGAAAAAAATACTCGTTTCATTTTTGAAGGTGAGAAAGCACTTTTTGCTTAATTATGGGAGGTAATACGGATAGTGAAGAGAAATTCACTATCTTGAGGCTATTAATTCTCGAAAGCAAAAGGAAGAACGAAAAGTGTTGAAAAAATGATGAGTAATGACTATAACGGGGCCAATACGGTGCATGAAGAGAAATCTATTCATTTGAGGCTATCAATTCCATAAGTTATTGAAAAAAATTGAAAGAAACAAATTGGAGTGTTTTCCTGGCATCACGACTTGAGTTGTGCAATTTTTTAATTTATAATGCTTGAATTGGCAGGTAGCTTGACTTGTATGATTCATGCTGGCTACAGTCTTACTTGAAGGGTGAAATAATTATCTTAGACTAAAGTATAAACTTACTTAATTTGACTTCAAGAGTCTTGTTATGTTTTATCAAGTGCTTCAATTTGCAATTGTTTTCAAAAGGGTTGAATGAATGGCAAAGTTATATCTAAACTTTGAAGGGAGTATATAAGCTTTGTTGTGATAAAAATTTTGGAAAAATAAAAGCTTTTTTTTTTTCTTGTTATTTTTCTTCTTAACTTAAGTGTTTTGCTTGATGACAAGCAAAGATTCAAGTGTGGGGGAATGTAATAGGGGCTAAATTCATCAATAATTTCCTAATTATTTGAGGCTAATTCGAGACACTTTTGATCTAATAATTAGGCATATTACTTCTTATTTGATATTTTTCTTGTGAAAAGTGTTCTTGATGAATTTGTGCAAAAATTAGAAGATTTCGAGCAAAATTGTGCAAATCCAGTACTAACCTGGCACCAGCTCAAGCTACCCAACTCGGTGCCAGGTCTGCTCTAGAAAAGTAGAGAAAAACAAAGTAAATTTGGGAGCAAACCAGAAGTAACCCGGCACCAGACTGGCCAAAGTAACTAGGCACCGGGTCCATTCTGTCTAAAGGATTTTGGTATTTTCTAAATTCTACTCGGACTAGACTTCTCAAGCCACAAATTTTGGTATCAAGGAGGCTTATAAATACAGAAAAACACAAGAGAAAGTTGTGAATTCAAATATCCAAGCTAGCTACTTATTTTTCAAAGACGAATTCGTCACCCAAATGAGCATTGTTCAAATGAGGTTTTCAAATGATGAAGAATGGCTTGTTTATGAGTTCTATCTTTTATCATTTGTTTACTTTTCTAGAACAATGATGTACTTAATGTTTTGATTGTAATTGGATATTATTTTAGAGATTATGATTTTGAGTTAATTGGGATTTTGATTAATTTATTGTTATCCTTGGTAATTGATTACTTGTTATCATTGATTTATTGATGAGTTTTCTTCTAATTGACTTGGGAAATGATGTTAGAAGTTCATTTCATTGATTTCATATTTGTTAGATCTTAATGGACTTGGGAAACGAAGTTAAGAGATAGTGGTTTTAGTGTGATTGAGAAATCTGTGAAATTAATCAAGAGATAGTGGTTCTATAAATTTGGAAAGAAGTGGAGTCTATATACGTGAGTTCATGACTTGGGAAATGATTGAATTTTACTTAAGTTTCTTCATGATGCTAAGATGTCAATTGATTGTGATGAATTGATAGCTAGTGCACTAGGCGCTAGGTGCAATCTGAAAAAATAGAGTAAAATAAAGCAACATCTTGGAGGAAACCAGAATGCTCCTGGCTCCAGGTGGATCGAAGGTACCTGATGCTAGGTCCGATTTGTAATGCTCGAATTCTATGGATGAATTTGATATCTTCTAAAGGATTTTGGTATTTTTCGAATTCTAATGGGCCAAGACTCCTCAAGCCACGAATTTTAGTATCAAGGGAGCTTATAAAGATAAGGAAAATACACGAGAAAGTAGTGAATCCAAGGATAAAAAATTTCAATCGCTCAAAAAAAGAGAGATTCATCACTTAAGGAGGATTATTCAAGAAGGTTTTCAAATAGAAGATAAGGGCTTGTCTATGAGTTCTTTCTTTTACATCGATTTTCTTTTTCTAGAATAATGATGTAATTAATGTTTTCATTATAATTTGATATTATTTTGGGATTCCTAGTTTTTGGATTAATTTAGCTATTTGATCAATTTTCTATCATTCTTACGTGGAAGAGTTGATGAAGTTAGATTTGCTTCTAATTGACTTGGGAAATGATGTTAGAAGTTAATTTAATTTCATTAATTTCATATTTTTTATTTCTTAACGACTTGGAAAACGAAGCTAAAACAAAGAACTGAAGTAATTAAATATTAGTTAATTTCACATAGAGCATAGGATTGTTGATTACTTTCATATTTATTATCACCTAGAGTATAGGGATAATTTAGGAGGAATTGAGTTTAATGCATCTTTTGGTTATTTTAGTGCGATTGGAAAATCTGCTAATTTAATCAAGTGATAGTGATATTATGGATTGGGAAAGAAGTGGAGTCTATGTAAGTGGATTCATGATTTGGGAAATGATTGAATTTTACTTTATATTCCTTCATGATGCTAAGATGATGATTAATTGAGATAGTTGCTAAATGATTCATTGTCATGTATTCTAGGATAGTTGTCTAAATTGCATATTTCTACATTCTTGAGTTGTACATATTTCTTTATTTTTTTTAATTATCTTATCACTTTACTAGGTTGGTTAAAGAATGTATGAAAAGTGATTAGTGTGTCCTTGTTCCTTTGAGGATCGATACTCATTAATTCCCTATACTATGCTTCCGATAAATATACTTGCTCGTATGTGTATTTTGGGATTAATGTTTTAATTAAAACTTGACTAAGGGATGGATTTAAATTTAATAATTTGTATACACCCAAGATTTACGCATTAAGTTTTTAGCGTCGTTACCGGGGAAAAATATCATGAAAGGTTGGATTTTGTTGATTTAACCATATTTATATGTTTATATACCTATGTGTAAATATGTAAATATGTTCTTTGTTTAACTAAGTGCCATATCTTGTTGTATGTATACATGTACCTTCACTAACTAACTTGATTTACTCTTGTACTATATGCCACTAACAAGCTACTTTATATAGGTAACATGACCAATTGGAACATAGGACGGTATCCTAACTTATCTCAAGCTATGACATCTCGGCCATCCGACTCTACTGCCTTAGAGATGGGGTATTAGAAAAATTTGCCACCCATTTAACCAAACACTTTCACGATATAGGCGAGATATTGGCAAAATTTGAGGACATGATTCAAAATATGGAAAGGCAAATTTGGTTTTTAATAGATCTAGTGATAAAGTCACCATTTGAGGTAGAAACACAACATGATTTAGTTGCCATTACATTATGGAGTGGTAAGGAGCTACTCGATTCTAGCATAAAATTAGCACCATCTAAAGAAGATAGGCCAGCATCGACTCCTCTTGATGAACCACTTGAAAAATAAGCTAAAAAATCAGATTTTTAGCCACCCGTACCTTATCCCACTAGAGCACAAAAAGCAAGAAATGTGTACAATTTGATAAGTTTTTACATATATTTAAACAACTGCGCATAAACATTTCACTCAGTGAGGCTTTGATACATATGCCCAAATATACAAAATTCCTCAAAAGTATGCTTGTCAACAAAATGAGGTTGGAAGAATTATCCACTGTAGTTTTAAATAAAGAATGTTCAGCCATCTTGCAAGACCAACGGACTTTGCCACGTAAAGAAAATGATCTAGGGAGTTTTTCTATTCCTTATCTTGTTGGTACTCTTACATTTGGTAATGCATTAGTGAACTTATGCGCTAGTATTAATCTTTTGCCATACAAAACTTTCAAAAAGCTAGGCCTAAGTGAGCCCAAGCCCACTAGGATGAGAATTCAACTTGAGGATAAATCTATTAAATATCTTAGGGGAATAGTGGAAGATGTATTGGTTAAAGTGAATAGATTCATATTTCTTATGGATTTTGTTATTCTTAATATGGATGAAGATTCTAAAGTTTCTTTAATCCTAGGTTGACATTTTCTAGCTACTACCATAGCATTAATTGATGTTCATGGGGGAAAGTTGACATTTAGGGTTGGAGATGAAGAAGTCACTATCAAAATCCACAAAAGCATGCAACATCCTATCTCTTTTGATGATTCTTATTTAAGAATTGATATTCTTGATGAGCCTATCTTTGATTTTATGTAGGAATCATTTGTCAATTTCTCTATGGAGTTGATGGAACAAACAATTGCATATTTGGAAGATTCAAATAAGGGCCGTGAGTTGGGAGAATTTGAGAAGATCGAAAAAAGTAGTTTGGGAAGATGAAGTTATCTATTAAGGAACCACCGACACCTCAAAGACCTCCCCGAGGGCTTGGAATATGCATTTTTAGCTAACGGAGGAAAATTACGAGTGATCATAGCAAAAGACCTCACTTATGATCAAAAGACCAAATTAGTAAGTCTGTTGGAAAAATATAAGGGAGTCATTGGATGGAAAATCACGGATATTAAGGGAATTAGCCATTCCTTTTGCACTTACAAAATTTTGTTAGAAAAAGGAGCCAAACCCATAGTGCAACCCCAACATAGGTTGAACCCAAATATAAGTAGTGTGGTAAAATGTTAGGTGATTAAACTCTTAGATTCTGGCATCATTTACCCTATTTCTGATAGTATTTGGGTAACTTCAACACAAGTGGCACTAAAGAAATGAGGAATGGCTATGAGCCCAAATGAAAAAAAAAAAAAAAAGAGTTGATCCCAATTAGATTGGTAATCGATTGGAGGGTTTGCATTGATTCTAGAAAATTAAATGAGGCAACTAGGAAGGACCATTTTCCTCTCCCTTTCATTGATCAAATGTTAGAAAGATTAGTCGAACATGAGATTTATTGCTTTTTAGATGGTTTTTCTAGTTACTTTCAAATTCCTTTAGCACCAGAGGATCAAGAGAAGACCACCTTTACATGCCATTTTGGTCTTTTGTATATCGTCGTATACTTTTTGGTCTTTGCAGTGGTCCAGGAACTTTCCAAAGATGTATGATAGCTATTTTTGAAGGACTTGTGGGAGACATCATAGAGGTATTTATGGATGATTTTTCTATTTGTGGTGATTCTTTTAGCTTATGTTCAGTTATTTAGGAAAAAGTGCTTTAAAGGTGTGAAGAGAACAACCTCATGTTGAATTGGGAAAAATGCCACTTCATGGTGCAAGAATGTATTGTTTTGGGACACAAGATTTCAAGAAAAGGTATTGAGGTTGATAGAGAAAAAATTGAGACAAATGAGAAACTTCATCCTCCTACTTCCGTGAAGGCTATTCGAAGCTTTTTTGGTCATGTAGGTTTTAATAGGAGGTTTATCTTGGATTTCTCAAAAATTTCTAAACCTCTTACTTCTTTACTTAACAAAGATGCTGTTTTTGATTTTGATGAAAAATGTCTCAATGCTTTTAATGTGCTTAAAAAGAAATTGGCCAATTCTCCTATTTTAATTGCATTAGTTAGTCCCTTCCTTTTGAATCAATGCATGATGCAAGTGATTATGAAGTAGGCACGGTGCTTGGACAAAGGAGGAATAAGCATTTTCAACCAATATACTATGCAAGCAAAGCTTTTATGAAGGCACAAGAGAATTACACCACAATGGAGAAAGAGTTAGTTGCAATAGTGTTTGCTTTTGATAAATTCTACTCTTATCTTGTTTGGTCCAAAGTCATTGTGTATATAGACCATTCTGCCTTTAAATACCTACTAACCAAGCATGATTCCAAACCAAGAGTAATAAGACAGGTTTTATTATTGCAGGAATTTGACTTGAAGATTAGGGATAAAAAAGGAGTAGAAAATTTGGCTATGGATCACTTGTCTAGGTTGGAAAATCTTAACTTAGAACTATTGGCCAAAGGGGGCATAAATGACACCTTCCCGAATGAACAACTTCTACTTGTTGATGGTGAGGTGTCTTAAACACCTTAGTATACAGATTTTGCTAATTACTTAGTTGCAGGAATTGTGTAACACCTCTACTAAAAACAGCAACGGAAGCATATCATCACTAGGTGTAGCCTCGTCAAATTTCCCGGACCAGGGGACTTTATAACGAAAACAATATAGTAAATACATATATAAGGTCCAGACTTAACAATATCTCACCACGATGGCCACACACATACATATATTAGAAAATCTCATACATGCCATCTCTATTTATAACATAATACAGTACATAATCAAAGAGGAAGCTGTCCAAACCTAAACTGCCGACTCTGTGATAGCGTCCATCTATCTGTAGGTCTACTTGGCCCTGGACCCTACAAAATGTAAGATAAAAGGCACATGTGAGTGATAAATCACCCAGTGAATCCCGTGTGTGCTAGTGCTTTATGAAAGTATAGGGTACATAAAACTTTTGTGGAATAGCATATCATTTATTTATTGGAAGTAATTCTAAAACTTTTTAAAGAAGAGTTTATTCAGAATTCAATAATTTTTGAAAAACTTTATTTCAGATTTCAAATCATTGCCTAGCTTTCAAATATAGGCACTTCTCTAACAGAAGGTTGGCCTGTATGCAAGTCCCGCAGTCCTTACCTTTGGCACCACGTATTATTATACTGAGACTGCAGCCTTCAGAACTCAACCATGTGTCGCCGGAATAAGTACACCGCAGCGTACTTTTGTTTAGGTATACTGCTGCATACCTAGTGTACCGCAACACATAATCTTTTACTTGCCACTATAAGCCAGGGGTCCCAATCCTGACGTCAATCACTATCGACGTAGCAAGGAGTCAAACACACCGAGGATTCCTATCTGGTATCCAGTGAATGACTCAAAAATTTGAAGCGCCTGCAGATGTGACAATTGCTAGGTGCTAAACGGCTAGCCAATACAACTCATCTCAAAGTCTTATCACCCCGTTCGGAGCAAGACAATCCCTAGAACTAGGCCAGGTTGCTAGGGTCGTCTAATTTTAACGTAGGCTAGTACAAAGATCAAAGTCCTTACTGAATACTCAACACTAATAATACCAACCCCGTCTGATTGATCCGGCTAGAGGGTTATCTGATCTGGCAGGATTTTCAAATCAAAATGGTTTTGGGGTGAAACAACATTTTCCAGAATATGATCCCACTGACTCGCAAGTTAGATCATTATTCACATAGACTCCACAGTGCCAATCAATTCATTCTATGGTACATCAGACCAATAAAACAATTTCAGGGATCAAAAGGTCGTTTTCCAAAAGTCAATCTCATCACGAGAGATTATTTTCAAAGTCATGTTGAAATAGGATAAAGGGTCTTGTTCACACATAAAAACATGTTTCCAAGTGTATCCAGATCATTTTTCCCGTACTCGATCACAAAAGTCATTTACAAGGGTATTTAGGTCATTTTAACCATACCCGATTCCAAAAGACTTTTCGAGGGTATTCGGGTCATTTTACCCTTACGTGATTTGAAAAGTATTCACAAAAGTTCTAATAAGGGTATTTCGGTCATTTATCGTATACCCGATTCCTAAAGTTTTTATAAACATTCCAATAAGGACATTTGGATCATTATCCAGATACCTGATTCCAATGGAACTCATTTCAAAAAATCCATGATTCTAATCCCAAATGAGGATTAAATTCAAAGTTTCCTAATATATTTTCATAAAATGTTCCAATAAGGGCATTCTAGTCAATTTATGAATACCCGATTTCAAAATTTACCATTTCTCGAAAATCTCAAGTTTTTAATCCAAAAGGGACTAAATTTACAAATTCATGCTTAAATCGTCCACTATAGTTTCCAAGCTAAATATGAAGTTCATTCGAACCAAAGTGGCATAAGAATAATTCTTGGTCAGATACACCTTAAGCATATTCAGGGATTTCCAAAATGGTATAAAACATAGCATTTCATGAAAAAATAAAGCACACTAGCTTTCAGAAGAGTTTTAAAAATCTAAGGGACTCACGTCGTGTCCTAAGAAACTCTTTCCGTTCATGGCCGTTTAACCTTCGTTTCTACCGTTTTTGACATTCCATTGGCCGTTTGTCGTTAAAACTACACCAAACATCATTTTTAGGTCAATTCATGTTTGGCTGAAAAATAGCCGATAGGTAGCCGACATCCAACTAACGTTTAGCCGACAAGGGCCGACGGTCAAGGAAAATGTTCAATTTTCGTTCTCGTCGTTTTTTCATCGTTTTTTCAATTCTTTTGTTTCCCCTTTTTCACATCCTTTATCCCTTCAAAAACAAGGGATTCATTTTATGTTTTCCCAATTATTTTATCTAAAATCACACAATTAATCATTCCTAAATTCGTCCATGTTCTAAGCAAAATTCTGAAATTTTGTTTTGAACATAACTTTCAATCCACAACTTTGATTTAGCTCTATGATACACCAAAAAGATCGTAAGATTAGTCTTAACTTTAATTCTATATAGGCCGTTTTTAGATTTCTGGTTCCAGTAACACGCTACTGGGCAAAAACAATCCCAGTAGTTTTGTCTCAGTTTTACTATTTATGCTTTCCTTTGTTTTCATTTAGCCTTTAGCACATTGGAACCATTAATTCATTCAATCCTCCTTCAAATCATCTTTAATTCTAAATTTTCAGGTTTTCAGTAGCTCACAATAGTCACACTTATTCAACACAAATTCATCTCTTCTAAGCAAAAGCTAGTTTGAACCATTTTTCCCAACCAAGTAAATTCTATTTTTACTCTACTTTGATCATTACTTCTTCAACCGAAAATAAGCCTTCAAGCTACCAGAATTATTCAGTTCTTCCTCACACAAAACATCATTCAAAGGCCCTTAGGCAGCCGGAACATATACATGCATATATAAAGTTCATACGCAGAAGTTCACAAACCCTAGCTTTGATCCGAAATCAATACATGAAAGTTATGTTATTATGTTAAAATTCACATCATCATAATCATCATTCACCCATCAACAACTTTAATTCAAGTAAGGTAGGATTTTTCTTGTATTTGAGGCTATTTGGTATGATTTGCTCCAAGAACACCAAGTCTTCACCTAGTACACCAAGAACAAACACTAGCTAGCCTTTTTGTTTTCTCTTATTTAATCTTTTTTTCTCTTGGTTTTTCCTTTTCTTGGCTTCCAAAATTCAGGTTGTTTAACAGCCCTTTTCCACCACCATTCACCCCTCAAATATTGGCCCTTCATGTCTTGTTTAGGTTTAATTAAATGGTGGATATGTTTAAGTGTGTTCCAATAAGATTTTTACATACCAACCATTTTTTCCTCCACAAATTTTCCCCTTATTTCTCATTGTATGGCCCACAAAATTCTTGGCCAATTTCTAGCCATTCATTCATCTTCTCTTGGTCTAAATATTAGCCAATTATATTGCTTAAGACCTTAATCAAGTGTGCCCACGAGTGATATGTTCCAACAACAAAATTACACATCATTCTTCATTTATTTTGCAAAACTTATTTAAGAAGTCTTGCATGCATGAATCTTTCATGCATCCTCTTATTATTTGACACTTGTCCTTGGACACCAATCACAGGAAGCCACACGTCCCATTTTTCAACCGCATTTTCCTATTTTTTTTAGAAATGACCAAAATCGGGTCCATAACAGAAAAATATTTTATTTCACCATTCAACTCCAAAAATTTTACTGAATCCATTGATAACACTTAAATTCTTCACTTCCTTCTCTACTTGGTCAAATTTGCGGTCAAAGTCACAGGTGCGATCAAAATGATAAAAATGCCCCTAATATCTCGGGTAGCATAATTCGCACCAAAACGTACGTTTCATTCACTGATCAATTTCTCTTTCTAGAGTACCCTAAAATTCTTATTTTGTTAATAATAATAGCCTTCCAAAAGTTTAGAGTACGGGTAGAACAAATTCAATAATTACATCCAGGTCCCGACAAAATTTTATTTCACCAAAGTATTCATCTCAAGACACCGATCAACTTTTGTTCTGAACATCAATACAAATTATAATTCTATTACAAATAGTAGCCAATCGAAAGTAAATGTGGGGTGTTACAAATTGTTCCACAGGATTTTACAGCACAACAAATGAAGAAATTCCTCTCCAAAGTAAAGCATTACTTTTGGGATGATCTTTACTTGTTCAAGTGTTGTGCAGATCAAATCATTTGGAGATGTGTGGATTCCGCGGAAAGTGCAAACATCTTAAAATGTTATCATGAAGGACCTATGAGAGGCCATTACCAAAGGGAATAGCATTGCAAGAAAGGTGCTTCAGTCCAGATTTTATTGGCCAACACTCTTTAAAGACTCTCACAGGTTTGTTCAAAATTGTGATAGGTGTCAATGTACCGGTAATATTTCTAAATCTAATGAGATGCCTTTGCAAATTTTTCAAGCTTGTGAAATTTTCTATTGTTGGGGAATTGATTTCATGGGCCATTTTCCTAATTATTTGGGTAACAAATACATCTTGGTTGCGGTTGAGTATGTGTCTAAGTGGATTGAGGCACAAACCTTGCCGACTAATAATGTTCGGGTTGTAGTCAAATTTCATAAAAAAAATTTTCACCTATTTTTGTGTACCCAAGGTACTCATTAGTGATAGGGGGACACACTTTTGTAATACCTAATTGGATAAAATTCTCAAACATCTAGGTGTTACTCATAAGTTTGCTACTCCCTATTTCCCCTGAACAAGTGGCTAAGTTGAGGTGGTCAATAGAAAGTTAAGAAGAAGTTTAGAAAAAGTGATTAATCATATGAGAAAGGATTGAAGTTTAAAATTAGATGATACTCTTTGGACTTATAGGATTGCTTTCAAAACTCCTATTAGTACAACTCCCTATAGGTTAGTGTTTGGGAAGTCATGTCATCTATCGGTGGAAGTTGAACATAGAGCTCATTGGGTGATTAAACTTGTCAATTTTAACCTTCACCTTGTAGGACAACAAAGATTGCTTCAAGTGAATGAGTTGGAGGTGTGGCGTAATAATGCTTGTCATAATTCTTGGATTTACAAAGATAATATGAAACGTTGGCATGATGGGCATATTCATTCCTCTCAAAGGTTTAAAAAAGGAGACAAAGTGCTATTATTTAACTCTAGCTCAGACTTTTTTCGGTTAAGTTGAAGTCAAGATGGTTGGGGCCATATGAGATATATCGAGTTTGTCCGTTTGGAGTTATTGAGGTTTCTCACCCAACTAAGGGGTTCTTTAAGGTAAATAGAAGTAGTGAAACCATATTTGGTTGAAGTACTTAGCATTTTATAACATCTCGATATTACCATCTATGATTAATTATTTTCCTTTGGTCATTTTTACTTCTTTTTCTTTGTACTAATTTTCTTTTATTTTTGTTTTTCTTTTTATGGATTTATGTTTTCTGTTTTTGTTTCTTTTGAGTTAGGCACCCTTCTCTCATGACACATTGTGGTGGATTCACACATGTTGGAACTAATTCTCATTTGAAGTATTTTCTTTTCTTTATTCTTTCCCTTTATTTATTTTGGTCCCTTAGCTTTTCTTTTATTGTTATATTTTTGCCATTGAGGACAATATATAGTTTAAGCGTGGGGGGAGAGTTTAGCATTGAAGATATTTTTCATATACGTTGTGTACATTGTGCTAAAATTTTTCTGATTTTGTGGCTAATTTTTTTTGAAAATTTTCAATTTTTTTTTGGCGGTTTTTCATTGTTTAGGAAAGTTGTAATTCTCTTGCTTACTTGGATATGAGTTTTGTCATTCATTTGGTGGATTTTTATAAAATTGGTTTACTGGATAGGATATTGTTAAGACTTGAGAATTCGAATTAATCTTGTTTATACATTGGTATTTGAGTATTATTTGACTAATCTGGTTTGAATATGGAGGATATGATGGATGTGGGGAAATGTGTTAGCTAACTCTTGTATTATAGGTTTGTATTTTGTTTAGCTTTGAGTTGTGATAAGGAATGTTAGAAAAACATCTTTGAGTGGAAAGTTTGGGTGAAAAAAATTTTGTGATTGAGTTGATGATTGAGAAAAATGATTTGATTGTTGTTTTCTCTATGAAGGTGCAAAAAATGTTTTTGGTTTATTATGAGGGCCAATAAGGATAGTGAAGAGAAATTCACTTTCTTGAGGCTATTAATTCCCAAAAGCAAAAGAGAGAAAAAAGTTGAAAAAATAATGAGTGATGACTAAAATGGGGCTAATGCGGTGCATGAAGAGAAATCCATGCACTTGTGGCTATCAATTTCCTAAGTCGTTGAAAAGATTGAGAGGAAAAAATTTTTTTCCTTGAATCACTACTTAAATTTTGCAATCTTTAGATTTATAATACTTGAGTTGGTAGAAAGTTTGACTTGTATGATTTATGTTATTTTTACTTCATGAGTGAAATAATTTTCTTAGACTAAGGTATAAACTTGATTAATTTGACTTCAAGAGTTTTGTTATGTTTTATCAAGTGATTCAAATTGTAATTGTTTTCAAAAGGTTAAATGAATGAATAAGTTCTATCTAAAGTTTGAATAGAAGTTATGAGTGTTAGTGTTATGCCCTAAAGACAATCACTTGTACATTGTGTGAAACCCCGGTTGAAACCAACCTTAGAGTAAGGGGGTTGTGATGCATATCATGTTTTATTGCATGCATAAATATATTTTTATATGACTTTACGTGCTTTAGATATGTGATTTATAGTCTAAAATGCTTAAATGAGTTTTTGAGTAAGAAGGGCAAAATGATAATTTTTGCTTGAGGTGAAAATAGGGAGATAGCTTGAGGATTAAATAGGAGAAATATTTGAAAGAGAAAATAAGAGCAAGAGTTTTTGTGGTTTAGTAGTTAGAGCTTTGGAATTAATTCTTGAGGTCTTGAGTTCAAATTCCATCATTGAAGTTTTAGCATGATTAAATTTTAATTTTGTTTGGGGAGGCTATGTTTCGGCCTTTGCATGCTTTAGGGAAGAAAAAGAGTGTTGTCCTAGGGGAGACATGATAAGAATGTCCTAATCCTACTCTTGTGCCCTACAAAAATTTCTAAGGGAATTCATACCCTTCTTGATTCTTAGTTTTTCTTACTTCTCAATTCATTAAGTTGTTCAATTTATTCAAACCAACTTTATTTCAAAAAAATTCCAGCAAGGTTCTGTGAGGTTTAGGTTTCGAAAATGGCTATGAATGAGTTTCTTGTGGCCGAAAAAGGGAAGGAGTTTTGGAAGGGTCCCAAGAGAATTTATCTCCATGGTTAAACCTTCAAAACTCCAACCTAGCTGTGTTCATTTCCTTCATGTTGTAAATTGAAAATTTTCCAACTTCTTGTCCAGTCCAAGTGTCGAAATTTTCAGCCACCTTTACCTCTCAAATTCTGCCAGAACAATGGTCAAACCACTTAGCTTGAAGATTGAAAATCACAGCCAAAATCAAGCTGCACAAAATCTGTGCAAACCAGAAAATTTTCTGGGCAACTTTCGCAGCTTTGGTGAACTTAAACCAAGCTGTTTCTTCTAGTTTTTCACCCAACATCTTAGCCACGTTTTTCCTCCATAAAGAAGGTTGGAAACCATCCTTGAAAGACCTCTATATACCCCTTCAAAACCTATGCAAACTGACTGAACAATGGCAGCAAAATCTACCCAGAATTTTCCATCAAACTTGCGAAAAAAACGGGGCAGAATTTCCAGCTTTCTTCCTTCGTCAGCCTTAACCGAAACTTTCACCATTTTTCTGTGCAAATTCCCCTTGAACAGCCATGAATTGAGCTTCATCATCTTCCCTAGCATTCTGCTTGAAAAACCAGTCCATGGCTGCTCCTAAAATATCTCCATCAATTACTCCAATCAAGCCCTTAATTAAAGACCAAAATTCTAACAAACATATTTAGTAAACTACCATAAATCATCCCTCAACCAACCAGAAATCCCTTCACCTTTGTACTCCATATTTTTGGCCACCATTAAGCCCCTTCACACAGCTTTCATCCCAGCAAAAACACTGATCAACCAGCCGGCCATTAGCGCTTCCAAAAGCTATCCATTGACCAAGATCTTCTTACCATATTTTGTTTCCAAAATTGATCCCCTAAAATATTCTTTTGGGATTTCAAACAATCAGCTTTCCTTTTCCTTTCAAACCAGAAAATTCAGTTGCCAAAACCCCTCAAGCAATTCGGCCACTCTCTTCCACAAAATTTCAGCCAGCTCTCCCTCAATCCTCTTTATTCTCTTCAACCTTCAAGAACACTAAGAACACCTACTAACCTTCTCTCGCCTAAGGCCACCAAAACCACTTCAATCTTTTTCAAAAAAATTCCAGATTGTACCTACTCATTTCTGTGAATCCATTCCTACCACTTTTAACATCAAACTCGAAAATCAAGCCCTCTCATTCGGATAAAAAAACCAGTATTTTCGAGAAGGCCAAGAACATCTTCAAGGTAAGCATGATCAATCACTACCACCTTCACTCATTTTCAACTCCTAATGAATATATATACAAATAACCATTCTAATGAACTCTCTTTTTCTCTTTTCTCTATCTCTCTTGGCCGAATGGTGACTTCAACTATGGCCATTCATCTCTCTTAGGCGGATCAAGTCTTCTAAGGGTTAGGATCCCTTCAAAACTACTTCAAGGTAGTCATCAATCAAGTAAGCATCTTCAAACTCCTCTTTAAATTCTAGATTCATGTCTCTAGGATGATATTGGAAGGAGGTGGATTATGATTAGGGTTTGAGCATGTGTTGTTGTGAAGGAGTTGAGATTAAAGCATGAATAAATGTGTGTATGTGATGGAGATGGGAATTGATGCATGAGTTGATTGTCTTGGATGATTGTATGGCGTTTTAGGGTTTTGTTGCATGTCTTCATGCCGTGAGTAGTTTATGTGATCAAGCATGTTAGAGATTATGTCACCTTTGGTGAATAGGGTTATGTTCATGTATTTTTGTTAAAGCAATGAATATGATTATGTTAGTAGAATTTAGATCCATGCCTTTATTCATGATTTGGATGATTTGATGAATTGGTGTGGAGTGTAAGTTCATGATTATGGTTAGCAATAGAAATATGATCATGACCTTGTTGTCCCTAAGCTAATTTTATTTCATCAATAAAATGATTATTGCTATATCTTCTTCTAGTGAATGTCGAAAACCCTAGGAAAAGGTGGATTTGGTCTCTTATATTAAATAATGATATTTTAGTCAAATAAATGATAACTTTTATTAAAGAAATAAAATCTATAGACATTATGCAAAATAAGAATATCAAAAAAAGCTTTTTTCATAAATAATCATAATAGGTAAAATATTAATTTGGTAAGTCTTATATATTCATAAATACTATTAAGATTTATTTATTATATTTCAATCAAAACCTATTAAAATTTAATTACAACTAATTCTAGCTACCAATTACTTTCTAACCATTAATTATTACTAGATTATTATTTTATATAATACCATCTAGGACCTAGGACTCTTAATCAAATAAACCTTAATTTATTTTTAGCAAGATTTAAACTTTCCACTTATTGCACCTATTTTCCCAAACTCTAGTTATTTTAATATCAAGCTAGATTTATTTTATAAACCTTTTTATTTATCTATCTAGCCTTAAAGTTTGGGACATTAGGGTCATGGTTGTAGTAAGTTGCGTTAAGTTTATTTGTGAAAGTGAATTTCAGCTTGAATTTAATTATGGCTTATATTTACCCCAGGCGGGGTTATGTTAGCTGTTGGAGACCTTTGTTTTATCTCGAGCTAAGGATTAGGTAAGCTCCTGCATAAAACTTGTTGTTGCAAAAAGTTATTATGGCAAGCTAAACCCGAAGGTTGTGAACACTGATTTGGTAAAGGCAATTAGGGACTGTTTCCTTTCTTGTTTCTGTCAAATCAATTATTTGAAAATCAACAAGCAATTTTATTCAAACACTAAACTATTTCTAAACTGATTTTGACAAAGACTTTGGAAATCCTTAATTGCCATCTACAAGTAGTACTATGTTTTATTCATTTTCCCAAGTGGGATATATATATTACGTTGAGTACTCAATAAGGGTAGGCTAGTAGTACTAGTTTTGAAGAGTAAGAGTGAGTCTTCTGGCAGGAGGCCACTTTCAGAAGGTAAACTCAACTTAGAGAAACGTCAGTACTACTTAGTCATGCTGATCCGAGCTAGCAGTTTTCAGTCATGTGGACTGTGTGTTGCCGGAGGGGACAACCGGTTTTATTTGGGTGTAGAGAAAAAAGAGAATCTTACCCGGTAGGCCGATTACCTACCTTTTGTCAGTCTACACAAAGTGTGGCATTCTGACCGTTGTATAGTTGTGGGGCCCAACGTGTGGTAACCCATGACCACCTTTTGAATGGTTGATTTTATTGAACATGTATGGTTGGAAAAGCCAAAACGCCGCTTTTAATTTTGACTATTGTTTATTGCTTGCCAGCATTTCTCTTATGAAGATTTTACACTTTGCATTCACGAACTGTTCTCACTGGACACTTAAAGCACACACGGACTTACTGAGATTTTATCTCATCACCCTTTTCACCATGATTTCAGGTTAATCCTGTTGTGTGGATGAGTAGCTAGTGTTGTCTGCCTTGGAAGAGATTTTGTTATCTGTCTTTATATAATGCTTTGGAAAAGTTGAGAGTGAATAATTTTTATTATGGATTTGTTTTGAATTCTTAGATTGTAATAAGATTTAAGTTTAAAATATTATTTTATTCTATTATTTTAATTGTGTGACCTAGTTATAAAGACCCATTGTCCTTTGGACGGGGCGACATCCTTGGCCCTGTCGGGCCTAGGTAGTAGGGTGTTACACATTGTATATGACATATTTTATTTTAATAAAAAATGCATTATTTATCTTACAGTTTCTTTTGTTTACTTTTATGTAATATAACTGTTAGATAAAGTCCCTAATACAACACTATGTTAAGGAAATTATGATAGAGATCATAATATGAGATTCCTACTACTCTGTATAGTGTTAATACTTAAATAGTCCCTAGTCGTAGTATTAATGAGATAGGACATCATTAATGTGTTAAGACTAGCATGTGTTAGACTTCCTGATTTGATCAGGCGGTGGTTCTCATATCTGTGAGTATTGAAATACTCAAAGTTAACACATGGATGCTTGTTAATGGAACGAGTACATTGGATGACCTAGCTATGAGATAATCACATAGATAACTATTTAGTGCTAGTGATATAATCTCAATATAGCAAACGTGCAAGTATCCTTAAGCTTGAGATCTCCAAGGTACTTTATTTGCTGAGTATTGTGCTTTGATTCCAATATCTGGAGCCAGATCGAGGGCCGCCTATAGGATGGATATTGGGTACATTGTGAGGTAAACGAAAGTAGTTGAGAGGGACAATAAAGGATTCTCCATTCCTAATAGTAGGGGCGAATATCTCACTGCCACTTGTAGGAATTACTACTTGAGAAGTCCTTGGCCAAGGCGATTGTGTATTGGAAATAGTTCCAATTGATACACATCTAGAGTAGCGGGTTCCTGGTATAAGTACTATTGTATTCGGGCCAGAATTAATATATTCTAGAGGGAGTTGGCACTAATTTCGCACTCCAAACCGAATAAGATATTGTATGGTGAAATGTGTTAATTGCTTTGTAGTTTGTTATTGAAGGGTTCATGTCAAGCCATTTGACTTCCTGGACTCTTGGGTCATCATGATGTGTTACTAGATACTACTCATGATCTGGGAATATGGGTTTATTAATTGATGAATTAATAAACCAATCCTGATTAGAACAATTTGATTAATTCTAATTAATTATGGATTATTAATCTAAAAGACGTTTGGATTAATTCATATTCGCTACCAATTGACTGAGAAACCTAATAGGTCACACACAATGGAGGATTATATACTCAAGATGTTATTTGATAATATAGTGGGGTTAATTGTGAGAAAGAGAAGTTGTTATGGCTAAATTATAATCAGTTATAATTTATGATCCAAATTGTAATGGTGAGAAGTTAATGTTTCCAATTACAATTAGGGAATATTAATTGTTTTAGAATCTTAGTTTTTCACTAGGGTGTTTTGGTTATATGGGTGATATACCCGAAACCCTAGCTGAGGAAGACACACGAAAAATAACAGCCTCGAAAGCTCTCTCTTCTCTCTCTCTCTTGTGGTTCTTGAGCAACCAAGAAAAACCCTAGCTGCCATCTTGTTCATGCTAGCACATAAACATCTTGGTGCTTGAATGTGATCCTTCGTGTGGATTTTTGTTAGAGATAATCACACACTGTGATTATAATGGTTGGACATTCAACTTTAGTGGTGTTTGATCAAGAGAATTGCTAGATCGTGCTTCGATTTGAAGAAGAAAATTTTTGTTCTTCAGACAATCAAAAAAAGGTAAAAAGCTATTACCTTTGATCTCTTTATGTCTTGTTTTCCACACATATGCAGATCTTGGGTTGGTATCTCGTTTTTTTTTTTGCTGCGTCATATATGATATGCGTGAGATGCCTAGCTGTGGTATCAGAGCCATGCTATGTGTGGATTGCAGACATTATTTTTAGCATGAAAAACTGTTTTCATGAATTCGTGTTTGTCTTTGTTCGCTATGAAAACTGTTTCACTCAAGTCGAAATTGTTTCGAGCATTGTAGGTTGGATCTGTAGCACAATATGATTGTGTAAAAGTTACAATATATTTCGAAAGATGCTTTCTTTATGTGCTGCAAGTTTGTTGCAGAAAAACGTTTTCTTGAACATGTTGATTGCCTTCCATTTCATCCTAATTTTTTGTTTTGGTTTTGTTTAAACTAACAAATTGGATGTTGTTTCGAGCTTCAAAACAGAAAATACTGCTGAGAATTGTTCTCGCTAAAATTTTACAGAAGAAGAAGGCACCTGAAATCGTTTCTGGAAAATTTTTTACTTAAAACCAAACCACAGCCGGCACCTGCTCTGGCTTCCAAACCGACGCCAGTTCTGCTCTGTTTTGCACTTTCCAGCTATTTAAAAAAAAAAATTTATGGAATAGAATTTTGAAAGGGAAAAATCTCATTTGATGAGAGACGGGACCCAAAAGCATTTTCTCAAAATTAGTTTTGAAACAAACAATTTTATTTTTCAAAATAGTGATTTTGAAATTTTAAAATTAATGTATTTTTCTAAAATATTAAATTTAGAATTTGTTTTATTTTTCCAAAATAGTGATTTTGGAATAATAAAAATTATATGTTTATTTTGTTTAAGCATAATTAATGGCATGGTGGATGGTTATGAACTAAAACCAATTATATATGTTCATGAATTTTGCAGTTTTGTTTTTTTTTTTTTTATGAAACAGGGCCTGCGTGTCCTGCCTTCTCTAGAATTCTTATATAATTCTCTTCTCATCTAACTCCCCTCGAATGTAACTCGAGGTTTTCTCACTTTAGGAAATTATGTAATTAGTTTACATAGGTTAGATAGGAGTAGAATTATTCTATTTTGGAGATGGCAACCAAAACAAGGCGAGAATGTAAGACTTTCTACTAAAATCATGCATGAACACATATGGTTAACTATATTAATTTCTTTTATGGCTCAAAGAAATTAATTTAGGGTAAAGTCCATAACCATACCACGTAATCGCTTTATTACCATGATTATTAATTATGTGATTTATTAATTTTTATGCATGTAATTCAACGAAATCACTAAAAGGAACAAATCTCTCAATTAATATTAAACCTAATTCCTTCCGTTAATATAGTAAGAACGAGAGTCCTTTTTCAAAACCAGGCTGTTGGGCAAACCCAAGTCTATTCGATATCGGGCATGTTCAAGCTATGGAATTAAATTCCTGATTAATGGGTCGGGTTTAACTAAATTATTTATCTCGGTTGGACAAACTCAAGCATAAAGAAATTTAGAGAAAAAGTTGGGGTAGCCTAAAAGGCTTTAAGATTAAAAGTTGTTAATCACCCAATGATTTGGTAGTTACATACGATGTAATTGGTATTGAATACTTACCAATAAACTCAAGGGTGGCTTGTTGGGCAAACCCAAGGTTATTCTTGAGGAATTTAGATACCGGTTCACTAGGGAAGCTTCCAACAGGCTTTCCCGAATCAGTAGTAGGGGCTATTGGTTTGAGTAAAATAGTAGAGTAAAAATGCGTTTAATTAAAATCCTAATTATTTGCATTTCATGTGCATATACAGTAACTAATCCTCTCTATCTTTACAACTAGGATACTTGCATCATGTCAACAAACCTAAACCTATGTAGCATCTTGGAAACCAACAAGTTAAACGAATCAAACTACCTTGACTGGTATAGAAACTTGAGAATCATTCTCAAATTGGAAAAGTTGCTCTATGTGCTAGATGCTCCTATTCTGCCACCACTAGTTCAAGATGCTTATGCTGATGAGCGTGCTATCCACAAAAGGCACAAGGAGGATAGTGATATAGCATCATGTATTATGCGGGCATCCATGACTCCCGAGCTGCAAAAATAGCACGAGTATATGGATGCTCAATCGATTATATTACATCTTCGAAAGCTGTTTGATGCCCAAGCCAGAACTGAGAGATACGAGATCTCGAAGTAACTATTCCGTTGCAAAATGGCAGAGGGTTCTTCTGTGGCCACTCATGGTTTGAAGATGCTGGGTTTGATAGAAAAGCTTAGATCTCTCAGGTTTGTAATTGATCATGACTTAAGTGTTGACTTAATTCTACAGTCTTTGCCTAATAGTTTCTCATAATTTGTGATTAACTATCAAATGAACAAGATTAAATTCACCATTCCTGAGTTGATCAATCTTCTCAAAATTGCGGAGTCCTCCATGAAAAAGGATTCCAATGCAGTTTTAATGGTAGAATCTTCTTCTAAGAAGAAAGTTCAAAAGTAGAAGAAGGCTCTCATGAAGCCCAAAGGTGTTGTGAAGAAGAAGGACGCAGCTATCAAGGGCCCATGTCATCATTGTGGTAAGATGGGCCACTGGAGGCACAACTGTAAAGCCTACTTAGAGACCAGTAAGGACAAGAAGCAAAAGGAGAAGCTTACAAGCACTTCTACTTCTACTCCGGGTATGTTTATGATTGAGATAAATACTGCCTTTAGAAATGAGATATGGGTATTAGATACCGAATGTGGATCTCATTTGTGCAATAGCTTGCAGGGACTAAAGAGCAGTAGAAGGTTAGAGAAAGGCAACGTGGACTTACGTACTGCAAATGGGCAAATGTTGCTGCACTTGCTGTAGGAACATACGAGCTGAACTTGCCTTCGGGATTAATTTTAGAACTACAAAACTGTTATTATGTACCAATTTTAATAAAAAACATTATCTCAGTTGCATGTTTAGACTTAAATGAATTTCATTTGATATTTAAGAATAAATGTTGTTCTTTTTCATTGAATGATATTCATTATGGTTCAGCAACTCTGGTTAATAGTTTATATGTTTTAAACTTGGAAAATCTAGTTCTGAATATAAACAATAAGAAACCTAAAATGGATAACTGTAACACCTCTTACTTATGGCATTGTCGTTTGGGCTATGTAAAAGAAAATCGTGTTTCTAAGTTATACAAGCTTGGTGACTTAGGGTCATTTGATTATGAATTATATGGTACATGCGAATCTTGTTTACTAGGTAAAATAACTAAAACTCATTTTTTCAGGAAAAGAAGAATGGGCCAAAGAGTTATTAGAACTCATACATTCTGATGTATATGGCCCAATGTCAATACAAGCAAGAAGAGATTATAACTATTTCATAACTTTTATCGATGATTTCTCATGATAGGGTATTTATATTTAATAAAATACAAATCTAAAGCCTTTGATAAGTTTAAAGACTTCAACAATGAAATTGAGAAACAACTTGGCAAAAGGATTAAGACTCTAAGATCTGATCGAGGAGGAGAATACTTGAGCCAAGTGTTTTTGAGTTATCTTAGAGATAATGGGATATTATCTCAATGGACTCCACCACATACACCTCAACATAATGGTGTATTTGAGAGAAGGAATTGAACCCTTCTGGACACGGTACGGACCATGATGGCTTTTGCAGACCTACTAAAATCATTTTGGAGGTATGCACTATAGATTTCTGTTTATATACTAAATAGAGTTCCAACAAAATTGGTTGATTCTACCCCATTTGAGATGTTCTTTGGTAAAAAACTAAAGTTATCTCACTTGCGAGTATGGGGTTGTCCTGTCTTTGTCAAAAGGCCACAGTCAAACAAACTTGATAGTAAGTCTGACAAGTGTTTGTTTGTGGGATATCCGAAAGAATCCGGATATTACTTCTATCTACCCTCTGAAAACAAAGTTTTTGTTTCAAAACATGTCATCTTCTTAGAGAATGAGCACATGCTCATAGGGGATAATGTGAGTAAAATTGAACTTAGTGAAATTCAAGAAGATCAAACAAACGAGGATCAACCGTCTGATCCCACATCTATTGAGGGAATAGATAAACCTTCTACTGCACAATATCCTCGTAGATCTAGTAGGATACGTATGGCACCTGAGAGATATGAATTTCTCATTAGTGACTACAATGACGTATTACTCATAGAAAAATATGAGTCTACTATCTACAAGGATGTTCTGAACAGTTCAGAATCTGGCAAATGGCTTGAGGCCATGAAGTCAGAGATGGATTATATGTATGACAACCAAGTATGGACTTTGGTTGATCCATCTAAAGGAATTAAACCTATTGGGTGTAAATGGGTTTTCAAGAAGAAAATGGGCATGGATGGTAACTTAGTTACCTATAAAGCACGTCTAGTGGCGAAGGGTTATCATCAATAACATGGTATTGACTATGGCGAAACTTTCTCGCCTGTAGCCATGTTAAACCTTCTCACCTATAGCTATTGCTGCTCATTATGATTATGAGATTTGGCAAATGGATGTGAAAACAGCTTTCCAAAATGGAAATCTGACTGAGGAAGTATATATGACACAACCAGAGGGTTTCACATCCAATGATAGCATAAAGGTGTGCAAGCTGCAAAGGTCCATTTGTAGACTTAAGCAGGCTTCTAGGAGTTGGAATATCCATTTTGATGAAACAATCAAAGAGTTTGGTTTTATTCAAAACATGGATGAGCCTTGTGTATACAAGAAGGTTAGTGGGAGTGCAATCATTTTCTTATTACTTTATGTAGATGATATATTGCTAATAAGAAACGATATACCTATCTTGCAAATGGTTAAAATTTGGTTGTCCTTGGAGAAGCAATCTATATTCTTGAAATAAGGATATATAGAAAAAGATCCAAAAGGTTGCTAGGTCTTTCGCAGTCTACATACATAGATAAAGTGCTAAAGAAGTTTAGCATGGATCAATCCAAAAAGGGATTCTTACCCATATCATATGGTGTAAGCTTTTCAAAGTCGATGTCTCCCAAGACACAAGTTGAAAGGGATCGCATGAGTAAGAATCCATATGCCTCGGCAGTTGGATCTCTCATGTACGCTATGATATGTACTAGACCCGATGTATCTTGTGCTCTCAATTTGACGAGCAGATACTAATTTGACCCTGGTGAGGGTCATTTGGTGGCTATAAAGAACATCCTTAAGTACTTACGAAGGATTAAGGATATATTTTTACTATATGGAGAAGGTGATTTGAAAATAAACGGGTATACTGATGCCAGTTTTTAATCTGACAAAGATGATTTCAAATCACAATCAGGTTACGTGTTTACATTATGCGGATAGGCAATAAGTTGGAAAAGTTCCAAACAAGAAACTATTGCCGACCTACGAAAGAAGTGAGTACATAGCCACTTCTGAAGCAGCTAAGGAGGCTGTTTGGATCAAAAAGTTCGTGATGGAACTGGGTGTGGCTCCTAGTGTTGTTGGACCAATAACTTTGTATTGTGACAACAACAGAGCCATTGCACAAGCAAAGGAGCCACGGTCTCACCAACAATCCAAACACGTACTACGACGCTATCATTTGATCTGGGAGATCATAGATAGGAATAATGTAAAGATAGAGAGAGTTCCCATGGATGAGAACATAGCTGACCCGCTTACAAAGGCACTATCGTAAAAGAAACATGATTATCATGTTGAGTCATTCGGTATTAGATACATGAATGATTGGCTCTAGTGCAAGTAGGAGTTTATTAGTGTTATGCCCTAGAGGCAATCATTTGTACATTGTATATGACTAATTTTATTTTAATAAAAAAGGCATTATTTATCTTACAGTTTCTTTTGTTTACTTTTATGTAATATAACTGTTAGATAAAGTCCCTAGTACAATACTGTGTTAAGGAAATCATGGTAGAGATCATAATATGAGATTCCTACTACACTGTATAGTGTTAGTACTTAAATAGTCCCTAGTCGTAGTATTAATGAGGCAGGACATCATTAATGCATTAAGACTAGCATGTGTTAGACTTCCTGATTTGATCAGGCAGTGGTTCTCATATCCGTGAGTATTGAGATACTCAAAGTTAACACATGGATGCTTGTTAATGGAACGAGTACATTAGATGACCTAGCTATGAGATAATCACATGGATAACTATTTAGTGCCAGTGATATAATCTCAATATAGCAAACGTGTAAGTATCCTTAGGCTTGAGATCTCCAAGGTACTTTATTTACTGAGCATTGTGCTTTGATTCCAATCTCTGGAGCCAGATCGAGGGCCGCCTATGGGATGGATATTTGGTACATTGTGAGGTAAACGAAAGTAGTTGAGAGGGTCAATAAATGATTCACCACTCCTAATAGTAGGGGCGAATATCTCACGGCCACTTGTAGGAATTACTACTCGAGAAGTCCTTAGCCAAGGCGATTGTGTATTCAAAATAGTTCCAATTGATATACATCTAGAGTAGTGGATTCCTGGTACAAGTACTATTGTATTCGGGCCAGAATTAATATATTCTGGAGGGAGTTGGCACTAATTCCGTACTCCAAATCGAATGAGATATTGTATGGTGAAAGGAGTTAATTTCAATGTAGTTTGTTATTGAAGGGTTCATGTCAAGCCACTTGACTTCCTAGATTCTTGGGTCGTCATGATGTTTTGCTAGATACCACTCATGATATGGGAATATGAGTTTATTAATTGATGAATTAATAAACTAATCTTAATTATAATAATATGATTAATTCTAATTAATTATGAATTATTAATCTCAAAGACGTTTGGATTAATTTATGTTCGCTACCAATTGATTGGGAAACCTAATAGGTCACACATAATAGAGGATTATATACTCAAGATGTTATTTAATAACATAGTAGGGTTAATTACGAGAAAGAGAAGTTGTTATGGCCAAATTATAATTAGTTATAATTTATGGTCCAAATCATAATTGTGAGAACTAGATGTTTCTAATTATAATTAGGAAATTCTAATTGTTTTAGAATCTAAGTTTTTCACTAGGTTTTTCCGGTTATATGGGTGATATACCCGAAACCCTAGTTGAGGAAGACACACGAAAAACAACAGCCTCAAAAGCTCTCTCTTCTCTCTCCGTCTCTCTGTTGTGGTTTTTGAGAAATCAAGAAAAACCCTAGCCGCCATCTTGTTCATGCTAGCATATAAACATCTTGGTACTTGAGTGTGATCCTCTGTGTGAATTTTTGTTAGAGATAATCACACATTGTGATTATAATGGTTGGACGTTCAACTTTAGTGGTGTTTGATCAAAAGGATTGTTGGATCACGCCTCGACTTGAAGAAGAAAATTTTTGTTCTTCAGACGATCAAAGAAAGGTAAAAAGCTGTTACATTTGATCTCTTTATGTCTTGTTTTCCACACATATGCGGATCCTAGGTTGGTATCTCGTTTTATTTTTCCGCTACGCCATATATGATATGCGTGAGTTGCCCAACAATGAGCCTTGTTATGATTCAAATTTTGGAATGATAATTATGTTTTCTTGATTATTTTCTTAACTTAAGTGTTTTGCTTGAGGACAAGCAAAGGTTCAAGTGTGGGGGAATGTGATAGGGGCTAAATTCATCACTATTTTTCTAATTATTTGAGGTTAATTTAAGATACATTTAATGTAATAACTAGGTATATTCCTTCATATTTGACATTTTGCTTGTGGAAAGTGTTTTTGACACATTTTTGTAGAATTAAGTGGATTTTGTGCAAAAGGTGGAAAATTCCAGGATGTACCTAGCACCAAGTCTAGCTAGTGCAGCAGGCGCCAGGACCAATCTAGAAAAACATAGTAAAACAGAGCAATGCCTAGGAGGAAACCATGATGCACCTAGCTCCAGGTGGGTCGAAGGTACCCGATGACAAGTCCAATCTGTAATGCTTGAATTCTATGCACGAATTTGATATCTTCCAAAGGATTTTAGTATTTTTCGAATTCTAATGTACCAAGACTTCTCAAGCCACGAATTTTGGTATCAAGGGAGTTTATAAAGACAAGGAAAATACAAGAGAAAGTAGTGATTCCAAGGATCAAAACTTCCAATCTCTCAAAGAATGAGAGATTCATCATTTAAGAAGGATTATTCAAAAAGGTTTCCAAAGAGAAGAGGAGGTCTTGTCTATGAGTTGTTTCTTTTACAATAGTTTTCTTTTTCTAGAATAATGATGTAATTAATATTTTCATTGTAATTTGACATTATTTTGGGATTTATGGTTTTGGGATTAATTTAGCTATTTGATCAATTTTCTATCATTCATGGTGTTTGCTACTTGTAATTATGGAAGAGTTGACGAAGTTAGATTTACTTTTAATTGACTTGGAAAATGATACTAGGAGTTAATTTAATTTTATTAATTTCATATTTGTTATTTCTTAATTGACTTGGGAAAGGAAGTTAAGACAAAGAACCAAAGTAATCTAATATTAGTTAATTTCACCTAGAGCATAGGGTTGTCGATTAATTTCATATTTATTATCACCTAGAGCATAGAGATAATTTACGAAGAATTGAGTTTAATGCATCTTTTGGTTGTTTTAGTGCGATTGGAAAATTTGCTAATTTAATTAAGAGATATTGATTCCATGGATTGGGAAAGAAATTGAGTCTATGTAAGTGGATTCATGACTTGGGAAATAATTGAATTTTACTTTATATTCCTTCATGATGCTAAGATGATGATTAATTGATATAGTTGCTAAATGGTTCATAGTTATGTATTCTAGTATATTTGTCTAAATTGCATATTCCTACATAATTGAGTTGTACATGTTTCTTTATTTTTGTTATTATCTTATTACTTTATTAGGTTGGTTAAATAATGAATGAAAAGTGATTAGTGTGTGCTTGTTCCTTTGAGGATCAATACTCGTTTATTTCCTATACTATGATTACGATGAGTATACTTACTCGTATGTGTATTTTGGGATTAATATTTTAATTAAAACTTGACAATGGATGGATTTAAATTTAATAATTTTTATACACCCACTATTTACACATCATGTATATTCTTATTCTGGCAAGAGTGTCTAACATTTTCCTTTCAACTGCTTGAATCTTTCCAGAAAATTAGTTATAGTCTCGCTAGTCTTTCGTTTAATGGCTAAAAAATTCGCCACTGATATACCTAGTTGAGGCAGGTAAAACCTATCATGGAAAATTCTTTCCATTTCGAGCTAGCTTTTGAATAAAATTTGGGAATAGATTGGAATACCAAGTAATAGCATAACCGATCAACAATAATGGAAAATGATGTAATTGATGCCATTCACTCATGCCTAACTCACTATTGAAGGCATAAAAAGGAAAAACACAGGGCATGCAGCGGAAGCGAAAGTAAAAAAATTGAAAAAACTGATGAACAGGGGAACCGAAAAGAGCCAGCGCCGGCTTCGGCAGCCCTAGCCGGCGCCGATTGTACTCTGTACTGATTCCAAGGTTAAAAAAAATTTACTTCTTTTCTGTGTTCTAAGAATTGGCTGGATCGGAATGTGTACAACTGGGGTAGGTACGCTGGTGGAGACCTTTAGTGATATTCCTGTAAGTCTCCTACTCCGTCCGTTCATGAATGTAAATGCCAAACTTTCGGTTTTCTAGTATATGACCTGCTTAATTCTGTTTGGTGAACAACTAACAGAACTAAGGAATATTTTCTGGAGAGAGAGAGAGAGAGAGATGTGTGGTTCCTTTCACAGAGAAGAAGCCGTCAAAAAACTACATTATTTCCAATCTTCCTGTTTAACCTAAATAAAACCCTAAATTAAACTGGATTGGGCCATTGGAGTGTTAGTTTAACCTTTTTGGACTAAATTAATTATTCAAATTAGAACTAACTTAATGGCCCAACAAATAATTAATTTTTCCACCTCAAATAAACTAGTCCAATTAACAAGATTATATTAGTTTAGTCCCAAATTAATCCCTAATTATTCAAACTGAGCCAAAGCCCTGAATAATTAATTAATCCACTAAACTAATTTAATTAATTCTCTCTCTCCATGGACCTTTATTTTATTCTAGCCTAATAATTAAATTAGGCTACTTAAATAAAATAAATTCTATTTAATTTAAGATCAATTCCTTAGCCCGTATTTAATTAGGACTCACGGTCTATACTAGGGACCAAAAGACACACCGCCTTGGTTACTAAAATGACCAAAATACCATTGGCATATAAATAGTTGTATTTTGCATTTTAAATACTTCCTAATATCACCATAAGGAAATATTCACCCCAAGGACAATGCTGCGTTAGCAAAGTCTTCGACCTACAGGTGTAATGACTAAAATACCCCTCTATACATCATCGTACATTTAGAGAGGAAGAAGTGTACTAACACCTCTCTAAATAACATCTACCATCTTTTGGCTTCTAGACTAATGATCCACGACTTCCTAGATTGTTTCCGCTTTCCAAGGGAGCTACCTTAAAGCAATCATCCAAGTTATGTTTTCCAGGGCCCTAGATATTTAGATCATTCAGACAACCACAAGGGGCGATATAGTATAGAAACTATCTTGTTCAAGTCTATCTTAACTAACTAGTCACACATACACAACATGCAATTATATTGGCCCTACGATAAAACCTCAACTATAGCATATCAAAGTACATGTTTCCAGCTTCGTCAGACCACCAACTCATACTCAAGTTGTAGAGTACCAGTCCACGCTGTAGCAGTAGTAGTCTAGGTTTCTACCATATAGTACTTTTAGGAAACCACTACAACAGGTCATATTCTACGTATTCGAAATACGCTTATGTCATGAAGTGAGTGGACCACTCACTGGCTAAAGGTGAGCCATTCCCATTTGGAATTCACAACATAATAACCTAAACATGATGAGATTCCCATTCTCATCAATCGGTTAAGAATAAATATTTATATGTTAAGTTACCCATGATCCATACCTTACTGTGAAAGACCTCCATTCACGTGGACCATTTACTTAAACATAATGGGTCATTTCCAAACGTAATTATGCACAGATAAAATGTAAATTTACAAATAATTTCTTAAAATAAACTCTTTTATTAAAACATTCGATATTTATATCAGAAACCTAGTCTAAGAGGGCATATTCCCTAACAATCTCCCACTTGCACTCTAAGACTATGTAAGTCCATAGGTGCCCACCCCTATAGCGTCTAAGTGTCTTTTGAAAACTCTCTCAGCCAAAGGCTTTGTAAATGGATAAGCTAGACTGTTCTCGGAGGTAATCTGTTCCGCCACGACTTCCCGTCTCTAGATGAAATCTCGGATCAGGTGGTACTTTCTCTCGATATGCTTCCCCTTCTTGTGGTTCTTGGGTTCTTTAGATTGTGATACTGCTCCAGTGTTGTCACAATACATCACAATCGGCCTGTCCATGTGTGGCACGACTCCAACTTCTGAAAGGAAATTCTGGAGCCAGACTGCTTCCTTGGATGCCTCTGAAGCTGTCACATACTCAGCTTCTATGGTTGAGTCAGCAATGCAACATTGCTTGATACTCCAACATGAAATAGCTCCTCCAAACAAGGTGAAGCCATATCCACTAGTAGATTTTCTCTCATCCTTATCCGCTTGCTAGTCGAGTCTGTGTATCATGTAAGAATCAAGACATCAGCTCTGTAAACCAGCATGTAATCTCTCATTCCCTTGAGGTACTTGAGAATATACTTTACAGCTTGCCAATGAACCTCCTAAGGGTTTAACTGATATCTGCTAACTAAGCCTACGACAAAGCAGATATCTGGCCTAGCACACAGCATGGCGTATATGAGACTTTCCACACCGAAGTTTCTTCTTGAGACTTAGGACAGTCCCTTGAAGAAAATGACAACTCATGTCTGTAAGGAATTAGAGCTCCCTTGCATGAGTCCATACTATACCTGTCCAGCATCTTGTCAATGTATGCCGCTTGGGATAATCCTAACATTCTCTGCTTCTTATTTCTAAAAGGTCTATTCCCGAGAATGCAGCTGGCTTCTCCCAAATCCTTCATACTGAATTAACTAGATAATCAAACCTTTGTAGATGACAATGACCCTACATCATTTCCAATGAGTAGAATGCCATCCACATACAAGACAAGAAAAACCACATTAATGCCTTCAAGTTTCCTATACACACATGGTTCATCCTCGTTTTGAATAAATCCATAAGACTTTACAGTCTCATCAAAACGAATGTTCCATACTCTTGATGCCTGCTTAAGTCCATAAATGGACTTCTTAAGCTTGCAAACCATATGTTCTTGGCCTTCAGCAATAAAGCCTTCCAGTTAGGATATATAGATGTCTTCGCTAAGATGGTCATTTAAAATGCCGTCTTGACATCCATTTGCCATATCTTGTAGTCATAATAACATGCGATGGCAAAGACGATACGGATGGACTTAAGCATGGCTACCGAGGAAAAGGTCTCCTCATAATCAATTCCCTCTTTCTGAATATACCCTTTCACCACAAGCCTAGCTTTGAAGGTTTCCACCTTTCCATCTACTCCCCTCTTTTTCTTGTATACTCACTTACACTCAATGGGTTTTATCCCTTCAGGTGAAGCTACAAAATCCCAAACTTGATTGAGGTACATAGACTCAATCTCGGTTTTCATTGCTTCATGCCATAGATTTGCATTGGTATCAGTAATAGCCTCCTCGTATCTAGTGGGGTTTTGTTCCTGATGGTTGAAAACTAGCTCGAAAGCTTTTCTAGTCTATCTCTATAGAACCTTAGAACTCTCCCACTACAACGAGGCTCCAATTGTATAGGCTCTTGAGACTGTGTCTCTTCTTGTTCCATAATCGGGTCAGAAGAAGTTGATTCCGAAGATAACTTCTCCTCCAGTTCCAACCTAGTTGAACCTTTCCTGGAAGTACTCTGATCATCCTCTAAGTATCTAGTATTAGTACTAACCAGTACTTTCTGCTCTTTAGGATGATAAAAATAACCACCATTTGTTCCTTTTGGATACCTAACAAAATAGCATAATTTTAATCTTTGTTCCAACTTATCTCCTTTGACCAGTACATAAGCTGGACAACCCTATATCCTGAGATGATTTAGACTTGGATTACGCTCAGTCCACATCTCATAAGAAGTCCTAGATACTGACTTGGAAGGCACCAAATTCAGAACATATGCCGCTATTTCCAAGGCATATCCCCAAAAAGACACTGGAAGAGTAGCATGAGAGATCATGCTTTGGACCATTTCCATTAATGTCCTGTTCTTTCTCTCAGCTACTCCGTTCTATTGGGGTGTCCCCGGCGCAAAGAGTTGGGATACTATCCCATGATGTATCATATAGTTCTTGAATTCACCTAAGAGGTACTTTCCACCACAATCCGATCGTAAGGTCTTGATCAATTTACCTGTCCGACGCTCCACTTCAGCCTTAAACTCTTTGAACTTGTCAAAAGAGTCAGACTTGTGTCTCATCAGGTAAATAAAACCAAACCTCATACAATCATCCATGAAAGTGATGAAGTACTTAAAACCCCCTCTAGCTGGTGTAGACAATGGACCATACACATCAGTGTGAACAAGACTTAATACCTCATTGGCTCTATCCGCCTTTAGGGTAAATGACCTTTTGGTCATCTTTTCTATAAGGCAGGACTCACACTGAGGCCAATTTTCCAATCTCAATGAGCCCAAAGGCCCATCATGGATTAACCTCTGAATCTTGGTTGAGTTTATATAACCCAACCTTACATGACAAAGATAAGAGTTATTGACATTGGTCTGTCTCTTCCTTGTTAAAGGTTCAGATTGAGCGTTATTGAATTGATTGTTAATAGGGTTTAAGAAAAATAGATTTCCATACATGTGACCAGTATATAAAATTTCTCCATCTCCACTGATAGAAATACCAGAATGGAAAGATACAGAATATTCTTGATTTATTAGTTTCGCAATCGAAATCAAATTCTGTAGAAATCCAGGTACATATAAAATATCTTTCAAAACCACTATTCTATTACAATAAAAAACAAGATCTAGCTCTCCCACTATAAGGGCCCAAACTTGTGCTCCATTTCCCACACGTAGTCCATGTTCGTCATTCTGGAGTGTTCTAATCTTTTTAAACCTTTGCAAGGAGTTACAGATGTGATCAGTGGCTCCTGAATCAATAATCAAAGTGGAAGTTGATCCAACCATTGATATAGACTCTAGATAGAAAACATTACCTATGGGGTTTTTCTTGACTTGAAGATTTGGACACTCCTTTTTCCAGTGTCTCTTTAGTCCACATTTGAAGTACTTGCCCTTGGGTTTGTCTTGGGCTGGACCGCTACGTTCCCCTTCTTCTTCTTAAACTTCCTAGGTTTGGGCCCAATTCTAAAAGATGAAGCCTTAGCAATCATAGCCTTTGATTATGGCTTTATGACCTTCTCCGCATCTGGAGCTCCTTTATCAACTCAGTTAAACCCATGTTTAAGTTGTTCATGTTGTAGTTTAACTTGAATAGAGTAAAGGAACCCGGTAGAGATTCGAGAACCATGTCCATTTGGATCTTGGGGTTAATGACAACCCCTAAGATTTTTACCTCCTCGAAAGCAGCAATCATCTTGAGCATATGCTCTCTGACTGATGCTCCCTCAGCCTTCTTAGTGTTTATAATAGTTCGAAGAGCCTCCTGCCTTGCGGGCCGGCTCTTATCCGCGAATATCGTGGCTAATGATTAAGTTATGTCATATGCAGTGGTCATGTGCTCATGTTTGGACTGGAGCACATTAGACAAGGAGGCTAACATGTAACAACGAGCCATCTCGTCGGGCTTCTTCCATGCCTTCTTAGCTTCACGCTCTTCGGCGGTGGAACCTTCCTCAATAACAGGACAGGTTTCGTAAATGATATACTTATACTCCTCGGCTGTGAGTATTATGTCTAGGTTCCTATTCCAGTCCACATAGTTTGGTCCCGTTAGTTTATTCTCTCAGAGAATAACAACTAATGGACTAAAAGAGCCCCCACCATTTCTGAAAAACTGAAAAATAAAAGAAAAAGATTTAGTTTGTGAAAACAAAACAAATATGTGTACTTTTTCCTTATTATCAAAATTGATAATAGTTAATTTGGCTCGTAAGAAAACTGAAATACCTTCTTGGGAAGATTAACAGTCCCCTAAGCTAAGTGTGTTGACCATCACAAATTAATTTCCCTTCTAGGTAATGATCTAGAAGATAACTCCATCGAGGGGATGGCCGTTTCCTCTTATTTCCTATGGACATACCTCGCACTATGACCTCCAATGAGGGGCGGCTGGCCGATCATAGTACGTGTCTCGGGTGATTAATTACATCCCTCCATTAGATCTAGATCCTTGCGGTATCTCCATCCTATACGGGTTCACTCCCAGGGTGACGCGTGGGGACCCACGATCTCTAATGAGGATCATGATGGAAGCCGTGGGCCGTTGGAACCCCTCTCTCACTAAGTCTTTTAAAACAAGAGTTTTTTGAAAAATATCCTTTTGAAAATTTCCATTAAGTTTTCCCTTTAACTCAAAAATAAAATGTCTAAATCCATTAAAATCTCTATGTCAAGGTATATATCCTTTGAGAGATTTTTTCATAGACTAATTTTATTCATGTTAAAAAACTTAATGATTTCAAAAAATTTTCAATTAAAACTTTCTAAAGACTTTGGTCTCAAGTTCATTTGACAAAACAATTTTTCTTTGTGCTAAAATAAAACAAAATGGCTTTCTATTTTAACTTACAAAAATATCTAGATCCAATATATTTTCTATGTCAAGGATTAAATCCTTTGAGAAAATATCTAAGGATTAATTTTTGTTCAAGTTAAAATAACAATTTAATTTGTAGAAAAATATTTTCTTTGTTAAAAATATTCTCAAAGACTTTGGTCCTTGAGAGACCGTGCACATAGGTACTTAAAAAAAAAAGCATGTTAGAAAACAGTAGACATTTTCATGCTTTTCTATTTTTTTAAACCTAAGTGCCCAAATAATAGAATTAAACACATTACTTAATTAATTAATGGTCTTGTTTAATCCTAAAATCCCTTACTAATATTTGTCATGCAAAATATTCCATAAATATTAACTATTGCAAAAATATTAACTTTGTCTGGTATGGACCCCAAAACAAAAAATAAAACGCAAGAAAAATTACAAGGAAAAAAATAAAAAATTTCCCTTGGTCCACTTCACCCGCCACACTAGATCAAGCACCTATTTGCACTATGGTCCAATGCACCCGCCGCACAGAACCAGGACCCATAGGCGACCTAAAATCCGGAGCAAGTCCAGACCCTAGCCGGTGCCGGTTCGGGTAGCCTAGCCGGCGTCGGTTCTAGTCTGGACGAGTTCTTCTGCAATTTTTTTTTTCTTTTCGGCGATTTTCTTCTGCGAATTTCCTCTGTTTTTCTGTGCAACTTCTAGTACCATTGGCTCTTCAATTTCAATCCCAATACAATGAAATCAACCAAAACCAATAATCGCCTATACCCATTAACATTGGACTTACACGATTTGCTAAGAAAAATAGTAAATTACACATCTCCTATACCTCAATCCGAGAGGTTTAACAGAGAATCTATCCATACCAAAAAAGCGAAGGATCACAGTTTAAACCACACATGTGTCCAGTTTTATTCAACTAGCTGCATGCTCCCTATATTTTTACAAAACCTTCATGCTTTGATACCAATTGAAGGCATAAAAAGGAAAAACACAGGGCATGCAGCAGAAGCGAAAACAAAAAAATTGAAAAAATTGATGAACAGGGGAACCTAACAGAGCTGGCGCCAGCTCCGGCTCCGGCAGCCCTAGATGGCGTCGGTTGCACTCTGTACTGATTCTGAGGTTAAAAAAAATTTACCTCTTTTTCTCGTTTTAAGAATTGGCTGGACCGAAATGTGTGCAACTGGGGTAAGTACACTAGTGGAGACCTCTGGTGCGATTCCTGCAAGTTTCCTACTCCGTCTATGCATATATGTGAACGTCAAACTCTCGGTCTTTCAGTATATGGCCTGCCTAATTCCGTTTGGTGAACAACTAACAGAATTAAGGAATATTTTTTTTTTTTTGAGAGAGAGAGAGAGAGACGTGTGGTTCTTTTCACAGAGAAGAAGCCGTCAAAAAACCATGTTATTTCCAATCTTCTTGTTTAACCTAAATAAAACCTTAGGTTAAACTGGATTGAGTCATTGGACTCTTATTTTAACTTTTTTGGACTAAATTAATTATTCTAATTAGAACCAACTTAATGGCCCAACAAATAATTATTTTTTCCAGCCTAAATAAACTAGTCCAATTAACAAGCCAATATTAGTTCAGTCCCCGATTAATCCCTAATTATTCAAATTGGGCCAAAACCCTGAATAATTAATTAATCCACCAAACTAATTTAATTAATTCTCTCTCTCCATGGACCTTTATTTTATTCTATCCCAATAATTAAACCAGACTACTTAAATAAAATAAATTCCATTTAATTTAAGATCAATTCCTTAGCCCGTATTTAATTAGAACTCACGGTTTATACTGGGAACCAAAAGACACACCGCCTTGATTACTAAAATAACCAAAATACTCTTACCATATAAATAGTTGTATTTTGCATTTTAAATATTTCCTAATATCACCATAAAGAAATATTGACCCCAAGGATAATACTGCATTAGCAAAGTCTCCAACCTATTGGTGTAATGACTAAAATATCCCTTTATACATCGCCGTACATTTAGAGATGAAGAAGTGTACTAACACCTCTCTAAATGACATCTACCATCCTTAAGCTTCTAGTCCAATAATCCACGACTTCCTAGATTGTTTTCGCTTTCCAAGGGAGCTACCCTAAAGTAAATATTCAAGTTATATTTCCCAGGGCCCTGGATATTTAGATCATTTAGACAACTACAAGGGGCGATATAGTATAGAAACTATATTGTACAAGTCTATCTTAACTAAGTAGTAACACATACCCAACATGTAAGTATATTGGCCCTATAATAGAACCTCAACTATAGCATATTAAAGTATATGCTTCTAGCTTCGTCAGACCACCAACTCATACTCAAGTCGTAGAGTACTAATCTACGCTGTAACAGTAGTAGTCTAGGTTTCTAGGATATAATACTTTTAAGAAACCACTACTACAGGTCATGTTCTACATATTCGAAATACGCTTTATGTCATGAAGTGAGTGGACTACTCACTGGCTAAAGGTAAGCCATTCCCTATTTGGAATTCACAACATAATAACCTAAACATGTTGAGATTCTCATTCTCATCAATCGGTTAAGAACAAATATTTATGTGTTAAGTAACCCGTGATCAATACCTTACTGTGAAAGACCTCCATTCACATGGACCACTTACTTAAACATAATGGGTCTTTTTCAAACGTAATTGTGCATAGATAAAATATAAATTCACAAACAATTTCTAAAAATAAACTCTTTTATTAAAACATTCGATATTTACATCAGAAATCTAGTCTAAGAGGGCATATTTCCCAACAACTACATTAGCCAGTGAATCTACTAATGTGATTCATAGTTGTCTTGCTATCATATCCTAAAAAAGTAGTAAAGTCCGGAACTTTGTAGCCTTTAGGAAAAGTCAACATTAAATCTATTCACTTAGGATAAGTCTTCTGGTAAGCAACTTTCTCCGCACCAGTAAATGTCAAATCGAATTATTTTCTCAAAATATCAGCTATTGCACTTAAATCCACTTGTTGTTGAACATAAGGATTTCGCAGCTAGCCTAGGCTTTTTAGTTGGTAGGTCTATGAAGTTGGCGACCTGTAGGAGCTAACCAGCTAATACTTTTTGCTGAGTTGTTACAGGAATTGTAGCTTGTCTTGGATAGCCTCTTACTACAAGATTTCCTATTTGCTGCATTATAGCATACACCGATTAGCTGCCTGGGATAATACTGTAAGACGGTCCGGCTACCTCAGCTGGTATAAAGGATCCTGCTACTACGTTACCCCTTGGTCCAGTGACCAGATACTGACCCACAAGGTATGTTGGTTGATGCCACTCAGCATATATTAGTTATTGCCCTCCAATATAAAGTGATTGTTGTCCTTCAATGTAAATTGGTTGCTGAACCTCTATTCCATAACTTATGAGCAACTGGACATTTGTGTAGGGACAGGCCATAGGTGCTGATAATATACTGATCATCGGGTTTGGGTTCCCTACCTGAGGTATCTATTCTGTTGTTATGGGTTGATCTGGCTAGGATATTGTCACCCCACCATATTATAATTGTGCTAAAGATACCGACTATCTAGGAATTTGACTTGTCTATTGTCTCTACAGAGTAGTCGAATAGACTAAACTTGCTACTGGCCAATGTCCTTCAATTACTGTAACTAGTTTATTTTGCAATATAGGTTTAAAGACAGTCACCATTTATTGTACTAAACTTTGAAGAAACTCGCCTATTCTTTCATCGAACTACTATCAAATGGCCAAAAAAGATGTAAAGGCCTCAACCCCTATTGACGTTTTAGGTATACTTTCCAGCTAATTGTGATTTTCATCCTAATGTCCTTCTATTTGGCTGATTATGCGACCAAATCTTAATCACATTCAACGAAACCTACACTTGGTGGTCCCACTGGGCATGGAAAAACAGAAGTATTGACTTTAAATTTCATCATCCACCCATCAAATCAGTGACTGGCCAAACTAGTTTAGCTGTGATTAGACTAGCCGAAGGAAGCACTTAGCTGATTGAGTATTTCACACTTCTTATTACTTCTATTACACAATTATGCTTGGAAAATCATACATAAAGTGGAAGATCAAATAAGAAGGCTCCTTGGAGAACTCCAAAAACCCCCAAGCAAGCTTAAATTGTAAAGTTAATGTAATAATCTGGTGGAATTAGAAGGAATAAAATGGAGATCAAAGTAACAACCCTAAGAACATAATGACTCAATAATTTGAAAGAAAGACTTGGCTAGAATTAATTGAAAGCTAAAAAAATACATGAATTTAAAGGAAAGTTGTAAGGAAAAGTAGTAAAACAAGCTTTCAAAACAAAATTAAGGAATGAAATATACTCTTGAGATGATTTCTTGATGTCCCTTTCTTCTATTCATCTTCTGGCTTTGATAGGTAGAATTCCTTGGTTCCCAAGCTTCCAGGTCACACTTCAATTAAAAAATTGCTCATTTGCTCCATGATTGTTAATGATAGAGTGGAGAATTACCTGGAGAGAAATCTGTTCATTATTACTTCTATACTTGACCTCCTTGAAGATAGGAGGTACTCTAAAGTCAAAACTCTTGATCATAGCTAACTTCCATAATGGTAAGAAGTGTCCTGGTTGAAGTCAAACTCCTGGTCACAACTAACTTCCTTAAAAATAGGAAGTGTTCTGATTGGGATCAAACTCCTAGCCGGCTGCTTCTCTGACTTACCTGGGTTCTATCGGAGATTGTCTGGCCTAGCTCGCTTATCGTAGTCGCATCCATTTAGCCCATCCAAATGATATTCTTGACTGGCCTATCCGTTCATGCTTTGGCTGGCCTATCCAGATGAGAATTGACTTGCATGCCTAGGTGAGAATTAACTTGCCTGGCTAACTACATTTTTAGGTGTCAACGGTTATATTAGAATTTCACAATTATACATTTCATTAAACAGTAAATAAATAAATAAATTTAACTTTCGAATGAAAGACTCAATCATATTTTCAAGAAAAATCTTATTTGAGTTTTCAAATTTATTATCTTCAATAATAGTTTGATTATTTGAATATTTTAATATTTTTTTATCAATTAAGAAGTCTTATATATTATTCAAATTCCTACTTATTATATGAAACTTGATTATATTTTTGAAGAAAAAATTATTTTAAATATTTAAATTTGATCTATACTTGAAGAGTTGAATTATTGTTGAGTTAAAATTTTGACATTTAAATAGCTCAGGGCACTTTAACGTTGTTTCTAATGTTAATGAATAATTTTAAACTCTTAACCTTTAAATGTTTAAAAAAAAGAAAACATAAAAACGTTGAACTTGGTGGATCTACTTTTGTAGCTCACGACAAATATGTAGAGTATGTCGCAGCAGTCTTGTGTTATTTAGTATATTTAAAGTTTAATTTACATGCATGGATCTCCATAAGTGATAGGTAATCACTCCTCATGAGTAATGGGCGATTACCTTTGAGTTAGTTTTTCATTGAAAATGTGTTAAGATATGTGATTGGTGTTGTTATGGTTGCATATTTAGTGGTTTTAGCGCCTAGAAACTGTCCAATTTTAAGAGGAGACTCTACTGAAATTTTTACAAAATAGATGATGAGTGCTCATTATTGCTAGATTATATTAAGTTTATGATTTAATGGCTACTCATTTCCCCATTAATTGCCTACTTTTATGTAGAATATAAAAGTAGAAGGTAAATTAGAGAAATAAGGTAAAACCTAGCAAAAAAAAAATCAAATCAGTGCTTGATTAGGCATTAGACAAGTGCCGTTTCATAACAGAAAGATTTAGAGCCAATAATCAGAGCAAAACCCGCATCGGTTAGGATCTAAATAGGCACTAGCTGCATGTATTAACAGGTCGTGATTTACCTATTGAAAAGGCACCGGTTATTTCCAAAGAGTTTGGGAGCTGAAATTACAAGAATAACGAGCACCAATAAGGACAACGGATAGGCATTGGTTCAAAGCGGGAATTCAAGATCTTAAAGAAAAAGGTGTATACCTAGTACCAGTCTAGTATTACAATAAGCACCAGTTCATATTGGGACAAGACAATACACAGCAGATTTCAAAGAGTTCTCAAGGTCCACAATAAATAGTTCTTCATTTCAAGAATAAATTAAAAGGGGAAGGAGCAGCCTGCAAAACCTAGAACTCTAAGAAGAAACCCAAGAAGAGAATCCAAGCTACTTTTGAAGAGGAAAGGCATTTTTAGGAAGGGGTTTCAAGGGGAAAAAGGGAAACTTATCTAAGGGTTTAACTTCTTTTCTCTTGTATTTCTTACCTTAATTTCGTTTAGGTATTTATACTTGGTGATGTATTTAAAGGATTAAACCCTTATTTTTGTTGAATCTTGACTATTATTTTTAATGTATTGAAATTTATTTTGGTATTCAATCACTTTATTTGAGTTGAGTTTGTTGTTTTGTTGGGCTTTTCTTAATACTAATGAATTTGAGAGATGTAGTTAGGAATGAAGGCTCAATTAGTTGATTTACTATTTAGATTTGCCTTTGATTAACTCGAGAAAGAGAGAGAGAGAAAGATTGGAGGTAAAGAATTAGGTGATTGAAGGGTCATGGATTTGTCTAGAGCTAGGGACGCAATTTTCCCCAAACTCGAAATGGATAATTGACTTTAATGTCCCTTGATTTGAGTAGTGAGGTAGAGACACCCACTAATAAGATTAAGTGTAGGAAACTCATAACCCGAGAAGGAGTGAGTTTTGACTTAAATTACTCAATTGGTGCCAATTTAGACTTTTAATTGACCTAACTAGTTAGTTGAGGTTTAGCTTAGCAATTGGAGATGCCTTCTAATTACATAACTTATTCCTTTCCTTCTTCCTTGGGTGTTTGGTGATCTTAAAGGAATTCTTGGGTATACTTGGGTAGGTTGATTCTCTTATCAATTTGTCATCTTTTCAATTAGGATGATTGGTCAAACCATGAAAAAAGAGTGTAGTAGAAGTACTTGCCATCTTACCTGAGTGATACGATACTTACGACTTAAAATTTTATACTATGCAATGGGTATACATGGCTATATGTGTGTTATGTGAATGATTTGTTACATTTTAAATTAAAATTTGATTATTTTGGTGAATTATTGACACTTTCTCCTATGCACAAATATATGCACACAAAAACACGCATTAAATTTTTTGTACCATTGCCAAAAATTAAATAACAAAATTTCGAATTGCTTAAGTTTTGTTGATTTGGCATTGTAATTGTACATACTTATGAATATAACTAACTTGTATTTAGGTAGTTTTGTATTTTTATTGTGAGTATATGTATTTGTAGGCAGTTCTAATTAATTATATGTAAATAATTGCTTGTATGTATTCTTGTGAATTTTTGGAATATGATTGATTTATTGATTCCTTTATTATGTTATTTATTGATTCATTGGAGATTTGTGCATAATATCCTTTTATTTTTAGTACATATTGAGATTTAATAATTTTATTCTCATAGAAGATTACCTTGATATTAGGAATAATTGAGGTTTTATGTTTTGATTGAAGGAAGATATTTTCTTATATAAATAAGAGAGTGAATGGACACTTGGAGAATTTTGATTCGGAGATAGAAAGGTGTAACACCCCACAAATATGTAACCCAATAGGGTCAAGGATATCACTCTATCCTTAGGGCCAGGGATCTTTATAACTAGATAAGAGCAAAAAGGAAATAAAATTCAAACTTAAAATTTCAATTCTTCCAGTCTATTACAAATGTCTCGAAAATGAAACTCAAAAGTGTACAAAACAAAATCAACAACTCCAAATAAAAGAATCTAAGCATAATTAAAACTTATCTCTAGTAATTCCCCACCTTGGGTCTGGTATCTCTTGAAATGTGACATAGAAATTGTGTGAGAAAAAAAAATTCTCAGTAAATCCTGTATGTGCACACAAAAAATTTGTAAAGTTTTCATGATGCAATTTACAAAGACATTAGAAATAAAATATTTTCAAGTCATTAATCACGGAACAAACGTTGAGTGATTTCAAATTATAATATTTTACAAATCAGTCCAAATAAATTCAAGAGTTCAAAAATTTAGAAAAGCTATAGAGGCAAATCACTCAAAAAGTAATTACAATACATTCATCATACACTTAAAGGTCATAAAACCCTGTATTATGACTGACTACTATGAAACCCTACATCACAACGAAGTGGGTGATCGACCCACTAGGTAGGATTCTCCTCATTCTCCTACCTAAACATATTGGTCGTCTATTTTTGGATATCAGTCTCACTAGGATTGGATGCTAGCACATATTAGCCTAACTTGCTGGTATTAGTGCCTTTTTCTGATAGAGTTCATCTCTTGGAGGTGGCTACCTACCAGGAGACTAGCCCTAATTCTCAAAAGCTAGTACTAAAAGCCTATCCTAATTGAGTACTTAGCATATCTATTACCTGATTTGGGGTGTGTACAAATAATTCATTATAACTGCAATTTTGCTCAAACATGGAAGTGAAAATTGTGTTCAAAGATGATTTTAAATGTTTATTGTGTCTTTTAAAACATTTGCCTGATCAGAATAGGGTTTAGTACATAAAGAAGTGGTTTATCCATGTTTGTTTAACAAGTTTGCAATTCTGAGATGACATCACATAGAAACATTTGACTTGCAAATTTGTGCAGCATTTATTGAAAAAAGTTATGCAATGACTTACTTGTCAAAATCACTTGATAAAATGAATTACTGGGCTACAGGGCTTTTATGTGCATCTTGGCCTGATAAGAAATTAGAAGTCTAAATTACAACCTATTCCACTTAGAATTTGAAGCATAATAAGTCTTAACAATTCACCACCCGTAACTCCTACGTATCAACTTCAATCATATAGTATCATATTCATAACGCATCAATTATCTATATATGTGACATAGATCCCGTATGGTTAAACAAATAATAAATGATGCCTAATGAATAATTTATAAATAGTATTAAATAGTAAATAAATAGATACATGAGTAAGTAAATACAGAATAGTTGAACAGTAGATAAAAAATTGATTAATTGAGTCAATTAATCAGTAACAATTAATAATTAATATTTAATATATATTAGTAAATGAAATAGTAAATAAATTAATGATTGAATAGGTATTTATTAGACAATAGTAAGAACAATTAATAACTAAATGGGTTTATCAATCATTATCAATCAATATTTAGTAAATAGTAGGTAACAATCTTTGAACGTCTAACAATATTAAATAATGAATAAAACTTTTAGTACAATAGGTAAGTAAATAAATACTTAACTGTATTAGTTAAAATAAATAGATAATTACTTAAGAAAATGATTCTCAAATTGAACAAAATATTATAATCAATTAATAGTTAATAGTTAATAATTATTGGGTATTTTAACTAGTAAATAGCAATTCTAATGCTAGTCGTGAATCTAGCACTACTACTAATGAATGATAATTTTAGTACAATAATTAAATAGATAGATAATAAATAAATTAATTAATAACTAAATAGATAGTTAATTAATGAAGTAAATGATTTCCAATTAAAATATCATAAATAGTGGCTATAAAGATAACATTATTAATTTATATTGTATTATACTACGAAAATTAAAATAGTGACTAGATCTTAGGGTTTCATACAGAAATTATGATAGAGAACTCAAACCATCAATATCACTTAATTTATCAAGATAGCATGTTAAGTACAACATATAATCATACATATGTTCAACCAACTAAAATCAGTCCTAAAACTTCAGCATAGCATTAGTACCACAACCGTACATTTTTTTTTTTATCTACAAGAATTTCATAAGAAGAGGGTGCCCAAACTCACTTGAAATGAAAAGCTACAGTTAATCTCAAAAAAGTAAAGTCGGAGAGATTGCATAGCGTACTTAGATCCCAATGGTAAGAAAAGGTAGCCTTGTCTTGAAGGAGGGGATTGTGTGTGACTTTCATGAGTTTGGAAGAGGAATAGAGACGAGTCTCAGATAAAGATAAAGGATAGAGGTTAAAAAGATTGAAAAGGAATTACCTTACTTGGAGGAGTGGATGTGGCACTACGAGAGGTGAGAAGAGTGCTTTATTCCCTTGTGAAACTGAAGGAGTAGGAAGAAGGGTTTTTAGGTGTAATGTGAGAGAGAAAGCCAAGAGGATCTTTTGTGTGTGAGAGTGTTTTGCTGTGGATGGAGTGAACAAGTATGAAGTGAGGAGGCTGAGAGTGGTTTAGGTCTTAGTGTGTCTTAGTTCTTATATGGAGCAATGATGGGGGAATGTTAGGGTGAATTGATGAAATAAGAATGGAGGGTGAGAAAAGTGCGAGGAGGATGAAGCTTATTCTGCTAAAATTCAGTAAGGCCGAATGGCCTTTGTGTGTAGCTATCTTGGTTGGAGTGGTTGGGAGATAGGAAGAAGGGGTTTTGGGTTTTCTTGCAAGGTGTTGCTTGTTTTTGCTTGAAAAGATGAGAGCTAAAATGTTTTGCTTCCCCAAGCTGCCTTGGTTTTATGTTGAAGGGGAAAGGGCCCAAAATTCCTTTAGGCTGGCTAGAATTTTCACACATAATAGAAAAGATAGGAAAGTTAGGTAGCTAGAATTTTGGATAGAAAATCATGCACCACGTTTCCTTATTGGAAGAGAGAAAGTATATAATCTTATCTTACCAAGTTAAAGAAGTTTTTCCTCTCTTATCCTTCTCTTCCCCAATTCGGTTAGCTCTAAGAAGGAAAGAAAAACTGTTCTCCAAACATGCTTAACCAAAATAAAAGGGTGTGTTCAACACACTCTTGGCCGAAATCTTAGGAATTTATAAGGAAAATAATTATTTGAGTTTTGAATTCAAATTTTGGAAGGAAGAAGGAAGGTATGGTCAGCTTGGTTAGGAAAAGAATTTCCAACAATCCTAACTGTCGAAATTAGTGATTAATTGAGGTACTTATGGTGGGAAGAGAAAAATGGAAGGAATTTGTAAAAAGAAATAAAAATATACCTATATATGATGTATGTATATGTGTGTATGTGTGTGTGTGAGGAAGAGAATCTTAGGGTTTTGAAAATTCAAATTACATGGAAGGCAAGGTAGTAATTTTAGCTTCAGTACAGGGTTTATAATACTGATCTGGTTACAAAATTTTGAAAAGGGAATAAAGAATTTATGTCATGCTATGGCCAGCTACTACTATAAATATAAAAGGAAAGACTTTGCACTAAATTAATAAAAAGTAAGAGTACAAGTATTAGAGAGATTTTAGGAATACATTTAAATAGGATATTCCTCCATTCAAAAGAAAATGGTAGTGGCAGCTGGAAAATGCATGTGCCGGCCAAAAGGGAAGAAAAACGAGGAAATAAAAGATTGTTCAAGCAAGAGGCATCATTTGAACCACAATTAATCAATTAAAGTCCCAACACTCAAACCAATAATGCACACTACTCTTGTGTTTTATAATCACGCTAAAATCCCCAAATACCAAGATCTCCTACTTAAACTTTCTTAAGCCAAGATAAATAAATAAGATAATCTAATATGCACTCAAGTAATTTATGCAAGCTAAATGAAGCAACTTGGCACAATAGGTACTTAATTATATTGCATGCAAGACACATAAAATTATAAAAACAAGTATAATCATATTTGCATGTAAATGATACAATGATGCCTTCATACTACCCAAGATAATTTACGGTGGGGTTTTACAAAAGGACTTTGGGAAAGTTGAGGAGAGAAAAGCAAGAAGAAAGTGGTGTAAATCAAAATCTTGAAGAAGGAAATAGATTATTTGTGCTTTTAAAGAATCTGGAATGTATGGACCCAATTGATGGAAATGTTGGATTTCATAGAGATGAACCAAAATAGAAATGAAAATGGAAGGAGAATTACGGGAGACTATTCTAGGCCTTCACTACATGAAACTAAGTATCTTGAAGCCCAGAGCAGATGTAAACAACTTTGAGCTGAAGCCTTCATTTATCCAAATGGTGTTTCAGGCTGTGTAGTTTTACGGACTACCTAATGAGGATCCCAATGCACATATTTTTAATTTTCTCGTGATATCTGTAGGATTTCTATCATGCATAACCAGATTAAGCGCAGCGAAAAACAACAAGAAATCCAAGCCATGAATCACGGTTTTGCAATAGAAACGGGAAAAAGGAGAAGATTGCGTTTATTACCTCGTGAAACCGGAATTCAAAAATTTTAGAAACAAGAACGCAGGCGCGATCCAGATTATCCAAAACCGTTCACTGCAGTTCAACAGAAGTCCAAGAAAGAACTCCCTCTAATGATAATCCATACAAGGTTGAATGCTCACAATCTCACAGTTCTATACTAGTAGAATTCGGGAGGCTAGGGTTTTGATCAAGAAGAGAGACGGCTAGGGTTTGATCAAGAGAGAGGCAGAGAAACGGTTTCTCTGTTATTGCATGAATGGTCTGTCTCTAACACTAAGGAAACCGTTTCCTTATATTTATAGATTTATAATTATCATAAATTGCAACTTAGTCCTTCAACGTCCAGTTGTCAACAAATTGATCCTTGAAGTTTACTTAATTACAATTAGGTCCCATGAATTATAACAAACTTATAATTCACCTATAAATATATTCCCTTCTCTTAATTAACCCCACAATATTATCAAATAATATATTTAAGCATTCAAACCTTTATTGTGTGTGACACATTAGGTTTGCTGATCTTATTGGTAGCATAATATGAATTAATTCTAACAATATTAGAATTAATAATCCTTAATAAAATAAAGGATTAAATTTATTAATTCTCTAATTAATAAATTCATATTTAGCATATCAAGAGCGACATCTAGCAATGACTCTTGACCACCCAAAAGTCCAGAAAGTCAAGTGGCTTGACATGAACCTTTCAATAGCAAATTATCAGTGCAATAAACTCCTTTCAACATACAATATCTCATTCGGTCTAGAGCATGGAATTAGTGCCAACTCCCTCCAGAATATTATTAATTCTGACCCGAATATTTTAGTACTTGTTCAAGAAATCCATTACTCGATATGTGTATCAATTGGAACCATTTCCATCACATAGTCGCCTTGGCCAAGGACTTCATGAGTAATGATTTCTACAAGTGGCCTTGAGATATACTCTCCTACTATTAGGAGTGGTAAATCCTTTATTGACCCTTTCAACTACTGTCGTTTACTTTACGTTGTACCCAATATCCATCCCATAGGCGGTCCTAGATAAGACTCCAAATATTAGAATCAAAGTACAACGCTCGATAAACAAAGTACCTTGGAGATCTCAAGTCTAAGGATACTTGCACACTTGCTATAATGAGACTCTATCACTGGCACTAAATAGTTATCCAAGTGATTATCTCGTAGCTAGGTCATCCAATGAACTTGTTTCAAAACAAGCATCCACACGTTAATCCTGAGTATCCCAATATCCACGGATATGAGAACCACCGCTTGATCCAATCAAGAGATATAACATGTGCCAGTATTGGCGTATTAATAATGTCCCATCTTATTAATACTATGACTGGGGATTATTTAAGTATAAACACTGCATAGTGTAGTAGGAATCTCACATCATGATCTCTATCATGATTTCCTTAACACTGTGTTGTACTAGGGACTTTATCTAACGGTTTGTACACATATTTAGATATAACAATCAAACTGAAAGATAAAGAATGCCTCTTATTAATTTAATATGCAATATACATGGTACAAGTGATTGCCTCTAGGGCACAACACTAACAATTTGTGGTATTTTGAAGCTTAACAGAGTATCTGAAGATATAATAAAATTGAGGCTCTTTCCATTTTCAATTCGCAATAGGGCAAAGTCAGGGCTTAAATTTTTACCTCCAGGTTCTATCACCACTTGGGATGAATTGGCAAAGAAATTCCTCTCGATCTATTTTCCTCTTTCTAGGACTACCAAGCTGAGAAATGATTTCTTCTCTTTTACTCAAATGGAACGAGAGACTCTGTATGATAACTGGTAAAGATGGAAGGAATTCTTGAAGAAGTGCCATCTTATAGGTTAGATTTGGGATTTCAAATACTTACTTTTCACAATGGGCTAAATTTTTTCATAAAGCAACTTTTGGACACATCATTTGGTGGTACTACATCAACCAAGACTCTCGAAAAGTTAAGGGATTTGATTGAAAACTTAGCAATGAATAGTTGCTTGTAGGGCAATCTGAAGCCTAGGGAACGTACCTAAGAGATGTATAGCATTAAAGTAATAGCAGCTATGGAAGTAAAGCTAGAGCCTTTACCAAGAAAATTGAAAAGATGAACACTAAAAAGTCATGACCTTTGATTTTTGTGGAGATAGACATCCCAACCATGAGTGTCAATCTATGGACTCAAGTAGTGAGTAAATGGTGGAGCAAGTTGATTTCGTTGGAAATGCTAGGCAAGAGAACAACCCCTATAGGAATACTTACAACCCCAGTTGGCATTATCATCCTAACATCTTGGGAAGCAATCGAGGGCAAGACAAATTATTCCTTCAAGGTGTTCAAGCACGTCCAATAACGAGGCCTCAAATGCCTCTTCCTTATCATGCACCTCATCCTCCTTTTCAACGCGCACAAAAGCTATCATTAGAAGATTTAGTAAAAAAGTTAGACTCTTCAATGGAATCACGCTTCCAAGGAGTCGAGACTCCCATGCGAAATCAAGAAGCTTCCATCCACAACCTTAAAGGACAAATTGAATAGATTACAAAGCTTTTTGGCGATAGAAAAAGTAGAACTCTCACTGGAAATACAGAAGCCAATCCATGTGATAAGCGAGGAAAGAATTAACTTTTCCCTTATATTGTTTTTGTTGCTTATATACAAATTTATTTATGCTTTACTTTTGCATTTTACATTTTACTTGCTTTTGGTATGTTTTGGGATATGCACTTATGATTTGGTATGTTGGTCGTTTGAACTTAGAATGTTGAATTTGAACTTATTTGTTTTGATTAAGTTAGTTTAATTTAGCTTGAATTGTGATACATTTTTTACGACATTTGTGTTGGTTTATTTCCAATACGAGAAAAAGAAAGAAAAAAGTAGAAAATTAGAGAAAAGTACAAAAAGATTTTAGTTTTGTACAGATACTGAAGAAAACAGGTGCCTATTTCATTTATATATAGGCACCAGTTTCATTCAGTGATATTGAACTATCGAGCTGCTCAAAATATCTGATGCCTATTGGTAGGCTAAACCAACACCGATTATTCTAGAAAATACTAGAATGACTTCATTTCGTTCGTACCGGTTCGAATTCTAACCATAACAGGCATTGGGTAATTTTTACAATAGGCGCCAGTTAACATCGGATTTCTGATAAATCAAAGAGCTGTAGGTCTTTTTCTCTCACATTTCACTAAAATCCCTGTCGTGGTTCTTTCCCAACCACATCGCTAGTTATAACCCAGTCTTCCCCCACCATCGATTTGCTTTCAAACCTTCACTCGTATGTGATTTTTCTATTTCTTCTTCACTGACCACATCAATTTCACTGCCTAGAAACACTTTCGGCCAACACTTCCCCTCACTTGATTGGAGTGATTGTTTTGTGGAGAGGTGTGCTAAGAGCTGTGGGTTCCATCCATCGATCTTCATTGCACTATTTTTTTGTGAAATTTTATTTCTCTTGACTTTTAGTATCTTTACTCATAAGTTAAATTTTTTACTGACATATTGATATTTGCTCACCATATATAGAACTATTAATCTTATTAGGCATATTGAGGCTACTTTATTGACTTGATAGGCATATGCTTATTACTCTTAAGGAATACTCAGCGAGAGTATTTAGTAGCTATTGAGATTGTCTTATTTTATGTTATTTTCTTAAGGAGGTTGTGGCATATGTGAATTTTTTGGGAATTAATTGGAGTCTAAATGTTAATTACTACATATCAGGGATGTTTTTATTTATAGAATTGTACTTTATTTCTATAGAATGCAATTGACTGAGATTCTATTTGTAGGGCTGAATTGATAAGGTTAAATTAATGGCATGGGAAATGTTGTTTTTGTTTTTGGAATCCTAATTTTTTGCAAATGTTAATGTGCATTTTTGTGAATGAATCGGAATTACTTCTGCTTCATGGAGTTGAATGTGGAATGCACTTCGTGATGATGTTATCTTTCTTAGAGTCTATTATTTTTGTATTTCGATTACTGGAATATTCTGTGCGCTTTATTTCTTTGATTAAATTTTTAGATTCTTGTGATTATGGTTTGGAGTTAGGTAGTATATTAGATTAAGACTTGTGTCTTTTGTGGCTTAGTAGATTGGGTTGGAGTTAGGTACCGATTGATTGAGATGGGGTTTGCAATGTTTTTTAGAGTTGTAGATTGGAGCATTGATTGAGGGGGTTGGAGTTGCTAGAGTGTTGTTGGAGTAGTGTTGTTTTAGCAAGAAGACACCCTTTCCATTTTTCGCTCTCACTTTATTTTTTCCTTTCTTTTACCATACCACCTAGAGCCTCTAAGCTTCCTCCTAAGAGGAGAAGAGATGAGGCTTTTTCTTTATACCAACCCACTACTACCATTGATTTTCCCACCCCTCCTAGAAACTTTGTAGATGTGTCTTGTGAAGAGTGGTATTTAACTAAACTCCATAATAAGATTGTTATGGACAAGACTATCAACCCCGAGTTCAAGCGAGATATAGAGTAGTAAATATGTTGAGAAAAATATGATGGGCTCCTATCTTAGGTTTGTTTGGGGCTTATTTCTCTACGTTGGTGGAGGAATTCTTTGCCAACATGTTCTTCGCCAACATGTTAGAAAAGTGCCATAGCATACTAGAGACCATTGATACTATAATGAGAGGTATATCTATTCATCGTACTGGGGGGTTACAGACTAGGAGTATTAGAGTAGAGGATGAGGGGCCCCAGGTGAACATTGATGCATATAATAAAAGGGTAGTGTCTGAGCCTAGATGGATCTTCACTAATACTATTCAATTGTTCTAGTTGTAGTGTACTAGACTAGGTAGACCATAATCCTAAATGTTATCAACATGCCTTCACAATACCAACTACTGGTTTATCTCCCGTAGCCTCAATAAGACTAGAGCGATCAACCTATATACTCTTCACAAAATGCTCCATTCTGAGCCCATCCTGTTAGATTGTATGCCCTCTTAGACTAGGTTTCTGATGTAAAATCGAATATTTTAATAAAAAAATTTATTTTCAGAAATTATTTGTGAATTTACTTTTTGTTTGTGCACGATTTTCGTTTGGAACAGACCCATTGTGTTTAAATAAGTGATCCATGTGAATGGTGGTCTTTCACAGTAAGGTATGAATCACGGGTTATTTAACACATAAACAATTGTTCTAAACCTATTGATGAGACTGGGAATCTCGTCATGTTTAGGGTATTATGTTTTGAATTCCGAATGGAGAATGGCTTACCTTTAGCCAGTGAGTAGTCCACTCACTTCATGACATAAGCGTATTTCGAATACGTAGGACAGGATCTGTAGTAGTGGTTTCTAAAAGTACTATATGATAGAAACCTATACTACTACCGCTACAGCGTAGACTAGTACTCTACGACTTGAGTATGAGTTGGTGGTCTGACGAAGCTGGAAGCATATGCTTTGATATGCTATAGTTGAGGTTCTATAGTAGAACCAATATACTTGTGTATTGGGTACATGTAACTAGTTAGTTAAGACTAACTTATACAAGATAGTTTCTGCACTATATCGCCCCTTGTGGTTGTCCGAATAGTCTAAAATGTCTAGGGCCCTGGGAAACATGACTTGGATATTTGCTTTAGCGTAACTCCCTTGGAAAGCGGAAACACTTCAGGAAGTCGTGGATTATTGGACTAGAAGCCTAAGGATGGTAGATGTCATTTAGAGGGGTGTTAGTACACTTCTTCCTCTCTAAATGTACGGCGATGTGTAGAGGGGTATTTCAGTCATTTCACAAGTAGGTCGGAGACTTTTCTAGTGCAGCATTGTCCTTGGGGTCAATATTTTCTTATGGTGATATTATGAAATATTTAAAATACAAAATACAGCTATTTATATAGAAGGTGTATTTTGGTCATTTTAACAGCCAAGGCAATGTGTCTTTTTGGTCCTCGGAATAGCCCGCAAGTCTTAACTAATTTTGGATTGAGGAATTGGTCTCAATTGAAGAGGATTTTATTTTATTTTATTTTATTCAGGATGTCTAATTTATTATTAGACTGGAATAAAATAAATAAATAAAATAAAATAGGAGTTGAGAGAAATTAATTATCTAGTTTAATTGGTTAATTAATTATTCAGGGCCTAGGTCCAGTATGAATAATTAAGAAATTAACCTGGGCTTAAACTAGGGGAAATAATTAATGTTTAATTATTTATTGGGTTATTTAGATAAGCCCAAGAAATAAATAATTAAAGATTAATTATTATGGTTCATTTGGGCTCATTAATTATTTATTGGGTTATTTATATAAGCCCAGAAAATAAATAATTAATGTTTATTATTTTGGGCATTTTGGGTCCAAGAGAAATAATGAATATTATTTCGGCCCAATAGCTTGGACCGCAGGGTTTTTTGCAGATACGGTTAAGAAGAGTTTAGGGTTAAGCCAAACTAATTCTCAGGATAACATCCGGGTGTTTTGAAATATGATATCCTGGGGATATGTTTATCAGATATTGAGAGACCTAATTTTGGCTGACTAATAAACAAGTCTCTGGAAAAAGCTAACTCTAATCTTCCCTAACCAACAGAGACTCACGTCTCTCTCTTTGTCTCTCACGTCACCCTCTTCTCTATTTTTCTCCTTGGAGCTTTGCTAACCAATAGCAAGAGAACTAAGGAGATTTGAGACCGTTCTTCTTTATTGTTGGGTTCACCGACTAGAGGTTTGGTAGAGGAATATTCTGAGAGCTGAAAGGCTTGTCGTTCATGCAAACAAGGCGAAGTAGGAGGCTAGCGGGTTTTCAACCGGACGCTTCTTCAAGTGGGTAAGGCGAAGCGATTCCCGTCGTTCAATCCACTTCTACTCAACCTAGAAGGCTTAAGGAGCGCAAATGTATGATCTTCACGCTTCCATATGGCCTTTAAGGCTTGCTATTTTTTTTTCTCTGATTTTTCTCGTAACTGCATGCTACCCTCTGTTTTCCCGTCCCTCAATGTGGTATTAGAGCCTATAGTTCTTTGATCAATTTAGGGAGCATGGTAGTTAATAAAAATGGAGAAGATGATTATACCTGTGATCCTTCGCTGTTTTGGTATGGGATAGCATCACTGTGAGCTTCACCGTTGAAGCATAGGACATTCTGTAAAAAATTTTTTTGGCTTTGATTGTTGATCGTGTAAACCAAATTTTAATGGGTATAGGCGGTTGTGTTTTTGTTTTGGATGAGTTTTTGTAAGTAAAAATGTCTAAAGAAGCCAAGGAAGGCTGGAAAAGTCGAAGAGCAGAAGAAGCTGCAGAAAATTCGCGTGGAGAAAAAAAACGAAGAAGAAAGACACTATTCATAAGCCGTTACAGCCGAGCCGAGCCGAGCCGCTCCCCAAATTGTGTCACAAGCTGCTGTCATCGAGCAGCGTAAGCCGAGCCATTTCCGTGAAATCCAAGCCGAATGCATTTGAAATGTTGCAATTCAATTGCAACAGCTTTCGGGTTAGTGCGCGGGTCTGAGGGGCCTCGGATGCGCGGATGCGGGCGGGAAAGTGGAGTTAGTTACGGGTTCTCGGGCGGGCGAGCTGAGTTTGCGGGTTGCTGAGGATTCTGATCCGGTGCGGCGCGGCCGCGGTGGACCACAGGCCATGCGGTCCTGGATCCGGTGCGGCTGGTGCAGTAGACCGCCAGCTATTTTTTTGCAATTTTTTTTTATTTTTTTTTATTTTTCGTTTTGGGTCCCATACCAGGCGAAGTTAATATTTTTGTACTATTTATATTCTTGGAATATATTTGCATGAAAAATATTAGTAAGGGATTTTAGGATTAAACAAGATCATTAATTAATTAATGTGTTTAATTCTATTATTTGGGCACTTAGGTTTAAAAATAAAAAAGTATGAAAACGTTTACTATTTTCTGGCATGCTTTTTTTTTTTTATGTACCTATGTGTACCTTTTCTCAAAGACCAAAGTCTTTGGGAACATTTTTTACAAGAAAAATATTTTTCTTCAAAAATTAAATGGTTATTTTAATTTGTATAAAAATTAATCCTTGAATATTTTCTCAAAGAATTTAATCCTTGACATGGAAAATATATTGGATTTACATATTTTTGTAAATTAAAATGGAGAGCCATTTTGTTTTGTTTTGGACTAGAAAAATGATTTTGTCAAATAAACTTGAGACCAAAGTCTCTAGAAAGTTTTAATTGGAAAATTTTTAAAAATCATTAAGTTTTAACTTAAATAAAATTAGTCTATGGAGAAATCTCTCAAAGGATATAAGCCTTGACATAGAGATTTTAATTGACTTAGATATTTTATTTTTGAACTAAGGAAAAACTTAATGGAAATTTCAAAAGGATATTTTTTCCAGAAAACCTTTATTTTAAAAGACTAAGTGGGAGAGAGGTTCCAACAGCCCCACGGCTTCCATCACGGTCCTCATTAGAGATCGTGGGTCCCATCGCGTCACCCTGGGAGCGAACCCGTATAGGATGGGGATACCACAAGGATCTAGATCTAATGGAAAGATGTAATTAATAACCCGGGGCACGTACTATGATCGGTCAGCCCACGTTGGAGGTCATAGTGCGAGGTATGTCCATAGGAAATGAGAGGAAACGGCCATCCCACGATGAAGTTATCCTCTAGATCATTACCTAGAAGAGAAATTAATTTGTGGTGGTTAATTCACTTAGCTTAGGGAACTGTTAATCTTCCTAAGAAGCTATGTCACTTTTCTTAAGAGCCAAATTATTTTCAATGCACAAATTTTATTTTGTTTTCACAAACTAAATTCTCTCTTTTATTTTCGATTTTCAGAAATGGTGGGAGGTTCTTTTAGTCCATTGGCCGTTATTCTCAGGGAGAATAAGTTAACGGGTCTAAACTATGTGGACTGAAAAAGGAACCTGGACATAATACTCACAGCCGAAGAGTACAAGTATGTCCTTTATAAGACTTGCCCTGTTATCGGGGAAGGTTCCACCGCCGAAGAGCGAGAAGTTGAGAAGGCGTGGAAGAAGGCTGACGAAATGGCACGTTGTTATATGTTAGCCTCCATGTCTAATGTGCTCCAGTAAAAACATGAGCACATGACTTCTGCATATGACATCAGTCAATCATTGGCTACTATGTTCGTGGACAAGAGCCGGCCCGCAAGGCAGGAAGCTCTTCGAACTATTGTAAACACTAAGATGGCTGAGGGAGCATCAGTCCAAGGGCATATGCTCAAGATGATTGCTGCTTTTGAGGAGGCAAAAATCTTAGGGGGCTGTCATTGACCCCGAGAGCCAAGTGGACATGGTTCTCGAATCTCTACCGGGCTCCTTCACTCAGTTTAAGTGGAACTATAACATGAACAAACTGAACATGAGTTTAATTGAACTGATGAAGGAGCTCCAGATGACGGAGAAGGTCATGAAGCCGCAGTCAAAGGCTATGATTGCTAAGGCTTCTTCCTCAAGAATTGGGCCTAAACCCAAAAAGTTCAAGAGGAAGAAGGGGAATGCAGCAGCCCAGCCCAAGACCCAGCCCAAGGACAAACCAAAGGGCAAGTGCTTCAAATGTGGGAAGAAGGGACACTGGAAAAATGAGTGTCCAGATCTTCAAGCCAAGAAAAACCCCACAGGTAATATTTTCTATCTAGAGTCTATATCAATGGTAGGATCAACTTCTATTTGGATTGTTGATTCAGGAGCCACTGATCATATTTGTAACTTCTTGCAGGGGTTTAGGAAGATTAGAAGACTTAAGAAGGGTGAACATGGGCTTCAAGTGGGTAATGGAACACAAGTCTGGGCCCTTGCAATGGGAGAGCTGGATCTTATTTTTAATTGTAATAAGATAGTGGTTTTAAAAGATATTTTATATGTACCTGGTTTTTGTCAGAATTTGATTTCAGTCGCAAAACTTATTAATCAAGGATATTCTATATCTTTCCATTCTAGTATTTCTATCAGTAGAGATGGAGAAATTTTATGCACTGGGCGCATGTATGGAAATCTATTCTTTTTAAACCCTATTAACAACCAATCAAACAACGTTCAGTCTGAACCTTTAACTAAGAAGAGAAAGACCAATATCAATGATTCATACTTTTGGCATCTAAGGTTGGGTCATATTAACCCAACCAGGATTCAGAGGCTAATCCATGATAGGCCTTTGGGCTCATTGAGATTGGAAAGTTGGCCTCAGTGTGAATCCTGCCTGATAGGAAAGATGACCAAGAGGTCTGTTACACCAAAGGCGGATAGAGCCAAGGAGGTGTTGAGTCTTGTTCACACTGATGTGTGTGGTCCATTGTCTACACCAGCTAAGGGAGGTTTTGAGTACTTCATCACTCTCACAGATGATTGTATGAGGTATGGTTACATTTACCTGATGAGACGCAAGTCTGACTCTTTTGACAAGTTCAAGAGTTTAAGGCTGAAGTGGAGCGTCGGACAAGTAAATTAATCAAAACCCTACGATCGGATCGTGGTGGAGAATACTTCCTAGGTGAATTCAAGGACTACATAGTACATCATGGGATAGTATTCCAACTCTCTGCGTTGGGAACACCCCAGCAGAATGGAGTAGCTGAGAGAAGGAACAGGATATTGATGGAAATGGTCCGAAGCATAATGTCTCATGCTACTCTTCCAGTGTCCTTTTGGGGATATGCCCTGGAGACAGCAGCATATATTCTAAACTTAGTGCCTTCCAAGTCAGTACCTAGGACTCCCTATAAGATGTGGATTGGGTGTAAGCTAAGTCTGAATCATCTTAAGATTTGGGGTTATCCAACTTATGTACTGATCAAGGGAGACAAGTTGGAACCAAGATCAGAATTATGCTACTTTGTACGCTATCCAAAAGGGACAAAGGGAAGTTACTTTTATCATCCTAAGGAGCAGAAGGTACTAGTCAGTACCAATGCTAGATACTTGGAAGATGATCAAAGTATTTCCACTAAAGGTTCAACAAGGTTGGAACTTAAGCAGAAGTTATCTACAGAATCAACTTCTTCTGACCCGATTGTGGAACAAGAAGAGGCACAGCCTTAAGAGCCTGTGCAAATGCAGCCTCGTTGTAGTGGAAGAGTGTCTAGGGTTCCAGATAGATGGACTGGAGAAGCCTTTGAGCTGGTCTCTGACCATCAGGAACAAGACTCCACTAGATACGAGGAGGCTATTGCTGATGCCGATGCAAATCTGTGATATGAAGCAATGAAAGCCGAGATTGAGTCTATGTACCTCAATCAGATTTGGGATCTTGTAGCTTCACTTGAAGGGATAAAACCCATTGGGTGCAAGTGGGTGTACAAGAGAAAGAGAGGAGTGGATGGGAAGGTGGAGACCTTCAAAGCTAGGCTTGTGGCGAAAAGGTATACTCAGAAAGAGGGAATCGACTATGAGGAAACCTTTTCCCCGATAGCCATGCTTAAATCCGTCCGCATCCTCCTTGCCATCACATGTCACTAAGACTACGAGATATGGCAAATGGATGTTAAGACGGCATTCTTAAATGGCCATCTTAGCGAGGACATCTATATGTCCTAACCAGAAGGTTTCATTTCTGAAGGCCAAAAACAAATGATTTGCAAGCTTAAGAAGTCCATTTATGGACTTAAGCAGGCATCGAGAGTATGGAACATTCGTTTTGATGAGACTATAAAGTCTTATGGTTTTATTCAAAACGAAGATGAACTATACGTGTACAGGAAACTTGAAGGCATTAATGTGGTTTTTCTTGTCCTATATGTGGATGATATTCTATTCATTGGGAATGATGTAGGGATATTGTCATCTACAAATGTTTAGCTGTCTAGTCAATTCAGTATGAAGGACTTGGGAGAAGCCAGCTACATTCTCTGGATTAGGCTTCTTAGAAATAGGAAGCAGAGAATGTTAGGGTTATCCCAAGCAACATACATTGACAAGAAGCTGGCCAAGTACAGCATGGACTCATGCAAGGGAGCTCTAATCCCTTGCAGACATGGGTTGTCATTTTCTTCGAAGGACTGTCCTAAGTCTCAAGAAGAAAATGACAGAATGAGTAGGATTCCCTACGCTTCGGCTGTGGGAAGTCTCATGTACGCCATACTGTGTACTAGGCCAGATATCTAATTTGTCGTGGGCTTAGTTAGCAGATATTAGTCAAACTCAGGGGAGGTTCATTGGCAAGCTGTAAAGCATATTCTCAAGAACCTCAAGGGAACGAGAGATTATATGCTAGTTTACAGGGCTGATGATTTGGTTCCTACAGGATACACAAACTCAAACTTCTAGGCGGATAATAACGAGAGAAAATCCACTTGTGGATATGTCTTCACCTTGTCTAGAGGAGCAATTTCATGGAGGAGTATCAAGCAGTCTTGTATTGCTGACTCAACCATGAAAGCTGAGTATGTGGCAGCTTCGGAGGCGTCCAAGGAAGCGGTTTGGCTCCGGAAGTTCCTTTCAGAACTCAGAGTCGTACCACATATGGAGCAGTATCGCAATCTAAGGAACTTTGGAACTCAGAGTTGTACCAGAACTCAGAACTCAGAGTCGTACCAATGTATTGCGACAACACTGGAGCAATATCGCAATCTAAGGAACTTTGGAACCACAAGAAGGGGAAACACATCGAGAGGAAGTACCACCTGATTTAGAATTTCATCCAGAGACGGGAAGTCGTGGTAGAACATATTGCTTCAGAGAGTCTTCAAGAGACACTTAGACGCCATGGGGGTGGGCACCTATGGACTTACCTAGTCTTAGAGTGCAAGTGGGAGATTTTTGGATTGTATGCCCTCTTAGACTAGGTTTCTGATGTAAGATCGAATATTTTAATAAAAGAATTTATTTTCAAAAATTATTTGTGAATTTACTTTTTATTTATGCACGATTTTTGTTTGGAACAGACCCATTGTGTTTAAATAAGTGATCCATGTGAATGGTGGTCTTTCACAGTAAGATATGGATCGTGGGTTATTTAACACATAAACAATTGTTTTTAACCTATTGATGAGACTGTGAATCTCGTCATGTTTAGGTTATTATGTTTTGAATTCCAAATGGGGAATGGCTTGTTTGTGTTGTGCCCTAGAGGCAATCACTTGTACCATGTATATTGCATATTAAATTAATAAGAGGCATTCTTTATCTTTCAGTTTGATTGTTATATCTAAATATGTGTACAAACCGTTAGATAAAGTCCCTAGTACAACACAGTGTTAAGGAAATCATGATAGAGATCATGATGTGAGATTCCTACTACACTATGAGTGTTTGTACTTAAATAATCCCCAGTCATAGTATTAATAAGATGGGACATTATTAATACGCCAAGACTGACACATGTTATATCTCTTGATTGGATCAAGCAGTGGTTCTCATATCCGTGGGTATTGGGATACTCAGGATTAATGTGTGGATGCTTGTTTTGAAACAAGTTCATTGGATGGCCTAGCTACGAGATAATCACTTAGATAACTATTTAGTGCCAGTGATAGAATCTCATTATAGCAAGTGTGCAAGTATCCTTAGACTTGAGATCTCCAAGGTACTTTGTTTATCGAGCGTTGTACTTTGATTCTAATATTTGGAGTCTTATCTAGGACCGCCTATGGGATGGATATTGGGTACAACGTAAAGTAAACGAAAGTAGTTGAGAGGGTCAATAAATGATTCACCACTCCTAATAGTAGGAGAGTATATCTCAAGGCCACTTGTAGAAATCATTACTCATGAAGTCATTGGTTAAGGCGACTATGTGATGGATATGGTTCCAATTGATACACATATCGAGTAATGGATTTCATGAACAAGTACTAAAATATTCGGGCCAGAATTAATAATATTCTGGAGGGAGTTGGCACTAATTCCATGCTCTAGACCGAATGAGATATTGTATGTTGAAAGGAGTTTATTGCACTGATAATTTGCTATTGAAAGGTTCATGTCAAGCCACTTAACTTTCTAGACTTTTGGGTGGTCAAGAGTCATTGCTAGATGTCGCTCTTGATATGCTAAATATGAATTTATTAATTAGAGAATTAATAAATTTAATCCTTTATTTTATTAAGGATTATTAATTCTAATATTGTTAGAATTAATTCATATTATGCTACCAATAACATCAGCAAACCTAATGGGTCACACACAATAAAGGTTTGAATGCTTAAATATATTATTTGATAATATTGTGGGGTTAATTAAGAGAAGGGAATATATTTATAGGTGAATTATAAGTTTGTTATAATTCATGGGACCTAATTGTAATTAAGTAAACTTCAAGGACCAATTTGTTGACAATTGGACGTTGAAGGACTAAGTTACAATTTATGATAATTATAAATCTATAAATATAAGGAAACGGTTTCCTTAGAGTTTGAGACAGACCATTCACGCAATAATAGAGAAACTGTTTCTCTGCCTCTCTCTTGATCAAACCCTAGCCGTCTCTCTTCTTGATCAAAACCCTAGCCTCCCGAATTCTACTAGCATAGAATTGTGAGATGGTGAGCATTCAACCTTGTGTGAATTATCATTAGAGGGAGTTCTTTCTTGGACTTCAATTGAGCTGCAGTGAACGGTTTTGGATAATCTGGATCGCGCCTACGTTCTTGTTTCTGAAATTTTTGAATTCCGGCTTCATGAGGTAATAAACGCAATCTTCTCCTTTTTCCCGTTTCTATTGCAAACCCGTGATCCATGGCTTGGATTTCTTGTTGTTTTCCACTACGCTTAATCTGATTATGCATTATAGAAATCTTACATGGCTTACCTTTAGCCAGTGGGTAGTCCACTCACTTCATGACATAAGCGTATTTCGAATACATAGGACAGGACCTGTAGTAGTGGTTTCTAAAAGCGTATTTCGAATATACTTGTGTATTGGGTATATGTAACTAGTTAGTTAAGACAGACTTGTACAAGATAGTTTCTGCACTATATCACCCCTTGTGGTTGTCCGAATGGTCTAAAATGTCCAGGGCCCTGGGAAACATGACTTGGATGTTTGCTTTAGGGTAGCTCCATTGGAAAGCGGAAACACTCCAAGAAGTCGTGGATCATTGGACTAGAAGCCTAAGGATGGTAGATGTCATTTAGAGGGGTGTTAGTACACTTCTTCCTCTCTAAATGTACGGCGATGTGTAGAGGGGTATTTTAGTCATTTCACCTGTAGGTCAGAGACTTTGCTAATGCAGTATTGTCCTTGGGGTCAATATTTCCTTATGGTGATATTAGGAAATATTTAAAATGAAAAATACAGCTATTTATATATAATGGGTATTTTGGTTATTTTAACAGCCAAGGCGATGTGTCTTTTTGGTCCTCGGAATAGCCCGTAAGTCTTAACTAATTTTGGGTTGAGGAATTGGTCTCAGTTGAAGAGGATTTTATTTTATTTTATTTTATTCAGAATGTCTAATTTATTATTAGATTGGAATAAAATAAATAAATAAAATAAAATAAGAGTTGAGAGAAATTAATTATCTAGTTTAATTGGTTAATTAATTATTCAGGGCCTAGGTCTAGTATGAATAATTAAGAAATTAATCTGGGCTTAAACTAGGAGAAATAATTAATGTTTAATTATTTATTGGGTTATTTAGATAAGCCCAAGAAATAAATAATTAAAGATTAATTATTATGGTTCATTTGGGCTCATTAATTATTTATTGGGTTATTTATATAAGCCCGGGAAATAAATAATTAATTTTTATTATTTTGGGCCTTTTGGGTCCAAGAGAAATAATGAATATTATTTCGGCCTAATAGTTTGGACCATAGGGTTTTTTCCAGATACGGTTAAGAAGAGTTTAGGGTTAAGCTAAACTGATTCTCAGGATAACATCCGAGTGTTTTGAAATATGATATCCTATGGATATGTTTATCAGATATTGAGAGACCTAATTTTGGCTGACTAATAAACAAGTCTCTGGAAAAAGCTAACTCTAATCTCCCCTAACCAACAGAGACTCACGTCTCTCTCTCTGTCTCTCACGCCACCCTCTTCTCTGTTTTTCTCCTTGGAGCTTTGCTAAACAATAGCAAGAGAACCAAGGAGATTTGAGACTGTTCTTCTTCACTGTTGTGTTCACCGACTAGAGGTTGGGCAGAGAAATATTCCGAGAGCTGAAAGGCTTGGCGTTCATGCAAACAAGGCGAAGTAGGAGGTTAGCAGGTTTTCAACCGGAAGCTTCTTCAAGTGGGCAAGGCGAAGAGATTCCCGTCGTTCAATCCACTTCTACTTAACCTAGATGGCTTAAGGAGCGCAAATGTATGATCTTCATGCTTCTGTGTGGCCTTTAAGGCTTGCGATTTTTTTTTCTCTGATTTTTCCCGTAATTGCATGCTACCCTCTATTTTCCCGTCCCTCACATCCCTCTTGGACCCATTGTTCTTATCTATCTTAGAGAGTTGGTAGCATTTTGTTATACCTCTAGAACCTTTATTTTCCCTTTTTTGATTATCTGTATCCTCCAACACTTCTACGTACCTACTGAGGGAGAGATACTAGTCACTACTACCTTCAGAGATATACTTTATGAAGAGACCCTAATTAATTACGAGTTTTTATATGATAGGATAGTAGGGAGGTAGTTAACTTCAAGCGAGAAAGGCAGGGGGCAGATGAGCCACCACAACCACCACAGCCACCACAACTTAGAGTAGAAGTCACAAGAGCCCCAAGAAAGAGAACAGTAGCCACCCATCGCAGTGCTACCTGTAGAGCCCAGACCTTATAGAGGCAAAACAGCAGCTGTAGAGGAGTCTCAAATTGAGTTTTGAGTTGCAGTAGAGTGGATTGAGACATCGTAGACAGATTTGAAAATGGATGTCACTCAACTACTAGAGATGTACAGTGAGTAGATCTAATGGTTTGGCAAGCTACACATCTTCCTCACAGAACAATACTCTGAGATTGTGTGACGTGCGGACAGGCAGGATAAGTAACTTGGAAAGATCCAACAGGTCCAGGTGCGTCAGAATGAGTGTCTAGAGAGCTTGGAGTACAAGCTTAAGTTCCAGAAAGAGTTCATGCGACACATGTGGCAGATTATCTCCCCCAACAATCCTGCACCACCTCCGACTTCGGGTGACGATGATGACTCACCTAACTACCACCCTAGTGCTGGCATGTGCAGTCCTTACTCATCCCATTAGTGGGCTCTAACATTTCTATTTTTGTTATTTTATTTTGTTTTGTTAAGTTATTTCTTTTGTGTATGTGTGTGTGTGTGTATGTGTGTGTGTGTGTGTGTGTGTGTGTGTGTGTGTGTGTGTGTGTGTGTGTGTGTTGTGGAAGGAACTTTTTAGAATACATGGAACGATGCTATTCTTCTTCTCACACAGTTATGTGGAATTAAGCTTCACACACTTAGGAAGTATCACTCTTCCCTTCTCTCTTTTCAAATCCTTGTTAGAGATGTTTATTATTTTATTTGTAGCCAATAAAGACATTTTCCAATTCAAGTGTGGGGGATAGGATTAAACTTTACTTCTTACAAAGTATTTATTGTTGTTGGAATCTCTCTCTTGTTATTCTTTTTATAAAAATGGACTATTTTTTTTTTTCAATTTTTGACATATTTGGACTCTTATGATATTGCTATTCTTTTTCTCTTGACATAAGAATTTGGTATGAGGTCATTTTGACTGCGATATTCTTAGATAAACGTGTATATTTGATGTAATATAAAGTCTTGAGAATTTGGCTTAATCTTATTTAGATTTTACTAAGCATTGTGACACTTTTATTTCTTGTGAATGGATGAGAAACTTGAGATGAAATAAAAGTAAGGAATTTTAGTCTATTTATATTCTTTGATTTTTCAACTAGTCCTTATTCTGAGTTTAAGAGAATGTAGATTGGAGTAAGAAAATCAAATAATAGAGTAAGGTAATGTAAAGTGATGTGGGCAAAATTCATCACTAATTTCCTAATTATTTGAGATTAATTTGAGATACTTTTGATGTAATAACTAGGTATATTGCTTCCTATTTGATATTTTACTTGTGGAAAGTGTTTTGGATGAATTTGTGCAAGAATTAGAGGATTTCAACTAAAAAATGGAAAATTCCAAATTTGACCTTGCGCCAGGTCAAGCTCATGCCCCAAGAGCCAGGTCTACTCTGAAAAGCACACGAGATGGAGAGAAAACTAGAATTCACCTAGTGCCAGGTTGGTTGAAGTGACCAGGCACTAGGTCCATTCTGTCCAGAGGTAGCTTTGTGAGCGAATTTGATATCTTCCAAAGGATTTTGGTATTTTACAAATTCTACTTAGACAAGAGTTCTCAAGCTACGAATTTTGATATCAAGAAATCTTATAAATACAAGAAAAACACAAGGGAAAGATGTGAATCCAAGGATTAAAATTGCCAATCACTCACAAGAAGAGGAGATTTATCATTCAAGGGGTATTATTCAAGAAGGTTTTCAAGGAGAAGAAGAATGACTTGTTTATGAGTTCTTTCTTTTACTTTTATTTTTTTTTAGAATAATGATGTAATTAATGTTTCTATTGTAATTTGACATTATTTTTGGGATTCATGATTTCTTGAGTTAAATTAACTTTTTGATCAATTAATTATTTGTCTTGGAATTTAATTACTTGTTTTTATTACGAAGTTGATTCATTGATTCTTGTTATTAGCTTGCTTGAAAAAGGGATTGATAATGACTTTAATTAATTAATTTCATATTTGTTATCTCTTAATTTTCTTGAAAAATAGGTTAATTGTTAATAATTTGGGTAATCAAATGTTAGTTGATGATTGATAGAATATAGATTCATTGACTAATTTCATATTTTAAATCACCTAGAATATAGGAGTTTATATAAGGATTGATTTTAATGCCTCTTTTGGGTAAATTGATTGAGATAGAATATGTTCACTAATTTAACTAAAAAATAGTGATTCTATGGATTGCAAATGAAGTGGGTCTATTTTAAATTCTTCTTGAGATCAAAATGATAATTTATCACGATATTTGTTAAATGATTCATTGTCATGTTTTCAAAAGTATTTGTCGAAATTGCAAATTTTTACATTATTGAGTTGTATATATTTTTCTTTATTTTCTTTTTATCATATTATCACTTTATCAGGTCGGTTAAACAATGAATGAAAAGTTATTAGTGTGTATTTGTTCATTTGAGGATCGATACTTGTTAATTTCTTATACTATACTTGCGATGAGTATACTTGCACGTATGTATAATTTGATATTAATGTTTTAATTAAAACTTAGTTAGCGATGGATTTAAATATGAATAATTTTTATACACCCAAAATCAACACATCATAAAGTTGAAAAATCATTATTCACATATCTTTTCTAACCCTTTATATTACCTTACCCTAGAAAGAAAATGAGCATTTAATGGGGGTAATGTAAAAGCTTAAAAATCCTTATTTATCAATCTTTACTAGGTGATTACATTACCTTGTAAAAGTAAGTCTATGGACCAATCTTCTATTTACTATTTGGATTGTAGAAGCCTTGGAAGTTAGAGAACTTAAATTAACTCATTACTTCTTACTTGTATTAATCACTTGAGTAATATTCTTAATATAAACAGGCACCAATTCGAAATAGAAAGATTTAGAGCCAACAATTAGAACAAAATTACTGTCGATTAGGATCTATATAGGTGCCAGTTGCATTTATCAATAGGCAACAGTTCAACCATTGAATAGGCACTAGTTATTTCCAAACAGTTTGGGAGCTAAAGCAACAAGAATAACCGGTGTTGGTGGTGAGAATTGTGAGTGTTATGCCTAAGAGGTAATCACATGTATTTTGTGTATTGCACATTTATTCAACAATATAAGACATTCTTTAACTTTCACTTTATTTTATTTATACTCTCATGTGTATGTAATTGTTAGATAAAGTCTCAAATGCAATGCTATATTAAGGAAATCATGATAGAGATTGTGATATGAAGTTCCTACTACACTGAATAGTGTTTGTACTTAAATTTTCCCTAGTCATAATATTAATGAGATAGGACACTATTAATGTGTTGAAACTAGCATGTGTTATACTTTCTAATTTGTTTAGGTAGTGGTTCTCACATCTGTGAGTATTGTGATACTCAAAGTTAACATGTGGATACTTATTACTTAAGCAAGTGCATTGGATGATCTAACTATGAGATAATAACATGGAAAGCTATTTAGTACCAGTGATAAAATCTCATTATAGCAAATATGCAAGTATCCTTAGACTTAGAGATCTCCAAGATATTTTGTTTACTAAGCGTTATACTTTTTGATTCCAAACATTGGAGTCCTAACAAAACCACCTATGGGATGGATATTGGGTACAATGTAAAGTAAGCGAAAATAGTTGAGATGATCAATGAAGGATTTATCACTCTAAATAGTAGGAGAAAATATCTCAAGGCCACTTGGAGGAATCATTACTCAAGAAGTCCTTCGCCAAGGCAACTGTGTTAGAAATAGTTCTAATTGATACACTTGATGAGTAATGGATTCTAAAAAAAAAAAAAATACTAAAATAATTCCATACTCTAAAATTAATTATTCAGGTCAAAATTAATTAATATTCTAGAGGGAGTTGGCACTAATTCCATACTCTAAAATAAATGAGCTATTGTATGGTAAAAGGGGTTTATTGCACTAATGTTTGCTATTGAAAGATTCATGTCAAGTCATTTGACTTTCTAAAGTTTTTGGTAGTCATGATGTACTGCTAGGTGCCACTCATGATATGCTAAATATGAATTTAGTAATTTTCTAATTAATAAATCAATCTTAATTAGAATTAATAAGTTCATTCTAATTATTAAGTATTATTAATCCTAAAAATGTTTAGATTACTTCATATTTTGCTACCAACAGACCAAGAAACCTAATAGGTCACACATAAAAGAGAATTAAGAATTTGAGATATTATTTAATAGCTTTACAGATTAATTGTGAGAAGAAGAAGTTTTTTGTGGTCAAATTATAATGATAAGAGCTTATAAGTTCTAATCATAATTATGAAATCCTAATTTGTTAAGGAAACTGAAAACACATGGATATGTATATCAGATACATATGTCACGTAATGCATGTGTTGTCTTGTGGTTTTCAAAAACACTCAACACACAGAAAAGCTTAATCTCTTCGAAAAACTCTTCTTCTTCCTTTGTATCCCTTAGCCATCGTACCTTATCTTGCTAGCATTGGATTAAGATGGCTTTTGAGTTTGACCCCTTGTGTGGATACTATTAGAAGGGAACCTAAACTTAGTTTGTAGTGGTTGTGACCAAACAGACTTCGTTGGGATTGCTGGATCGCACTGTGCCAATCAAACTGCAAGAAAATTTTAATTTATAGAGGCAACACTAAAAGTAAATTCTCTTATCTTTTCTCTGATCCATACTCTATATATGAGTTGATTCTTGGGTGGTTTCTCAGTTTTAATTCCGCCGTGTGATTTTGATTGCATGTTCGAAAAACTAACAGTGGTATCAGAGCCAGGTTGCGATCCTGGGACCTGTGGGTAGGCGTAGCTTTTTTTTTTTTTTTTTTGGAAAAAATTCAATGGCCATAGCCGCATGGGGCTATGGTGAAGCCACGGGTGGCTTGGGCAATTTATGCCCAGGCTGCAGACCAAGCCCATATGGGCTTGGTGTTTTTTTTTTTTTTTTTCTTTTTCCCTTATGGCCAGCAGAATGTTTCTTTTCAAAAAAGTGCCAATGTTTTCCCAAAAATTTAGTTTTAGGACAAACGAAGTTAATTTTCAAAATAATGATTTTGGAAATTAATATATTTTCCAATTATTGATTATAGATTTTATATTATTTTAATTTCTAAAAGTTGATTTTAGAAATTAATATATTTACTAAAATATTAATTTTAGAATTTATTTTATTCTTCTAAAATAGTGATTTTGGAATTATATGCTATGTTTATTTTTTTCTTTGAGCATGAAAGTAGCATGGTGCCTTGGTTATGGACTATGAACTCAATTAAATTATTTATGTATTTTATTGCATTTATTTTGAATCAAATAGGGCCTACATGTCCCGTCTTCTCTATTTTTCTTGTGTAAGTTCTATTCTCATATAACTCCTCTCGAATGTAACTCGAGGTTTCTTTATTAAGATTTCATATAATTAGATTACATAGATTAGATAGGATTAGAATTTGTTACAAGTCTAAAAAAAGGTGGTCAAGAGCAAAAAAAGGATGGTAAGTTTTTCATCCTATATCATGCACGAACACTTACGATTGACCAAATTAATTTTCTTATGGCTCAAAGAAATTAATATAGTAAAGTCTATAACCAAATCACGTTATTATTTTTCTATGTATAAATATGTTGATATACTGCATGCAATGTATGAGACCACTAATACAACAAATCCCTCAATTAATATTAAACATAATCTCTTCCATTAATATAGCAAGAACAAGAGCTCAATTTCGAGACAAGGTTGTTGGGCTAATCCAAGCCCACTTGACATCGAGTATGTTCGAGCTATGGAACTTTAAATTCCTGATTGATGGTTTAGATTTAACTAATTTCTTTGTCCTGGTCAGGCTAATTCTAGCATAAAGAAAATTAGAGGCAAAATTGGGTTAGTTTAAAGGCTTAAAGATTAAAAAATGTTAATCACCTAATGATTCAGTAATTACATTTGATATAATTAGTATTGGATATCTACTGTTGAACTTAAGGACGGTGTGTTGGGCAAACCTAAGGTCATTCTTAAGGAATTTAAATACTGATCCACTAGGAAAGCTTCCAACGGGCTTCCCCGGATAAATAGTAATGGCTATTAGTTTGAGTAAAATAGTGGAATATAATACGCTTAATTAAAGACCTAATTATTTGTATTACATGTACACATACATTTCGCTAATTTCACTATCTTTACATCTAGGTCATCTGCATTATGTCTACGACCCTAAATATATGTAGCATCTTAGAAACAAACAAACTTACCGAGTCAATTTTTTTGGAATAGTATAGAAATTTGAGAATTGTTCTCACGTTAGAAAAGTTGCTCTACGTGTTAGAAGCTCCTATTCCGCCACCACCAGTTTCGGATGCTCATGTTGATGAGCATGTTGTCTACAAAAAGTATAAAGAGAACAGTGACATAACATCCTATGTGATACTGGCATGAATGACCCTAGAATTGCAAAAACAACATGAGCTTATGGATGCTTACTCGATTATTTTACATCTTCAAGTGCTATTTGATGCACAAGCCAGAACAGAAAGATATAAGATATCAAAACAACTATTTTGTTCTAAAATAGCTGATGGTACTTCTGTGGCCACTTATGGGTTAAAGATGTTAAGTCTAATTAAGAAACTTGGGTCTCTTGGGTTCGTAATGGACAACAAATTGAGTATTAACTTAATTCTGTAATCGTTACCATGTAGTTTTTGGCAATTCATGATAAACTATCAAATGAACAAAATTGAATCCACTATACCTGAGTTGATTAATCTTATCAAGATTGCAGAATCCTCTATGAAGAAGAAAACCAATGCAGTCATGTTAGCAGAATCTTCCTCTTCTAAGAAGAAAGTTCTCAAGAAGAAGAAGAAGGCTCCTGCTAAGTCCAAATGTGGCTTAAAGAAGAAGGAGGCAGTTCCCAAAGGCTCATATCATCATTGTGGCAAGATGGACCATTGGAGGCTCAGCTGTAAGGCCTACTTTAGGACTGTCAAGAATAGGAAGGAGAATGAGAAGCTCGTGAGCACTTCTACTTTCATTCCTGGTATGTTCATGATTGAAATTAATACTATATTTAGAAATGAGATATGAGTATGGATACCATTTGTGGATCTCATTTATACAATAATTTGCAGGGACTAAAGGACAGTAGAAAGCTTGAGAAAAGCGATGTGGACCTACATGCTGCAAATAGAGCAAAAGTTGTTGCACTTACTGTGGGGATTTATTAGCTACACTTGCCTTCTGGATTAGTCTTAGAACTTATAAATTATTTTTATGTACCAATTTTACTTAAGAATATTATCTCAGTCGCTTGTTTGGACATGAATGGTTTTCAGTTAATATTCAAAGATAAAAGTTGTTCTTTTTCATTAAATAGTATCCAATGTGGACCTGTGACTTTAATAAATGGTTTGTATATTCTAGACATGAATGATCCAATTTTCAACAAAAATAACAAGAAACAAAGAAAAGATAACTCAATCTCATCTTATTTATGGCAATGTCGATTAGGCCATGTAAATAAAAATCGCTTTTCTAATTTACACAAACTTAGTGACTTAGGGTCATTTAATTACGAATCATATGATTCATGAGAATCTTGCTTACTTAGAAAAATGGCTAAAATTCCCTTTTCTAGAAAAGGGGAAAGGACCAAAGAGTTATTCGAACTTATACAAACTGATGTATGTGGCCCAATATCTATACAAGCAAGAGGAGATTATCACTATTTCATAACCTTTATTGATGATTATTCATGGTATGGGTATTTGTATTTAATGAAATACAAATCTAAGGCCTTTAACAAGTTCAAAGACTTCAGGAATGAAGTAGAGAAACAACTTGGCAAGAGCATTAAAGCTTTAAGATCTAATCGAGGAGATGAATACTTAAGCTAAGAGTTTTAATGTTATCCTAGAGATAATGGAATATTATCTCAATAGACTCCATCTTAACATAACAGTGTATCTAAAAGAAGGAATCGAACCTTTCTAGACATGGTATGGACCATGATTGCTCTTGCAGACTTACCAAAATAGTGTAAGGGGTACGCACTAGAGACTGCTGTTTATATTTTAAATAAAGTTCCATAAAAAACGGTCGATACTTTCCCATTTGAGATATTCTTTGGTAAGAGACCAAAGTTATCTCACTTGAGAATATATGGTTAACTTGCTTTTGTCAAAAAAGCTACAGTCTGACAAACTTGAGAGTAAGTCTAATAAGTATTTGTTTGTGAAATATCCGAAAGAATCTTTCAGGTTTTACTTCTATCTGTCTTCTAAAAATAAATTATTGTTTCATAGCATAGCGTCTGCTTAGAGTATGATCACATGCTTAAAGAGGACAGTAGGAATAAAATTGAACTTAGTGAAATTCAAAGAGAACAAACGAACATGGATTAACCGTTTGATCCCATATCTATTAAGAGAATAGATAAACCTTCATCTACACAAGAACCTCGTAGGTCAAGTAGGATACATGTAGCACTTGAGAGATATAGATTTCTCATAATTGACCATAATAACGTATTGTTCATAAATGAAGATAAGCTTACTACTTACAAGGATGTTCTTAATAGTTCAGAATCTAACAATAGCTCGAAGCCATAAAGTTAGAGATAAATTTCATGTATGACAATCAAATATGAACTTTGGTTAATCATCTCAAAAGAATCAAACCTGTTAGGTGCAAATGGGTTTTCAAAAGGAAAACTAATATGGATGGTAAAATAATTACCTATTGTAATACCCTGCCCAAAACCACCTTTGACCTATGGGAAAAAGCCATGCATAACATAGCATTTTGCATTTCATGTGATGTTTTAAAAATTATGCTTGCATGGGTGCATGTGATTTTTAAGGTTGCTCTTGCATTAATTTATTTGAGGGAAATAATTGTATTGCTGCATTAATTGGAAATTGTTTTGGGTAAAATTTAGTAGAGGAAATGGAGGGATGAGAACTAAGGTGAAAAGAATATCTTAGAGATATATTAACATCGGAGTTGATTTGGAATAGCAGTTAGGGTTGGTGATTATCCCTTGGTGACCCGAGTTCGAATCTTACCTCTTACAAATCTTAGCTTTCTTTTTGAATTCTTTTTCTAGGTTTCTTCATGCCTTGGCCGAAAAAACCCTAGCTATTCTCTTGAATTTCAGCGCCATCTTCTTAAGGGATAAGTCTCCATATTTATCTTCTAAATTTAAGGATTTTTTATAAGGATAAAGACTAAATTTTATTTCATCTTTTATCCTCTTTGATTTTCGAAAATCTTAGCTAGAATAATTAGATTCCAGGTTGTCTTTATCTAATTAGATTTTATATTAGGTAGCTTGAATTAATTTGTTATTTTCCTAGCAAAATATCATGTTGATTTTGAACATAGAACCCTAGCTGAAAATCTGGAAATTTTTCCAGCTTTGTGCCGCCACCTTTGGAGCACTCCTAGCTCAACACAAACTCTCCCAAGACTAGGGAATCTTATCCTAAATCCTCTTGCAAATCAGGTTTTATTCTAATTCTAAACAAATCAGATTTTGTTCCTCATATTTTGCAGATTTTCGACCAGCCTTGTGCATGCACAAGCTGCACGAAAATCTTGCACTCCTAAGGCCATCCAAACTCTTTTAAACCTAGCTCAAATCACCTAAAACACCTCTCACCAATCCAGATTATTTTAGCTACTCAAATCAGATTTTTATCCCCTACAATTTCCAGAATTTTGGCCAACTTGTGCACAGGAATTTCGGCCAGCATAGTGCACAGAATTTCAGTTAGTTTGTGCACTCCATATCAAACGAAATTCTGCACTCCAAGAAACACCAAAACTCCTTGTTGATTAAGCCAATTTACAACACCTAAATCCCTCACTTATCCTCTCTGATTTGCGGCAGAATAGTAACCAAAACAGCCCAGAATTTTCTCTCTTTTGCTACAGATTTCGCATAGAATTTCTGGTTGTCAAAACTCACTCAAACTCCTTCTAGTTTTGGACAAAAAAACTGAACACACACAGCCCTATCCTTGAGCACTATTTCGGCCAGCCTAGGGGAGCAATCCCAGATTATTTTTCTCCCCTTAACCTCTCTGAATTTCGGTCAGCAATTAGGTACAGCAAGCTGCTAGATTTTCGGCCTTGCTGCCAAGGAAGTTTAGAGCTGTTAGGAGACCTACATAACATCAACTTCCAACCCTAGATCAAACTCTCCTAACCCTAAACCAAGTTAGTCGTCCACTCCCTCTTTGCTGCACGAAAGTTCCAGCAAACTCTCTCCTGCAATTTTCAAAAAACACAAGAGCAATCCCTAGCAAAAATCAAACACACCTTAAGGTAAGCAAAAATCCTCTCAACCTCTCGATTCCTTTCTTCCGTTGATTCTTCTCTTTTTCTTCTCTTGAACCACGCTATATAAGGGCTGATCTCACCTTTCTTTCTTAACTTTTAGTCAAAAGGAGCAAAGAATGCAGCTTTTCTTTTCTTCTCAAACGAACTCGGGACGATCACCATAGGAGCATCGAGATTTTGTTAATCCGATGGTTGTAAGATAAAGGAATTCTTACCCTTGAGGTCGAAGCTAAGGTTTAATGTGATTGATGATGTCTAGGGAAGTATGATAGCATGATGAATGTGTTTAGTTGGGATAGATGAATATTTTGATATGAGTATCGTATCAAGCATGTTCAATAGATAGCGATGCTATGTTTGATGTGATAATGATGGATGTGAATTGTGATGGTTAAGTCAAGACCTTTTTGATATATTGTTCATATCTTTGATGGATATATGGTCTTGGCGTATGTACTTTAAGGAAGGGAGTAATTTATTTGAAGTTAGATAATGGATCATGAGTTGTTATGGGAGTAAATGTGTTTAAATGCAAGCTTGAGTCGATTGAGACCCTGATCATGATATTATGTGATTCTAGATCAGGAGGTTACCTGAAGGAAGCGAGCAGTTGATTTTTATCTTGTTTATCTGAGGCGTATCAAGTAAGTTATTGCATAAACTCTTTTGTTAAATGCTTGTGGTGGCAAGTCGAATGTTGTAAAGCTTTGTAAAGATATTGTTGATCTATGATTATTTGGGATGTAAACGTGGATGAGTATTCTCTAAATCGTTTTGTCAAACTAATACCTTTATCAAGAACTGTTCTTTCTTTTAAACATTTTAGAAAACTCTTTTTAAAGAAAACCATGTTTTACAAAGCCAAGGTATGGAATTATTATAAACCAGGAATTGACGGTTATATTCGTTGAGTACTCAATAAGGGTAGGCTAACAATACTAGTCTTGGAGGGCGTGAGTGAGTCTTCTAGCAGGCGCCACCTCCAGAAGATAAGCTCCGCTTGAGAAGGCGACAGTATTGGTTGGTCAGGCCGATCTGAGCTAGCATTTGTACCTGGTTAGGTACTTTTTATTTTCTCGGCATGGACACCCGGATGGTTTTGTTAGGTGTAGAAATGGAGGAGTATCTCACCCAGTGGGCCGTACACCCACCTTTGATCAGAACGCCCAAAGTGTGGTAATCTGATCCTATCAAGGTGCTCAAAATGTGGCACCATAACTGTTTATTCGAGTGGATGATTTATTTTGTACAAAGTGTGACACTGAGAAAACTCCACTCCTTGCAAAGAGAAATTATTTATGACTTGCCAATTATTTCTGTAAATATTTTCAGCTCTGCATTCACGAACTGTTCAAAGTACCATGTGCACACACAGGACTTACTGAGATGTTAATCTCACACTGTTTTATATCATATTTTCAGGAGATTGATTATGCTGAGTAAGCGGGATGTGTAATAGTTGGAGTTTTTGTTATTTTCATTATGTTTTGAGAGACAATTATTGATTTATGCTTCTTGAACCGATGTATGTTTTGTTTAGATTTGCTCCAAGTTGTGCCTGATGTAATAATAGTTTTCCTTTATTTATCTAAGTTTGATTTCTTTGGGTTGTCTTTATCTTTTGTACCTGGTTTTAAAGACCCCTTGTCCTCAGGATAGGGCGACATCCCCGCCCTTTTTAGGGTACATAGTTGGGGGGTATTACACCTATAAAGCATAACTGGTTGCTAAAGGTTATCATTAACAACATGGTATTGACTATGATGAAATCTTCTCGCCAGTTGCTATGCCAAAATCCATATGAATACTCCTAGCAATTGCCACCCATTATGACTATGAGGTCTGGTAAATGGATGTGAAAACAGCTTTCCTAAATAGAAACCTAACTAAGGAAGTGTATATGATACAGATTGAGGGTTTCACATCGGATTTCACATCCAATGATAGTACAAAAGTATGTAAGTTGCAAAGGTCCATTTATAGACTTAAGCAAATTTCTAGGATTTGGAACATCTATTTTTATAAAACAATTAAAGAATTTGGTTTCATACAAAACATAAATGAATCTTATGTATACAAGAAGGTTAGTGGGAACATAGTTGTTTTCTTATTACTTTATGTAGATGACATATTTTTAATAGGAAATTATGTGCCTATCCTTCAATCAGTAAAGGTTTAGTTATCTAAGAAATTCTCCATAAAAGATCTTGGAGAAGTAGCTTACATTCTTGGAATAAGGATCTATAGAAATAGATAAAAAAAAAAAAAGGTTGCTAAGTCATTCGCAGTCTATATACATAGAGAAAGTACTAAAGAAGTTTAGTATGAATTAATCTAAAAGTGGATTCTTACCCATGTCTCATGTGTTAAGCCTTTCAAAATCGATGTCTCCCAAGACACAAATTGAAAAGGATCACATGTGTAAGATTTCATATCCTTCGGCAATTTGATCTATCATGTATGCTATAATATGTACTAAGTCTGATGTATCTTGTGCTCTTAACTTAACGAGCAGATACTAATCTGACCCTAGTGAGGGTCATTGAGCAGTTGTAAAAAATATCCTTAAGTACTTGCGACGGACTAAGGATGTATGTTTAATATATAGTGAATGTGATTTGAAAGTAAATGAGTATACCAATGCCAATTTTTAATTTGATAAAAATGATTTCAAATCACAGTCTGGCTATATATTTACGTTATATGGAGGGGCGGTGAGTTAAAAAAGTTCTAAACAAGATACTATTGTCGACTCAATGATTGAAGTTGAGTACATAGCCACTTTTGAAACAGCTAAGGAAGCAGTTTGAAGCAGAAAGTTCATCACAGAACTTGGAGTGGTTCCTAGCATTGTTGATCCAGTATCTCTGTATTGTAACAACAATGGAGCCATTGAACAAGTAATGGAGCCATGGTCTCACGAGTGATCCAAGCATGTACTTAGGCTTTTTCATTTGATTAGAGAGATTATTGATAGACACGATGTAAAGATAGAGAAAGTTCACACGAATGAGAATATAGCTGACCTACTCACTAAAGCATAACCCCAAAAGAAACATGATAGGCACGTTGAGTCATTCGGTATTCGATATATGAATTATTGACTTTAGTGCAAGTGAGAGTTTGTTAGTGTTATATTCTAGAGGCAATCACATGTATTTGTATATTGCAAATTTATTCAATAATATAAGACATTTTTATCTTTCAGTTTGCTTTATTTCTGCTCTTATGTGCATGTAATTATTAGATAAAGTTTCAAGTGTAATACTATATTAAGAAAATCATGATAGAGATTGCAATGTGAGGTTCCTACTACACTGAATAGTGTTTGTACTAAAATTATCCATAATCATAGTATTAATGAGATATGACATTATTAATGTGTTAAGACTAGCACGTGTTATACTTTCTGATTTGATCAGGTGGTGCTTCTCACATCGATGAGTATTGTGATACTCAAAGCTAACATGTGGATGTTAATTACTTGAACAAGTACATTAGATTACCTAACTATGAGATAATCATATGGATAACTATTTAGTACCAGTGATAGAATCTCATTATAGCAAATATGCATGTATCCTTAGACTTGAAATTTCTAAAGTACTTTGTTTGCTAAGTATTGTATTTTGATTCCAATCTCTAGCACTACAAGAAAAGGGCAAAATTGCGACCACGATATCGGTCCCAAATGCACTGCAATGGAAGCTAAAATAAAGTCTGCAACCGATAAATGTTTGGTCGCAACTATGGTCGCAAAAGCGTCACAAATTTCGTTGCTATGTTGCGTTAACATTTTAAGGTCTTGCTATCGAATTTCGACCGCATGCTAAATTTTAATTTATTATTTTTTAAAAAAATTCTATATCGGTCGCAAAGGGTTGCAACCTGAGACTAATTTGCGATCGATATTTTCTAATTTTTAATTAATAATTTGCTGCTTTCAGTCGCTATGCGGTCGCAATTTAGTAGCTAACCTGCAACCACACAATGCCCATTTACAACCCAGAAATGCCCTGTTTCAACAACAAACAGATTTCTACATTCCTGTACCTTATTTCCCATTCAACAACAACCAACTCAACATTCAAATCTCCGGTTCCCATTCAACAAAAACCACTCAACATTCAAAACATACACGCATGCAATTCGAATAATATATAACAAGTGTTTCACATAAAAAATTAGTGTTCCAATCAACATAAAACTTAAGCATTCATTCACATAAATCTATAAGTTCCAGAAAATGTGTGAAAAATAATAAAACTTAACCATTCATTCATAGATGGATGGGAAAGAATACAAAATACATCAAGTTAAATCATCGTCATCGGATCCTAAATCACCAATAGCAACAGAAACATCATTCATACATATACTCCCATTGCTTCCTCGTAGCTCATCTAAACTTTACTACATCTTCTTTTGTTGGTCTAGCAAAAATTGAATTTGCTCATCTTTAGTGGCCAACTTCTTTTCCACCTCGTTAAGCTTAGAAGTAACGTTGCTAATTGTTTCTCTTTCTATAGAAGAAGCTTGGGACTAAGATGCACCAATTTGCTTTTTTTTTTTTTTTTTTTCCGTTTACTTTAAGAGCCCATCCCATAAACATGACCCTTATTTAGTCCCCCTATAGCAATAGTAACCAATTCTTTCTCATCCATTGCTTGTGAGGAACATGAAGAGCCTTAAGTTTGTTGATTTTGTTGCTCAACAAGGCAACCCAATTTTTCCTAAAAACAAGACATTATAAATTAGAGCATACAATCTTATATTGATGAAGGAAAAGAAAATGTAAACGTCAATAAAAATAATATCTACCCAAGTTTGTTTAGGTTTAAGGTCTACAAATTGCCCTATTTTAGGACAATCTCTCTGAACAGTGTGGAGTTGTGTCCCGACATTTATGGTATGCAAATTGATCCCATATCTTCTCTCTCTGTATAAAAATGTAAAAAATTGAAAAGTATTCATAATACCAGAGTAATATAGTAGGAGTGAGAAAAATAAGTGACGGCTGGAAAAAAAAATGTAATATTTATATACCATCCTAGCTTCATGCTCCGCAAAGGAGACGGATTCACCAAAGTGTCTGGATGCACCCCGGCCATCGTTGCACGTGGTCCTATTCAAGGACATTTGCTTGCCATTCTTCACATAATCTTCTTTAGCCCACTCTTCACACAATTTCTGATAAACAGTATTAGAGATCCAATGTGATTTTCATTGGGATTTGCAAACTCTGTGCAAGTAATCTTTTAATTTACTTGCACAACGAGCTTCCCATGCCTTCTTAATACTTCCCTCATGTAGAGGATCCCATCTATACAATTTTTGCAAAAGGAGCAGTATGATTAAGTTAAAAAGGAATTTGATGCAAGTATATTCTAAAGCAAAATAAATATAAAATTAGGCATTTGTTACATCTTTAGCTGAATAGAACATTTTAAATGAATTGAAATCGGTAATTTTTTTTTCTTGAATTATATGAGAGACTACTCAAACCATACATGGCATTCATGGCCAAAAAAAAAAAAAAAAAAAAGGAGGAGCATGTGAAATAGGTAAAATATTGTTTATTTAATAAAACAGCATTCCAAGAAGTATGAGCAAATGAAAAGTACTATAAACTCGCCCCACCATACTTCTTTAACGCCCCCAGGCACCTTAGCAAAGCTGAGGCATGGTCCAAAATACCTCTTATGAATGATATCACTGATGGATAATGCACACTTTGATTGCAAAGTCATCCTGTTTCATGTATATGGTATTATAACATTGAAAGTTAGAATAAAAATAACTTAGATAAATAACATATGAAAATATAAAAAACATTATGAATTTAATGACAAATACAAATTCTCGTACTATGCTTATGTATCACCATATGGCTCAATCAATGTCCTTGCATCAGTACACTAGATAAGGCAGATGGTACAATGGTGCTAGTTGGAGTATCAATCTCCATTCCTGAATGTGACCCTATCGCAGGAGAAGTGTGACTACGTATCATTGGTGAAGGGTAACTACCTAAGGCCAGATAAGACTGAGAATTAGCACTAGGAGAAGACCGAGAATGGTACTCTTCTGAAAAGTGATCTGTACTGTTGACCCTATTGGTTGATACACGTATGATATTTGGATTATCCATCTCTACAAAAGAAGTAGCAAAAATAAATAAATAAATAAATAAAAATACAAGTTATGATCAAAACACACGTATGGATCACGTAATATCCTATTAAATGTAAATACGTTTTGCATAGAAGCAGCAGATGAATACTTGACAGCTTGTTGGAGGCTATATAAGAAAGAGAATGCTTGACAACATGTTTCACTAATGCTTGACAGCTTGTTTCATTGGACTTACTATTTTTATTCATTAGATTCATCGAATTCTTCTAACAATTCATTCCCCTCATTCTCTAAACTCTTGTCACTTGTATTCCATTCTTCTTCTTCCTCTTCTTCATCATCATTTTCACCTAATTCTAAATCTCCTTGTTCTTCAAGCCATGGTAACTCAGCAATCAATTCTACCACTTCTTTATCACTGGATTCATGAGACAATGATCTCACATCATCAACCCCATGAGTCATAATAGCTAATTCTACATCAATTGCATCATCTTGATACGCATTTTCAACTTTAGGAGCGTTAATGACATGGTGAGCTTTACATTTTTGCACCACTAGCCAATCACTTTTTTTGTCTCTTAACTCCAGGATAAGGGCTATAGTAAACATGAATAGCTTGATGGGCCAAGATAAATGGATCATAACTAAGGTATCTCCTTTTATGGTTGATATCCATAAGTTTATATTGTGGGTAAACTTTCACTCCCCGATTACTAGTTGGATCAAATCAATCACATTTGAACATTACCACTTTTTGAACAGGAGTAAGAGGGAGTTCTAAGTCAATGATTTCTTGCAAGACTCCATAGTAATCAGAAGTAGCTAAATTGTTATTACTTCCTTTGACGTAAATTCCACTATTGCATGTCTTTCTCCCGTCACTGTGTGAATGAGTATGAAACCTATATCCATTCACAAAGTATCCTTTAAAGGATTCCACAATTCGAGATAGTCCCCAAGAAAGGCCTTTAGGCACTGGTTATCCATGTGATTCAAGTTATTGTTAACTTGTAGGCGCAATTGTCATAACGTGAATAAATAACAAAATATTACATTGAACTCAATGTAAGATTTAGGATGCAAAAAATTCTACACTTACAAATTCCCTAAACCATTGAGCAAACTTTTTGTCAAATCTTAGGTCAATGTTTAGATCCGTGATATTCGATTCCACAAACCACAAACAGTCTTTGAATTTCCTAGAAACATCACAAGTAATCATAGCATTATGATCTCTGAACCTTTCTAATGAATCTCTGATGTATATAATACATTATCAAGGATATTTAATATATGTATATTACTTACTGAACTTATGGTTCAACCTCTTTACAATTGCGTAATATATAATTTGTAATTTCAATTGCCTCTTCATCCTTCAAATATAGCTTTTTTGCTCCACCTATTTTTTGCCCCCACTGACTTGCATTTTGACAAGACATCTTCAGTTGAATTGGAAGCACATTCTTTGTTGCGAGATGACATTCTATTGTTTGTTTCCACGTGAAGTTCAAAGTAGTAGGAGAAGAACGTTGATGCTCCTCAACAAGATAAGCATTGCAGATTGACCCTTCTACCCTTGTCTTGTTTTTTATCTTTTTCTTGAGATGATGCAAGAACCTACCGTCACCACTTTATTAAAAATTTTTTATGTTATCAAAAAAAATATTTAACCAAAACTAATTTAATAATTTTGTGAGTGATTGAGACATGCCGTTCAAATGAATACATCCACCTATATTGCACAAGCCCACCAACTCTTGCCTCGTAATGCAAGTGAAGTAGAAGATGTTCCATTACATCAAAAAAATCCGGTGAAAGATTCTCTCTAACTTGCAAATCAAATGAGCAATATCTTCCTCTAGTTTGTACATGTGTGACTTGGATAACTTTTAAGAACATAAGTCTTTGTAAAAGAGGCTCAACTCCGTTCAAACACTCCATATTTTTAGGGAAAGTAGTTCCCGTGAGGCAGTTGGGAGTAATCTCTCCATGAACATATGGCAATCATAGCTCTTCATGCCGGATATTTTAAAATCTTTATAATCAACGCACCTCCCTAAGTTTGATGCATGCCCATCTGGAAGCCTAAGATCCTTAACCCAATCCAGTACAACCTACCTTTGTTCTTTTGTCAATGAGTAGCAAGCTTTAGGTTTGGTGCCTTTCTTCTAATCTATTTGACAAATTTCTAATTTTGGCCTATTACAGAACACGGCCAAATCATGTCTAACCTTGACATTGTCCTTTGTCTTACCATTCACGTCCATCACTGTATTGAATATATTATCAAACACATTTTTCTCATTGTGCATTACATCAATATTGTGGTGGATAAGATTATCTCGCCAATAGGGTAAATCCCAAAATCTACTATGTTTTGCCCAATTATGGTAATCACCCCTGCCATCGTGTTTCCTAAGTTCAGTAGTAGTTTCAGTTATCTTTGAAAACAGTTTAACTCTATTCCATAATTGGTCACCAATAAGACGAGGTGGTGGCAAACTTAGATCCTCACATTTGCCTATTTTGAAGGATTTTTAGTCTCTTCGAAACGAGTGGTCAAAAGGTAAAAATAGACGATGGCAATCAAACTATGATTGTTTTCCTCCAGAAGGCAATTGAAATGCTTTTGTACTCTCCATGCAATATGGACAAGCCAACCCCCTCAATGTACTCCACTCACTCAACATTTCATAAGCGGGGAAGTCATTGATTATCCATTGAAGAGCATCCCGCATTTGAAAATTTTGCCTTTTCAAAATATCATATATCATGACACCAGATGCCTAAAAATGATTTAGTTCATCAACTAATGGCTGCAAATATATATCTACCTCATGTTTTGGATTTTTTTAGTCCCTGTATAACGATAGTTAAGAACATAATGGGATTTTTCATGCACATCTAAGGTGGTAGATTATAAGGGGTCACAACAACAGGCTAACAAGAGTACTGTTCTTCAGAAATTTCAAATGGTGAGAATCCATCTGTACACAAACCTAATCTAATATTTCTAGACTCTGATGCAAAATTAGGATAGCATGCATCAAAGTGATTCTAGGCTTCTCCATCTCATGGATGATTCAAAATACCATCCTCACTTGCACTCTCCGTATGCCATCTCATATGCTCTGCAGTGGTGGTAGATGCATACAATCTATGTAGCCTTAGAGTGACTGAAAAATAATACATTTTTTTAAAAGCAACCTCTTTTCGCAATTTATTCTTTCCAACCTTCTTCTTATACGTATAGCGTTCGTGGCCACATAATTTACACACTCTACTATTACTTTCATCTTTCCAATAGAGCATACAACCATTGACATAGACATCGATTTTCTATACTGGTAATCCAAGTTCGGTGACCAACTTCTTAGTTTGATAAAAGTCTTACGCCATCTTGTTACTGGGTGGCATAACTTTTTTCATAAGTTGGGCAATCTGGTTAAAATATTTTTCAGACATATTATTTTTGGACTTAATATTTAGAAAACGAGAAACAACAGATAACTGTGAGTGACTTGCACATCCATTCCATATTGGTGTATCAACAACTCTTAACATGTCGTACAATTTCTGTGCCTTTGGATTAGGGGATTTCTCGGCATGAGATTGAGGCTCTGGGTCAAAGCTTGGTCCTGCAGCGTCAATTATCATCTGATGGTATAGGTTTTCAGATGCTAATTCTACGAATGATGCGAATTGGTCACTCCTATGAGTTGTTGGGACCAATACTTTTCCATGACAAGTCTAGTTTGTATAATTAAATACAAACCCTTTCCAATACAAATGGGATATGATTACTTCTTTAGAATAAAACCTTTCATTCTTACAAGCTAAATAAGGACATCTAATTTGACCCCTATCTATTGGAGGAGTATTTAATGATGCAAACTCAATGAATTTATAGACTCCCTCAATAAACTCTGGATTAAACCCCTGTCCTTGAGAGTTATCATGTTTATACATCCAACTACGATTATCCATCTGTAACATACACATTATCAGGAAAGCATTTAGTCATATATCAAGAAAACATTGTGATTGTGCTTGGATATAAACACTACAATTATCCATCTATAAAAGGGTGATAATCCATCTATAAACTCTGGATTATGATTGGATATATCAAGAAAACACTTAGTCATTTCAAGAAAGCATTTAGCTATATTATAAAAGCATTTAGCTATTCCCAAAATAAGGTTTGCATAACACTAAGAGTAAATGGTGCACTATTTCTTTCCTTAATCTCAATAGCCTAAGACATTCCTCTACTAAATTATGGATGGTTGTTGAGGAGGATGGAAAAAGAATCATTGAGCTTGTAAATTGGGATCTTTCATTGGCAGCCAATACTATACATACTTATAACTTTTGCAACCATCTTTCACTAAATACTGTAAGAAGAATGCTAAATTAAAGAGGAAAATCAATAGTAGTAACTCAGCCATGCCTATTTATATACTAGTAGTTTTACAGCAAACTCATCAATTTTTTAGATGAAGCTGAACTAACAAAACTCAGCAAAGTCACTGAAGGACTTAAACATCACAAATAAAAGGGAAGGAGCTGAATCAGAAGTAGGGAAGAAATTTCTGTTTGGAAACAAGGGAAAACCGGGTAGAAAATATGATCCAAGAATGTAGCATTTCACAATCAGATGTTCACGGTCAAATCATGTACAGCAAAAGCAATTATTGCTGTTAAACAATATCAGTGACCCAACTCTAGAAAATTAGTATTGTTGCAGCAAAAGAAATGAAGTCATTTAACAAGCTGCAGATTCAAGACTCCATAGTATTGGCCTATGATAGAGTATGATAAAGAAAAAGAATCCTTATAGTAACTATGTTCTATGTTCTAAAAAAAGAAGGATATGTTCTAAAAAATCCTCATAATAATATATCACATGCAATATATGTTCTATGTTCTGTTTTTTTTTTTTTTTTATTTTTTTTATTTTTTTTATAAGAATCTATGTTCTTATAAGGAAGAATTTGATGTTCAGAACATTATCATTGTCATTAAATCTTTAATGCGAAAGTACAGCTGTAAAAAGAATCCAGTAAAAGGGTAAACACTAGCATAGAAGAAAAATGACATTCTGCTTTTTTTTTTTTTTTTTTGTTGCTATTTCTGTTGAGCACAAAAGATGATTCAGTAATGAATCATCTATCTATAGATGATTGTTTTTGTACAGTATTTTTGCTATAAAGGACTAATATATGTGTATCTATATTGTATAAACATATATATTTATTTACACAATCAAAATTATTCAAATACTACCAGCGAATTCTCAAGAGAAACGACCAGCAACTTCTCAAGAGAATTAACTTTCCCATACCATGTATTAGAACATACTCCAGGAAAGTTAAAGCAATTTCTGCATCTTTGCATATTCCAAGAGAAGTTGAAATGATTTCTGCCCGTTTACATATCAGTAAAGTAGAAAATCATTGCTCAAATAAAGTAACTACTAGCTGCACTCTATTCAAAAGGGAACATGAAAAACAGAAAGGATGCAAAAACTAGAAATGAACTCCTATTATAAGTATTGGCATTTTCATTTACTCCTAATATGAAAATGGCTTTCCAACAAGAAATGTCAATGTCAGTTGGCAGAAAAATTGCAATAGATGTGCATACATACTTCAGTTCAACTTCAACTTCACTATGTCTTTCAACTTCTTGACAATTCACAGTTCTGCAACCACAAACAAGAAGGTAGCAATAAATAGTGTGTACGAACGTTAGTGGTTAGCAAAGAGAAACAGAGGAAGATAAAGAAACATATACAAAGAGAATTAAACAGCTTTTATATGACCATATCACACAAGTTGAAAAAATTGCATGACATTTCTGATATGCAGCTTTTGTTTTCCAGGATTAAACAGCTTTTATAAAGTAGAGGATTAAACAGATTTTATAAACAACTTTTGTTTTCTGATAGAATATCTGCCTTCATGTTTGATTGAAGGTTGTCAAAGTTAGATGGGATTCAACAAGAAAATCATAAAATAATGAAAACTATCTCATTTAGTTAGATTACAAATTTGAATAGCGTAAACAAGGCCAGGAGCATCTCAGATTTCAGATTTATTATTACTCTCCAACTTCTCCCTTTTCGTTCACTTTCTCACTCTCCAAAGTAGCCGCACAACCGCCTTCTCTTACTTTCTTTACCTTCTGTTTTGCCTTTCCCTTATCTCTTCCTGCATCATTTTTCCTTTCATTCACATCTTCCTTCTCATTGCTTTTACATCCCTCAATTACCATATCATTACCTCCCTGCTCAGCCTCACAAATCCCAGTATCACTCACCTCGTTCTTCTTGCTTTTCTGATTTTTTTTAGACTTCTCCCCCATCTTCCTATCCAGCAAATTGTCCTCTTTTCCTAGTCTGACTCCTAATTATCAAAATGCCACACACCCACACTCCACAATTCTTTCTGCATCCAAAAAAATGTAAAATAAACAAATGAATCAGAAAACCAAAGTCCTCCTTTACTGGTCAGTACATTCAATAAAAGCTAAATTATGCCTTTCATGTAAGCGGAAAAGCTTGAAACCAGGAGCAAAAACTCCAAAAATTGGCCAACCACGCAGATAAATACTTACAGATAACAGCACCCTCTACTTCGGCCACCGCAATGGTAAATTTTCTGCAAATCACAATACAACTAAAGCAGTAGCAATTTGCACCCATAAATCAGTAGCAATAGCATTTTTTTTTTTTTTTTTTGCTTCAATTTCCAACGAAATGAGTGATGACTTGAGCAGAATTTATGAAGCTGAAGAAGATAAAAATCAGAAAGGAAAGTGGCAGTAGAGAATAAAATATACTATTAAAAAAATACTATAAAAATTGAAGAGCATATAAAGAACCCAAATCAATTAGCTGATCAAAAACATTTATGCAATCACAAGTAAATCCTGATATTATGCAACAATAAAATGTCGCTGCAGAAGCAAACCTGATCAGAATAGGAACTCAACTGGGAAATCAAAGAGGAAGCTTCGTTTTTCCGGCGGCAGTGAGGTAGCGAGGCACAGGCGGCAGTGAGGCAACTTCGCTTTCTCCGGCAAAAACTCCTGCGGAAATGATATCAGATGAAGAAAAATGGGAGGCAAGGAAAAGATTCAGGCAAAAAAACGGAAGAAGAATGAAGTGGCGGCTGACAGAGACGAATGGAGGTGAAGACGGCTGACGGAGAAGAATATTTTGTGAAGACAGCTAATGAAGGAAGTGGTGAAAATGTAGCTACCGGACACGGATTTGTGAGATAGGAAGATGAAAATGGTGAAAATTAGTGATGTTGGACTTGGATAGGTTTCAAAAGATTTTTTTTTTTTTTTTTTTTTTGTTGCAAGTGTTTTAAACTGGATCGTTAATCGGTCACTAATTGGCATCCGATTAGCACCCGCCAAAAAGAAAAAGATGAAAAATTGTTTACTTATTATTTTCACCGCTAATCCGTCGTAGGATTAAAAAAGTAAATGAATCAATTTTGAATTAAATAACAGCTGAACTGCGATAGAGAGAAACAAGTTCCTAAAATATTGATAACTAAAGAGAATATCCATAGCCAATCTTTTATTCCAAGGCAACATGGCTATTAAAATGATTTAAAGTTGGTTGAAATATGATATTATAAAAAAATTGTCATAAAATTCTCTCAAATTGTGATAACTTTGCAGCCGTATGAATTTTTTTTTTTTAAAATGCATCGTAAAACCCTCGACAAACAAGATGACTTTGCTACAGCTGTATAATTTTGGTAAATCCAACACTCGAAAAATCAAAATTGTCAAAAATTATCACTGAATCGTCACAAAATAATGAGAGTTTTACGATGGTCATTTATTGCTAAACAATATACTTACATATAACAACACCCCTTATCATATATTGAAATTTTTTTTTTCTTTTTCATATTTTATAAAACTTGTGAAAGTATATAGTAATAATAATGTAAGTTTTTATTTAATTAAAAAATATTAATTTATTTTTTCTTAAAATTATTTTATTTTATTAATAGATTGAATATTGATAAAATATACTATTTATTAAAGATTTAAAGAACTATTACACATTAAAAGAAAAAAAATAGTTAATAGCCATTCAATTTTTTTTAATCATTTGTTATTAGAATAATATATATATATATATATATATTAATGTTATATTAAATTGGAATACTAATTTGTTCTTTGTCATTGGGTCAAATTAACAGACAACAACAACAAAGTTAGGAAAATAAAGACATATGTAAATATGGTCATTTATATTGAATAGACGTTCGGCTCAAGAATTATGATATTTCAAGCATTTTAGGTAATATATCCCAATCGTGATTCATTACAACACAAGCTATTCACATTCAAACTACAATTTTTGTTTAGAAATTATTTGACCTTGCTACATTTTGGATAACTTGTTTTTTCACTACCCTTTAAATTATAAAAAATACATAATAGGTTATAAAATTATATAGCGACAGATTTGTGACAAAGGACAACAGTTGCGATTGATTTACAACATCTTTTTAACCGATCTACGACATATGATCCTACATTTGCGACCGATTAGGGACAAATAATTGCTCAAGGTTCAGGGTTTAGTTGTTCCAAAGAAGTGCATAGGGTTTTGCAACGATTAGCTACCACAACATTTTCAGTTGCAATAGTCTGTCGCTACTAAGTAGCAAATCTATCACTTTTTAATTGGAAACTTAATTTTTGCCAAATTTGGATGGGATTTGACTTATCAGTCGCAATTATGTTGGTGTATTTGTGCTCGTATATTTTCAGTCACAATTCGGTTGCAATATGTGACCCAATTTTTGCAGTAGCAATTAAGTTGTAATATTGCACAGACTATTTGTCGGTCGCAAATTGCGGTCATAGAATAGCCTTTTTCCCATAGTGTAGAGTCCCAACAAGACCACTATAGGATGGATATTAGGTGAAACGTGAAGTAAGCGAAAGTAGTTAAGAAGTTCAATAAAGGATTCACCACTTCTAATAATATGAGTGAATATCTCAAGGCCTCTTATAGGAATCATTACTCATTGCCCAAGGCGACTGTGTGTTGAAAATAATTCTAATTAATAAACATAATAAGTAATGGATTTCAGGAATAAGTGCTAAAATATTCGGGTCAGAATTAATTAATATTCTCGAGGGAGTTGGTACTAATTTCATACTCTAAATTGAATGAGATATTATATAGTGAAAAGAGTTTATTGCACTGATGTTTGCTATTGAAAGGTTCATGTAAGGCCACAAAACTTTCAAGACTTTTGAGTGGTCATGATGTACTGCTAGGTGCCACTTATGATTTGCTAAAGATGGATTTATTAGTTAGGGAATAAATCAATCAATTCTAATTAGAATTAATAAGGCAATTCTAATTATTAAGGATTATTTATCCTAAAAATATTTAGATTAATTCATACTTTGCTATCAATAGACCAGGAATCCTAACAAGTCATATACAACAGAGGATTGATAACTGAGATGTTATTTGATAACATTACATGGTTAATTGTGAGAAGAAGAAGTTTTTTGTGGTCAAATTATAAATAGTTATAATTTATGGGCCAAATTATAATTATAAAAATTTAGAATTCTAATCATAGTTATGAAATCCTAATTTGTTTAGGAAACTAAAAACACATGAACATGTATATCAGATACATATGCCACATTATGCGCGTGTTGTTTTGTGGTTTTCAAAAATGCTCAATACACAGAAAAGCTTAATCTTTTTGTCAAACTCTTCTTCTTCCTTTGTATACCCTAGCCACCATACCTTATCTTGCTAGCACTAGATTAATGCGGCTCTTGAGTTTCACTCCTCATGTGGATACTATTGGAGGCAAACTTAAACTTGGTTTGTAGTGGCTATGACCAAACAGACTTTGTTGCAATTGCTGGTTCGCACCGTATCGATCAAACTGTGAGAAAATTTTAATTTATAGAGGCAACACCAAAGGTAAATTCTCTTACCTTTTCTCTGATCCATACTCTGCATACCAGTTGATTCTTGGGTGGTTTCTTGGTTTTAATTCCACTGTGTGATTTTGATTGCATGTCCAAGACACTAACAACAACAAACAGGTGCCAGTTCAGAGCGAAAATTCAAGATCTTGAAGAAAAAGAGCATACCTGCTGCCAGTTTATCATTACAACATGTGTTGGTTCAAATCAAGATGAGATATTACATAGCAGATTTCAAGGGTTTTTTAAACTCCATTATAAATAGTTCTTTTAGGTTGTCATTTCAAGCACGAATTTGGGAAAGAGGAGAGCCATCCAAAAACCCTAGTATTCAATAAAGAATGCAAGCAATCAGTGAAGGGAGGAATAGAATTTTAAGAAGATTTGTAAGAGGAAGAAAAGGGGGTCACTTGTCCAAGATTTTTCCTCTTTCTCTCCTTGTATTTTTGCTTTTGATTTTGTTAAACTTTTATGGATTTATAATGTATTTAAATAGTTGGACCCTTATTTTGTTAGATCTTGACATCTATTTTAGTTTATTGCAATTTATATTTGGGTATTCAATCACTAGATTTGTATTGTGTATTTTGATTGATTGAGTTCTTTTTTTCTAATGAATTCAAGAGATGGGGTTAGGATTGAGAGACTTAATTAGTTGATTTACTTTATAGGTTTTTCTCCAATTAACTCGAGAAAGAGGTTAGAGGATGAGAATTAGGTAATTGAAGGGTTATAAGGTTGCTTGGAAACAGGAAAATGATTTCTCCCAAATTAGATAGATAATTAATCTTAATGCCTCTTATATTTAATTAGTGAGGTAGAGATACCCATTAATAAAGTTAAGGGCTGGAGATTCATAACTAGAGGGAGAAAGTAAGTTTTGTATAAGATTACCCATTGGTGCCGAACTTAGATTGTTAATTAGCTATTCTAGTTGATTAAGGTGTGATTTGATATTTGGAACTTCCATTCATATGCATTACTTATCTCTTTTTCTTACTCAATTGGGTTTGGTGACTTTGGATAACCTCTAATGTGATAGGTTGGCTATTTCTCTTGACGATTCGTCAATTCCTTGTATTATCAATTGGCCAAACAACGAAACAATAGCATATTAAAGATACTTGCTATCTTATTCGAGGGATACGATACTTGCTAATTAGAACTCTATACTATGCGGTGTTGTGTGGGTAATCTTTGGTATTTTAAATTAAAACTTGGTTACTTTGTGTGAATTGTTGAGATTCCTTCCTGATAGGGACTAAATTAGTCATGTTTTTCTAGTTATTTGAGGTTCTTTTGTGATATATTTTGTTCAATAACTAGTCATATTCCTTCATATTTGAGATTTTACCTTTGGAAATGTATTTCGTTCATTATTTCAGATTTTTAGAATAAATTGAAACAAAACATCGCAAAATAGAGGAGAAGCGGCGCCGGCTAGGACCCTAGAACCAGTGCTGCCATGCATTGTTAAAACGAACTTTGAAGTGACAAAAAAATTGTTGAAATAGAGTAGAATAGAACCAAGGCGGTGTTGGTTGTGAAGTTGGAACTGGCGCCGGTTGCATTCTGGAACACATTGTGCAAAAGTTGAAAAAAAATCGACGAACGAGTGGAGGAACAGAACACAACTGGCGCCGGCTCCAAGAGTCAAGGCGGCGCCGGCTATGCCCTAATGTTAAGGCGGTGCTTGATTTTTTCTATGTGGTTTTTGGTAATCTGAGGAATTTTAGTATTTTCCAATTTCTATTTGGCCAAGAACTTTGTACCTACGAGTTTAGGCACTACCTAAGGCTATAAATAGATGAAAAACACAAGGGAAAGGGAGAGAATTCATTGATCATCATAGAAGATTACTCAATCAAGGGAGGAATTCTTCAAGTTCAAAGATGGTTGTGCAAGAAGGTCTTCAAAGGAAGAAAAATGAGGCTTGTCTATGAGTGCTTTCTTTTACTTTGTTTTCTTTTTCTTGAATAATGATATGTTAATTGTTTTATTGTAATTTGACATTGTTTTAGATATTCATGATATTTAGAGGTATTTGATCTTTTGATTAAATGATTGTTCTTCTTGGTATTCAATTACTTGGGCGTATTACGATATTAATTGGTTATTTCTTTTTATTAACTTGCTAGACCAAAGAGGTTGATGGTAGTTGCAATTAATTAATTTCATATTTATTGGCTGTTAACTTGCTAGACCGAAGAGGTTAATTGCTGAGAATTGAGTAATTGAAGGTTAATTGATGTTTGCCAGACCAAGGATTCATTGATTAATTTCCTGCTTTAAATTTGCTAGACTAAGGAAATTTAATCAAGGATTGTGTTTAATGCATCTTTTGAATGAATTAGTTGAGACAGACCAAGTGATGCTAATTTACCTTTATCCTTCATGGTGCCAAAAGAATGATTAGTTATGACAATGGTTAGGTCCTTTGAGATCATGTTTGTCTAAACAATGTTTTGAGTTACATACTTCTCCATCCTTGACATGTACATATTTTTATTTTATTTTATTTTTATTTACTTTATCAAGTCGGTTAAACAATGAAAGAAAGGTGATTAATATCTACTTGTTCCTGGAGGACCGACACTCGTTTGAACCCTATGCTCGGTTAATGATAAGTACGCTTGCTCATATGTGTGATTTGGATTGAACGTTTTAATTTAAACTTGATTGGGAATGTGCTTAGTTATTGTATGATTTTTATACCTAAGTCCGAACACATCACTTCCTATGTACAAGAATATGCACACAAAACACGCATCAATAGATAGACTTGAAACCCTAAACCTTAAATCATAAACCCTGTACCCTAATGTTTGTTTAGGCTTAGTAATGTCTAGGATAGATGATTGTAGTTGATTGTATAATCGTAAAATGCAAGGGTTTAAGGGAATTTCTGCAGATTATGAAAAGGGTATTAAAGAGTTCATCAATTTTGCATTATTAAATCCACAATCGATCTTGCTAAATTATTATTACCAAATTATATTGTTATTATTTATTAATTTACTAAATTACAACATTAATTATTTTTTGTATTGCCTTACCAACCTTACAATATAAAGAATATACAAAATAAGTTAATTTCTGTAAAATATACAATTCCAAAGGAGAAGTTCTTAATCCCATTCATTTTTTATACATAGATTCCTCTTTTGTGAAAACACTTCAACTTATTTTCTTCCTTATTTTAAATTCATATATCCTTCTAGAACTTCAATAGACCCCTTAAATAAAGAACTAAATCCCTCCCAAATTCCTTCAAAGCTTTGTTTTGTAAAAAGAATAGATAGATGGATGATCGTAATTGGATATACAATCATAAAATTCATGGGTTTAAGGGAATTTCTACAACTTATGGAAAAAGGGTTAAGGAATTCATCAGTTTTGTATAATTACATGTACAATCAGTACATCTACGATGTCCATGTTCGAAGTGTAATAACAATAAATACTATTCACCTAATGAAGTAGATATATACTTGTATAGATAGTGATTTGTTCCAAACTATTATCGACGGACAAGTTATGGTGAATCTTTAACTCTGGGGCCTTATAACTATCTTCTTTGAATATGGCTACTGCAAACCCTAAAATCTAGTAACATCTACGAGAGATGATTATAAATGTAGCAGACCCTGAATTTGATCCAAAGCCCCCATTAGTAGATGAAATTAGGGATCCTAATGTAGAGCTACAGAGATTTATAACATGTTGGAATCTGCAAGACACCCCAGCATGGGATGGGTACACAAATCACTCCTAGTTATCGGTGTTTTGTTTGTTAAACATTAAGTCTAAGAATAATATTTCAAAAAAGTGCTTTAATCAGGTGCTGCAATTGATGAATAAAGTGTCACCAAGTAATAACAAACTTCCCGATGACTTTTATCAAATGAAGAAGATGGTGTCTGTGCTTAGATTACTGGTTTAAAAGATAGGTGTATTTGCTAACAGATGGATGCTTTATTGAAAAGATGATACAGTAAGAAGGGACTGCAGGTTTTGTGGTTATACTCAATATATGTCGAAGAAGAAAGTTAAGAAGAATAAACAGCAGAAGGTTGTCGCTCAAAAAAATATACTACTTCCTTTTAACCCTGAGATTGTAGAGACTTTATGCCTCTAAAATAACTACTGAATACATAAGATGGCATGTTGAGAGCTAACTAGAGGAGGGATTGATGAGCCATTCGTGTGATGCCTATGAGGTACGAAATGTATGCATTGGACTGTGCGGAGATGGTTTTTTACCATTTGGAATACTCTAGTTAACATGTCATTGTAATTTCTTATAACTTGCCACCATGGATGTGCATGAAAGATCAAGTGATGCTCTTGATAATTATTATTCCTGGTCCTAATAAATGTCATACTTTTGCAATTTTAAAGGCCGTCGTTAATCCCTCGGTAATTACTAAGGGCTTTCCAAGGGACGATAATTTATTAACTATTGTTAATTAAGTAGCTGATGGAAATTCCTTACAAATTTATAAGGGATTACCAACAGATTTGTTAATTGTACACTATCAGAATTGTTAGGTGCCTATCGCTAATCTCTTGATAATTTTGTACGACCAAAGTTAGTTTACCCAACTTGTTATTTTTCGGTAATCCATCGTAATTAGAAAGGGATTTTTTTCCCTTGGTATTTGTAGAGAGTTTTCTAGTGAGGGACTTATCTCTCGTTAACCTTGAATCACTGAGGGACTTATAGATGATTGATTACTTTCTTGTAGTTAGTGTGTATCAACGATTCAAGTTAATTATTTCAATAATCATTATCTTTGGGAAGGACTTGAATCATTTTTCTTCAAATCATATGTCTTTTATGTGGAAAGGTGTCTAGAGTCAAATGTAGACCTGCTAAGTTGTAGCAATGATGATTAGAAGAAGTTCAATTAAGGAAGTTAGGTCCAACAAAGGTCTTCTGTGAGTTTAACAAAAAGAATACTAGGTTGTGTTCTATTAGAGTCCATTAGGGATCACTTGGTTATTGAGATAAATGTATTCCTTGTAATTTTTGTTAAAATTTAGTGTATCTTTCTATTGGTTTATGACTCACAGATGTAGGTTTGTTGATAGCCAAATTGCATTACCAATGTATGTTTCTTGAACTTCTTATTTTATATTCTGTCAAACTAATGTTACTGCAATAGGAAAGTTTAATAAAAATATAGGAGATTGACAAATCAATCCATACAACTAGTATTAGATCGATTTACCGTGTTGGAGTTGCTATTAGTTTTGCAGGTGAGATATTGGAAGTTATTTTGCAAAATCATGCCTGGATCAATAGAAGAAAAAGCCTCTGTCACACGACCTCCATTGTTGAAAGGTACAAACTATGCCTGTTGGAAAACTAGAATGGATATCTTTATAAAAAATCTTGACATTGCTATTTGGAAAGTTGTTTTTCAAGGATGAAAACTCCCGACAATGCCAAATATAAGCATTAGGATAGAAGAAGAAAAATCAATAGATCTATAGACTAAAGTTGAATGTCATATTAACAATGCTAATGCTAAAGTAATGAATTTAATTTTTGCTACTGTTGGCCCTGAGGAATTCAAATTAATTTCAACTTGACGAGATGCTAATGCATAAGAGAAATTACAAATAGTGTTTGAAGGAACGAGTACTGTAAGGATGTTAAAGTCACAGATGTTAACAATATAGTTCAGAGAACTAAGGATAGGTGAACATGAGACTACTGCTACGTTCGGTAGCAAATTTAGAGGCATTGCTAATCAAGGTTTTCAACTTGGAAAACTTTATTCTAAAGAAAAATTGACTCGGAAGACGTTGAGATCTTTACCATCAAAATTTCATGCTAAAGTTGCTGCCATTGAATATTGCAGGATGTATTAAAGATGCGATTAGATGAATTAATAAGATCTTGGCAAACATAAAAGATGAGTCTTGAATCACAATCAAAGCAAAAAGAGAAAGGAATGGCTTTGAAAATTAAAGCTAATTCTGATGACAACAAGAGTTTTGATAATAATATCAAACATTTGACAAGATAGTTTAACAAGCTACTAAAGAAAGAAAGACAGAAGAACAAGTAGTTTAACAAGTCTTTCAACAAGAAATATGAATTTCAACAAAAGAGATTTGAGTAAAAATCCTCAAAAAGTAAGAGTGGATTGAAAGGACCTAAATACAGAGAATGTGATAGAATTAGTCATATTTAGGTTGATTGCAGTAATCTTAAGAAAAAAATGAGGACTAAGCCTTACAATATGACTCCAAGTAATAATAAAGAGGATTTTGAATATCTTGATAATGATAACACTGAAGGAGATAATATAGGTCATGTGAGTAATATTGCATTCAACTCAGTTGTCAAAAAGAGTTCAACTCATGAAGATAGTTATTTTGATAGTAATCTTGATTATGACATTGACAATGAGAAAATGAAGCATGAGAAATTTGTGATGGAATATGAATTGATGCATTCAAAATGGCTCGAAGTAGCAAAGTTGAACAATGAGCTAAAGAAAAAAGTTTAGAAACTTCAATAAGTGAACAGTTCATAGTAATAAGAGATGAAAAAACTTTTAACAACAAGTCCAACAAAATGAAAAAAGCTTAAAAGTAGTAATCCAAAGTTGGAAGATGTTAAATAATCTATTAAGAGGTTGAATTCTAAAAAAAGCAAAGTTGGATGAAATTCTTTCCTTCAAAAGACATCCTCATGACAAAATTGGACCTAGCTATGATAAGTTTGACAAGGTTGTTGTCGAAAAACAAACTTTGATAGTTATTGAGAAGAAATGATGATTGAGGGAATTCAAACCTAAGCTTAAAAGACCCCCTATTTTTTACCACTATTATATTTTTGTAGGCCACAGGTGGAGGAACTATTTTAAGAGATTTAAAGACCTTCAACATTGTCGAAAGGTTATCAAACTTGAATTTCATAAAGGCGGTAAAGCACCAAAAGTGAAATATTTATGGGTTAGAAAGAATGACCTTAAAAGCACATGCTGCTCTTATTTCTCTAAAAGCTGCTATCAAAGATATTTGGAACATTAACAGTAGTTGTTCTAAGCACATAATAGGTTAAAACGAGTTTCTTGATAATTATAAACATAAAAGAGGTGGTTCTATTGCTTTTGGTGATGGCTCAAGAAATATAGTAGTTAGAAATGACATGTTAAACGTTGGAGGTGTAGTCCATGGAATGCCAAAGTCAAGAAAAAATATTAAAAGAATTTATGGTTCCTGTCAAAGTGAAAAATAGATTAAATCTCCATACAAGAAAGTGCAATAGATGGTGACTCCAACAACGTTCATTCGCAAAATTAAGCAGTAGGTTGATACTGTAACAAAGTCAAATCAGACTAACACTCTGGATGCTATTGCTACTCTCCTTGATTAATAATAATGTTTTGGCCTTCTTTGCTACAAAAAGGGCCAGAGAAAAGGTAAGGTTGAAAATGCACACTGCAAATGCATAAGGACACTTTGTACTTAGAGGGAGTTGATATTTAGGGAGAGTTCACTAATTGCTGCAAAATTTTATTTCTACTAGATTATTTCTGCTACTAGTTATTTCTACTACTATAATGATCACTGGTGATGAACTTTGATTGCTACATGTTGAAAAACTCTTGGTGATTGTTAATGACACATTGCTAAATAAGAGTTTTGCATCAAACAATGTCAAAAGAGAATATTTTTCTGAAAATGACTAATTGCATAATTGACAATATTTGAGCAAAACAAATTGGAGTTGGAATAGAAAAGGAATCTCAAAGGAATCTAGAATTTAGGAAGAATGCTAGAAAAATATTATAAGGACCTTAGTCATAAGAATCCAAAATCTAAGTAGGATTTAAGTTGCAAAGATTTAGGCAACGAGATCCCAGAAAATCTGAAGATGGCTGTTGGGTGAGATGCATTGAAGATTTTATGGAATTCAAGTGGAAGAAGGACTGCAATGATTTAGGAATTTTGGAGTGAATCTTTAGCAATATTTCAATTTGATTAGAAAACCACTGAAACTCTATTGCAGTTATTTATATTTAAACAAAGAATTCCAGTAAATGTGCATGCGTCTACTGATTCTAAGAGAATTATTATAAGTGTGATTGAGGTAAGAGTAGGGAATTCATGCTTAGATTTTGAATGATTTTAATGCTTATGCCATTGAAGAAGCTTCCTGATACTCTTTGTTAAAGTGTGTATCACGATTCAAGTTAATTATTTCAACAATTGTTATCTTTGTGAAAGACATGAATAATTCTTCTTCAAATCAAATACCTTTCTAGTGGGAAAGGTTTTTAGAGTCAAATGAAGACGCATTGAGTTATAGCAATGAAAGTTGAAGAGATTTTAATCAAGGTAGTTATGTCCAACAAAGGTCTTCTGTGAATTTGACATAAAAGAACGATGGGTTGTGTTTTGTTAGAATCTATTAGAAACCACTTAGTGATTGAGATAAGTGTATTCTTTATAATTTTTGTTAAAAATTAGTAACTCTTTTTACTGGTTTAAAACCCCCAGATATACGCTTGTTGATAGTCGAATTGTGTACCAATTTGCTGTATTTGTTGAACTTCTTATTTTATAATTTGTCAAATTAATGTCATTACAATAGGGAAATTTAATAAAACTATAGAAGATTGACAAACAAAACCACATACAATAAAAACAAAAAGTAAAGCAATGTTTTAATTAAGAAAATGTGGTCAAAAGACATAATACGAGTTCGCAGCTACCCTAGTCCAATCTCGAAGCATTTGAAGGTCTTTTCTTTCCAAAGTACCATAGCCAATCCCAAGGTTCGCACTGCACAGACCACTTCTTTAATTTGATGTGCAAGGACAGTAATAATAGTCCCATTTTGGTTATGGATAATGGCTCCTACTTCAGCAGCATAAGTAATAAAAGTCCCATCCACATTAATTTTAGGCATTGTAACAATTAAGGGAGGAAATTAGAGGGTGTAAAAGTTTTATTTTCATCAATCTCGATCTCAAGATAGTATTTCCTCTCCCTTCTCCCCCCCCCCCTCTCCTCCTCCTTTTTATCAACACCTTGCTCACCTCAGACAATTGACAAACTCAAATGAAATATTAGATTTTAAATCAATTTAGTTTCTTGATTTTTAAGAAAGACTAAGCGTTCTAATAAACTAAAGATCTTCTATTGCAAACATGATAATAGAATATGTAATTATTAAAAAATATTTGATATGGATCATTTATCCACTCAATTTGTTGCATTCGCAATTCTTTAAAACTCCATGTTGAATTTTCCCCTATGGAAAGAATATTAAAATTGAAATCAAGGATTTAGTTAGAGAAGGAAGTAATGCACAAAGTAGAACAATCAATTTAATCACTATATCCTCATGTCTTTTTCTAATTGTTATTAAATAAAATGACCAAACCATAATATTACTGGTGCCAATATCACTTTCATTCTTTCAATTTAGTGATTTTACAGCTTTTCTAGCCTTTCAACTGGCATAGATTTTAATAACATTTCACTTTAAATATACAATATAACTAGCCTATCTAATCTTTCTATTTAAAGCAGCAAATACTTGTAAGTCGCAAAAGATGATTGACATAGTAATTATCAAAATCTATCTTCAATTATCACAAGTTCATAGATTTATAAACATAAACACAAACTAAACAATTAATCTAACAAATGATAATGATAAAAATAGAAATAAAATATTATGGGATAAGTTATAAAGAGTTAGAAAAAAAATTTAGAATTAAGGAATTAGTACAGAAAACCAATGAAAAAAGTACATTTAAAAGCTTTTTTTAGGTCTCTCTCAATTCTCAAGAATAAATAGTAAAAAAAGGAAGAAAATTAGAGACTGATAAAAATTGAAAAAATCAAACAATTACCATTTGTGTATCACTACCAATAAAAAAAAAAAAAAATTGTTGACATATTTTTAATGACGTTTTTTAAAAAGTATAATGATATAGCACCTATAATCACGCTAGGTTTATTTCATTATGATAATAATAAGCAAATGACGTAATTTTGGTAAGTTAGTTCAAATTTTCATAATATCATGACATTTTAATGGTGTTAGGAGATAACACCTTAAAAGGTAATATGACACTTTTGTTCTATTATGAAAGAAAAGGCACACCTTTAGAAATTTCCCTTAAAAAAAAAAAAAAGGTCGGGAGTTTAAGGAGACATTTTTGTGAATGGTTGTGCCTCTGTGTTTCTTCCTCTCGAAATTTCCTTCAAAAGCTTTGCCACCGTCTCTGCTACTGTGTTTGTATATATGTCTTTGCTTGCGTGTGTCGATTTCTTCTCTTTTCCTAGGTGAATTTGTTCCCCTTGTCAATGGGTGCCTTTAAACAGAGCTTGGTAAGTTGATGTGTGCATATAATTTTTGACCGAAAATTTTTAAAGGAATTAGTGGGAGCCCTTCAATAGAGCCAACTTTTCTATTTTCTAAAATTATAATGTTTTGCATAATCTTACATTCTTGAATTTTGAATAGCCCTATAATCCTGAATACCTTTATATAAGGCTTTTGAACCCGTTTGACTTAATGACCATCATATTCACGAACAACATAATTAGATTTATTATCAGTTAGTTTTGGGCTTTCCTAATTGTACATTTATTTTTTTTATTGGTGAATTATTTTGGCTTCAACTAGTGGAATAATTATTTCTGATTTTTGTATGTTTAGAATTTTTAAATTTTCTCTCTATTCTGGAATTGATTTGTTCTGCTTATTGATTTCTATAAGATGTTTTTGAATTTCATTACTCAATGATTATATTGCTCAAGTATGATAGAATCCTAAATTAAACATGATATTGTAAGTTTTTTTTTTTTTTTTTGAAAAGTTTTATGGTTCTATAGGTTACCTGTAATGTGCATTTATTTAAATTCTTCATAGTTGACCTTCTTTGATTGTGCTCTTCATGTATCTTTTTTTTTAACATGTGTTTTTGAATAGAATAATGGTTTAATGAGTTACATTATTTATATGGAAACAATCCTCTTAAGCATTGAATGGTGAGTGCTGATAGAAGTAAAAAGTTCAATTCAGTCTTGTGTATGATTCGAGGGCTTTGCTGGTTAGGATTCCAGGGTCAATAATCTTGTGTAATGTTGAAAATTTGGAATAGGAAGTCTATATACATCTTAGCAAATAGAAGTGACAAATCACAATGATATAATATGCTATGGAGAACATTTTGTTGACAATAGTTCAAACAAAGAGTAGAATTGGAACTTCTACTTGCATTTGTTCTAGTTGTATGACCTATGAAGGCTGTTAAAGATATAGTGATGGAGGAACTCTTTTTTTATCCTTTTTGTTAAACTTTCAAAGGAGAAACATTGCTGGACAATTTAGGAAACACTCTTTCAATAGCCTTGAAAAATATTGTATAATGAGGAGATGATCTTTTTTGTCTTTCTAAAATTTCTGGTCTTAGGTTCACCTCTCACTAGTTTGGTGGTTGTAGTTATTTTTTTGTTGGAAATATGCTTTCAAAGGCTAAGAAATTCTGTAAAGTCATTCATTTTGTAATAACAATAGTGTTCTATTTAACCAATTTGTATTTACATTTTTCATACATGAAGGTCCAATTATGTTAATAAATGATTTATGTCTTAGATTGTACTTCACAGTAAAGTATAGAGCACGGTTAGTTAATACATAATTAAAATGGTTCTTGATCGATTGATGAAATTGGTCATTTTATCAAAGTTTAGATTATTACACTATGATTTCTAAGTGAGAAAAGTTTAGCTTTAACCAGTGAGTAGTCATTTCACACTAATAGTGTAAGTGTATTTAGACTACGTAAAATTTGACCACTTGATAGTTGTCTTTATGCAAGTACTATAATAAATACAAATTGGGCTATTGTTGCTACTGTATGGATGGAAACTCTATACTTTAAGTATGAGTTGGCGGTATAATGAAGTTGAATATATATGCTTGGATATACAATAGGTTAGATTTCTTTTATAAGATCAATAACTTTTTATGTTAGGCATATATCTTTAGTTAACCAAGATGAACTTGTACAATAGAGATTCTATGTTTTTTTTCATGAAATGAGTAATCACCCTCTTGTGATAGTCTAAGATAATCAGTGAAAATCCAAGGCCTTGGAATATGATTAAGAGTGTATTACTTTAAGGGTTACTTCCTTTAAATAAGCAGTTACATCCTTGAAGGTCATCGATTATATAGACTAAAGGTCAAATGATAGTAGAAATCATTGAGAAAGGTGATAATATTAATCAATTTTATCTCAATTATGGGTATTGTGTAAAGGGTATTTTTATCACTACTTTGTAGGTCGAAGGCAACGTTATTACAATGTTATCCTCAGAATCAATATCTTCATATGGTAATGCATGAGGATATTTAAAATGCAAAATCAACTATTTAATTAGTATGAGCATTTTGGTTATTTTAGTAGGCAAAAATAATATGTTTTTTGGTCCCTAAGATAACTCTTGAAATCTAAATAGTTATTTTAGTCATTGCACAAATTATTTGGATTGTATAAGGAATGAGATAATTTATTTTAGCTTAGAAAGTCCATTAATTAATTAATTTTAGGAAGTCTAAATTAAAATATGGGTTCGGATAAAATAAATAAGAATTAAATTAATAATGTGTCATGTATTTATTATTTTAAGTTTTAATTAGAAAGTCTAGATAACATAATAAATAAAGTAGGATGATATTTTATTATTTTAAGTTTAAAAAAAATTCAAGATAAATAATAAAATGTCCATCTTAGACTAGGGTTAGCCGACCATAAAGGTTTATTTTAAACCATCTAGGGGTTGACCATAAGGTAGATGAATAGCCCTAATCACCAATTTCTCCTCTCTCTCTCTCTCTCTCTCTCTCTCTCTCTCATAGTATTTTTCCTGAGAAAAATAATTCTAGTATACTTTTACTAATAGCTTGATTTGTGAGGTTGAGATAATACCTGAAAGGTCAAAAGCTTTATCATTTACATGTGTTTCATGCATAGGAACAGACGTTTGGTGAGTCTTCCTATTAATACATCCCTAGAGTTCACGAGTCAAACAAGTAGGAAATTGCATTTTCCTACCATTTTCCATCCAAATCCAAGTGGTCGGAAAAACCCTCGTCGGAAAAAAATTTCCATCCAACTTTTTATATATGGTAAGAATTTTGGGACCAAAATTATGGTAGGAAGTTTGGAATGTGGTCAGAAATTTGTGAATAAAAAAGCTAATTTTTTTCCTACCAAATTGGTTTGGTAGGAAAAAATTTAAACATTTTCCTTCCAAAATATTTGGTAGGAAATTATTTAATAAACATAATCTTAAAAAAATTAAATTAAATTTCTAACCAAATTATTTGTTAAGAAATTTTATTTTTTTAAAAAATAAATAATTGTTCCGTCCTAAATATTTGGTAGGAAATGATTTTTAAAATATAATGTTTTCAAAAAATAAATTAAATAATTTGGATGGAAAAATTATTTTCAGAAAATAATTTTTCCATCCAAAATATTTGGTAGGAAATGATTTTTAAAATATAATATTTTCAAAAAATATATTAAATTTCCTACCAAATTATTTGGTAGGAAAAATTATTTTCATAAAATAAATAATATTTTCATAAAATAAATAATTTTTCCATCCAAAATATTTGGTAGGAAATGATTTTTAAAATATACTATTTTCAAAAAATATTTTAAATTTCCTACCAAATTATTTGGTAGAAATTTTATTTTTAAAAAATAAATATGTTTCTGTCCAAAATATTTGGTAGGAAACATCATTTCGAAATTTTTTTAGAATTATTATTTCCAACCAAATTGATTTGGTAAGAAATTTTTTAGGAAATATTATTTCAAATATTATTTCCAACCAAATTGATTTGGTAGGAAATTTGGAAGAAACGTTTATTTTTTTTAATATTTCCAACCAAAGTAGTTGGAAGGAAATATTTTTGAAAAATATTTCCTACCAAATTTTTTTGTAGGAAATGGAATTTTTTTTCCTACCAAAATGTTTGGTAGGAAATTTAATTTTCTTATTAAATGGTATTATTTCTTCCAAAGCTATTTGGTAGGAACTATATTCATACCATATAGTTTTGGTTGGAAATATTTTTATGTTCAATTTTTTTTTTTTTTGCTACCACATTTTGATCAAAAACAAAATCCCTATACAGAATTTTAAAATTAGTTTTATAACTAAGTACCAACAAAATAATGTGAATAAATAAATACTAATAATATTATATTCTAAAAAAGTATATATCCTGAATCCAAATTATACTCAACAAAATATGCTTGTAAATTGTCAACTTAAATTTTCAACAGCTTTAAACCATATAAATAATTGTCCACTAAATCTTGAACAGGAAGAGTCAGAACTCCCAAATTTACCTGAATTAAGTTGCATAAACTCCTTTATTGTAGCCATTAACTCCTCTTTTCCTGGTTTGATTTGTTAAATGTAGCTATTAACTCTCCATTGTCTTGATTTGATCTATTGAATGCATTCATTAGCTCGTCCTTATCTTGGTTGGATTTGTTAAATGCAGTCAAGAGCTCCTCTTTATCCTCACTTGCTTTTTGGAGTTGCTCCATTAAGGTTGTAACTTGAGTTTTAAGCTACTCAATCATCTCCATGTAGTGAGAGGAATGGTTTTGACTGTCACTCCGTGCTCTAAATGATCGTGAAGAAGATGCTTGGGTGAGTGTATATTCAACCAAACCAAGGCTGTAAACATGTCCATGTCTTATGCCACCAATAGTTTCTAACCATGTTGATGTATGTTTAATTGTGGGAGGCCTACTCGAGTCACTGTCTTCTATATTTGCCTTTGTCTCAATATAAGCTTTATCATATAACTCATGACCTCTCTCCTACAAAAAATTGACCATTCCATGAAGCTTAATAGGAACAAAAGAAAATGTAAAGCACTCTATGATCTCAAATTCCATAATGAACAATACATAATAACTAAATGTTAGAGATGAAAAGTATTTTCAACACATGACCTTTTGTTCTTGATAACATATGGGGAGATCCGCTTTTGTAAAGACTCATAAATGCAAACTTCTCAAAAAGTTCAACTATATATATGCAAAAAGGAAAATCTTTTTATTTCTCCAAGTTCAAGGTGTCGAATGTATAAAGTGCTAGACTCCACAGAGGTGTAGCTCCAAGCTCCTAAAAATATGAATTCTGTATAGACCCCAATTACTAAATTCAATTGGAAGGGTTAAAAGGCTTTGGCATTTCTCAGATTCCTTGTAGCCCAGAAATCCATTCCTAGCTAGATTTTCAATTGGTTATAGGACTAATCGAAGCAGTTATGAAGATAATGTTAAAGAACTTAAAAGTACAAAACAAAATTTTACAATCAATCATAGAGAGAAATGCATGCATGGCATTTAGTCTTTTTGTAGTTGATATTTTCAGCACTCAGATGCTCTCCAAACCTAAAACTATCTATTTGTCATCACATTTCTCCAATGGTTTACATACCCAAGACATTAAACTAATATCAGTCAGGCAACAAAGGGGGTCAATTTCAAAGTTTAAGATTATCCACAATTTGCCCAAATTTTTAATTTTTCTTTTTAAACATTGCTCAAACCAAACAAGATAATTCATTTTTTCGTAACCAATTCAAGCACCATTATTTATACATGGATGCACTTACAGAAACAATTCGAGCTCTCTCATCCACAAACGTCTGAACAATAATATTTGGCCTATCTGTTATGTTCTCCTCCCCTTCATCGCCAATAGCTGATGGAGCACTTGGTTCAACACGAGCATTTTTCAACAAATGAGCATAATCATGCAATTCAAAAGGAGTGATTTTCCTATTTAGCTTATTCTCCTAAAAAAAAACAATTATGGGTGGTCATAATTGATAGTATATTATGTAAAATTGTTTACATGGAAATCAATTCCTACTAGTCTCTTTTCTGTAAAAGAAAATGAAATCAAGGCACTTGTGTGCTTTGAAGGACCAAGTCCATCTCGATCCATATTCTTGTTTGATTTATTTTTTGCCGAGATTTTTTTAAATTCTTTTGATTTCCAATACTGTGTATACTTGTTATAAACTTCCTCTGACATTTATGGTGGTTTTCCTATTGTTCGTGCCTCATACAGTGTGTCAGCGAGTCTCTTTTTCCTTTTTCTTTCAAATGTTAACTTCATATAAGGCTCCATTTCAAGATCCTAAGTACAATATTTCTGCATTTCATTAATGTAAGTCACTAAAATATACTCATAAAAATTTTGCAATAAATATTTTTAACTCATTAAATAATACCTTAAACTCCTCAAACCACAAATCCCACACATTTTGTGGCACTCATTTCCAAGATGGATATGCATCTTCAAACTTACATTTGAAAGAAATAGCTAATTTTCACACCGCTTAATCACTATCAATGCAATCAAATATGTGATTGTCAAAACAAATATGATAAGCATATAGTAAGCTTTTATGTGAGAAATTATATAATAAATATGTGAAATTTAGATATTTAATTATATAACAATATATTTTTCGTATTAATTTAAATAAAATATTCTCACTCTTTCTAAGGTGGAGAAACATTGACATGTAACTTTTGATTTGGTCAAGGCTCCGACTATTCCTGTTACTAAGATCCCATAGAGGGTGCAATTGTGTCTGGAACAGAGCTCAGATCATGATTTATGGAAGGTGATGATGCATCATTGGTTACAATATGAGGAGGATGTAGTGGAGGCGCAAATAACACATTCTGCTATTCTCTTCCTTCTTCTTGTCATTCCTACATGATGATGCAATAAATCATGAGCTACTAAAAATAGGAGAGTTTAAAGAAGAAGGTTACACATTTGTCTCTTCTGGATTACAAACTATTTCGAGCTGGTAATGGATGAAATTCAGAACAGTCATTGCAGAATTCAACAAGAATTGCCAGTGCATAAAGTTAGTACTAGAAAACAAAATATGCAACCACTTCAAAAAAAAAAAAAAAAACAGCAGCTGCTAAAAACAAGAGAGTTAAAATGAGAAGAACTTATGCATAAAGTTACTAGAGTTGCCAATGCATAAAGTTACACATTTGTCTCTTCCAGATTACAAACTATTTTGAGCTGCTAGTAGATGAAGCTATGATTTTACATGGGAAAGGAGCCGAAAATAATGGACACTATGGTTATGATTATGGGAGAGAGCAAAAACCTTTTGCATGAGAAAGGAGAACAAGAAATAATAACATAATCATAACAAAAAATGCCTTTAATAATTTTACATCTCTAATTCCAAACTATTTCAACATCTATTCCCTAGACCCTAGTTATACTCAGTTTGCTTCTTCAAAAGTCCTGAATACAGGGAAAAAGTCTATACATTTTGGGACTACTACGTTTCACTTTTAAACATCACATACATGTACCCAGCACACATAATGCTTTGCTTTTGCCATATCAAGAATTATTTAATTTGTATTTTTATACATAAATAGGTTTTTAATTGTAGACAATGTCAAAAGATCATGTGTATATAGTTTTTATAATAACATATTTTTTAAGGTTATTTTAAGCACAAGCACTTCTCACTGGAAAATGACACAAGAAACGTATTTACATTTGCATACATGCCATCACAACATGGGAGTACCAGAAGAGTGTAATTCTATACTTTAAGTTCCTTACAAGTAGTTGAAAAAGTGACTACATAGAAATTCTATTAAAAAAATTCACCAATATTTCCATCTTAATATCTTCGAAAAGCAAAACTATTTTTGAGAATCTAAGAGAAAGACTGCATGTTTTTGAGAATCTAAGATGACTTTTTTTCCATGTCTAAATCATACTTAAAGTGAGAATTATATGGTAATAAAATTTGTATCTCTTATATATATGAGGTTAGTTATGAAAAATCAAAAGGAAAAAAAAAAAAAACAAGTATTAAATAATCACTAGATTAGTGCAGTGGAATGCATATAGGCTATGGTAAGTTATTTCTGTTAAAGAAAATTAGCATAGAAAGTGCCATCTAGAAATATGTTTTCTATTTAGTTACACACGGGCCCATAGTAAGATGAATCCATTTAACATTTCAACTATTTAAAGCTTCCAAAACAAGAAAGAAATTATGCAGAACACTAAATACCCCACAGGTGTTTAATGCACATCCTAGGGGGAAAAAATGGTAACTAGAAACTGATTCCTCAATAACTTTGTTAAATCTCCATTTTCTTTTGGAAATAGGGGCAAAGTGACTTCATGTTCCAAAAATTGTGAATCAACATTTTCTTTTTACCACCCATTTACTTGTATCTTTCTTTAGTTTAGTTGCTAGGTAATTGTGCTATCTTAGAGCTGAAGGACTATATTTAAAACTACATCTGCACTGCCACATAAGATAAGAACACATAGATTGAAATAAGGACCAGGCCACTACAATAGCTTCCACTTTATTTTGCCACTCTCATTCTAAAGTATTCAATTTTCAAAATTAACCACATATTATAACCTCAAATAGAGGTAGAGGACAAAAAAGATTTCATTTTGAGACAATCAATGAGAACCTATCATACTGATTAACCACCATTCATCATCTCCTTTATAAAAGCCAAGGTCAATAGATAAGAATCCTTGTCAGATTTAGTTCTATAAGAAAAATGTCAAACAAATAGGTTTTATTATAAGGATAATGTAGTAGAGAGCATCTATTTGAAGCTCTTAACACCAGCTTGAAGTAGGTTTAGTTTTTTAGGGTTCCTAACCATCTAATATGTACAATGATCTAAAATAGCTTGCCTACGTAACTTGAAACCAGCATTTCCAGCAACTGCATAATGGTAGCCTTCATTGGTTACTCTATAACTTTCTATACACTCATCCAAATCAAGTCAATTTTTTCCAAAATGTTCCTATGACACTTATCTATAAAGTCCATTGCATTAGGTTCTAGAATTAATGGCCATTTTGTACAATTTATTCAGTGACCAGATTGCACACAAAAGATACTTGCAAAATTCAGTCTTGGTAAGTGAATAGAATGCTGATTTGATGTGCTTTATCCTGCAATTGTAGATAAATTAATGAAAGAAAACCATAGAATAAACATGAGTTTGCTTTCTTATTAATGGGAAACACATATCAAAAGTTCATTGCATGGAGGTAGGTTTATGTGTGCATAGTTGTAATGCTACAAAAAAACTTATGCTATTTATTTCCTCTCTTAGTTTCTTGAACCTTATCCTATTTGTTCCAATTCTAGAATGATATGCTTCAACTAGTGCTTATTTTCAGATTTTTATTTGTCATTTTTTCTTAGAGAGAGTGACTTACTGAAATGCATAGTGGATGCTGATTATGCTGAAATTTTGAAGTTTTCTTTTCTTTTTTTTTTTTGGATATAGTTATACTCTTTTTCCTTGTGACTTGAATGATTTCAGAACTCCTTAATTCCTGATATTTTTTTGAAGTCATACCTGCTAGTGTTTATTATTGCTATGCCTTCTAAATATATTCCACTTATTATCTGACTCTAATGTTATCCAAGTTCTAGAAGCGGGAACTGGATATATATAGGAGGATATGAAAACCATTTAGTAATATTCTACTCCAACTAGATACTTAAGCTATGCTCCCTAAGACCAAAATTAGGGTTTTACCCGTATAAAATTACCACACTTCTCTTGGCATGCCCTGTCTGAGAAAACTATAGCTATTATAGCTTTACATGCTTTGTTGCTAAGGAATTAGTAATATGTGGTTTTGACTACTATGTTGTAACAAGTCTCTTTTGAGGCAATACTATTTCCTTAGTGCTTTTCCCTTAAAGAAATTTTACTTTACTATCCGGCTAGTACTCCCTCCCCCTGCCCCCTCTCAGTTTCATTAATACTACCCCCAATGTCTTCTGTAGGCGACATTGGTGTAGGTTCTATCTTCATCCTTCCCCCTTAAGTTTGCAATATTCTTGTGGGAAAATGGTCAGGAGGATAGGAAAATATCAAGCTGGGAAAGATCCAGGGAACCTTGTACTTAAAGTTCTATATAACCTTGGATAATGCTTCTTTCATCCAAATAGATGTTGAAATTATACAAATGGATGCTGATGCTGATAGTTGACACTACTTAGTTCTCTCTACTACTTTTCACAATCACCATGCAGTTCATCAACCAAAGAAATTTCATCATCAAAAGTTCCATATAATGTTTCATCACAATCAACTATTGAATATACCAATTAGTAGTTCATCACAATCAACAGAAAAGTAGTGTGCAAATAGCTTAGCAAAGAAATCAAACTTAAATTGTAAAACACTTAAACTATAAAGGTCTATTAAACTTTAATAGAAATATACTTTAATTCCAAAGAAATCAATGGTTAAAGATTGGAGCTGCTCCAATGATTTCTAAATGAACAACTTTACTAAAAAGCCCAGTTCAGTGACGAGCTCAAGAAAGTGACTAGAAACACTAAATTAAGTAGAGACAGTGATAAGAATCAAAGTTGCAGTAGAAAAAACAAGTAGGCACTGATTTCCCAGCAGTTACTTAAAAATGTCAGTAAAGAAACCCTCCAATATACAAGAAAAGCATAAACCCAGTTCAGTGAAGAGTACATGCGCACCTTTTAGTATTTTGGCCATAACTTCCTCAATATAAGCCTAAGCTACTGTGCATTTTATAATAGCTGTAAGTGTAAAGAAAAAACACAGGCCCCAAAAAAGTAGTTTGCAGATAAGTTGGCATATATATATATATATATATATATATATATATATATATATATATATATATACTCTTCCTGAAAGCTAAGTGCAAATGGGATACAGATGTCTATTCATCATCTTTTACCAGTTAGTGGTATTACTTACTTCGTAACATCATAAACTGCAAAAGCCTCCATCCCTTATCCCAACTTCTCACCATCCTACATTATTCGTGAAACAATCAGCAGAAAAGTAGTGCCAAATTTTATCTAAAGTAAAATTTGACGACATATTAACAATGGAAATTAAAAACCAGAACATTTGGACATAAAAACTAAAGACAATTGGAAATTAAACTACACAGGCCTCCCAAAGTTAGTCTATCAAAATTGAAGACAATTGCACATATTAAAATAGCAAGCAAACCAAAACATTCTGTCAGCCTCAAACAGAATATTCTGTCAGCCTCAAATTTTCCAACAGATCTTTCAACTACACTATATGACAAAATCATTTAGAATACATCAACTTGAATGAAAAGATTCAGTGTAGAATTAAAATTAAAAATTAAAAAAAGAATAAAACATTTCTCTTTATACTTCAATACCAAGTCATCATGAAGTTTAGAGGGAGATGGGGAGGCAATTGAATATTAAATATCAAAACTAAAAATTAAGCTTCAAATGACTCTGATCTTTCCTGGTTCTGTATTGTTTATGGCATCTCCTATTTCTTGAGGTTTAACATCCTTTCTCCAGGTATCTAGCAATACCAACAATTAAAGAACTAATTGAACTAATTCGTTGAAATCCAATTTCCATGTTATGTGATGGTCTTAGAATATAGAAATATTAAACAGATCAGGACAGAATCTAGTTTTTATATATGTCCACACATATCTTAAAAAAATCAAATGACATAATCTAATACCCTACCTTCCCCCCTCCCTAAAAAAAAAAAAGAAATTTTGTAATCAAGGATATAGTTAGGAAGTTAAAGTGATGATCAATTGTGTGTAGCTAACCTAATATAATGGTGCATCATTTTGTAAACAAAATCCAATATGCATTTCTTATTGTAGTACATCATCCCATTTGGTAACAGAATAACCTATTTAGGGGAGGATGGATGGAGGGAGCGGCTGGTAGGGCCATGGCCCCTCCCTTTAGGACAAGGATAATAATGGCAAATTTCACGAAGTATTCATTTGAACTGTTTATTATGTTCAACAATTGCTGCTAAGTCATGCAATTTTGCTACATTAAATTAGATAGGATTTATGATATTTTCCTCTCAAACGAGGAACTAGGAGGGTTAATGCACATCAGATTCCAGTAACTTAAGGAAGCATTTTTTGCAAACCTACATAGAAAATCTGTATTCATTATTTGAGCATAGGAATATCTAAACTAGTCTATACATTTTTTTCCCTAAGTAAAATCAGTTTGTAACTTCAGAAAGGTAAAACTAAACTACCATATGCAAACTTTAGTGATGTAAAATGACCAGATACATTAGATGCCACAAGGTTAAAATGAGCAAGATCTAAGAGAGATAGGCAGAGTTACTATAATGAAAAATCAAATAGAGTAAAATAGTACAAGCCATTCAACATACAGAAAGAGCAAACTTGCTGAAAAGCTGTCACTCCTTTGTCAGTGCGCCTAGCAACAATAGCACATCCTTCTAACAATACCTTATTTTCTTTTAGCTGTTGAGCTTTCTTCTCATCAACAAATTTTCCAATAGATCTTTCAACTACACTACATGACAAAGTCATTTAGAATACATCAACTTGAATGAAAAAGATTCAGTGTAGAATTAAAATTAAAAATTAAAAAAAAGAATAAAACATTTCTCTTTATACTTCAATACAAAGTCATCATGAAGTTTAGAGAGAGATGAGGAGGCCATTGAATATTAAATATCAAAACTAAAAATTAAGTTTCAAATGAATTGAAATGAACATTCAAGGAAGCAGGACCTTTAAGGGTTGACATATATACATGAGAGAAGAAGGAAAAAGAAGTGCTTGGTCATAGGGGCAAATTTTTGAAGGTGAATCAAATGCCATTACTTAATTTATTTAACGAGAAAACCATCTTTAGCTCACAGGTTTATGGATATGGAACAAGAATAAGTGAGTCATTCATAAATAGTCCTTTGTTGCAAGTCAGATGTGTCAAATTTATGCAAAGTGCATATATCTTGGACCGCTTATGGAATAACAAACCCTTAGAGAAACTTCCGAGTCAATAAAAAGTTATTTTCATTACTATATCCTATTTTCTTGTTGTGACATTGGCCAATATAGGACAAATTAGAAAAAATGTATAAAGAAAATCCAGATTGAAAAGGTTATGGATGAGAACCAATTAGAAGAGAACAATTAATGTTAACTTCTCAATTTTCAATTGGCAGTTTATAGCATAGCACATTAAGTCTTTCCTAAATGTAAGAGGAAACCACCAGTGAAGAAAAATTCATACAAAAAGGTTTAACAAAGTTTTTATCCAATGCAAATAAACTGTAAGACTTGTCTAGTGATGCAGATAATAACACAAAAAAGGGAAAGTGTTGTAAGTGCAGAAGACAAAATGTTGTCTAGAAAGTAAAAAAACTAGTACAACATAAACTTTTAAGCAATCAAATCTAGATTCTTAAGAAACATAATGGATTGAAAATGTGTTGAAGACCTAAGCGAAAGGTCTAAAACGACTATTTAATTTAGACAATCAAATTTTATTTTTGTACCAAAGCATCAACCTAATGTTTTCTAATTATAGGAACATACATATGGTAAGAGATCAAACTACATCACTTAACAATATCATACACTGGTTTTTTTTTCGGCATTACATCAACCAATCCTAAACATATTGGGAACTGCTAAAGATAGGCACAACAAAATCTTACTAGAAAAGCAAAATATTAAGACGTTACTATAGCAAACCAGAACATTCTGTCAGCCTCAAACAGAATATTCTTTGGCAAAAACCAGATTAATCAAAGACAGTGATTAACTAGATTAATATGAGGGTTTTTCACAAGCTTCCATGGAATTTTATTCATTCAAATTAAAAACCCTTCTACAGAGCTATTAACAACAGAATCACAGATACATCTATACAAAAAGGTCACCTGGAAATGAAGGTGATGGATGGTGGCAAAAGCACCCAAATTGTTGTAGCCAACTCTAAATAATTGATCTGCAGCTTCTTTAGCAAATTAAAGTGCAAGCAAAAAGCTCTCGTGGTCAATCCTTTGAGGCAAACAATCAAGGACTCTGGGTAGTTGTGATTCTTCAACTGTAGGTGGTGTCACAATTTATTAGATTCATTCAAACTTCCATGGAATAAACTACAATTTCAAAATTCAATACAACATGTCAAAATATGTCATCTTTGCTTCTTCCCAAATAAAGAATCTTGTGATTACAAATATTCATGGACAGAATCTAAATGAAAATTTGAAATCTCCAGTAGAAATGACTAAAATCTCCGCCAGAATCTATGTTGAAGACAATTGGACATAAAAAAAAAAAAAAAAAAAAACAGCAACCAAACCAGAACATTCTATTTGCCTCAAACAACATATTTTTGGGCAAGAACCAGATTAAGCAGAGACAGTGATTTCAGCACCATAAATACTAATAACAATCAGCCTCGAACAGCAAACTTCTTAAATTCATATTAAACAAAAAAAAAAAAAATCTTTTGCACAGGCTTGAAACTAGATTAATATGAGGATTTTTAGGTTCTGCTTAAAACCAGTTTCTTCTTAAGGTCATATTTGGGCATTACTAGTTATGTTATTGAAGCTTGAAACCAAACAAATATGAGGATTTTTCACAAGTTTGAAACCATAATCAGGAAATTCAAGAAGCAATTCAGAGTAGTCATCACAGAAAATCAAGAAGAATTGACAATGCATAAAGATAGTACTAGGGGGAAAAAAAATGCAACCACCCAAAAAGGAAAAAAACCAATAATAAATGAAATATTTCTCAAAAATAATTTCATTTACAAATTTAAAAAATGCAAGTAATTTCTTTGTATGTATCTTTTTCATAGCTAATCTTCATCATTACACTTAAATAAACTCTTTTCAAATGAGGCACTATTGTTAGTGGTATCATCTTTGTCCAAAAGCAATCCATTCTCCTCAGATTCAACTCTGGAATTACTATTTACTTACACAATCTCATCCATAGCAACTTCTACAACAAGAGGGCAAGCCTCATTTTGTGGCATAACAACTTCAATGGCATGCATTTAATCCTCTTGGTAAGTAGGTTCGACTACAAAATCATCTATCGTTTTTTGTGCTTTAATTTGACATACAACCCTCCACGCATCCTTATCCTTCTTTTTGCTAGGATAAGAGATATAGTCAACTTGATGAGTCTATTGTGCTAGTACAAATGGATAATATTTAGGCCATTTTCTTTTTGAATTAATGTCCACAAGCCGATATTCATGATGCACCTTCATGCTTTGAGTACCATGAGAATCATACCAATCACACTTGAATAGGACCACAAATTTATCTGGTACTCCTATATATTCAAGTTGAACAATTTCTCTGAGCATGCTATAATTATAATCATCATCACTATTAGTGGGCCCTTTCACGCACACTCCACTATTCATGGTTGATTTTCGCCTTCCATAATCCACCGTGTGAAAGTTGTATCCATTTATAGAGTACATAGGATACGTAATAATTGCACGCTTAGGACCTCTTGCTATATTTTTGATATTATTGTCTTCGACATTATTCAATGGGTCTTCAACCTAATTTAAGCATAAAACCATTTTATCAATTTAATTTTACTTAAACATTAAACTTAATATTAAAGAATGGAAATAAAAAGAACATTATGCTTACATAATTTTTGAACCAATTTGAGAAATCTTTTTCAAATCTCAAATCTATGATGTATCTTTGAATTTGAGGATGCTTAGATCTCAACTCTTTTTTGAATATCCTATTGTAAAATATAAAGACACAGTAAAGGTTATAAAATATTCATATAGTCAAATTTCATGGACTAGACTACAGTAAACAGTCACTTACTCTCTATAAGGTAACAACTCATTATAATTCATTATCACATATCTATGGATGATATCAAAATCTTTATCTTCAATCCATGTTCATTTTTTTTTCTCCACTAGGCCATCTTGGATATGTGAAAATTGAAAGATTGGGAGAATTTGTTGGTAATTCACCACCATCATCGTTTCTCCCAATTCTCCTACTTCTCATTAGAACAAGAGACTTAAAATAATATGAGCAAAAATTGGAAATCTCTTCCACCAGATATGCATTGATAATAAAGCCTTCTACTCTTACCTTATTCTTGACTTTTTTCTTTAAATGGTGTAAGAACCTAACTATAATGGTAAAAATTAGTACTCTCACGTATAAATTAGAACAAATTAAGAGACAATGAGTATACTTCTCAAAAGGGTACATCCACTGATATTGTACTGGACCACCTACTCTTGCTTCATAAGGTAGGTGAATTGGAAGATGCTCCATTGAAAAAAAAAAATCCGGTGGAAATATTCGCTTAAGTTTACAAAGAATAATTGGAATGTTCTTTTCCAAATATGCAACATGTGCCTCTTGTAATGACGAAGATGTAATTTCTTTGAAGAACAAAGATAACTCAGTTAGAGCCTTCCACATGTCTTCAAGTAATAATTCTCGAAATGCAATTGGAAGTAATCTTTGCATAAAAATATGACAATCATGGCTTTTCATTCCATGCAACTTACCTTCCTTCATATCAACACATTTAGACAAATTGGATGCATAGCCATCTGGAAACTTCAAGTTTTTAATCCAATCTAGCAAAATTCGCTTACCATCCTTGTCAAATGTGTAAGGTGCAAATGGCATCTTGGAATTACCATCTTTCAACTCCAATTCTTTATGTTTGCAATATTCATTCATATCTTTCATTGCATTCACATTATCTTTTATTTTTCCCTTAACATCCATCACCGTCTTGAACACATTATCGAAACAATTTCTTGTTATGTGCATAACATCTAAATTATGCCTTATTAGCAGTGTTCTCCAATAAGGTAATTCTAATAAGGGCAAGATAATTTTCCAGCTGTGCTCCATCTTGACAACATACCATAAGTTAGAAAATCATTAATGGTCCACATCAAAGCTACCTTTAATGTAAAATTTGCTTCATTGACACATAATAAGTCTGCACAGTAGTTTCCCAAAGATGTTGCAATTCCTCTATCAATGGTTGCAAATAAACATCAATTTTCCTTTTAGGATTGTAAGGACCTAGTATTAAACAAGTCAAGAACATGTAAGGGGTCTTCATACACATCCAAGGTGGTAAGTTGTATAGAGTGATAATAATTGGCCAACTTTAATATTGCTTTCCAGATTGTCCATAAGGTGTAAAACCATCAGTATAAAGACCTAATCTTAAATTTCTTGGTTCATTAGAAAATGATGGATAAACTTGGTTGAAGTGCTTCCAAGCTTCTCCATCAGACGGATGAATGATTTTCCTAGGTTTTGATTGCACATGTTCATTGTGCCACCCTTATGTGCTTCGCAGTTGCCATAGATGCATACAATCTTTGAAATCTTAGAGTTAGAGGAAGATAATGCATCATGGCATATGGAACATCATAACTTTTTTTTGGCATATTTTGGTTTGTACCTAGGACTTCCACAAAATCAACATTGCATCAAATTCACATCTTCTTTCCAATATAACATACATCCATTTACACAACAATGAAATTCTTTCATAGGCAAACTTAAACCTTTAACCATCTTCTTTGTGCTATAGAAGTCTATAGGCATATTATTCCCCTTCGGCAAGCATTCATTTATGAAAGAAGCTACTACATCAAAGCATCTATAAGATATATTATAGTCAGCCTTAATGCTCAACAATCTCCCAATCACTGATAATACTGATTGTTTAGTACAACCAGGCCACAATAACTTATCTATAGCATCAGGCATATCAAAGAATTGTTTTACTGTAGGATTTGGTGGTTCCTTAGTGCTTCCAGTTGACTGTAATTCTTTAGATTGTGGCATTATGGAAGGGCCAATAGCATCCTACACCATTTCTATATATTGGTTTCTTGGTTCCCTATCATTACTTGCCATGAATATTGGATCATTTACACCTACTCCTTCTGACTGTGTGTTTAAAGTTTCACCATGTGATGTCCAAATATAATAATCAAGCACGAAACCTCGCTGAAGAAGATGAAGTTCAACTTCATCAGCTGTGGCATATCGCGAATTTCTACATTTGCAACAAGGACATCTAATTGTTCCCCCTTGTTTGAATGTATCCTACAGGCAAGCAAAAGCACAAAATGTTTGTAGCCTCTAGCGAAACCTTCGCACTATACCTTTACGACCTGGGTTAAGTCTGTCATACATCCAACTACGATCCTCATATTTAATTAATAATCTAGAAAAAAAAAAGGAAAACTATCTCCATTGAGTTCACTAACATTTTCATTGTGGTGTATAAAAATTATTAGTTTATTTACATAGAGAAGTTGAAAAAAGAATGCATTGAGGAATATATAGCACAAATAGATTGAAAGTTTAAACACAATACAGATAGAAATTGAACTGTCTATTGTTTCGAACTTGTGATCTAATTACTAATAAGGATAGCTCTTTCATGGCCACACATTTTTTGAGTTTTCTATTCACAATTTGAGAGTTGGGATCAGATGTTATTAGGGAGGCTATCTTCAGATTTTTATTTAGGATGACTAGAATTTGGTAAAATAGAATCTTATAGAATATTCTCTATGCTAATAGGTAACACTATTATTTTCAACATTCTTGTCCAATAAACTTTTTAACCTTTCATCATGTAAATTGTCTCATTTTCTTCACTAATATTAGAATTACTAATATTTTTAATATTTTTAGCTTTTTAAATATTATTAATATTTAAATATTAGAATTACTAATATTTTTAATATTTTCATCTTTTTAAATATTATTAAAATTATCTTATCTACTAGTTCAATATTAATTTGTAATTCAGATGATTGTTCGAGATATATTAGGTTACCAAATAAAAGATCATAAATATACTCGATATATATATCTTGAAAATTTTTATAAGTTAAATTCATCAATGCATGATTTGCTCATTCCATGTTATAGCTTTGTCTCATATTAGAGAATATTTCAGAAAATATAGAATGAGAATGTCAACTTACAAAAAATGCTTACAGCAATTTCTTTTTCCTCATATGTGATTACGCCTCCCCTATTGAGAAGGGTCATGGTGTAGTTAAGAAATTTGGGAGTTCTGGTAGGATTCATGTGGCGCCAGTGCGCAAAGGTTTGGCTAAAATTTTCTTGCTATAATATCTTTTGATGCTAATTTTTTTAGGCATTTACAATTTATTTGTGTTCTCTTAGATTTTGTATGACATATATACTACTGGATTATATCTGGTGATGTATTTGCTAATATATTGGTGGACAGTGACGGTCTATTCTTTAGTTAACTTCACTAATAGATTGCACGCTAAAGAAATGAATCTTGGTAATCAGATTCTGAAGTTGCAAGTACTTATACTTTGTATGGTTTCAATAACTTTAAAGAGGAATTTGTTGGTTATCAAAGACTCCAAGCTTGTACGTACTTGCATTTCTGAGAATATTTATCATGCTTCCTCCTATTTTAGTAGTTTAAGGATTGCAATTTCCACAGCAGTGGTGGAATTTTGCTGCTTGTATGTCCATCAGTAAAGATTAAGCACAAGTTATATAGGATCTCCTCTTTTTAAATATGAAGATAGATGAAACCATCCAGAATCAAAATGTAACATTCCAAGAAAACAACTATGTGTCAACCAAAGTGTAGCAAGGGAACCATGTCCAAATTAATGAAAAAAACTGAACTCCCATATATTCTTTTTTCTAGGTTTCTACCCTAAGAAAGGTGCACTGAACTCCAATACCTGATCGAATCCTTATTCCATTTTAGATTGTTTCACTGCTAGTAATTAATGCATTAGATCTTTGATCACAGTAAATCCTCATGTAATCTAGATTTTGGTTTTTTGAACTTACTGTTGAAGATCAAATAGAAATAGAAACAAAACAGAAACATAAACAAAAGAAAGGAAGAATACTGAACAGAAGAAACAGAGGAAGGCAATCAACAAAACAGAAATAGAAACAGAAGAATACTAAACAAAATATAAACATAAGTAGAATTAAATTACTCCCAGGGTTGGCAGTCAACAAAACAAAAACAGAAACATAAGAAGGCTAAAGGAATACTGAATAAAAATGCCTAATCTATAGTCACCATATCTTTAAGTGAAATGAAGGTTCATTTGAACTTTTTGATTTTATTTCAACAGTCTTTGTTAAGATAGTCAAGTTGTAATTTTCTTGTTTCCCCCTTCTTTAATTAACAAAATCAGCCAAATGTTTGTGATTCCCATATATCTTCAGATGTGATCTCCCATTAACAATAACTCTCATTTCTTACTCTTCCATTTTCTATCAGGGAACTGAAAATGTGTAGCAAACTGTGAAAACTTGGATATAGTTCAATTCATTGTATTCCAAAAATGCTTACTTAGATGCAAACTGCTCAAAACCTCGTTCCCCCACTCAATTCCTAACACACCCCACACTCAACCATACGATCAACAGCACCAAAACATTACAAATAGAAACCATTAACATAAAACCTAAACAACAATATAAATAAAATCCAAATATTTTTGCCAAATAAATAACTTTTTTTTGCAATATATTCAAATCAAAATCCTAGTACATATTCACAGCAAGATAAAGATTCAGAAAATACAAGGGAAAACACAGGAAAGCTTACCCCTTGTATCCTCTTGACAGTAACAAGGTATTTCAGTTCCCTTGCCGTCTTCTTCGTGCTTTGTTAACTTCCCACTTACTTTGCAAAACAACAACACACACCAAAATTAAAATTCTTATCGCCTGAATAAAGCCCTAATGTTTGGCCTACCACTATCAAATCCAAAGACGAATACAGAAATTGAAATGTGAGCAAAGAAAAGAACCGAGCTTCCAAGAATGAGGACACAAATGGAGACGAAGACCTATGGGAGTTGTGGGAGGAAAAGGCAAATCTGGGAAGAAGAGGCAAAAAAAAAAAAAAATTAAAGCGCCAAAACGAGGAGGGAATTGGGGATGATTTCCAAAAAAAAATAAAAATAAAATTAAAACATGATAATTTAGGTATATACAAAATTTTTTAAAATAATTTAGATATATAAATTTTTTTTAAAAAATAATTATTTATAAATATCCATAGTTTACACAACCTATTTATAAATAGAAAATACAAATAAATTTTTAATAATGTAATAAAATTATAAAACATATAAAATTCTATAATTTTTATTTTACTACAATAATATCATTTTAACTTAATGAAAATTTTTATTCTTTTTGAATTTAATAAAGTTTACAATGTTAATTTTTTATAGCAAAAAATTGATACGATTAAAAGTGAATACGTTCCTATTATGTGTGTGTGTGTGTGTATTATACTATAGCTATGAGCCTTTGACATAAGATTATCCCAATAAATAGGTATGATATTACATATACTTTTAAAATAATGATTATTAAAATAAATTAATAGTCAAATCAAATAACCATTTGTGACTAGAATTGATTAATCACATCATATAATTTTAGGCTTACTTCAATATAAGATGGATCAATGTTAGGCTTACTTCAATATTTTAACGGAATGACTAAATGAATATATGAATCATTTAACTCAAAAAGAAAAAGTAATACTCCATCCATCTAAAATTGCATATCCACATTTTTAATTTAGGATGTTTACAATTGAATGTTCACTCCCTTATAATACATATATTTTTCAGCCCAATTTCTACTAACAATCTTCTTAATTTAAAGGAATTACATCTCACTAACTCATATGGTCCCGCAACTAATTAATCACAACTATAATAAGGATAATTGATTAATTTTTTTATCAAGTCAAAAGTGAATATTCAAATTGGAACAGAGGATGTACCTATTTTAATTTTTTAAAACCAAAATGATACTTCTTTTCATATTTTATTTATTTATTAAAAAAGTATAAAGTCTAGAGATACATCAACTACTTTTTTTTTATTAGAACATTTGATGAAATTCTTTTTGTAACCAAATGTAAATAACCTAAAATGACAAAAATACTACAATTATTTTATCTAATAATACTAATAATTACTTTCTAGAAACATGTTAATATCTTCGGAAAATTATTTTACTATGTTCATTTTTTAACTATCTTTTTCAATCGAATTAAAAATTAGGATGAATTTTGAAAAATTAATTTCAAACCAATACTAATGCAGTTAGAAACTTTTTTTTTTCCAGTTTCCTCCCAAATACAAATTGGTTAGAACATACACTTGAAGTAAAATAAATATTAAATTATATTTTCAACCAAAAATTTAAAAATTAATTAAATATCCAACATCAAATTAAAGTGGTCAGAAAATAACTATCCATTTCCTACCAAAAATTACATTTGGTTGGAAATTACATTTTCTTCAAGCAAAAACAATTAAAATTATAAATTTAATTAATTTCCATCTCTGAGAAATAAAATAATTTTTTTGGAGAACTAAATCATATTTCCTAGCAAATTTCAAAATGGCTTGAAAACGGAATTTAAAGTCCTACCAAAATTACTTTTTGTTAGAAATTACATTTTCTTCAATAAAAAAATGTTTAAATCATAAATTTAATTTCCAGCTTCAAGAAATAAATAATTTTTTAGAGAACTAATTCATATTTCCTACCAAATTTCTGAATGGTTGGAAAATATATTTTAAACTCCTATCAATATTAATTTTGGTTGGAAACAAATATTTTTGTGAAGAAATAAAATGAATAATCTAAAATTTTCATTTACTACCAATATAATTATGTAATCAGAAATTCATTTTTACTTTCCTACCAAAATAGCATTGGTTGGAAATAATTTATTATTTTCCTACCACATCTCAATTTGGTAGGAAAGTTTTTACTATTTTTCCTACCCATAAACATTTGGATGGAAATGTAGCTATGTTTTCCTACCAAAATGTAAGTTGGATGGAAATGTAGTTATATTTTCCTTATCAAAATTGTATTGATAGGAAATAATTTATTATTTTCCTACCACATTGAGATTCGGTAGGAAAGTTTTTATTATTGTTCCTACCCATAAATGTGTGAATGGAAATGTAGCTATGTTTTCCTACGAAAATATAAGTTGGACAGAAATGTAGCTATATTTTCCTAACAAAATAATATTGGTTGGAAACAATTTATTAGTTTCCTACCAAATTGAGATTTGGTAGGGAAGTTTTTACTACTATTCCTACCCATAAACATTTGGATGGAAATGTAGTTATATTTTCCTACCAACATATAAGTTGGATGGAAATGTAACAATATTTTCCTACCAAAACAACATTAGTTGGAAACAATATATTAATTTCCTACCAAATCTCAATTTGGTAGGAACGTTTTTATAACTATTCCGACCCATAAACGTTTGGATAGAAATGTAGCTATGTTTTCCTACCAACATATAAGTTGGAGGGAAATGTAGCTATATTTTCCTACCAAAATAGCATTAGTTGGAAACAATTTATTATTTTCCTACCAAATCTCAATTTGGTAGGAAATGTTCTACTACTGTTCCTACACTTAAACGTTTGGACGGAAATATAGCGATGTTTTCCTACCAACAAGTAAGATGGAAGGAAACTATAACTATATTTTTCTACCAACATGTACTTTGGATGGAAATGTCGTGAATTTTCCTACCAAAATGTATGTTGTTGGAAATTGAACAGAAATGTAGCTAAAGTTTCCTACCAATATGTATGTTGGACGGAAATATACCTATATTTTCCTACCAACATGTATGGTGGATGGAAATTTCCAACCCCATTTCCTACCAAATTTAGTGTGGTTAGGAACTTCTTGCCAACTACTTCTTTGGTAAAAAATGGATAGCTGATTTGCTACCATTTAGCTTTGGTAGGAAATAGCCTGTTTTGTTGTAGTGATTAGTTTCTAGATTACTTATAAACCTTGCGAGTAGAGGTATACGATCTTGTAATAATTATTTTTCTTTATTTGTTGATTTTTCCAATTTTTCATAGGATATGATGTACACCCCGCTTGTGGAAGTATAGATGATAGTAAAATTATACTTTCACATAAAAACTTTTATTTTTCATGAACATTTAGGTTTTAGACATAAAAAATTAGTTGATACCAACAATAAGCTAGCCCTTATTTGGTTGGAGTGGTAAGTGGAAGGAAAATATAAGAGGAAGTAAATTTGGAAGGAAAATGAATATTTATTTCATTTGATAGTACATAAATATGGAGGTCCTCCTCTCATTTTGGAATGATTACACCAATCCTTCCATTATAAAGACCAAAATAACGTCAGGTTTACATTTTGTTTTATTAAATTTTTTATCTCTTCCTTTTATTTTTTTCCAACTTGTTATCTTTTATATTTTTTAAAATTATCTTCCACCATTGTTATACTTTCTATCCTTTTTACAACTCTTTCTAGCAATAAAGTAAATATTTTTTGTTTATCTAATATTATTTTTCTTTAAAAAATATTAATATCTTATCTAATAAATTATTAATGGTTTGTCTAATAAATAATATTTTGTCTCAATCTTATAATACAGCTATCTACTTCACTTCTAATCATATCAAACAAATAAAAATAAATTAATTAATTTCTCTTGTAGTATGAATATAATAATAAATTTGATAAAATACTTTCCCCTTTCCCTTCACTTCTCAATAGAACCAAATAAGAGTAAATATTTAGCATTTACTTCCCTTCAACTCGTACCAAACAAAACAAAAGTAAATATGTTTACTTCCACTAAGGGAAGTAAAGCTGCCTCTCCCCTTCCTCCTTCCCGTACCCCTCCCATTCCGTGAACCAAACAAAGCCTTAAAGAAAAAGTACAAAAAAGGTGATACGATCAAAATTAGAATTGCTCGAGTTGAATAAAAAAGAATTTCCTGCGGTGAACAATACACAACCTACACTAGACGTGTTTTTTTCGAGGAGCAAAAGAGGGCATTGGGATGGAACCAATGCCGGTTAGTCGTGCAGATTTTTTTTTTATTATTTTCTATAATTTTTAGGGAATTAATTGTGAATGATATTTAATTTTTTATGCATAGCTTTTTTTATTTCTATAAATAAATTACATGAAAAAAATAGTTGAAGCCACCTTAGGATTAAACGAGGTTATTTATTATATATGATGTTTAATCATGTTTTATTTGGTCACGTAGGTTGAAAGAATAGAAGGAGTATGGAAATAGTTTATTTGATTTTGCACATGTTTTTTTTTTTTTATTATGAATAAAGAATAAATTGTGTTTTAAAATAAATATGCTTTAAAGTGGGATTCTTGATGTATTTTCTTAAAATATTTATGCACTTTAGATAAGAAAACAATTTGAATATAGGAACTTTAAAAATTAATTATGTAAATTATTTTTTGAAAACATAAGTAAAACCTTTTAAATAAAATATTACGTAGAAGATGGATTCGAATGGTCCCATGGCTTCCACCCTATTCAATGTTAAGGATTGTCAACTTTTTTGTGTCACCCTTAGAATGACCTCCTACTAGATGGAATTCTATAAGAATATAAATGTAATGGATTAAATCAAACTAGTCTAGGGTAAGTATTATATTTGGCCAACCTATGTTGGAGTCTATAATACTTGATTGCAATAGTTCATGTGAAATAGTGGCCAGCTTACATTGGAACGAATTTCTTGATCATGAGCTAAATGATTTAGTAGTAAGGGGTTATGTATTTAACTTAGAAAATTGTTAACTTTCTGGATCTGTCAAATTTTCTAAGAGCCAAATATTAACATTTTGATAATAGTTTAAGGGTTTATCTAGTACCAAGATAAATGGTACCTTCACTCTGTATGTTTTATCTAAATGAACACAACCTTATAATTTATTATTTGCAAAATTTACAAAAATGTATGGTAGAAGTTCTTTTAATCCTTTGGCTATTATTCTCAAAGAGAATGGGTTAACAATCACAAATATGTGAACTAGAAAAGAAACTTGAACATAATATCACTACCAAAGAGTACGTATCTTCTAATAGATCACTGCACCGAAATTAGGGAAAATTTCACTACAGAGCATGAGGCCAAAAAGGAATGAAAGAAAGCTGACAAGATAGCTTGATGCTACATGTTAGCTTCTAAGTCTAATGTTCTCTAGCTAAAACATGAAAACAAGTCCACTACTTATGACATATACTGCTCTCTAAGAAAGATGTTTGCTTGCTAATGGTTAATATGATCTATATGTTTGAGGTCATTTGTGTTATGGTTGTTATGAATTCAAGTATATATGACCAATTATTCCCACCATTTTATCTTCTTTTGTGCAAAATTGATAGATTGAAAGATATCAAGAAAGAAGGTTAAAAAGAGCCAAAATATGGCAAGAATATAGGCCAAGTGGCACCACGCGGTGTAGGGTAGGCATTGCTTCTTCATTATTGCAAAAAAATAGAGAAAACAGAGGACGACTTTGAAGCCAAAGCAGATTACAGGCGGTGCCACCTAGACATTGGATAGGAGAGTTTTTTGAAGCTAAGCAGGGCCACCGATACCTATTGAACAGGGTCATTTGGTAGACAAAATCCTACATGGAATTAGGTTTTTGAGTAATTTTTAATGTAAAAACTAATAAATACAAGAGGAAAGATACCAAGAGAGAGAGTATATTGGTGGTACATTAGATAATAGCATAGAGATTAGTTAGCCAACACAAGAACGCTCAGAGGTGGTCTATAAGAAGAAGAAGAAATAAATATTAATCAAAAGGAGATTTGTAGAGAAGAAAAGATCAAACTTATCTGTGAGTTCTTATTATATGTTTTACACTTTTCAATTGACAATGTTGTTTTTATTGTTTTTATTATATTTTGGAGAATTGAATTAAAGATTATGGCTTTGTATTAAGTTTCACTTTTCGCGTTAATTGATTTGCATTCTAGTGTTTTATTACTTGATTTAATGGTGCTAAATTGATTTTTTTTTTTTTTTGTTATCTTTCCTCTAATGAACTCGAGAGAAGTTAGAGGGTTGAATTTTAGATCAATCAATATTATTACTCTTTAACTAACTTGAGAGAAAGGTTAAAGGGAAGTTCTTGATAATCAAAGAGTTAATGATGTTATCTAGAGATAGGGATATTAATTTCTTCCATACTATGAATTGGGTTTTATGAGTTTAATGCATATTTTGTTGAATTAAATGTTTAGAGATATCCATTGATTTTTAGAATGTAAGAAACCTATAACTCAAGAGAGAGTGGAATTCATCGTTTGTAGTCCTTTGTAGTACTAGATAGGTAAATTAACAATGTTGAATACTTTGATACTTGACACATCTTTAGGAATTGAATCCAAATACATGTTCATACTCCTTGTCTTACTTCTTGATATTCTTATAGTTGATCTTGTGTGTTGTAATTAGGATCTATGATGTAATTGTATTTCCCTATCTATGAAATTGGTTAGGATAAACAATAGAATGAAAGTGAATAATAGTGCTTACTGCTCGAGGATCGATACTTGTCGATTCTTTATATTATGTCTTGTAATGAGTATATTTGCTCTATATATGTAATTTTGATATTAATATTTTAATTAAAATATAGTAAATTGCGAGCTTAAAAAGAATTATTATTATATACCTAAAACACACGCACTAAGTTTTTGGCACAGTTACCGGAGAGTAATATTATGAAAGCTTGAGTTCTATTGATTTAGTTGTATATATATGAAAATATTGTTGCTTGTTGTAATTTGGTGCCTTGTAAGTAATTTTATTGTTGTATCCCTATTGTTGTGTATGAAACTTGTTTTTATTGGATTTTTTTATGGTTTATTATATTGAATATTTAGTAATATTGTATAATTGTTTTCAGGATAAGTTCTCTAGTTTATAACTTGTTGAGGTAGTGGTAAAATTGTAGAGTTCGAACTTGAGATAAAAAAGACATTAAACAAGCTTAGGTGGGAGAATAATCAAAGAACTAACCAGTTAAGTTAAATTGGTGATCAATTAGCAAGGGTAAATCAATCTCTTGAAAACATGAAAGTTAATCAAGGTGGAAATAATAATCAGGATGGTAATGATAGTGGTCAAAGAACTATAGCAGATTATGCTACACTACTAGAAATTGGGCTATTTGCGACAGTCCTATGATCGTCGCGAATAATTAAATAACCACCATAAAAGTTATATACGATGGCCACATGATGGTTTTTGATCCATTGAAAAAAAAGGCGTAACAAATATTATACGGTAGTTTTAAGGCTGTCATATATAGCTTTTATGACAACTACTATAGTGGCCTCTTTAAGTTGCCGCAAAAACTCAAAAATGGGGTGGTATTTGTATAAAGTATTTACCACAATAGTTGTTGTAAAAAGTTATCTATTTGCGATGGCACTTTGGCCTCCGCAAATAATTTGTTGCAAAAAAAATAAAAATTGTGTATTAATTATATCAAGTATTTACAACAAAGGTCGTCATAAATGTATGTGTTTGTGACAGCTTGCTCACCACTGCAACAAAAAAAAAAAAAAACTTAATGCTTTTACACAACCTGTCACCTGCCGTAGTATTCTATATGTGATTGTTTTAAACCACCGTAAATAATATAAACGCTACGAATCCAACCTTCGCAAATAACTTTATTAACTACAATGCCATTTACAATGTCGTTAATAACATGGCTTGACAATTTAAATTTGCCTAAAATTCTTGACATATAAAAGTCTTTTTTGTGTGGTATAAATGGAATTTATTTGCTACAAAAAAAACGTCTTATTAATTCTCCATTTATGAGGCTAGATAAGCATTATATATAATAATCTTCTTACCATCGCATATAATTTTTATGCAGGATGACCAGTGGCAATATCCAAATGCTTTTTTTTTTTCTTCAAAGTTGGCCTTCAATTACAATGAACAATGCAAAACATCAAATTCAGAATACTAAAACTACTATCAAAGTAAAGTTCTAGAACTTTATGTTCACATAGAACTATAGTAGCATACATTCATTACTTTATCCTAAGTCACTTGGAAGCCTTTCAAGTACAAGTTTTAGCCTGTTAAGATAAAAGTATACAAAAGGACATATGTAGACATAGCATAATGGAGGAGAAGAGAAATAAAACATCATCAAGGTGTGTACAGGAATTCAAACTTTGGAATTCTTTGTTTTTCCTATTTTCCTATGCATATGTAAATAATATTTGAAACTCAATTTCTCTGCCTTTTTAAGAATTTCTCATATTTCATTGTAGGAACATATCATTTTACTGATTAGTTGTAATCATATGTATCCCCTTCATGAAAACAAGAAGCAATAGAAAAGCTATGTTATATGAAATGTAAGATCTTTCAGTTGCTACAGATCCACCTTTAATGATGCATGAGTTAGTGCATATTGTGCAGTTGTTGTCTTTGGGAAAGCAGTGGCTTCTCTTATTGAATTAGTGCCTGCTAAGAGCATCACCAATCTATCTAATCCATACACAATTCTCCTGTGCCACAAATTAGCTAATCAAAGATACGAGCTTAAAGCACGAGACCATGACTAGGGGGCAATAGGTTGATGATATTAGGGTCGGGTACTCAAAATTTGCATATGAAATTCTTTACAATTACCATCAAGACCTGTCTTAAAAGCCACTCATTTCATGAGTGCAGAGATCTTTATGCAACTATAGACAACATTCCAAACTAGCCATAATAGGGCAATATTGAGACAATACATTTTTGAACGTGAAGAAATGGCTTCACAATCTGATTTTGTTTTAATCAATTCTCTTTATTAACCTACACTACTCCTGCCTTTGGACCAAAACTCAATCGGATCAAGTTCAGATCCACTTATCTAGTGAATGATCTCCATATGAAGAAACATAAAAATAGTGAAAATAATTAGGTAATTTTAATATAATTGAGCCATGTGAAAATAATTAGGCAACAGTATCACACACCATGAGAAGGAGCTTCCATGTCTAAAGCTTCCAATAGATACCCAAACTTTACTTCAACCTACAGATAATATAAGATAATATCTATGTTATGAAAATATCTAGCAGTACAAATAATTGTCCCTTAATGGCAATCTAAAGCATAGAAAATGACAAGGAATCATACACACCAAAAGCATTTTCCAAGTAAACTTAGACTAAAGATTTAATAAGCATAAATGACAACAAATGTACTTTGAAGAGTTTGAATAATTTGTACCTCTACCATATTGTAAACCACATTATAAGCTAAAGCATGGTAGAGGAAAGATCATTCAAATCTTCAAGGCTGAAATTAAGGATGATGTAAGGCCTAAAAAAAATGAACAATAATTTCATCTCAGCAGAACAAAATCAGAGACCTTATCTTTTCAACATAACATTCTAAAACCCTTACTTGATTCTCACCCCTAAAACTTCCCTTCACCAACAGGCAACAGTGCTAGCTACTAGAGATAATCTCTTTGTATTTCAAACTTTTTCCAAAAAATAGTGGACTTAGTTTACTTGCTCTATGACAATATTAAAAGACATTAGAGGTGAAAATATTTGACATTAAAAGCTGATGCTAATGTCGATACAATTCTTACTAACATAATAGGTAGTTGGAACACCCTAGAGCAGCAAGGCATTAGAAATAAAAGGAAAGCAATCTTGATGGAGGAGAAACCCAATGTAATATTAAACTAGTTGCAACAGTAACATGAACTCAAATTGAACATAGGAGTATCAAGCTAACATTTTAATCAGCTAGATTAATTTTTTTGCTTTATTCCCAGGTATACTCATAATGTGGAGGGAAAACAGGGTAACATATTGCTGACTGAAGACAACAAACAATAAATTGTTCCAAAAGCTAAAATTAGAACCTTGTAAAAGTCAAGCTAGGAGAAATTTGTAACTCAATACAAACCTCAGGCCTTTGTATTGCACCGTTCCACTCAAACAGAGGAAAATCAGTCACCACCACAAGACTGCATGCCTAGACTATATGCATATGACATAGACAAGGGTAAGAAAATGCAAAATGAAAATCCATTTTTTCTTTCTTCATTTTACAAAGAACTATCCAAAAATGACTCAAGTCATCTGTCATTCATATATAGATGAAAGTTAGTAGAGTCTCTTCTATTTTATCTTTTCTAGTTCCCCCAACCTTTAAGCCACATTACAATGTTGCCCAATAGACTGGTGGAGATAGGTGATACATATATCTTCTAAGCATTCAAGTACGCCTATCATCATGGATTACTTATGTTCATAAAGCTTCAAGGAAGTATCTAGTCAACCTGTTTTGAATATTAACTTCAAAGAAAAAGTTAAGATTATCCTTGTTAATAATAGGAAATAGAAAGAATTTGTCCAATCAAACCGCACCACATAATATGTATATCTTCGACAAGAAACAATTCACAATGTTCTAATGATTGCATATAGAAGATTTCATGATGTATTCAAAGCACAGATTGACAAATAAGCAATAACTCTAGTTGTACAAAAAATCTACTATTTCCTTTTCCTATCAGTGATCAAACAACATAAAGACTAGAATTAAAATATCCAACTAAATTCACATTCAAAAAGCAATATTGCTATCACATAATAGAATGAAGATCACTAGATAGGTAACAACAAATTATTCAGAGGTGGAAGATTACATAACAAAGAAAGGAACACTACAAATAAAAAATGAGATAAGGTGAATTGATTGAGCTTTATGGCTTGGTTTCTATAAAGACAAGTAAATCTAGAGGATATAGGGATTAAATTAGTGATTGTGGACGGAAATTGGAAAAATCATGGTCGGTAATTAGTGACTAACTATTTGTCGCTACTTTAGTCGCAAATAAATAAAAAATAATTAAAATAACTCAACAAAGTCGGTTGCTAGTTAGTGTCTTATGCCTCGTTGGTTGTTGACTGTGGTCACTACTTAGCAACTAAAAGTGATTCTGTCATTGATATTCTGTTATTGATCGGTAACAAATTTATCCTCTCAATCACTATTTAGCGTCACGTATTAGTGACCAAACTTGTTGGTCACTAATTTCTCTCAATTTTCTTGACTAATTTTCTCGTGGTATCATGTTTTTCACAACTAAAATCATAAATTATAAAATGAAATTATTTAACAATTTCAAGGATTTGTAGTGAAACGATTAATGACCATAGGCTGTAAGTGGCAACCAATTTTCATCTTCAACCAAAATTACTTTGATTTAAAATAATAATAATAATTTAAATAACTTCGTTTTCCAATAACTATCAAACTCTGACAATATATCATATTCTCTCTCTTTGGTCCCACTTGGACCTCATATCTACTTATATATTTAATAATTTTTTATTATATTCAACCATATTCATCTCAATCCAGTTACTATCCAAGTATACCTTTAGTGTTCAAATTCCAATCTTATTAAATATACCTTAAAATCCCTTTGGGAATGTTCCCTGACAACCCATATATCAAATATTTAATCTCTACAAAATTTAATTTAGATTGAATAATTATTACATATTTGTCATCCATATTTTTAATTAAATTTTACAAAATTGACAGAGTCTCCCCTATATATTGGCCATCTCTAGGTAGTAGGTCACCTCAAAAATTTCTATTTCATACAAATTGTCCATATCCTAACATCAGAGTAGAACATAAAATTTAAAAAATCGGAGAACAACAACAATCCATATTAGATTAATTAATTAAAGCCACATAAGACAAAATCAACAATATATAACACTGGAAGAGAAAATTGAACAACCAATTCATCACTACCAATATTCATGAATATACATAAGCAATCTACAATAATCAGATATCTTTGTAAGCATAAACAATCTCCAATATTCATAAATTGATTTTTGTAAGCATTAAATATCTTTCCATTAGTCAAATTCTAGTACAATTATCTCCCCACCAGTAATTTCATCATACAAATATAGCCAAAAAAATTAATAATCACGTAGTCCCATGGAAAGCCTAGTTCCCCTCCGCTGATTGAGAATCAAAGAAAAAGAAATGCAAGATCATTTAAAATTAGAAACACTATCGATCCATCATTTTCATCATCAAACCACGTTTTAGCAGCAAGGTAGACACTCAAAATACTAGTTTAGCATGCATCTTATTATGTATTCAAAGTATGGTCTGCACACGCTCAATATGTTCCATTCCATAAATTCTCTGCATTTTTGAAACTCAAACTTCACTGGGAATTAGCATACCAAGAGCACTTTGATCTCGCCATAAAAATATCAATCAAGGTAATATAAAATTGGTTTTCCACCATAGAATGATTCTCAGCAAGATTTGGCCGGCAGCAATGGCATTAGCACGGTGACAATGACTATGGCGGCGATGGCAGTTATGTGAAGGGGAAGGAAAATGGTTCAGAAAAAAAGATATTGTTTTTTTTCAATATTGGTCACTAGTTAACCACAGATTAGCGATCAACAAAACATTAGCAACTACATCAACAATTGGTGACAAATTAGTAACCGGTTTGCGACGGATAAAAAATTAATTTATAAATTAAAAATGGAAAATATATTCTTCTATGCAAAAAATGGTTATTGTTTGTCTCAATTAATTTTGTGAAAAATGACCGCGAAAATTTCTATTTGACTTGTGATCAATTAGCAACCTCAACGCATAAAGGTCATCAATTAATCGCTAATAGTGACCGAATTACCATTAGTGACCGAATTTATTTCAGTCGCTATTCGAGTAGATTCTTGTAGTGATATATTCATATATACAAAGTATGTATCCATGCATAACTAACCACAATGTACATTGTACAAAAAGTATATATTCTAGATAACATATTAATCATTTAACCATTGGATCAATTAAAGATAATTAAAAACACATGAGAACCAAATATGAAGGCATTCGGATGCAATTTGATTGCTTGTCAAATAACTTTTACATTATTCGTATTCTTATGACTATAAGAATTAAAAAGCTAATCAATATTTATAATTTTAGGTCATAAATTTAGAATTCAACTGTTAGATTCAACAAATAAGTAGAATAAGTTATGCTTACTAATTTTTTTCGATAATAGCGATAAATTACATTGTTATGAAAGAATAAATTTGCTATAAAATTTAATTGTATCATATAACTTGCAAAATCTAATGCCTATATGAATATATGTTCAACAAATTAAAGATCCAACCGTCAAATATGTTAAAATAGTACTAGGAAGGAAGTAAAAAGGATTTTGAGGAAAAAAGACAAAATTAAAATATTCATTGAAGTGTTTATGTGAAAATAAACTATACATGATACATAAAAAGCTGTCACAAATAAAAAAAAAAAATCAGTTGTGAAAATAATAAAATGATGTAAAAAATATTATAACATTTACGACAGCAAAAAACTGTTGTAAATAATATAAAAATGCATAGCAAATGTAGCTTCTTTTATGGTGGCAATAGAGCCGTCATATCAAAATGAATTAATGTCGTATATATCTTTACATTTATTACGGCCTAAAGGCCATTGTATATATAGCACCGTTTATGATAGCCACTCGCAAAACCATCATATATAAAAGCACCGTCGTAAATACTCCTATTTTTTGCAATAGCTAACAACCATCATGAATAGATGGAAAACCATCATATATAACCATAGATTAATGATAGCATTCCAACCGTCATTTATAATAACCTTTTACAACAAACCATCAGATTTACAATAGTATAAACGATATTCCGTCTCAAATATTACATCATATACAACGGCCTTTGAAACCATCATTTTTAATTATATACGATAGTCTATCTTATATAACCACCATTTGCAATGGCTTAATAACCGTTGTAAATAAATGTATGTATATAGAAGTTTTTTTTGTCGTGCTAGATTAGCTATATCTGGGGCTAATTTGAGTATTACTAGGCTAAGGATAGACGTGAATAATTTTGGGATCAAGCCTAATATTACTCAGATACTTTAATAGATAATGCAATTTGATGGCTTACTGAAAGAAGATCCCAATGTTCATATTACAAGTTTTCTTGAAATTTGTGATATATTCAAAATGAATAGAGTGTCTAAAAATGCTATTAAACTAAGGCTATTTCCATTCTGTCTAAGGAATAGGGCCAAGTCTTGATTGAAATAATTGCCAATGGGGTCTATTACAACTAGGAAGGGTCTTACTGAAAAATTTTTTTAGGAAATATTTTCCACCAGCAAAGGCTGCGAAGCTTAGAACTGACATCTTCACCTTTCAACAAATAGAGTCTGAGAGCCTATATGATTGTTAGAAAATATGGAAAGAGATGTTTAGAAAGTCTCCGCATCATGGTTTGGAGTTGGGAGTTTAAATACAAACTTTTCATAATAGTCTGTGAAGGATCGTAGGAAAATAAAATACGCAGTGGAAACATGCAAATTAATTTTTTTTTTCTAAACATACTCTGGAAGAAATTACTTTTAGGGTGTTTTGGTTGAACAACCAAAATTGAATTTGTGTTTGATGGTGCTTCTCGGTTTGGTACTGTAACAGGTTCTGCAGGGGTGCCAGCCAAACGTTGATTTCTTCACATGAAACACCTAGTAATCTTCCAGAGTATTCTCTAAACTCATTATGGATTAATCCACTAGTGAAAGTAGAAATAAAGGGATGAAGACGAATTGAAGATCTTAGAGAGTGGCGAAACATACACTAAAGATATTTGGGGTTTTTTTTTCCCTAGAGAATTACAAAGAACTCTTCTCAAAATTTGCCATAACAAAATTCTATTCTTTTTACTCCCCCAGGTGGGTGGCCACCCTAGGGATAAGGGTTTGCACTCCTAAAACCTTGATGGGTTAGGGTTTTTATTCTTGAGCTCATGACTAATTCAATAACTCTTTTATTAATTAATTGATTCACTTGGACCTAATATAAAATTACCCAAGATAATTAGTTAATAAACTTATTTAATAAATTGACCTAATAAATTATTCTTTCCCAAATAAATAATTATTAGATTCTTAGAATAATTCTTCCATTACAATGAGCCCATATAGTAAATAAAATTTACTAAGGTTACTTGAGCTACTCCGAGGACCAAAAGACATATTATTCTTAGCTACTAAATTGATCAAAAAACCACTACTAACAAATAGCTATATTTTATCATTTTAAATATTCTATTAATCACTATATGAAAATATTGACCGCAAGAGTAATATTGCAAATGTGTTGTTTTCGAGTTGCAGGTGTAATGACAAAAAAATTTCTCTACATAACACCCATCATTGAGATAGGAAAACTATACTAATACCTTTCTCGATAACATCTACAATTATTTGATATCTAGTCTAATAATCCATTGTTAGCCTAAAGGGCAATATCTTGTATATTTATTTATGATAAACATTAATGTAGACTAATATGTGTATTTGTATATGATAGAATTTTTGGACATGACATGTTTGACCTCAATTCTTTCAAAGTTTTGCAAAGAGGATTGCCAAGAAACTCATAGTTGATGAACCTTGAGAAAAATGATCAAAAGAGATATCCAATCCAAAAAAGTTGCATACCATAAAGATTTTGAAGAATCTTAGACTAGAAAATTGTGGATAAGGTATCAATTGTATTTCCCATGTCTATTTACCTCGGTTCAATTTATTTCATATTGAAGCACATAAAAATAATTTCAAAATGAGGGTATTTTCAATTTAGATTTTTTTATAAAAACTTAGTCGAGTGATTTTGGATGGACCTCTGAATCCAAAATGCCCATCCAAGAATCAGTAGGTGTTCAAAATATATTGTTGCATAAAGTGGTGTTTTGGACTCAACTTTCGGATGCATAATTTTCAATCCTGTAAATCTAAAATTTTGGAAAAAACTGACAGTGAAAAACAGCCGTTATGAACTGTTGGCATCTTGCCTTTTGCTTTTATAAAAGCCTTTTAAACACGATTTTTTAAGTGGGATTTTATGCTAATTGATGTGTGTTTTTTAGTGTAAAAATAATTACCAACAAATTCCTCAATCAGTCAAACATTAATAAAATGCTAACCACTAAAACCACATATACGGACAAGTATACCCATCGTATAGTATAGAGAATAGCAAGTATCGAATCCACGAGAATTTAGGCTCCTACCTTACTTTACCCAAATCTTTATTGTTTAGCTAACAAAATAAAAAGGTATAGAAATAAATAACCTACTAACCTAATATACTAGAGAAAATCAAGTCATACAAGAAAAGTCACAAGGATAATCAAGGAGTGAGAATAAGGAGAAAAGACATGTAAATAGATAGAAATAATTGAATACACAATAATGATTGACTAGCTATTCTCTCAATTAATTATTATCTTGACATCATGAAGAATTAAATTAGACCTACTTTTTTTGCAAACCATGGAATCACAATCTTCTAGTTAAATTAGTGAACATATTTTATCTCAACCAATTTTCTCAAAAGATGTATTAAAATCAATCCTCACACAAATCCCTATATTCTATGTGATTTAAGCATGAAATTAGCCAATGAATCTATATTCTAGCAGTCATAGACCAATCTTTGATTACTTAGTCTTTACCCTTAACCTCTTTTTCAAGCAAGTTAAGAATAACTAGTATTGAATTAATTAGTTGGCCATTCTCTCCTAACATCGTTTTGCAAGTTAATTGGAAGAGAACCAATCAATCCAACAAGATATTATGCTCAAGTAATCAAATACCAAGAATAGTAATAAATTGATCAAAGAACTAAAATCAATACAAAATCATGAATCCAAAAAAAATATCCTCTAAATACAATTAAAACATTAATCTCAAATTGTCAATAAATTCCAAAAAAGAGAAAAAAGAACTGCTAATAGACAAGTAAGTCTTCTTCTTCTTCCTTGAAACCTTCATGAGTAACTTCCTCTTGTTCTCCAAGAATTTTCCTTGATCCTTCTAAATCTTGATGTTCCTCTAGGAGTTTTCTAAAGATATTACAATTAAGAATTGAAAACTCCCTTGTACAATGTAATTCTCTTGTATTTATAGGAGTTCTAATTGCCAAAAAGTGTGTATAAGAGTCTTTTTCCATGGTTGAAAGAGTTCCTAAAAGGATCAAACTGAAATTGCCCAAAATCTGCTCGGAAAAGAAAAACCCACTGACATTGATTAGAATGGACCTAGTGCCTGGTCCATTTGACCCACTTGGCACCGGGTCCAATCTGGTTTTGCTCGAAATTGTTGTTTTTCCAGAATAGACCTCGCGCTGGGTGCCTTAACTGGACTTGGCGTCAGTTCCAATCTAGAATCTTTCACTTTTTGCTCAAAATTCACTCAAGTCAGTACAAATTTGTCAAAAACCAAAATGTCAAATAGGAAGGAATATACCTAGTTATTACAACAAAAGTATCTCAAAACAACCTCAAATAACTAGTAAAATGATGACGATTTTAGCCTCTATCACATACCCCCACACTTGAACATTTGATTGTCCTCAAACAAACAAGATTTAAAACCCTAAGCATTTAGAACAAGACAAAACAATTTTGCAAGTTTTTCTTTAGCAAATTCATCCAAAATGAAGACATAACCTTCTTCCAACCTTAAACATAAATTCGTCATTCATTTAACTCTTTCAAAACCTTGTAAAATCATGCATTAAATCAAACAATCCCAAGGCCATCAAAGTTTAGTTAAACAAGCTTATATATAGTACAAGAAAATCATCCTACTCCTCAAGCAAAAATATAGATAACATAAATCATGCAAGTCAAGCCATTTAATCAATTCTAGCATTATAAAATCGAATTTACAAAACTCAAGTTAGTCAGATAAGGAAAACACTCAACTCTTTTTTTTTTTTTTCAATGACTAGGGAATTGATAGCCTCAAGTGAATGGATTTCCTTTCACGCACCGTATTGGCCCCCTTATAGTCATTATATATATTTTTAGCACTTTTCTTTTTTCTTTCTTCTTTCTTTTCTTACCTTCTTGCCTTAGGGATAGCCTCAAGAGAGTGTGATACTTCTTTGTTTCTTTTCTTCCACTCACTGTATTGGCCCCCTTTTCAGCAAAAGGTCTCTCTCTCTCTCTCTTTTTTCAACAAATGAAATCAAAATTTTTTTCAACTCACTCAACTGTTTTTTTTCTTTTTATTTTATTTCCTCACGTTCCTTATTCACAACTCAAAGTCAACCAAACTTTAAATCTATAATATAAGAATTAGTCAACAACTCTTCCCATATTTTATCATATCATCCATATTCAAACTTAAATAATAAAATAAAACTCAAATATTAAATATAACTAAGGTTAAATTAAATTCTCAAGATTTAGCAAAAATTCAACTTAATACACAAGTTTACCTTTATTAAAAATCCAATCATAATGAATGACAAATTTATATCCAAAGTTAAAAAGAAAATCAAAACTTCATTACTGACAAATAAACTCAATTTTTAGCTCCAAAATCTCCAAACTTTCAAAATTTCAAAAATTTCAGATTTTCAACAAAATTGTTTGGTACCAAGAAAACACCAAGATCATTGATAAAAACTTGGACAACGAATACTACTAAACCACTCCCCCACCCCCACACTTAAACTAGACAATGTCCTCATTGGCAAAAAATTAATACAAGAAAACATCTCCAAAAGGACCAACAATAATAGAGGGGTAGAAAGTCTACGCAATACTATCCAAGTGCAATAAAACGCTAATAAATATTAAAAAATGAAATAGAGAGAAGAGTTTATCCAAGAAGACTTTATTCCAACCGACAAAAGATAACACAAATAAAAGCACATGCAAAATAATAGCTAAAATAAAACACACCAAAATAAAAGAAAACAACCTAAAGAGATATCCTAAAAATCCTAAGAAAGCAAATAACGACATGACTCACTCCCCCACACTTAAGATGGAAAATATTTTTTTATTTGGGAGAAATAACACCTAACAACTCCAAGCACAAAATAAAGATACAAACTCTTTCCACTCATCATGCTTCCTCATCAAACCTTTACAAAAGAAATTAATACTCATTGAAAAAGGTAGGGTTGATGAAAGTAGAAAGAAGAGAGGGTTTTGAAAAATAGAAGGTTTGTGAAAATAATTTTTGTCAACAAAGAAAAATACATAAACCTCATTCTCTAACATTCTTTTAGACACACAAATATCTTTTTCAACATATGAGTGCACATGGTATCTAAAGAATGCATCAAACTTGAAATCGCCATTTTTTCCTTCAAAATAATTTTCACAATTAACATTCCCCATTAAATTTAGTATTTGAGTTCTCAAAGATGGGATCAAGAAATTCTTACTTTTTAATACATGATCTACAAAAACTAAGTTACTACCCTTTGAATGGGGTGAATGGTAGAAATTACCACTATTCTTCAAGGACTTCTTATGCTATAGCATTGATAGATCCAACTCCTTAAGGTGTGGTAAACTCAACACATCATCATTAGGACCATTATTCTCCAAGAGGTGAAAGGAATCTAAGAAATCATGTGACAAAGAGAAATTAGAATTATTATCACATAAAGTAGAATCAAATATCATTCTTGCCACATTGCGCAATTGTCCCTCGGATCCTCTCTCTTTTATTTGGGCGTCCTCTTGTTCAAGTGTACGGGCCTTTATGGCATCCACAACCAACTTAGCTAATATGTTCTTTGGTTGCTCAATCGTTGAGAAGCTTCTTTATGCCACTTAATGGATGAAGTTGAATTGGCAATAAAAGAATTTATCGATGCTTCTAATGAGGTCTCACTAAAAGAATTAATCTGAGCTTGTAATATTACCAATCTATCATCATTTTTACTCCTTTGAATGTGTGTACATGGCCACATATGTCCCCATTGTTGGTTGTCCATGATGATGATTTTAACCTCATGTTCAAAGAAAAACAAAGATCAAATAGAAAAGAAAAGAAAAAAGATACAAAATTAGAAATATTCACAAACTACCCAAACACAAGAGTTAGTGATATTTATAAATATAACAAAGGCTAAATCAACAAGATTCGAGTTTTTCCGATAGTGCCCATCTTTGGCAACAGCACCAAAAACTTTATGCGTATTTTTTAGTGTAGAAAAAATTACCAACAAATTCCACAATTAATTAAGCTTTAATAAAATGCTAACCACTAAAACAAAAACTATACATATGGACAAGTATACCCATCATATAGTATAGGGAATAGTAAGTATCGAATCCACGAGAACTTAGGTTCCCATCTTACTTTACCTAAATCATTATTGTTTAGCTAACAAAATAATAGAATAGAAATAAATAACCTACTAACCTAATAAACAAGAGAAAATTAAGTCACAAGGATAATCAAGGAGTGAGAATAAGGAGAAAATACATGTAAATAGATAGAAATCATTGAATACACAATAATGATTGACTAGCTATTCTTTCTGATAGGGCCTAAATTAGTCATATTTTTTCTAGTTATTTGAGGCTCTTTTGTGATATAGTTTGTTCAATAACTAGCTAGATTCCTTCATATTTAAGATTTTATCATTGGAAAGATATTTTGTGCATTATTTCAGATTTTAGGAGTAAAACAAAGCAAAAACGTCACAAAACAGAATAGAGGCGGCGCCGGACAAAACAGAGGAAGCGGCGCCGGCCACGTGCTGCTTGTGTAATAACTCGCCTTATATAAAGGATTTACGTAGGGTAGACTTGTTTAAAATAAGAATAAATATAAAATAAATTAATGATATATTTTTCTTTTTCTATTATTAATAGTATTATTAAGGCCACAAATTAATAATAATAATATTATTATTATTAATGTTATTTTATATTTTAGTTCATTATCGCTATTATTCTATAACCATTACTATTATTTTATATTTATTATTTAATACCAAAATCTCTTGGCAATATTAAATTATAGTATTATTATAACCAATATTTATATTGAATTATTATATTATTCTTAATATTATTATGTGTGTGTGTGTGTGTGTGTGTGTGTGTGTGTGTAATGCAATTAATATCATAAATACCTTAGCTATATCATATTATCTACAAAGATAATTTAGGGGGCCCACAAGAAATAAATGAAGATGGCCCACAAGCATGATATTCTTGACTAAGTTAGACCACTCTTAGACTTCATTTGACCAAGATTAATTAAGTTAAACTAGATTAGGGCAAGTTAACTATAATTATGCATGGCCATACAAGGTTAGCATATATATTAATCTTGAGAAGTTTTAAGGATTTCTGCAAGCTTCTACATGGTTCTAAAATTTTCTAGGATATTCTACAAGGCTCTTTTAAGTTCTATGAAAGCCTAAAAGCTTCTAGAATGACCAACTCACCTTAAATCATTTTAGTAAGACCAAAGTAAGACTAATAAAAATAAGCTATATAAATAGGAGTAAGGGGGAGGACTTTCGGCCAAGAGAGAAAGTTGGGAGAAGAGGAGAAAAACAGAAAAGTGAGGAGAGGAAAGGAAGAACAAAAGAAAGACTAAGAGAGAGAGAGAGAGAGAGAGAGAGAGAGAGAGAGAGAGAGAGAGAGAGAGAGAGAGAGATTTTTCGGTAGCAAAAAAAGGAAAGATAGAAGAACCGGTAGCAAGGAGAAGGAAAGGAAAAGGAAAGAAAGGAAGGAGTGTTACAGCTTTGCCTTCATCTTAGAAAGGTAAGAGACCACTTATCAAAAGCTAAAAGAATGATACTAGAAGTTGGAAGTTATTTGCATATGAATATTGTTGAAAATATCTTGATTTTGTGATGATTGTTGGTTGACCGGTTGAGTTGGTGATGAATTAGGTATGATTTTCAGTTCATTTAATGTATTTTGGAGTGATGGTATGCTGAAAATTTAGAAAGGAAAAAGATAGAAATGATAAGGAAACTAGAAGAGCTATTGGATAGTAACTAATAACTAGCTTGTGTTATTTGGAAATAATATAGGAAATCTGAGTAGGAGTGGCTGGAAGTGAAGTATAACTAATCCTAAACATGTCTTAGACTAGTTAGAAAGGATTTGGAACAAGTTGTGTGGAGGTTGTGAGGGTTTAGAATGGCTAAGAGACCATGAACAATAAGAATGGTGAAAACTGCCAAAAATTTACTGGTTTGGTAAACAGGGGATAATTTATTCGTTTGGATAAGAGGGAAGTGCTGGCTATGAAAATCCACTATAATACTGATGTCAGGATGTTAAATGAAGAATTGAAGGCTTTAAATATGGTAGGATGTGTTGAAGAAACCATAGAAATAAGTTAAAACAAGTTGGGCTTCTAAACTGTAATTTTGAACCTCCAACTCGGAACAGTAAGTTTAGCTGAAACACTGAACGAAATAGAGAGAGTTTTGAATACCCCATGACCTAAAGTTGATAGAGAAATGTCCTAGGAGTATTTTGGAAGTAGTTTCACCTCATTTGGACCTGTATTGAAAGAGATATGTACAAAATACTGGAAGATGACAAAACTGAACTCCAAACTCCGAACAGTGGAATTAACCGAAAAATTGTACGAAATGAGATGGAGTTTACATGTCTCATGACCTGGAATTGATAGAGGGATATCTTAGGAATATTGTAGAAGTAACCTCACTTTATTTGGACATATACTGAATAAGTTATGTGAAGAATAGTAGAGGATGGTAAAGTTGTAAAACCAGAAAATCATCCAAAGCATTAGTCCATTTATTTCTTTAAGGAAATTATAGAAACTTTATTTGAACCCATTAAGTAATAATACAGAGATATACTAATGGTGTAAGTGAACCAAGTCGAGGGAACTCCTTTTAAGACTATACGAGTGCATCTTCGACTTAATATACAAGATGAGTCCCTTGATTTTAAACTATCATTAGCTATGTGCTTTTCTGACAAAATTCAATGTTTCTCTGATATAAACTATGTCTTCTTGATATGATTGAAGCTTATGAATCCAGTTTAAATTGATATTTACGAAATGTTTCAATAAGCTTTCTTTATGCTTAATGGCTTCCGAGATGAAATTCATATAATTTTGATAGTTCTTAAAAATACCCACTTGGGTGATGTAAAAATTTTAGAAAATGATATTTGGCTCCAAGAATGAGTTGTTTTGAATTCCTTTTAGGGAGAGTAGACTCCTTTCAAATGAGTATATTGAATTTGTGAATTAGTGAAGACGTTGAGTACTCAGCGAGGGCTTTAACTGTTGTACTAGCTTTCATTAGAGATAGATGAACCCAAATAATCCAGTCCAGTTATTGGGCTTATCTTACTCCGAACGGGGCAACAGGACAATGGAATTAGCCGTCCCTGGATGATTATGATGGTGGCAAGTAAAAGATCACATGATTGTGAGCCCGACAATTGCCTATTGATTATGATGGTGGGTTGTTTACATGATACCGAGCGGGGACACTCGTTGTGTTCAATCCCTTGCCACCTCGATGGTGATTGACGTCAAGATTGGGACCCCTGGCTTATGGTGGCAAGTAAAAGCTCCCTAAGTGCGCGGTGAGGAACATTTGTACGCTGCTCACCCTTCCGACATAACATGGGTGACGTGTTGTAAGGTGCAGTCCCTGGCACAAGAGACCATGTAGCCAAAGGTGAAGTTCCTTAAACTTTGCACGCGGGTCGCACTTCTAAATGGAGAAGAACCCGCATTTATTGAATTAGGGGCCATGTGTTTGGAAGCCATTGTTTTTCGAAAGTACATGATAGATTGAACCTAAATTTATCAATTACCACTGTTTCCTGTTATAAAATTTATTTCAGCAAAGAAAGTGAAAATCGACTTTATCTTCTAAGCAAAACACTAGCACACACGGGACTCACTGAGTATACCACTCACACGTATGTTTGTCTTTTTTTTTTTTTAGGAATTGGAATTGAAGACTAATGACGGTACTACCAGGACTTCGCCTCTAGCACTAGATAGTGAATCTTTTAGTATGATCAGTGTACATAGTTGATGAAATGATTGTGGCTTGTGTATTTTGGGAACCATGATGATGTATCTATCTTTACTTATATATATACATAATGAAAGAACATGTTTCATATATTACTTAAGTTTCGATTTTTTTTACTTACTTATTTTAAGTTCAATTCATTATAAAGACCCTAGCCTGAGATTTCAGATGGGGCAACATCCCACCTAAACCCGGCCCATTACGACAAGGTAAAAATATGGGGTGTTATAGCTTGCACACACTTTAAGGTGACAGAAAATTGTTAAAATAGGACCGGAACAGAACCAAATCGGCGCTGGCTCTAGCAGCCAAGGCGGCACCGACTGTACTCTGGACAACATTGTGCTGAAATCAAGAAAAAAAATTCAGTGAACGATTGATGAAATAGAACACAATTGATGCCGGCTCTAGCAGCCAAGGCGGCGCTAGCTGTGCTCTGAAGATAAGACAGAATCTTGATTTTTCCACGCGATTTTTGGTAATCTGTAGAATTTTAGTATCATCATACTTCTACTCGGCCAAGAACCTTGTACCAACGAGTTTAAGACACTTCCTAAACTTATAAATAGATGGAAAACACAAGAAAAATGAGAGAATTTAGATATCATAACAAAAAATCACTCAAATCAAATGAGGGTTATACAAGAAGGTTTTCAAAGGAAGAAGGAGGAGGCTTGTCTATGAGTGTTTTCTTTTACTTTGTTTTCTTTTTCTTGAACAATGATGTATTAATTGTTTTATTGTAATTTGACATTGTTTTAGATATTCATGATTTTGAGAGTTATTTGATATTTTGATTAATTGATTGTTATTCTTGGTGTTTAATTACTTGTGCTAATTACGAGATTAATTGGTTATTTCTTTCCATTAACTTGCTTGGACAATGGGGTTGATGGTGGTCTCAATTTGTTAGTTTCATATTTGTTGCCTTTTAACTTGCTTGGACAAATGGGTTAATTGTTAGCAACAAAGTAATTAAAGGTTAATTGATGTTTGTCAGGATATGGATTTATTGGTTAATTTCATGCTTCAAATTTGCCAGGATATGGAAATTTAATCAAGGATTGTGGTTAATGCATTTTTTAGGTGAATTAGTTGAGACAGGATATGTGATGCTCGTTTGTCTAGAAGATAGGGATTTCATGGACTGGACAAAGAAGTGAATCTATATTAGTCCTTCATGATACCAAGAGAATAATTAGTTATGATAATTATTAAGTACTTGAGGATCATTATGTCAAAACAATAGTTTAAGTTACATAATTCTACATCATTGGTATGTACATATTATTTTATTTTTCTTTTTATTTCGTTTTCACCTTATCGAGTCGGTTAAATAATAAAAGAAAAGTGATTAATACATTTTTGTTCCTTGATGATCAACACTCGTTTAAACCCTATGTTATATTAATGATGAGTACGCTTGCTCATATGTATAATTTGGGGTTAATGTTCTAATTTAAATTTAATTGGGAATGTGCTTAGTTTTATATGATTTTTATATCCAAATAAATACGCATCACTCTCAATAAATTACTATCTTGACATAATGAAGGATTAAGTTAGACCTACTTTTTTTTTTTTTTGCAAACCATGGATTCACAATCTTCTAGTTAAATTAGTGAACATATTTTATCTCATCTAAATTTTCCAAAAGATTATCAATCCTCACACAAATCCCTATATTCTATGTGATTTAAGCATGAAATTAGCCAATGAATCAATATTCTAGCAGTCATAGACCAATCTTTGATTACTTAGTCTTTACCCTTAACCTCTTTTTCAAGCAAGTTAAGAATAACTAGTATTGAATTAATTAATTGGCCATTCTCTCCTAACATCATTTTGCAAGTTAATTAGAAGAGAACCAATCAATCTAACAAGATATTATACTTATATAATCAAATACCAAGAATAGTAATAAATTGATCAAAGAACTAAAATCAATACAAAATCATAAATCCAAAAGAATATCCTCTAAATATAATAAAAACATTAATCTCAAATTGTCAATAAATTACGAAGAAAAGAAGAAGGAACCACTCATAGACAAGTAAGACTTCATCTTCTTCCTTAAAACCTTCTTGAGCAATCTCCTCTTATTCTCCAAGAATTCCCCTTGATCCTCCTAAATCTTGGTGTTTTTTTAGGAGTTTTCTAAAGATATTGCAGTGAAGAATTGAAAACTATGAAAACTCTCTCGTACAATGTTATTCTTTTGTATTTATAGGAGTTCTCATTGCTAAAAAGTGTGTACAAGAGTCATTTTCCATGGTTGAACGAGTTCCTAAAAGAATCAAATTGAAATTATCAAAATCTGCTCTGAAAAGAAAAACCTGCCGTCATTGATCAAAATGGACCTAGCGCCAGGTCCATTCAACTGATCGGGCACCGGGTACAATCTGGTTTGTCTCGAAATTATTAGTTTTCTAGAATAGACCTAGTGCCGGGTACCTTAACTGGAATCTTTCACTTTTGCTCAAAATATACTCAAATCTATGCAAATGCATCAAAAACACTTTTTACAAGAAAAATGTCCAGTAGAAAGGAATATGCCTAGTTATTATAACCAAAGTATCTCAAAATAACCTCAAATAATTAGTAAAATGATGGTGATTTTAGCTCCTATCACTAACGCTTTGAAAAACACTCTAAGACTTTCAAACACAAAAATCCTTCACCTACAGTGTGCTTCAAATGTGAGATTCATTGTTTCAAAGGTAAAAAGAAAAAAAAAAAAAAGCCCTAGCTAGTGTACATCTACTCAATCTGTGAGCTATTTCTACATTTTCTCATTGATTTGCTTTGTATCAAGGTTTAGGAAGTAAAACGCATTTAGGGTGAGCCTTGATTGATATGTGTAAAGAGGTTGGGTGTAAAATTAAGTGTGGTGACCCTCTTGTGTAAGATTGGGTTGCCTACCACCATTGATTTGGAAAAAAAATTTTAGTAGTTTGGTTAAAATCCTTAAGTGTGTGCTTAAGGTAGTGGATGTAGATCAGTTAAGGATGGAACCACTATAAATTATTTGGTCTATTTTCTTGCATTTAAATCTGAAAGTTTTGGATGCATTTTTGGTTCCCTATCAAATCAAAAAATCACTGCATCTTACATTTCAATAAATGATTTAATTTAAGTCCTTTGTGTTTCATAGTAAGTCGGTCTTTAATCTCTTAATCAGCCCATCTTAAATTTGATTTTTGTACTCTTCATTGTTAGGATTCGTGGACTCCTAAACGCGAAAAACATTCACGAATCCCTTCCGAGGACCCAAGTAAACGATTAAGAAGATCTAAAGTTTGCAGGATTACCTCTGTTTGGTGTAATCGAGATCCTTCGATTCTGATTGCGCTGTTGTACGTGCAACCCAAACGATCACCAGACACTGCAGTGCACGAACGTCTTCTATCGAATACACACCGCGAACTAACTCGTTACCCTGGGAGTGCTAATGCCTAGGGTTTGAGGGTTTTTTTTTTCTCTAGTGAATGGAGGCACGAATATTCTCAATCGAATTGGGACACTTAAGAAGACGGCTAGGGTTTTCTTAAAAACCCACTCCGAACCTCTTAGAGTCCAACCCTAATAATATCTTTTCGTATTTTAATTTAAATTCAAATTAAATTAAAACTGATATGATAAGATTCTGCCATTATTTCGGTAATTTAAATAATTAATTTACCAGAAAAATAACCTAACAAGTTCGCTTATTGTGTGACCCTATAGGTTCATTTAACATTGGCAGTGTGCCCAAATCATATTTAAATGACTCACAAGTTATAAGTGATTTCTAGCAAAATATTATAACTATCCAGGTTAAATAAAGATCGGTGATCTCTTTGAACCAAACTATAATTTTATATTTAGTCTTTTTGTCACACGATATCCAGATTAAGCATAAGGTACGGAGCATGTCATCCTTATTAAGCTTAATCAATTATTTCTTAATTTCATAGTAGACTATTCAAACAAATGATATCAATATCTTAGATTGATATATTTGAGCACGGCCATGCATTTTAACAGTCTAACTTATCAAGGGGCCCATGGATATCTCTCCCATAATTGAGAGGGACAAATTCCTTTACTATCAATCATATTCCTCTCATTGATTTATTCTATATCCAACAGTAGTCTAATTTATTATCTGGTTAAAGATAACTTTAGACAACGTCAAAATATAGAATTTATCAAGTAGGAAACTATGATGAATTTAGGTCGAATGACTTTTAATATTATTATGGCTAGAAAGTACTTATGACATGTTCCATGAAGTACTCTCACAGTGGGTCATGTCCAATACAATGTTCTCTAACATTTATTTATGTTTTGACTCGATATCACAAATATCCATGACCAGTAAAACATAGTCATCAAGTCACAAACATACTAATCTTAATTTATTATTGTTCCAATAATAATAATCGATCAGGGACAGTTTTAGAATAGTCATTGTATTCATTGTTGGGTTTTACTATCAAGTCACGTACTTGATGACCACAAAACAAAATACACTATTCATGAAAAGAAAAACCTCATATTATTATATAAAACACAACGACAATAGTATAAGTACAAATTAACTCTAGGGCATATCCCTAACATTCATTTAGTGCAAATTTAATAGGATTACTGACTAGCAACTTAAAGTTGATCTGCAAACTATATTTCTAACACATAGGTCTTTCAGCCTCTTCTCACAAGTCATTAAAAGAATTTGAAAATTTCAATTGTTTGCCATAAACCTTATTCACCATCCTCTAAGGTTTATCAATTGGTATCAGAGTATTGATCTATATTACTCTCGGCTTAATAATCTTGTAGGAAAGATCCATATGGTAAACACCTCATCCCTGCCATATTGAGAGGTCTTCGACAAATAGACCACCATTGTTCAATGGAAGATATTACACATTTAAAAAAAAATCAAATGAAGATCTATGTATGTTCAATTAACTTTGAACTATGGAATCTGATCGAGAAATGACCATTTGTTCCATCCAAAACTATTGACAACAGAACAGTGCCTAAACAAAGTGATGAGTATGACAGCCAAGATAATGCAAAAATGACACTAAATTTTCATGTAATGAATATTCTATGTTGTGCTCTAGATGTAAATGAATACAACTGAGTTAGCGGTTGTGATTCAGCCTATGATATGTGGAAACTACTTGAAGTCACCCATAAAAGGACAAATCAAGTAAAGGAATCAAAACTAGGACTCTTAGTACATGACTATGAGCTATTCATTATGAAACTAAATGGGAACATTACTACTATGTTCACTAGATTCACTAACATAGTGAATAGATTAAAGGCTTAGGGGAAAGCTTATTCCCTCGGGTAACAAAATAGAAAAATACTTGATGCCTTGCCAAAAAGCTGACAACCTAAGACTTTGGCTGTGGAAGAATCAAAAGACTTGAAAGTTCTATCAACCGAAGAGTTTATTGGATCTCTCTTAACACATGAAATGAAACTTAAAAGGTTTCAAGAGTGTGATGATGATGATGACAAAGTAAAAAGAGGAATAGCCTTAAAAGCTAGAAATAATGAAGCTATCAGTAAATAATCTGAAAGTGATTGTGGCATTAATTTGGATAATGAAGAATTAGCTATGGTGGCTAGGAAATTCAAAAAGATGTTTAGAAAAGGCAAATTTAGCAAGGGGAAGAAGTTTGTTAAAAAAGAAAAGATAAGCTTTGTCCTTCAAACCTCAATACTGTGAATGCAAGAGATGAAGGATTTTATTGTTGACTATCCAATAACTAAAGAAAGAGAAGCCAAACACAACAAGAAGAGAAGAAAGGACATTAAAGCTAAGAAAGGAAAGGAGCTGATCAAAACTTGGGATCAAGAAGAATTAGGAACTAAAGAACACAGTGAATCTAAACCTAAAACTGCAAATATATGCTTTTTGGCCATGGGAGAAAAGGTAAAGCTTACTCCATCCAATTCTATAATTGAATTTCACTATTTTACTTGTGAAAATTCTGATGATCCAAGTGAGCTTTTCATTGATATATTCCATGAACCCAAAAAGCTACCTAGAAGATACAAGAAAATGAAAATGAAAATGAAAATTTATTCCTTGTTAGATGAAAAGGACAAGCTAATAAGCGAGAACAAACTTTTACTTATTCCATCTGCTGCCTGAATATTGAAAAAGTAGCCATCATTACTTCTTTAAACTGTTTAATATTTGAGAACAGATGCCAGAATGATAAAGTCTTTTCTCTTGAAATTATGCTAACTGATTTTGATGATATGAAAAAAAAAAAAAGTTGATGATCTTATCATATGTATTGGGAAATTCAAAATGACCAAGAAAATCTAAACAAACTGCTCGGAATGTAGAGTATGGTTTTAGGCACGTGAGCAAAGCTGAAAGTTACAAATTCCAGTTTGATAAAACTAGATACTCACATACAAATCATATATGTTGTACTTATTGTGGTAAATATGGACACAATGCATCTACGTGTCATGTTAGGAAAGGAGTCGAATAGGGCATAAAAACTGTTTGGAGAGTGAAAAGAACTATTACTAACCCTATGAACCCAAGAAAATATGGGTATTAAAAGTCATTCCTCCTTCCTATATATAGGTACATTTGTCACAAACGATGGGCTCCACAAAATAGTTCTTGGACAATGGATGCTCTAGACATATGACAGGTAATGCAGCACTCCTGAAAAATATTCAAGCCACGAATGATGGATTTGTCACATTTAGAGATAAGAAGAAAAGGAAGATACTCGGAATAAGTAATATTGGTAAGGGATCTACTACTCTTATTAAACAAGTACTATTAGTTAATGAATTGAAATATAACTTGCTTAGCATTAGTCAATTTTATAACAATGGCTGCAATATTATTTTTGAAAAGGATTCTTGCACTAACATGGATAGCTCAAGTAATGAAACAATTTTTGCGGCCAAATAAAGTGGAAATCTTTATGTGCTTTATCTTGATGATCTTATTGCACATGATATAAGGAGTCTTTCTGTAAATAATGATGATGGCTATATTTGGCATATAAGACTAGGCCATGTGTTTTTTGATTTGCTAAATAGATTATCTTCAAAAGAGCTTGTTAGAGGACTATCCAAAATGAAGTTTGACAAAAATCGATTGTGTGATTCTTGCCAATTTGGAAAACAAACTAAAACTTCTTTTAAACCTAAGAAAATGATTTCAATATCAAAATTTCTTGAACTCGTTTATATGGATCTATTTGGACCAATAAGAATCACTAGTTTTGGCAGTAAAAAGTATGCTTATGTACTAGTGGATGATTTTTCAAGATTCACTTGGACCTTATTTCTTGCTACAAAAGATGAGGCATTCTGTGAATTTTCAAAACTACTCAAACGTGTTCAAAATTTCCTTAGGTGCAAATTGATATAAATTGAAGTGACAATGGTAGAGAATTTTATAACCATGAGTTTACAAAATTTTGTGATGAGAGTGGAGTCTCTCACAACTTTTCAGTAGCAAAAACTTCTTAACAATACAGTGTAGTTGAAAGAAAAAATAGAACTTTGCAAGAAATGACAAGATCAATACTTTGTGAAAACTCCCTTCTAAAATATTTTTGGGCTGAAGCTATAAATACAACATGCTACGTTGTTAATCGTGTTATGTTGAGACCTTTTCTAAGGAAATCCCCTTTTGAACTAATGTTTGAGAAAATTCCATCCATTTCTTATTTCAAATTTTTTGCTACAAATGTTTTCTTTTTAACACTCAAGATAACCTTGGAGAATTCGATAGCAAATCAGATGAGGCTATATTACTTGGATGCCCTTTCAACAAAAAAGGCATATAGAGTGTACAATAAAATAATTCTATGTGTGGCAGAATCTATACATGTCGTATTTGATGAATCCAACATATACTTTCCTAGAAAAGAAGATGATGATGTTAGAACAAAAAAAAAAAAAAAAAGGCAATGATGAACACAAAGCTCCATCACTTGACATCTATACCAAGGAAGAGGAATTGGAAGAACAACAAGATGAACAAAAGGAGCAAAGAAGTGACGAGCACACTGATCAAAATCTGCCAAAAGATTAGAAGTACAAAACCGGGCATCCAAAAAGGCAGATTATTAGTGACCCAAACTGTGGTGTCAAAATAAGATGGTATTTAATTGATAATTTTTCTTTACTTTCAAATATAGAACCTGATTGCATTCATATGGCTTTGCACGATGACTTTTAGATTCTGGCCATGCAAGAAGAATTAAATCAATTTGAAAGAAATCAAGTTTGGAAATTTGTCCGTAGACCACTTGATCATCCCGTGATTAGTACTAAATGGGTTTTCAGAAAAAAACTTGATGAGCATGGTGTACTTATTAGAAACAAAGCTAGACTTGTTGTCCAAATATTCAATCAAGAAGAGGGCATTGATTATGATAAGACTTTTGATCCCATTGCTCAATTAGAGTTTATTAGAATGCTGCTTGCTTTTTCATTTTTCAAAGGTTTTGTTCTCTAGCAAATGGATGTTAAAATTGCCTTTTTAAATGGTTTTATTGAAGAGGAAGTGTATGTAGAGCAATCCCCTGATTTTATTCATGAAAATTTTCCAAATCATGTCTTTAAACTTTCTAAAGCTCTTTACGGTTTAAAACAAGCTCCACGAGCATGGTATGAAAGGCTTGGTGGTTTTTGTTTTTGTTTTTTTTTTTTTTTTGGTTTCAAAAGACTTTTTAAGAGGCTTAACTGACACTACATTTTTTATTAAATTTGAAAATTCTAAAGACATTTTAATTGTGTAAATATATATTAATGGCATTATCTTTGGAGCTACTAATGATTCTTTATGCAAGAATTTGCCAAGACTATGCAGCAAGAATTTGATATGAGTATAATAGGGGAACTTAATTTCTTTCTCGAATTATAAATCAAGCAAATCAAAGATTGGATCTTCCTAAATCAAGCTAAGTATACCAATGAACTGCTCAAAAGGTTTGGAATGAATGAAGATAAAGAAATCAGTACACCTTTGAGCACATCATTAAAACTTGACAATACGAAAAAGGTAAGAAAGTGGATGAATTAAAGTATATAGTTATGATTGGAAGACTTCTATATCTCACTACTAGTCGACCCAATATTATGTTCTCGGTTTTCCTTCGTGCAAAATTTCAATCATGTCCCAAAGAATTCCACCTATGTGCTGTAAAACATATCCTTAGGTACTTGGTTGGAACATATGATTATGGCCTATCGTATCTACGAATTAACTCATTTGATCTTATAGGATACATAGATGCCGACTACACCAGCTGCAAAGTTGAGAGAAAAAGTACTAGTGGATATTGTTAATTTCTTGGACACTCTCTCGTCTCTTGGTACAGCAAGAAGCAAGCCTGTGTCTCACTCTCAACAACCAAAGCAGAATACATAACAATAGGAAGTTGTTGTGCACAAATTTTATGGATGAAAAATACTTTACTTGATTTTGGCCTTAATTTTAACTGTGTGCCTATTTTATGTGATAATACCAGTACTATCAATCTAATAAAAAAAATCTTATATAGCATTCTAGAACTAAGCACGTTGAAATAAAGCATCATTTTATTAAAGATCATATGCTTAAGGGTGATGTTTGTGTGGAATACATTTCGACTGATGATCAACTTATAGATATATTCCCTAAACCTCTGGCTGAAAATAGATTTAATCATCTGCAAAGAGGTTTGGAAATTACTAGATTGCATAACTAACGATTTTGCCAAAGATTGATTGTTCATTCTTGTAGAACTTTTGAAGATATGCGATTTCGAATGGTGATTTTGGACGTAGCATCATGGAAGCATGGATCCAAAACCCTCTCAACAAAATATTTCTCAAAATTTTATTTTTGGATAGACAGAAAAGGGAAAAAGGCCATTACCGAGGAGCTAAAATTTAATCATGGGCTTTACTGTCTATAAATGAAAAATTTTATACTATATTGGTCTGGGAATTTTACTCTAACCTAAGGAAAGGGAGACTGGAGGAAGATGGGAGTGGGTTCATGGTGCAATAGTACACATCATGGGTAGGATGTGTAAGTTTTGAGTTTGATCATGGAATGCTAAATAAAATATTTGGAGTTTGAAACGGTGGAATTCAATTTTTTGAAATGAATAAATTTTTGGAGGAATCTAATCTGTTTGATCTATGGAGATTTGAGGCTAAGTTCACTAGAGGCAAGAGTTTCAAAAACTCAAATGATCACAACTCAAAATGGCTTAATAGATTCGGGAGAATTATGTACCGCATGATTTCAACCACGGTGGCACCTAGCTTTGGGCACAAACTTCAATGAGCATCATACAGATAATGTTGATGTTGGCCCTATCAGAGGGTAGGTAGATTAATTTTAGATTTCTAACTGTGAAGTTGATGCTCCAATTAAGGAATACCTTGAACAAGGCACTGCGATTTGGAAATCTTCTGACTAAGATCTTTAAACATTTCAATGTAGATCTCAGGACAAGTGCCCCTGGATACTCCAAGATAAATGTCTACAACATGGATTCATTTGAGAAAATAGGCTTTGTGCAAATGGACAATCAATAGATTTTGCTTAGAGATGCTTTAGAAGAAGAAAGGGAAAAGCTGATTAAGATCAAAGTTGAAGGAAAGAAACTCGTCCCTGCTACCTCGACTGGAACAAAACGCAAAGCTAGAATTGCAAAAGAATCCTCAAGTAAAGGAAAGCAAAAATTTAAAAAGAGTGGACTAACACAAAGCATTTTGAATAATTTGAATATCTTGTTTGAAAATTTGATGGTTTCAGTACTGAAGTCAAGACTGAATTACAAAATTTGGAAAATCGATTAAGTGATGTGGAAGGAAAGAAAGTAGAAAAGAGTACTGGAGGTGTCTCCAAGGAGCAAGACATTTCACAATAGTAAGAGGCTGAGCCTGTCATTCCCTCTTCTAAAAAGGATTTTGGACAACCCACTGCTATTGAGAAAACTACTGCTGATGAAATTCCAGCTCCACCCAGTGTCCACAGCTGAAGCAATTCTGTTCTAGCCTATTAAAGAGATAACTACTACACCCTCTACTAACCAAGTTGTCCTTACGAAAGGTACGCCAGTTCCACCAAGTAGCTCATCAGGTCGTAGACAGAAACATGTTATCATCAAAAGGAAGTCCAGTAAAATTGTTGGACATATACAAAGAAGAGTGCCAATGCTAAGGATGAGACTATCCATATTCCATGAACTGTGGCTTATGACAGCTGCTGACTACTGACTTCTTCTGCCAAATTTTATTCTGATGACACAATTACCTTCAATTTTTTATGCTTTCTATATTATATTCTGATGAATACTTTTATTTTGGTTTTGGACTGATGTTACTACTCCTGATATGTTATCTGCCTCTGTTTTGACATTCTCCTGATACTACTGCTAATCTACTACTACTTCTTTCTAATTGTTTCTCTACTGCTTATTCCTTTTTGATTGATGATAAAGGAGGAGAAATGAATTTGGTATGTGAATATGGATTGTGAATCTTGAGTTGTAGTTGTTGTCTTTAATCTTGAGCTATAGCGTTGTGCTGAATTTGGTATATAAATATGGATTGTGACTATAAAAAAATCTTAAGCTATAAGCGGATGGTTATTTATTGGTTGAATAGTGAAAACTGGTTCCGGTTGATTCTTGGTAAATCGTTGATTTTTTTTTTTTGAAATTATTTTAATCCTACACAGATATAGGGGAGATTTGGACCTTAAATTTCTTAATCCAAAACACCCGTCCAAAAATACTTTGTTAAAAAGTTATCTTCTGCCTTATTTTAACCTATCTTAGAGGCACATTTTTGGAAGTCCAAAATCTTAAATTCTAGTTTAGTTTCTATCACAACTCCAACATTAGCAGCTATCTATCTACTACTTATATGCACATACATAGGGGGAGTAGTGTTTTATATGTCTTATCTTCTACAGCTCCATATGTATATACTGATATACTTAAGTTTTACTTTTTTGGTAAGTAATCACTATTTGGCTATTTCCGTATGAAATAATCCTCTTTAAGGAAGGAAGGAAGATATAGAGGGTGGTTGGGCTATAGGCTCATAGTGAGCCTTGTTTATAAGACTATACTAATTTTCTTATTTTAAATTCATAAACACTCTTTGAGTCTTATGATAACAGAACATATTTCAATTAAACATAACCTTCTATATCTCTCGGTCTCACATGATTCATACACGCTTATATTTTTTTTTCTATCTCAATCCATCAAGTTTGTCATCACTCAAAAATGGAGAAATTATTAGGCTAAAGGGCACTCTCTTGTATTTTGATTTTTGACAAACATAGATATGGACTAACATGTGTATTTGTATATAATAGAATTCTTTGATATGACATATTTTACCTCAATTCTTTCAAAGTCTTGCAAAGAGGATTCCCAAGCAATTAATAGTCGATAAAGCTTGAGAAGAATGATCAAAAGAGATATCCAATCTAAAGAAATTGCATACCATGAAGATTTTGAAGAATCTTAGACTAGGACATTATGGATAAGGTATCAATTATATTTCCTATGTCTATTTACCTTGATTTAATTTTTTTCATATTGAAGCACATAAAAATAATTTCAAAATGACGGTATTTTCAATTTAGATTTTTTAATAAAAACTTGGTTGAGTGATTTTGGACGGACCTCTGAATCCAAAATGCCCATCCAAGAATCTGTAAGTATTCAAAATATACTGTTGCATAAAGTGGTGTTTTTTACTCACCTTTCGGATGCATAATTTTCAATCCTATGAACCCAAAATTCTAGAAAAGACTGACAGTGAAAAATAGTCGTTACTAGCTGTTGGCATCTTGCTTTTTGCCCTTATAAAAGCCTTTTAGACAAGATTTTTTAAGTGGGATTTTATGCTAAAATATTGAAAAATTCTTTAAGACTTTCAAACATGCATAAAAATCCCTAACTTACATTGTACTTCAAAAGTGAGATTCATTGTTTCAAAGGTAAAAAGATAAAAGAGCCCTAGCTAGTGTACATATGTTCAATCTATGAGCTATTTCTATATTTTCACATTGATTTGCTTTGCATCAAGGTTTGGAAAGTAAAACCTAATTGGGGCGAGCTTTGATTAATGTGTGTAAAGAGGTTAGGTGTAAAACCAAGTGTGGTGACCCTCTTGTGTAAGATTGGTGTTGCCTACCACCATTGATTTGAAAAAAGATTTTAGTTGTTCGGTTAAAATCATTAAGTAGGTGCTTAAGGTAATGAATATAGATCAATTAAGGATCGAACCACTATAAATCCTTTGGTCTATTTTCTTGCATTTAAATCTAAAAGTCTTGGATGAATTTTCGATTCCCTGTCAAATCAGAAAGTCCTACATCTTACATTTCAATAAATGATTTAATTTAAGTCCTTTGTGTTTCATAGTAAGTTAGTCTTTAATCTCTTAATCTGCCCATCTTAAATTTTATTTAACTACTCTTCTTTTAGTGTAGATTTAATGAGATTACTGACTAGTGACTGAAAGCTGATCAACAAACTATATTTCTAACACATAGGTCTTTCAGCCTCTTCTTGCAAGTCATTAAAAGAATTTGAAAATTTGCATTTATTTACCATAACCTTATTCACCCTCCTCTAAAGTTTATTATCTATAACTTCTAGTATGTATCCACTTATCTCAAGGAACTACCGAAAAGCATACATGCTTGCCACATTTTTTAGGGCCTTGGATTATTTAGAATATCCTGAACAATCATAAGGGGGTGATATCTTCACTTAGTCAAGTATAGAAACTCTATTGTATAAGTCTCTCTTAATTAACTAGAGTTATATACCCAACGTATAAGGTTATTGGTCTTGTGTTAAAACCTCATCCATTATACATCAACATGCACAAGCTCAGCTTCATCAAACCACCAACTTATATTTAAGTCTTAGAATACTTTTTTACGCAGTAGCAGCGATAGACCAATCTTCATTTATTATATAGTACTTTTATAAAGATTACTATCATGTGGTCTAGTTCTATATATTCTAAATACGCTTACGCTATTGGTGTGAGTGGACTACATAATGGTTAAAGATAAAGCATTCCCCATTTAGAAGCCACAGTGTAATGATCTAAACCTTGACAAAGTGTTCAATTTCATCAATCGATCAAGAATATTTTAACTCGTATGTTAGTAGCTCATAATCTATACCATATTGTGAAAGTACGGTCCAATCACTTAAATCGCTTACAAACATATTTGGACCTTAATGTGCAAATATATGTATACAAATAATTATTAATGAATGAAATCTTTTATTACTTTTCAAAATACAAAAATATATAGTTTATGTTGAGTATACATTCCAATAGTCTAAATTTTGCATCCAAATAGTTGATAAATACTTCAACTAGAGGCATTACTAGTAACAAAATTCCAAAGGAATTGTATGAATTGGTTGAGAATGTTACTATGAACAATTACTCTTGGAGCAATCCAAGGCCTAGAGCACGAATAGAAAAGGTTTAAAAAGTGGATGCAGTGGCAGCCTTGGAAGCAAAATTGAAAGCATTCACGAGAAATATTGACCAGCTGAATGTAGTCCCTTCTCAAAGCTAAGTTATGAGTATCAAGTGTGATTTCTGTGAAGGAATGCATCCTAATCATGAGTGCCAACATATGGAATCTTCTCAAGAACAATTTTTGGAGCATATTTTCCTTGTTGATTTCATTTGGCTTGTTTTGTGTTTCTTTATTTTAGTTCAATTTGTTGATTTTTCGTTTTTACATGGTGTGTTTTTGTTTTTGTTTTTGCAGTTTTTTAATTATCTTTTTGGACAATGCTTTTTCTTCAATTCAACTTTGAAGTTGGATCACCTGCTTTTTTATGCAATAATGACTTGTGGAGTATTGCTTCCTTTCTTTTCCTCCTATTCTTTTTAAGTCCTTTAGTTGTGTTTATTTGTGTATATTATTTTGGCCTTTAAGGATAATATCTAGTTAAGTATGGGGGGAGGGGATTGCAATACTTAGGCCAAGTATTTTTATTATTGGTGTTTTCTTGTGGATTCATGTTGAATTTTGAGGCTAATTTTTTTCAAAATTATGTTGAGTTGTGTTGCTTTGTTTAAGTTTTGTTATTATTCCTGATACTTTGGAAGTTGTCTTGTATGTTATTTGATTGAGTTAATTTTATTTGAGCTTGTGTATTAGATTGGATATGTCTAAGTCTTGAGAATTAGAGTTAATATTATCTTTGCTTTATTAGATGATTGAAGCTTTGTCCTTTGCGGATTAGTATAGATGATGTAATGAAGTATAAGAAAGGATTATTGGCTGATTTTTGTTTAGTAGTAATTTTTAAACTTAGCCTAACTTTGGATGAGTAGATAGGGAAGTGAAAAAGGTGAAGAAAAAAAAAATGAGGAATGCAAATGCATGAATTTGGTTGCATTCTCTTGAGTGAAAAAAGAAAAGTAAGTTCACTGGAAAAAAAAAAAAGTGAGCTGAGAGTCGAAATAATGACAGATAAGAGTGAGGTGAGAAGGAACAATGCTTGCGTCTTTATCTTTTCTTGAAAAAATGATGAGTGTAAAGAAAAATTTTTAGTGGAAATAAAAGGGGCTAATATAGTAAGATAGAGCATAAAACACATTCACTTGAGGGCATAAATTCCCTAGAAAGAAAATGAGTAAGAAAGCGCCTCTTCTACTGATTAGTTTGTTGAAGTTTAGAGCCATGGAACTTGAACTGGTTAGGAGTCTAGGTTTATATGAATCATATTGTCCATGTTCTTGAATTAAAGATTGAAGTGAATGATATTGAATGAGTATAGACTTGTGTAATTCTACTTCGCTGGCTTAGGAATAGGAGTAAAGATGGATTTTAGGTGAAAAGAATGATAATGTCTTTGCTATGATTAGCCAAGTTTGTATACATATATCTTTGCTGAGATATTTTGCTTAAGGACAAGAAAAAGTCTAAACGTAGGGGAGTTGATAGAGGTTAATTTGATATATATTTTTTAAGTCATTTATGTTATGTTTGTTATGAATTCAAGTTTATAAGACCACTAATTCCCACCATTCTACCTTATTTTGTATAGAATTGATAGAACGAAAGATATCAAGAAAGAAGGTGAAACAAAAGCTAAAATAAGGTAAGAACAAAGATCAAGAGGCACCACTTAGTGCAAGATAGGCGACACTTCTTAATCACTACAAAAATAGAGAAAATAGAGAAAGATTCAAAGCCAAAGTAGACTCCAGGCGGCACTATTTGGACACTATACGAGAGGTTTTTTTAAGCTAAGTAGAGCCGCTTGATGCCTATTAATAGGGTCATTTGGTACATGAAATACTACTCGGAATTGGGGCTTTGAGTTTTTGGAAGGTGAAAACCTATAAATACAAGAAGAAAGAAACCTTAGAGAGAGTGAGAGTATATTAGTGGTACGTTAGAGAACAATAAAGAGATTAGTTAGCCATCACAAGAATGTCTAGAGGTGGTCTGTAAGAAGAAGAACAAAGGAGCATTGATCGAAAGGATATTTACGGAGAAGAGAAGATCAAACTTGTCTATGAGTTCTTCTTCAATTGATAATGTTATTTTTATTACTTTAATTATGTTTTCGAAAATTGAACGAATGATTACGACTTTGTATTAAGTTTTACTTTTCTAGTAAATTAATTTTCATTCCAGTATTTGATTACTTGATTTAATGATGCTAAATTACTTGTTTTTGTTATCTTTCTTCTAATGAACTCAAGAGAGAAGTTTGAGGGTTGAGTTTTGGATCAATCAATGTTATTACTCTTTAATTAACTTGAGAAAGAGGTTAAAGTGAAGAACTCGATAATCAAAGAGTTAATAATGTGATATGCGATTTTAGGTTTATATAAAAACCATGGCATTCTTTTTAAGACCACAATTTATTATGTTTTAATTAAAATATTAATTCCAAAACCACATATTTAGAGCAAATATACTCTTCGCAAAGTATAGTATAAGAAATTAACGAGTATCGCTCCTCAAAGAGTAAGTACAATTAATTACATTCATTCTACTGTTTAGCGTAACTAATTCCATAGATAAGGAAAAACAATTACATGCATTAAGAAAAATTACACCACATGAAATCAACCATAAGAATATTTAGAAGTAAGATAAAGAATATGAACATGTATTTAGTTATAATTCCTAAAGTTATGCCAAGTATCAAATAAATATTTAGGTTTCTTAATTAAATATTCTAGCACCATGAAAGATTGCAACCAATAAATTCTACTCTCTTGTGTTATTTATTTCCTATTCTCTAGTAAAATCAATGGATATCTCTACCTTATTAATTCAACCAAAATATGTATTAAATTCCTGAATCCCAATTCATAGCATGGAAGATAATAATATTCCTTTCTCTAGGTAATATTATTAACTCTTTTATTACCAAGTTCTTCCATTTAACCTCTCCCTTAAGTTAATTAAAGAGTAAAATATTGATTGATTCAAAATTTATCCCTCTAACTTCTCTCCTAATTAGAAGAAAGATAACCAAAACAATCAATTCATAACAATTTAAATAAATTAATCAAAGACTAGAATAGAAATCAATTAATCTAAAGAGAAATTTAATACAAATCTATAATCTTTAGTTTAATTCTCCAAAACATAATTAAAGTAAATAAAAACAACATTGTCAATTGAAAAGTACAAAAAAGTAAGAAAAACTCTTAGACAAGTTTGATCTTCTCTTCTCTGCAAATCTTGTTTCAGCAATGCTCCTACATTCTTCTTGTTATGGACACCTCTCGACTTTCTTGTGGTGGCTAACTACACTCTGTGATGCTCTCTAATATACAACCAATATATTCTCTTTATGGTATCCTGTGGACTTTCTCTAGGGTTTCTTTCCTCTTGTATTTATAGGTTTCCACCTTTCAAAAATCCCTCAAAAACCCAATTCCCAATAGGATTTAATATGCAAAATGGCTCTGTCCAATAGGCATCAAGTGGTCACGTGCTTAGTAGACAAAACTCTCTATGACTAGTGACCAGGTAACATGATAGGAGCTAAAATCATCATTATTTTCCTAGATATTTAAGGTTATTTTGAGATAAATTTGTTGTGATAATTAGGCATATTCCTTCCTATTTGATATTTTACCTGTAGAAAGTGTTTTTGACAAATTTGTATAGATGTAAGTGAATTTCGAGCAAAAAGTGAAAGATTCCAAATTGGACCTGGCGCCATGACCAGTTAAGGCACCAAGTCTGTTATGGAAAAGCTGCAATTTTGAGGAGAAACATATTAGACCCAGTGCCAGGTGGGTCGAATGGACCCGGTGCAAGGTCCATTCTAATCAATGTTGGTAGGTTTTCCTTTCTAGAACAGATTTTGGCAATTTTAATTTGATTTTTTTGGGAACTCTTACAACCAAGTAAAAGGACTCTTGTAGGCACTTTTTGGCAATTAAAACTCCTATAAATATAAGAGAATAACATTGTACAAGGGAGTTTTCATAGTTTTCAATCTTTCAATATAATATATTTAGAAAACTTCTAGAGAAACACTAAGATTTAGGAGGATCAAGGAGAATCCTTGGAAAAGAAGAAAAGTTGCTCAAGAAGGTTTCAAGGAAGAAGAAGAAGGATTACTTGTCTATGAATGGTTTCTTTTTCCCTTCTTTGTAATTTATTGATAATTTGAGATTAATATTTTAATTATCTTTAGAGGATATTCTTTTGATTCATGATTTTGTATTGATTTTAGTTCTTTGATCATTTATTGCTATAATTGGTATTTGATTACTTGAACATAATATCTAGTTGGATTGATTAGTTCTCTTCTAATTAACTTGTAAAACGATGTTAGGAGAGAATGACCAACTATTAATTCCATTTTAGTTATTTTTAACTTGCTTGAAAAAGAGGTTAAGGGTAAAGACTAAGTAATCAAAGATTGATTGATGATTGTTAGAATATAGATTCATTGGTTGATTTCATACTTAGATCACCTAAAATATAAGGATTTGTGTAAGGATTAATGTTAATGAATTTTTTGGGTAAATTGGTCGAGACATAATGTGTTTACTAATTTAATTAAAAGATAGTGATTCTATGGATTGCAAACGAAATGGGTCTACTTTAATCTTTCTTGATGCTAAGATAATAATGAATTGGGAGAATTGCTAGTCAATCATTATTGTGTATTCAAGGATTTCTATCTATTTACATGTCTTTTCTCCTTATTCTCACTCCTTGATTATCTTTGTAACTTTTCTTGTGTGACATAATTTTCTCTAGTATATTAGGTTAGTAGGTTATTTACTTCTATTCTTTTGTTCTATTGGCTAAACAATAAAGATTTGGGTAAAGTAAGATGGGAGCCTAAGTTCTCGTAGATTCGATACTTACTATTTCCTATATTATACAATGGGGTATACTTATCCGTATGTGTGGTTTTAGTGGTTGGTAGGTTAATTAAAACTTGATTATTGTGTAATTTGTTGGTAATATTTTCGATACTAAAAAATACGCATCAATTTTTTGGCGCCGTTGCCAAGGATGGGCATTATCGGAAACATTTGAATCTTATTGATTTAGCCTTTATTTATTTGTAAATACCACTAACTTTTGTAATTTGTAAATCTTTCCGATTTGTGCATTTTTCTTTTCTTTATTTTTCTATTATTTATATTTATTTTTATTTTTTTGTTTCAATTTGATCTTTGCTTTCTTTTTTTTTTTTTTTTCTTAAGAGCAAGGTTCAAATCATCATCATGGACAATCAACAATGGGGACATATGTGGCCATGGAAACAAATTCAAATGAGTTACAATGATGATAGATTGGCAAGGTTAGAAGCTCAGATTGACGCTTTTAGTGAGACGTCATTAGAAGCGTCAATAAATTCTTTTATTGTCAATTCACATTCATCCATTAAGTGGCATCAAGATGCTTCCCAACGATTGAGCCATCAACAAACACAACTAGCCAAGCTAGTTGAGGATGCCATAAAGGCCCATACACTTGAACAAGAGGACCACCAAATAGATGAGAAAGGATATGAGGGACAATTGCACAATGTAGCAAGAAAGGTATTCAATTATACTCTATGTCCTAATAATTCTAATATCTCTTTATTACATGATTTCTTAGGTTTCTCTCAATTCTTGGAGAGCTATGGTCCAAATGATGATGTGTTAAGCTTAACATACCTTAAGGAGTTGGATCTTTCACTAATACATCATAAAAAACCCTTGGAGGATGTTCACAACTCATACCTTTCACATGAATTTCAGGGAGGTAACTTAGCATTTGTAGATGGGTTGAAAAGTAAGGATTTCTTGATCCCATCTTTAAAATCTATGCTATTAGGTTCAATGAGAAATTTTAATTGTTGCAAAGCTTTTAAAGGGATAAGTGGTGATTCTAATGTTTATAAAATTTTTAGATATAATTTACATCTTTGTGTTGGAAACTTGATTTGTATGTCTGAAAAGGTACTATGGAAGGGAGGGTTATGCATTTACATTCATTGCAACTAATATTTTCCATAAATCCTCCATTTTTCAAAACCCTCTCTTATTTCTACTTTCATCATGCCTACCTTTTTCAATAAGCATTAATTTCTTTCACAAATATTTGATAAGAAAGCATGATGAGTGAAAAGAGTGTCTTTTTTTTTTGTTTTAAATTTGGATTTTTTAGGTCTTTCTTTTGTTTCATCTGGTTCCATTTTTAGTTGTTAGGTGTTATTTCCCCCAAATAAGGAAAATATTTTCCATCTAAGAGTGGGGGAATGAGTCGTGACTTCATTTACTTTCTTAGGATTTTTTGTATTTCTCTTTAGTTTGTTCTCTTTTATTTCGAGTGTGTTTTGTTTTATTTTGCTTTTACTTTCTCTATGCTATTATTTGTGTTTTGTTTTCCTAGTAGGAATAAATGTTTCTTGGACAAACCCTTCTCTCTATTCCAAATTTTGATATCTATTGGAGTGTTATTGCACCTGGAAAGTATTGCTTAACCTTCTACCTCCCTTATTATTTTTTGGTCCCTTTGGAAGTGCTTTCTTGCGTTAATTTTTGACCAATGAGGACATTATTCAGTTTAAGTGTAGGGAAGTGGTTTCGTGATATTCTTTGTCTAAGTATTTTTTTTTTTATCAATTATCTTGGTGTTTGCTTGGTATAGAGGCTATTAAAAATTTGAAATTTGAAAATTGAAAAAAAAATGAAAATTTGAAAATTTTGGAACTAAAGTGAGTTTATTTGTTTATAATGGAGTTGTGATTTTCTTTATAAATTTGGATATAAATATTGCCATTCATTATGGTTGGATTTTTATTTTAAAAGTAAACTTGGGTATTAAGTTGGATTTTGCAAAGTCTTGAGAATTTAAGTTAACCTTGTTTATATTTGATATTTGAGTTTTGTTTTATTCTTTGAGTTTGAATGTGGATGATATGATGAAATATGGGAAGAGTTGTTGACTAATTCTTGTATTATAGATTTAAAGTTTGCTTAACTTTAAGTTGTGAATAAGGAATGCGAGGAAATAATTTTTTATTTTTTTTAGTGAAAAGGGAAAAAGATATGAGTTGAAAAAAATGTATTTCATCTGTTGAGAGGGGAAAAAAAGAGAGACCTTTTGCTGAAAAGGAGGCCAATATGGTGAGTGGAAGAGAAGAAACAAAAAAGCATCACACTCTCTTGAGGCTCGAAGGCAAGAAGGTAAGGAAAGAAAGAAGGCAAGAAAAAAAATTATTGAAAAATGATAATGACAATAAGGGGGTCAATATGGTGTATGAAGAGAAATCCATTCACTTGAGGCTATCAAATCCCTAAGTCATAGATAAAAAAAATAAAGAGTGGAGTGTTTTCCTTGTTTTGCTAACTTAAGTAGTGTAAATTTGAGTTTATAATGCTTGAATTGGTTAAATGACATGACTTGTATGATTCATGTTTTCTATGCTTTTTCTTAAGGAGTAGGGTAATTTTCTTGTACTAGATATAAGCTTGTTTAACTTAACTTTGATGGCCTTGGGATTGTTTGATTTAATATATGAGTTTGAAAGGTTTTAAAATGGTTAAATGAATGGCAAGTTTGTATTTGAGGTTGGAAGAAGATTATGCCTTCATTATAAATGAATTTGCTAAGGAAAAAATTGCTAAACAATTTTATCTTAAGCTGTATGCTTAGTGTTTTAATTCTTGTTTGCTTGAGGACAAGTGAAAGCTCAAGTGTGGGGGTATGTGATATGGGTTAAAATTACCATTATTTTTCTTGTTATTTGGGGTTATTTTGATATACATTTGTTGTGATAACTAGGCACATTCCTTCCTATTTGACATTTTTCTTGTAGAAAGTGTTTTTGACAAATTTGTACAGATTTAAGCGAACTTCGAGCAAAAAGTGAAAGATTCTATATTAGACCCCACGCCAAGTGGGTCGAATGGACCCAGCGCTAGGTCCATTCTAATCAATGTCGGCGGGTTGTCCTTTCTAAAGTAGATTTTGGTAATTTTAGTTTAATTCTTTTAGAAACTCTTTCAACCACGGAAAAGAACTCTTGTAGGCACTTTTTGGGAATTATAACTCCTATAAATACAAGAGAATAACATTGTACAAGGGAATTTTCATAATTTTTTATTTTTCAATGTAATATATATTCAGAAAACTTTTAGAGAAACACCAAGATTTAGGAGGATCAATGAGAATTCTTAGAGAAGAAGAGGAGGTTGCTCAAGAAGGTTTCAAGGAAGAAGAAGAAGGCTTACTTGTCTATGAGTGCTTTCTTTTTCACTTCTTTGTAATTTATTGACAATTTGAGATTAATGTTTTAATTGTTTTTAGTGGATATTCTTTTGGATTCATGATTTTGTATTGATTTTAGTTCTTTGATCAATTTATTGCTATTATTGGTATTTGATTATTTGAACATAATATCTTGTTGGATTGATTAGTTCACTTCTAATTAACTTGCAAAACGATGTTATGAGAGAATAGCCAACTAATTAATTCAATACTAGTTATTTTTAATTTGCTTGAAAAAAAGATTAAGGGTAAAGATTTAGTAATCAAAGATTAGTTGATGATTGCTAGAATATAAATTCATTAGCTGATTTCATGCTTTGATCACCTAGAATATGGGGATTTGTGTAAGGATTGATTTTAATGCATCTTTTGGGTAAATTGATCGAGACAGAAGAATGGCTTATCTATGAGTTTTATTTTTTATCTTTTATTTACTTTTCTAGAATAATGATGTGCTTAATGTTTTGAATGTTATTAGATATTATTTTGGAGATTATGATTTTGAGTTAATCGGAACTTTTGATCAATTGATTGTTGTTCTTGGTATTTGATTACTTATTTTTCTTACGGAGTTAGTTAATTAATTTTTGTTATTGACTTGCTTGAAAAGAGATTAGTAATGACTTCAATTAATTATTTTCATATGTGTTTTCTCTTAACTTTCTTGAAAAATGGGTTAATTGTTTAGAACATTGGTAATCAAAGGTTGGTTAGTGATTGTTAGAATATAGATTCATTGACTAATTTCATATTTTAAATTACCTAGAATATAGGGATTTATATGAGGATTGATTTTAATGCATCTTTTGGATAAGTTAGTTGAGACAGAATATGTTCACTAATTTAACTAGAAGATAGTGATTCTAGGGATTGCAAATGAAGTGGGTCAATATTAAATCATTCATGATGCCAAGACAACAATTGATTGTGGTGAATGCTAAGTGATTCAATCTTGTATTTTCAAGATAATTGTCTAGTTACATGAAATTGCATCCTTAAGTTATATCTATTTTTATCTGTATTTATTTTCTTTTTTATTCTCTTCTTCTTTTATTAGCTAAATAATAAAGATTTGGGTAAAGTAAGGTGGGAACCTAAGTTCTCGTAGATTCAATACTTGTTATTCCCTATAATATACGATGGGTATACTTGCCCGTATGTGTGGTTTTAGTGGTTGGCATTTTAATTAAAACTTGAGTAATTGTGTTATTTGTTGGTAATAATTTCTACACTAAAAAACACGCATCATCTCCTATTCAAACAAATATACTCCATTTAAAATCGCAAATCAAATCAAACATTTCCAAGCTAGAGAATTAGAATTACCAAAGTCTATACTCATTTAATGGTATTCGCTCCAACTTCAAGTAAAAAACATGGACAACATCATTCATATAAGCAAAGAATCACAACTAATTTAGCTTATGTAGCTCTAAACTTCTACAACTCGAGAAGTGGACTAGGAACTCTTTCACTCATAAGATTTATAACCTTAAGTAAGTGTGTTTTATGCTCCATCTCAATGCATCGGCCCCTTTTTTTCCCTTCAAAAAATTTTTCCATTCATTTCTAGGAAAGATATAGATGCGATCATTTTTTTCCCTTCTCTCTCTCTTTTTGTAACTCAACTCACTCTTTTTTTTTCACTTTCTTCCCCCCCCCCCCAAGATCTCATCTTAATTTTTTTCCCACTCAAGATAATGCAACCAATTTTAGACACTTACATTCCCTATTATTTTACTCGTCTCACTTCCATTATCTACTCATCTAAAGTTATGATAGGTTTAGAAAATACCACTAAATAAAAATAGCTAATAATTGTTACTTATACTTCATTATACCATCCATACCAATCTTTAAAGAACAAAAATTCAATCATCTAATAGAGCATAGACAAGAGAAATTCTAATTCTCAAAACTTAGATATATCTAATCTAACATATAAGCTCAAATAGAATTAACTCCACTAAATAAGATACAAGACAAATTTCCAAACTTAGACATATCAACATAATTTCAAAAAAGTTTTTTCTCTCTTCTAAATTCAAATTTTCAACCACTAAGAAAACACCCACAAAAATACTTGGCACGAGTATTATTGCAATCAATCCCCTTCCCCACATTTAAATTGGGCATTGTCTTTAATGGCCAAAATAATAGATTCAAATAAGCATATCCAAAAGGATTGAAAAACGATAAGAAGGAAAAAAAGAAAGCAATACTCCCAAGATCTTGTAAGCACAAAATTAGGTGATCCAACTTCAATTTTAATTGTTGAGAAGAAAGAAGTATTTTTCCAAAAGAAGATTCAAAAAATATAAAGACCAAAACGAAAACACCCCAAACAAAAATGAAAAAACACAATTGAACTAAAATAAAAACCAAATCACACCTAAAAAAATAATAATAATAAAGGAAAACACGCTAAAAGAAAATTGATTAAAAAAAACATAAAAAACCCCCTCAATTAGATCCTTTAGGTCCTTGATCTCTAGGTTCAACTAGAGCTCCTTGGTCTCCTCCAACTCTATTCCATAAATAAACCAAATAGCTATCGTGCACTTCTTACCTTTTTGGATTACCTCAAATCTAACTATTCTACTACTAAACTAGTATGATTTGTGGCAATATTAAATCATAACCCATTTGAGTTATCCTTAATTCATTTTGAGCTGCTTTGAGTTTGTCCACATAAACTCTCAACTGCTTCATGTAAGTATGTATCTCAGTATGAAAATCATCATTAGCAATAGAGCATCCAACAGTTGGCCTTGATCCCCAAGGTGGCATCTCATCATCCTCAGGATGTGGCTTTTGAATTCCAAGATGATTTACGTCCTATGGTTTTTTCCATCATCTCTCATGATCATTGTAGTTATATCGACATATACTGAGAGTTTGCTTAGTAACAATATCTCAAGAAGTGGTTGTTTCTCCTATCTCCCCCTCTACACTCACCCTAAAAGCTTGCAAACTCTGCATAATCACCTTAGGAGGCACAAAAGCTTTGGAGGGGTGGCCAGAAGCCACCACCTCTCGCATAGATATTAGTAACAAATGGGTTAGGAGAATGGGCTCATTATGAACTATTTTATAAGAAATATAAACATTAATGACCCTTACTTTATTTATGGCAATTGCTCGAGGATTAACATTAAAACCTAGAGTATAAATAGTTGCCCTCAATTGGGAAACAATATCATTAGCAGAAATCACCAATGACTTATTAACCAAAAGAAGGGATAGACCAAGTTCTCTATAAGCATAAGTAAAACTCCACACTAGTTCAAATTAAATCTTAGTATTGAAGTGACCTATTTCAATCCAAGGTTCATTATCCTAGACTCCTAGGATCGTAGCTAATCTCTGTCTATCCAGCTAAATAGGAATAGTCTTGATCATTGTCTTTTTTTTTTCTTTTTCTTTTTTGTCAAGGTGCCTTTCTTTTTCTCCCTTATATTGGTATAGAATTCTTTTACTTTGCAGAGAAAACGTTGCCTCTCAAGGTAACAATTGGTTCTACCTCAATCTTCTAAACATGTCAATGAAGTGGAAGGATCTATCAAGATAAGGTTTAATTATTTTTCTATAATGATCCTATTATGAGCTTTCTTGTTAAACCAAGCCTGACATTCTAGATTGTCAAGATTTTTGGAATTGAAAAAAGCCATCTCAGACGAAGCTTGAGGAGCTTGTGAAGATGAGGCACTTTTAGCTTTTTCGGAAGGATAGGTATTTACTCCATTCCTACGCATTTTCAATGGTCAAAGCAGCACCCAACAAGTAAAGTTCACAAAAGCAATGCTCATAAACCAACTCCCTTAGACTAGCACTTTTTGCAATGAGCAAGCACAACTCCACTCAAAATATTCACCAACTCACCTTTCAACTCCCTCCGAAATTCAAACTCAAGTCAAAACAAGATAATGCCAACCAATTTCCAACAATTTAACAACACAAGATAAGCACAATAATATTAAAGTTTATTGCAAATTTTACCAAAAATTCAAAGTCATCAATTCATAGCAAAACTAAGTCTAATAGCATACAAATAAACAAAAATCCATAATATGAATTTTTCAAACAATATTAAACCCAAAGAAACATATATTCAAGTCAAGAAAATTCCTTTTGAATGCAAAAATATTCCGAAATATAAAAAAACTCAAGTAGAAATTTTTACCTGGACATGGATAGCTCTTTGCACAAGAATGTTCTTTGCTCTATGGGTTGCAAGAATATATGAAGAGCTTGGTAAAAATCAAAGCTTTTTAGTGGTGAATTTAAATATTATATTCAAGAAATTTTTTTTTTGAAAATTTTGGTGTAGAAAACATTAACTCAAATTCTATAGTTATCCAAGTTTTAAATTCATAAAGCATCAACTCCTAAAACTACATACTGAAGCCACAATTGAGCAAGTGCACTCATCGCATGGCATATGTGAAACCCCAGTTAAAGCCAACCTTAGAGTAAGGGGGTTGGGATGCATATTATATTTTCTTGCATGCATAAATATATTTTTATATGATTTTATGTGCCTTGGATATGTGATTTGTAGTCTAGATGGCTTAATCATGGTTGTTGAGTAAGAAGGGCAAAATGGTAATTTTTGCTTGAGGTGAGAATAGGGAGATAGCTCGAAGATTAAATAGGAAAAATATTTGGAAGAGAAAATAAGAACAAGAGTTGTTGTGGTTTAGTGGTTAAAGCTTTGAAATTAATTCTTGAGGTTTTGGATTCAAATTCCATCATTGGAGCTTTAGCATAATTAAGTTTTATTTTTGTGTAGGAAGGCTATATTTCGGCCCTTGCATGATTTAGGGAATAGTAGGAGTGTTGTCCTAGGGGAGACATGATAGAAATGTCATAATCCTACTCTTGTGCCCTACAAAAACTTCTAAGGGATTCATACCCTTTTTAAGCTCTAGCTTTCCTTAATTTTTAGACAATTAGGTTGTTTGATTTATTCAAGCCAATTTTATTCCAGAAAAATTCCAGCAAAGTACTATGACTTTGAAGGTTTCGAAAATTTCCATATGAGTCATCTTGTTGGCCAAAAATGGGGAGGAGTTTTGGAAGGTTCCCAAGAGAATTAATCTCCATGGTTGAACCTTTAAAACTCCAACCAAGCTGTGTACATTTTCTTCATGTTGTAAACTGAAATTTGTCCAGCCTCTTGATCAGTCCAAGTGTCAAAAATTTCAGCCATCTCCCCCTCTCAAATTCTGCCAGAACAATGATCAATTCACTCAGCTTGAAGACTGAAAATCCCAGTCAAAACCGAGCTGCACAAAAACTATACAAACCAGGAAATTTTCTGGACAATTTTCGCAGCATTGGTGAGCCAAAACCAAGCTGTTTTTTCCAGTATTTTACCTAGCAACTCAACCTCATTTTTCCTCCATAAAGAAGGTTGAAAATCAGCCTTGAATGACCTCTGAATGGCCCTTCAAATCTTCTGCAAACTGACTGGAAAATGGCAGTAAAATCTGCCCAAAAATTTCTAGTAAACTTGCAAAAATCTATTCAGGATTTTTCAGCTTTGTTCCTTCTTCAGCCTTGTCCGAAACTTCCACCATTTTTCTATACAAACTCCCATTGAACAGCCATGAACTGAGCTTCATCATCTTCCCTAGCATGTTGCTCGAAAACCAGTCCCATGGCTGTCCTAAAATATCTCCATCAATCACTCCAATCAAACCATTGATTGAAGTCTAAAATTTCAGCAATTTATTTCAGCAACCTTCCATGAATTAAACCTCAAACAACCAGAAAATTCCTTCACTCTTGTACATCATATTTTCAGCCACTCTAAAGCTCCTTCAACCATCATTCATCTCAGCAAAAATAACAGACAAACAACCGGCCATTGAAGCTTCCAAAAGCTCTCCATTAATCAAGATCTCCTTACCATGTTTTGTTTCCAAAATTGATTCCCTAAAATATTCTTTTTAGACTTCAAACAACCAGCTTTCATTTTCCTCTCAAACCAGAAAATTCAATTGCCAAAACCCTCTCAAACAATTTAGCCACCTTATTCCCATAGAATTTCGGCCAACTTCAACCAAATTCTCTCCATTCTCTCCAAACCAAGAACACCAAGAATACCTACTAGCATTCTCATGCCTAAGACCCCTCCAAACCTCTCCAATATTCCCCAAAAACTCCATATCACACCTACTCAACCCCTTGAAACCACTTCTGCAATTTTTAACATCAAATACCGAAATTAAAGTCTCTCTTTTGGATAAAAAACTAGAATTTTCTTGAAGGCTCAAAAACACCTTCAAGGTAAGCAAGATCAATCATCTCCATCTTCACTCATCTTCAACTCCTAACGGAACGGATATATATATATATATATATATATATATACTAATGAACTCTCTTTTTCTCTTTTCCTCTCTCTCTTTCTCTCTCTCTCTTGGCCGAATGGTTACTTCAACCATGGCCATATCTCCTTCTTCTCTCTTGGCAGATCAAGTCTCCTAAGAGTAAGGATTCCTTCGAAACTACTCCAAGGTAGTCATCCATCAAGTAAGCCTCTTCAAACTACTCTTTAAATTCTAGATTCATATCTCTAGGATGATATTGGAAGGAGATGGATTATGATTAGGGCTCGAGCATGTGTTGTTGTGATGGAGTTGAGATTGAAGCATGAATAAATGGGTGTATATGATGGAGATGGGATTGATGCATAAGTTGATTGTCTTGGTTGAATTTTATGGTTTTTAGGGTTTTGTTGCATGCTATTCATGTCATGAGTAGTATGATTGAATAAGCATGTTAGAGATTATATCACCTTTGGTGAATATGGTTTATGTTCATGTATTCTTGTTAAGGCCGTGATTATGGTTATGTTAGTAGAGTTTGGATCATGTCTTGGTAAATTTAGATCTATGCATTTATTCATGATTTGGATGTTTTGTTGATTGGTGTAGAGTGTATGTTCATGATTATGGTTAGCAATAGAAATTATGATCATGACTTTGTTGTCCCTAAACTAATTTTATTCCGTCAATAAAATGATTATTACTATAATTTCTTCTAGTGAATTTTGAAAACCCTAGGAAAATGTGGATTTGGTCTCTTATATAAAATAATGATATTTTAGTCAAATAAATGATAGCTTTTATTTAAGAAATAAAATATATAGATATTATATAAAATAAAATATATAGAAAATAATAATAAAGCCTTTTATATAAATATTCATAATAGGTAAAATATTAATTTTGTAAGTCTTATATTCAAAACTACTATTAAAATTTATTTATTATCTTTTAATCGAAACCTTTAAAATTTACTTACAACTAATTTTAGTTGCCAATTATTTTCTAGCAATTAATTATTAATAGATTATTATTTTACATAATACCACCTAGGACCATTCATCAAATAAACTCTAATTTATTTCTAGCAAGATTTAAACCTTCAACTTATTAGTACCTATTTCCCAAAACCCTAATTATTTTAATACCAAACTAGACTTATCTTATAAACCCTTTATTTATTATCTAGCCTTAAAGCTTGGGATTCTAGGATCATGATTGTAGTAAGTTGAGCTAGGATTATTTATGAAAGTGAATTTTGGTTGGAGTTTAATTATGGCTTATATTTACCCCAGGCGGGGTTAGGTCAGCTGTTGGAGACCTTTATTTTATCTCAAACAAAGGATCAAGTAAGCTCCTACATAAAACCTGTTTGATGCAAAATGATTACTATGGCAAGACAAATGTAGAGTGCGTGGACACTCACTTCTGTAAAGGCAATTAAGGATTATCTCCTTTCTTATTTCAGGCAAACAAATTATTTGAAAATCAAGGGGTAGTTTTACTCAAACCCTAAAGCTCTTTCTAAAACCAGATTTGCCCCAAACTATGGAAATCCTTAATTACCATTTTCAAGTGGAACTATGTTTTATTAATTTTCCACCAAGTGGAATAAATTACGTTGAGTACTCAATAAATGTGGACTGCTAGGATTAGTCTTTGATGGGTTAGGGTAAGTCTCTCAGTAGCTGGTCACCTCTGAGGGGTAAGTCATTCCTGGATAAGATGTCAGTTCAGTAGGTCGTGCCGGTTCGAGCTAGCAAGTTTCAGTCAGGTAGACTGTGTGTTGCCGAAATGGACAACCGATTTTGTTTGGGTGTAGAGAAGGAGGAGTATCTTACCCGGTAGGCCGATCACCTACTTTTGTCAGTCTGCACAAAGTGTGGCATTCTGACCATTGCATGGTTATGGGGCCCAACGTGTGGTAACCCATGACCACCTTTTGAGTGGTTGATTTTATTGAACATGTCTGGTTAGAAAAGCCAGAACACCACTCTTGATTTTGACTATTGTTTATTCCTTGCCAGTATTTCTCTTATGAAGATTTTACATCTTGCATTCACAAACTGTTTTCACTGGACACTCAAAGCATACAGGGACTTACTGAGATTTTTATCTCATCACCCTTTTTACCATGATTTCAGGTCGATCCTACTGTGGGGATGAGTAGCTAGTTGTTGCTTGCCTTGGAAGATTTTCTGATATTTATTTTGTGTAATGCTTTTGGGAGTTGAGAGTGAACAATTTTTATTTTGGATTTGTTTTTGAATTCTTGGATTGTAATAAGTTTTAAGTTTAAAGTATTATTTTATTTCTATTATTCTGATTGTATGACCTAGTTATAAAGACCCCTTGTCCTTTGGACGGAGCGACATCCCCAGCCCTGTTGGGCCTAGGTAGTGGGGTGTTACAACATATCATAGGGTATCAATGAGTATCGTCCTCTAGGAAGCAAGCACAATTTATCACAACCATTCTTTTATCTAGCCTGTTAAAGATAAGAGATAATATATATATATATATATATATATATATAATTACTCACATAGATCACAATTACACCACAAAAAAAAAATGATCATAAGGACAGTGAAAATTAAGATAAGGAGAAAAGACATGCATTCAGATAAAAGACCATAAAAAAAATACTCATTTAATCAATTAATTTACTACATAACTAGTGCCATAAAGGGTTCAACTAGGAAATTTACTCTTTCTCGAGTTATGAATCTTTTATCTCCTAGCCAACTAATGGATATCTCTACCTCATTAGATTAACTAAAAAATGAATTAAAAACAACCCTCAATCGAAAGAAAAAAAATATCCATATCTCTAGGTGACTCTTTAGTCATGAAAGAAATAAGTATTCTTATCTCTAAGTAATATTATTCTATTTTTTATTACCGAGTTCTTATTCCCCAAATTCTCTTTCGAGTTAATTAGTGAAACTTAACCCCCAATCTTTCTCTTGAGTTAATTGGAAGAAAACAACAAACAACTAATCCAACTAATCAAATTAAGTAACCAAACACTAGTCATGAAATAAATTAATTAAAATAGAGAAATTCAATACAAAGCTATAATTATTAAAGGCAAATCTATACATTACAATCAAAACATTAAACACATCATTGCTAAACGAAAAGTATAGAAAAGATCAGAAAAGCTTATAGATAAGTTTGATTTTTTCTTCTTTACAAAATTCTTTTGAACAATACTCCTCTCTTTTTTTTCAAGAAACTCTTTACAGCTCACTTCTCAGTTTTTCTTATGACCACAATTATTCCTAACTCTTTAGAATATCTGTTAGGGTTTTGTTTCCTTGCTATGATATTGGTTAGGGTAAATAGTAGAACGAAAGTGAGTAATAGTCTTACTCATTGAGGATCAATATTTGTTAATTTTCTATATTATGACTTGCGATAAATATACTTGCTCTAAATGTGTAGTTTTGGTATTAATATTTTAATTAAAACTTGGTAATTGTAGGCTTAAAAAGAGTGGCTTTTTGTATACCTAAAACACATACATCATTATTGATAAGAGCCGACCTATTAGGAAAGGAGTTCTTAAAGCAATAATGAATACTAGGATGGCTGAAGGAGTATTAATCAGAGAGCATATGCTCAACATAATTTCTATTTTCGAAAAAAGTTGAGGTACTTAGTACGGTCATTGATCCTAAGAGTTTAATAGACATGATTCTTGAAATTTTGTAGACATTATTTACTTAATTAAAGTTAAATTATAATATAAATAAGATAAGATAACTTTTTCAAAGTTAAAGAAGTAGCTCAAAGTTGCAAAGTAGATGATGAAACACATGTCTACAACTCTAGAGTTAAAAGCTTCATCTTCTGAATTTAAAACCAAAACTAAGAGGGTCAAGAAGAAGAGAGGCAATGCAATTGGATCAACCAGTACTAGGTCCAATGCTAAGTCCAAAGGAAAGTACTTAAAGTATGGCAAGAACAGTTGTTGGAAAAAAAATTCCTCAATTTCTTAGCCAAGAACATCGGTACAATTCCCTTTATAGAGTCTATTTTGATAATAGGATCTTTATCTACTTGGATTGTAGATTTTGGAATCCTTGACCATATCTGTAACTCCTTACATAGGTTAAGGAAGATAAGGAGACTCGGAAGAGGAAAGTACCTACTTTAAGTTGACAATGGAACCAAATTATGGCAGAAGCAGTAGGAGAGTTATTTTATGTTTTGATTGCAATATTATGACCCTTATTTTGAAGAATGTTTTATATGTTTCAATTTTAAAATAGAATTTGATTTCATTTTCTAAATTGATGAATCATAAGTATTCTATTTCTTTTTATTCTGGTATTACAATCAATATAAATGGAAACTTTATTTGTTTTGGAAACATATATGGTAACTTATTTTATTTGAATCCTATAAATCACCAAATCAATAATATAGAAATTAAGCTAACCAGTAACAAGAGAAAAATGTGACTAACGAATTGTTTTTATGGTACTTAAGATTAGGACATATTAATTCTAATCAGATTCAGAGGTTTATCTATAATAGGCTCTTAAACTCATTGAGATTGAAAAAATAGCCTCAATGTGAATTATACCTTAATAGGAAGATGACAAAAAATATTCAACAAAAAGGTGGAAAGGCCAAGGAAATACTTAGTATTATTCATAGTGATGTATGTAGTCTAATAACTACATTAGCTAAAAGTGGATACAAGTACTTTATCACGTTCACTGATTATTATTATTATTATTTACGCTTTGAGTTTGTTAAATTGATAGGCAAGTCTGAATCTTTTGAGAAATTTAAAGAGTATAAGGTAGTGGAGTGTTAAATAGGTAAACAAGTCAAAGCATTGAGATCAAATCATGGTGGAGAGTAATTTCTCGGTGAGTTTAAAGACTACTTGATACATCATAAAATAGTATATATATTAGCTAACTATGTTCGGAACACTCCAGGAGAACGGAGTAGCTGAGAGAATGAATAGAAAATTGTTAGAAATGGTCAAAAGTATGATGAGTCATACATCTTTTCCTATTTCTTTTTGGACACATACTTTAGAAATGACAATATACATTCTGAACTTAGTACCTTCAAAATCAGTGCCTAGGATTACTTATGAGATATATATTGGACGAAAGCCTAATTTAGATAATCTCAAGATATAGCGATGTTTAACTTATATATTGATTAAGGGGAATAAGTTAGAATCAAGATCAAATTTATACTATTTCGTTAGGGATCCAAACGGAATTTTAGACAGATATTTCTATTATCCTAAGAAGTAAAAGGTACTTATTAGCACTTATGTTAGATACACAGAAGATGATTAAAAAAAATGTCTACTAATGATTCAAATCGTATGAAATTGAAAGAGAATACATCATCCTTCGGAACAAAATAACCCAATTGAGAAACCCAGACAGTCACAACCAGACATTCCTATACAAACAGAGCCTTATCGTAGTGGGAGGGTTACGTATGTTCTAGAAAGATGGACTGTAGAGATATTTGATCCAGTTTTTGAGCTTGAAGAACAAGATCTCACTAGATACGAGGAGGTTATTACTGACCTTGATGCAGATAAACGGCTTGAAGTAATGAATGCAGAAATTGGATCTATGCATGCTAATCAGGTTTATGAGCTCATCATTGCACCTGAAGAGATAAAACCCATAGGGTGTGAGTAGGTATAAGAGAAAAAGATGAGTAGATAGGAAGGTTGAGACCTTCAAAATAAGATTGGCAAGGAGAGGGTTCCATTAGAATTAGTGAATCAATTATGAAGAAACCTTTTCATTATAATTGCTATGCTTAAATCCATCAGGGTTCTCTTTGCCATCGTTTTTTATTATAACTACGAGATATAATAAATGGATGTTAAGACTACCTTCCATAGGTTTGGTTCACAATGGAGAGGGGGAGAGGAAAGGGGAGGAGGAGGAGTGAAACATTTTACTTCCATTAGAGGAAGTTAATGTATTTATTCTGATCCTGTTTAGTTATAGTGAAAATAGGAAGGGAAGGAGAGGGAAGAAGAGAGAATAATTAATTTAGTTTACTATTTTATCCCTCATTTTCTATTTTATTAAAATTTTTAATATTAAAAATATGATCAATATTGTCATTACTACTCCTATTTTATTTTCTTTTTTCCAATCCCTTCAAATTAGGAGGGGAGGAAATGCTGATGTGAATGAGAGGTACACTCCCCTCCTGATTTACTTTCCCTCCATATCTATATCCAACCAAATGAGGTAAATGTCCTATTTACCTCCACATTTACTTCCCTTCCTCATTTACTTCTACAAAACAGTCTAGCCAAACCAAGCCTTAATGATGATCCAGTGAAAGCATCTATATGTCCCAACCAGAGAGATTCATTGCAAAGGTGAAGAACACATGGCCTGAAAGCTTAAGAAGTCTATTTATGAACTTAAGTAGACTTCATGAGCATAGAATATTTCTTTTAATAAAACTAGAAATTTTTATAGTTTTGTTTAAAATGTGAATGAATCGTGTGTATATAGAAAATAATATGGTGAGAATGTATCATTCTTGGTATTGTATGAAGATAATATTCTACATATTGGAAATGATAGAGGGATATTATAATCTATTAAGATTAAACTATCTAGTCAATTCAATATAAAAGATATGAAAAAAGTCAGTTACATTCTTGAAATAAAACTTCTTAGAAATAGGAATGAAAGAATGTTAGGCTTATCCTATGCATTTTATATTCTTAGGCTTATCCTAGGCATTTTTCATTGACAAGATATTGTCAAAGTATAGTATGGATTAGTGTAAAGAAGCACTATTACCCTTTAGATATGGATTGATCCAATCTTCTAAGCAGTGTCCTAAGACATAGGAAGATAAAGAAAAGATAAGTATGATTCCTTATACTTTGACAGCAGGAAATCTTATATATGCTATACTTTGTACAAGGCCCGATATTTACTTCCTTATATGCACGATTAACATATTCCAATCAAACCCTTTGGAGGTTCATTAGTAGGTTGTAAAGTATATATTCAAATACCTTAAAGAAACAAGAGACTATGTGCCAGTTTACAGAGGTGAAAATTTACTCCAATTAGATATATAGACTCAGATTTCTAGGGGGATAATGATGAATTGGAAATATACTAGTGAATATGTGTTCATTTTATTTGGGGGAGAAATTTCATGAAGATGTATCTAACAATCTTGCATTGTTAATTTTACAATTAGTATGTCGTGGTTTCGGAAGCCTTTAAAGAAGTAATTTGGCTTTGAAAGTTTCTAACAGAACTTGGAGTCATGTTTAACATGAACACACCACTAATAATGTATTGTGATAGTTTCGGAGCAACATCACAATGTAAAAAAACTAAGAAAACACAAGAAAGTCAAGTACATAGAGAGGAAGTACCATTTAATTCAGCAATTCGTTCAGAGACGAGAAATAGTAGTAGATCAAATTTTCTCAAAGAGAAATTTATCAAACCTATTTGCCAAGCCTTTAGCAAAGAAGGTGTTTTGGCGATAAATAAATGCCTTAGGGGTAGGCACATATGGGCTTGTTTAGTCTTTATCATGCAAGCGAGAGATTGTTAGAAATATGCCCTCAAAGACTAAAAATTCAATAAATACATTCATTTTGCAATAATAATAGTATTATATTTAATAAGTTTGTATTCATATTTTTCATATATAAAGATCTAAGCATATTGGTAAATATAAATCATGGTTACTTAACATACAATTAAAAGGGTTTTTGATCAATTGGTGAAATTGAGTAATTCATTAAGATTTAGATCATTACACTATAGGTTCTTGATGGAAATGGTTTACTTTTAATCAGTGAATAGTCATCTAACCCCAAAAGTATAAGTGTATTTGGAATACATAAAATTGGACCATGTGATAGTAGTCTTTATGAAAGCACTATAATAAATAAAGTCTTGACTATTACTACTACTATGTAGATGGATACTTTATGATATGAGTATGAGTTAACGGTCTAGTAAAGTTGGACTTATATGCTTTGATATACTATAGGTGAGATTTCCTTCATAAAATCAATAACCTTGTATATTTTTTATGCATCTTTAATTAATCAAGATGGACATTATATAATAGAGCTTCTATGCTTTTCTTCATAAAATAAGTAATTAATCACTTGTGACCATTTAAAATAATCTATGACGATCTAAGATCCTGGTGTCATGGACCGCACCGTGACGACCCGAGGACGGGACGACAAGTGCCAACAAGGGATGATAAATGCCTAAGTGTGGGAACGGGCACCATCATGCATAAACGAGGCACTAAGGAGGTTAACCAGCAAAAAAACAGAATGTTAGGTCAAGGCGTGCACGAGGGACGGACCAACTTGCTGAAGGGATGGAAGAACGCTCAACGGAACAGATGAAGACTGAATAGTAAGAATGGACCAATATGGGATAGTCTTGAAGGGTTCAGAAGGTTCTAGAACAAACGGGACAAGAACAGACCGAAACGGGCATGGTCACTCAGGGCCGACTCTAGAAGGGACCCAGAGCCAATCGAGACGATTAGGGGCCAGAATGGGACGATTGGGAGCTAAGCGCATGGTTATGTCTAGAACGGGCTAGACGGGCACCTAGCATAAGCACGACTTGTGCACGACACGAGACTTGCTCGCGAGACAAGAGCACGGCATGAGTCCAACATAGACAAGTACGGGCAAGACGCTAGCATGGCACAAGGTCGGCAGGCAATGGCAAATGATGGGCACACGATGCGGGTGCCAGCACGAGATAAGTTGGGGATGCGGCATGAGTAGCACGGGCATGGCTCAGGCATGCAGGGCCAAAATAGCCTAGAAAGGACCGGAACATTCCAAAACGGCTAAGAGGGGACTGACGGTCATCGGCCAACCAGTCAAATAGTCAAACAGTGGAATGTTCTAGAGCTGATTGGAGGGTATAAGGAGGGGACCCGACGGGGTCCACGGCCAAACATTGTAGAACATTCTAGACTATTCCGGGAGTCTTTAGGCTTGTGTGGGGAAAAGTCTAGAATTATATATATGAGACTAGAATAGACTAGAATTCTCTAGAATCTTGCAGATATATAAGTTGTATAGCAAGTGGCCAACTTGCAAGGGCAAATTACAAGAACGTTCTAGTCCCCCAAGGCTTGCCTATAAATAGGCCAAGTCCCTCTCATTTGTAACGAAGCAAGTTCAAGTAGTTTCATTCAAGTTTGAGTGAAAGCTAAAGTTCTCCCTAAAAAGCTCTCTTGCTTTCTAATTCCAATACTTAGCCACTAAACCACCATACTTCCAACATTCTTTTCTTATCTTGTGTTCCATTTCGGGTTAGGACATCGCTTCTGCTACTTTGGGACAAGGTTAATCTAGCGAATCTTCTTTCTTAGTCAATGAGCTCGCTAGAACCGCACCAACTATTGGTGGTAAAATAGCCAACCCGTGACAATTAGTATCAGAGCTTACATTTAGGTATGTGACCTATATTAGAGGTACATTTTCCTTCACTTATGGCTTCTATTTTTGAACTCGTTGAAGTTGAAGGAAAGCACATGGGACGAGAGATCGAGAGGAATCTTAGAGGCAGGGGTTGAAAGGAGAAGTCGATCACCCTAGACATTTGTTTAGGACGAGATACTCAAGCTTAGGGTGGAGCTTGAGATGTTTAAATCACACGGGGCAACGGGTGCCATCGTGACCGCACCTGGGATCGAGGTGCCAAAACCTGATACTTATGGAGGAACGAGGAAGGCTTAAGAGATACTTCGATGCACTTGGCGTTTTAGGTGATGCCACTAAGTTGTGAACGACACCGTTATACTTAGAGGACACCGCCTTGATATGGTGGAGATGGTCAAACGATGACGTTCGGAGAGGAGCCAACACCATCATGATGTGGGATGGATTTAAGGCCGAGCTTAAGAAGCAATTTCAGCTGGTGGATGTGGAGGACGAAGTTCGGGCCAAACTTCGTCGTCTCCAACATAAGGACGGGTATACTCATGAGTATGTTCGAGAGATCTCCGAGTTAATGCTCGAGATACTTGACATGGCACCGAAAGAGGCATTGTTCACTTTTATGGACAACCTAAGCCGATAGGCCAAGCTTGAGCTGCAATGGAGAAGCGTTCAAGACATAACTCAAGCAATGGTCGTGGCCAAGTATCTATATGAATTCCAACCAAAGGAAATGAGCAAAGACAAGGCCAAAAAAGTGAGCCAAGGCAAAAATGATAGAGACAAGGGACAAATGTTAAACCACACAGGTTCGATCGTGATAAGAAAGGACAAGGCAAGGAGGCCGGGATAGAAAAGCCTCGTCAACCGATTGAGTATTTCTTGTGTGAAGGACCACATCTAGCGCAAGACTGCCAAAGCCAAGGTAAGTTGGCAGCCTTAGCACAAGAGTTGTGCCAAGATAAAGAGTAACGTAAAGTAGCATGCATGTGTCATCTTGACGAGGATCAAGGCAAAGAACAAAAATGAAATAAAAGACGAATATATGCCAAAGCAACAATAGCTAGGCATAATGTGAAGGCCTTGGTGGACACGGGAGTCAACGAGAACTACATGAGTCGAGACACAGCCCAAAGATTGGGGATAAAATGGAAACCGATCAAGGGGTGTTTTAAAAGTACAAATGGTACGAGTACACTAATGGATGGTGAGGTCAAAAACGTGCTTGTTCAAGTGGAACGTTAGATAGGTATGACCAATTTCTATATTACCTAATTAGAGGAAGAGGTAGTCTTTAGGATAAGGTTCATGGACTACCTAGACATGGTTCTGAGGCCAAGGACCGATGTTATGCTTATCATGCAAGGGACGGAATCTTGCAATGTGAACGTTTGCCAAGAGAATGGGCTGAGGCCACAGCGACTCAAGGGGAGAATCTAAATGGAAAAGCCAAGACTCACGGTAATCGTAAAAGAGAATGGGCCTCTTACGCTGGGGAAAATGACGGTCCAATATGAGATCGGGCTAGGGACACCTAAGGACCGACCAAGGCAACACCCACCAAAATGGGAGATCTTGGTGAAGAGGCGAGATTTGCCTAAGGTATCAGGGATGATGCCTCATTCAGGTGGGGGAAGATGTCACGAACTGTATCATGACGACCTAAGGACGGGATGATGAGTGCCAACAAGGGATAATAAGTGCTTAAGTATGGGAACGAGCACCATCATGAATAAACGAGGCACTGGGGAGGTTAACTAGCACAAAAATGGGATGTTAGGTCAAGACATGCACGAGAGACGGACCAACGTGCCAAAGGGAGGGAAGAATGCCCGACGGAATGGATGGAGAGCGAAGGGCAAGAATAGACCAAGACGGGATAGTCTTGAAAGTTTAGGAAAGTTCCAGAACAAACATGATAAGAACAGATAGAAATGGGCATGGCCGCCCAAGGTCGACTCTAGAAGGACCCAGAGCCAATTGAGATGGTCTGGGGCCAGAACGGGATGATCAGGAGCTAGGCGCATGGTTATGTCTAAAACGAGCCAAATAGGCCTCCAGCAGGAGCATGACTTGTGCACGGCACGAGACTTGCATATGGGACAAGAGTGCGGCATGAGCCCGACACGGATGAGCGCGCAACACGAGCCCGACACGGATGAGCGCTGGCAAGATGTTGAGGCATGGCATAAGGCCGGCATGCAACGGCACGCGACGGGCACACGACGTGGGTGCCAACACGAGACAAGCTGGGGACGCGGCACGGGCAGGATGGGTGCGGCTCGGGCACGCAGGGCCAGAATAGCCCAGAATGGCCCAAAAAGGACCGAATTATTCTAGGACAGCCCAGAGGGGACCGACGGTCATTGGTCAAACAGTCAAATTGTGGAACGTTCTAGAGCCAATCGGAGGGTACTGGGGCAGGACCCGGCAGGGCCCACGGTCAAACGTTGTAGAACATTCTAGAGTATTTCAAGAGTCTTTAGGCTTGTTTGGTGAAAAGCCTAGAATTGTACATATAAGACTAGAGTAGGCTAAAATTCTCTGGAATCTTGTAAATATACAAGTTGTATAGTAAGTGGCCAACTTGCAAAGGCAAGTTGCAAGAAGGTTCTAGAACCCGAAGGTTTGCTAGTAAATAAGCTAAGCCCCTCTCATTTGTAACAAAGCAAGTTCGAGTAGCTTTATCCAAGTTTGAGCAAAAACTAAAGTTCTTCCCAAAAAGCTCTCTTGCTTTCTAAAGCCTTCCAACACTTAGCCACTAACCACCACACTTCCAACATTCTTTTCTTATCTTGTATTCCATTTTGGGTTGGGACATCGCTTTCATTACTTTAGGGTAAGGTTGATCTAGCGAATCCTTTTTGTTAGTCATTGAGCTCATTAGAACTGCATGGGATATTGGCGGTTAAATAGCCGAACCGTGACACTAGGAACTAACTAAGACCATATTACTTTAGGCGTCACTCTCTTTAGATAGGCAGTTACATTCTTAGAAGTCATAAATTATGGACTAAAAGTCAAAGTATGCTAGAAGTCATTGAAAAATATGATAGTACCAATTAATTCTATCTCAATGATGAGTATTATTTAGAAGGATATTCTCATCACTATACTTGTAATTCAAAGATAATGCTATTGTAATATTATTTTTGAGGTCAATATCTTCATATAGTAATGAATGAAGATATTTAAAATACAAAATATAACTATTTAATTAGTAAGGATATTTTAGTCATTTTAGTAGTTAAGAATAATATGTCTTTTAGCCTCCAAGGTAATTGTAGAAAACTAAATAGCTATTTTAGTCATTGCAAAAATTATTTAGATTTTATGAGGAATGAGAGAATTTATTTTATTCTAGAAAATTCATTGGACCAAAATAATTAATTAACTTCAAGGTTAACTAATAGGTTAAATTAATTAATTAACTCTTGGGAGTTCAAGTGAAAATATGAGTTCGAATAAAATAAATAAGGATTAGCCTAATATTTGTTAGTGTTATGTCCTAGAGGCAATCACTTGTACATTGTATATGACACATTTTATTTTAATAAAAGGCATTATTTATCTCACAATTTCTTTTGTTTACTTTTGTGTAAAATAACTGTTAGATAAAGTTCCTAGTACAACACTGTGTTAAGAAAATCATGATAGAGATCATGATATAAGATTCCTACTACACTGTATAGTGTTAGTACTTAAATAGTCCCTAGTCGTAGTATTAATAAGACATGACATCATTAATGTGTTAAGACTAGCATGCGTTAGACTTCCGGATTTGATCAAGCAGTGGTTCTTGAGATACTCAAAGTTAACACATGGATGCTTGTTAATGGAACAAGTACATTGGATGACCTAGCCATGAGATAATCACATGGATAACTATTTAGTGTCAATGATATAATCTCAATATAACAAACGTGCAAGTATCCTTAGACTTGAGATCTCCAAGGTACTTTGTTTGCTGAGTATTGTGCTTTGATTCCAATCTCTAGAGCCAGATCGAGGGCCGCCTATGGGATAGATATTGGGTACATTGTGAGGTAAACGAAAGTAGTTGAGATGGTCAATAAAGGATTCACCACTCCTAATAATAGGGGTGAATATCTCACGGCCACTTGTAGAAATTACTACTCGAGAAGTCCTTAGCCAAGACGACTGTGTATTTGAAATAGTTCCAATTGATACACATCAAAAGTAGTGAGGTCCTGATACAAGTACTATTATATTCAGACCATAATTAATATATTCTGGAGGGAGTTGGCACTAATTTCGTACTCCAAACCGAATGAGATATTGTATGGTGAAATGAGTTAATTGCACTGTAGTTTGTTATTGAAGGGCTCATGTCAAGTCACTTGACTTCCTGGACTTTTTGATGGTCATGATGTGTTGCTAGATACCGCTCATGATCTAGGAATATGGGTTTATTAATTGATTAATTAATAAACTAATCCTGATTAAAATCAATATAATTCATTCTAATTAATTATGAATTATTAATCTCAAAGACGTTTGGATTAATTCATGTTCGCTACCAATTAACTGGGAAACCTAATAGGTCATACACAATAGAGGATTATATACTTATGATGTTATTTAATAACATAGTGGGTTTAATTGAGAAAAAAGAGAAGTTGTTATGGCCAAGTTATAATTAGTTATAATTTATGGACCAAATTATAATTGTGAAAACTTGATGTTTCCAATTATAATTAGGGAATTCTAACTGTTCTAGAATTCTCAGATTTTGGTAATATTTTCATGACATATAGGATGTGCATGAAATTCCTAAGGTGTGAGACACACGAAATAGCTTCCAAAACCTTCTTCTCTCTCTCTCTCTCTCTCTCTCTCTCTCTCTCTCTCTCTCTCTCTCTCTCTCTCTCTCTCTCTCGTGGTTCTTGAGCAACCAAGAAAAACCCTAGCCGCCATCTTGTTCATGCTAGCACATAAACATCTTGGTGCTTGAGTGTGATCCTCTGTGTGGATTTCTATTAGAGATAATAACATACTATGATTATAGTGATTTGGACGTTCAACTCTCGTGATTTTTTATCAAGAGGATTATTGGATTGCGCCTTGACTTGAAAAAGGGAAAAATTTTATTTTTTCAAACACCCAAGAAAGGAAAAGCTATTATTTTTGTTCTTTTTATGTCTTGTTTTCCACACATATGCGATTCCTGGGATAGTATCTCGTTCTTATATTTTCGCTGCGCCATATATGATATGCGTGAGATACTCAACAGTGGTATCAGAGCCTTGTTATGTGTGGTTTGCAGACATTGTTTTTTGCGTGAAAGTTGTTTCGTGTAATCGTGTATGTCTTTGTTCACTGTGAAAATTGTTTTCACTCAGGTCAAAATCGTTTCGAACTTTATGGGTTGGGTCCATAGCACAATATGCTTGTGTAATAGTTACAGTATATTTCAAAAAATGTTTTCTTTATGTGCTGCAGTTTTTCCTTTTTCAAAAAAATGTTTTCTTGAACATGGTTGTTGCCTTCTGTTTCATCCTAATTTTTTGTTTTGTTTTTGTTTAAACTAATAAATTGGTTGTTGTTTTGATCTTCAAAACAAAAAATACTACTAAGAATTGTTCTCACTAAAAATTTGCGGAAGAAGAAGGCACAAGAAACTGTTTTTGGAAAATTTTCTGAAAATCGCCGCCTTTTCCCGACTACATGTCGGCTTTGGCTTTGGCTTCCAAACCGGCGCCAGTTCTGTGTTGTTTCACGACGTCCAGAAATCGTTTCTGGAAAAATTTTCTTAAAACCAGACTGGAGCCAGCGCCGCCTCGGGCTTCTAACTGGCGCTACTGCTCTCTTTCGCGACGTTCCAGCAATTTTCACAAAAAAAAGGAGGCTTTTGAAAGGGAAAATTCTCATATGATGAGAGGCGGTAAAATAAAATTTTCTTTCAAGGGGCGCTACCCCTTTGACCTTCGCCCGTTGACCAGCCAACGGGACTGCCGTTATTGCTGCCAGAGACAGGACCCAAAAGCATTTTCTCAAAATTAGTTTTGAGATGAACAATTTTATTTTTTTCAAAATAATGATTTTGAAAATTTAAAATTATGTATTTTTCTAAAATATTAATTTTAGAATTTATTTTATTTTTTCAAAATAGTGATTTTGAAATAATAAAATTTATATGTTTATTTTGTTGAAGCATAATTAATAGCATGGTGAATGGTTATGGACTAAAACTAATTATATCTATTCATGCATTTTACATTTTTGGTTTTTTTTTTTTATGAAATAGGGCTTGCGTGTCCTGCCTTCTCTAGAATTCTTGTGTAATTCTCTTCTCATCTAACTCCCCTCAAATGTAACTTGAGGTTTTCTTTCTTTAGGAAATTATATAATTGGTTTACATAGGTTAGATAGGAGTAAAATTATTTTATTTTGGAGATGGCAACCAAAATAAGGCAAGAAGGTAAGACCTTCTACTTAAATCATGCATGAACACATAGGATTAACTATATTAATTTCTTTTATGGCTCAAAGAAATTAATTTAGGGTAAAGTCTATAACCATACCATGTAATCGCTTTATTACCATGATTATCAATTATGTAATTTATTGATTTTTATGATGTCATTTATTGAAATCACTAAAAGGAACAAATCCCTCAATTAATATTAAACCTAATCCCTTCCGTTAATATAATAAGAACGAGAGTCCTTTTTCAAGACTAGGTTGTTGGGTAAACCCAAGCCTACTTGACATCGAGCATGTTCAAGCTATGGAATTAAATTATTTTGGAATTAAATTCCTGATTAATAGGCCGGGTTTAACTAAATTCTTTATCCCGGTTGGGCAAACTTAAGCATAAAGAAATTTAGAGAAAAAGTTGGAGTAGCCCAAAAGGCTTTAAGATTAAAAGCTGTTAATCACCCAATGATCCGGTAGTTACACATGATGTAATTGGTATTGGATACCTACAAATAAACTCAATGGTGGCTTGTTGGGCAAACCCAAGGTTATTCTTGAGGAATTTGGATACCGGTCCACTAGAAAAGCTTCCAACGGGCTTTTCCAAATCAGTAGTGGAGGCTATTGGTTTGAGTAAAATAGTGGAGTAAAAATGCGTTTAATTAAAGTTCTAATTATTTACACTTCATGTGCATATACAATAGCTAATACTCTCTATCTTTACATCTAGAACACTTGCATCATGTCAACAAAATTAAACTTATGTAGCATCTTGGAAACCAATAAGTTAAACAAATTAAATTATCTCGACTAGTATAGAAATTTAAGAATCGTTCTCAAATCAGAAAAATTGCTTTACGTGCTAGATGCTCCTATTTCGCCACCACCACCTCAAGATGCACATGCTGATAAGCATACTATCCAAAAAAGGCACAAGGAGGATAGTGATACAGCATTATGTATTATGCTGACGTCTATGACTCTCGAGTTACAAAAATAACACGAGCATATGCATGCTCAATCGATTATACTACATCTTCGAGAGCTGTTTGATGCCCAAGCCAGAACTGAGAGATAAGTGATCTTGAAGAAACTATTCCATTGCAAAATGGCAGAGGGTTCTTCTGTGGCCACTTATGGGCTGAAGATACTAGGCTTGATAAAGAAGCTTCGATCTTTCGGGTTTGCAATGGATCATGATTTAAGTGTTGACTTAATTCTACAGTCTTTGCCTAATAGTTTCTCACAATTTGTGATTAACTATCAGATGAATAAGATTGAGTCCACCATTCCTGAGTTAATCAATCTTCTCAAAACTGCGGAGTCCTCCATGAAAAAGGTTTCCAATACAGTTTTAATGGTAGAATTTTCTTCTTCTAAGAAGAAAGTTCAAAAGAAGAAGAAGGCTCCCATGAAGCCCAAAGGTGGTGTGAAGAAAAAGGACGCAGCTACCAAGGGCCCATGCCATCATTGTGGTAAGATGGGCCCTTGGAAGCGCAACTGCAACGCCTACTTGGAGACCATTAAGGACAAGAAGTAGAAGGAGAAGCTTACAAGCACTTCTACTTCTACTCCGGTTATATTTATGATTGAGATAAATATTACTTTTAGAAATGAGATATGAGTATTAGATACCGGATGTGGATCTCATTTGTGCAATAACTTGTAGGGACTAAAGAGCAGTAGAAGGCTAGAGAAAGGCGACGTGGACGTGTAAGGACATACGAGTTGAACATGCCTTCAGAATTAATTCTAGAATTACAAAACTGTTATTATGTACCAGTTTTAATAAAAAATATTATCCCAGTTGCATGTTTAGACTTAAATGGATTTCATTTGATATTTAAGAATAAATGTTGTTCTTTTTCATTGAATGATATTCATTATGGTTCAGCAATTCTAGTTAATGGTTTATATGTTCTAGACTTGGATAATCTAGTTTTCAATATAAATAATAAGAAACCTAAAATGGATAACTCTAACACCCCTTACTTATGGCATTGTTGTTTAGGCCATGTAAACGAAAATCGTGTTTCTAAGTTACACAAGCTTGGTGACTTAGGGTCATTTGATTATGAATCACATGGCATATGCGAATCTTGTTTACTAAGTAAAATGACTAAAACTCATTTTTCAGGAAAAAGAGAACGGGCCAAAGAGTTATTAGAACTCATACATTCTGATGTATATGGCCCAATGTCAATACAAGCAAGAGGATGTTATAATTATTTTATAACCTTTATCGATGATTTCTCACGATACGAGTATTTGTATTTAATAAAATACAAATCTGAGGCCTTTGAAAAGTTCAAACACTTCAAGAATGAAAAAGAGAAACAACTTCGCAAAAGTATTAAGACTCTAAAATCTGATCGAGGAGGAGAATACTTGAGCCAAGAGTTTTTGAGTTATCCTAGAGATAATGGGATATTATCTCAATGGACTTCACCACATACACCTTAACATAACGATGTATCTGAGAGAAGGAATCGAACCCTTCTAGACATGGTACGAACTATAATGACTTCTGCAAACCTACCAAAATCATTTTGGGAGCATGCACTAGAAACTTCTGTTTATATACTAAACAGAGTTCTGACAAAAACGGTTAATTCTACCCCATTTGAGATGTTCTTTGGTAAGAAACCAAAGTTATCTCACTTGTGAGTATGGAGTTGGCCTGCATTTGTCAAAAGGCCACAGCTACACAAACTTGATAGTAAGTCTGACAAGTGTTTGTTTGTGGGATATCCAAAAGAATCTTTTGGATATTACTTCTACCTACCCTCTGAAAATAAAGTGTTTATTTTGAAGCATGCCGTCTTCTTGGAGAAGGAGCACATGCTTAAAGAGGACAGTGGGAGTAAAATTGAACTTAGTGAAGTTCAAGAAGATCAAACAAACAAGGATCAACCGTCTGATCCCACATCTATTGAGAGAATAGATGAACCTTCTACTCCACAAGAACCTCATAGATCTAGTAGGATACGTGTGGCACCTGAGAGATATGGATTTTTCGTTAGTGACCACAATGACGTATTGCTCATAGATGAAGATGAGTCTACTACCTATAAGGATGTTCTAAACAGTTCAGAATCTGGCAAATGGCTTGAGGCCATGAAGTCAGAGATGTATTCCATGTATGACAACCAAGTATGGACTTTGATTGATCCACCCAAAGGAATTAAACCTATTGGGTGTAAATGGGCTTTCAAGAAGAAAATGGACATCGATGGTAACATAGTTACCTATAAAGCACGACTAGTGGCGAAGGGTTATCGTCAACAATATGGAATTGACTATGATGAAACTTTCTAGCCAGTAGCCATGTTAAAATCCATCAGGATACTTCTAGCCATTGTTGCTCATTATAATTATGAGATATGGCAAATTGATGTGAAAATAGCTTTCCTAAATGGAAATCTGACTGAAGAAGTGTATATGATACAACCTGAGGGTATCACATCTAATGATAGCATAAAGGTGTGGAAGCTGCAAAGGTCCATTTATGGACTTAAGCAGGCTTCTAGAAGTTGAAACATCCATTTTAATGAAATAATCAAAGAGTTTGGTTTCATTTAAAATATGGATGAGCTTTGTGTATACAAGAAGGTTAGTGGGAGTGCAATCGTTTTCTTATTACTTTATGTAGATGATATATTGCTAATAGGAAACGATATACCTATCTTACAAACAATTAAAGTTTGGTTATCCACACAATTCTCCATGAAAGACCTTAGTGAAGTAAACTATATTTTTGGAATAAGGATCTATAGAGATAGATCCAAAAGGTTAACTAGGAAGCCTAATAGGTCACACACAATAGAGGATTATATACTCAAGATGTTATTTGATAACATAGTGGGGTTAATTGCAATAAAGAGAAGTTGTTATGGTCAAATTATAATTAGTTATAATTTATGGGTCAAATTGTAATTGTAAAAATTTGATATTTCCAATTACAATTAGGGAATTCTAATTGTTTTAGAATTCTCAATTTTTGGTAATATTTTCATGGCATATAGGATATGCACGAAATTCCTAAGGTGTGAGACACACGAAATAGCTTCCAAAACCTTCTTCTTCTTCTTCTTCTTCTTCTTCTTCTTCTTCTTCTTCTTCTTCTTCTTCTTCTTCTTCTTCTCTCTCTCTCTCTCTCTCTCTCTCTCTCTCTCTCTCTCATAGTTCTTGAGCAACCAAGAAAAACCCTAGCCGCCATCTTGTTCATGCTAGCACATAAACATCTTGGTGCTTGAGTGTGATTCTCTATGTGGATTTCTGTTAGAGATAATCACACACTGTGATTATAGTGGTTGGACATTAAACTCTCATGGTGTTTGATCAAGAGGATTGCTAGATTACACCTCGACTTGAAGAAGGGAAAAATTTTATTTTTTCAAACGCGCAAGAAAGGTAAAACTGTTATCTTTGTTCTCTTTATATCTTGTTTTCCACACATATACGATTCTTGGGATGGTATCTCGTTCTTATATTTCCACTGCGCCATATATGATATGCGTGAGATACCCAACAATATTTATATTGGGTCATGTATTTATTATTTTAAATTTTAATTAATTAAAAATCTCACATAAAATAATGAATAAAGGGAACTAAGGTTTTATTATTTTGGATTTTAATAAAAAAAATTGATGACAAATAATAAAAGGCTGAATTGGTAAAGAAAACCTTAGCCCATCTTAGACTAGAGTTCGCCAGTCGTGAGGGTTTATCTTAACCATATAGGGGCCGTCCATAAGGTAGATAAATAACCCTAGCCGCTGGTTTCTTCTCTCTCTCTCTCTCTCTCTCTCTCTCTCTCTCTCTCACGCACGCACGCACGCACGCACACACACACACACACACAATTTTATTTCTTAGAAAAATAATCCTAACATTCTTTCACTAGTAATTTGATTTGTGAGATTGAGTCAAAATCTTCGTCATTTACACGTGTTTCATGCATAGGAGTAGACATTTGGTGAGTCTTCCAGTTGATATATCCCAGGAGTTCATGATTCAGATAAGTCTCAGACAATCTACTAATCAATCAAATCTGGTTACTCCCATGGTTTCTTCTAATCTAAAAAAGAAAAGTAAGTATGCAATCCTACATTCTAATAAATTTTTAATTTTCTATTGAACTTGTGCGATATTCGACCTACACTTTTTCCACATTAAGATTCTATTGCAAAAATAATAATTTCAATTTACTCATGTTCATGATATGCATATTTTTGATTTATTTAGGTACTTCGATTGATCAAGTCTAATGAGCTAAAATTGGAGAGACATTTGGAGGAATCACAAACTAAAAGTTCTTCTTTGAAGTATGTAGAATTCCTGAGTTCATGTGTTACTTTTGTGCTTTCCCTTATTATTTTATTAATTTCTTTTGGGAAGGAATCAGGGTGAATGGCATTATGTTGTCATTTTGCAAATTAATTTTGTGGCACAATCGTTTTTGTTGATGAATTGAATTTTAGGCCAGAAGAAGCGAACTAGAGCTACTATTTTAACTAGTAAAATAATAGTTTTTTTTGGGGGGGTTGGAGGGTGCAGGGGGGGGAATAGCTGCAATATTAGATGATTAGAGTAATACCTAGCTTGGAAATTTTTAATAAAATTGATTTCGTGAGTGTTGCATAATTTTGACATGGCCTTGAATGGTAACGCAAGTCCTAATTCTAATCCATTTAAACTCCATGGTTGAAAGTTACCATCTTATATTCATCGTTTCTTTTCCAATATCCAATTCAAGCAAGGAAAACCATTTATGATGTCTCCATCTTATTTTACCTTACTTGATGAGTTCTTCATTTTTTGAGCATGTTTAATCTTTTTTTCGTTGGCAAAGTATGAGTAGCAAGAGAAAATTGGCTTTTCAATTTTTTTTCTTCCATATTTTATAAAGATGACAATTTCAAGTAAGATTCTTCTTTCTCTAATCTGTCAATGTACTTTTAGATCTAGTGAATAGGGGAAAGGGTGAAAAAAAGAATAAATAGACAAAAATAATGGATGCACTCAATATACTTGAATCTTTTTCTTTTTCTAATTGTATGTCTTTTCATCCACTATGAAATGTACCTTCTTGAAATAAAAATAGAAGAGAATATCCCTACTCCAAGAATTTCTTCTAAATTTTATCGTCACTAACCCAAATTTTATTTCTACCTTAACATGTAATAAGTGAAGGTAAAAACTGGAAAAATTAATCAAACCGAAGGCATGCTTACATAACGAAAAATTTACGTTTGTGTTTGAATGACCTTACTGGCACTGAAGAAGATGTATGTACAAGGATACTTGAAGCTACTGGATCACGTCTTTATAAACGTCGACTTCGTCTCATTCACGCAAAGCTTTTAAGCTTCCAAAATGGTGCCCTTTCCTCTGTCGGTGAAGCTCACAGAATGTTGGGCTAGCTTGTGAAAGTCTCTGAATGAAAATGGGTTTTCTCAGTGAATGAATTACCAAGAACTCTCCTCTTGATTTTCTTTTTAGTTCCTTTCCCAAGAGAGAGAGACCAACAGCATGAAAATAGAATGCTCCATGCTTTCTGTTATCCTTCATGCAAAACAATACGGAATCCATCCCGTGTTGTTTTTTTTATATTTTATTTTATTAATTAATTCAATAATTAACTTTTTTAATTTTATTTTACTCTTAGTCTTATTCATTGGGTCAGATAAAATTATTTACTCTTGGGTTTGAACACCCATAAATAATAAGTCTCAATTAGTTATTTTTTAGGTTTTATTAAACAGCTCAATAAATAATTAACAAGCCCAAATAGACCAATATAAAATATTATGCCTTTTATCTAGTTTATATCTAGATTAATTTTCTAATTATTCAATCTGGACCTTGGGACCTGAATAATTAATTAACTAATTAAACTCGATAAAATATATACTCTCTCTCGGGCTTTTTATTTTATTCTAGTCCAACAATAAATTAGACTACTTAAATAAAATAAAATAAAATTTATAGTTATCAAGACCAATTCCTTAACCCAAATATGTCCGGACTTAAGGGCTTTTCCGAGAACTAAAAGACATATTGCCTTAACTACTAAAATGACTAAAATACCCTTACTATATAAATAGCTATATTTTACATTTTAAATATTTTCTAATATCACCATAAGGAAATATTAACCCCAAAGATAATGCTACATTAGCAAAGTCTTCGACCTACAGGTGTAATGACTAAAATACACCTCTACGAATCGACGTGCATTTAGAGAGGATGAGTGTACTAACACCTTTCTAATAGATATCCACCATCTTTAAACCTCTAGTCCAATGGTCCACGACTTCTGAAATGTTTCCACTTTCCAAGGGAGCTACCCTAAAGTAAACACCCAAGTCATGTTTCCCAAGGCCCTAGATAATTAGATCATTTGGATAGTCACAAGGGGCAATATAGCACAGAAGCTATCTTGTATAAGTCTGTCTTAACTAACTAGTCACATATACCCAACATACAAGTATATCGGCTATATGAAAGAACCTCAATTACAGCATATCAAAGTATATACTTCTAGCTTTATCTAATCACCAACTCATACTCAAGCGGTAGAGAGTATTACTCCATGTTGTAGTAGTAATAGTTTGGGTTTCTTCTAAATAGTATATTTAGAAACCACTATTACAGGTCATGTTCTATGTATTCAAAATACGCTCATGCTATAAAGTAAGTGGACTACTCACCGACTAAAGGTAAGCCATTCCCCATTTGGAATTCATAACATAAAAACCTAAATATGATGAGATTCTCATTCTCATCAATCAAATAAGAATAAACATTTATATGTTAAGTAACCTGTGATCCATACCTTACTGTGAAAGACCATCATTCACATGGATCACTTACTTAAACACAATGGATCATTTCCAAATGAAAATCATGTACAAATAAATTTTGAGAATAAATTCTTTTGTTAATAAATTTGATAATTACATCAGATAAAATTAATCTAGAGGGCATATATTCCAACAATCTTCAACTTGCATACTAAGACTACGAAAGCCCATAGGTGCCCACCCCTATAGCGTCTAAGTGTCTCTTGAAAACTCTCTCAACCAAAGGCTTAGTGAAGGGATCTGTTAGATTGTTCTCCGAGGCTATCTATTCCACCACGATTTCCCATCTCTGAATAAAATCCCAGATCGGTGGTACTTTATCTGGATGTGCTTTCTCTTCTTGTGGTTTCTGGGTTCTTTGGATTGCGAGACTGCTCCAGAGTTGTCGCAATACACAACAATTGGTCTGTCTATGTGTAGCACAACTCCAAATTCTAAAAAGAACTTCTGGAGCCAGACTACTTCCTTGGATGCTTCCAAAGCTGCCACATACTCAACTTCCATAGTTGAGTCAGCAAAACACAATTGCTTCATACTCCTCCATAAAACAACTCCTCCAGACAAGGTGAAGACATATCCACTAGTGAATTTTCTCTCATCCTTATCTGTCTAGAAATCTGAATCTGTATATCCAGTAGGAACCAAGTCGTCAGCCCTGTAAACCAATATATAATCTTCCGTACCATTGAGGTACTTGAGAATATGCTTTACAACTTACCTACGAACCTCCTCAAGGTTTGACTGATATCTGCTAACTAAGCCTATGGCAAAGCAGATATCTATCCTAGTGCACAGCATGGCATACATGAGATTCCCACAGCCAAAGCATAAGGAATCCTATTCATTCTATCTTTTTCCTCTCAAGACTTAGGACAGTCCTTAAAACAAAAAGACAACCCATGTCTGCAAGGGATTAGAGCTCCCTTGCACGAGTCCATGCTAAACTTGGCTAGCATCATGTCAATGGATTTCTTAAACTTGCAAACTATATGTTCCTAACTTTTAGCAATAAAACTTTCTGGTTGAGACATATAAATGTATTTGTTAAGATGGCCATTAAGAAATGCCGTCTTGACATCCATTCGTCATATCTCATAGTCGAAATGACATACAATGATAAGGAGGATACGGATGGACTTAAACATGGTTACTGGGGAAAAGATTTTCTCATAATCGATTCCCTCTTTCTGAGTATACCCTTTCGCCATAAGCCTAGTTTTGAAGGTTTTCACCTTCCCATCCACTCCCTTCTTCCTCTTGTATAGCCACTTACACCTAATAGGTTTTATCCCTTCAGGTGAAGCTACAAGATTCCAAACCTGATTAAAGTACATAGACTCAATCTCAACTTTCATTGCTTCATGCTATAGATCTGTATTAGCATCAGTAATAGCCTCTTCGTATCTAGTGAGATCTTGTTCCTGATGGTTAGAAACCAACTAGAAAGCCTTTCCTATTCATCTTTCTAGAACTCTAGATACCCTCCCATTACGACGAAACTCCGTTTTTATAGGTTCCTGAGGTTGTGCCTTTTCTTATTTTATAATTGGGTCAAAAGTTATTGATTTCGAAAATAACTTCTCCTTGAGTTCCAACCTTGTTGAACCTTTAGTGGAAGTACTTTGATTATCCTCCAAGTATCTAGCATTAGTACTTACCAATACTTTCTGCTCCTTGGGATGATAAAAGTAACCTCATTTTATTTCTTTTGGATACCTAATAAAGTATTGTAATTCTGATCTTGGTTCTAGCTTATCTCCCTTGATCAGTACATAAGCTAGATAGCCCTATATCCTGATATGATTTAGACTTGGCTTATGTCCAGTTCACATCTCATAAAGTGTCCTAAGTACTGAATTGGAAGGCACCAAGTTCAGAATATATGTCGTTGTTTCCAAGGCACATCCCTAAAAAGAGACCAGAAGAGTAGCATGAGACATCATGCTTCGGACCATTTCTATTAATGTCCTGTTCCTTCTCTTAGTTACTCCATTCTATTGGGGTGCACCCAATGTAAAGAGTTGTGATACTATCCCATTATATACCATGTAATCCTTGAACTCACCGAGGAGGTACTCTCCACCATGATCCGATCGTAAGATTTTGATCAGTTTACTTGTCTAACGCTCCACTTCAGCCTTAAACTCTTTGAACTTGTCAAAAGAGTCAGACTTGCACCATATCAGGTAGACATAACCAAACTTTGTATAATCATCCATGAAAGTGATGAAGTATTCAAAACTCCCTCTAGCTTGTGTAGACAAAGGACCACACACATCAATATGAACAAGGCCCAATATCTCCTTAGCTCTATCAGTCTTTTGGGTGAATGACCTTTTGGTCATTTTTTCCATAAGGCATGATATTGAGGCCAACTTTCCAATCTTAATGAGCCCAATGGCCCATCATGGATTAACCTATGAATCCTGATTGAGTTAATATGACCCAATTAGATGCCAAAGATATGAATCATTGACATTGGTCTTTCTCTTCTTACTTAAAGGTTCAGATTGAGCGTTGTGCCCTGTACATAAAACTTCTCAATTTCTACTGATAGTAATACCAGAATAGAAAGAAACAGAATATCCAAATTTATTAGCTTTGCAACTGAAATCAAATTCTGTCTAAAATCGAGTACATATAAAATATCATTCAATATAACTACTTTATTACAATAAAAAATAAGATCCAACTCTCTCACTGCAAGGGCCCATACTTATGCTCAATTTCCTACTCGTAGTCTATACTCGCCCTTCTGGAATCTTATTATCTTCCTAAACCACTGCAAGAAATTACAAATATAATTAGTAGCACCAAAATCAACAATTCAAGTGGAAGTTGATCCAACCATTGAAATTGACTCTAGATAGACAACAATACCTGTAGGGTTTTTCTTGGCCTGAAATTCTGGATACTCATTTTTCTAGTGTCCCTTCTGCCTGTACTTGAAGCATTTGCCTTTAAGCTTGTTAGGCTGGTTCTTAGGCTGGGTCGGTGTATTTCCCTTCTTCTTCTTGAACTTCCTGGGCTTGAACTTCTTGGCCTTGGGCCCAGTCCTGGAAGAAAAGGTCCTAGTAATTATAGCCTTGGACTGTGGCTTCATGACCTTTTCTGCCACCTAAAGCTCTTTCATTAACTCAGTTAAACTCATGTTTAACTTGTTTATGTTATAATTTAACTTGAATTGAGTAAAAGAGCTCAGAAGAGATTCGAGAACTATGTCCACTTGGCTCTCGGGGTCAATTACAGCCCTTAAGACTTCTGATTTTTTGAAAGCAGCAATCATCTTGAGCATATGCTTTCTGACTGATACTTTCTTTACCATTTTAGTGTTGATGATCGTCCTAAGAGTCTCCTGCCTTACGGGCCGACTCTTATCTGTGAACATCATGGCTAGTGATTGGCTAATATCGTATGCAGTGGCCATGTGCTCGTGTTTAGACTAGAGCACATTAGACATGGAGACCAACATGTAGCATCGAGCCATCTTGTGGACCTTCTTCCATGCTTTCTCAGCCTCTCGCTCCTCAGCGGTGGAACCCTCCCCAATAACAAGGCAGATGTCAAAGAGGACATACTTATACTCTTCAGTAGTGAGTATTATGTCCAAGTTCCTTTTTCAGCCCCATAATTTGGACCCGTTAGCTTATTTTCACAGAGAATAATGGCTAAATGACTAAAAGAACCTCTACCAACCAGTTTTGAAAAATCAAAAATAAAAGAAAACTCAATTTGTGAAAAATAAAATAATTTGTGACTTTATTCTCATATTAAATCCAACAATAGTTAACCATATCACTGTTATCTTTAATATGATTAATTTGGGTCTTAGAAAAACTAACATAGCTTCTTAGGAAGATTAACAATTTCTTAAGCTAAGTGTATTAACCACTACAAATTAATTTCCCTTCTAAGTAATAATCTAAAAGATAACTCCATCATGGAATGAGAGTTTCTTCTCATTTCATATGAACATTCCTCATACTATAACCTCCAACATGGGCTGGTCGATCATAGCACGTGTCTTGAGTTATTAATTACATCCATCCATTAGTTCTAGATCATTGTGATATCCCCATCCTATACGGGTTCACTCCAGGGTAACGCAATGAGACCCATGATCTCTAATGAGGATCATGATGGAAGCCGTAAGGCTATTGGAACCCCTCTCCTACTTAGTATTTTAAAATAAGGGTTTTCTTGAAAAATATCTTTTGAAAATTTCAATTAAGTTTTCTTTTAACTCAAAAATAAAATATCTAAACCCTAAAAAATTTCTATGTCAAGGTTTATACCCTTTGAGAAAATTTTCCATTGATTAATTTTATTTAAGTAAATAAACTTAATAATTTCAAAATTTTCCAATAAAACTTTCGAGAGATGTTGATATCAAGTTTAATTTGACAAAAATAATATTCTTGTTAAAATTCAATCAAAATGGTTTTCTATTTTAATTCACAAAAATATCTAAATCCAAAATATTTTCTATATCAAGGATAAAATCTTTTGAGAAAATAATCAAGAATTAGTTTTTGTTCGAATTAAAATTAACCATTTGATTTTTAAAAAATTATTTTTCTTTGTCAAAAATTCCTAAAAACTTTGGTCTTTGAGAAAATGCACACATAGGGTACAAAAAGAAATAAGTATGCTAAAAAACTATAAACATTTTCATGGTTTTCTATTCTTTTAATCTAAATATCCAAAATAATAGAATTAAATACATTAATTAATTAATGGTCATATTTAATCCTAAATTTCCTTTACTATTATTTTTCATGCAAAATATTCACAGAATAATAACTATTGTAATAAAAATAACTTCGTCTGGTATGGGACCAAAAAATAAAATTTTTTATTTCGGGTCCAGTGCACCCGCCACACTGGATCATGGCCCAAGGGAAAACCCATGGGCTACGATCTAAGAGGGTGCCCGCGACTCGGCTTACCTCCACCCCGCTGCGTAGTCAAAATTGTTGACTGCACAATTGTAATTTGCAATTGCTACCGACCTCATAAGTCTCGCTAAGCTCTGGCTCCAAGCCATGGCTTAACGGTTCCTCACACATCCATAGCGCGGTTCAGCTGAACGTCTTGACTTAGCTCGGCTCGACTCATCTTCTTGAGTGTTTCCTTTGTGTTTCAGACGTTACTATGTTTCATTTTTTACATAGATTTAATGAGAAATCATCCAAAACAATCCACAAACGCCTATGCCTTGAATTATAGGCTTACACGAATACTTTGAAAGCCACAAAAATTAATTACAGAGATTCCTATATCTCAACCGCGAGACATACAGAGCATGAACTACCCATACTAGAAACGTAAAGGGTCATAGAAAACATCCAAAACAAATATTTTCTTATTTTAGTTAAGCCTAGCATACTTCCTACATTTGCCAAACCATGGCTCTAATACTAATTGAAGGTCGAAAATGGCAAAATTAATCAAACTAAAAGCATGCTTATAGAACAAAAAATTTATCTTTATGTTTGAATGACCTTATTATTACTGAAGAAGATGTCTATACAAGGATACTTGAAGCTACTGGATCATGTCCTTATAAACGTCGACTTCGTCTCATTCACGCGAAACTTTTGAGCTTCTGAAATGGTGCCCTTTCCTCTGCCGGTGAAGCTCACAGAATGTTGGGTTAGCCTATGAAAGTCTCTGAATGAAAATGGGTTTTCTCAGTGAATGAATTACCAAGAACTCTCCTCTTAATTTTCTTTTTCATTCGTTCCCTGAGAGAGAGAAACCAATAGCATGAAAACAGAAAGTCTCGTGCTTTCTATTATCTTTCACGCAAAAAAACACGGGATCCATCCCGTGTTGTTTTTTTATTTTATTTTATTTTATTAATTAATTTAATAATAAATTAATTTATATTTTTTAAAATTTTATTTTACATTTGGTCTTATTTATTAGGTCAGATAAAATTATTTACTCGTACGTTTGAACGCCCATAAATAATAAATCTCAATTATTTATTTTCTGGGCTTCATTAAACAGTCTAATAAATAATTAACAAGTCAAAATAGACCAATATTAAATATTAAGCCTTTTATCTAGTTTATATCTAGATTAATTTTCTAATTATTCAATCTGGGCTTTAAGCCCTGAATAATTAATTAATCAATTAAATTAGATAAAATATATACTCTCTCTCGTGCTTTTTATTTTATTCTAATCTAATAATAAATTAGACTACTTAAATAAAATAAAATAAAACTCATAAGTATCAAGACCAATTCCTTAACCTAAATCTATCAGGACTTAAGAGCTATTCCGGGGACCAAAAGACACATCGCCTTAGCTACTAAAATGACCAAAATACCCCTACTATATAAATAGCTATATTTTGTATTTTAAATATTTTCTAATATCACCATAAGGAAATATTGACCCCAAGGATAATGTTGCGTTAGCAAAGTCTTTGACCTACAGGTATAATGACTAAAATACCCCTTTATGCATCACTGTGCATTTAGAGAGGAGGAGTGTACTAATACATTTCTAATAGACATCTACTATCCTTAGACCTTTAGTCCAATGATCCATGACTTTTAGAATGTTTCTACTTTCCAAGGGAGCTACCTTAAAGTAAACATCTAAGTTATGTTTCCCAAGGTTTTGGATAATTAGATCATTTGAACAGTCATAAAGGGTGATATAGTGTAGAAGTTATCTTGTACAAGTTTGTTTTAACTAACTAGTCACATATACCCAACATACAAATATATCGGCTCTACGAAAGAACCTCAACTACAACATATCAAAGTATATGCTTCTAGCCTCGTCAGACCACCAACTTATACTCAAGCGATAGAGTATTAGTCCATACTGTAGCAGTAATAGTCTAGATTTCTTCTAAATAGTATTTTTAAAAACCACTATTACAGGTCATGTTCTATGTATTCAAAATACGCTCATGCTATGAAGTGAGTGGACTACTCACTGGCTAAAGGTAAGCTATTTCTCTTTTGGAATTCATAACACAACAGTCTAAATATGATGAGATTCTCATTTTCATCAATCGGTTAAGAATAAATATTTATATGTTAAGTAACATATGATCCATACCTTACTGTGAAAGAGTACCATTCACATGGATCACTTACTTAAATACAATGGGTCCTTTCCAAATGAAAATCATGCACAAATAAAATGTAAATTTACAAACAAATTTTGAGAATAAATTCGATAATTACATCAGATAAAATTAGTTTAGAGGGCATATATTCCAAAAATGAGGACAAACCTATCTAATCTAAGATGATACTAAAGGGGAAGCTCTTCCATTTTGATCCATTAAGTACTTTTGGAGCTGCTGAATGGAAAAAGACTCTAGAATGAAAGATTAATCAACTAAATGACACTCAAAATAACTAATCGATTTGAATTTATCTGGAAGAATCACCAATCAAAATCTTGTGGAAGTGATTATTGCTAACATTGTGTTCCATTAATTTGACTTGATTGTTTAAGTATCATAGACTGTTAAGATGCATTTCTAGAATGATGAATAAATATGATTTAGTTTCCAATAACAATAATAATCTTTTGGAAGTCACTAATTCCTTTAAATATAACTGAATGAAACATACATTGTTGATTTATGCATATGTTTCAATTTTAACCATGTTGGATATATCTAAAATAGTTGTAAAAGGTCACATTCGAAATTTGGATCCATCCCAACAAATTGCGGGCCAATTGCTTAGTGAAAGATAGTGTGAAGTAGTGGTTTTGGCTCTTGCTCTTTGTGATGTGAAATTGATAAGGCTGTTGGATATTATACAAACCAATGGAGACTCTATTAGATTATCTATTTGCTTGGACATGCCATTGGTAATATCTAATCACCTATCTCATTAATTATTCGAATGTTTTTTGTTTGGCATATGTTTTATAATATTGTTACTAAATTCATTCTATATAATGTTGTACGTGAGGATTCTGGAAGAAGATTAAATTAGTGTTTCAGTATCATAGCAACTTGGGATTTAGACAAGAGAAATGGTGTTTAGTTTGAAGATTCTGAAACCTAATGATTGGTTTTACGCTTATTTATGGAGGGATTGGGACAAGAGAAATGATGTATTCAATGTATTCAAATTTTCAACTTGTAATTTTATGAACTACTTTAAGTGTTGTTGGATATGACTATGAACATTAAATTTGAATATTATGAGACTTATATTTGAATTTGAGTTTCTCTTGAATGTGATCAAATTTCTATTGTTTTGAGGCATATTAATGCAAAAAAGGGATTTATTAATACATTTAATATATATATATATATATATATATATATATATATATATATATATTCTTTTCAAACTCTTTGAGACGGAAAATTTCCGTCTATAAATCTTTACTAAAATTAGGGACGATATAATTCGTCTCCACTTACAAACAAAATAGAGGTGGATAAAATTCATCTCCAACCTGGAGACGAAGAAATTAGAGACGGATTAACTATTGTCTTTGAATCCTCCCCAATTTAATATTTTAATTAAATTGGTTTTCAAAGATTCGCCTCCAAATCGCTTTTAGTCTGTTTCTAATTAGAAATAGATTAGGAACGTAATTTCCTTAATCTCTAGATTTTACTTTAACGAATTCCTCTTGATTCCATCTCTAATTAACTTGTTTCTATTTAAAAACAATATGTTTCATGTCTAATTAAGCATTATCTATCTCTGATCCATCTTGATTTAGAGATTTAAATTCCATTTCTATTTGGAGACAAATTTCTTTTTGTCGTTAAATTCCATCTCTAAATATAACTGGTCTATAATCCAAATAATTCATCTCTATTTGAAGACAGATTTCTTTTCGTCTCAATATTACGTCTTAGTCTACACTGCATCTCTACTTAGAAATGAATTTTCATCTCTAAAATAAATATCTCCCGTTGCTGTGGAAGCTTAATTTGCCCAAGCTTGATTTTTGTTTTCGCCTCAAGGGAATATTCCTGCATTATTATAAAAGGGGAATGAAAAGGAAAAAGGAATGAGCATATACTGGATGAGTATTGAATTTGAAACATATTTGTCTAATGAGATATGTTTTATCAACTAAATAATTACAGCCAGACTTGTATGACCATTTTAATGCGAAGATTGAATTTAATTTTAAAGAAGATGTCACATAATTTAAAACAAACTATACATGCAAACTAATTTTTTGTGAAATAACGTAATTATTAATATTTACACTAAAATTGTAAGGATTGAACATATAATTATAAATAATATATATAAATTACCGCTCAATTTTAATGGCAAGAGATCCATTCGTTTTTCCCACCTAACCGGCATCCCATGGCCGACTAACTAATGACTGTTGAAACGTGGACAAATATCACAAGTCATCCGCATCCGGCTTGCCAGAAGAGGACGTTACCGATCCTACAAAAGTAGTCCGGCTTATTCAATTTTCTTTTGTTTTCTTACTCCTAATTCCCCCTTATAAAGAGGGAGAAGAGACAGACCATTCATACTTCACAAGTTCAATAATCCTACCTATTAGTTAAAAAGGCAGAATGGTTGGTAATGTTGAGATAGTAGCAAAAGAGGTTATTAAACCATCATCTCCGACACCCCTTCACCATAGACATTTGAAGCTATCCATCCTAGACCAATTAGCACCACCAGTCTATTTGCCCCTCATTTTCTTCTATGAAGCTAGCCAATTGCATGGTGATAACTGTAATCATGCACAACTCTCCATAATGCTAAAGAAATCTTTATCCAATGCTCTGACAGTATTTTACCCCTTAGCAGGAAGAATTACTGAGGGCTTTTCTGTTGAATGCAATGATGGTGGAGCTCTTTATGTGGAGGCTCGAGTTCATCGTCGTCTAATGCAGGTTGTTGAAAATCCTAATATGGACGAACTCAGAGAGTACCTTCCAATCGAACGAAAAGGCCAAGAGGGTGGGAATAAGGAGGAGGATAATGTCCTACTTGCCATTCAAATCAATTTATTTGAATGTGAAGGCATTGCCATTGGAGTTGAGATGTCCCATAAAATAGGAGATGCAACGTCCTTGGTGACTTTCGTAAGTGAATGGGCCGCTACTTGCCGTGGAGACCAAGAAATTTTGGAACCCAGTTTTGAAATGGCAAGTTTATTCCCTCCAAGAGACCTATATAGATCTGATATCAAGCCACGCCCCTGGATTCCGAAAGAGAGGATAGTGACAAAACATTTTTTGTTCAGCAAAGAAAGCATAGCAAAACTTAAAGAACTCATTGCCTCAGCCCCAGAAGCAAAAGTGAGGGATCCAACTCGAGTTGAGGCTGTCACAGCTTTCATTTGGAGGAATTTGATGGAGATTCACAAAGCTAAAAAAGGTATAAAAAGCACCTTTCGAGCATGCCACGCAGTGAACTTGCGACGCAGAATGCATCCAACTCTTCCAGATTATACCTTCGGTAACATTTACAGTCTCGCTATTGCAATGTCCGAGGGAGAACAAAGTGGATATCATAATCTAGCGGATCAACTACGCAGTGCAATAAGAAGCAAGGATGATGTAAATAGCATACGGGAAGTTGAGTATACCATCAACACTCGCAAATCAAGATCCGAAATGATATCCAAAGGAGAACTTGATCAGAATTGTGCCTTCAGTAGTTGGTGCAGGTTTCCTGTGTATGAGGTGGATTATGGATGGGGAAAGCCAGTTTGGGTCTGCACTACTACTTTGCCTTTAAAGAACATTGTGATATTGATGAGTAATAGAAGTGGAGATAGTATAGAGGCATGGATTAACATGCCTGAAGATGATGCCATAGTCTTTCCAATTGAGCAGATGGACCGTTTATTCTAGGGTTGAAATTCAACTGTATCCGTGTTCGGATTATAGGACTAATTCAATTCACTCATTTGGTCAGTCCCACTTTAAGGGAGAAAAGGACTCGATGGACTTATTTTTGGGTTCAAATTCTAAACCCTACGTAGGTCAAGTTTCTCTCACATGGACTATCGCTCACTGGTGACCAAATGGGCCTTTCCCTTGTTTCCAATGATATTATTAATACTCAGACTAGTTGAAGAAGTTTCTGGCTTTTATGCTTACCAAGAACAGCTTTATAGTATATATGCTATATGCTATAAGAGTTTTGTATGATATGTGTTGGAAACACTTCGATAAAGTTAATATATCTCAATTATGTTACTGGTTAATAGCATTTTCCTACGTCATCATTTGTCAAAATACATATCCATGCCGCACTTTTTGTAAATTAGTAAGACAAAAAACTTATAAAACCTTCATTATAAACCCCATAATAAAACATCTAGAGATTCAATAGAAAAATAAAATGTTAATTTCAGGGGATTGACCTGATCACCAATGGCATATAAACAAGAATAATATGCAAGTATGCCTCAAAACTATTTATTTTGTCGTAAATTTGTCGCAAGCCATTTTTTCTTCATTTTTTTTTCACCCTCTAAATATTTTATTCTAATTTTCTTGGCCCTAACCATTGCTCCAGCAGCAAAACACCGGACATGATTTCCTTTGCCAGATTTCACTGCAAGATTGGTGATTAACTGAAACTAATAATTTTTTAATTTATGGTACTAAAAGATGGAAGAAATTATGACAAAATAAATAATTTTGGAACTTTTTTGGTAAAAAACTCTATAACAGATTGAATATAAGTACATTTTTGATGAAAACATCATAATATATATGAACTTTTTATCATTAACAAATTTTGCAAAATAGGTCCCCTTCATTTCTTTTAATATACTACATAATATGATGAAGTGTCCAATAACTTTATTAATGGTGTAGATTAATTTTCTCCAATCATATCTTTTAACACTAAATACTGGAAAAACTTCCGGTTAGTGAGCTTTTTAATTACTTAATGTGATAAACAAATGATTAAACCTAATTTTGTTTTTTTCAGTGGTAAAAAAAGGATCTTTATTATGTAAAATATATTTTTTTATTCTTTTCAGAAAAGGAAACAAATAAAGTATGGGTCACAGTTGAAAATATGATAATTATTTATAGCAAAATACTAGGAAAGAAATGATTCAATTCCGAACGGTATAGGCGCAAATAATAATATTCCTTTCTTTCCTTATCCTTTGACGTTCTTCGACCAAGTTATTGCTTTCCACCAATAAATCAATTAAAATTTTGATCCTGTCAATATATTAATGTCCATAAGAATCAGGAAACCTTTTGTTGACGATAAAGAACTAACAAAACTAAGGATAGAAATTCTTGGCTCCTTGATGTTTTGTTTCTATGCACTTAGAAGCAGTTGCCGAGCCAAGATTTTACTAAAAATTCTTTAGTATAATTTATTATATGTTATGTTAAGTATTTTATAAAAATCTATATAAAAAATATAATATCTATTAATATGAGTAGAGAAAACATATAGACAAATTAAAAAAGAACTATTCCTTCCATCTCAAATTAAGTGTCCCCTTTACTTGATTGTGCGGGAATTAAAAAAAATAAGTTTTTTAGTTAATTAAATATTCTTTTCTATTTTTACCCTTAAAACTCAATGATAACTATACAAACTCCAAATGTACTAACTCTAACTTGTTTCTCTCTCTTGAGTATTTAATTCTTTATAAAAAGTGGGTCAAAATATTGTAATTTAATTGCTACTGTATTCAAATAAGTGGTAGAAGTTGTACTGTATTAATATTTTTTGGAAATTAATTAGATGAACATTAATAGTAGAACTCGTAAACCGAGTTTTGACTGTAGTATTTTAAATATATTTAGTAAATAAGATGCTATTAAATAAGGGTATATTTGGAAAATGAAATCTTGATTTCCTAAAGGGACCGATAATTTGGGACAAAATTTGGAATAGAAAGTGGGTAGATAATTTAGGACGGAGGGAGTATTAAAGATGAGTAATGTACATTTACTTAGAATTACGCACGATGCTCTTTCAAAGAAATAAAATCATCAAACACAGAGTTTGAGTCAAAAGCTTCAGCAATCTCTCTCACATTTATCTTGGGTCATTATTTGGCTCATTTATATCAAGCTTTATATAGTTAATGGTCTGGTTGGTTCATTTATCTTGGACCATTACTTGGGCCATGTTTGTGGGTTTTTCTTTTTCTTTTTTTTTTTTTTTTACTATTTTTATGAGTAAGTTTGTGTAAGGACAAGTTCTTGATCTTCTCAATTTTTCTAACAAAAAATCTTCCTCCGGTAATTTATCTATTCAACATAACTTCTCAAGAGGTAATAATTCATGTCACTCTCTCTTTTCTCCTCCAAAAAAAAAACAAAAAATTACACATAATTAATAACAAATTCTAATTTAATATTTAGTTTGTTTGCTTTTTAAAAAAATAAAATTAATAAAAAATTCCAATTCAATATAATTTTGGGTAGGTTACTTTAAAAATATTTTTTTATTATTAGATCACTTTATAATCTTTATTTAAGAATTAGTTTCACATTTTGACGGGACCATAAATAATATTAAAAATATATATTACATATATTATGTATAGGGGGTATTTCTTAAAAAAAAACAATATTCGATGTTAAATTTTCAACATGTTTTCCAACAGGGGAATAGACCGGCGGATTCTCTACTTAAATTGACGTGTTAGCTACTGTGTTTTCTTCATTTTCTAATTTGCCTAAGGTTGTTAAATCCTTATGTGTTTTAGATAGGCAAAATGTCCCTTCTGTGCGTGTTTCAGATTCTATGTGATTGGTAGAATCAGATTATACTTTCTTTTACATCTAATAAATAATAGGGATCTACCTAATCCCCCACTAAGACACTGATTGTTTGGTTTAAAAAAAAAAAATTCAATGTTAAATCATAATAGGATAAGATATGCCAACATTGTTTTTGAAGTAACTACTAATCCTCGCGTTTAATTAAGAGGTGGTCCCAGGACTCTTAGAGTGCTAGGAATTTTCTCTTGGCCTCGAAAGAAGGGTTAGGTTTTCTCCAGGTTTTCAACTAGCTTTCTTCACCGACGCCGATCTTGTTTAGCTTTACTTTGACCTCAGTAATTCTTCTCTGAATGAGATCGAACCTAGCATATTGGTTTCGCACCTTCTCACTCTTTGACAAAGAGTCGAGGTGTAAAACATTTGAGGATAGAGACATCAATGTTGGATTACAGGAGCTTCAACTCAATTGTTATGAAATTATTTTGGGAAACTCTAGCTTCAGTGTATCTGGGCTTCGCATTATCATGACGAGACTATGGCAGTGCAATGACGTGTCCGTCCAGTTGCTACCTAATGGCTTGTTTCAAGTTTCTTTTAGCATAGAAGAGGAGAGAAACTTTGTATTGAGTGAGGGACCATGGAACTTTGAAAATCGTCTTGTAATGCTGAAGCCATGGACTCCCGAAGGTGTGACTATGGCAGCGGACTTTAGGGATGAAAGTTTATGGGTAACAATATCAGGTCTACCTCGTGAATATTACACCATTAATATGGGTGTAAAACTATCAAAAACTTTTAGTAGATGTTCCGAACTGCCAATCAGAGAATGCTTTGACAATGATGAAAATTTTTCTAGATGAAAGTTTCTATCAATATAGGTAAGTGTCAAACCCTTGAGTTTGACCTAGACACATGGGAATGGTACCTGGACCACTCATGAGCCATACCATGCCAATTGGCAAGTGGACCCAAAGGAACAGGGAGGCTTTGTTGAATATTGGTGCCAAGATGAGATAATGAAACCGTGGAGGACTTAGATGCCAGATAGATTATGATGCAGAACCAAGGCCAAGGCTTAGATAAGGTACTCAGACTTAGCAAAATGTTAGACGATATGATGGGCAGACTTGACTATGCATACACGGACCAGACAGACATAAGACGTGCATTGGCCTGAGTTGTAGTGCGGATTTGTGGACTAGCTCGTGGCTGATGAACTTGGTTCATAGGCTTAGCCCTCGAGGAAGGACTAAGTCCAAGGCCTTATCCTAAAGGGATAGGGATAATGTAGGTTGATTTGATGGTGAAGATCTTCCGAAAGTTTAGGGATAAGTCCCACGTAATTGAGTTCAAGTTGGAGTAAGTTTCCTGATGACTTGAGAACTACTCCAAAGAAATTCTATAAATAGCCTAGGCATTGATCATTTGTAATTCATATCATCCCACTCATTGTTGTAGAGAGCTCTTGTATAGAGAGAATATACGAGAGACTAGATAGGCTTTGGGAGGAAGTCTAGTACATATTGCATAAGTGCTTGTAGCTATAAAGACTTAGCATTATCTCTTGTAATCTTTGTTCTTCATTAATAGAAGTCAAGGTTGTGTGGAACCCATAATTGCTTTGTGTTCTTTTTTATGTATTTCTATCTATTTACACTTTGTTATTATGTAAGTGTGTGATAAAGCTGAGTAGTTTGATTTAGCTAGGATCATATTGCTACTAGTACAAGTGTGTTGCATTTAGATAATAGACTCAATCTTATGACAATTGTAGTGTCAAAGCACGGTTCATATTGGAGAGCAATTTAATGGTAGAGTTGGTTGATTGACTTGCTTAGGTGGAAGCTATGTGAGCTTCCTTGTCTCAAGCTTTGGGCTTCGAAAATATTGGAGAAGATTCCCCATCAATGGCTTAAAGAGGAAATTAACTCTATAGTCGGGTACAAAACTTCTAGGAGTGGCATATCCATGCTCAGTATGTTGAAATGTTAAGGAAAATTAGGGTAGATGGTTCACATGCTCGTGTACAAGACCTAACCCAGGCTATCAATATATGTTGTGAGCAAATTATAGATATGGAGCATAAACTAGCTCAATTGGAGTCATGAGGTGATGGGGCTAACTCTAGCACAAGCCCATAGATTGAGGACGTCAAGGCTGATCTGAACTTGATCAAGTGCACTTAGCCAGTGGAGTTGGTGAGAGGGCACCAAGGTTGTCCAAGATAAAGATGCTGGAACTAAAGGTATTTGGCAAGCATTGCAGCGCCAAGGAGCTCAAGAACTTCTTGTGGGATATAAAGTAATACTTCATAGCTACTTATAAACTTGATAACGAGAATGTGACTATTACTTCTATGTATATGGTAATACCAAGCTATGGTAGAGAACACGATTGACAAATAAGAACCTGCCTAAGATTTTGGATTCGAATGAGCTTAAAACAGAGCTAAAGTAGCAATTCTTGCCAACAAACACATTATGGTTGGAAAGAGAGACCCTAGAAAGCCTCAGACACACGAGTTCTATTCAAGACTATGTGAAGAAGTTTAATTCATTGATGCTGGACGTAAAGGAGAAGTCCGAGAAAGACAAGCTCTTCAATTTCATGATCAAATTGCAAGCTTGGGCTCGGATGGAATTGAGACGATAAGAAGTCTATAACTTGGCACAGGTAATGGTGATCGTGGATTGTCTAGTGGACTACAAGGTAATACCTAATTCCAACTAAGGTAAGAAAGTCGACCTAAAGAAACAGAAGGGCTATGCTAAGGGAAAAATGAAAGCTCTCCCCTCTCTGTAAGGCAAGGACATCAAGAAGGATAAGGACAGTGGTCCTAAATCCAAAAAGGCTCTAATAGATAGTTTCTATACATGTGGGGGTCCTCATTATGAAGCATAATGTCATGAGAAGAACAAGAATAGTGAGAAACTCGGTTCTGTCCAAGTTTACGAGGACCGAGGACAGACAACACTGCATGTTAATCCACTATAGTTGCTGAATACTATATCTGTGGAAAAGACTCCACCTCATGGATTGATGTATGTGAAGGCTATCGTAGACTCAGAAGCAACTTACAATTGTGACAAACCATGAGACAAGATAGTTAGGGCTTAATATTACTGAGCATTCAAGTCGATTAAAGGCAGTGAACCCTAAAGCCAAGCTAGTGCGAGGATGACAAGCGTGAACTTACAAGTTGGGACTTAGCAAAGTAACAATAGTCTCATGGCAGTTCTATTGGATGACTTTGATCAAATCATTGGGAATGAGTTCTTGGTGGTAACAAAGACAGCAGTTATGCTACACGTCGAGGGAGTGATGATCATGGATGAGTTAGCCCCCTTCTTTGTTCAAGGCATCTATTTGGACAAAGGCAAATATGAGTTCAAGATAATGTCTGCTCTACAAATTAAGTTTGGACTGAGGTATAGTAAGATAACTTACCTGGCCACATTGATAAAGATCAAGGAGGATATTTACTAGAAGGTCTAGAATGAGGTAGCCAATATGTTGGATGACTTTTTTGATGTGATGTCCAAGGAGTTGCCCAAACACGTACCCCCAAAGCGTGAACGGACCATAAAATCGAGTTGGTCTCGGGTATTGACGTTCCTCCAACACAAGGACCCTATTACATAACACCTACTAAGTTTGAGGAGTTAAGGAAGTAGCTGGAGGAATTGCTAGAGGCGGATTGGATAGTTCTCTCAAAAGCTCCATATAGAGCTTCGGTGCTTTTTTAGAATAAGGCTGATGATTTACTTTGATTTTGTGTGGATTAATTGGCATTGAACAAGTTGACGGTAAAAAGAAAGTACCCAATTCTTAATACTGCGAACTTATTTGATCGATTGGTGATAGGAAGATACTTCGTGAAGATTGATCTTCAGTCGGGCTATTGGTAAGTATAGATTACCGAGGGAGATGAGGCTAAGACCATGGTGGTAACAAAGTATGACTCTTATGAATTTGTAGTTAAGCCACTTTGTCCGACCAATGCCTTTGCAATTTGATTAATGAGTTTCTCTACAATTTCTTAGATAAGTTCGTTATAGTGTACCTAGATGATATCGCACTGTACAACAAGACCTTAGAGGAGCATATGGTGCATCCAAAGAAGGTGTTCTAGCATCTCAGGGAACCTGAGATGTACGTGAAGAATGAGAAATGTGAGCTCAAAAGAACTGAGATCACTTTCCTTGGACACGTGATTAGTTAGAGCCAGGTCAAGATCTACTACAGGAAGATGGAAGCTGTTCTTAATTGGTTAACTTGGACAAAATTGTCGGAGTTGCAGTCATTTTTGGGATTAACCAACTATTATAAATGGTTTATTGAGAGATATTCCAAGATGGCTACTTTACTGATGAGCTATTTTGAATTGGCTAGCCCTAACAAAAGTGCTGGAGTTGCGGTTATTCTTGGGATTAGCCAACTATTATAGACGATTCGTGAAAGGATATTACAAGATGGCTGCCCTACTAACAAACTCACTCAAAAAAAAAAAAAAAAAAATCAAAAGTAGGATCGGAGTGTTAAGTGCGAGAAGGGTATTTTAAAGCCTAAATCAAGCCATTGCTTTAGAACCAGTTTTAAACTTGCCAGATTTCAATATCCTATTTGAGGTATATACTAATGCCTTAAACATAGCTATTGGTGGTATTTTATTGTAGGATAAATAATCAATGGCATTTGAGAGTCGAAAGATCAGCGAGTATAAGCAGTGGTACTTGACTTATGAAAAAGAGATAACAACAATGGTGTATTGTTTGATGATATTGAGACACTACTTGTTGAGCACACATTTTCACAATGGTGATGAATAATGTGACCAACACCTATTTTAAGTCCCAAAAAAAGTTGAGTCCTAAGTAAGTACGGTGGCATAAGTTATTAGTTGAATTCGATTTAGACTAAATGCACAAACTAGGAAGGAAGAATGCTATCACTGACAACCTAAGCCAAAAACAAGTGGGGGAAATGTATTGTGTAGACTCAGTCTACGTTAAATTACTGGACCAACTATAGAAAGGTCTGGTAAGGCGCTACTAGAAAGAGAAGGCTATGTCCTGATGAGAGATTGTCAACAACAACTCTTGAGGAAGACCTATAATTTATAGTGGGCTAATCACCCAAGCGTAGAATGGATGCGGGCATTATTGTCAAAGAGATTCTTCTAGTCTAAGATGGAGCAAGACATCAAGATATATATGAAGTCCTGTTTGGTGTACTAATTGGTGAAATCGAAGATAGGAAGGGAAGCTAGATTGCTACAACCTCTGCCAATCCTAGATCATCCATGATAATCAGTTTCTATGGACTCTATCTCCGCCTTCCTATGATGAAGGATATAGCTTTTATTTTTGTAGTTGTAGATCGTTTGTTGAAATATGTGATCTTCGCCCCTATTTCTAAGGCATATTTAGCGGAGGAAGCTACTGAACTGTTCTATCAACACATGGTGAAGTACATTGGAATTCTAAAGGATAACATCAATAATCATGATACGAGATTCATACAGAGATTCTAAACGACTTTGTTCTGAATGTTGGGATCAAAATAAAGGTTTTCCATAGCAAACCATCCACAAATCGATGGACACACTGAGAAGATCAATGCTTTGTTGGAGAACAATCTGAGGGACTATATTACTACTAGTGAGCAGAATTGGGTAGACTTGCTTGATATTGCACAACTGAGATATAATCTGCAGTCTTCATCGACTAGTACAACCCTGTTTGAGTTGATAATAGGCCAGGAACCAGCGATACCCCATGAGGTTCCTTGACAACGAAGTGGAGCTAAATGTCCTACGACTTACAAGTTTGCCCAAGCCAAGCAAAAGCTAGTACTCATGATAGCTTAACATTGGCCAAACATCAAATGAAGAAGTATGCAGACTAGAATAGGAGGGACATGGAGTTCTAAGTAGGGGATCATGTGATAGTGAAGTTGACTCCCCAAATCAAAAAGAAAAAAAGTAGCAAAGATGTATATAGGGCACTAGTTCCTAAGTACGATGGTCCTTTCGAGATCGTTAATAAGCTTAGAAGAGTAGCTTGCAGGTTGAAACTACTGGATAGGATGAAGATCTATCATACCTTCTACGTGAGCTTCTTAAAGAAGTTCCACCTAACAGATAGGGAGCAGACAATCCGAGCTCAGTATGACAAGCAGGTAGAGAGGTTGTTTACTCACTTAATCAAAGGACAAAGTAAAAAGAACCGGCGAATGGAGTACTTGGTCTATTAGAAGAATGAGAGGGTTGCTGATGCCACTAGGGAATGGGATGTGAACTTATAGCGGTTTGAGAAAGAGATCACTAAGTATTGGAAGACCTAGCAACTTTCAACATCAGCGAGGACACCAACCACTCAAAGTGGGAAGGTATATCATACCTTTGAATTTGACCCAGAGGTATGCAAGATGGTACCTGGATCACTCGTGAGCTAGACCATGCCAGCCAAGCAAGTTGACTCGAGGGACAAGGAGGCTTTGTTGAATGTTTGTGCTAGGACAAGTTGATGGAACTATTGGGGACTTGGGTACAAAATAAGCTATAAGGCAAAACTACGACCAAGGCTTAGGCAAGATTCTTAGACATAGCAAAATTTTAGACCAATCCACGATGGGTAGACTTGGTTACTCATAAGTTGGCCAGACAAGCGTGAGGTATGCGTAGGTTGGAGCTATGGCACGGACTTGCAAACTGATTCATGACTAATGGGCTTGGTTTATGGGCTGAGCCCTCGAGAAGGAGACAGAGTCCATATAAAACTCCACCTAAAAGTACCCCTAGTGTAAAGGAAGGATTTGTATTTCATAGCATATCTTATGTGCATTTGATTTTCAACATAAAATTTATATGTATTTTATATTGGTTAAACGTGTTTTTGTGAGTGCTTGTGAATTCTTTGGAATGTTTCTTTTTGGTTAGGAAGATTTTTGGGTTATGGATCCGGGAGTAGGATGATATAGTTACCTTTGTAGTTTTGATACAAGTGAGTTATCTTGGGAAAGATTGGGCACTAAAGTTGCTGGGATAAAGTGGTTAGAGCTTGTAACTTGTTTCTTTAGGACATGAGTTTGAATCTCTCTTTGATGGCTTTGAAGGTCTCTCTCGCGCATGTACAAAAATCAAGAAGCAGAAGGAGAACAAGAAACCAAACTTAGGAACATCATATATGTGAATAACAATTCAAGAAAAACAAGAATGTTACCTTCCGTTGCCGACTTTGATAACAAAAGTTTTCCTTCTTCTATGAATCCTTGTCCGCCAAAGCCGCCAATCAATCATGATTGTTCTATCAAGCCAATGCAACTTAAGTATAAAATTGCCTCTAATGTTAATCCACTTAAGGAGAACTCAAGAACAACTGAATTTTGTGCTAGCAAAACTCGAAAGGCAAGTTGGGTTGGTTAAAAGAAGAAGAACAACTACAAAAGAAAACTAAATTTTCTTTTCCAATTTTTTTGTTCTCTCGATACAAAAATCACCGCCGCCGTAGCACGCACGCACGCACGCGCACACACACACACACACACACTCGTGAATAGGAAACCAATTTCTTCAAGAATTAGAATTCTATATGTTGTAATTAGAATTAAAATTCTTTTAATTATAATATGGCCCATGAGTTATAGTTAACTGTAATTCGACTAGAACGGTTTTTTCTTTCTATAATTAACCCCGTAATGTTATTGAATAACATCTTGAGCGTTTTATCCTTTATTGTATGTGATTCATTAGGTTTTCTGATCAATTAGTAGCTAATATGAATTAATTCTAATAATTATAGAATTAATAATATTTAATTATTAGAATTAATTTATTAATTCTAATTAGGATTAAATTTATTAATTCTCTAATTAACAAATCTATATTTATCAGATCATGAGCGGTATCTAGCAATTTATCATGACCACCGAAAAGTCTAGAAAGTCAAGTGGTTTGATACGAACATTTCAATAGCGAAACGTCAATGCAATAAACTTCTTTTACTGTATAATATCTCATTTGATTTAGAGTATGGAATTAGTGTCAACTCCCTTCAGAATATTAATTAATTTTGACTCGAATATTTTAGTACTTGTTTCCTGAATCTATTACTCAACATATATATCAATTGGAACTGTTTCCAACACATAGTCGCCTTAGTCAAGTACTTCTTGAATAATGATCTCTACAAGTGGCCTTGAGATATTCGTTCCTACTATTAAGAGTAGTGAATCCTTTATTGACCGTCTCAATTACTTTTGTTTACTTTCTGTTATACCCAATATCTATCCCATAGGTAGTCTTGTAAGGACTCTAGATATTGGAATCAAAGTACAATGCTTAGCAAACAAAGTACCTTGGAGTTTTCAAATCTAAGGATATTTGCACATTTACTGTAATGAGATTCTAATACTAGTACTAAATAATTATTCATGTGATTATCTCATAGTTAAATCATCTAATGCACTTGTTCTAGTAACAAGCATCTACATATTAACTTTGAGTACCACAATACTCACGGATGTAAGAATCACCACTTGGTCAAATCAGGAAGTATACCATATTTTAGTTTTAACGCATTAATTATGTCATATCTCATTAATACTATGACTAGAGATAATTTTAGTACAAATACTATTTAATATAGTAGGAGCCTCACATCATGATCTATATCATAATTTCCTTAACACAGTGTTGCACTTAAGAATTTATCTAATAGTTATATTCATACGAAAGTATAAATAAAACAAACTGAAAGATAAAGAATGTCTTATATAGTTAAATAAATATGTAATATACAAAATATAAGTGATTACCTCTAAGGTATAACACTAACAAACTTTACCTCTTTTTTATAATTTATTTTTCGTTATTCTACTTTTTTATCCAGAACCTTGTTCTTCTCTTCTTGAGTACACAATGTAACTGAGTTTTGGACACTTAGAGGCTCCTTTCCACTTCTCCATTTCATCTTCTCTGGAGCCCTTAAATCAAAGGTAGTGTTATTGCCCGAGTTGTTCCCATCACTCTCTTTTATTTTCCTTTTAATGTTTGAATCGTTCTCAGCTTTCCTAAATTTCAGCAGCAAAACTTTGCTTTCAAAGCACCTTGAATTACTTACTCGACTCCTTTGATTCTCTATTTAGCTTAACTTCAAACGACTGGGAAAAATTCCAGCTATTGAACAAAATTCAGTAATTGAAACACCTCATTTTTTAGCAACCAAAAACTAGCTCAACCAAGTTTCGGTTTCCTTCCTTCAACAACCGTACTTTATTCTATTTTCTTTCCCCTAGCCAGCCCCATCTTAAGCAAGGCAAGGACTAGTTACCTCTTTTTTCCCCTCACAAATCCATGGACCTCCTTGCCAAGCCAAGGACCTCTTATATCTCACAAACCAACCAAGCCATTAACCACTTTGGTCTAAACCCATAGGTGGCTGTCTACTTTTAGCAAGGCAAGACCAATTTGCCTAGCCATGGGATGGCTGCCACTCACGCAACACAAGCCTTAGACCAGGTTGAGAGCAAGCCATGGCCAGTTCCTTCCTAAACACGTTCCTCTCTTCTTCAACTTCTTCTTCATTTCCTTTGGCCATTACAACTGAGGAAGCTCTATGGTTGCTCCTCAAATTTCTCTTATTTTTCCTCTGTTTCAACTTTTGAAAATTTTATATTCAAACTGCGGTGAATCACTGAAAATACTCAAACTTTGGATCATCACAACCAAGCCACACTTGAAGACAATAACAACCTTCATTAAATTATTGAGAAATAGAGACACACTGTTCTTTCTTCTCTCTTACACCACTTACGACCTTCATCATCATTATATCAAACCTTCCAATTCCATAATTTTCTCAACCATTCTATGAAATTCGAATTTCCCAATCAGCTGCTAGAAACTCTCTAGCACTCTCATTCCAACTGGATTACTGGGACTAAACCCTTGCTTATTCATGAAGGATTTAAAATAGACTCACTTCGTTTGCAATCCATGGAATCACTATCTTCTAGTTCAATTAGTGAACACGTTCTGTCTCAGCCAACTTATCTAAAAGATGCATTAAAATCAATCCTCATATAAACCCCTATATTTTAGGTGATTTAAAATATGAAATTAGTTAATGAATCTATATTCTAACAATCATCAACCAACCTTTGATTACCAATGTTCTAAATAATTAACCTCTTTTTCAAGGAATTTAAAAGATAAAAAATATGAAATTAATTAATTGAAGTCATTACCAACCCCTTTTTCAAGCAAGTTAATAAAAAAAACCCATCAACCAACTATGTAAGAAAAATAAATAATCAAATCCTAAGATGAATAATGAATTGATCACAAGACTAAATTACTCAATAAATATGAATCCCAAAAAATTATGTCAAATTATAATGAAAACATTAAATACATAATTGTTTAAGGAAAAGAAAATAAAGGTAAAAAAAAGTACTTATAGACAAACCTCATTCTTCTCATTTGAAGACTTTCTTGGACAATCCTCCTTGATTTGGTGAATTTCTTCTTCTTTTAGTAATTGGAATTTATGCTCTTGGATTCACCTCCCATCTCTTGTGTTTTTTCTTGGTTTTATAAGCTTCCTAGATGCTAAATTCGTTACTTGAGAAGTCTTGACCGAATAGGATTCGGAAAATGCCAAAATCAATGAAAAATTCCTAAATTCGTAGACAGAATTTCGCCTTTCCAAATAGGACTTGGCACCGAGTCCAGTCGACCCACCTGGTGCCAGGTGTGTTCTATTTTCCTCCACAACTTTATCCTATTTTTCTCTGGTCGACTAGAATGGACTTGGCACCTAGTTCACTTGTCATACTTGGCACTAGGTGTGCTCTAGAAAATCTCCAATTTTGCTCGAAATCAACTCAAACCTGCAAGTCAAAACACTTTTTACAAGTAAAATATCAAATAGGAAGGAATATGCCTAGTTATTATAACAAAAGTATCTCAAAACAACATCAAATAACTAGTAAAATAATGATGATTTTAACCCCTATCACTTTCCCTCTATCTCGGGATTGAGCATTAGGCAAATTAAGAGATCATCTTCTTCATTATCAGGCACCAATTCTCTTCTACACAAACTCTTTTCCCCACAAATTAGAAAGGCAAGAAGGTATACTATATACAACCTATTTTCATTCATTTACTCATTTTCTCTTGTCTTATTTTTGCTAAACAGGAGCTAAAAGTACAAACTCTCTTTGTCTATTCCTTGTTACTTCTTTGTTGATTGGAATTAAACTAAAGAGGATTAAGTTGAGTCCTTGAAGCAAATCAACACCCTCAGACACTTGTCATCACCAGTCTTTAGCAGTCTTCAAAACGAGTAATCATCATCCTTAAACTCTTAAATCCTCATTGATTTTATGAACTTAAGTACTAGGATTCATGTTAGATGATGTTCTGAGATTGGAGGGTGAATGGATATTCTTGTGATGACATTTATAGTGTTGGAGGTAGATAGGATGTTGTGTATTTGTAGTATGGTGTTACTATGAGATTGCGATTTATTGCATGTACTATTATTGCTTTGTGGGATGGTACATTTCTAGTAAGTGTGTGATTGATGCTGCTGCTATAGTTTTACTTGATATAGTATTCACTATTAAACTAGTTAATATATTTAGTCACCTGTTATTGTTTTTATCATTATGGTTGTTACACGTTAATTATTTGTGCTATCTCAAAAATTACTATTTGATTATTTTTTGGTAGGGCTATTAAAAATATCTAATACTAAAAATTGTTATTACTTGTAGCCTATTTTTATTATATAATATTTACTATATATAAGTTAATATTGTAAATTTATTATTTAGTACCTATTATTATATCACTAAAAACTATTACTATTTGTTCTTGTACAATTATGAGCTATTTTCTTTACCAATTATTAAATATTAGTTGTTGTTATCAAGATTATTTTTTGTGATTTGCCATTTTTGAAAACGAGTATTTATCAAACTTATTATTATTGTTATTTTTATTACCATCATTATGATATGTCTATATGTTAATTAATATTATTTGATAATATTCACTATTTAACAGCTAATAATTTACTATTCATCAATATGTAGTATTCATTAAATACTTACTATTTACTAAAAATTTATTATACACCATTTACAAACTATCATTTAATAAAATTTATTATTTAAGTGATATTGCTATTGAAATTAATTATTTATAATGATTAATATTATTTTAAAATATAATATAATTACCAATACATAATATTTGCTGTTAATTATATAATTAGTACTTATCAGTTAAACATAATATTTCTTGTTTCTTATTTATTTATGAATAATACTTATTATTTATTATTCTTTAATAATAATACAACCTGTTATTTATTTATTATTTATTTGTCATCATTAGTTAACATCTCTTGAGAGTTATTCAAAGCATATTACTTACACAACTAGAAATTAATCATATTGTGACATATTTACTATAACATTTTTTAAAAGATGTCATTAGAAATACAAATTTGTGACAGTTTACTGAAAATATCATAATAGACACAAGCAAAATCATACCCTTTTACTAGATTTACTAGAAATGTAAAATTTAATGTGTTCTTAGAATCATATTATGACATTTTCTAAAATGTGTTAGACTACTTTTTTTCTTTATATATTGTATTATCTATTTTGACATGTTAAACTGTCATAATAGCTAGTCTAATTTTTTTTCTTTTAAAAAATGAGTTGTAAAAAAAAAAAAAGTGCCATGAGTGAAAAAAAAAGCGCTAAATGAAACTCTCCCTCTGAAAAAAAAACCATCCCGGTAAGTGAAAAAAAGCCCTTTTACCACAAAAGCACTCCTTTTCACTTTCCCCATTTCCCTGCAAAAGCACTTCAGTTCTGTCTATCTCTGATACCGGCGAACTCTTTCCTCACTAAAAGCCCCTTCTGTTCATTCTATGTCATTGGTACCGGCGAGCCCTTTTAATTTTCTGCACTACAATAGCCTCAAGTGCTGGCATTTCCTCTTTCTTCTCTTCTTTAAGTTTCGGTCTTGGGGTAGAACAAAGGTTTGATTTTATCCCTTTATTAGCTGCTATCCAATTTGTGATATGCTATTATTTGGGTATTAGGTTCAAATCTCTTTGAGATTGGTCTTAACAGAAATGGACAATTGACACAACTATAAAGCATTATTAATATAGTAGTTTCTCTCAATATGGAATTTCCAATCTTGGAAAAATACTCAAACCTCTTTTGTTATTTTTAATTATGATTTGTCGGATATATGTTTTTGGTAATTATGATTTGTCGGATTTTATCTCTGTTTGGAAGGCTCAATCCTAAGTTGACTGTTGCCTCATTCTGGTTGAATGCTAATCCATATATTTACATGTTTAGCCAATTGTTGTTTAGTTTTTTGAGTAAATTTTTACAGCACTCCTCTTCAAGAGTCTCCATCGCCTCTTACTACACTAATTATTTACAAATGATAGTGAATTCCTTATTTGTGCTTTACTAGGTCAGGTGCATTGAAATAGGTACATAGAATGAATGGAGACATTAATTGCAATGATAAATGTGATAATTATGGTGGTATCAGTTATAGAATACGAATAGGATAAATAAGGAAGGATGGAGTTATCAGTGGTATGTGATAAGAAAATAGCTTTGAAACAGTAAAAGGGAAGCATGTAGAGGTGCAAGGTAACCCCTGGACTTGGCAGACACTTCTAATTTCTTCTGAAGATGATTGATTATCAGAAACTTCCTATTACCATAATGATATAATCAAATTGGACTACATTAAAGAAAAAAATGTTTCTTTATTTTTGGGTTTCCACCACTATTGTCTATATTTCTTGGTTTTCAACAATCTATAGTAAAAGTATACCCCCATCTTAACTGTAAAATGTAATGATCTTTTAATTGGGTCAAATATCAGTTCAAAAATTAAATAAAGGAGGATTGTGAGGAGGAGCAGTTATAAATGAGATTTAAGAATGGAAAATGTGATGAAGCAAAGGAATAAAAAAGGTTTAGATGCTTTTGTCACATTCATTGCCAGAATTTCCCCCAACTCGTTTAAAAATCTGATAAAAGTCACTGCTAGTAGCTTTTCTAATTTCAATCATTGATGTACTGCCGTGAACTACTCATAAATTGTGGACTGTTCCCATGTTATACCTTTACTTCCATGAACTATTTTGATTACTGGCACAAAAAAAAGTGTGGAAACCCAACATGTTTAGCCTAACAACTAGTTGGTAACCTTATAGATCATGATGATGTATTCTTGGTTATTTGGACATTGTTTGTTGCCTTAAAGGGAATATAGGTATAGGTATGGAAACCTTATATTTGGAGAAACACTTTCATTATTTATTTACTAAGGGTTCAAAACCTATTTTAAAACTTTTTCCTCTTAACTAAATTAAATTTGATAAAATGAAAATATAAAATTTGATCTAATCAATTTGGCATCATTATATGTTGGAAAAAATTAATGACAAGTAAATGATATTATTTTCTAATTATTCTAATACCACTCTTGGAATGCAGGTGTTTGATGGTGGCATAGTAAAGAATAATGTAAAAGGAAATCCTCAATGGTAGTCACCTTTTATCAAGCGTGGACAGTTTAAGGTAAAAACTCAGAGATTGAATTTCCTTTTTTTTTTTTTTTTTTGGGAGGGGGGTTAGATTGTGGACATTTTAGGTTTCTAAATATATGTTTTTTTACTTCTTAGTTAGATTTGAATTTGAATTTGTTTCCTTGATTTGTATTTCTCAATTTTTTAATACCCTAATTAAATTACATAAATCTTATATATTGTATTTTTACTGCTTAGGCTACGACTTTAGCCTATCTATTGTTGATTATGGCATCACCAAGATGGATAAATCTTGGATGAATCTTCCTAGAAATTGCATTGCATATCAAAATGGTGTAAATAGCTTTTTAAGATTTGTAATGAATAATGCAAGTTTGAATGGAAAAATATTGTGTTCCTGTGTAAAATGTGAAAATGGGGTAATGAGGATAGAAATAAAGGCATAAGAGAACCATATAGTGTATGGATTTATTAAGGGATGCTCTCATTGGATAGTACATAGAGAACTTTCATCGTCTAGTTCATCTAGATCAAATGTCATAATTTGCAAGCTACCTGGAATGAAAATGATGACATGGGTGGATTGCTGCGTGATGCATTTGGCATTCCAATGCATGATGAAATTGAGCTTCTTAACACATCTCCTAGAGTTAAATTGCCAAACTCAGATGTTGAAATTTTCTATAAGCTTATTAATGATTCTCAACAAGAGTTGTATATTGGGTGTAAAATTTTTTCTAAACTTTCATTTCTTATTTGATTGTTACACCTTAAGTGTGCAGGGAAGTGGTCAAATAAAAAATTTGAAATGCTTCTTGATTTGTTGAGAGAATCATATCCTGATGGTGCAGAAATTCCTCTATCATATTATGAAGCTAAAAAGATAATGAAGTAATTAGGTCTTGGGTACGAGAAGATAGATGTGTGTCCTAATGATTGCACACTATATTGCGGGGAGAAATTTGGATGGAGATGTTGTGAAACATGTAAAGAGTCTAGATGGGAAATTAATGATAGTGATCCTACGAGGGAGAAAAGAAAGATTGCAAAAAAAGTTATTTGGCATTTTCCACTAAAACCTCAATTGTAGTGTTTGTTTATGTCATCAAAGACAACTAAGTTAATGAGATGGCATAGGGAGGATCGAATAGATGATAGTCTTATGAGACACCCAACTGACATACCTACTTGGAAAAATTTTAGTTATCTTTACCCTGATTTTTCTAAAAATGTGAGCAATGTGAGATTGGGTGTAGCTTTCAATGGGTTTAATCCTTTTAAAAATAAGAATGTTGCACATAGTACTTGGCTTGTCATATTGATGCCTTATAATTTACCCCATGGATATGTATGAAGCAGCCTTACTTTTTCTTGTCATTGATAATACTTGGTCCTAGTGCTCTGGGGAGTAATCTTGATGTCTATTAATAGCCTCTAATTGTAGAGTTGAAAGAATTTAGGATATGGGCATGTCTACTTATGATGCATATTCTAAGTAGAATTTTCAAATGCGGGTCGCATTATTTTGGACTATTAGTGATTTTCCTATATATGCTAATTTGTCGAGGTAGAGCACCAAAAGGGAGTTTGCTTGTCCCACTTGTCACAAGGAGATAGAATCATAGTGGTTGAAGAATAATAAAAAGTATTGTTACATGGGATATCGAAGGTTGTAAGAACCAGATCACCTTTTTAGAAATGATGTTCGATCATTTAATGGTAGACAAGAGCATAGAGAGAGACCTCCTTTGTTGTCTAGAGATATGATTTTAAATGAATTGGATAGAATCAATTTTAAGTTTGGAAAGTTAGTGAGTGATAATGAAAAATTGCCATTTAATTGGAAGAAAAAAGTTGTTTTCTTTGAATTTTCTTTTTGGCAAGATAACTTATTGCGTCATAATCTCTATGTGATACACATTGAGAAAAATGTGAGTGAAATATTTCTGTCCATATTACTTGAGATGGATAAGAAAAGAGATCATAAGTCACGTATGGACTTAAAGGAATAGGAATAAAACCATAACTACATCCACTTGAGATGGAGAATGGTCCATCTTTTTTACCCCGAGCTTCATTTGCTTTGAGTAAAAGTGAGAAATTAAATTTTTGCAAACTATTGAAAAGGACAAAAGTTCCTGATGGGTATGCTTCTAACTTGTCTAGTTGTGTACAACTAAAGCCACCAAATATTTTAGCGCTTAAGACCATGATCATCATATTTTGATGCAAGAGTTACTACCTATAGCTCTAAGGAAATCATTGCCAAAATCTGTTCGGTATCCCTTGCTTAGGCTAAGTAAGTATTTTAGACTGCTATGCTCTAAGGAATTATTAGCTTATGATTTAGTTCAACTAGAGATGGACATTGTTGTCATTCTTTGTGAGCTAGAATGAGTCTTTCCACCATCAGCTTTCAATATCATGATGCATCTATATGTTCACCTAGCCTACGAAGCAAGAATAGCTGGACCAGTGCAGTTTCGATGGATGTATCCAATTGAGAGGTATGTATCTTCTTTTTTTTGTTTTCTAGTTCTTTATATTAATTTTTTAATCTTTCACTTTCAGCGAATGAATTTGTCATTTAAATGCTAATTGAATTGTATTTTTAAGATCAAGAAATGAAGAAGATGAGTCAGAACCTCGAGTAGGTGTGGATGTGTTTAAAATATTAGGACACTCATTGGGTAAAGGCATGCCGACAAAATTTGATCGAGATTCATTGAATAAAGCACATCAATAGGTGCTATTCAATTGCATAGCTGTCAAGCCATATATTGAGTGAATTGGAAACAAAAAAATTGAGTTAGAAAGTGAATTTTTAGGTAGCAAAATGTAAGAAGTAATTAAATTTGTCCTTTATATTTTGCAGCATGCACCATATTTGGGTAGCATAAAGTCATCCTCGGGCTGGAAGACACAAAATTGAGCATATTCATAGTGAAACCTCTGCATATTGGTTTTCCAATCACATAAGTCAAAATTCTGTAATATATATATATATATATATATATATATATATATATATTGCACAATTCAATTCTCTTATACATAGTTTTTTTATTTTTATTTAATTTTTTGTTGGGTAAACTAGGTTGCTTCTTGAACAATATCTGAATATAGGCCGATTACAAGGGATTTGATTTATCTGTCTAAGGGTCCTAAAAAAGTTGGATTATGGTATCAAGGATTTATGGTAAATGGTTTCAGGTTTCACACAGAAGAAGCAAATCTTAAAAGAAAAACTCAAAAATAGTGGAGTTGCTGTAAATGCTACTACTTCAAGTTTTTCAAGTGCAAGGGATGAAAATCTTATTTTAAGTGAGGTGGCATATTTTGGAGTTTTAAAGAATGTGATTGAATTGGATTATGGTGGTGATCGAAGGGTTGTGTTGTTTGAATGTGATTGGGTATTAAATAGGAAGAGACTAAAAAAAAATGATAACGGATTCATGTTAGCAAATTTCAGCAATGTGCCCCCTCACAATGAACCTTTCATTCTCGCCTCCTAAGCAAGACAAGTATTCTATGTGGAAGAATCAAATGAGAGTGATTGGGATGTTGTTATTTCGACAAATGCAAGATCTGTCTATAAAATGGGAGATATTGTGAATGTTGATACACACTTGCAAGCTGAAATTTGCAATCCTATAGCTAATGAAGGGGATGAGAACATTTGTTGGGCCCGTGAAGGGGATGATGGGACGTGATTGTAATTTGATGACTAAATAGCTATTTTCCTATTTTAATATGTTGTCTAATGGAATGGTAGTTGCATTTGAATGCTATATTAATGTACTTTATTTTCTAATTAGACATAGGTATTGTCATTTTTGTTTGCTATGTGTTCTTATGATTATTTGTTTGATAAATGATAACTTCAAATGCAAATATTGTAATCTCGTCCCATTATTATCTTTTCCATTTAATATTTTGTCTAACGAGTATTATTTCACAGATTAGGCCATCTTATAAAAAGTTTATAGTGTTCACATGCGGCTTAGTGACATCAACTTTAGGTAATTTTATAATGTTATTTTGAGAGAAGCTCCTATGATCTTTACAATTACAAAATCTTATTCAATAAGTTGTTATCTTAACTATTTTATAGTAGACACATGGAAGGCTCAACAAGTTGTTATCTTAACTATTTCTTTTTCGTATTCCTTTAGACACTAAAACAGATGGCCAAGACACGAGGCTTGAAAAAGAAAAGAATTGCTCAACAAGACCTGCAATATTCTATGGATGACCAACTAAATATGCTAGCTGAACAACAAGGGGAAGGTATTCAATATTCTATGGATAGCCAGCAAAATATTCGAGCTGAAGAACAAATACCACCTCTACATATTACATAACCAAGTGATCCAAATTGTGAGTATATAAAATCAAATATCTTTTTTTCTAATGTCTATGATACTCAATCTAAGCAAAATTACTCTCATTTTTTTGTATTCAGTTTTCGTGCAGTTGAATGTCCATCCAGAAACATCTTTGGATGCACATAATCACACACAAGTTCAAGAAAGAAGAGTGGCACACACCACCAGACATGCAAGTTCCTCAACTAGTATGTGTAAATATTTCATATTTTTTTCCCTTACAATAAATTAGTTCTAAAAACTTTCATTTCTTGATCTTTTGAATATGTGGTGTTCAATTAAATTTTCAAAATGATCAATAATGATCATCTCAGCATACCACACGGCGTTCTGATGGATATGGTAAAAAGAATCACTTCCATGAAATATCATTGAACCAAGTTTTTAAGTTGTGAATAATTTTCTACTACTATAAGTTCTTTTCTATCCTAATTTTAAAGCTTTATGCAAAAGTTCAAAATAGTGGTAATAAAGGTAAATGTAGAGGACCAACTTATTGTAATGATGTATAGGGGCGTCCTAAGCACAAGGGTTTGATTAAGGTTAATTTTAATCGTAGTAGACAATCCATTGGAAAGTACAAGAAAAAGCTAGTTAATTTCTTGGGAACTATAGCTAGGATTGGTAAGCATGCCCCATTGAATTATTTGTCATGGATAAAGATGCCAAAAACTTATAAGAAAGAGATGATTGATATTGTCAAGGTAATAGCTCCATGATTAATGAACCTTCGGTTTTCTATTTTTTTCCTACAAGAAAAATGTTGCTTTTATATTATTCATAATTTACTTCATGGCAGGAAAGATTTGATTTGCTATTGGGAATCGAGCTAAAAATCATATCATCAATAGGAAACAAGTGGAGAGAGAAGTTGGAAGAATACACTAACAATGCAGTATTTTGTTCCAAATTAGAGGAACAATGTGGTGTCTTCTTGTAGAGAAGATCGTGTGCTTGAAGACCAATGGTTATGGTTGGTTACCTTTTGGAATTTAGAGGATGGAAAGGTAATATTAGTTATTTTTTCTACCTATGTAAAATTTTATGTGAAGTTTTAACAAAAATAAATTAATAAGTGTTAATTGTCCATTTATTTTTGTTGTTCTAGCATATAAGTACAAGGAATACTCAAAGTAGGAAAATCAATAATTTGCATCATAGAAAGGGACAAAAAGTCATTTGCTCAAGTTGCTTAGATATGGTAAAACTTATTATACTTGACGTTTTACTTTTTTTCTTGCTATGAATGAAAAACTTATTAACATTGTCTACAATTTGGTCAACTTTTTTTCTTTCCCACATAGACAAAAGAATTAGGCCATCAGCTATCCCGAGATGAGTTGTTCAATGCATGCTTTGTGGACTCCAATGGGAATCCGGGAAATAGTGCTATTGTAGAACAATTGGTACCAAACAAAATATTTTTTCTTGAAATGTGAATATTTTATATCATTATTCTTTCAAAAAATTAGTTTTTCTAATCTTAAGATAACAAGCAAATTTTTTCTTTAACATAGAATTTGATAAATGAGAAGAGAAGTGAACTAGCTTCTGATTCGTGTGATGAAATTAGGCCTAATGATATTTTCTCACAAGTGAAAGGACCGGATAGAAATGGTTGAGTTCGAATGTGTGCTAGTGGTATTGCTTTGTTAGATCTTTGGGGCTAAATTCCATATCATAATACTCAGCACCACATCATGGCTCAACAAAGAGATCAGATAGTGATGCTTCAAGAACAAGCTAAAGAGTAAGCAGAACTTATTAGGGAACAAGGAAGACTACTAGCTGATATTCGTGCACATATGCCACAAAATAATGTCAACAAGACAAATGAGTCAAGAGTTGCATCATTTGAGTCAAACTAGTAAGCTATCACAACCAACAGTACTAGTACTGTAAGGGTATTGTTACCTAATACTTTGGTGTTCTCTTTCTATCCATGTTTTGTTCAAATGTTACCTAGAAAGTATTTCATGAGCTGGGTTATCTAGCTTAAAAGTTTCTTGTATATAGTAATTTATCTATGGTTCCATATTTCATTTCTTGGACAGCTGATGCTCTGATTTTTAATTGCCTAATCTACTTTCTTTGGATATTTGATCATTTTTGGGACCTAGTGGAGATTCTACCCAATGGGTATTGAATTTTTGACCTGTTGGCATTTTGGAGTTGCAGTTTTTGTTATGGTGATTGGGATGTTGGAATCGAATTTGTGCTAATTTTTTGGGTTGTGGTGTGTGGAGATTGCATTTCCTGAATTGAAGGAGTTGATTTGGTTAATTAAATTAAGTAGGAAGTTGCTTTATGTATGGTAGTTTACTTTTTGTTAAATGTGCCTTGATTTATTCATCTCATCCTCCAATTTGCACTGGAAGTTGTTACCTCTAGTAGTTTTGCACACTAGAATTATTGTTTTCTCTTTTGCAAAATGGCCATGTTTTCTATTTTTTGTGATTTTTCTTACTTTTAAATCACAAGAAAAATACCTTTTTATGCATAGAACTTGATGTTTTCTATGATTTTCCCCTTTATGTTTTCTGTGATGTTCCTAATTGTGGTGTGTCGAATGTTTGATAAAAGTGAAGTCTTAAAAGCCATTACTAAAGCCCAAAGATAATTTCAGCACTAGAAACTACATACAAAATTCTATTACTTCATGAACCTCTCTACTATTTTGGAAGAGTTTAGTTTCCAAAGTTCAATGATAGATTTCCATTTTAAGTAGTTATTTTGAACACTTTGCTTTTAGCCTTCAAGATCATAGCAGTCAAACTATGACAAGTCAAACATGGATGGAATTGCAATGTTCTATTAGAAGTAGTAAAGTGACTTTAAATTTTAAACCTATTACATGCCTTGTACATAGTGGTTTTAACCCATTTTGGAGTGGCTACAATTCCTAAACTCTAAATTGCTTTAGTAGAACATTGGTTTTTACTATAGTCTTGTGAAAAAACATATAAGATTGTTGTTTACTATATTGGTTTGCTTGCTACTCTCTTTTGTTTTCAAGTTCTTGATTTCCACACACTACTATAGCTTTTAATGTCAAGTTCATTTTGAGATCTGAGAGTTGTTTTGCTCATAATTTTCTTATTGTAACATTCTCTTTTAGTAAATGCAACTGTTTCAGTATTGAGCATAAAGGATCCAAACAAAATAGTTGCCACAGAACGTATTAAAAGTTTGGATCCTAAAAAACTTGTTGGTTTGCATCATTTAGGAGAATATTGGTGTAAGATTGATATCATACATCCACAATGTCGTTATGAAAAGCTAATTCGTCCATACTCGATTCTCAAAATAATTAAAGATGCTCACGATGCACCCATTACATGGCCGATGGCCTTAGTATGCCTATTTTTCTAGTTTCTGAATTTCTATTGCAGTGTATAGTGCTTTAGTGCTTTAGTGCAATTGGAGATGCTCCCTATTTTTTAGTAGTAGGTTGGCATAAATGAATCCTATTCATTCGATTCTTTGCTACGGAAGACATATTCAAATTTATTTCTTCCTTAATAATATTACTAGCTGCACTAGGTGTAATCTGTAAATGGGTGTAACCTACAACTCTTTCCTTACATTTCGTTATCTGCTACCATTCCTTAATGTTATTAGTAGCCCACTTAGAGGCATAAACATATTTGGGAGATTTTTGCCTGTGTGGGATGTTCATCAGATTTCAAAGGTAGAGTTTTTGTTGGTCGGTGATGTTACATCTCATATGCCACCATTCTTTAAAGAAGCATTATCTGCCTTTTATTTTTATTTATTTTTCATTTTTTCCATCCTGTTTCAGCGGTTAGTTATGAAAAAGAACTGTGTTGTGTTCGTTGGACTCTTTCGGTGCTACTTTTTTGGGGTTGTTCTTGTCGACCTTTTTTGTGTTTATCTGCCACATTCTTTATAGAAGGATTTTTTTATTCGTTTCCTTTCAAGTGTAGTCTTGCATTGGTTATCTGCCATATTAGAAGTGCAGGGAAACATAGCCTAGTTTGGTTGGTTTTGTCTTGTTCTTTGCCATCAATTTTGCATAAACAAAGTTGATCGCTAAATTATGTTGGCCTTTTCTTATCTTTCATGATTCACTGTATGTAATGTTTAGTTTCTTATATTTTTTTCCACTGTACATAATGTAACCAGTTAGCGATAGTAGTGCTTGGGTGGTGGTGGTGGTGGTAACTAAATTCTTCTATTTTTTTTTTCTAACTTATATTATTAATTTATATATGGCAGGTCCATAGGGTTCGACATGAATGATCAAGAGAGGATGCTTTGTTGCAGGTGCTATTTAGATGCTGCATATGAAGGAAAAGTGCATTGGATTATTTTGCTAAGTGGAAGTACATTTTGCTATTGATGGCTGATTTATCAGCCTTAATGGATATGTTATGATCTTATTTTGAAATGACTTTTATAGTTTTTCTATTAGTATGACTTCCTAGACATATATATATATATATATATATATATATATATAGACTATATTTCCTAATATATGCAGACATATTTTTTGGGTCGTAATGTGATTTTGTATTATGTTAGATGTTAATTTTTTTATTATGTCAAATCATATATATTTAAGAATTAAAATTTTTTATAGTGACATAAAAAATGCTATAATATGTATCTATTATAACATATTTAAGTTACAAGATATGCAAACAAATTATTATGTTTACACCCCAAAAAAAATGTAGCAATAAATGGCTTTAATTTCGGTAAAAATGTTGCTATAGAGAATTTTAAATAACATAAAAATGTGTAACAAGAAGTTTATTATGACGTTTATTAATGTTTATAATACATTTGAATTTGTGACTGTTAACAATCTCTTTTGTAACACGACTGATTTGTTGTGAGAATAGGTTTGACTTGGCAGTGTTAAATGTCATTAAAAATGCTTATTATGACATTTTCACATGTTAACATTAGTTCTGAATTTTGAGTGCTGGCAAGCTCTTTTATGACATTTCCAATTGTTACTATATGTTTTGATTTTGACCATTAGAAAACCTTTTTTACAATATGACAAAATGTAGGTGGTCTGGTGTAACAATTGAAAATGTAGCAATAGATACATATATTAGGAAATGTCTTAGTGTCCCCAACTGCTATGGTAACATTGTTTTAGATGACATTTTCCAGAAGTGTCACAAAATTCAAAGTGTCACAAATATATGCTTATTATAACGCTTCTACCTGTCGTAATAGGCTTAATTTATAGTAGTGTTACTATTATACGTACTAAAAATATCTTTAATACTACAACTACTAGCTAATATTTATATTAATTATTTATAAATATTTTTATTAGATTTTGTTATCAATAATAGTTAATATTAATATTTGAATTTTTTCATTGTGGAATATATGTTTGAACAGTTAGAGATTGAGGATATGATGTCATATCTAGCAGGTTATGTTTGGGATGAAGATATTAATTGGATCGAACTATGTGATGACTTGATATGTGAAGTTGAACTATTTTGAATATTATGTCAATATAAGGGTTTTAGGATAGTTTGTGACATGATTTTTGTATTTTCTCTAGACAGGATTTAGTTCAATTCAGCAAGATAACAGGAGAATTTTTATTTGTGAGATAAGGGAACCAGGTAAGTCCTTGCATAAAACTAGTTATTATATAAATGAACTACTACAAGTCAAGTGTTATTTTTTGTTGTAAAGACATTACTTGGAATGAAATTGTGGACGTTTTCGTTACCTTTTGTTAAATCAAAATGTTTTCAAATGAGAAAGATTCTTCAAAACAAAATATTGATTTCTCTCAAACTAGATTTTAATGCAAACTCTCTGAACTATAATTGCAATTTCAAAGCAAAGAACTTTATTGAATCTTCCCAAGTGAAACGATGAAACATTGAGTATTCAATTAGAGTATGACAACTAATGCTAGCTTTAGAAAGTTGGGGTAAGTCTTCTGGTGGAGGCCTTTTCTGATAGATGAGCTCTGGTTGGACGAGGCACCAGTATTAGATAGTCAAGCTGGTTCGAGCTAGCCACACCGTCTAAGTGGTCTGTTTTATTGGAAATGGACAGTTGATAAGTTAGAGTGTAAAGATGGAGGAGTATTTTACCCAGTGAGCTAATCACCCATTTGTATTGTGATGTAGGGTTTCACAATACATAGTCATAATACAAGGTTTCATGGCCTTGGCTATGATGTAGGGTTTTATAATCATCTTTATTTTGGAATGGTTCATTTCTTTTCTGAATGTGCACTTTTATTTGAGAAATTATCATAAAACACCACTCTATATTAAAAAACAAATTGATATGACTTGTAATCTTTTCTGGTGTTTGGCTCAAAGTTGTATCCATAAAATATTCTTCAAATTATCATGAGCACACGCATGACTTATTGGGAAATATTTCTCATAATGTTTTACGTCATGATTTCAGGAAGATCAGGCCTTGAAAGTTAAGCTTGCCTAGAATCTTGAAAAGTTTATTACTAATCATTGATTGTATTTCCTTTAAGAATTTATTCAATTGTTTTGAGACTTGTATAAATATTGATTTGGGCTATAATAAATTTTGAACTTAGTTTGCTTCTTTTCATTTTTTTTACTTAGTTATAAAGACCCTTTTATTTAAGGATGGGATAACTTTCTTGCCTCTTTTGGGGTACATAAGTAGTAGGGTATTACAAGTGGTATTAGAGCCTAAGTTTAGGTAACTTTAAGTATGACTTGGCTTTATTTTATTAAGTATTATAATCTTTTTGCTAACCTAAGCTATTCATGTTGTAGGATGGTTAGAATATATAGAAACACAAGAAAGAGCATGATCGGGCAACCCTGACATCCACCAATTCATATTCAACCACCTAGTCCACCATTATCTGACTTTGAACCTGAGCCAAAACCACTTTTGCGGGAAATAACGAAGATGAGATCCAAATTATTGAACCACCACCTGTACTTATGATTGACGTGGTGTCTGATAGTGAGGATAAGGGTGATATTATGGAGTATGCCCTAATCCCAGTTATTCCAGAGATTGACTTAACTAGAGATAATGATGACCTGGGAGAGATAGACTATAAACCCTCACCAAGGCACCTAGATGAACCCTAACCAAGTCATTTTGAGATTACGGAGGGTTCAAAGATACCTGAGAAGGAAACCATGACTTTTGGTTTTGATAATGCTGCGGGAGTAGATTTCTCTACAAACATTTGGGGATGGTTATATGAATCTAATTCCAAAGATTCTGATGAGTGGTATAAGACTATGAGTCCTCACTTAGTTGAAAACTATTCACTTTTCTCGCTATTGCAATAAGTATAGTGATTGAAAATTATTCTATGCTTGTTATTTCCTTTAAAAAGATTTTATCTTTTGAAATAAGAATATCTTTGCATCACTCACCCTTTTGTGCAAAAATTACATTAATCTTGCATATATTATCTTTTGGAATATTTATTTACCCCTGATTATGTTGTTTGTTCCTTCTAAACATGAGTTGTCTACCACTTATAGGCAATTGTTTTAAAAAAATTATTTTACTCTTCTAATACACAATAGTTTAACAAGTTTAAAATAATGGCACACATATATAAAATGTTGTTATGATTTTTTCTTTACATTATAGCATAAATATATGATATTTTGAATGCAAATACATCCATATTTTTTCATAAATTATGAAATAAAATATCGAATACGATATGCATTTCTTTATGAGTTATATGCTCATATATGCAATAAACGTTGTGCTATGAAATGGCAGCTTTTGAAAATTTTATTATTTGTTACTTAACTAGCATGTAAATATTTTACATGATGAATATTATACTTTCTCTATGGTATATCATTTAGTATGCATACATTCATAACTAAGGTGTTGACCTCTGTGACAAGAAGATGCCACTTCAACGTTAATTTAATGCTTGCCACTATATTGTTTCCAGAGAAGCTTTTGGAGATGATATTGTGGCCCAAGCTATCAACAAAACATCAGAGATACTTCAGGAACTGAGGAGGACATTAGCATCTCTTTACCCAACCACATGTGTCGACGCCATAGATGCTGCTACCTGAACTTGGAACGGGGATCAGAATAAAACTATTAATAAGATTTCATTGGCAATCAAACATTTCCCTAAAAAGAGGGCAGCTAGGTAGCAGTGGAAGAATTACAGAAAGAAAATAAAATGGCACCACCAGGCATTGTTTTGAGAATGGTAACCTACTACTACTGTGGAAAGAAAGGGCACGTCCTAAAAGATTGTTGGTCTAAGAAGTCAAACAAAAGATATTTTAACTATGGGGATATTACACATTTGAGAGGAAATTATCCAGGGAAGCCATGGCCCAATTGAGGGAATTCTGTCCAACTACCATAGATGAACAACTGAGGAAATATAACTAATAAAAGAAATAAGGCACGATTGTAAGTGAAGACCATAGTATTAGCAACAAGTGGAAAGGACTTAGGATTGGATCCGGTGGGATAAGCACTTTATTTTAATTTTTGAAAGCAGTTGGCTCTTTGATCTCTGTACCTTGCATTTTGTATATATATGATGTAGTGAACTATTCACTTAAATTATGATAGTAAGAAGTTACCTTATAATTGTCTGGACACACTCTTCGACGTTTGAAGGTAAAATTTCTAGGCTTTATTTGGAATAGGAAAATTTTAGTTGGAGAAATTAATTTACTAAGGAATGTAATTTATGTGTTCTCTGAGGATTATGATAGGATAATAGACATAGAATTATTGTCGAAACAAGGAGATTAGATTACTCATAGATGCAGGATAATATATTTTAGAAGATTGATTGGGTATTATTAATTCTAAGTGAAGTGAGGTAAGGGAAATATGTTACTTAATATTAGGTACGAGAAATTGAAATTGTTGGTAAAGGAATGACTAGGAATATCTAGCTCCATTAGTTAAGGTACCCATGAAGTATGAGTTTAGGTTGATACTCGAGTAGTTCTTAATTTATTCCTAATAAAATTGATCACAACACATCTCTTGGGAAAGATATTTGTGATGAATATAGTGTTGGCTCAAAATAGTTGGAATTAGTTTTAGCAATGAAAAGGGAGTATAAATTCTTGACTAGTACGGTAAGTGTGGAATTTGATTGAAAGCAATTTTATATTCAGGACACAAAGAAATTAAGAATGAGAATACAACAAATCTGAATTAGTGTAGCTATTATCTTTTGGGGCAACTCGAGAATGTCATGAAGGGGTAGAGTTCATTGGTATTAATGGAATATTATCGTCGCTTCTTTAGGAGATTCACCATTCTTATGCTATCTCCAACTCGTCTACTACAAAAAGATTCGCCTAGTTTGTGAAGTGGAAGGGTGAAAGGGCACTCCAAGAGTCTAAGAGAAGATCCGTGTCTACATATAGGTTTACTCTAAAAGAAGAAATTAAAGCTTCACGTATGGATGCCTTGAAGGAAGGATTGGAAGTTGTTATGGTAATTTCTTTAGATAAAGGCACATTTTTCATGATCTCGCTTCTTTTCTTTTTCTTTTCAGCCTTTTATTACCAAATCCCTTACTCCACCTTTTGTTTTTTATGTCAAATTTCTTCCAAGACTTAGTTGTCTAAGGAGGCCATAAGAACGTCACTTATGGTTTGCAATTACATCACTTCAAACTCCTTAAAGTTATACCTAATTTCACCTATATTACTTTCATGATGAGTACATATTCCTCGCTATATTGAGGCTTTATCCATCTATTTCATGATTTTCTTCATTCTTTGGATTTAGCACGTCTTGACTAGTATTTTCTCTTTATAGTTCTTCCTATCTCCGAAAATCCTAATGTTGCTACGCACTCGTTCTTTGGCTCAGCATCTTTTGCCACTCTAGCGTTTTCTAGAAGTGTAGGCTTCTTACAGTCATTATAGCTTTTGAAAATCGAATATGTCAATCTTATCTTTTCTCGCTCTGAGTTGTTATTTTGATCACTATTCTTCCCTTAATGTTGTGAATTTCTCTAATATTCTATTCTTACCCCTATCGATTTTGTAACTTAACTCCTAGTGTTGACTGAGCAAGTTAGACATAAGATAGGTTGATGTTATCTTATTGACAAAAGAACTGGAAGATTCCAAGTTGGTGACTAAACATTCTTGAAATTGATTTTTAAGGGCATCTTGAAACACCTGAAAGGAGGCAAGTTGAGTCTGAGATATTTGGGACCATTCCAAAATATAAAGAAGAATAGAAATGTGGCATATAGATTGGACCTACTGGACAGTTTAATGGGAATACAAGACGTATTTCATGTATCTCAACTGAGGAAGTACAATCCCGACCTGGAGCATGTACTGAACTACAAGCCATTGATTTGGTAACTCGACCTGAGTTATGGTAAGCAACCTATCAAGATTTCAGATTGAAGCATCAAGACTTTTCAGAGCAAGCAGTTCCCGATGGTAAATATCTTGTAGGAGCATATAGTTCTCAGGATGCTATATAGGAAATAGAAAATTAGGTGAAGCAGAAATACCCTGGTCTACAATGAAGATATGACGTTTTGAATTTCAAGACTAAGTTCTTTAGGAAAGGGAGAATATGAAACCCCACCTAAAACTATCCATAGTGTAAGAGAAGGATTTGTATTTCATAGCATATCTTATGTGCATTTGATTTTCAAAATAAAATTAATGTGTATTTTATACTGCTTAAACGTGTTTTTGTGAGTGCTTGTGAAAGCTTGGAATGTTTGTTTTAGTTAGGAAAATATTGAGGTTATGGATCTTGGAGTAGGATGATATAGTTACCTTTGAAGTTTTGATAGAAGAGAATTATCTTGGGAGAGATTGGACACTAGAGTTGTTGGGATAAAGTGGTCGGAGCTTGTAAGTTGTTTCCTTAGGACATGAGTTCAAATCTCTCTTTAATAGCTTTACCTCTCTTTTACAATTTTTTTTTTTTTTTTGTTCTACTCTTTTATTTGGAACCTTATTTCTCCTGAGTTTGAGTACCAACCATTGTAAATGTAAGTCTCTGTTCTTCTCTTCTGGGGTACATAACGTAACTGAGTTTTGGACACTTACAATCTTTCTTCTATTTCTCTATTTCAATTTTTTTTTTGGAGCCCTTAAATCAAAGGTAGTGTTATTGCCCGAGTTGTTCCCACAGTTCTCTTTTAGTTTCCTTTTAATGTTTGTATCCTTGTCGGCTTTCCTGAATTTTAGCAGAAAAACTTTGCTTTCAAAGCACCTTGAATTACTTAGTCAACTCCTCTGATTCTCCATTTAGCTTATCTTCAAATGACTGGGAAAAATTCCAGCTATTAAACAAAATTCCACAATTGAAACACCTTTCATTTTCCAGCAACCAAAAGTAGCTCAACCAAGTTTTGGTTTTCTTCATTCAACAACCGAACTTCATTCTATTTTCTTTCCCCAAGCTAACCCCACCCTAAGCAATGTAAGGACCAATTACCTCTCTTTTCCCCTCACAAACCTATGGGCCTTCATGCTCCCAAGCCATGATTGGCTGTCAACTTTTAGCAAGGCATGACCACATTACCTAGCCATGGGTTAGCTTCCACTCACACAACACAAGCCTTAGACCGGCTTAAGAGCAAGCCATGGCCGGTTGCTCCTTGAGCACATTCCCTCTTCTTCAACTTCTTCGTTATTTCCTTTGGCCATTGCAACTGAGGAAGATTCATTGTTGCACCTCAAATTTCTCCTATTTTTTCTCCATTTCAACTTTTGAAAATTCAACATTCAAACTCCGATGAATCATTGAAATTACTCAAACTCTGGATCAACACTACCGAGCCACAATTGAAGACAATAACAACCTTCGTTAATTCGTTGAGAAATAGAGACACACTGTTCTTCTTCTCCATCTATGTTCTCTTACACCACTCACGGTCTTCATCATCAGTTTATCAAACCTTCCAATACCATAATTTTCTCAACCATTCTTTAAAATTCAAATTTCCCAATTAGCTCCTAGAAACTCTCTAGCACTCTCATTGCAACTGGATTACTACAACTAAACCCTCGTTTAGCCATTCATATTCACGAAACTCTCACAATCACACCATCATTTAAACTTTCATTCTGGCTTTTCCCTTTGAACACTAGGAATACATATTAAAACCCTCTTCAACCATAAGCTACCCTTTGATACTGCAAGACACTACCAGATCATTCCTCTGATAAGAAGCTTTCATACTTTCCCTCTGTTTTAGGATTTACACTACTAGAAACTGGTGTATCAGCCATGGAATTCGGCCACGGAATTCATGCGTGGCTGATTACCCACACAACACCAACGGATCAGCCACGGATTAAATATCGTAGCTGATTCGTGGCTGATATATGGGAGAATTCGACTAAGGTTGTCAAGGAAAAATTCGTGGCTGATCCGTATCTGATCACCTACGGATCAGCCACGAAAATATTTAAAAATTTTATGAAAATTATTTGTGGATGATCCGTGGCTGATTTGCTACGAATCAGCCACGATTTTTTTATTTTAAATGTCGTTATATAATCAAATATTTTCGTGGTCGATACGTTGCTGATCAGCCACGGAAATTTTTTGTGGCTGATTCGCACCTGATTTGATACGAATCAGCAACCGAATATTTTTTAAAAATTCAATTTTTTTGTAAAAAATCCGTGGCTGATTTGTAGCAAATCTGCTGCGAATCAGCCATGACATATTTTTGGAATTTTTTTTAATTATGGCGTGGCTGATCCGTGGCTATATAGCCACAAAATAGCCACAGAAAATTCCCTTGCAGATGTACAAATTATAGGGCATATCTCAATTCCATTTCTGGCAACAAATTGAACTTGATTCAATCGGCCTTTCCTTCTTCTATTTGCCAAACCCATTTCCCTTGCTTTGATCCCGCACCTCGTTGCCGTTGCCGTCGCCGTCACTCTTGTCGCGCTAGTCCTTGCCGTTCGCCGTCGCCGTCACTCTTGTCGCGCTGGTCCTTTCCGTTCGCCGTCGCCGTCGTGCTTTGGTCCTCGCCGTTCGCCGCCGCAGAGGTGCCTCCCCAAAGGAGTCTGCTCCCACTGTTTGCCGTCGCAGAGGTAACTCATAGAGAAGTCTGCTCTTTACTTCTTCAACTCGATGGCTTGAAATTTTCAATTTTTCTATTATTGTGAGTGAGCAATGTGTGTAATGTGTGTTCGACGGATGTAATTTGGATGCACTTCACTAAATTTTTTTCTTCATTCTTTGAACCTACATTTTTTTCTTCATTTTTCAATTGATTTATTTTCTTTCAATTACAGAAGTCCGGTTGCTTCTTCTTGTCTTCTTTTGTCCTTGTTTCCCAAACGGCACTTAGTGCATTGTTCACGGGCTACTCTTGTCTTCTTTTTCATCTTGTAATTGTTGCTTGCTGTGTCTTCTTTTGTTCTTTCTTCTTGTCACACACCACTGTATATTATCCTCTTATAACTTTGTTCTTTTGGAATGCATTTGTTTTTGTATTTTGTCTTCTTTCGTTTTGTTCACTAATGTTTCGTCCTTCTATGCTCATAGAATATACACAACACTTAATTTGCTTCGTCCTTCATGCTCACATGTGTGTGTTTACTATTCAACGAGACTTGAATGAATTTCACTACAATTGAGAATATATCACCTAATAAAAAATATTTATAACTAATTAAATTAATAATCTTACCATTTATTAGATAATAATATACTATAAACTATAAAGAATATTTTCTAACTAATTAAATTATTACTTTGTTATTTTTTTTATAACAATATATGCTACAAACTATAGATGATTTATATTAAAAAATATTAATTTAAAATAATCTTATCTTTTTAATTTTTCAAATAATAACACATTAATTTAATAATTAACTTGTGATTTATAAACCAATAACTAAAATTAATTTAACTTCCAAAACCAACCTCTTCTATTTTAAAAGTATAAATTTTCTTGACTCATAAATCAACTACTATTCGCACTAAATCAATAAGAAAAAGGTCAAAGATTCATCGAGAGATTTTAAATATAAGTAAATTAATATCTTATCCTTATTAATGAAAAATATTAATAATGTAGCAAAATTTATATTTTTTTATTATGAATTTTAAAAAGTGAATATGTATTTTTAAAAATTCAGATTCAAAAATAAAAATATTAAAATTTAAATGAAAAGAGTAATAAAATCGATTACTGTTTGAAAAAGACTCGAATATCTTTGTAAATAAATTTTTTTTATGGAACTAAATAATGTTAATTAATTAAACACAAATATATTTAAGCAAGCTTTATTTACTAACAACACGGTAGATCAACCTCACTTTGCTACGAGTCGTGTATAGTACCCCAAATCCACCTTGGAGAACATCAAGCCAAAATATGATTCCCTTTTTGCCCCTCAATGCATTGCCGATTTTATTATAGTTACAAGTTAAAAGAATTTGTCATTTAGTAGGGGAAAAAATTAAAAAAGGACTTCATCAACTCTGAGTCAAAGCCGACTTGAGAAAGCATATGGTCGTCCTATGGTGCAATAAATACGTAATAAATTAATTATAAAAATATATATTGTACACAAATTCATTAAAAATTGGTTGTAAATCAAAGTAAGTTAAAATGTTTTATGTGATATGGTATCCATTTATGTAAAAGGGGTAAAGCCTATTTTAGTATGTTTATTAGCGTGTTTGATATGTGTGTTTATGCATGAATATTTTGGAAATTAGTTACAATATTTCTAAGTATCTTAAAATTATTGTCATGTTTGAAAACTAGTTTAAAGTTTCCTGTTAAAATAGGTGGCATATAGTCAGTTGAAATGAATAGAGATAGAAGTTGGATGTATAATCGACTCCTCCCAACTCGTCGAGGCATAACAAAAGAGTTTACACAAGGACTCGACGAGTTCATCCGGGTTGCATGTGCGCAACCACAATTCATTCGCAGTGCAACGACAAGGTGTCCATGTTCTAGGTGCAAGCTTACGAAATTCCAAAGTCGTGAAACCTGCCATGTTCACCTTCTAAACAAAGGTTTTATGCCGAATTATTTTATTTGGACTTCCCATGGAGAAGAGTATCAAATCCATGAAGAAGAACCGCCTCATGTAGTATCGGACCATCACGAAACCACAAATAGGTATCAAGAAATGGTACATGATGCTTGCGGGTCATTCCTTCAATGATAATTGGGCCGCGGGTCCATCTAATATTGAGGAGGAAGCACCGAATCCCAATGCACAACAATTCTATGATCTATTGCACGAGGCGGATGAGCCACTATTTCAAGGTTGTGTACGACATTCAAAGTTGTCGGTTGTGTCACGAATGTTGCATTTGAAGTCGGAGCGAGAATATGCCGGATATTCATTTCGACCATTGGGCCGATCTTATTAATGAAATTCTACCGGATGATGGGAATAAAGTGCCAAATGATTTCTACAAGACTAAGAAGTTTGTGAAAGCTCTTGGGTTGCCGGTTGAGAAGATTCATGTATGTGTCAATGGATGTATGCTCTTTTGGAAAGATGATGAGGAGTTAATGAATTGCAAATTACGTAATCATCCCCGATACAAGTTAAGAATTTTGGAAAAATCCAAACCTATTCCATATCAAAAAATGCATTACCTACCCATTACTCAGAGGCTGCAGAGGCTTTATGCGTCAAAAGAAACAGCAGAGCATATGACATGGCATAAAGACCATACGCAACGGGGCGATGAAATGAATCACCCATCGGATGGCGAAGCGTGGAAGGATTTCGACATAAAACATCCGGACTTCGCACATGAGCCACGCAATGTAAGATTGGCATTATGTGCGAGATGGCTTTGCACCTTTTGGTATGTACGGCAAGTCATATTCTTGCTGGCCTGTCATTATCACCCCTTATAATTTGCCACCTTGGATGTGCATGAAGACACCTTACATGTTTCTAGCAGCGGTAATCCCGGGACCAAGAGATCCTAGGAAGATGATTGACGTGTATCTCCAACCACTTATTGAGGAGCTGAAATCACTTTGGCGTGTGGGTATTCAGACGTATGATATTTCTAGAAAGCGTAATTTCGATATGCGGGCTGCGCTTATGTGGACAATAGGAGACTTTCCTGCATATGGGATGTTATCTGGGTGGACAACTTCTGGGCACATGGCGTGCCCAATTTGTATGGAAAAGAGTAAGGCATTTCAACTTCGGCATGGAAGAAAAACATGTTTCTTTGATGTTCATCGCCAATTTCTCCCACGGGATCACCCGTATAGAAGAAACAAGACCAATTTTTTGAAAAATCGTGTTGAAAACGATCCACCACCACCCAGGCTCACGGGTGAAGAAATTTGGCAACGAGTTCAGAATATACTAAGGTTACTAATACCGGCGGTGAAGACATTCCCGAAGGGTATCTCAGCGGTCACAATTGGACAAAACAAAGCATATTTTGGGAACTCCCTTATTGGTCTTCATTGCTTGTTCGACACAACTTAGATGTCATGCACATAGTTAAAAATTGTTTTGATAATATTTTCAACACAGTAATGGATGTAAAAGGTAAAACAAAAGATACCCTAAATGCTCGTTATGACATCAAAGAACTATGCCGAAGAAAAGAAGCGGCATTAGATCCCGGAGAGAGCATCGGATCAAAGGCAACTTATTGTCTTTCCAAACAAGAACAACGCATTTTGTTTGAGTGGATAAAGGATCTAAAATTTCCGATGGCTATGCATCGAACCTATCTAGATGTGTTAATATCCGGGAGTCTAAGTTGATAAACACGAAGAGTCATGATTGCCATGTTTTCCTGTTGCGTTTGTTGCCTACTGCTTTCAGACAAATGCTACCAGAGTCGATTTGGAATACTTTAACTGAGTTTAGAATATTTTTTAATGAGTTATGTGCCACTAAGTTGACTGTGGGTAAGATGAGAGAGTTGGAGGAAAATATTTCTATTATATTATGTAAGTTGGAGAGAATATTTCCACCCGCATTCTTCAACTCAATGGAGCATCTTCCAGTTCATTTACCATATGAAGCTCGTGTGTGCAGTCCAGTTCAATACCATTGGATGTTTCCTTTTGAAAGGTAGTTCATCTAGTACTGTTGTCTAAAAAGTTCATTTTCCAATTTTATCTCTTCGTATTATGTCAATGCTTAAATTGCTTTTACCATATGTAGATACCTCTATCATTTGAAAAAGAAGATTAGAAATAAGGCAAGAGTTGAAGCGTCTATAGTCAATGCTTACTTGGTCGAAGAGGCTTCTAACTTTACAACATACTATTTTGAGCCGCATGTGGTAACAAGAAGTAGGCGTCCAAGTCGACACGATGATGGCGGTGACGTCGGCCATTCCGCAAATAATTTATCGATTTTCGGTTTGCTGGGCGGTCGGCGGGTAGATCTTATATGCGGTGGCTTGCGATGAGGAATACAAAGCTGCCCATCTTTATGTGTTCTTTGAACTGTTCGGAGGTGGAACCGTTTATCAGGTTTATTAAAAGTTGAGTTTACAGATGATTTCTCTTCTAACTCTTCAGTGCGATAGTAATATATACTAAGTTATTTTTATGCTATCACTTCAGTATGTTTATTGGTCAATTGCACACCCATCATCCACAACTCGGACATCGTGACATTAACAAGGAGATTGAGACCCACTTTGCTAGCTGGTTCCGTAGCCATGTATGTAATGTCATGTTTGTGCAAATTATAGCATCTCTACTCTTTACAGTACTAATATTAAATTATTTGATTAGGTTTTGGAGTGCGAGAATAATATTGACAATCAGCTTTTAAAGGACCTCTCAAGAGGCCCTTTAATGGCAGTTGAAGCATATTCCATTTACTATATTAATGGATATTGTTTTCACACCATGAGCCATGGAGAAGGAAAATCAACAATGAATTATGGGGTGTGCATTCGAGGCACGACTTATTCTCAATCAACAACTGAAGGAGACTATTATGGATTAATACAAGAAATACTTCGTGTACAATATCCTGGCTTGCCAGAGAAGAATATTGTATTGTTTAAGTGTGAATGGTTTGATCCACGATCTCGTGACAGTATGAAAGTTCATCCAAGGTACAATTTGGTGGAAATAAATCATAGAAAAAAGTGGCCAAAATACGAACCATTTGTGCTAGCCCATCAAGCAATTCAGGTATACTACTCTCCATATCCGAGTACAAGACGTGATATGCGTGACTGGTGGGCTGTTTTTCACGTTAAAGCAAGAGAGATTTTTGATGTTCCACAAGTTGAACACGCTTATCAAAATGACCATTCTATTTGCACACCATTACAAATTCAAGATGATCAACTTGATCCTCTACGTGATTGGGATGCTACAGGAGAAGATGATGTCAGTAGGAGTGATGGTAATGATGGTTTACCGATGAAGAGATTGAATATGAGTCTGAAAATGAGGAAGATGATGCCGATGAATCGATTGAAATTGAAGACGAGTAAAATATTCTTTTTACATCTTCATATCTTTTACTTTTGTTACATATATTATTGTATATTATTTTTTAATTTGCAAGCTAACTAATCATTTGCTTTGTAGATATGCCTCGGAGTTGTTCATATTTTCGTTCTGAGCACCCCGCCCCATCTACCTCCAATGTTCCAGCGTCACGGACTCCACGGAATCCTTCATCGAGATGGGAGCATTGCTGCTGGTGATAATACTACTACTTCGTTGTCCCTTGCTCTATTCCTTCTTCATCGCAACGACCCATGATACACATTCTTCCGGGGAGTGATAATGTGTAAGTATATCATATATGTTTACAAAGAATATAAAGTTTTACCCACAATTCAAACTATATTTTCAATACTTTTTGTTGAATAACTTTAAGTTTTGATCAATGTCTTTGTGTTAGGTTTGGACCCATAGAGATTCAATATAAAATTCATAAGCGCATCTCGGATCGCATCAAGCTGAAATTTGATGTCCCGCACAAAAGGTGGTTGCATGTGGACTTTGATACGAAGAATACTTGGTTTCAAGAATTCGAGGCAAGTGTTTAATAATTAAATGTTATGTGATCTTCTTGCTCTTTTATAAAGTTTTGAGTTGAAGTATCTTATATTATTTCTTTTTATTGTAGAAACGATATAGATGGAGGGAAGAGGATAGTGAAATGGTTCGAAAAGCTTGGAACTCTAAGGCGGGGGAGCTATTCGAGGGATTATTGCTTCGACCAAAAAGGCATGGATAAAGGATAGAGTTAAACTTCCATGGATGCCTGAGGATGTGTTTGATGCTATGGTAGCATATTGGCAGACGCCAAAGACACTAGCACGATCAGAGCAAAATTCTCGTAATTGTCGCAACCAGGGAGAGAATGCCTCATGCATGCATACGGGCGGACCCATTCCACATCTCGCACATGCATATCGCATTGTAAGTATCGAATAAATTTTAGGTATATGAATACTTAGTAAGTTAAATCATAAAGAAATTAATACCATACAAATTTATTACAGGCAGCAAAGAATGGTGGTGTTCTACCAAATTCTCTTGAGCTTCACAGAGAGTTACATAAACACGAGGTTGAAGGGAGGACGAAATTCATCACACCATATCATCGAGATCTTCATGTAAGTTATTATTATAGTATACTTGACTTAATATTTTTCATTGAATTCTTATTGATTCCTTCTAAAATCTTTACTCAATTTTTAGGAACGAGCTACTAGGATGGTTGAGGAGGTAGAAACACAAGTCTCCTCTACAGCCTCGACATCTATTGAACCTGGAACTGTTACTGAGTCTCCAGTGGTTGATTATGATAATATTATGCTTACAGCAGCTGGGGGTGTAAGGAAAGGACGTGTCCCCGGTCTTGGTTCAGCATGTCAGCCTATCCTGAGTTCAAGGTCTGGAAGTAGCACATCTGCGAGGACTAGCTATGTTGATCACAGAGTCCTTCATGAGCTGCATGAGGATTATGGTCGCAAAATGCAAGAGATGCAAGCAAATCACGCTGAGGAGATGGCGCGTCAGGAGCAACTCATACTTGAGACTCGTCGTCAAATGGATGAGATAATGGCCACAATGCGGGTGCACTTAGAATCGTGCTCATCTAGAGGAGCCACAGACAAATAGAGGACTCATGATGATGCGTGATTGTAGCTTTGAAAAGCTAATACAATAGTTTTTATCGACTGTCACAACTTACTTATTACTATTCTGTGGTGGAGACAATTTTGTGATGCCTTATTTGCTTGTGGGAGTTGGATATTATTAGACTTTGTTTTATTTGTTAATCTATTCTATTTTGTACTTTGTGACTTGGGTGTTTGTTGATATGTTGGGTGTTTGATTATTGTTGATATGATGGGTGTATGGTTATAGGAGTTTGATTGTTGATATGTTGGATGTATGGTTACAGGAGTTTGATTGTTGATATGTTGGGTTGATATGTTGGGTGTATGGTTATAGGAGTTTAATTGTTGATATGTTGGGTGTATTGTTGATATGTTGATTATGTTTACAGGATTTTGGTAAGGTCTTGATATGTGTATTTTCTGAAAACAGGTTGAAAAATCAGACAGGGAACAGCTACGAAAATTCCGTGGCTAATTTTTTTGGCAATTCTGCCACATTAACAGCCACGAAATTCCGTGGCTGATTACCAAATCAGCCATGGAATTTTTTTGTGGCTGATTAGATCAACCACAAAAATAATTTCAGCCACAAAAATTCCGTGGCTGAATTATTTCTCAATTAAAAAAATTTTCATTATATGAAATTAAATCAGCCACGAAATTATATACTCAGCTACGAACATTTCCGTGGCCGATTACCCTCGAAAACTATTTCCGTGGCTGATCATTTTTTAAATTAAATAAATTATTATTACTATTTATCAAATCAGCCACGGAATTTCCATGGCTAATCACTCACGGAATGGTATTCCGTGGCCGATTTCTATTTTTTGAATTAAATAATTTTTAATTATTTTGAATTAATCAACAACGGAATTTATTTATCAGCCACGAAATATTTCGTGGCTAATCACCAACGGAAATATTTTTCGTGGTTGATAAATCAGCCACGCCGACTTTAGCCACGGAAACTTTTCCATGGCTGTTCCGTGGCTGAGTTCAATCAGCCACGGATTTCATCCAATCAGCCACGGAATTTGTCGTGGCTGATAGGTCAGTTTCTAGTAGTGTTAGCATTAGGCAAATCAAGAAATCATCTCTTTTATTACCAGGTACCAACTCTCTTTTCCACAGATTAGAGAGTCAAGAAGGTATATTGTATACCATCTATTTCAATTGATTTATTCATTCGCTCTTGTCTTATCTTTGCTAAATCAGAACTAATCGTACAAACTCTCTGTCTATTTCTCGTTACTTCTTTGTTGATTGGAATTTAACTAGAGAGGACTAAGTTGAGTCCTTGAAGCACATAAGAACCCTCAGACACTTGTCATCACCAATCTCAAGGAATGTTCAAAATGAGTAATCATCACTCTAAAACTCTTAAATCCTCTTTGATTTTATGAACTTAAGTACTAGGATTCATGTTAGATGATATTTTGAGATTAGAGGGTGAATGGATATTCTTGTGATGACATTATGGTGTTGGAGGTGGATGGGATGATGTGTATTTGTAGTATGGTATTACTATGAGATTCTGCTTTATTGCATGTACTATTATTGCTTTGTGGGATGGTACGTTTGTAGCAAGCGTGTGATTAATACTACTATTATAGTTTCACTTGATATAGTCTTTATTGTTAAACTAGTTAATATAATTAGTCTCCTGTTATTATTTTTATCACTATGGTTGTTACACGTTAATTATTTGTACTATCTCAAAAATTATTATTTGATTATTTTCTAGTTGGCTATTAAAAATATTTAATACTATTAATTTTTATTACTCATAGCCTATTTTTATTATATAATATTCATGGTATATGAGTTAATATTATTATCAAATTTATTATTTAATACCTATTATGATATCTCTACAAAATATTACTATTTGTTCTTGTATGATTACTAGCTATTATCTATACCAATTATTTAATATTAGTTGTTGTTGTAAAGATTATTTATTGTGATTTGCCATTATTGAAAGCGATTATTATTATTATTATTATTATTATTATTATTATTATTATTATTATTATTATTATTATGTTATGAAAAAAATAAATGGCTATTCATTTTCCGATACTATCCATTTATCTTGAAAATAGATGTTAATATTCATTTTTTCAAATGTTATTAACGGATAAGATAAGATTGTATTTATTATATTCATTTCTTATCATTTTAGACAATGTATCTAAATCGCTATATATAGGGGTTTATGTAAACAAACATAATTAATCAATTGAATCTAAGTGATTTTCTCATTTCTCTTTTCTTATAATTTCTTTAATATCAGTTTTTATATTTTGTTTTCTTGATTCTTGATTTTATTTGGAATTAAATTCATAATACGTTATCCTCACAAGACCATACTAAAGTTTATAATCAAGCCAACAACATCAAAGATATTCTCTCGATCTGTACAGTCAAGTAGTCTGATTTTTTAAGTTTTCTAAACAAAAGAAGAAATGTATTCTTTCTATTTGATTTTGTTTTAACATGGACAATTTCACTACACTTGAGTTTGTAGCTCTAGATATCATCGGAAAAAACTATTTATCCTGGACACTAGATGCTGAAATGCATTTAAATGCAATGGGTCTGAAAAATACCATTGTAGAAGGAAATTCATCATCATCACAAAATGATGCTAAAGTTATGATTTTTCTCTGTCATCATCTTCATGAAGATTTAAAAGTGGAATACCTTACTATGAAAAATCCACTTATTTTATAGAAAAATTTGAAAAAAAATGTTTGACCACCAGAAGATGATCATCCTTCCAAAAGCACAGTATGACTAGATGCATCTGCGATTACAAGATTTTAAATGAGTATAATTATGTGATGTTTAAAATTAGCTCACAATTAAAATTATGTGGAGAAAATATTACTGATGATTCATGCTTCGAATGTGCTCCTGTAGTAGCAATATTGAGAAAAGGGATTTGAGAAATATGTAAAATTGATATCTTGCCTTCTTGTAGCTAAGTAGAATAATGAGTTATTAATGAAAAATCATGAAGCCCGACCAATAGGTTCTATTCCATACCCAGAAGTGAATGTTGTTATAAATCGTGATTTTTGCTCCAGAAGAGGTCGTAATCCTGGTCATGGCTATGGCCTTGGACGTGCATGTGATTATAATAGAAATATTTATTATGATTACAAAAGTCAAAATCAAGTTACAAGAAATAATGATAACCACCAAAAGTGGCCAAAAAATAATGAGAAAGGAAAAGGAAAGGAGGTGATTCTTACAAATTATGAAGATAAATGTTATCACTGTGGCATAAAAAGTCATTGGTCTCATACCTGTCGCATGGTAAAACATCTTGTTGATCTTTATCAGGATTCTATTAAGAAGAAAGGCAAAAATGCTTAAGCGAATTTTATTGTGCAACATTCTCTTTGTGATGATAACAATAATGATACTAATATTGAAGAAGTTAATGTTGATGTAACTCATTTGGATGTGGCTGATTTTTTGAATATCCAGAAGGAAGAATTGATCATTTAATTGGTGATAGAAGTATCCAAAAGAATTAGAAGTTTATTTTTAATGTTTTTATTTTATGTTATATATTTTTGGTATTGTAATAGTAGTTAGCACTTTAAGTGTTTATTTTATTATTTGAAGTATTTAAATTTATAAATGTTTTATTATGCCTAGATTAGCATTTTATGTTTTTATTTTATTATTTAAAATATTTAAATTTATAAATATTTTATTATACCCAGATGGCTATTGCTCCACTTACTGGAGACAAAAGTGGCATTGAAAATATATGCCTAATTGATGGTGATACAACACACTCTATATTGAAAGATAGAAAATATTTCTTTTACCTAAAGATGAGAGAAACAACTGTTAATATTATAAGTGGTAGTACAAAATTGATTGAAGACTTCGGAAGAGCTAATATATTATTAGCCGAAGGAACAAATATTGTTATTTATAAAGCGTTATTTTTTTCAAAATCTCGAAGAAATTTATTAAGCTTTAAAGATATTCGCCAAAATGGATATCACATTGAAACAATGGAAGAAAATGAGTTTGAGTATCTCTATATTACTTAAATTATTTCTGGTAAGAAATATATATTAGAAAAGTAACCATCTTTTTCATCTGGCCTATATAGCACAAAAATCCATGCAATTGAAATGCATCATTTAGTAAACCAGAAGTTTATTGATCCTACTACAATTATCATTTGGCACGACTGTTTGGGTCATCCAGAAACTATTATGATGCGAAGGATAATTGAAAATACGTATACTCATTCTCTGAGATGTCAAAAGATTTTGATATCAGATAAATTTTCATATGCTGCATGTTCTTATGGGAAATTGGTTATTAAACTATCTCTAACAAAATTGGATTTTGAGTCTCCAGCATCTCTAGAAAGAATTCATGGTGATATATGTGGACTAATTCATCCACCATATGGGCAATTCAGATACTTTATGGTTTTAATTGATGTATCGACCCGATATCACATATCAGTTTATTATCAACTAGTAAATTGGCATTTGCGAGTTTACTTGCCCAAATAATTTACTTACGAGCACAATTTCCAAATTATCCTATTAAAAGTATCCATCTAAATAATACTAGAGAATATTATTCTCAAGCCTTTGATGCTTATTACATGTCAATTAGCATTACTATTGAACATCCAGTAGCTCATGTTTATACCCAAAATGGTTTAACCAAATCATTTATTAAAAGATTACAATTAATTGCTGGACCACTATTAATGAGAAAAAAAATCTCCTAATATTTGTTTGGGGACATGCTATTTTGCATATTACTACACTTGTGCATATAAGGCTAACAAGTTATTACAAATTCTTTCTCTTGCAGTTGGTTTTTGGTTTAGAGCCAAATATTGCTCGTTTAAAAATTTTTGGGTGTACTGTAAATGTACTGATAGAGTTAAATTAACGTACCAAAATGAGTCCTCAAAGAAGATTGGGGATATATGTTGGATATATTTTCCTTCTATAATTAGATATATTGAATCATTGACAAGTGATGTATTTACAATAATATTTGCTAATTGTCATTTTGATGAAACTTTATTTCCTAATTTAGAGGATGAACATAAACCACATAAAAAAAAAAAAGCTTGCCTGAAAAACATCATTAAATTATTTAGATCCGCGCACATGTGTGAGTGAACTAGGAGTTCAAAAGATAATTCATTTGCAAAGGCTTGTAAATCAGTTGTCAGATTCTTTTGTTGACTCTACAACGGTAACTAAATTGTATATTCAGGCTATAAATGCTTCTATTCGAATAGAAGTTCCAGTAGGACAAAATGAAATTCCTATAGCTGCTGAATAAAAAACACATTAGAAGCATGGATGAACCATTGGTTCAAAAGATAAAAATCCTCGAAAGAAAATAGGGGTAAATGATCAGAATAATCAAATTGAAGAATTAGAAAATAAGGACCAAGTGGCAACTGGTGAAAAGATCCAAATATCTGAAAATAGTGAACAAAATAATGAAATACACATCAATTATATGACTTCTGGCAAAAGTTAGAATTAGATAGAAATAACTGTTGATGATATTTTTGCCTACAATATAGCACTTGATGTATTAAAAGATAATGAGGATCTTGAACTAACATCAAGTTGAAGAATGTTGTCATAGAAATGATTAGTTAAACTGGGAAAACGCTATTTAATCGGAGGTAAACTCACTTGCAAAGCGTGAGGTTTTTGGACCTGTAGTCCGAACACCAGAAGGTGTAAAACCAATTGGTTATAAATTGGTATTTGTGCGAAAAGGAATAAAAATAATGAAGTCGTAATGTATAAAGCACAACTTGCGGCACAAAGCTTTTCAGAAAAATAGAGTATTGATTATGATGAGACATATTCACCCGTGGTAGATACAATTACACTCCGATACCTTGTGAGTCTAGTAGTGCATGAAAAGATTAACATGCATTTAATAGATGTTATGACTATTTATTTATATGAAAACTTTGATAATGATATTTATATGAAAAATTACAGAAGGATTTAGTATGCCTGAAGCATATAATTCTGGTCTTCGTGAAAATTATTCCATTAAGTTACAAAAATCATTGTATGGCTTAAGGCAGTCTGGACACATATGGTATAATTATCTTAGTGAATATTTATTAAGATCGGGATATAAAAATGATCCTATTTGTCTATGTGTATCTATTAAGAAATTTGGATCAAGTTATGTTATACTTACTATGTTCATGATATTAATCTTATTGGAACTCTAGAAGAGTTTCAAGAGGCAAGAGATAGCTTGAAGCAAGAATTTGAAATTAAAGATTTTGGAAGAATCAAATTTTATCTTGGTCTACAAATAGAATATCTAGAAGATGTTATTTTTATTCATCAATCAACATATATAGCTAAAGTTTTGAAGCGGTTTTACATGGACAAAGCACATCTATTGAGTATTCTAATGGTCGTCAGATCATTAAATGTAAATAAAGACCATTTTCGACCTCGAATAGATGATGAAGAATTTATTGATCCTGAAGTACTATATCTCAATACAATTGGTGCACTTATATACCTTGCTAATAACACTCAACCTGATATAGCATTTTCTATGAATTTATTAGCAAGATTAGTTCTTCTCCAACATGATGACATTGGAATAGTATTAAACATGTCCTAAGATATCTCTAATGAACAATAGATCTCGGATTATTTTGTTAAAATAAAGCCAACTCAAAGTTAATTAGTTATAGAGATACTGGTTATTTATCTGATCCATATTAAGCACATTCTCGAACTAGATATTTACTTACATGTGATGGTATTGCTATATCATGACACTCTATAAAACAATTTACAATAGCCACTTCTTCTAATCATGCAAAAATTATTACTATTCACGAGGCAAACCAAGAATGTGTATGATTGAGATTCATGATCCAGTATATTCGAGAAAATTATGGTTTATCTTCTGAAAAGGAAATTCCAACACCTCTTTATGAAGATAATGTAGCTTGTATAACTCAATTAAGAGATGGATGTATTAAAGGAGATAGGACGAAACATCTTTCACCAAAATTTTTCTTTATTCATGAACTCCAGAAAAGAGGTGAAATAGATGTGCAACAGATTCGATCATGTGATAATCTAGCAGATTTATTCACTAAGATATTGCTAACAGCTTCATTTGAAAAAATAATACATAAATTGGAATTCATCGATTGAAATATATGAAGTCATCTTGAAAATGCTATTAAGAGGGGGAGTATGTAAACTGTACTCTTTTTTTTTTAACTTAGTTTTTTTTTTCCTATTGGATTTTTTCTTGGTCATATTTTTAATGAGGCAGTGCTACCTATAGAATAGGAAGTGTACTATTTTTTTCCTTCACTAAGTTTTTATCCCAGAGGGTTTTTCCTAGGAAGATTTTTAATGAGGCATTTCTGAGAGTTTGAAAATGAACGTCCAAGAGGGAGTGTTATCTGATGCTATCTATTTATCTTGAAGATAGATGTGATTGTTCATTTTTCTAAAGTTATTAATGGATAAGATAAGATTGTATTTATTAGATTCATTTCTTATCATTTTAGATGATATATCTAAACCTCTATAAATAGTGGTCTTATGTAAACAAACATAATTAATCAATTGAATCTAAGTGATTCTCTCATTCTATTTTCTTATAGTTTCTTTAATATCATTTTTCCTATTTTGTTTTCATGATTCTTGATTCTATTTGCAATCAAATTCACAATATATTATTGTTGTTGTTGTTGTTGTTAATATTATTACTGTTATTGTTATTATTATAATTACTATTATTACCATCATTGTGATATGTCTATATGTTAATTAATATTTTTTTATAATATTCACTATTTAACATCTAATAATTTACTATTCATCAGTATATTGTATTCATTAAATACATACTATTTACTAAAAATTTATAATACACCATTACAAACTATTATTTAATAAAATTTATTATTTAAGTGATATTGTTTTTGAAATTATGTGTTTATATTAATTTATATTATTATTTAAATATAATATAATTACTAGTTAATAATATTTGTTGTTAATTATATAATTAGTACTTATCATTTAAACATAATATTTCTTATTTCTTATTTATTCATGAATAATACTTTTTATTTATTATTTACTAACAATAAAACATGTTATTTATTATGCACTTTTTGCCATTATTTAACATTTCTTGAGAGTTAATCAAAGCATATTACTTACTATTATAAGTACTATAACTATCTTTAATACTACAACTACTAGCTAATATTTATATTAATTATTTATAAATACTTTTATTGCATTTTGTTATCAATAATAGTTAATATTAATATTTAAAATTTTAGATTGTGGAATACATGTTTTAACAGTTAGAGATTGGGGATATGATGTCATATCAGCATGTTATGTTTCAGGTGAAGATATTGATTAGATTGAACTATGTGATGACTTGATAGGTGAAGTTGAACTATTTTGGATATTATGTTAATATAGGGTAGTTTGTGACATGATCTTTGTACTTTATCTTAACGGGATTAGGTTCAATTCATCAGGAAATAGGATAATTTTTATTAGTGAGATAATAGAATTGGGTAAGTCTTACAAACTAGTTGTTATACAAATGAACTGCTGCAAGTTAAATGATATTTTTGGTTTTAAAGACATTACTTGGAATGCAATTGTGGATGTTTTCAGTACCTTCTGTTAAATCAAAATATTTTCAAATGAGGAAAGACTCTTCAAAACAAGATATTGATTTCTCTCAAACTAGAATTTAATGCAAACTCTCTGAACTATAATTGCAATTTCAAAGTAAAACACTTTGTTGAATCTTTCCAGGTGGAATGATGAAAGTTATGTACTTAATAAGACTAGGATAACTAATGCAGGCCTTGGAAGGTCGAGGTAAGTCTTCTGGTAGAGGCCTTCTCCGAGAAATGAGCTCCTGCTGGACAAATGATAGTATTAGATAGTTAGGTCGGTCCAAGCTAGCAATGTAGTCCAAGTGGTCTATTTTTCCAGAAATAGAAAACTGGTAAGTTAGGGTATAGAAATGGAGGAGTATCTCACCCAGTGAGTCGATCATTCACTTGTATTGTAATGCAAGATTTCACAATACACGGCTATGATATAAGGTTTCATGGCTTTAGCTATGATGCAGGGCTTCATAGTTACCTTTATTTTGGAGTGGTTCATATCCTTTCTAAATATGCACTTTTATTTGAGAAATTATCATACAACACCACTTTATGTTCAAAAACAAATTTAAATGACTTGCAATCTTTTCTGGTGTTTGGCTCAAAGTTGCATACATGAAATATTCTTCAAATTATCATGAGCACACATATGAGTTACTGAAAAAAATAATTCTCATCATTTTTTACGTCATGATTTCGGGAAGATCCTACCTTGAAGGTTGAGCTTACCTAGAATCTTGAAGACTTTATTACTAATTATTGATTGTATTTCCTTTAAAATTTTATTTAATTGTTTTGAGACTTGTACAAGTCTTAATTTAGGTTGTAATAAATTTAAACTCAGTTTATTTCTTTCCATTTTCTTGTACTTAGTTATAAAGACCCCTTGTCTTAATGACTGGGCACATCCCCGCTTCTTTTGGGGTACGTAAATAGTGGGGTGTTACAGTCCATGTGGGAATTATAGTCTTATCTAAGATTAAGTTCAAGGCCTTATCCTGAAGGGATAGGGATGAGGTGAGTTGATCTGACGGTGAAGATTTTTTGAAGGCTTAGGGATAAGCCCCAGTAGCTGAGTTCAAGTCAGAGTTAGTTTCCAGATAGCTTGAGGACTATTCCAAGGAAGCTTTATAAATATCCTAGGCATTTATTTGTAATTCATATCATCTCACACATTGTTTGAGAAAACTCTGGTATAGAGATAAGACATGAGAGACTAGATAGGCTTTAGATGGAAGTCTAGTACAAGCTGTGTGAGTGCTTTAGCCATAAAGACATGGCATTGTCTTTTATATTCTTTATTCATCATTAATAGAAGTTCAAGATTAGTTGAGGCCCGTAATTGCTTTGTGTTCTTCTTCTCTATTTCCATCTCTTTGCACTTTGTTATTGTGCAAGTGTGTGATAAGGCTGAGTAGCATGATTTAATTAGGATCAGGTTGTTATCGGCATAAGCTTTTTGAGTTTAAATAACGGACTCAATCTTGTGACAGTAAACCAGTACAACATTGTATAAAGCTTCTCCACCCTCATAAAGGCGAAACATATGGAACAATTAGATATGAAATATTACTAACTTTTTGTGGGTTCTTAGGGCACCGATTCCACACTTACTCTTTGATTGAAAGTAGCAAGTATGATCTAAACTTGTTTGAATATAGGGTGTGATTAAAAAACCTTAACCATCAGTCTTCTTTATCGGTGAAGTTATTAGAGCCTTTCACAAATACTACAAATTTTTAGCAGTTCAAATATGTTGGCCAAAGGGAGTTAATTTCAAGAGATGGCTGCTAACAAAGTGATCGACGGTAGGCTAATCTCTTTGATTCTCAAGGGATTTTCTTTTAAAAAGAAGGAATAAAAAAGAAAAAATTCTCTCTCTGAACTTTCTCTTTTTACCCTAGCCATCCTAAGGTTTTCGGCCTAGAGTATTGCAGTGGCCTTACCATCTTTGATTGAACCCCAAAATTCTTAGGGTAGAAAATCCTTCGGGCCTCTCTTTTCCTCTCCTTCTTCACTGCAAATTTTTTCTTCTTACAAGAGAGAAGTAGAACCAGCTTTATTCTTTTTTTATGATAAAATCCAATCCTTAGTAAAACTTTTTCAATTTACTTTAATTGGAAAATTTTTCCATGCCCACCCTCAATGGAATCCTTGAGTAAAGCTTTTTAGAGTATTGATTTGAAGGGATAGTATCAGTGGGTTGGTTGGATTATTGACATGTACTTATTATGCTAGCCTTAGAGGAGGATTACATCAAGCTATGGCTAAAAGGCCTATAGCATCTCCTTGGGTTTCCTATGTGAATTCTTAAATGGACGCCTAATTTTCCTATTTCTTTTGAGGCATCTGTAATGCCTCTTTGGATCTCTTTCCACTATCTCCCTGTGTATTTTTTTTAAAGGAGATATTTTTCTCCTTGGCTTTTGTAATTAGATATCCGTTAAAACTTGATGTGCAATAACTTCTCTTATGCGACCTAATATTGCAATGGTTAGTATGGGGATCGACTTGTTGAAGGACTTACCTTCTAGTGTTTGGATTTGCACAATAAAATCTAGGTTTTCTGATGTGTTATGGATTTGGATATAAAAATCATATAAAAATAAGCACATGCCCAATCAAGTTTAAATTAAAACGTTAACCCCAAATTACACATAGGAGTAAGCATACTCATCAGTAAGCATCGTATAGGGTTCAAACGAGTGTCGATCTTCCAAGAACAAGTATGCATTAATCACTTTTCTTTCATTATTTAACCAACTTAATAAAGTGAAAAAGAATAAAAAGGAAAATAAAATAAAATAAAATATACATATCAATGATGGAGAATTATGTAACTCAAACCATTATTTTGACAAACACGACCTTAAAGTATCCAATCATTATCATAACTAATTATTCTCTTAGCATCATGAAAGATTAAGATAGATTCACTTCTTTTCCAATCCATGATATCACTATCTTCTAGACAAATTAGCATTACATATATTGTCTCAATTAATTCACTCAAAAGATGCATTAAACACAATCCTTATTTAAATTTCCATATTCTAACAAACTTAAAATATGAAATTAACCAATGAATCCATATCCTAACAGACACCAATTAACCTTTAATTACCAGTTCTTCGCAATTAACCCATTTTCCAAGCAAAATAATAGACAACAAATATGAAATTAATGAATTGAAACCACCATCAACCCCTTTTCCAAACAAGTTAATGGAAATAAACAACCAATTAATCTTATAATTAGCATAAGTAATTAAATACCAAAAATAACAATCAATTAATCAAAAGATCAAAATAACTCTAAAAATCATTAACACCTAAACAACGTCAAATTACAATAAAACAACCAATACATCATTATTTAAGAAAAAGAAAACAAAGGAAAAGAAAGCACTCGTAGAAAAGCCTTCTTCTTCTTCATTTATAAACCATCTTACACAATCCTCCTTGATTTGAGTGATTTGAAGTTTAAATCTGTCAATTCCCCCTTTTTATTTGTGTTTTTCCCCTATTTATAAGCTTAGGAAGTGTCTAAATTCGTTGGTGTAGGGTTTTTGGTCAATTAGAAGTATGAAAATACTAAAACTCTATAGATTGCCAAAAAAATATGTGCAAAAATCGAGGCACCGCCTTAACACCAGGGCATAGCCGGCGCCGCCTACAGTCTCACAGTTGGTGCCGGTTGTGATTTGTTTTTCCAGTCGTTCGCAGATTTTTCTTCATTTTCGCTCCAATCTTTCCAGAGTGCTGCCGGCGCCAGTTCTAGCCTCCCAGCCGACGCTGGTTCGGTTCTGTTCCGCTCCATTTCACTGAATTTTTGTCACCTCGAAGTGTATGCTAATAGCACGTGGCCGGCGCCGGTTCCTCTGTCCTGTCTAGCGCCACCTCTGTTCTGTTTTGCAACGTTTTTGTCTTATTTTACCCTTAAAATCTGAAATAATGCATAAAATACCTTTCCAAGGGAAAAATCTCAAATATGAAAGAATATGACCAATTATTGAACAAAATGTATCACAAAATAGCCTCAAATAACTAGGAAAAATATGACTAATTTAAGCCCTATCATTTTCCAACCTATATCATATAAAGACAAGATTTCTTATTGCATGACATGCTATTGATTGGATCATAATTCTATCAATTGTAAAGATTAAGTCATGGGGAAAACAAAGACCATCAACAACAACAACAACAACAACAATGGGTTGCAAAATCCCTAGCACCCAAACTAAACAGACGGCTCTAATGACAGAGCTTTTGCCTTCTCAAAAAACAAAAAAATAAAAAAATAAAAAAACAAAAAAAGCCAAACATACATTGCATTGGTGATGGTGACCACCACACCACTTAGACGTCTCGATCTTCTTCTTCTACTACTGGTGTTAATGAGGGATCTTCAACTCCTTTTACAATTAATGAAGTCTTTGGCAAGTCTCAGAATTCTCAATCTTGACATGAAAAAGGTTTTTCTGCAAGTGTTTAAATTAAAAATAGGATAGCAACAGAGTCTTTGAAACCTATTGAAGGAAAGATTACTCCAATTGAGCATGTTGTGGAAAGGACAACTTTGGATTTAAGTTTATCCCCAACACAACAATCCCCTACATATGAAATTGGTGCTTCGGAGGTACAACAAATGACTAAACAATGTAACCAGAGCTCAGCATGTCTGTTAGTTGATTTGTCAATGCAAGATATACAGAGCGATCTACTGTTCAAGTGGCACAAAGAGACCATATCGATGGTCTTGGCTACCTTGATTTCTTAGATGTTCAACTAATTATCAACATTGATGATTACCCTATAGTTAATCTACTATATCATGTTATAGATAATGTTCGAATTAGTTGAACCCCTCGTAATTTGATATATAAAAAAGATTATCATTTTTAGTCCACACTTTATCAAGTTAGAACAGAATTTGATCTTGAAATACAACAACTTGGGCAGTTAAAGATGTTGAAAGTGCCCAAAAAGAAACAAGAAAAGTAAGTACAAAGGTTAGTGCAAATTTTAGAGCTATATGAAAATTTAATTAAAGATGATATAGATGAATATGAGGACGATGACTTTACTCTAGTTCGCTCTTGGAAAAGGAAAAAGAGTATAGGAACTCAATTGCCCAGGCATATTATTATTATTATTTTTTTATTTTTTATTTTTAGAGAAGCCATCCGCATTTGGATGGGGGTTTGGCAGACCCTACTTAGTTATTAATAATGAAAAATTACAAAGAGGAGGGCATAAAATCTTACCTCCAATCAATTTGTACAAAGTCTGAGAGCCGAAACACTCTATCTATCTAATAAACAATTTCCTGTAATATACTTAGGAAGAGAAGAAAAAGAATAGAAAAAATTATTCACATAATTCGGAGATGCATGTTTGGACCAACTATCCGTAACTTCATTTCCTTGCCTGAAGATATGAGTTATTTAAACCTTAGAGAATCAAGATAGCAGATATATAATGCATCCACAAGGTTGAAGAGCATCCACTACGGCATCGAACGTTCGTTCAACATCTGCACTGCCTTTGCTAAATCTGATTAAACCTGAATGATAGTAAGGCCACGAGCAAGGGCCAATCTCTAGCCCTTACTCTATTGCCAGTGCTTCTATGGTCACATAGCTGCTTATTTGAAACAAAAACTACAATAAAAGCTCCGTCACCCTTGTGAATTAGCCCTCCTAAAGTAGCATATCCATTAAGAACTGGTGCATCGACATTTAAACAAAAAAAAAAAAAAAAAAAGCCAAGCCTCCAGTTCAAAAGATCAACTTGACATTCAGATGAGAAGAAAGAAACTCATGAAGACTAGAATTAGAAACAACACTCTTAACTAAAGCCTTGGTAGATTGAAGCAACCCGCAGACAACACTTGAAAGATCAATATTGGTGTCATACCTAACAACATTGCAAAGTTTATAGATTTCCCAAAGATTGCATGCTAAGAAAGTCTGACTGCATATCACCTTCTTGGATCTATGATTCCACCAAACATGAGAGAAGTCTACCAAGGACAAATTAGTAGATAGAATATGGCACATATTGAGGCACATCGCAAGATGCTGCCAACTTGAAATACCATTGGACAATGAAGAAACAGATGATTTATTGATGTCATAGCTTTCTGGCAAAAAAAAAACATCTTGAACAGATTTGAAAACCTAATTCTGAAAGCCTATCATTTAAGGCCCGCCATTTATTTAATAACTTCCAGAAAATAAGTTTTAGTTTTGGAGGAACACTCAATCTCTATAGTTAGTCCAGGATTGGATTCATAAAATGCTGAGGTTGCTCTACATTGCAAGCTGCTACAACATAAAAGGTATCTGAACCTGTCAATCTGCACTGTAGAAGATCCTCTTGCTGGAACGAAGGGAGAACTCTGAGAACCAATGAAGCATTTTTACAGGAAAATGCAGATAATATTTTCCTAACATCCCAATAGCTACTTTTCACCCATTCATGCACCAAAGAATTCAGATAAGTAATAGAAAGATTGAGGTTAGCCCGCCACCCCATCCCTATCCAATTATCAAACCAAAACGAGCAATTTTTGGATCCCAAAATTATGCAACATACAGCTCAGCAGTCTTTTGAATCGTCATAAGTCTTTTTCTAGGATTTGAAGATTGACTTTTGAGCACTAGTTGAGATGGATGTGAGCTACTCGGGTTGTACTTTTTCCTCAAACTCAGTCTACAGTGGGCTCCTTCTACAGAACTTCCACCACATTCCAATTGAAAATGCATCACAAAGATGAGAAAGACACCTCATACCAACATTACAAGAAAATGATACATTGGCAACAAAACTTTAGTTAGGGAAAAAAATTTATCATTAAAAGTACCCTTTAGAAACAAAAAGTTTTTGTCGCTACTAATTACTTTCAGTGATAAAATTTTTATTTTCTAAAATTTTTTTATTGCTAAAAGTACCCTTATTACCTTCAGGGATAAAATTTTTATTTCCTAGACAAAAATGATGGCTTTAGCTAGGAAATAAGTGTATTAGTAAGGAAAATTTAAGTTTCCTCACTAATGATGCATTCTCAAGACGAAAATTTATTTTCTAACTAAATTTTCCTTGCTAATGATACATTATCAGTAACAAAAATTCTTTTCTTAGCTAAAAATATAAACTTTCATTACTATTAGTTATATCTTTAGCGATAAAATTTGCATTTCCTAACTGATACATGCCTTTAGATTTTTCAATATTTACAACATGGCCCTAAAAATTTTACAAATTGGTCTTTTAATTTTATATAATTACAAAATGACCCTAAAATTAACAAATTGGTCCCTAAATTTTAGTATATTTACATTATATCAGCAAAAAAAATTTATAAATTAGTTCTTATATTTTCAAATATTTACAATATAACCTAAAAATTTTGTAAATTGGTTCTTAAATTTTGTAAAATTGTAAATTGACTCTAAAAAATTTATAAACTACTCCCTAAATTTTGGAAAACTTACAATATAATTCCAAAAATTTTATAAATTGTTGCCTTAATTTTTAAATATTTACAATATATGCTACATATATATGTATTTGTATGTATATATATATAGGTAAATATTTGTTTGAGCTGTATATATAAATATAAATATATATGTTGTATATATATACACAATATATATATATATATATATATATATAAACACATATATATAGATATACAAACAAACAAACAAATATATATATATATGCATACATATATATGTATGTATATGTATATATATTGGTGCCATACAAATTATTGTTCAATCTACCTTTAAAGAAGGATTAGATACACCTATAGATTTGGCGATTATGGATAATCGTGTACAAAATAGAGAAGAAGCCTGCCTAGGAATTCTCAGAGGAAATCTACAATATAGAAAATTAAAGTTTAATGTTTTTCCCAGAATAGCTTATCATTTACATGATAAAGATTTTGATAAAACTTTAAGTTTAATTCATGATTTTAAAAGAAAAGATTTTTTCTTTTCTTCTAATAGTCCTTATTCTATAACTTATATGATTTCTTATGCACTCTCTAATACTCATCATTCTGAATGTTTCCTTATAAAGGACACAATTGATTTTCCTTACTTATTCAATGAAGTAAGTCAAATACAATTTCCTAGTCTTCCTCGAATTCAAGAAATTGAATCTACACCGTTAAATTTAGATTTACAACAAAAACCTCTTATGTTAAAATCTACTATGCCTCCCAGATTATCATTTTCTTCTACTGGAGTCAGTAGTTTTTCACAGATCATACCTAAATTAGATAATCTGAAAACATATAATTTAAATGGAGAATATTATGATGGTTTAATATTTAGACCAGTAATGGTTCTAATAGACACAAATACAAGTGCAAATTTTATTAGCCCTCAATTATGTTTACACTTACAAAAGTATAAATTATCTGATATTTATCAATACAGTGATAAAGAAGGTAATATTATTGAGATAACTGAAGCAATTGAAACAATAATAAAATTTGGAAATGAAACCATAGTAGTCAGACTATATGTTGAAAATGAAGATTTTCATACACCTAGAGTTTTATTTGGTACTACCTTCTTAGATAGTGTACAACCGTATAATAATATCTGATAGAATTTAGTTCAAAAACCATATTAGAATTGTAAAGTATTTCCTTTATAACCCTCTGGAATAATAAGTTGATTTAATAAATCAGATAGACTTGGTTTTTCTTCTTTTCGGGGTATTTTATTTATTAGTTGCTTTAATTCTTGAATAGATTCTAGAATTTTACAACCATAAAATATTATTGTTTTTTGTAGTTCAATTAGATCAGAATCGATAGGTAACTGAGGACTTTTTTCAGCTAAATCTTTATATTGTATTGGATTACTTTCTTCTTTACTCATCTTTAATTAAATGTATTTCTTGATAATGTTTTGAAAGTTCTTTATGCAGATTTATGTGTTTTTCATAAACTGGAATCCAAAGGGCTAAAGCCTCATTATATGATTGTTCAGCTTGTTTAAAAGCAATTTTATGACCATACATACGGCTATTGTTTAAATGCCATTCAGCAAAATCAACTTTTTGTGATAACTCTCGTTCTTGAGAATCAAGTTCTTTTATTTGTTTTAACAACATAGGACATATATTATAATCACATGTAGAACATGAAGGTTTACAAGCTATTTTGCTAGAATTACATTCCATATCTTTTATGAAATCGTTCTTTGTGCTGGTCGAGTTCAGTTATCATATTCAATTTATGAATAACAAAGAAATGTAAAGCTGTAAGCTTTTCTGCATAAATTCTTCTAGAATAAACCATTCTGGTTGTATTAAATCCAGTAGATTCTAATCCCTTAAAAGCTTTATCAAGATCATCAAGAGAATTTTGGAGTTGATCCACTCGGGTTTGATATTGAGTAATAAAGTCTTCTAAAAGATGACAATATAAACACAGAGGTTGAGAAGTCATGTGTTAATCTGATCGATATCCCCAATCTGAATCGTCTATGTAGTGATCTGAGGTATGAAATACAGAATTATTATTCCATTCTTCTTCATATCTTTCTTCAAAACTATCATCATATTCAAAACTTAATAATCTTATATCAAAATCAATAGAAGTAAAAGATTCAATAACAGTTATTTCAACATTTTCAATTTCAATAGTTTAGTCACGCACTCAATAAAGTTGATTAGGACTAAAGGTCTCGAATAGATAGGCACTCATAAAGATAATAGGTGCCACTTTTATGATAGTGCTGTCTTATCTACTTTAGAAAGCACTACGCAAGTATGTAAATTAGTTAAAGTCCGGATTTCAAATCCGGAAAATGCCTATATATAGGGGAGCTCAAAGATAGAGAAGGCATGAGCATCAGAAATAAGATCGAAAGAAAAACTCAACTAAGCCTTTCTCAACCTTCCCTTCTTTTGTATTACTACCTGTATGAAATTCCAGATATGAAATAAAAACTTTGTTTTGTTCTATTGTGCTTTTATTACTTCAAGGCAACATCTTGCCCAGTATTTCTATTTTACCTTACGCCTCAAGGTAGGAAACGAATTGAGGCTGTGCTGCTGATAGCTGAAGGACGCAAGAGAAGTTACCTTAACATTGGTTTAAGGTTGGAGCTACAACGCTCGATAAAAGTCTCGGCGGAACCCGGTTATCTGACGGTCAAAACGGTAAAATAAGGTACGAAGCGTGTTGGACCCTTTTTAGTAATAATTGCATAATAGGACACTTGAGTTTTATGATTGACATTGCTTGCATTCAGTTATCTTCTACCACTGCCATCATAGCTATTCTCGTTAATAATTTGTTAAAATCAATAGTATTTTTAGATCGAAATTCCGCAAGTGTTGAAAATGGTATCAGAGCCACTATTGAAATTGAAAATGTTGAAATAACTGTTATTGAATCTTTTACTTCTATTGATTTTGATATAAGATTATTAAGTTTTGAATATGATGATAGTTTTGAAGAAAGATATGAAGAAGAATGGAATAATAATTCTATATTTCATACCTCAGATCACTACATAGACGATTCAGATTGGGGATATCGATCAGATTAACACATGGCTTCTCAACCTCTGTGTTTATATTGTCATCTTTTAGAAGACTTTATTCCTCAATATCAAACCCGAGTGGATCAACTCCAAAATTCTCTTGATGATCTTGATAAAGCTTTTAAGGGATTAGAATCTACTGGATTTAATACAACCAGAATGGTTTATTCTAGAAGAATTTATGCAGAAAAGCTTACAGCTTTACATTTCTTTGTTATTCATAAATTGAATATGATAACTGAACTCGACCAGCACAAGGAACGATTTCATAAAAGATATGGAATGTAATTCTAGCAAAATAGCTTGTAAACCTTCATGTTCTACATGTGATTGTAATATATGTCCTATGTTGTTAAAACAAATAAAAGAACTTGATTCTCAAGAACGAGAGTTATCACAAAAAGTTGATTTTGCTGAATGGCATTTAAACAATAGTCGTATGTATGGTCATAAAATTGCTTTTAAACAAGCTGAACAATCATATAATGAGGCTTTAGCCCTTTGGATTCCAGTTTATGAAAAACACATAAATCTGCATAAAGAACTTTCAAAACATTATCAAGAAATACATTTAATTAAAGATGAGTAAAGAAGAAAGTAATCCAATACAATATAAATATTTAGCTGAAAAAAGTCCTCAGTTACCTATCGATTCTGATCTAATTGAACTACAAAAAAAAATAATATTTTATGGTTGTAAAATTCTAGAATCTTTTCAAGAATTAAAACAACTAATAAATAAAATACCCCGAAAAGAAGATAAACCAAGTCTATCTGATTTATTAAATCAACTTATTATTCCAGAGGGTTATAAAGGAAATACTTTACAATTCTAATATGGTTTTTGAACTAAATTCTATCAGATATTATTATACAATCCTTGATCTTCTTTCTCTAGGAAGCATTAATTATTTTAAACGAACTCTTGATTCTTTATATACCCTAGACCAATGTTATGTTTGGATAGACATTATTAGTGCTGAATTAAATTCTTATCATTTATATCCTGGATATAAAGTTTATCTTGCTCAAGCAAAATTGGATTTAGTTTGGCAAAAATATTTTGAACTTAAAACAGGATTATAAAATGGTTAATTCAGGATCTGAATCCGATATAGAAGAATTAATTACTCAGATTGGAGATTTATCGCTCCTCGATAACTTTGTTAATATAAAACCCAGTGGAGTAATTAAAGCAGAAGAAACTCTTTATACTGATGTACCTAGTACAAGCCGTAATCCTTCAACTAGTTTCTCAAAACCTACTAAAGGGTATGCAGGAATAAGTACTACCATACAACAGGATCAGTCTTTTACTCCTTTAGGAGTTATGAAAAATGAACCAATCAATCCATTTGGTATCTATTTAAATTTAGATTGTATTGCAAATACTGAAGATGCAATTGATAAATGGGAAACAGCCATGAGAATTGCTGTTACAGTCAATAAATTAGATTATGAAACAAGTAAACATTTTATTGAACGAAGTTTAATAAGTAGTACACTTAGATTTTGGCAAAATCTAAATAATGAAACTAAGCAAACTATATTCGATACAGATAGTAATATGTCTAATCTTATTACAAGAGCTGCAGAAGCACTTCGGTTAGAATTTGTTGGTGAAGGCAGTATCATCAAAGATCCTGCTACAATAAATAAATATAAAATTGCACTGTTAAGATTGCAATTATGTGATATGTGTGAAATTGAAAAATATATTTGTGTTTTTCAAGATTACTACTATCGTATCTATAATCAAGTTTCTGAAATATCAAATTATTTGCCTTTATTCTTTGCTAAGATACCAGACCCTTGGGGTAAAAAATTAATTGACACTTATAACCCTGGTACTGCAGATACATTAGGAAAAAGAATCACACACGTAAAAGAAAAGTTAAGTGAATGGTGTGCAGATGCTATTTTAGCTAAACGCACTAAAGGATTACAAAGGCGAATAGCTTTATGTTGTGATACTCCTAAAATGCCTTTATTAATTGGATGTGATAGTCCATTTTATTATCAAAAAATAAAAAAGAAATTTAAGAAAAGAAAATATAATAAAAGAAAATTCTTTAAAAAGAAAAAGGCTAGATTCTTTAAATCAAAAGGATATAAAAAACCTTTTAAGAAAACTTTTAAAAGAAGTAAACAAGTTGGAACAAAAGCTAATGAAAAAGCTACTGAATGTCATTGTTATTATTGCCATGAAATTGGTCATTATGCCAATAGATGTCCTAAAAAGTTTAAAAATAAAAAATATTTTGAAATTGATAATGATATTGAATTACTAATCTCTAAAGGAGAATTTGTCCAAATCAATGAATTTGAAGAAGTAAGTTCTGATGAAAGCATCTTTTGGAGTAAAATACGGATTATGAATATAGCTCTCTTTAACTCCATCTCGTAGCCATTGCGGACAAAGGCTAAGTTCAGGAAAGTGAGAAGTACTCAAATAGATAGAGTTAATAGCTCCAAAATCATACCAATATCTTATTTCCTACGGATCAGATTCTTGTAAATAATTTATTCAAGGATATATTCCTGAAAAATCAACATACCGAGTGTCTGTATTCCTTAAGGCATACAGTTCTTTCATTAAAATAGTCTGATGTTCAACTGGAGTTTTAATCTCTGAAGGCGTAGACAAATGTTTTCTTCCTTCAATGAGATTTAATTTAGACTGAGGTCGTAGAGACAAATCATCTTTTGATACTTCCGTATCAGACTGAATATCCATAGACTCAGACGAGCTATCTGATTGTACCTTTTCAAAGGTAATTTGTTTAAGTAAATTAGTCACTTGCTGATGTAATCCCACATAATTGCCTATCTTGGCATTTATCAAAGAACACTCTGTTAATAACAGAGTCTGAATTTCTTTAGATAGACTGTCAAAGCCAGCAATATCAATAATATCAGAGATATTTTTCTCAATCGAATGTACTTGCTGATCCATAGCCTTGATGGCTTCAATTAATTTCTGAGCATATTCTGCCATCACGAGTCAAAAAATCTGCTAAAGTATTTTTGTCAGATTTGATAATTTCTATATCAAAAGAATATTCAGCTAATAGCATTTGCCATCTAATAAACCGTTTGTATTCAGGTTTAGAAGGTAAATTATTTTGTATGAAAGCTTTTACCTGAGTATTATCTGTTCGAAGTATAAATCGAGTTGGTAGTAAGAAATAATAAAATTTCTGGCAGCTTTTAATTACCGCTAACAATTCTTTTTCATTGATATGATATCTAGACTGTGTATCAGAAAAAGTTCCTGAGCAATATCGACATAAAGTTTCTTTATAGTTATCGTCATTAGTCTTATCTATCTTTTTTAAGATTCCACTCCAACTATGGTCAGATGCATCTGTTTCTAAAATCAATTTATCATCTTTATGAGGGAGATGTAGCTTTGGTAATTTCTTACATAATTCTTTAATATATTTTACCTGAGATTCATGAATAGAAGTAAAACTAAAAGTCCTATCTTTCTGTAGTAACTCTTGAAAGGGCTTTCGGTAGCTTTTTCATTAGCTTTTGTTCCAACTTGTTTACTTCTTTTAAAAGTTTTCTTAAAAGGTTTTTTATATCCTTTTGATTTAAAGAATCTAGCATTTTTCTTTTTAAAGAATTTTATTTTATTATATTTTCTTTTCTTAAATTTCTTTTTTATTTTTTGATAATAAAATGGACTATCACATCCAATTATATTATACATATACATACATATATATGTATGCATATATATATATATATATATATATATATATTATGTGTGTATCACGTATGTATGTATGTATGTATGTATGTATGTATGTATGTATGTATGTATGTATGTATGTATGTATGTATGTATGTATGTATGTATGTATGTATGTATGTATGTATGTATGTATGTATGTATGTATGTATGTATGTATGTATGTATGTATTAGTTTTGTTTTTAGTCAATCTATATGTATAAAATCATTTAATAAAAATAATGATCTAATTAGTAGCATATTAACTTTTAAAATTATATAAATGTATGAAATAATATATTACATTGAATAATGTGGTTTCACTGTAAACTAGCAGGATGCCCGTGTGTTGCACGAGATATCGATATTTTATGTGATATGCTATTTTGTTATATATTGATGAAAAAAAGAGGGAAAAAAAAGGTTTTTTATGTGCCAAAAACAAAGAAATAAATTTTGAAATAGATACAATTACATGTCTGAAAAATTATATGATTTTTTTTGGTGGATTGAATACAAATCATATGTAATTTACATATATGTAAATTTTGGGGGATTTTTTATATCATATGTAATTTGTTCATATGACATTTTGTGTATACTTTGTCTATTTTATAAGGAGTTAATAAAAATGACATTTTTATCAAATATATAAAAATGACTTTTTTTTACTTACTTTGACTTCTAGTAATTCATAAAACTTATCTATTGGCTCACAGTTTAATATCGTCTTTGGATTAATATATCAATTAGAAAAGTTATCATAGTCGATGATTCATAACTCTATAATCAATGATGATCTTTATATAATATAAAAGTTACTATAGATCATCAATAAGAAAATACACAATCGATTATAAAATAATGCTTCATTGATGATGTTCAGTTAATTGAGAAAAAAATATGTAATATAAATATTTATATTTATATAAATATAAATATATATGATTTTCTTACTTCCAAACATAATGCGAAATATTGTGACTGTGATTCTGTGATAATTTTATTTCTTTTCCCCTTTTCACCAGGTTGTGGCCAATTTTGTTTAAAATAAGGAAAAGAGAAACAATAATAAGTAAAGGAAGAAAATGGAAATTGGCATGAGTACAGACTTGAGCAAAACTTAGCAAGCTGACATACTCGATTAAAATTATGATAGTAGGTTGAGAATACACATTTAACAACTTATCTGTGTCCCCCATATGCCTAGAAGAGAAAAACTAAAGGTGAAAAATGGGCAAGTTCAATAGACCTATCAACCTAAAATAGATCCTAAAACGAAACTAGGGTTTCACATAGATGTAGCAATCTCTTAAAGAATGAATTGCAATGAGTTGACCAAGTTTGGCTGAATGTCCTAAACCCTTGAAGTAGATTAAAATATTGTTGGAAGTACATAATGAAGTTGGTGATGATAGTTACGGAGAAATGAATGCTTCTTGCTCTTTCTGCTCCATGGTTGCCAGTGAATCTGCTTCAACTCCATATACTGTGCTGCCTCACAAAGCATCCTAATTGAACTCACTTTCAGCTAAAGGAGCATAAAAAATGAAGTCAATATTATCCTCAAAACCTAAATCAACAAATAAGTCTAGTAACTCAGCAGATTTCTCAAAGGGAATTTCAGAAACTGGTAATGAGTGGAACCCTGTGTCCAGCATAAGTTCCATGGGTGCTCATGCTCCTCTACAGCGTCCATCACTATAATTGGTTGTGACTCATTTAAAGGTAATATCTCTGAAGTTTTTGGATCCAAACCGTGCTTTCCTTCCTGCTGATCTAGCATAGACTTATTCTAATTATCTGCTTGTGCTTCGGATGATAACTCAGGATTTAGTAGTTTCATTTGCTCCGGGACTTTCTTCAATTTTTCTACATAAATGCTAAAGTCAAAATTTGTCACCCGGAAAAAGTATAATAATGTTCTATCAAGATCATAAACTTAATTTATAGCTTACATCCGGATTATTTTAAGAATTTTGAAAACTTATTGTGCTTGCAACAAAAGCTATCTGATGAGTTGATAATATTCATGTGCAAGAAATAAAGTTTCCCAGGTTCCTTTTGTATTCTGGCCAGACAGATTGTTAAGGAGCCTGGGAAGAAATGATGAAGTGGTTAACAACTTATCCTCTGTTAATGATATGGCCTGAATAGATGTTCATTGCTTTAGCCACTTACATCGATCATGCTACATGGAGAGGTTAATGGACTATCCATATGTATCTATTGGTAGTTCACAGAATTCCATACGGGAGGAATTGCAATTTTCTATTGCGATTCCTCGATTGCTAAATGTTTCAGTGGATAAACATTCATAATTAATTATAAAAGGTACAATAATTAAGCATGTAATTTCACATTGTAAACATCTAATACTGTTATCTATCTCTAAATGGCATATAAAAAGGAAAACTTTGTCACATGACTAAGGATTTGCAATTCTACAAATCAACAAAAACAAATGAGCCTTACCAAATGCATGTCGATCATAGGTACCTCAGAGCTTTTCCAATTGATCACAAAAAGCCATAGGACATAAAATTTTTCCTTTCTAATATGAAATGATCTGCATCAGATTTCTTAGAAGTAAATAATTTTCATTTTGGTTAAAATATAACTAAAGATGCAAATGACTTCATGAACAAATTGAAATGTAAAATGACAACTGAAGACTAGGTATCAACAACAAAAGGATTTTCTTTTGAAGAAACCTGGGGATTTTCTAAAAATGGTGAGAACAAATGGATAATTTAGATAATATAAAAATCATAAACCAAAACCAAGACATTAAAAGTATAAATAGAAAGAAAGTAACATGTTGTTGTACCCTTGGATCGACATCCAACATTTACTACAAATCTCTAAATTTAACCATCTTTTCCTTTAAAGGGAAATAAACCACTTGTTTACTCCAATCATAGTTCAACACAACATGATCAAGATTTAATTTTGTTCAAATAATTTCTAGATATAATATCTTATTCTTACTCTCGCTAATCAGATGTACCATTTTTCTTCAGTAGGGCAAATTCATTCCAAGTTCTCTTTTCAATAATTCAACTTAAGCACAAAAAATCATTGTCTAGTTAAAAAAATTTAGGATACCAGAGTTTCCAAATTGGAAAGAATTATGAGAGTCCAATCAAATTTTAGGACTCAAAAAATCAAATTACAATAGAAATTTAATTGTTCATGGGGTGGAGAATCTTTACACTCATAGTTTGTATGGATAAGCTCTAGTATAACCAGTGGGTTTTAGTATCAGTGCCAACACCTACACCCAAATAAAATACAGAAGAAAAAATATTCGTTATCATATTAAAATAAATTTTCTTTCCCTTCTTCATCTTATTCCTTTTTGGGCAACATAAAAAAAGAAAAGAATCAAAACAAAACCCTTTGAGCTAAAATTCCAATCTCCAGAGGAAAAATACCTCGCGATTAACCACAAAGATGGGATAGTGCCGCCCTATCATATGATGCCATACGTCCCTTGACTACAATTTTGCCCTTAAAACAACATGTTAGCAATTCAAGAGGGCAAGATCAAGTAACCCATATCACCAATATACTTAGGTAATTTGTGCAAGTGTGCTAGTAAAGAGATGGAAGAATTATGTACGAATAGAATGATATTGACCCATGTGACTCATAGGAATAATGTCTCCAGGTCAGTAAGTGAGAGACGACAATGCCAGTGAAATTAGAACCCAATAAAAAAGAAATTCAAAAGTTAAAAAGAAAAAAGAAATAGGGATTCTAAAATGGGAAAGAGTACCGAATCAAAGCTACGGCAGTGCACGCCAAATTGAGGTGAATTCTAAGGAATGCTCGGTACTCTTCTGCATCAATTAGAACATTGGTCTGTAGTTCACCTCCTTCAACTCCAAATAACAAAGAACCTATCTTAGCATCTTTGATGCTCTCATTAGTACTGAAATTGTTATTCTTATTTTGATTAGTTCTAGATGATGTGGCTTTGTTTGATTTCCCAAACATCCTGAGAAGTAGTGCTAGGAATGGAAGAGACAGGTGGAAGAGGAGGGGGTGACGAAGAATTATTTGAGGTGGAGGCTACTTGGAGAAAAAATGCCCATACAGCATTCAGATGAGGATTAAAAAAATTATTGAATTCAAATAAATTCAGAGAACTTTCAATTTTTGTTTAAACAAAAATTATTACCTCCAATTTTTTTTTAAAAAAAACCATTTAAATTTAATACTACCTAAGTTTAATGTAAGATTCTGCCTAAATTTAGATAATTCAAATTTATCTGAATTTAATTAATTAACATATTCAATTAATTAATGGATAAACACAACCAGAATAATAGACTCTTTTGTCTAAATTCAATGTAAATGCTTTGTTATTTGTTGAATTAAGTAATCATAGAATTACACAAAGCCAGAGTTCTAGACTTTATAAAGGAATTACACAACACCATAGTTATAGACTCTGTAAAGGAATTATACAAAGCCAGAGTTTTGGACTCTATAAAGGAATTGCACAACACCACATTTATGGACTCTGTTACGGAATCGTTTAGTACACAAAAAATTCAAAGAGACAAAATATACTCATAAAAGTGTGTCACGTAAGTAATCATGGACTTCCACGTACTTGATTATGTAATGTAATAGACAGCTATCAACACCAGAGGTTTTACCAGCTATTTTTATATATTATATATAGATTTAATTTAATTATTATATTTTTTATAACATTAATGTTAAAAATAAATAAAAAATATTAGGAATAGTTTAAATATAAAAAGGATATGACCAAACTATTAGCTCTGCCTAATGGCTAAGTCACTCGGCCTTCATAGCCGAGGTCGCGTGTTTTAATTTCTATTACTACATGGTAATTTCAATTAATTGGAGATTGCGATCAGGTGTGGTTGGTCCACAGGGATCATGCCAAAAAGAAGCTCCGATAAGGTGTGGTTATTCCATAGAATTCTGGTGGTCCTAAAATTTTAATAAATTTTTTTTAAAAAAATTTAAAAACTTTGGCAAGGAAATTTTTTATCATCATTGATCCATTTTAGCAACGAAATTTTTTGTATTAGTTAGGAAATTTTTTGTCAAGAAAGGTAATACTATTTCTACGATCGAATTTAATTTGTCAAATAAAATTATTTTTTGGCCACCAAATTTTAGTGAAAAAATTTTTTGTGTTGAAAAATCATTATTAGCGATAAAGTGAAGACTTTTGGCAACAAAAAATATTTAGTTTTAGTGATAAAATGTTTCCTCCCTAAAAGTTATGGCTTTAGGGGCCCATCTGGTGACAAAAGCAAACTCTTTGGCAATGGGACTTCAGTGACGAAATGGCAAGGAAAAAAATTTTCTCTCTAAAGGTCTCCAGCAAGCCTTTAGCAAGGAAATTAGCCCTTTTAGTGATGAAACTGTTTTGCCGCTAAAAACCAATTTTCTTGTAGCAAGGTCATTCTCAAAAAAATGAAAGCATATTGAACTCCAACTAACCTAATGTCTCCTGCTACTGTAATATAAATTACCCTAAAGAATTTTGCAAAATACCTCTCAAACTTCAAAAGAAAGCTTTAAAAAATCAAGAACTTGAAAACAATGAAGGGGAAAAGATGATTACACTGACTTAATGTGCTAAAGATGACCAATTACTGATAGATATTTAAACTTCCAAGACTCAATTTGCTTTTTCACCTTGTCAATCAACCTTTGAAAATATTTAAACCTTTTTCATCATTTAAAAACTAGGCATCTCAAGTAATTAAAAGCAATAGACTTTCGAGCAAAGCTTATAGCTTGATTCACTAAGAAAACCCAATCAGCTGATGCATGTTTTGACATAACATATGAACTCTTTATTGGATTGATCTTCTGACCAGAAGCATGATGATAATCTTCCAACAAAGTGCTAACTGCATTCAGGGCCTATTTTGATGCAATTGTGAAAAGAAGAATATCATTTGTAAAACTTAAGTATGAAATTGAGAAACAAGGAGTAGAAAGATTATATGGGATAAAGCTTCCTTCAACCAACATAAAATTTGGACATCTTGAAAAAAGCTCCTGGGCAATAACAAACAATGTTGGTGATAGTGGATCTCCCTAGCCCAAGCATACTATGGTTATTAGACATAAATCTAAAGGTTTTTGAATGTAGTTACTTTTATCATTTTCATCTTGTTGTAGGCTTAATTTATTTTATTTTAATAAAAAAAAATTAGGGGATGGTTTGTGCGAGAATAGCATGCATCATAATAGAAATTTAGCACATAACAACAAAAATGGAATCCAACAAAATGGTCTGCATATGTGCAATGTAAGCAATGGTGGAAAAATAGCATCCAGATGATTTATGGGTGAACATTGTGCACAATGGTGTAAATTTAGCATATAACAAACAAGAACAAGGTTCGACTAAAGAAAAAGCACATGAAATAAGTACTAAGTCCAACATACAATACTATGTGGCCACTCAAATTGAATTACCATGTGCAGGTATAGAGTTTCAAAATAGAGAAGCAGCAACTTAACAAAGAAGATAATAGCAGCACTAAGGTAGTAGTAAAGGGATCATTCCGTATGGGCATATGCTCAGGTGATGGAAAAGGAAACATGGGGATAACCTAGGAACAATGATGAATAAAGCAGATACGGCCTTTGCAGTATGATACAAGGAGAATTTTTGGAGGCGAGGGTTTATATCAAACATTATCACACAAGAGGTCGTTTGAGTCATCATCATCATATATCTCCAATATGTTAAAAAAGCACAAATAGAATTTTACAAACGAAAGCTTATTGGTGGAGGCTACTAAGAAGCCTTGCAGTCTACAATAAGTATCTTATACCAGAATTGTCAAGGTCTAGGGAGTGCCTTAGCAATTCGTGACCTTTAAAGTCTTTTATAGGCTCCATTCCCAAGTTAGTATTTTTATCAGAAACCAAGTTGTTATTTAAAAAATGAATAATATACAAATAAAATTAGATTATCAAAATGGTTTTTATGTCGATCGTGCGGGTCTAGGTGGTAGCTTAGCCCTATTATGGTCGGATGATTTTATAGTTACTTTTTTCACTTATTCTATAGGTCATATAGATGTTCAAATAAATGATACCTATTAAGCGTGAAATTGTCATATTTTTATAATCTGTTTTCCAAACTTTTGTGCACTTTGTTGTGTTATTATAGATGGTTTTGACTCATTTTGTGCTCTTCAATGCCTTTAAGTTACTTTGATGAAAAATGAGTGAAATAAGGGCTTTTATATGAATTTTCACTCAAGAATGATTGTTAGATAAGTTGCATGCCTTTGGAGATGATTAAAAAAAAGTTTCGAAAGGTTTACAGTGCTTGTGCACAAGATGATGTATAGCCATGCATCGAACCATGTTGAACAGAGAAAAATAGAGTTCCAACAGCCTTACAAGGTAAGTAGCATGGTCATGCCACAAGCCGTGCCAAATAGGGGAAATTCAACACATTCAAAAGTTGTGAAATTTTTCAATCTACAATCTATATGGTCAGATGCACGGCCATGCAGATGCCCGTGCTTATCTGCACTACCAAAAGCATGGTCGTGTAGATGACCATACTAGAAGGGGAAGTTTTGCATCCAGAGGGTTGCACGTCTAAGAGCACAGCCGTACAATTGCGTGTGTCGGCATCTAAAAAGGTTTTAGAAACTCTTCATTTAATCCAAAGACATTTTAAACTTCCTAAATCAATTCTATGACAGTTTGAAGGCTATCACTACAAGAAATACTAAAATTAGCAATCAAAACTTTCAATATTAATCGATCGCTAATGATTATTTAATGACTAATTGAATAATATTCATTGATTGTATTTTAGTTAGTCGCTAAACAATTTATGACCTGTAAATGAAGCAGATACTAATTTGCAACTAAATAATCTATCTTTAAACATTGGTAAAGAATATCTACACCAGTGAAAATAATTAATTTTTATAAAAAAATTTAGTCGCTAATCTATTGCTAATTAGCGATTGTATGATTGAATTTTATGTACAATCACTAATTAGCCACCGATTTTAGTTTCTAATTGGTCAAAAATTAGAGACCAAATTTTAAGTGCGGTCACTAATTAGCGATTGCTAACATAATATCATAAAAATTAGGCTCATACTCTACTATTTTCATGAATAACCTCCATCTCAAACTATAGAAAATAAGTAGAGACAACCAAAAGTGCATCCTCTCAAATGCATTATTCCATCATGAATTCACATAAGAATCATGTCAAGGCTTCCACAATAGTCAACCAATGCAATTTTTAGTCTTTTTTTGGATGATTACAATGCTTTCTTCAGAAGATTATATGCTTAAAAATATGAAGCTAGGAGCTAAACATAGGTGCAAAATCGTATTCCAACTCACAAAGTTAAGAAACTTCCAAGAAATCACTTTCTTTAGTTTGTACTGCAACCAAAGAAAAATGGATAATAACCATCACCAACAAAAGTACAACTGAATCTCGAAAACATTTCCTATTTATTTATCAAGAAAAATTCAACTTTAGATTCTTTTTTGCATCAGATTAAAACACCTCCAACAAAAGGGGGGGGGAAAAATCAACAACTGAAGTAGAATATTATCTTTCACCATAGTACGTCATCAAAGTTCTTCAATTCTTAAACAAAATCATAAGGTTTATGAAGTAAATAATCTATACTAAATTAGAGTAACTTAAACCATCACCAACAAAGCCACATCTTCAATAAATAAAAATTAAAACTATAGTTCCATAGCAGCGAAATAAAAAGTTTCATTGCCAAACACAGAAAATGTACCACAAAAAAAGTTATATGAATGCATATTTTCCATATCTTAAGAATTTTACAACATTATTGCAATCCAAAAGAATTGAAACAAATGAACTATTTTGCATATTGAAAACTTCCAAAAGTTGCAGCTTTTCCTTTCTTCTACTTTATCTTATTTCCCAATTCTAACAAGAGGAATTAGTTTATCTATTGATACCTTGCTCAAAACAACTACTCTAGAAAATTATTTTTAATGACTTTAAAAAATAATAACTTTAATTGATCTTATATATTTTAATCATTTGGCATGTCTTGTAGTAGAGGTTGGCAAATTTCTAGCACAACTTTGGATTCTAATGATCCTTGCATCTTGACATTGCTAAAGCTGAATGTAAGCACTTGGAAGCTGAGTATGATGAATGTAATCCTGTCATCTTAGCTTCAGTTATACGTTGCAATATAGAAAATGAGGGGGGAAAATAGAATTTTGAGGGAATGCTACACATTATTTTGACTTTCTTATGTTCAAAACCTTGGAATATATTATAGCTCTAGTACAAATAGAGATGGAACATGAGGAAAATTGTGCTTGCTCTGTTTCTTCCATTTTCCCCTTTCAGTATTGAATTTGGCAGCTGCACAAGATTCTAGATTCTATTTTTCATCTAGATGGATGAACGGTCCTTGATGTGTGCACTGGTACACCTTTTATCTCGATGATCTATGGACATGGTTGTGATTGTATATTCTTTTTAATGATCAAATTTGGTTCTAAATTCTTTCTTATGTTGATTGACAATTAATGTCTCTTCTATTGTTAATGCATGTATTGATCGTGATAGATGGTGATGGTGATAATGACCCTTCCCCTTTCTTCCCTGTCAGTTAGATCTTGGAGAACAAACATTGTTTTTTATTTTATGTTTGAATTGGTAAGATTTTTTTGTCTTTTTAGAAACTTGTAATGCTATGTGACATCTCAACTATTCAATATAGTACAAGAACCCAACTTTTTCTCCTAATTGCTATTGTTCTAAAGAAAAACTGCAAGGCCTTGTATTTTGCAAATTACTCAATCGGAAACATTATATAAACTAACTTGAGCACTAGTTCAGATCAATCAGAGAGTAATAAAGTCTAGTGGTTGTATTCCTAACATGCCTGTAAATTTCCCCATCTTAATAGTTCCTATCTATATCAAAGAATTAATACTAAAGTTGATGAAATGTCACTATAATTTTAGTTGAAGATCCATTTATAACTTTTAGAATTCATGCCTCATTTTAACAAATCTAATTACCCTATTTTCCATAATCAAGTATCAATGACTTGTTTGATAGAGAGTAGGCACATGCCCTTATAGGAATGATTATCTATCTATAATCTTTAGTTACTTTTATAACTTAAATAGCTATTTCTATAGGTAGTCCATACTTTCTTCCAAATTATTCAAGTTGGAATGGGGTTAATGGTTTTCCAATAATCACATGAAGCACATGTCTGTAGAATTCAATGTTGTTAAACTTTAGATTGAGTGCAATTGTACTATTTTTTTGCTACAGGCTGAATATGATATCAATATGGTGAAGAATAAGGCAACAAAAATATCTCAAAGGACCACCTAACTATATCATGTAAGTTTTGTTATTATCTTACGTCAATGATCACAATGACCACCTAAATACGATTCTTTTTTAGCTCATAGCATATTTTTGTGTCAATCAATGTCAAGTGGACTTGGAAGAAGAATCAATGATTTATTCTTCTCTAGTACTAGAGACTAAACTATGAAGGACAACAATTGTTCACATGTAGAAACTCTGAAGAGGATATCAAAAGCTATTCTACTGACTCAAGTCATGTGATAATGAGGACTGGTGCCGATGATAAATCACTTAAAAAAGTCCATGCAAACAAAAGCAAAAGACTAATTTCTGTGGAGTATATGGATACAACAATCAGACAACTTCACCAATAGAAGGCTATGTGTTGGGGATTAGACCATTGATAACATGAAGGAACAACTAAGAGAGAGGATCATGAAAAATCTACTTTCGTTTCCCTATCTATGTTGTAATTGATTCTTGTAATGACAATTTATTCTTTAATATTATATACATGTTTCCTTTCACTGTCTATTTTGTAATTTCTTTATCTAATGCCAATATTATTCTTGAATAGTATATGCATGGTTTTTCCATTATAATGTTTGATAATATATATGTATATATATATATATATATTTTTTTTTATATGTTTCATAAATTAAGTAACTGTCATAAAAATAATAGAAATAGTTAATTTTACCACCACATAAAGAGGAATAGTCTCATTTGCAATGTCCTCAATCTAAACTTGCCATCCATAATATAAAATACAAAACATTATTCTATATCCAAACATACCATCCATAATATAAAGTACAAAATATATTTATCAGCATAGTTTGTCTAAAATATTGAACAAAATATATCTTTGTTATAATATTAGCATCATTTGTCTAAAATATTGAATAAAATATAATTTTACTACAAAACACAAAACTACTACTACTTGAACATGCTACGTCCAACTTGAAACTCTTTTCAAACTCCATCAAGAAGAAAATATAATTCTACTACAAAACACAAAACTATTGCTACTTGAATATGCTACGTCCAACTTGAAACTCTTTTCAAACTCCATCAAGAACAAAATATAATTCTACTACAAAACATAAACTATTGCTACTTGAATCTATTACGTCCAACTTGAAACTCTTTTCAAATCCCATCAAGAACAAAATATAGTTCTACTACAAAATGCAAAACTACTACTACTTTAATCTGCTATGTCCAACTTGAAATTCTTTCCAAACTCCATCAACAACACCATTGTTACATTGTATGTAGAAGAAATAAAAATGTGAATTTATTAATTAATTACAAGAAGAACAAAATTTATAGCTAATGACATGAAATACTGAATGAAAAAAAAAACACCTTATCACCATCTTTAGTTGTAGGTAGAACTACTCCTTCTTCGCTACCAGAGTAGTAATTCTAAATATTAGATCTATTTAGATTTGTTACCTATAAACCATGAGTAATTGTTATATACTCAAAAAATTATTAGTTTTGATAATCTAATGAGAGTGTTGAATTACCAACAAGGAATCTAGAGTTGTAGTTGCCATTACTTCTTCGTTTTCTCTCAATTTAGAAATTGCCAAGGGGCATGGTTGAAACATACTTGAGTAATATACCTGCATATGCAATCCATTTGTTATTCATATATTTACTATCAAAATATAATCATCAAAACAATTTTGCTCTTCACTTACTTGTGATAAATTTGGTAAATGAATTTGTGACTAAAAAACCTTGGGGGGTGAATAAAATTTTTGGCAAACTAAAATTTTCAAGAAATTTGTTTTGAAGAATAGAAATGTTCTTCTAGTTTTTGACCAACAACACTTGCAACAAAGAGAGCTTTTCAGAAAGACTTTGAGAAATATCTAAATTCAGATTGAGGTAGGATACATGATGTAATTAATGCTGGATTGAAAATGGGTTGGTGAACACCTTTAAAGATTTCTTTAAGGAACTAAGAAATTTTGAGTTGGGACGATTTGTAGGTTTATCTGAAAATAAACGTTGAAAGTAAATGCAGAGAAATATGACACAGAATTTATAGTAGTTTGATCTACCAAAATCTACATCCACTACCTTAAGCTTACACTTAATGATTTTCTATTAGATTTCATTTGTCCAACTTAATGGTATCAATCTGTACTGAATACAAGAGAAGATTACCACACTTGATTTTCCAAAACCTCTCAATCAACCACCAAATCAAGGTTCAACCCAGATAGGTTTTACACTATAACCTTGATGCACAAAGATGATTGAAGACAAATGAAACAAAAAATGGCTCACTTCTTTGAACAGATTCTCACTAAGAATAGGCACAAACACTTTTACCGTTAAGACACAATTTGATTTCACTTTGAAGCACTTTAATAAAGGAGATTTTTGTTTTCTATAAAGTAAGAGTGTTTCTTAGAAGGATGGGATAAAAATCTACTTTCAAATCGAGTTTAGAAGCCTTATATAGAGTCATAAAGTAAAACACCAACGGCTATAAAATGGCTATTTTTCGCTATCAGATTTTCTAGTGTTTTGGACTCATGTTTCAGACGATGGTGCATCCAAAAGGTAAGTCCAAATTGACACTTTTTTTGGCAAAATCGATTTGATATTGTTCACAAAGTTTTGGACGTAACTTCTGAATACAGAGTCACCTAAAATGCTCAATCCAAAATTTTGAGGATTTTAAAATTTTGAAATATTTTGTTTTAATGCTTCTCGATGGAATTAAAATGAATCAAAAGTTAAAGAGGACATAGGAATTTACACAGAGAGATACCTTAACAAGGATTCATAGTCTAAGGTTCTTCCACAACGAATTCTTTTATTTGCAATCTTTCAAGCTTAATCTTTTTCTTGATTTTCCATTTTTGGATTCTATAGCTTCAAGAGTTGCTTAGTAATCCTATTTGAACGCCTTAGAAGACTTGAGGTCAAACATATCCTATAATAGGTAGATCACACATGTTAGTCCTCATCATTGTTTGTCATAAGTTAAAACACAGAAGACTGCCCTTATGGCTAACAATCTCTCCATTTTTTAGTGATGGCAAACTTGATGGGATTGTGATATAAATAATAATGATATGTACAATACAGACATGTTTAGACCAAGAGAAATAAGAATATTTTTTAATGAAGTGTCAAAGAGAGCTTATAAGATTAAGATGAGAAATTTAGGCAAATATTCAGCCTATGGCCCAACCTACCTCCATATTCTCCTTCCTTCCATCACATGACTATTTTTTAAAAGAATAGTTGTTATAACAATTGTATAAACATGTATAAAAGAAGGTATAGCAAATAAATCATAAGATGATATGCTCCCTCTTAATGTGTGCATATATGAATATCTGTAAAGTGTGAGAGAAAACTAGAGTTAACCTTTGGACATCCAAAATGTGCATCCAAAACTAGATGAAGGAGAGTATGGAACTTTTAGGAGTTTAGGTTTTGGATGTCCAAACCATGTGTCTAAAAATAAGATGTAGTTTACACAGAAACTGGCTCCTTTAAAAAAAACTCATTTTTGGACTGGACTTTTGGATCAAGAGAATATGTGTCCAAAACTCCCCCTATCATAATGCAGAAGATAATGGACTTTCAGAAATTTTGATCCGTCCTAGTTTTCTCAAAAAGTTTTAGTCATTAAGGAAAGTTTTATGCAATAAGATATATCAGAATAGCTATCCTAACTATCTAAGATTTTTATCAATGAATATATCATAGAATCATATCAATAACTTTTAAAAACAACTCTAGTCTCACTGATACCCTTATTCCTGAAGAGAGCACTTTTGACGACAAACAGGATATCAAACTGGTGTCCTTTTTCGACATCAGCAAATTGAGATCACAAATCATAAATCATTAAAATTTTCACAGCTTGCAGTTTATCCAAATCTTATCATGAATTTCATAGAGAGAACTGCAGGATCTTAACCATATTCAGAGACAACATTTCAGTGCATTATTAACAATTAGCCACAGAAAGCATAGCACAATACCACATAGGTGTACAATTAAATTTCCGCCATTCTTTCCTGATCAGCACAACAATCACAACACAGCCAACGAAATCAGCACTTACCCAATCATAATCAGTAAGCACTACTCATTCACAACTTATAGTAATTTATGTAGAATAACAGGCAGGCACAACAGTCACAATCCAACTATCAGTTTTCTCCCCCTTTATCATCAATCAAAATGAAGAGTAATATAAATGAAGTAGTGAAAAGTATATATATATGAGAAACTTTGATAAATTGGACAAGAAATAAAAAGATATTTTCAAAATTTGATTGTAAAAGTGGATTCTGGTAGATTAAAATGGAACCCGATAGTGTCAAATATACTTCATTTTCTACTCCTCAGGGACAGTATGAATGGTTAGTTATGCTTTTTGGATTAAAAAATGCACCGCAGATATTTCAAAGAAAAATGAATAATATATTTAAACCATATGATTTTATATTCGTATATGTTGGTGATGTGCTTATTGTATCCAATACGATGGAATCTCATATTAAACATTTAAATGTATTTTGTGATTTATGTATTAAAAATGGATTAGCTTTATCTGAAAAGAAAGCTAAATTAATTCAAGAAAAGATAGAATTCTTAGGAATGATGATTGATAGTAAGTGAATAGAATTGCAACCTCATATTTTGGAAAAATTAAGTAATTTTTCAGATAAATTAATTGATAAAAAAAAAACAAGTTCAAAGCTTTTTAGGAATTTTAAATTATGCTTCAGATTTAATCGAAAATCTTGCTAAATTAAAACAAAATAAAGCGTTTAGTTTTGATTCTACATTAGAAAATCATGTTAAAAAGGTTAAGCAAATATGCAGTACTTTACCAAAATTACAATAACTACTGACACAGATGATTTGATTTTAGAAACTAATGCTTCTGAAAATTATTGGAGCGGAGTGTTAAAAAAGAAAGAGGAAGATAAAGAATTAATATGTAGATATTGCTCAGGAACTTTCAATGATACATAAAAAAGATACCATATTAATGAAAAAGAATTATTAGCTGTTGTTAAAAGTTGTCAAAAGTTTTATTATTTTCTTTTGCCGAAAAGATTTCTATTATGAACTGATAATACACAAGTATAAGCCTTTATAAGAAATAATTTACCTTCTAAGCTTGAATATAAAAGGTTGATTAGATGGCAAACTTTATTAGCTGGATATCAATTTGATATTGAGATCATAAAATCTAACAAAAATGTTTTAGCAGATTACTTGACCAGAGAACATGATATCTAAATCAACACGATATTATTACGCTCTTCAAGAGTTAATTACTCCAGGATGCTATCATTACTTCAAAGGGATGGTTGATACTTTGAGACTATAAACTAATGTTATACTTATCTTGATATTGTTGACTATGAACTCAGGAAACTCAAAAGATATCACCCACGGTCTTACCTAGTGTGCATTAACCAAGCTAAGAAAGACTTGATATGCCAAAGGTATTTTGAAATAAAATTTAATATTTGAATAAATATGTTTTATATTTATTTCAGGAATGGCCAATTTAAAACAAATGATCATTAAACTCTCAGAAGACATGGAAAATCATATTTTAAGCATACAAGATAATGTCTCAAACATCATTAATATTGCACAGCTTCCATGTATGACGGAAGAAGTTACAAATGTACTAATGTCAGAAAGTAAAATGCTAAAAACTAGAATAAATAATTTTGAAATGAATAGTCAATAATTAAGACTATTTTAAAAAAAATCAGAAATAAAAGATATAGGATCTTGCTCTAAGGCCCCACAGAAAGAAAAAGAAGAAAAAATTTGTCTTCGACCTTAGAAGGAAAAAATTATCATCTTCTCAGAAAAGATACCCTCAAAGATACTCCCTGTTGTGGAGATATAACAACAGATAATGAGAGAACTATACAGTCTCTCTAATACTGAAAATAGATACTTGGATTTTACTAAAGTATATCCAATGATAAATTATTCACAAGATTCTTTTCTTGGGGAGATAAGATATTGGTATGATTTTGGAGCTATAAATTTAATATATCCTTCGCCACCAAGCTTTTTAGAAATAAACCAATTGCCTTTTTCGGTACAAGAAGGGGTAAAAGATTTCTTTATGCACAATCCTGATCTTCTTCGTTATATCTCATGGGTTTAACTCTAATAATCTTATTTTTATCTATCATTTCTAATCTGGTTGTTATCTTATTCTTATCCCAAAATTGAATAGATATCTCTGTATGACATTGTCTTAATTTTGATTTAATATTTTCTCTATCTATGTCTAATAATCTCAACTAAATTTGATATTGTAATAAAGGGGTTCCTTTAGGAAAAATCGATTTTTTACTATATCCAATATCACCGTGCTTAGCTATGCGGTGAATAAATTAATGGGAAATTGTTTAGAATAGGCTTTTTTAAGTCTTTTAATGACAATTAAATGATGGCAAGGAGTTTTAAAGTGTGTTAGGTAAGCAAGAGTATCAAAGATAACTTTATGAAATAATTGTAAGAAATTATTACCAAGTAAAATATCTAATCCAGTGTTATAGAAATAAAATGGTGGAGATTTAAAAAGAAAAGATCCCAATAGTATGATGGGTTGTTCTATTCCTGATGAGATTTCAATAAGGATATTTGAAATATCTTTTCCTTTAATTGGTTTTAATAACTGATGATATTCCTTAGGAAAACAATCGAATCTACATAAACATGATCCTGATTCGCTATCTATATATGCAGCAAAATATTCTGCTTTGTAATTTTTATATGTAATTCCTATGGAAATATAAATACCATAAGGACTCGTCATTTTGGTATGTATATCAATTTTCCATTATATGTTATTTGTAAAGCATATGAAGTTATTTGATAAGGTTTAACTGTTTCAAGGAAAGTAGTTCCTAAATCTCTAAAGTGTCATTCATTCCTTCATTTTCAATTAATAATCTAATGTTAATAATCACTGATCCAAATTTTAATAAAGTTTCCACAATTTCATTTATTTCATGTATTTCTCCATTAAAATGTGTAAATTGATGTGGATTATCTAAAGGAAATTTTTGTAACTTATTACATAACTTATGACTTATGTAATTTTCATTTGCTCATGTATCTATTAAAATATTTATAGGCTTAAATTGTATTGCATCAAAATAATATCATTTTATTTTATAATTACTTAATTCATAATTTTGAGGTATAATAATTCCACTATTTGTTCTATTTATAGGATTACTCATTACATGAGTATTGGTAAACGATAATCTTGGCAGTAAATGGTTTCCAGTTATTAAGGGTTTTTATTGTAAATCTAAATTTCATGGTGTTGAATCTATTTCCTCTATTATTGGCAAGCTAGGTACTTGAATTTGACAAACATCATTAAATAAATAAGGATAATCTATGGTGTCTTTTATATGAAAACAATCAGAATTATATGTATTCGATATAGCATATGATATTGCATAAGTTATTGAATAAGGTCTGCTGTCTTTATGAAAGAAATCTTTTCTTTTAAAATTTTGTAATAGACTTAATGTTTTATCAAAATCTTTATCTTTTATATTATAAGCTATTCTTGGGTAAATATTAAATTTTAATTTTCCATATTGGAGGTTTCCGTGTAAAATTCCTAGACTTGCTTCTTTTCTGTTTCTAATTATGTTATCCATTATTGCCAAATCTATTGGTGTATCTAATCCTTCTTTAAATGTTGCTTTTATAATTATTTGTATAGCTCCTATATGTATCCATCCAAGACTATATTTTGATTTCTGGTTTTAACTTTTGTATTTTGTCTTCTATATCCTTTTTTGTTAGTAGTGGCATAATAACTTTATTATTTGTTAAAGATATCTCTAAAACTCTATTTTGAATATTTAATCCATAATAAAAATGATGTTTTCTAGGCATTATTCCTAATCTTTCTAATGTATTAACATGAAATCCTAAGTAATTTGTTAATGAGAAATTTTATTGTTGTATTTGTTTTAATTTTCTTTTATCAATTAATATTTCTTTATTATATTCTCCTAAAGATTCATCTTCTTTATCTACTACCGATTCTATTTCAATTATTTTTGTACTATTCATCTTTAGAGGATTATGTGCATTCTGTATCTGTTAAAATAGAAATACTATCATCTGTACTTAATTTTTCAAAATTATCTATTTGGATAAATTCTACTACTTCAATCATCTTTTGAAGATCTTCATCAATTCAATTTTCTTTTTATTTTTATCGAATTTTTTAGGACATCTATTAGCATAATGGCCTAATTCTGTGCAGTAGTAACATTGACATTCTTTAACATTTTTCTTTCTTCTTTTAAAGATTGGTTTTTTAGGCTTTTTATATTTTTTCTTTTTATAGTATGGAGTTTTATTTTCTTAAAATATCTTTTCTTATATTCTTTTCTCTTTTATATTTTCTTTTTACTTTATTATAATAATAAGGACTATCACATCCTATCATTAATGGTAGTTTTGGTTTATCACAACATAATGAAATCTTTTTTCTTTAATCCTCTAGTTAATTTAACTAAAATAGCATCTCCACACCATTCACTTAATTTATTTCTACAATGAACAATTCTTTTCCCTAATGTATCATTTTCTCCTAGTTTATAAGTATCTATTAGTTTTTGTCCCTAAGGGTCGGGTATTTTAGTAAAAAACAAAGGTAAATATGATAATGTGTTAGGTACTTGATTATAAATATGATATTAATAATCTTGGAAAACACATATATATCTATCAATTTCACGCATATCACATAATTGTAATATTAATAAAGCTATTAAATATTTTTGTGTAGTTGTTGAATCTTTAAAGAAATTACCTTCTCCTAAAAATTCAAGTTTTAATACTTCTGTAACGCGAGTAATAATATTAGATAAGCTATCATCAGTATCAAATACAGTCTGTTAGACTTCTTCTGAAAGATTCTGCTAATATCTTAATGCACTATTAAGTAGGCTTCTAGGTATAAAATGTTATATAGATTCTTTATCTAATTTATTAACAGTAACAGCTATTCTCATTGTTGTTTCCTATTTATATATGGCTTCTTCAACATTTGCAATATAGTCTATATCTAGATATATTCCAAATGGATTAATAGATTCAGCTCTCATTTTTTCTAAGGCTGTAAATTTATCAGTTTGTTGTTGCATAATAGAACTAATTCTGGCATATCCTTTGATTGGTTTATCAAAAGCTTGAGATGGATTTTTACTAGTACAAGGAATATCTGAAATGCTGGGATTATATTCTGGCTTAATTTCAGTTATTTCAGGTTTCAGATTTATAAATTGATTTTCGATATTGATATCTCCAATCTTTGTTATTAAATTTTCCATATCAGAGCGAATTTCATCTGTATCAGTATTACTCATTTCCTTTATATCCTTTTAGTATATTCATTTTCTCTAAATGTCTTTGTATGGGACTTTTATGTTCATCAGGTATTATTATTCTTGTTTCTTTTTTAGTTTCGGTAATTATTTCTTTTTTTTTTCTCTCTCTATCTCTTTGCTATAATAAAGTTCTGATTAAAGTTGTTGTTTTATCAATTTCTAGTATAATTTTTTCACCATAATATATAATTGTTTTTTGTATTTATATCAAATCTTTGTCTAATTTAGGTGCTATATCTGACTCTGTTAAAATTGTAAATTTTTGTTTATCCATCCTTTTGTATACTACTAGATTCTCCTTGGTTTATATGAAGTGAGCCTAAATCATCAAAATTTTCTAAATAGTTTAAAAAATCTATTTCCTCAATATTATCTAATTGGTTAAAGTCTTCTAATCTTGGACTATGATCATTCCTATATCTCACACTATTACTTAATATTTCTGATATCTTGGTAAGCATTTAAGTTCTTCAGGGGAATACAAGTAAAATAACTTTTATTTCTTCTCTGATTCTTTTAAATTGTCTTTCAATCTGCTCAAGATCTTCCAAATTACGTTTTTACCTAATAATTGGCCTAGGTGGTTTTTGAGGATTTTTTTTAATCAGATCTATAGCCTCAATCTATATCATCTATATAATTATCAGAAGAAAATCTTATTGGTGCCTCATTACTATCCCATTCTTGGCCATATCTATTTTCAAAGTCATCATTTATCATTTCTGAATCATAAAATGTTATGTGAAAATCAAGTGAGGTTATAGATTCTATTAATTCAATATCTAAATTATCTAATTCCAATATGGCTCTGATACCATTTTCTAATGCCGAAAAATGTCGGTTCAAGACAAACACATTTATAGGTAGATTATCTTAGAATATTATAATAAAATCTAAAAAGTATAATGTGAATACAGAGATTGTAATAATTAATAAGATTGTAGTACCACAACAAGAGTTAGATTATTAACATATTATATTGACAAAACAGAAAGGGTCCACTATGCTTCCAAACCTGACTTTCTCTTTGACCTTGATAATACCGGGTCACACCTTGAGACTTTTATCTGGCATTTCAGCCCCAACCTGCCTATGTCAGCAAACAGATAACTTCCCTAGGTTCCTTCAGTACTACAAAGCACAGCACTGGGGTCGTTTCCTACTTCTGGCGTACGAAGCTTAAGGTAAGAAAGCAAAGTAAAACTTTAATATTCTGATGATAAAAAAGTTAATAACTGTGGCTCAGGTTGTAGTACTCAAAAGTGATTTTATTCCATAGTATTTTACAATAGAGTAGTGATACAAGAAGGCTGAGTATTCTAAGGCTAGGCTAAGGATCTCTTATCCATCTGCTTCTCATTTCTATACATATTTATAGAGGGTATAATTTCTAATGGATTTCAAAATCAATTCTAATGCATTTAAGAAATCATTTTCATAGTACAATCATGAATGCATGAGTCATCTGTCGCCTTGCAATTATCGATGTAGAGTCAGTTGTCCTTTTCCTAAGTCATTTGTCTTCTTTCGATTATTCATATCGATCTTTGTCATATCTTCCAGCCGTCTTCATTCATCATCGTAAGCACTAAGTAGTGGAGTCTTAGTGGTCTCTAATTGTTCTGTATGCTTGTCGCTTTCACTGGACCCACTACTTTCTGTGTACTGACTAGACAAATGCCACCTTCATGATTTCTGAACTGGCATATTTTGGCTTGTGCCTGAAATCTTGATTGAATAATTCCTTTTTCAAGGAATTTTATCTTTGTCTGTAGATATTTTTCTGCACTTGGAGGAGTCTTTTTAGCAGGACTGATCATGACAGAGGAATGCATTTTCTTACCTCTATATGTGTGAAATCCTTTTTTGAAGGCACTTTCCATATTTTGTAATACCACTCTTATTCTGATTGCCCTTCTGTAGTGGATATATGTCGCTTCAAATCCTCGATATTTTTTTTTATTATCAGTCTAAATAGAATAGGGATAAGCTTTCCCAACTTGAATGAAATGAAAGGCTGGATATCTCACATCTTCGAAGAAATCTGGTTCAGCATATACAAATTTCAAGTATAAAAGATCATTTAAAGTAACTGTAGGATTGTGCATAAAGAAATCTTTTACCCCTTCTTGAACCTAAAAAGGTAACTGGGATATTTCTAAAAAGCCTGGTGGTGAAAGATATATTAAATTTATAACTCCAAAATCATACCAATATCTTATCTCCTTAGGAGAAGAATCTTGTAAATAATTTACCCTTGGATATACTCCAGTAAAATCAAAGTATCTATTTTCGGTATTAGAGAGACTGTATAGTTCTCTCATTATCTGTTGTTATATCTCTACAACAGGGAGTATCTTTGAGGGTATCTTTTCTGTGAAGATGATTATTTTTTCCTTCTAAGGTCGAAGACAAATTTCTTCTTCTTTTTCTTTTTGTGGGGCCTTAGAGCAAGATCATATATCTTTTATTTCTGATTTTTCCAAAATAGTCTTAATTATCTTACTATTCATTTCCAAATTATTTGTTCTAGTTTTTATCATTTTGCTTTATGACATTAGTACATCTGTAAATTCTTCCGTCATATCTGGAAACTGTGCAATATCAATGATGTCTGAGGCATTATCTTGTATGCTTAAAATATGATTTTCCATGCCTTCTAAAAGTTTAATTATCCTTTATTTTGAACTGGCCATTCCTGAAATAAATATAAAATATATTTATTCAAATATTAGATTTTATTTCAAAATATCTTTACCATATCAAGTCTTTCTTAGCTTGATTAATGTACACTAGGTAAGACCGTGGGCAATATCTTCTGTGTTTCCTGAGTTCATACTCAACAATATCAAGATAAGCATAATATTGGTCTATAGTCTCTCAAGTATCAACCATCCCTTTGAAGTAATAATAGCATCCTAGAGTAATTAACTCTTGAAAAGCGTAATAATATCATGCTAATTCAGATACCATGTTCTCTGATCAAGTAATCTGCTAAAACATTTTTGGTAGATTTTATAATCTCAATATCAAATTGATATTCAGCTAATAAAGTCTGCCATCTAATCAACCTTTTATATTCAAGCTTAGAAGGTAAATTATTTCTTATAAAAGCTTTTACTTGTGTATTATCAATTCTTAATAGAAATCTTTTCGGCAAAAGAAAATAATAAAACTTTTGACAACTTTTAACAACAACTAATAATTCTTTTTTATTAATATGGTATCTTTTTTGTGTATCATTGAAAGTTGCTGAGCAATATCTACATATTAATTCTTTATCTTCCTCTTTCTTTTTTAACACTCCGCTCCAATAATTTCCAGAAACATCAGTTTCTAAAATTGAATCATCTGTTTCAACAGGTAATTGTAATTTTGGTAAAGCACTGCCTATTTGCTTAACCTTTTTAACATGATTTTCTAATGTAGTATCAAAACTAAATTCTTTATTTTGTTTTAATAAATTCAGTAAAGGTTGTTTTAATTTAGCAAGATTTTTGATGAAATCTGAAGCATAATTTAAAATTCCTAAAAACCTTTGAACTTGTTTTTTTATCAATTAATTTATCTGGAAAATTACTTAATTTTTCCAAAATTTGAGGTTGCAATTCTATTCCCTTACTATCAATCGTCATTCCTAAGAATTCTGTCTTTTCTTGAATTAATTTAGCTTTCTTTTCAGATAAAGCTAATCCATTTATAATACATAAATCACAAAATACATTTAAATGTTTAATATGAGATTCTATCGTATTGGATACAATAAGCACATCATCAACATATATGAATATAAAATCATAAGGTTTATATATATTATCCATTTTTCTTTGAAATATCTACGATGCATTTTTTTAATCTAAAAGGCATAACTAACCATTCATACTGTCCCTGAGGGGCAGAAAATGAAGTATATTTAACACTATCAGGTTCCATTTTAATCTGTCAGAATCCACTTTTGCAATCAAATTTTGAAAATATCTTTTTATTTCTTATCCAATTTATCAAACTTTCTTTATGAAGTAGGAAATAGCCATCAAATACAGTATTATCATTTAATTTTTTATAATTTATTACCATCCTAGCTTTCCCTCTAACCATTTCAGCATGCTTTCTAACAATAAAGCCTAGAGAACTATGAGGTGAATGGCTTTCTTGTATCAAATGAGCATCTAATGATTCTTTTAATTGTGTATTAAACTCTTTTTGATCTTCTTCGTTATATCTAATAGGTTTAACTCTAATAATCTTATTTTTATCTATCATTTCTAATCTAGCTGTTATCTTATTCTTATCCCAAAATTGAATAGGATTCTCAATATAACACTATCTTAATTTTGATTTAATATTTTCTATATCTATGTCTAACAATCTCAACTCAAATTGATATTGTAATAAAGGGGTTCCTTTAGGAAAAAATGGTTTTTTACTATATCCAATATCACACACACACACACACACACACACACACACACACACACACACACATTTATACAACACATAGATATATATACACAAATAGATGATATACATATTAATATAGCATATTAATTTTTATTAATATATAGATATGTATATACATATATATATACATACACCAAATACATGCCAAAAACTTATATACATATATATATATATATATATATATATATATGTGTGTGTGTGTGTGTGTATGTATAAATATGCATATATATGTATATATGTATATGTGTGTGTATAATAGACATATTATACACACACATATACATATATACATATATATGCATATTTATGTGTGTGTGTGTGTATATTTGTGTGTGTATGTATAAATATGCATATATATGTATATATGTATATATGTATATGTGTGTACATATATGTCTATTATATACACGCATATACATATATACATATGTATGCATATTTATACACACACACACACACACATACATACATACATACATACATACATACATACATACATACATAATGATAAAGACTAGCTTAAATGATCTTCGTGTCCCTTTTAGTCTCACCTTGATTCACCAACTGAAACTCCCTTTGTTCCCTTCCAATTGGGAGTACATCAGTGCTAAGGGGCAATCCACCCTCTTGTCTTGAGTAACCAACCATGTTCAAGAGAAATAGCAAAAATTGGTACTGCTTTTAACTAAACAGTGCAATATCAAAACTTGGTATTGCTTGGGTGCTCATACTGTAACAATCACAGCCTTGCCATTGCCACAGTCAGCAACTCCATCTTCAACTGCAACTTCATTCTGTGAGGGCATGCACCATCTTGCTAAAACACCTATTCCAAATGCATCAGCATATTTTTTGTACTGGTTAATTAGACCTGCGTTTATCAGTAGTTCCAGCTTTGACTCCCTGCTAGAAGTAACAAACATTAATAAAAATGGAAACCTACAAAATGCATAAAAACAAAATATTCTAAAACTTAAACAAGGGAAAGATTGAGAATATGGTATCCTATTACACTTTCTGAAGTATGGTATCCCATTACACTTCAATAGTTTCCTAAGTAAATTTATCAGCCTGTGCTAAGTTAATTGACATCCATAATAACACAACCAATTGAAAAATGTGATGTAGAATTTCTCTTCACATTCAAAGGAAAAAAGAAATAGAGAAACATAACAGAAATAGAATGCTTCAAGGATTGTCTTAGAAATAGAAAATATTACATGATCAAATTATGTGAACAATTGACGTTATCTTAGAAATAGAATGCTCCATTTATGCTCTCATTCTTAAAATCAATGCAAATCAAAATCCATCTTAAAGTTGAAATCATTTATCAAATTTCAAAAAAATTTCAATATATAGAAATGTATATAAACAATTCTCTCCAAAAAAAAAGGAAAAAAATGAAGAAATATAATTTTCTCGGATTAAATAAACAAATGATCAAGAATAAATATAACAGTACTATATATATAGGATACATGATGGCTTATTCTACGATTTGGGAACTCTTCTTCCTTTGTAGAACATTTTGAGTAATCATATATCTTGCAAATCATATAATCAGTACTCCTCCTCCCTTCCAGTGAAACACCACCAAGGAAATACTCTTACCTAATCCAGCGACCGTGATCCTCGATTGAGAATATGAAGAAAAAGAAAACATCTTCTTGTACCCTATAATCTTCTTGTGATTATTCTTGATCACTCTTGGCATAGTTTGTCCTTCCCATATACCACATCCAGCAATTCTTGATTTTTTTTCTGTGTCCCATGTTTGACAATTTTGTATAAACATAGCCTTGTTTCCCAAATCATGGTTGGGTATTTCCCATGGATCATCATCATGAAAAGTCTCCCATAGAGTCACGTTCTCATCGTAGAGAGCTATCTCCACTACTGTGTTTGAAGGAAGCAACCAGCCTTTTGCTTTTTACCCTATTATAGAGAAAATTAAATTTGCAATCGATAGTTAAACACAGTAATGGTGGTGTATAATACCATGTTTAAGCAACCAAATAGACATTTTACCTTTCCAAACCTCTAGTCAAGAACTTTCCAGCTAAAGATTGTCTTCAACCCTATTGCAGGCTCATCAATTGTGATGATTGTGAAGAGTTTTTGACACTAAATAGTAGATTATCAAATTTTCAGAGTAGTTAAATCTTATCAAAAAATGAAAAGACACCTTTTAAATTCTTATATAAAGAAACCCTTGTTCAAAACTTATTTTGGAGATAAACACAGGACCATAAAAATTGACCTTTATTGAATTTATCTGAATTCATTGAATTTAGATAACTTTCACATTTCCTCCAAAAAATTTAACCTTTATTGAATTTAAAGTTGCCATGTGGCAAAATAAGACGCAACCACTTGTCACTATAGTAGCATTCCATTGTGACTATATATATATATATGAAGATAATATATTAGCATTGTACTCTTTTTTTTTTACAAAAAGACCAAAGTATATAATTTTGTCACCTTATTAAAGTAAAACTAATTTTGTAAACTTATCAATATTAATTAATAAATTGTGAAAATCAATCAAAATCTCTTTAAAATATCCTATTTTCCTTGTCTAATTCTTTCTTATCTTTCCTAATTATAATATATATATTCAGTAAATTACTATATATTTATTTATTTATTAAAGTTGTAGAAATCTCTATTACCAGTAATGATTTCAAAATAGAATATTATTAGTTCCACTACAAAACCGTCCAAAAAGGAAGTCACCAATAGCACGTGCTGCACTTTGGCAACTTTGTGGCGGAGAATTTTGAGCCTTCAAATTGGTTATCAAAAAGAAGTTTTAGAGCAATGGTGACCACATGGTGGAGACTTTTGGGACTCTTCCAATTGTTATCAAAAATAAGTTTCAGAGGGGAAGAAGATTTAGGAAAGGGTAGGGGAGAGGAGAGAGTGTACACATCATTTATTTATTTATTTATTTATATTTCTTTAATATTATCCACAGACATTGCCATCATCCAGTTGCTAAATAACTGAAATATTTTTATGTATACAGATATAGGGAGAGAGATTCAGAAATAAGGATTGATTAATCAATCAAGGGGTTTGTTTTTGTTGATTTTGTGGTTATTTAAACTAAAGAAAAAATTCTTTAGAAGGCACCCAAGGATAAGATATGAAGGTTCCTCTGCAACTGCAAAAACTATTGTATTGTATCAGAACCCACTCCAACATCAAACCTTTTGTGGGAGTCATTACTTGTGGAAGCACAGGCCTGTCCTTTGAAGCACTTTGGGGAACTCTCCATTGGACTTCATAAAGTCAGCCAGTAGTCCCGGCTACTTCCTTTCCAACCCTCTCACTAAGCTCCTTAATGAAAAATAATAATATTTTATTATAAATATCTCATTGACGATAGAAATCTTTATAATTTTAAAATATTATTAAAAAGTAAAATATTTTATTTTTTTAATAAAAAATTCTAAAAGTCTTGATAATTATTAAAACTTAAAAAAATAAAACATAACAAACTGATTGACTTTGAATGATTTGGCTCAAGTTCATTTGTTCAAAACTAAAAGATTTTCCTTGGAAAATGATAAACCAATACAAATGAACCCATTAACACATCTATCCACGACTTCCCATTTACCATAAATTAAATGCAAACCAAGGGGACCATTTTTGAAACAAAGTTCGGAGCGGATAGATTTTCGCCGCTTCTTCATACTTTTTTTAAACTCGAATCAGATCAGCTGGTTGAATTGTGAACCTGTACTTTTACTGGTTCAATCTAAAGTTTTGAGCTATTTTTCTTTACAATCGCGTTAGATTGTGTGAATCATTTTGAATCAGTCAGTCTAATTGATAAATCATTGAACCGATCAATTTGTTACTAGTTCAACCGGTCTATTTTAAAAATTAAATTAAGCGAGTAAATTTTAAAATTATGTATTACTAATAAACTAAAAGTGACTATTTTTAAATTTTGTAGCTCTAAATTGTTTGTTTTATTGGTAACTGTTATGAAAATAATAAATAGTTGTTCATTTTCTGATGCTATCTATTTCTCTTGAAGATAAATGTTATTAATGGATAAGATAAGGGCCTTATGTAAACGAACATAATCAATCAATTGAATCTAAATTATTCTCTCATTTCTCGCTTCTTATAGTTTCTTTAATATCAATTTTTATTTTTTTCCCCTTAATTCTTAATTCTATTTGGAATCAACCTCACAATACGTTATTAGTATGAGACTCTACGAAAGTTGTTCTACTAAAGTTTATAATCAATCCAACACCATCAAAGATATTCTCTCGATCTATACTATCAAGTAGTCTAATTTTGAAGTTTAAATAAAAGAAGAAATGTACTCTTTCTATTTGATTTTGTTTTAATATAGCAAATCTCACTAAACTTGAGTTTGCAGCTCTAGATATCATTGGAAAAAAACTATTTATCCTGGACACTAGATGCTGAAATGTATTTAGTTGCAATGGGTTTGGCAGATACCATTGTAGATGGAAATCCATCATTATCACAAAATGATGCTAAAGTTATGATTTTTTTCTGTCATCATCTTTATGAAGATTTAAAAATGGAATACCTTACTGCGAAAAATTCACTTATTTTGTGGAATAATTTGAAAGAAATGTTTGACCACCAGAAGATGGTCGTCCTTCCAAAAGCATGGTATGACTGGATGTACCTATGATTACAAGATTTTAAATCCATCAGTGAGTATAATTCTGAGATGTTTAAAATTAGCTCAGAGTTAAAATTGTATGGAAAAAATATTACTGATAAAGATATGTTAAAGAAAACTTTCTCTACTTTTCATGCTTCGAATGTGCTTCTACAACAGTAATATCGAGAAAAGGGGTTTAAAAAAATATACAAAATTGATATCTTACCTTCTTGTAGTTATGCAAAATAATGAGTTATTAATGAAAAATCGTGAAACCCGACCAACAGGTTCTACTCCATTTTCAGAAGTAAATGTTGTTAGAAATCGTGATTGTAGCTCCAGAAGCGGCTATGATCATGGTCGTGGATGTGCACGTAGTCATAATAGAAATATTCATTATGATCACAAAAGTCAAAACAAAGTTACAAGAAATAATGATAACCACCAGAAGTAGCCAAAAAATAATGAGAAAGGAAAATGGAATGAGGTGGTTCCTACAAATTATAAAGATAAATGTTATCGTTGTGACATGAAAGATCATTGGTCTCGTACCTGTCGTACAGCAAAATATCTTGTTGATTTTTATCAGGCTTCTGTTGAGAAAAAAGGCAAAAATACTAAAGTGAATTTTACTATACAACATTCTCTTCGTGATGATGATGATGATGATGACAATGATAATGATACCAATCTTGAAGATATTAATATTGATGTAACTCATTTAGATATGGTTGATTTCTTTGAACATCCAGAAGGAAGAATTGATCATTTAATTGGTGATGGAAGTATCCAGAAAAATTAAAATTTTACTTTCAATATATTTATTTTATATATTTGGCATTGTAATAGTAGTTAGCATTTTAATTTTTTATTTTATTATTTGAAATATTTAAATTTATAAATGTCTTATTATGCCCAGATGGCTATTACTCCATTTACTAGATACAAAAGTGGCATTGAAAATATATGTCTAATTGATAGTGGTACAATACAAATCATATTAAAAGATAGAAAATATTTCACTTACCTGAAAATGGGAGAAACAACTGTTAATACTATAAGTAGTAGTGTAAAATTGATTGAAGGTTCCGAAAGAGCTAATATATTATTACCCGGAGGAACAAATGTTGTTATTTATAAAGCATTATTTTCTTCAAAATATCAAAGAACTTTATTTAGTTTTAAAGATATTCACCAAAATGGATATCACATTGAAACAATGGAAGAAAATGGGTTTGAGTATCTCTATATTACTCAAATTATTTTGGCTAAGAAATCTTTATTAGAAAAGTTACCATCTCTTTTATCTAACCTATATAGCATAAAAATCCATGTAATTGAAGTGCATCATTTAGTAAATCAAAAGTTTATTGATCTTGCTATATTTATCATTTAACATAACCGTTTGGGTCATCCAGGAGTTATTATGATGCAAAGAATAATTGAAAATACGCATGGTCATCCTCTGAGAAGTCAAAAGATTTTAACATCAGATAAATTTTCATGTGTTGTATATTCTCAAGAGAAATTAGTTATTAAACCATCTCCAACAAAAGTGGAGTTTGAGTCTCCAGCATTTCTGGAAAGAATTCATGGTGATATATATCGACCAATTCATCCACTATGTGGGAAATTTAGATATTTTGTGATTTTAATTGATGCATCGACCCGATGGTCACATGTCAGTTTATTATCAACTCGTAACCTGGCGTTTGCGAGATTACTTGTCCAAATAATTTTGCTTACGAGCGCAATATCCAGATTATCCTATTAAAAAGTTCCATCTAGATAATGCTGGAGAATATTCCTCCCTAGCCTTTGATGCTTATTGTATGTCGATTGGCATTGCTATTGAACATCCAGTAGCTCATGTTCATACCTAGAATGGTCTAACTAAATCATTCATTAAAAGATTACAATTAATTGTTAGATCATTATTAATGAAAACAAATCTCCCTATAACTACTTGGGGATATGCTATTTTGCATGTTACAGCACTTGTGCGTATAAGGCCAACAAGCACAAATTCTCTTCTTTGTAGTTAGCTTTGGTTCAGAGCAAAATATTACTCATTTAAGAAGGGTGTGCTTTATATGCATCGATCGCGCCAAATCAACGTACTAAAATAGTTCCTCAAAGAAGATTGGGGATATATGTTAGATATGATTCCTCCTCTATAATTAGATATGTTGAACAATTAACAGGTGATGTATTTACGGCAAGATTTGTTAATTGTTATTTTGACGAAACATTGTTTCCTAAATTAGGGGAAGAACATAAACCACATAAAAAAAGAGCTTTTCTGAACAATATCATTGAATTATGTAGATCCGCACAGAAGCGCAAGTGAACTAGAAGTTCAAAAGATAATTCATTTGTAAAGACTTACAAATCAGCTACCAGATTCTTTTGTTGAGTCTACAAGGATAACTAAATTACATATTCCAACTATAGATGCTCCTATTCAGATAGAAGTTTCAGCAGGACAAAATGAAATTCTTATAATTGCTGAATCAAAAATACACCAAAAGCGTGGATGACCCCTTAGTTCAAAAGATAAAAATCCTCAAAAGAAAAGAGAAGCAAATGATTAGAATGATCAAATTAAAGAATTAGAAAAAAAAAGCTAAGTAGCAACTGATGAAAAGATCCAAATATCTGAAAATAGTGAACAGAATAATGAAATGACCATCAATTATATGAGTTCTGCCTGAAGTTGGAATCGGATGAAAATAACTGTTAATGATATTTTTGCATACAATATAGCACTTAATGTCACTACAAAAAAAAATATCCATCAACAAAAAAAATTCCTAGCTAAAACCCTTTAGCTAGGAAATTGTCTTCCTCACCCCGTCCTCACAAAATCGTGGTCGCTAATGGTATTTGGCGACAAAATTTTTATTTTCCTCGCCAAATATTAATCTTTAGCGAGGAAAACTTTTCCTAGCTAAAAGCTTTAGCTAGGAAAAATTTTGCTAAAAATATTTTGTTGCAGAAAGCAATAGTTTTGTTGCCAATGATGATTTTTAGCAACAAAAAATGTTTCACCGCTAAAATTTTGTCGGAAAAAATATTTTTTTTGAGAAATTAAATACAATTTTGAGATTTTTTTTTTTTTTGTAACCAAAAAAAATTTCCTCACCAATGTAAATTTTTTTCGTCATTAAAAGGTCAATGGCAACAAAAATTTTTTGTCATTAGTGACAAATAAATTTTATCGCTAAAGATATTATTTTTAAAAAATAAAAATTATTTAATTTTTTTAGACCGTAGAACCCTTCATGGACCAAGCACGCCTAATCGCACCACCCTCAGCAGCGCGGACCACGTGAACCAGCTGCACCTGATCGAAGCCACCATGAAGCCGTCAAGCTGCGGACCACGTGAACCAACCACACCAGATTGGAACCAACAATTACCAAGAATTAGTGAAGACGGGATTCGAACCCGTGACCACGAGAAACCAATTGTTGCTCTCAAAAGCTGGGCCAATACAACTTATGGTCATATCCTTTTTTATTATTATTATTTAAACTACTCCAGAATTTTTTTTAAAAATTTTTCATAAACATTAGTGTAATAATGAAATATAATAATATATTAAATTTACAATAAAACTACATTATTTAATATAATAAATTATTTTATATATTTATATAATTTTAAAAGTTTATATCCCATTATTTATATCATTGTATTTACTAAATGATTCTATACAAATAATTCGATTAGGAAAAAAAACTTAAACATATATACAATTCCAATACAATATATATATATATATATATACATAATACATACAAATATATACACAACAAATACATAAATATACACACACATATATATAGAAAAATACAAATAGTTCGATTAGAAAAAAAACTTAAACATACATATATATATTTCCAATACAAACATACACAAATACACACACACACACACACACACACACACACACACACATACACATATATATACACACTCAATACACATATATAGATATATACACAAACACAAAAAAAAAACATATATATAGATATGCACACACACACACACACACATATATATATGTATATAGCTATACATATATATATATATGTAACTTTTGCGAACAGTGAGAGAAAGAGGTAGAGAGAGAAACTCTCAACTCCCTTGAGTCCTCTTATCAAGTCTTGCTACCTATGGATGTTCTTCGAGCTGGACTGCTAGTGAACGGGTTTTATACTGGTTAGTACTCTGCCTGTTTATGCTATTTTCTTACTATTATGGTATCTGTGTTGTGCTGTGTGGCTATACTGTTTGTGTTTTGCATTCTGGACTTTAGTTTTGCTTCATGCCTACCCGACTGTGAGTATTAGACAGTTTGTTAGATTTTCGAAGCATATGGGTGCAATGCTATGTTGTGGTTGCACATGACAGATGGGTCCTATAGTAGTTTTTAGTTGGTGTTGCTGTTATCCGCCATTTCTATCTTGCTTTTCTCCTGCATTTTTCTAGTATTAATTTGGGTCCAAGCTAGTCGTTGGCATCCTTGTCTATGGTGGATAAATCAGTGAATCAGTTATGTATTGGTGTTTAATCTTATTAGCTGTCTGTGGTGGGCTGTGTTTTGCCTACTCTACTGTCCTGTGTGTGAATTGAGTTTTTGGTTTGGTCTTGGCACCTAATCATCTATTATACCAGCCATCCATTTTGTTTGATCCAGACAAACCACCTATGACCGGTTGAAACCAGTTTGATCCTCAGCTAATAGATTTTCTCAATGTGGACTCCTACCTGGGAACCATATTCGAATTCAAATTACCTTAGACCCTCTTCATTTCCTGGCCTATAGAATTTTAGTTAACATCTGCCACTTATGGCTGTCAGCATACCAGTCTACCAACCTAGGAAAAAATTATTCTGTCACATAATTTCATACCCTCTATCATCTGCCATCCTCGCTAAACCCGCCCTTCTTTTGTTCTGGGGGCCTGGACCTAATGGTCCAGACCAGAGGACGAAAGAAAGCAAACAAAATTGGGGTTCCTTCTACCTCCCCACCTCGAGCATCATCATCATATAGCCCACCAAGGACTTTGGAAATGCCTGCAAATAACCCCTCCTCCCTCTCCCAGCCCGTGGTACTGATGACCACAAACCCCAGCCCACCTGTGTTAACCAATTCCCTAGACCAGGTGCCCCAACATCTAGCCCCAAAATTGTCCCTAGCCACGTGCTCTGAGTCCCTTGCTACACGGAGCACGCCCCCACCTATTGCTCCCGTGTCTACTGAGCCACCTGGCCCCTTTGTGGGTAAGACCAATAACACTCAGCCGGGGATATCTAATGATCCCAAAACTTTGAGAGCCAAGCAACCTGAACGTACTTAGGCAAATATTGTGAAAAGGAACCGAGGGCAGTGTAATGGAATAAGGTTATGCCATATCCCCAGCTTAGGCGACTTCATTGACATAGATGTGCTTGACTTTAAGGATGCTGAGTCGAAGTTGGGCTATTGCCTAATTGGGATGTTTGCTGTTAGATTCCCGAGCATGAAGGCAGTAATGGATATCACAAAGTAGTGGAGAGTTCAATCTAAGGTGCACACACATGCCTTTAGTTAGCTTATTTTTCACTTCAACTATGATGAAGATAGGCAGGTGGTTCTCCATTGGGGCCCTTATGCTGCGTTTGGTCAGTCCCTGATGCTCAAGGTCATGCCAACTGAATTTGCTTTCTCCCTAGATGATGTGAGCATAATGCCCATATGGGTTACGTTTCCAGCTTTGCTTCTGGGTTGCTGGAATAGAACGGCACTAAGTAAAATTGCATCTGGTGTTAGCATCCCCATTATGACTGACATGCTTACTGTCAGTCTTGATCGACTATCCTATACTACTATACTTGTGGAAGTAGATGTTTCTAAACCACTAGTGACAGTGGTGCCACTCAGACTACCGTCGGGAAAGATTAAACAGCAGTCAGTGCGTTTTGAGTTTGAGCCAGCTTTCTATAACTACTGCTACAAATTCGGGCATATCACGGTTGCATATATCGGGGATATGATGAAAAAGAAGGAACAGATGATGAATCCTATAGACGACGCAGTGAGTAAACGGCAAAAGTGCAGGCCACCAAACCGAACTAGAACAATGTTTGCACCGGCTAGACAAAAGCTACGGTCACCATCGCCTGGGGAGACACGTTCCACACCCATTGACAAGGGCAAGGAACCAGTCCAGTGCCATGGGCAAGAAGGCATGGCGAAGCTTATGCCTGGCATGTCTTGCAATGCACAGGAGCCAGGCCAATCTTCATCCATGGGCAACCAGTGCCATGCTGGAGTTGATGCACCTACTGCCCTACCTATGACAGTAAGGCCACCAAACCCGCTATGGGAAAGGAGAAGGCGTTCCAGGGGAAGGCGCATGGGTCGTATCCAGTCCCAATCTAATTCCCGGCCGCATGTACAATTTCGAAACAACACTAAAGTCCCTCCTAGTGGGAATGACGCCAATATGGATGATATTCCTAAGGCAATGGTTAAAGCTGGTAAGGCAACCGTGCAGGCCACAAAGTTCATTCATACCGTATGGAAAAAATATGCTGACTGTAGTCTTAACTTGATTAGTGCCCGACAGGCACTAGTTAGTCCCCAATGAGAGTTGCCTACTAGAATATTAGAGGGTTCAATATAACCCTCAAGCAACGCGGGGTTCGGGAGTTTATCTCAAAACATCGTGTGGACGTTTTTAGATTACTAGAAACAAAGTTGACGTTGGATAGGCTTGAGCATATCCTTCGGAACCAGTTCCCTAATTGGTCTGTGATTCATAACTTGGCTGAGTCAGATGGGGATTGGGTTGTTATCTTGTCAAATGGAGCAATGGTGGATGTCCAGCAAATCCACTGCATGGCACGAAGGCACTTACTGTTCGCATCACCTATAAGGTAACTCACGTTGCCTATTATTTTACTTTTATCTATGCTTACAATACTGTTGTAGCATGAAGGCCATTGGAGGGGGGGGATCTTCAGTACTTATCTACTATACTGACGGAACTATGGATACGTATGGGAGACTTTAACGCCTACTTACATGTGGATGACAAGCTAAGTGGTATCACGCTTTCAATATATGAAATGAAGGACTTTGCCTCATTATGTGCTGAGACGGGCCTGGAGGATCTCCCTCTGTTGGGGTGCGGTTTACTTGGACGAATTCGCGGGTTTGGTCTAAACTAGACAAGGTTATGGGTAATGACGCATGGTTCCAGTGCCATGTCCAGGCATCTATGGAGTTCTTCCCCATTGGTTGTTTGTCAGATCACAGCCCCTACCTTTGGTCCTTGGTTGACAACTGGGGGGGCTTAGTGCGTCCTTTCATGTTCCTAACTGGGCTAACCACGACTCGTTCCAAGATTTGGTTAAGGGAGTATGGGATCATTCCTACACTGGATTCCACCAATACACTCTGTGTAGACGGTAGAAAGATCTTAAGTGGGCCTTGCGGAGATTAAACAGAATAGAATTCTCACATCTATCAGGATAGGTTGAATAGGCGAACAAGGCAGTACTGAGTGCCCAAGAGCAATTACTTGAGAACCCTGTGGACCCAGACCTTATTGCACAGTTCAAGGAGTGTAAAATGTCTGCATAGTGTCTTGTGGAGGTTGAAATGAAATTCTATCAGCAACTTGTAAAAGGAAAGTATGTGGCTCAAGCAGACAAGAATACACGTTACTTCTATAACATAGTCAAACGGGAACAAAAAAAGGAGCTTCATTACATCAATTCTCAAGGAGGATGGTACTATGACTGACAGTCCAAAGGTATTAGCTGAGAAATTTATTGATTACTACCGTAGACTACTGGGGACGAGGGTGGACTGCTAGCGCATCAATGTGGACTATGTTCGTGCAGGCCCTATGGTCCCTCATAACCTAAAAGCGAGCTTGGTTAGGGAGGTCACGGATTAGGATATTAAAATGGCCCTGTGGGACATTGGTGATTGTAAAGCACCGAGGCTGAATGGGTACTCTACGTTATTTTTCAAGAAAACTTAGGGTATGGTTGTACAGAGTCTTTGTGAGGCGGTTAGGGAATTCTTCTCATCTGGCAGACTCCTCAAGCAGATTAACCATTCAGTTATTACTCTGGTACCTAAGTCTGACCATGTGGATAGGGTGGGGGACTATATGAAGGTGATGGTAGAAAGAGAGAATGCATACGGTGGACATAAATGGAGACAAAAACATTAAACACAGAGCATGCAAGCATGGTGGAGGCCAAATAACATACCTCTTGGAGCCTCAAAACGTGAAGATTAAAGAAGATTGGATTGAAACTCAAAAACACAGCCTCCTTCTTCTCCGTCAGTGAAGCTTCCTGTGCACAGAAAAAATGTCTCCTCCGGTGCAATGCCAAGCCTTTTAGTTCACAGAATATACCTAACCTAATCTCTGTTTGGTGAGCAACGAATATAGGTAGAAGAAGAGCTTCTCAGAGAATTGATATCTCACTCCTTCACTTCTTCTCGGTTGATATATATAGCCAATGGCTTCATGAACTAAACCCAGAAGCCAGAAAACCAAGAGACACCTTCTCGGTTGGCTTCATTTGGTTTCAAAACCAAAAGCCAGAAGAAGAAAAGGCACGAGAGAGGGAGAAAATTTTTTTTCAAAAAAAATTATTTTTATTTTTCCACACAAAAAACAAAAGTCATGAAACCCAAAAATAATTATTTTGACAAAAATAATATTCTCGGGATTTAATACCCGAATATTATTTCCAAAATAAATTTTGGCTTCACCCTAAATTCTTTTGTACTGTGTCCAGAAAAATCCTATAGTCCAGGCTATTGGGCTAAAATAATATTTATTATTTTTCTTGGACCCGAAAAGTCCAAAATAATAAACATTAATTATTTTTCTTGGGATTAATAAATAACCCAATAAATAATTAATTAACCCAAATTAACTAAAAATAATTAAATTTTAATTATTTATTTCTTGAGATTTAATTAAACAAATAACCCAATAAATAATTAAGTAATAATTATTTTTCTCTAGTTTAAATCCCGGTTAATTTTCTAATTATTCAAACTGGACCTCGGCCCTGAATAATTATTTAACCAATTAAACCAGATAATAAATTTCTCTCCATTTATTTTATTCCAATCTAAGAATAAATTAGACTTCCTGAATAAAATAAAACTCTCTCAACTGAGATCACTTTCTCAACCCAAAAATTAATTAGGACTTACGGGCTATTCCGAGGACCAAAAAGATACATTGCCTTGGCTACGAAAATGACCAAATACACATACTATATAAATAGATGTATTTTGCATTTTAAATATTTCCTAATATCACCATAAGAAAATATTGACCCCAAGGACAATGCTACATTAGCAAAGTCTTTCGACCTACAGGTGAAATGACTAAAATACCCCTCTACACATCGCCGTACAATTAGAGGGGAAGAAGTGTACTAACACCCTTCTAAATGATATCTACCATCCTTAGGCCTCTAGTCCAATGATCCATGACTTCTTGGAGTGTTTTCACTTTCCAAAGGAGCTACCCTAAAGCATACATCCAAGTCATGTTTCCCAGGCCTAGATATTTAGATCATTCAGACAACCACAAGGGGCGAGATAGTGTAGAAACTATCTTGTACAAGTCTGTCTTAACTAACTAGTCACATATACCCAACATGCAAGTATATTGACCCTCCGATAGAACCTCAACTATAACATATCAAAGCATATGCTTCCAGCTTCGCTAGACCACCAACTCATACTCAAGTTATAGAGTACCAGTCCATGCTGTAGCGGTAGTAGTCTAGGTTTCAACCATATATAGTACTTTTAGAAACCACTATTACAGGTCCTGTTCTACGTATTCGAAATACGCTTATGTCATGAAGTGAGTGGACTACTCACTGACTAAAGGTAAGCCATTCCTCATTTGGAATTCATAACATAATAACCTAAATATAATGAGATTCTCATTCTCATCAATCGATTAAGAATAACTGTTTATGTGTTCAAATAGCCTATGATCCATACCTTACTGTGAAAGACCTCTATTCACATGAATCACTTATTTAAACACAATGGGTTTGTTCCAAACGTAAATGTACACAAATAAAGAAAATAAATTCACAAATGATTTCCAACAAATAAATTCTTTTATTAAAATATTCGATATTTACACCAGAAAACTAGTCTAAGAGGGCATATATTCCAACACTATAGACCAATTTCTTGTTGCAATGTGGTATACAAAATCATTTCAAAAATTTTGGTTGACAAACTAAAAAACGTTCTTCCTCATCTGGTGGATATTTTTGCAGACGGCGTTCATACAGGACAGGCTCATGGCTAACAACATCCTACTGGTTCAAGAGCTAATACGTGCGTATAGTAGGACTAGAGTTTCTCCTCGGTGCACGGTTAAGATGGACCTAAGGAAGGCATATGACTTAGTTAACTGGACCTTTTTACTGGAATTACTTATTGAACTGGGTTTTCCACATCTTTTCGTGGATTGGATAGAGTAGTGTGTAACCACCACAACCTCTTTCTTAGTAGCTATCAATGGGACGGTGCAGGGTTTCTTTAGTGGAGCCAAAGGTCTTCGCCAAGGGGATCCAATTTCTACTATGTTGTTAGTCATTTTCTTAGAATATTTCTCACGAGTCGTCAAAGTGCACATACTTGGGACTTTATTCAACTACCATCCCAAGTGTGAGGTTTTAAGGATTACTTACCTAGCATTTGCAGATGACCTTATGCTATTCACTAGGGGTGACTATCCTTCTATATGCATTCTCCTTGACTGCCTTGAAGAATTTAATAAGTGCTCTGGTCTTGAAATCAACAAGGATAAGTCTAACATATACCTAGTTGGAATAAGGAGGACTGATTAGAAGGCTCTACTGGCTGAAATTGGCATCCCCCTTGGGCAATTCCATTTCACTATCTCGATTTACCAATCATGATTGGTAAGATCTGAACATCTTTCTACAAACCTTTGTTGGATAGAATTGGCTCTTACATTGGGCGGTGGTCTGCATGTTCACTTTCTTATGCTGGGTGACTCCAACTGATCAAAACTGTCCTACAAGGAATAGAGTGTTTTTGGTTATCCATTCTTCCAACACCATCTGCAGTGATTAGTTAGTTGGATAGGATGGCTCGGGATTTCTTGTGGGACTCAAAAAAGTCATTGGTTGCTTGGAAGGATATTAGCCTACCCAAGAACGAGGGTGGACTTGGATTGCAACATCTACAAACATGGAATGGGACACTGTTGGCTAGAATTATTTGGAATATACAAACGAAGAAACAATCCATGTTGGTCAAATGGCTAGACCACTACTACATGAAGGGCAAATCAGTTTGGGAAATTGAACATCACAGGAACCATTTCCCACTGTTTCGTAGACTACTAGCAATTAGAGACATGATTCTGGAATGGGAATAGGATATTCACTGCATTGCTGATCTTCTACACACTTGGGCAATGGGTACCACTTCGTTCACTACCCAAGCATATGACTACCTTAGGATAACTACATTGAAGGTTTATTAGGTCAGTACTATTTGGAAGCAGGGCCTAACCCCCAAGCATTCTTTCATGGTCTGGTTGTGTGCTAGGGGACGGCTGAAGACCAAGGATGCACTTATGTTCCAGCTGGATGACATGTCTTGTCCACTTTGTAAGGCACAATCGGAAATGACTAACCATTTATTTTTCAAGTGCTCGGTTTCTGCACCTATTTGGATGGAAGTTAAAGTATGGCTGGGATTACCACAAGCTATGAATACGACCAACTCATGCCTTAGGTGGTTCAAGCGAGCCAACTTAGATCTTCGTGGATTGCTAAGGCTAAAGCTACTGCTATGGCTGCCACATTCTATTACATCTAGATGGCATGTAATCGGGCGCTGTTTGACGGAGCTATTTGCCAACCAATGGAAATCACTAAAAGGATCAAAACACATGTGTACACTATTATACTTTCTTTGTACACTAATGTTTTGACCAATTTTGAAAATTGTATTGACCACAGCTAGTTAATAGTCCTCTTGACTGTTAACTAGTGAATCACCTTATAAATATTTTTTAATCAATATTAATCCATTTACATTTCCATAAACACACACACACACACACACACACACACACACACACACACACACTCACACACACACTCACACATATATGACAATATACTACATATATATACACACATACTACATATATTTTAGTACAGCATTCTAATATATTACACTATTTTAATATATTAATATATATACATGTATTTCCATATGTATAATATATACACATATATAGTAAAATAATATTTTAATATATGTGTGTACACACACACATACACATATGACAATATACCACATATATACATATATATAGACAAATACATATATTAGTATGTTTATATTTTAGTATAACATACTAATATATATATATATATATATATCCATATGTATAATATATACATATATATAGTAAAATAATAATTTTATAAATGTGTGTGTGTGTGTGTATATATATATACATACATACATCAATAAATATTAATATACATACATACACACATATATATATACACTATTTTAATAAATTAATTTATATATACATATACATATGTGTGTGTGTGTGTGTGTGTGTGTGCGTGTGTGTCATACACACACACACACACACACACATACACCATATTTTTTTAAATACATATATATATATATATATATATATATATATATATATATCGAATATATTTTACTACAGAATTTAGTATAATTTCTATAAAAATACCTAACATCTAATACATTTAGAAATATAAGCATATCAAATTAATGATCCAACCAATAAATTTGATAATATCACTAAAAAAAAGTATTAGGACCAAATTTAAAGATAATCATATATGTTTTGTCATTTAATCTAATATAATCTCTGTAAAAATGCCCAAAACCTAAAACATATAGAAATATAGGTACGTCAAATTAACGATCTAACCGTTAGATTTGTTGAAATTGTTATGAAAAGTGTTATGGCCAAATTTAAGTATAATCAAATATGTTTTGTAACATAATCTAGCACAATTACTATTAAAATGCTCAAAACCTAACCCATTTACAAAGATAGGCATATCAAATTAAGGATTTAATCATTAGATTTATTAAAATTGCTAAAAAATATATTATGACCAAATTTGAAGGTAATTGGATATATTTTAGCACAGAATCTACCATAATTTCTATAAAAATACAGAAAACCTAACACATTTAGAAAGATAGACATATAAAATTAACAATTCAACTGTAAGATTTGATAAAATCACTAAAAAAATTATTATGACCAAATTTAAAAGTAATCAGATATGTTTTGCTACTTAATCTAGTATAAACTCTATAAAAATACTCAAAAGCTAACCCATTTACAAAGATAGACATATTAAATTAACGATCCAACCGTTAGACTTGTTAAACTTATTAAACAATTTTTTATGACTAAATTTGAAGGTAATTGGAATATTTTGGCAAATAATTTAGCAAAATCTCTATAAAAATACAAAAAACCTAACACATTTAGAAAGATAGACATATCAAATTAACAATCTAATCGTTAGATTTGATAAAATCACTAAAAAAAGTATTATCACAAAATTTAAAGGTAATCAAATATGTATCTAGTATAAACTCTATAATAATGCTCGAAAACTAACCCATTTACAAAGATAGGCATATCAAATTAACGATCTAATCTTTAGATTTATTAAAATTACTAAAAAATATATTATAACCAAATTTGAAGGCTATCAGATATATTTTTGTACATAATCTAATATAATCTCTATAAAAATACAGAATACCTAACACATTTAAAAATATAGGCATATTAAATTAATAATCCGATCGTTAGATTTGATAAAATTACTAAGAAAAGTATTATAACCAAATTTAAAGATAATCGAATATATTTTTCCACTTAAACGAGTATAAACTCTATAAAAATGCTCGAAAGCTAACCCATTTACAAAGATAGACATATCAAATTAATGATCTAACCATTAAATTAGTTAATTTTATTAAAAAAATGTATATTATAACCAAATTTAAAGGTAATCGGATATATTTTGGTATATAATCTAGTACAATTTCTATCAAAATACAGAAAACTAACACATTTAGAAAGATAGGTATATCAAATTAATAATCCAGCCGTTATATTTGATAAAATCACTAAAAAAAGTATTATCACCAAATTTAAAGGTAATCGGATAAATTTTACCACTTAATCTAGTATAAACTCTATCAAAATGCTCGAAAGCTAACCCATTTACAAATGTAGACATATCAAATTAACTATCCAACCATTAGATTTTTTAAAATTACTAAAAAATATATTATGACAAAATTTGAAGGTAATCGATATATTTTACCGCCTAATCTTGCACAATTTCTAGTTAAATGTCCAAGACCTAATACATTTACAAAGATAAGCATATCAAATTAATGATCTAACCGTTATATTTGATAAAATCACTAAAAAGAAGTATTATTACCAAATTTAAAGGTAGTCGGATACGCTTAGCCATTTAATTTAGTACAAACTCTATAAAAATGCTTGAAAGTTAACCCATTTATAAAGATAGACATATCAAATTAATGATTCAACCATTAGATTGTTAAAATTACTAAAAAAAATATTATGACAAAAGTTGAAGGTAATCGAATATATTTTATCACCTAATCTTGCACAATTTCTATTTAAATGCCCAGACCTAATGCATTTACAAAGACAGGCATATCAAATTAATGATTCAACCGTTAGATTTGATAAAATTGCTAAAAAACATTTCATGACTAAATTTAAAGATAATCGGATATGTTTTGCTATAGAATCTAGAATAATCTCTATAAAAATACCAAAAACCTTACACATTTAGAAAAATAGGCGTATCAAATTAATGATCCAACTATTAGATTTGATAAAATCACTAAAAAAAAAAAAAGTATTAGTACCAGATTTAAAGGTAATCTGATATGTTTTACCATTTAATCTAACATAATCTCTATAAAAATGCTCGAAACCTAACGCATTTACATAGATTGGAATATCAAATTAACAATCTAACCGTTAGATTTATTTAAATTATTAAAAAATATATTATGACTAAATTTGAAGATAATCGGATATTTTTTACCACCTAATCTTCCATAATCATTATAAAATACCAAAAACCTAGTGCATTTACAAGGATAGACATATCAAATTAACGATTCAACCGTTAAATATATTGAATTTACTAAAAAATGTATTATGACCAAATTTAAAAGTAATTGGACTATTTTGCCACATAATCTAGTTTAATTTATATAAATCAGTCTAAAATATAATGAATTTATAAATATTTAAAAATTTAGGGACTAATTTGTAAAATTTTTTGGATTATATTTTAAATATTCTAAAATTTAATGACCAATTTATAATTTTTTTTGTTATCATTTATAATCTACAAAATTTAATGAGTGATTTGTAAAATTTGGGGTCATGTTTTTCTATATTAAAAAATTTAGGGACCAATTTATAAAATTTTCAGGGTTATATTATAAAAATTTTAAAATTTAGGGATTAAATTACAAAATTTTTAGGTCATTTTGCTATACAAAATTTAAAGATCAATTTATAAAATTTTTAGGGCCATATAATAAATATATAAAAAATTAAAGATAGGTTTTAGTTAGGAAATATAAATTTTGTCGCTAAAAGTGTAGTTAATAGTGATAAAATTAATATTTTTAGCTAGAAAATGAATTTTTGTCACTGATATGCATTATTAGTAATGAAAATTTAGTTATGAAATGAATTTTCTTTACTGATGATGCATCATTAGCGAGGAAATTTAAATTTCCGTCGCTAATACACTTATTTCTTAGCTAAAGCCATCACTTTTAGCTAGGATATAAATATTTTGTCGCCGAAGGTCTTAATCAGTAGCGACAAACCGTTTTTGTCGCTGAAAAAAAATTTTCCTCGCTAAAGGAAACTTTTGGCGACAAAACTTTAGTTAGGAAAAAAATTTTGTCGCCAATGTTATATTTTGCTTGTAGTGTATGTTAAAAGATAATGAGGATTTTGAACTAACATCAGTTGAAGAATGATGTCATAGAAATGATTGGTCAGAATAGAAATATGCGATTCAATCAGAGTTATACTCAGTTGCAAAGCGAGATGCGTCTGGACCTGTAGTCCAAACACCAGAAGGTGTAAAACCAATTGTTATGAATTAGTATTTATGCGAAAGCGGAATGAAAATAATGAAGTCATAAGGTATAAAGTATGACTTGTGGTACAAGAATTTTTTTCAAAAATCGGGTATTAATTATAATGAGACATATTCATCCATGGTATATGCAATTACACCCTGATACATTGTGAGTTTAGTAGTACGTGAAAAGATTGGCATGTGTCTAATGAATGTTGTGACTGCTTACTTATATGGGAACCGTGATAATGATATTTATATCAAAATTTCAAAAGGATTCAGTATGCTTGAAGCCTATAATTCTGATCCTTATGGAAATTATTCCATTAAGTTACAAAAGTCGTTATATGCCTTAAAGCAATCTAGACACATGTGGTATAATCATTTTAGTGAATATTTATGAAGATCAGGATATAAAAATGATCCAAGATGTCCATGTGTATTTATTAAGAAATTTAGATCAGGTTTTGATATACTTGTTATATATGCTAATGATATCAATCTTATTGGAACTCTAGAAGAGCTCTAAGAGGTAAGAGATAGATTGAAGCAATAATTTGAAATTAAAGATTTTGGAAGAACCAAATTTTGTCTTGGTATACAAATGGAACATCTAGAAGATGGTATTTTTATTCATCAATCAACATATACAGATAAAGTTTGAAGAAATTTTACATAGACAAAGCACATCCATTAAGTATTTCCATAATCCTCCGGTCATTATATGTAAATAAAGACCCCTTTCGACCTTAAGAAGATGATGAAGAATTTATTGGTCCTAAAGTACCATATCTTAGTACAATTAGTGTACTAATGTACTTTACTAATAACATTCAACCTGATATAGCATTTTCTGTGCATTTATTAGCAACATTTAGTTCTTCTTCTAAATGACGACATTGGAATAGAATTAAACATGTTCTAAGATATCTCCAAGGGACAATGGATCTTGAATTGTTTTATTCAAATAAAACCAACTCAATATTGATTGGTTATGTAGATGTTAGTTATTTATCTGATCCACATAAAGCACATTCTCAAACTGACTATTTATTTACATATAGTAGTATTGTTATATCATGACGCTCTACAAAACAATTTATAGCAACCAATTCTTCTAATCATGTAGAAATTATTGCTATTCATGAGGTAAATTAAGAATGTGTGTGGTTAAAATTCATGATCCAGTATATTCGAGAAAATTGTGGTTTATCCCTTAAAAAGGAAATTACAGCACCTCTATTATGAAGATAATGCAGCTTGTATAACTCAATTAAAAGGTGGATATATTAAAGGAAATAGAACGAAACATATTTAACCAAAATTTTTCTTTACTCATGAACTCTAAAAGAGAAGTGAAATAGACGTGTAACAGATTTGATCATGTGATAATCTGGTAGATTTATTCACTAAGACATTACCGATAACTTCTCTTGAAAAATTAGTATATAAAATTGGAATGCGACGGTTGAAAGATATAAAGTCATCTTGAAGATGCTATCAAGAGGGAGAGTATGTGCATTGTACTCTTTTTTCCTAACTAAGCTTTTTTTTCCTACTGGTTTTTTTTTTTTTCTTAGTTAGGTATTTAATGAGACAATGTTCCCTCTAGAACGAGAAGTGTACTCTTTTTTCCTTCACTAGATTTTTATCCTACAAGATTTTTCCTAGGAAGGTTTTTAACAAGGCATTCTCCGAGTGTTTGAAAATGAACATCTAAGGGGGAATATTATGAAAAAAATAAATAATTGTTCGTTTTCCGATGCTATCCATTTATCTTAACGATTGATGTGACTGTTCATTTTTCTAAGGTTATTAATGGATAAGATAAGATTGTATTTATTAGATTCATTTTTTATCCTTTTAGATGATATATCTAAATCTCCATATATAGGGATTTTATATAAACGAATATAGTCAATCATTTGAATATAAATGATTCTTTCATTTCTTACTTCTTATAGTTTCTTTAATATCAGTTTTTATATTTTTTTTTCTTAATTCTTGATTCTATTTGGAATCAAATTCACAATATTAATTTCTCATTTTAGTACATTATATTAATAATAAACTTAAATATTTATACCTTTATAAACTTGAATTACACTATATTATTAATCAATTTTATTTTTATAATAATTATTTTTTAATTTTTAAATTATAATATTATTGTTTAAATTATTATTTAATTACGATTAAATCATTAAATCGTAAATTAATAAATTTTTCGATTTGATAACCAACCCAATTCTAAAAACATTGATTCTCTGCATTCATTTGTCCTTATTTGGCAACAGAGGTACAGACTCAAGATTTTCTATGAAGTCATCATCTCTCTTTATGTGCCTCTTTGATTTAAAAGGGTGGTTAGGTATCCTCTTACATAATGGGGAAAGGGGAAATTAATAGTTCTTCGGTGCACTTTGGCTTCATGCATTGCCTTTTTGCATCTTATAAGTGGGGAGGTCACCATCATAGTGAAGAATCAGAAGGCGGCAAAATGGTGGGTAACGTTGAGATAGTAGCCAAAGAGGTGATGAAACCATCATCTCCCACACCCCATCACCATAGACACTTGAAACTATCCTTCCTAGACCAATTAGCCCCTCCTCTTTACGTCCCCCTAATTTTCTTCTATGAAGCTAGCGAATTGCATGCTGATAATTGTAATCATGCTCTTTTCACTGAATTGCTAAAGAAATCTTTGTCCAATACCCTGACAAGATTTTACCCCTTAGCAGGAAGAATTACTGAGGATTTCTCCATTGATTGCAATGATGGAGGAGCTCTCTATGTGCAGGCTCGAGTTCATCGTCATCTATTGCAGGTTGTTGAAAATCCTAGCATGGAGGAACTCAGAGAGTACCTGCCAATCGAACAGAAAGGGCTGGAGGGTGACAATAAGGAGGAGAATGTCCTGCTGGCTGTTCAAATCAATTTGTTTAAGTGCGGAGGGATTGTAATTGGCGTCCAAATGTTCCATAAAATAGGCAATGGTACATCCTTGGTGACTTTTGTGAATGCCTGGGCTGCTAATTGCTCTGGAGATAATGAAAATTTGCAATATTCCAATTTTTGTATAGCAAGTTTGTTTACTCATAGAGACTTATCCAGATTTGGTTTCACATCAGCCGGAGGGATTACTGAAGAAAAGATTGTGACAAAGCGCCTCGTTTTCAGCAAAGAAAAGTTGGCAACATTTCAAGAATCTGCTGTTTCAGCACCCGGATCAAAGGTGAAGGATCCTACTCGGGTTGAGGTTGTTACAGCTTGGATATGGAAGCAGTTGATGCACACTCAAAACACAAAATTGGGCACACACGGTGTCCTTCCAGCAATCCACGCAGTGAACTTAAGGCCTAGAATGGTTCCACCTCTTCCTGATCATGCCTTCGACAACCTCTGGGTGCCTGCAATTGCAATACCGATAGCCGCAGGGGGAAATGGGGATTGCAATTTAGTAGGTGAACTAAGGACTGCAATAAGGAACATCAATAAAAATTATGTGCGTAACATATGCAAAGATGTGTATCTAAACAACCTGACAGCTTCAGTGGAATTATTAGCCAAAGAGTATTGTGGCTTCAGTAGTTGGTGTAGATTTCCTGTATATGCAGCGGATTTTGGCTGGGGCAACCAGTTTGGGTGTGCACAACTACTTTGCCCTTCAAGAATGTCACAATATTAATGAGTACCAGAAGCGGAGAAGGCATCGAAGAATGGATAAACATGCTTGAAGATGATGCCTTGATCTTTCAAAGTGACCGGCAGACAGACCTTTGTTCTTAAGTGGGATGAAACTGTCAGGGTGGCCGTATTTATTTTTTGGATCAGTTCTCCAGAAGATGTTTTCCAAAATATTCCTAAATTCATTTTCGGAATGTCAAAAATATGGTTATAAGTTTTAGATATAAACTTTGACAATGGAGTTTCTGAAATTGGCCAAATTATAGTTCATTTCACAATACTGAAGTTATTGCATAATTACAACACACTAGCTAGCAAACATCCAAAATTATGCTTAAACATCATTCAAATTCGTAGAAAAGCAATAATAGCATTACACTAATTCTTTTGTTGACAATGTTCATGGTACAGTACATAAAGATAATGAGAAAATCAGGAAACAATACTATATCCTTTTCTGAAGAGCAACCAGTTTCCTATTTCAATAAGAGAGACTGAGTTACAAAATCTTTTGAAGTTCAAACACATAAACGGTTCAAACTTGAATAGTTGGACTCAAAGAAATTTGAATAAATTTATCCTTAAAACATTCTAAATTCACAATTTGACACTCATAATACACAAAAATCAAAGGCTTCTGCAACTGTCTGAGATCTAACACATGGATAAGATTGATTCATGATTGCCTACCCATGATTCAACAACATTTTGTGGATCCACATGTCATCAAAGCCATAAGTAGAGATCAGACAAATATTTCCTATCTTAACCTGGGTTCAGAAATAATCATGAGAATGTCTTAATGAATGTAGTTATCATCCCTTGTCATTTATATGGGTTCTTTACTAATATATTTTGTCCCAATAAACTTTTCATCTTTTCTTCTATACTAATTCTATTGGCATTTTTATTCTATAATAACACTTCATTACTCTAACTTATAGATGACATACTAATTAACAGTAGGAAAAACAAGCAGAACACCAAGATGCTTTAGGCTTTGTAAAAAAATAAATTTCCAAAGATGTTTGCACTAGTCTGCACTGAATTTTGAAATGCAGGATTTTATCACTACTCTAAAATCCTTTGTACTTCTTTAGGTTACTGAAGTCATTTTGAATTTCAACTCAAACAGGCACAAAGGATTCTTAAGTCATTACGAATTTCAACCAACCATTGAAGCATTTAAAGATCACTTTTTGATTGGTTGCATATCCACTCAATTAGTTTGAAATCCATCTCAAACAAGTGTTGATTAGAACACAAGATTTCAAACCTTTTTTGAAATCCTTTCATTTTTAAAAAAGGGGGGAAAAATTCACAACCTATAGAGGTTAAACACAATAACTTCAAACAAATTCAGTTTTAATTAATCCTTCAATGAGTACATGACCCATTCCAACTGTCATATTTCATATTACTTTTTGATCTATCCATGCTGTTTCTTCTCTAGGCTTTCTTGTGGTTCCTTTCCAACTCACCCAACTTATTTTTTAGTTATATTTTCTTGTGGCGTTCTCATTTCTAATTGCATCTTCCTTTCTTTTCTTTCGGTTTTTGATTCCTTTTCTCCACTTCTCCTTTTAGCATAGCACTCTAAACTTAGAGGGGGGGGGTGTTGAATCCTTTTAAGCAGTTGACCATCACTTATAGATTACATAGCTAGTCCTTTAATTTACCAAGAGACAGTCCAAAATTCTACCACAGCACTGATGAAATAAATTCTGAAGAAATAAATTCAAAGATTGACTGGAGATTTTGAGTAATATAAATTACGGAGCTCAAGAATACATGTGGGCAACACAGAAGTCATAAAGATCAATTCAATGCACCTTTATGAAGGCTGCAGCATCCTCTTCGGCTGTTCCATGTATTTCTCCTCTGAGAATGATACCTGAAATGTACATAGGCCTGCATAATTAGAGAGACATCATAACAGTCTTCAATTTTCTAAACTATCCTCCAAACATTTTCAGCAATCCAAAATCCTAATGAAACACAACCAATAAGCAATGGGAGGAGATATAAATTGATACTGGAAGAAACAGCTGAAGGAAGAAAACTGTTACTGCAATAAAACTTGATAAAGAAAAGGGGAATAAGCTAAGAACATGCACACATATGTACATGTGCACACCAGCCAAATGAATAAATAAATATTAACAAAATACCCAACAACATCAACTGATACTGCTGCCTAAGTATCAGAAGAAAATAAAACTAGTTTCTTTGGCTGCAAACAAGTACCAAACCAAAAAAGCATAGCTTGCAACATGCCAGCAGCTTCATTAACTGAATAGAGATGCTATCCTAATGGCACCAAAATACATGGTGAACTGAGTTTGGAAGGCTTTTGATCAGGCTCAAATTTGGTCACTTAATTATGCAAAACAGCTTATAATGCAAAAATGAAAGCTAGCTTAATGGGCTTTTCCTTAAAAACCACGATGTTGATTCACTTGCCATTAAATTCCAACTTTCCAACCTTCTGATAAATAAAAATTAAAAAAAAAAAAAATTGAAAAAAAAAAGTTGTAATATTTGAAGATAAGTTCATCAGAGATTCACATAAAGATTCAATAACAAAATTTTCTCAAAAATTGCACTTCAATATATCATTGTATTATAATGATATAGGCGCAGATCAACAATAAAGGTCAAGTACACGTGGAACCGCACATTCTATCAACAGCAAATGAAAGTTTCCAATTGATCTTGTTATTCTCACATTAGTTAGTTAGTACGCCAAAGTGCTTCTTATAAGTCCTGGGCAATCCTTCCCTTATAAGGTGCCTTTTGGAGGTAGAGTTAGGCCCATACTTTTCAACATGGTATTAGAGCCATCTAGCAATAGATGTCCAATCTTGCAAACTTCACGCTCCGTATGTCTAACCTTGGGCATGAGGGGAAGATGTTGAGTTATCTCACATTAGCTAGTTACTAAATCAAACTGCTTCTTATAAGTCTTGGGCAATCCTCCCCCTTATGAGGTACCTATTAGGGGTGGAGTTAGGCCCATATTTTTCAACAAATCTTGTATCACAGAAATCCAATTCATCTTTCTCCATATTCTTGATGCTGAAAAAATGAGGACACACTAATTGCAATGGCTGAAAGACACTAAATATTTCATCTCAATCAAACCTTCGTCCTTACATCAGCACTGGTAAAGAAATAATAAAGGAAATGCTTCCACTCTCTCAGTTATTTTACTTCTTATGAATTGAAGGGTCTGAAAAAGACACCTCGATTTCATAACTGGATGTTCAGAAACACATCAAAACAGAGGAAGCAGCACATGATAAGTCAGCCAATTTAAGTGTTTTGCAGAAATGGATGAATAATTTTTTCCTAATAATGCTATTACATAGAGAAAAAAAAAAAAGAAAAAATCTTTTAGATTGGTTCACAAGTTACTCCATGAAGTTTAACTGAATACAATTTTTGGCATCAAATGCAAAAGAAACAGGAATTCCTTTTGTAACCAAGCCAATAATACCAATAACTAGTAGAAAATTTCAAATTTCATAATCTAATTGGATTAAAGAGATTTGAGGTAAAAGAAAAGGACAGAGATGGAAGCTGCAAAGAAAAAGAAAGAGAGAACTTGTATAACAGTTCCTAATCCAATCAAGAATAGCAATTCCAACACAAACAGACCATGCAAAAAAGTCATTGAAAAAATAAAACACCAGGGAACAAGAAGTAAGGGGAATTAAGTCCAACATGCATTACTTGGTTAGAGACATGCAGCACCACTTATACAAGCTTAAACATGTAGAATTCAGACACATTGACAAAACACAGTACAACTTTGATCAAGGAATGAGAACTATCCAACTACCCATATTCAGAAATTTAGGACTTAAAAAATGTCCCAAGTTCAAGAACTAGAATATCACTGCCACTCAAGGTTTTTGTTTTGTTGTTTTTTTTTTTTTTCTCTCTCTCATGTAGAGGCATTCTACTTCAACTTACTCTGATTTGTTTCCCCAAAGTTTTAGGACACAAAAGGGCAACTCTAACTACTCTTAAATTGTTGCATATATCAATGTTAACCACTTAATTGAAATCAAACTCATCCAGTAAGGAGACCACCTTCAGTTTGTAGATCAGGAACAAATTTCTCCAAGCAACAAACAAATGTGGTCCCATTGAGAGGATATCGTTCAATACCTGCAGAGGTAGATTAACCAAGGCTGACAGAAGTTGTTTGGAAGACCTAATAGAGAACAAGCAAACTTATTACCAAAACAGTTCTTTGTATCAGTGTAAATATAGATGCTTCAGCAAAAAATCATCTTGATGGAATAGGATTTAAGCCCATGTTACATGTAACTCCGATCCCCAAAAAATTGCAGTATGAAATCACACATGAACCAATTACGTGTAACAAGTACTATCCTGACATCAAATACCAGCTCTTATTTGAAAATCAACTATCAATTGCCAATACAACAATAATCAAAGAAAAACACTGTACTATTAATTTCTTTAGGTATAGTTCAACAGTAGCACTGTTCATTTTAAAGACAAATAAAGAAAATTGTGGAACAAAATTATATCCCAGAGTTTAGAGAGGGATGACTCTGCAAGAATATTGGAAATTAAGCAAATTAATCAAAAATTATGGATCCATTGAATTTAAATTAGAAGAGTCCAACAATTCCTTGATTTCACATCAAAGCAAGCTTTCTTTCTCCTTTTATTTTAAATGTATTACTTACTCTATCTCAACCAAATTAATAGCAAAATTGTTCTTCATCCCCTGTCCAGCTCAAAATCTTCAGGATGTCTAATATCACGTCCATCCTTGTATGTGAAAAATCAGCTATGGTGAATTTTTCAACAAAGCCCTCCACATCAATCAGACTATGGCCTGGTTCCTTCATCAATCCACTGCCTTTCAACATTTTCCTTGCCTCCGCAACACCACCCCACATGCCATCAGAAGCATATAAATTAGAGAGTAAAACATAAGGCGAAGTAGTAACAGGTTGTAGATCTAGAATCCTTTTCGCCAATCTTTCACCAGTAATAAGATTCCCACGTAATCGACATGCCGAGAGTAAGCAACCTAGTACCACTGGATCATCCCCAAAATGATACTTCTGCACGTACTCTTCAGCTTCATCAAATTTGCCTGCTCGCCCTAACAAATCAATGAGACATGAAAAATGTTCAACATTAGGAGGGATCCCATAGATTGGATCCATGGAATTAAAGAAGGCTTGTCCCTCATCCACTAGCCCAGCATGATTGCAAGCAATCAGAAGTCCAATAAATGTAACAGAATCTGGCTTTATACCCATGTCCTTCATTAAGTCAAACATTTCTATTGCCCTTTCCCCAAGCCCATGATTTGCAAATCCAGTAATCATGGTATTCCATGAGAAAAGGTTATGTTGGCCCATTTTATCAAAAACAGCACAAGCATGTCTTATAGAACCACACTTAGCATACATATTCACAAGAGCATTGCCAATGCCAACATCCTCATCTGACCTTGTTCTGATTAGGCAAGCGTGGATCTGCTTACCATGGCGTATAGAAGCTAGCCCAGCCGATGCAGAAAGCAAACTGGCAAAGGTGAATTCATCAGGCTTTTGAGCAATTTCTTTTTCCATCTCTCTGAAAAGACTGAAAGCCCTAACATGATCATCACAGTAAGAACAAGCTGCAATCATAGTGTTCCATGAAATTACATCTTTCTCTTCAATTGAATTAAACACCTTCTGTGCTTCTTCAATCAACTCAAACTTTTGATATGTTGTAATTAGAACATTCCCAATTATAGTCATGGAGTCAAGTATGAACTTTATCGCTTGGCAATGCATTTGCGCTGCTATCCTAAAATCAAGTGGATCAATGCAAGTTCCCAACAATCCCATAAAAGTAAAATGGTCAGGAATTAAACCTTGCTGGCGCATCGTTTTAAACATTTCAAACCCTCTTGCTAGCTGCTTTTTTTCCACCAACCCAGCAATGATAGCATTGTAAGAAACCAAACCTATTCCAGGCGCACTGTCAAAAAGTGATATAGCATCATTGCATTGACTGCATTTGGTATACATTTTAATCAGTGAGTTGTAGACAAAAGAGACAGATGAATAGCCTAACTTCAGAGAGTCCGAATGAAATTGTTGCCCAAGTCTCAACGCCATTAGCCTAGCACAAGAACTAAGAGCGCTACCGAAACAGAATTCATTGGGCTCCATTTCCATTCTCATTTTCTTAAAAATATGAAGGGCCATTAAAGGTATCCCAGCCTGGTCATAACCAGAGATTAAAGCTGACCAGGTGACAAGATTCCTTTCCGACATCTCATCAAACATTTGCTGAGCAAGATTAAGGTTTCCACACTTGGCATACATGTTGAGGACATGATTGCAAAAGAAAACATTTTGCAAGCCTGCCTTGATGGCTGACGCATGAAGTGAAGTTTTGTAATGCAACTTGTGGAATTTAGAGCAGCGGCGCACGAGTGAAACAAGAATTTCTGGAACCATTCACTCAACGAGTATCATTCTACACTGATGCTGATATGCAAACAATTCATTCAAGAATTTCTAATTTCTTCCATCATCTCTACCTCACATCACAAGCGCTACTCCTCCTCCTCTCCACCTTCATCACCATCCCATCATCTCCGAACCTCTGGAAATTTACAGAATGAAAAACAAACACGCTGAAACCACCGCCTTCCTCATCCCACAGCCAAGCAAAGATTGAGTGTCCTGCCGCTACCTAAACTTAAGACCTTCCGCCCAAAAGGAGCTCAAACAGCCACCACCTTAACCATATGTCGTGATCCCTCCAAAGGACGCCCAGTCATGCAGATTTGCACCAACAAACCTTACAGGAGGAGAGGCTGAAAAAACGGTTTGTAATAAATGGATAGCAATTTTCCAATTTATCTCAAATCAAAATTTTACTTTAATTGAAATATATTATTATTTTATATTCCATTCATTTCAAAATATTTATTCATAAAACTTTTTACACACAAATTTAAAATATTGAAAATAATACAATAATTTAGATAGTGCATATTAAAAACATTATAATTTTTAATTAGAAAAAATTCTCAAGAAGTAAAAAGAAATAAAATTTTAAAAAGTTATATAGTTAATTCAGAATAAATAGGGATATAAGTAAGAAACTAATCATTAGTTCTAAATATATATATATAAACAAGTATTTTAAAATAAAATAAAAAAAATTCATGAACAAATATTTTGAAACGGAGGGAGTTTAATTTTTCTTTTCTAAAATCTGTTATCTACCTACAATACATCATGTTCCCTCCTTAGACCCATTTGACCCATATTTAATAATTTTTTACAAAATTTATCTCAAACCAATTCTTATCTAAGTAGAACTTTAGTTTTCCTTCTAGAGTTAGGTTGTGTTCGAGGCTGCATATTTTCTAATATTCTTATATATTCTTCACTACCTTAACCATATTATTACACATAAAATAATATAATCAATTTAAATCACTTAATAATGTTGTTCTTATAAATTCATATTAAACTAATTCTTATTCAAATAGAGCTTTAATTTTTCTTTTGGAGTTAGGTTGTGTTGAGCGGCATATTTTCTAATTTTCTTATATATTTTTCAATACAACAATCATATTATTACACGTAAAATAATAAAATTAATTTAAATCACTTAATAATATTTTTCACATGGACTTTTTAAAAAATCTATTATGTGAAAAATAAAACATATATATTATACATTTAGAATTAAATATATTATTTAAATCATATTTGATAATTAAAATTCAATAATAAGGTGTATTTAGTAATGAACAATATTAATTGTGTCATTAATTTAATATTTTTATTTACGTAATTAATTAATTCTTTAAATTCAAACTTCAAATTTTAAAATTAATCCTTCAAACTTTAATTTTAAAAATTCAATATTAAAATATTTGAATTGTAACTTTATCAAATAAATCATTATATATATATATATATATATATATATATATATATATAAAGAGTAAGTACTAATGTATAAATTAATAGAGTACATATTTAAGAATTATTTATGTAAGTTTACGGAACACATTTAAACATTTCAAATTAAAAATATAGATAATCAATTTCAAATACAAAGTATTACAAGAGCTAAGTCTGTGTTGGGCTGCTTTGGATTTTTATTTTTATTTTTTGGAAAAATGAGAGAAATTTTATTAGATCGAAACTGTTTTGGAAAATTTCTTTTTTATTTTAGCTTTAAAAGAAATATCAGATCCAAAAAAATGACCCCTCTTTTAAGGCCTTCGAATTCTCCTCTTTTTTTTACATGGAATGCTCTTGTGATTTGTCATTATTTCGCTGCGTCATATCTTCCTTAGAAATTAGGATTACAGGCCACGAACCTTTTTCTTTCTTTTCTTTTCTTTTTTTTTTTTTTTGGTCTTATCTATCTTCCAAATTTTCTTGGGCAGCCATTTTCCATATATATTCTCTTAATAAAAATTTTTTAATTAGGCTTTCAATTTAAGAATCAACAATATTTCTTATTTTGTATCTTTTTTTAATAGGAAGAGGCATTGATTTTACATGGTCATAATATGATTTCTTAAAAACTTTTGACTCAAGACTTGTTGGGAGACTTTTGAATTTAATGACATTCAGAATTTAATCACATTCTATTAAAGAATATTACAAGTAAAATAAAATGATAAAATATTAGTATATTCTGCAAATACAAAAAATTAAAAATAAAACTTTCTTATATCTTTGCACAGTCCAATGATCACGTTCATTTTAAACTAGATAAGTTCTTAAGAGAAAATATCTAATATTGGAGGTTAATTTTTTCTTAAACTCTCAATTATCTAATCTTGATAAGAATGCTTAAGAATTAATTAAACCTGATTATATTTGATTTAAATTAGATTAAGATTGATTAAGTTAAGTTAACTAACATTAATGAAGTCTTAACCTACCAATCCTTTAACTTTCCATTTTTGTCCTTGGATTAAACTCAAAATATCTAACCCAGCCTCACCTTCACTGCCTCAGGTTCTCGAATTTTCTAACTCCCTCTTCATTCCTCACAAAGGGCTGAATTTCATAACAAAAATTCAGCAACCAATTCATTCTCTCCTTCATGGCTTCTCCCTTTCTGCCCTTATTCCTCTTCAACTTTTCTTGCTGATTCCAGCCATGAAACTGCATACTATCTTCACCAAAAAGCTTCCTCGTACTTCTACAAAGTTCCAGATTCCATCTTAAAGAATTTTGAGAATTCAAACCAAAGTTCCCATAGAATTTGAAAGAACACAAAGTTGGGGCGTGAGGAAAGTAATTATAAAGAGGTTTTTAGATTTTGAAATGTTTATGTCGGTAAAATATGTTAAAAATGACAACTTTGGGAGTTAATATTTTTTAACTCATGATTAGTTAGTTTAAAACAATTAATGGAAATTGTTCTTGACATATTAGAGATTGTTTTGATTGTGATAGAAGTCATTTTCATGGTGGGAATCCATAATTAAATGTTGTTAAAGTTGGGTGTTTAATTATTTGGGAACTCATGTTAGACATGAGTCCCACATAGGAAAAATGGAGTGTGGAAGCCTTTATATACTAAAAGGCTTTTCTATAGACTTAATAGAAAAGCACAAGGTATGGAGGATGCCACGCGCGCGCCGCCCGCCCGGCTGGGCTCGGGCTTGGCCCATGTTTTCACGATCATCTATTTTTGTTTGGTCCAATTAACTCTAATTTGAAAAAGAATAGGAAACAAGATATTTGATAAGGAATTAGGTTTTCCTAATTCGAATTGGGTTTTAATTTCTCCTAAGGCGAAATTAAAAGAGGGAATAGAGCCGCCATTAGGGAAAATCCTTTTTCGTGCTTTTTGCTTCCTGCGAGAAAATTCGCCTCTTTAATTCTCTCCACGATCCATAATTTTTGGCTTATCGGGGCCGGTGAACTGAGGGGATTTTCGAGGTGATCACAGTTGGTGTGCGTCAACAGTGATTTGAGACCTTCTTATCCTGCAAGAAGAGTCGCTGTACCCATCGCACCAGAGTGGGGCGAATAACTTCTTGAAGGCAAACTGGTATTGGACTGGTGATTCGATCAGCAGTACAGTACGTTGCGGCGCAGCTTGTCCAGAGGAGTGCCGGCGCCTGGTACGTTCTGGTAGAACCGCGATCAAGTCTCTCAGGTATACTACTGACTTATTTATTAAGTTTGAATTCTATCTAGGTACATTACGTTTGGACTGTGTGGCCTTGCCGACATTGTTGATATTTGATAATTGCAATTATTAGAGCCCTGGTCGGGTATATGCGGTGCTTGTTCAATTCAGTTGAGTTGTCTGTCTGTGCTCGTAGGTACCTGTTTTCTAACAGTCTTCAAGAAGTTATCCTGCAATTATCTGTGTGTGTGCAATGGCCAGTTCGTCAGGTACTGCATCTGCTGTGTATAAGCCTTTGATTGACTTGAATGGTCTGCCGGACAAGTTTGGTCCAGGGCAGAATTTCAAGCGTTGGCAACAACGCATGAAAATTTGGTTGACCATGAGGGGCTTATTATTAGCAGTGCAGGTAGACAGGCCTATACCAACTGAAAGGCATTCTAGAGTAGTTGAAATTACTGCGTGGGATGAACGGAACAATGTAGGTAGAGGGGCAATACTGTCAGCATTGACAAATACTCTCTTTGATATCTACTGTTATGAGTCATACACAGCAAAGATGCTGGATGAACTGGATAGGAAATATAATACCGAGGATCAAGGTCTGGAAATGTATTATGTCTCCAAATTCCTGAAGTTTCAGATGGTTGAGGGTAAGTCTGTGACTGAACAGACTCAAGAGTTGCAATTGATTATTCATTCTCTTCATGAATCGGATATGGAACTTCCAGAGAAGTTTCAAGTGATGTCAGTGATAAAGAAATTTCCCAAGTCTTGGGAGGACTTTGGTATGTCCCTCAAACACAAGACGGAGAAGATTTCTCTAAACGATCTGATGAAATCAATATCCATTGAGGAGCAACATAGAAAGAATAGTCATATTGTACATGTGGAGTCTAATGTCCATGTGGTGACTACTGGGAAGAAGAGCAATGGTCAGAGGAATGTGGGGGTTAATACAAACTCTAAAACCATAAACAAGACAAAAGACAAGGCCAAGAAGAAATCGAAAGCGAACAAACCTTGCTGGAATTATGGTCAGGTTGGACATTGGGCTAAGGACTGTCCGTCTAAAAAGCCCAAAGTCAAACAAGGATAAAATTCTGAAGCACAAGTCAATGTGGTAGTAGAGGATACTAGTCAAGCGGAAGCTGATTTGAGTACTCACCTTACTGAGGTTTGTACCATTGAAGCTGGGACTGCCATCACTACTTCCAATGATGATGAAAGGTATGTTTCTGTTAACCCAGAAGTCTTTTCTATTTATGAGCCACTTGAATGGCTGGTTGATATTGGAGCAAATGTGCACGTTTGTGCTGATAAATTGCTTTTTGTGTCTTACCAGCCTATTAAAGGAAAAACTGTGAAGATAGGGAACTCAACTGCAGCCAATGTGTTGGGGATTGGACGCGTGGACTTGAAGTTTCCTTCAGGGCGTATTCTTTCTCTTCATAGGATGCAACATGTTCCAACAGTTCGTAGGAATATTCTTAGTGGTTCATATTTAGTTAGAAAGGGTTATGAATTGACTTTCAAATGTAATAAAGTAGTGATTATGCACTACAATACTTTTGTTGGCAAAGGTTACTTGTCAGATGGTTTATTTAAATTAAGAGTTGAACAATGTACTTCTGATTTGAACAAAGCTTCTTCTGTTGAGAATTCTGTTTATCCCATGGTGCATATGATTGAATCCACTAATATTTGGTATAGCAGACTCGGACATTTAAATTTAGATTCTGTTAAAAGAATGATGAATTTAGACTTGATCCCTAAACATTCAATTGATAAGAAGAATAAATGTCAAGTGTGTGTGGAAGCTAAAACAATCAGGAAACCCTATCATTCAATTGAAAGGGATTAAGGAATACTTGATTTAGTTCACACAGACATTTGTGAATTCAATGGCTTGTTGACTAGGGATCATAAGAAATATTTCATTACTTTTATTGATGATTGCAGTAAATATTGCTATGTTTATTTACTTAAACATAAAGATGAAGCACTTGAAAAGTTTCTCATATTTAAAAATGAAGCTGAAACTCAAACTGGCAAGAAACTTAAAAGGTTAAGATCTGATAGAGGTGGAGAGTATGGGTCTAATCCATTTGTTGAATATTGCCAAAGCAATGGCATAATTCATGAGGAGACACCCCTTTATTCTCCCCAGTCTAATGGGATTGCTGAACGGAAAAATAGAACGTTTAAAGATATGATCAACAGTTTACTTTTGAATTCTGGATTGCCTAAGTATATGTGGGGTGAGGCTTTGAATACGGCTTGCCATATTCTGAATAGAGTCCCTCATAAATATAAAGAGGTAACTCCATTTGAAATCTGAAAAGGTAGGAAACCTAACTTAAAATACTTCCGTGTGTGGGGTTGTCTTGCAAAAGTTCTAATCCTTGAACATAAAAGGAAGAAGTTAGGACCAAAGACTGTTGATACCATCTTTATTGGTTATGTGGAAACAAGCTATGCCATGAGGTTTTTGGTAATTAAGTCTGAAATACCTGGTATAGATTGTAACACTATAATTCAATACCGTAATGCTACATTCTTTGAGGATGTGTTTCCCATGAAAACTGGTTTGCCTCAAGATGTTTCTACTTTAGATTCAGCCTTAACATTTGATTCCATTCCTGATCATGTGGAAAGGATGAAAGATGTGGGGGCAAGTCCAAATAGTTCCAATACTCAAATTGAGGAATTGGAAGAACCTAGAAGGAATAAGAGAGCTAAGGTAGTCAAGGACTTTGGAAGTGATTTTGTCACTTACAATGTTGAGGACGAACCTTTAACTTTTCAAGCAGCTATGGCTTCCTCAGAAGTAGGGCATTGGAAAGGAGCTGTCAAAAGTGAGATGGATTCCATTGTTTGCAATGGGACATGGGAATTGGTAGATCTCCCTCTTGGGTGCAGCACAATTGGATGTAAATGGATATTTAAGAAGAAACTTAAACCAGACGGGACTATAGATAAGTATAAAGCCAGATTAGTTGCCAAAGGGTTTAGACAGAAAGAGTGAATAGACTATTTTGATACATACTCTCCTATTGCTCGTTTGACTACAATCCGAGTACTAGTTGCATTGGCTTCTATATATGGTCTCACCATCCACCAAATGGATGTGAAGACAGCTTTTTTTTCATGGTGATCTTGAAGAAGAGATATATATGGATTAGCCTGAGGGATTTGTAGCAAAAGGAAATGAACGGAAAGTTTGTAAACTTGTTAAATCCCTATATGGTCTAAAACAAGCACCCAAATAATGGCATGAAAAATTTGATAAAACGATTTTATCATTTGGCTTCAACATAAATGAGAATGACAGGTGTATTTATTGTAAGGTTAAAGGTAATTCTTGTATTGTTCTATGCCTGTATGTGGATGACATTTTACTATTTGGGTCCAATATTGAGATAATTAATGAGACTAAATCATTTTTGAAAAGTAAGTTTGAAATGAAGGATATGGGAGTAGCAAATGTGATTCTTAGCCTAAAGTTGATTCGCTCAACTGAGGGGATAACCATTTCTCAAACTCACTATGTTGAGAGTGTTCTTGAGAAATATGGGTATCAAAATTGTAGAATTGCTAAAACTCCAAGTGACCATTCTGTAACTTTGTTCAAGAATGAAAGTGGAGTTCCTGTGTCTCAATTAAGATATTCTCAAATTATTGGTAGCTTGCAATGTCTTGCAAATGGCTCAAGACCAGATATTTCATTTTCTGTATCTAAGATGGCAAGCTATACAAGTTGTCCAAATCGGACTCATTGGGAGGCCTTGGAAGAGTATTATGGTACTTGAAGGGAACAGTTTCCCTTGGGCTGCATTATGGGAAATTCCCTACTGTACTTGAAGGGTATAGTGATGCAAGCTGGATAGCCAAGAACTCTGGTAGCAATGGTTGCACTGGATATGTGTTTACATTAGGTGGCGGAGCAGTCGTCTGGAAGTCTTGTAAACAGACTTTGATAACTCGGTCAACTTTTGAGGCTAAGTTATGTGCTTGGATACTACTGGAATGGAAGCTGAATGGCTGTATGGACTGTTGTCCTCTTTGCCAATGATCAGCAAGTCCGTTACTGCAATATCTGTGCATTGTGACAGTCAAACCTCAATTGCAAAGATAAAGAGTACCAAGTATAATCAAAAGACTAAGAGACACATCCAAGTTAGACTTAAGTCTATAAGGGAGTTAGTGTCTGAAAGGGTGGTGTCAGTTGACTTTGTTGGATCCAAAGATAATATTGCAGACCCCCTAACTAAGGGACTGGAAACATCATTATTCCTTAAATCCAGGTTGGGAATGGGACTGATAACCCAGAAATGATTCCCCTACAATGGCAACCCAACTGACCAAGTGGAGATCCTACAAAGCAGTTCAATATGGTATAAACAAGCTATTTGAGTGAATCTGGCACCAATTCTGATACCTTTGTATCTAGGTCCTTTCCCTGAAATCCTGTGGTGCGTTTACTGCAATGAGTAAGAGTTTTGACTCTGAATGGGATCAAATCTTTTAGACAGGATGCTAGCAGTACATCCTTGGAGATCGCCAACTATGTGAGTGTTGTTGTGTGGCCGCAACTAAAGGGAATTGGGTTTTCTCTGAATACACTCATGAGACAGGATCGGGACACATAGCCATAACGTGCCAACCCTAAAGATTATCTCCATAGCCGATAGTCTGTTGTTACCAATAGACGCCATCACATTCAAGGTTCAGATTCAAGGCTTACGTCCATCTGTTCCTGTGGGGGCATAAGTTGGATAACTTAGGTAGTGGTTCAAACCGGAAGGTACCATTATCGAAAGCAGATTATGTAAATCCTGAATAGTCTTTAACTATGGATTTGTGGGGGATTGTTGAAAATGGCAACTTTGGGAGTTAATATTTTTTAACTCATGCTTAGTTAGCCTAAAACAATTAATGAGAATTGTTCTTGACATATTAGAGATTGTTTTGATTGTGGTAGAAGCCATTTTCATAGTGGAAATCCATAATTAAATGTTGTTAAAGTTGGATGTTTAACCATTTGGGAACTCATGTTAGACATGAGTCCCACATGGGAAAAATAGAGGAGTGTGGAAGCCTTTATATACTAAAAGGCTTTTCTATAGACTTAATAGAAAAGTCCAAGGTACGGAGGATGCCACACGCGCGCGCCGCCCGCCTGGCTGGGCTCGGGCTTGGCCCATGTTTTCACGATCATCTATTTTTGTTTGGCCTAATTAACTCTAATTTGAAAAAGAATAGGAAACAAGATATCTGATAAGGAATTAGGGTTTTCCTAATTCGAATTGTGTTTTAATTTTTCCTAAGGCGAAATTAAAAGAGGGAACAGAGCCTCCATTAGGGAAAATCCTTTTTCGTGCTTTTTACTTCCTGCGAGAAAATTCGGCTCTTTGATTCTCTCAACGATCCATAATTTTTGGCTTATCGGGACTGGTGAATTGAGGGGATTTTCGAGGTGATCACAATTGGTGTGCGTCAACAGTGATCTGAGACCGTCTTATCCTGCAAGAAGAGTCGCTGTACCCATCGCACTAGAGTGGGGCGAATAACTTCTTGAAGGCAAACTGGTATTGGACTGGTGATTCGGTCAACAGTACAGTACGTTGCAACGCAGCTTGTCTAGAGGAGTGCCGGTGCCTGGTACGTTCTGGTAGAACCGCGAGCAAATCTCTCAGGTATACTACTGACTTATTTATTAAGTTTGAATTCTATCTAGGTACATTGCGTTTGGACTGTGTGGCCTTGCCGGCATTGTTGATAATTGATAATTGCAATTATTAGAGCCCTGGTCGGGTATAGACGGTACTTGTTCAATTCAGTTGAGTTGTCTGTCTATGCTCGTAGGTACCTGTTTTCTAACAAAATAATCCTTGAAACACAGAACCATCATTTGCTAAAAGTAGACACTCATAATAAGAGTTTTATGTCTTTGAAATTTGTTGTGCAAAACTACACAGTATAGTAATGAGTTGTGACAGAATTGATTTGATAGGTCTATATCTTCCTTATTAATTGTCCATTTTAATTAATTCTTGTCATTAAAGTTAAGTTCAGAAGCTATAGTTAAAGAAAGTGTCCTTATTCTTTGAATTCTGGTAGATTCAAGCCTTTGAAACTAATTACTAATTTCGTAAATTTACTAAATAGTTTACTTTGCAACAATTTGCGCGTGAACGTGACTGTATCAGAGTTGGTTAGAATGAGTTTAAATGTAGAATAAATGGGTGTTTTGAGTTAGATTTAGACTTATAGAATTGAAGGTTACTAGGGACTTCATGTGAGAGTTTTACTATTTCTACAAAACTACATTTCAACTATTGGTTTTCTAATATGCTTAGACTTAAATATTTTTCTCAAAATATAGATTGCTTGTTGGATTGAGGGATTCAACACCTCCCACAAAATTTTATAAATTGCAAGGCACGTGTATATATATATATATATATATATATATATATATATATATATATATATATGTCTTGGGAATCTTTGACAATAGTTTTCAGTATTAACTCTAAACTCTCAGATTTTTGTGCGTGACCTTGAAAAAGGCCTCCTAAACATGCTTACGAGTTTTAAAAAAAGTAATATGATTATTTGTTGCATTTTAAAATTTCTACCAATATTGGTTACATAAACGTATATTTATATGTATAAGTGTACATACATGAAACTATATGCCTCAAAAGTCTCAAATTTCCTTAGTGGAAGTTTGACAATGGAATGGAAAAATCTTAATGAAGACATTGAATACTCAGTGGGCAACTTTGGGCAACTTTAACTTATGTACTAACTTATGGTAGAGATAGACTTCAAATAGGGTCACAAGATATTAGAATTGACCATCCATAACTAACTATTATTTCCTTGTTAAGTGTCTAAATAAGAATTTGCGTGATTTTCTCTATATGAGATTATTGATTACCCTGTGTGATTATTGGGTGGGGATACTCAATAGTGATCAACTATTGCCACATTTGTGTGAGGGTCGGCATGGTGGGAACCTCATACCGTCACAAGTAAAAATATTGAATATAAATTAAAGTAGAATGTAACAACATATTTACCGAGTCAATAAGATATGGTTGAGTGTTGGATTCACATATCTCGACATAAAAATACCACCTCTAGCCAAAGGCAGAGTCCATTTTAATTGGGCTTTGCATGCAGGGGTTACATACATCTCTTGTATTTGACACAAATTTGGAGTATTTATTTCAAAACTCCAAGAAATAAAGACACACTCTAAAAATCAATGGAGAAAAGTATTACTATAAATGTTTAAACCTCTCATTCTCCCTTATTTATTTTCTACACCTCTCGATTTTTCTAAAGTATATTTTGGTTCATTCTTAAGTCTTATTTTAAAGAGGTTGTCATTCGCAACCATGAGACTCATTGAGCTTGGCTCCAAATTTGTTGGTAACGAGTTTAAATAAGTTGGTAATAATGATTTATCAACCGATTTTAGTCTATTGATAAAACAATAGTTGGTAATTGTTATCAACTAATTTTTTCAAGTCTATTAGTAATTAATTACCAATTGAAATTCTATTTGAAAAAAAATTTGATTAGTAATTAGTTATCAGACAAAATATTAAAATTTACAATTTTGGTTGGTAATTACCAAGTGAAATTTTAGTTGATTGGTGTAAGTAATTTATTTAAAAATAAAAATTTAATGCAAAAAATTAAAATTTTCTAGTTTCCCGGGGGCTCAGTTTCATAGTTGGCAAGTCACGCCTAGGCAATGACAACATTAACTGAAATATTTTATAACATACTCTCTTCTAATTTCAAACAATTGTTTTGCATGGTACCTTCCAATATGTTAACAGCTTTGTTGTGTCAATATTTGCAATTTTTTTTAATATTCTTTTTCAATCAATTAAAATAATACTACATTATCATATATAAAACAAGCATATATAATATACATACATAAAAAATAAACATCGAATTTGTTTGATTCAAATTCTCAAATCGTTCATATTTATTTGCTCAATATCAAAATAAAAATGTATTTTGATTGAATTGGCTAGATTTTTTCATTTACTAGAGTCATATCTCTCAATTCATGAAGAAATTTATATTTTTATAATACTTATTTTTTTTATTCTACTTTTTTTAGTTAGTGTAAAATTTTAAATCTATATCGAGCTCATTTATAAACTCTCTTGTTTCATTTAAAATTTTTTCTATAGATATATAATTCAAAATAAATAAAAAATATATAATTCAAATTACAATTTAGATTTTTTATTTTTATTAATTAATATTTATGAGTAATATTAATTATATATTTTAAATTTGAAAAAATAAATAAAAATAAAATTGAAATTCAAACATATATTATTTACTAACTTCAAATTAATAGAATATTTAAATATGTATTTACATATACATGTTGGAGTTGAAAGCTAAATACTTTATACTAAATTAGTTTGTCTTTTATTGTGAAACTTTTATTTACAATTTTAAATTTTTTTAAGTTTAAAACTTAAGAGCACGTTTACAATGGAACATGATTGATGAACTTAAAAAATAGTTATAATTTATCTGGAAATTTTTTTTATTTAAAGTTTAATACTTCTATTAGAAAAAAAAACTTTTCTCTTCCATTTAAATTCTTATAGGCGGAATAAGTGGGTTAATAAATATTTTTACACTAAATTAACAACCAAAAACATTACTAGCTTGGTTGAAAAAATTTTCCAATTATGTTACCAATTGATTACCGACCAAAATTGTTACCGAGAAAAGATATCAATTGGTAATTGATGGATATATATAATTTCTACTAAATTATTAATAAATTACAAATTAATTTACTTACCAACCAATAAAATTAGTTGGTAAATTTTGTTTAATCAAGTTACCAAATAATTACCAACTATAATTATTATCCATGGAAGAAGTTGGTTTGTAATCTATTAGTAAATTCTTTTTTTACTAAATTATCAATTGAGTATGTTATTAACGGATAAATTTCGGTTATTACTATGTTGATAAATATATTCTTATCAAATTTATACCAATATATTACTAGCATATTAGTACCAACTAACCTTATCTAGTCAGAAATAGTTGGAAGATTTTGAAATTTATTTATTTTTTATTTTAATTAGTAATTTATCAATCAAATATAGTTGGCTGGTAATAACAAAATTTTTAGTAGTTCATGTTTTAGTAACTATGTCCTTATAGAGTTTTGGAAAGAGGTATTTAGAGAACTACCATTGAAGAGACACACCCTTCTGAACCTAACTTCTAACACCAGGTATGGTATGTAAGAGGTACAAAGATTAATATTTATAATTCTTTTATGCACTCCTGTGGAGGCTGGGTACTTTATGACGAGAATTGAATTCTTTTCACTATAGGTTTAACCGAACTATGCATTTTTTGTTTTTCCATTTTGCAGACATCACCAAGCAAATTAACACTGGGAGACCTCTTACACTTGGTACCCCCACTTCCACTAAGAACAGTCACAAAGTCATATCCAAATATATTAATTATCTGCCAATTTGATACTTTTCACATGTTTGATACTTGACCCATTCGAAAAAAAAGAAGACGCCTAGTTATTTTTAGATATTAAAGATTATCATTGATAATTTTATTCAAGTAACTCAGGGATAGGAATTATCATTGAGATAGAAAAATGAAGCAGCAAAAAAAAAAAAAAAAACTGAAGAAAATGAAGCAATCAACTAGTTTACAAGTTCATATGAAACAACTAATCTTTCAACTAGTAATGCATATGCATCAATATTCTCAAAAATTCTAAAAATATTAGAAATGTATAACAAAATTTTTCAGATTATATGATCCCAGAACAACTTAATGAACAAGCAAAAGTACTTCTTTTCTTTTTTGTGTAAACCCTACATGCATGCCATTTATTTTGAATTCCATGTCATAACACTTTTTAATTCTAGATACCTATTTAAGCCTTTATAGATATGTAGTGGGGATTTTTATCATGATCATAGTATCCCTTCTTATGGAATCCAAACAAGAGAATGGTAATTTTTATTTCCTAATATTACCAAGTCTTTACTACTAGAAAAAGGTTGATTACCAACTGTCAAATTCTGTTCGTAGGTGTCCAATTTCTGTTAGTAATATTAGTTTACCAACAGAATTTGGTTCGTGGGTAAAACGCTTATTGGAAAATGTTATCAATAAGAGATATTTACGTCTGTTGGTAATTATCAACATATTTTATTGTTGGTAACATTATATTTCAGTTGGTAATGATTTTTTTTGGGTTAAGTATTTTCTGTTGATAATTTTATTATGTTACCAACAAACTAATAATGTTATTGGTAAAGTCGTTGGAAATTTTCGAATTGTGTATTTTGCTGGTATTTTTTTCCAATTGATTGTTTAGTTAGTAATGTTGTTAGTAATTTGCCAACAATTCCGTAGTTGGTATATTTATATTGTTGGTAATTATTATTTATTACCAATAAACGATTTAGTTGGTACTTAGTTAGTAAATGTCGAAAAAAGAAAATGTGTATTGATAGCTTACCAACTACAATTTAGTTGGTATTGTAAACATACTCTGTTGGGATATACCAACAGATAAAATCTGTTGGTAAGCAGTTGCAAGGTGGTGTTGTTACGTACCACCAGCAATTTGTTGGAAAACACTTACAGATTGCTATTGGTATGTACTAACTGATAAATCTGCTGGTATGCACCGGCAATTTTGTAGTAGTGATTTCTGTTGGTATGTAACAACAAATAAATTTGTTGGTAAGCACCTGCAAATATATGCTGGTAAATAGCAACAGATTGTGTGTTGGTAACACTTGTAAATTTCGTTTGATATGCACCAATAGATTATTTGTTGGTAAGTACCGATTGATTTTTCATTGGTAAATAGAACTATATTATCACTATATAGTCCATTAACATATTTAATAAAGCAATCCTACATAATATTAAAAGTACATTCATACTAAAAGGCATACATCCATATTGAAAGAACATCAATATCCATAACAAAAGTACATCAAACTTTGATGTGAAACAAAAAACAGATAAAGTAAATTTGGTATGAGTTTAAAATAATATTTTATTTCATTAGTCCAAAATATGAAATAAATTCAAGATCCAATTCGTGAAGCATCCTTTCCCTTGAGTTCCTTGACTTCTGATGTTAAGGATTTCATCTCGGATTGCAAGTGTTCATTCGCTTCTCGTAATTCTTGAATAGCCTTGTATAATGATTCGTCAACACTTTGCAATTATGACCTTTGGATGTATTCTGTAGACTGTGTGACGAACAAGATAAAGAGGATGACTTGTATGCAATAGATTTTTCTAGGCAGCTCAAACTGAGAGATCCTATGCTGTATATTGTATTACCCTTTTTTGGTGGTCCTATAACTCGCAACCAAACATCAACCTTATTAATTGGTTTTGGTTGCTCCTCTTAAGGTATTTGACTTGTTATTAGCTCCATCTCTTTTTGCAATTCCTCTTGGTACCTTGCCTGTGACAATGAAAACAGTATAGTATAAATAATAACCTAATAACAAAATTTATACATGCTAATAAAATAGTCCCAAAAAAAAAATAACCCAACCAAGAATAAGTTTTCAGAGAAAAGCAAACAGAGAAAAGAGAAGATAGAGGGGTTGTTTCAAAGCTTGCATGAGCAGCGACTTCACTCACATTTTTTCAACCACTCACTCACATTTTTCCAACCCTAAACAAAAGGACAAGAACCCCCCTCATTGTAGCCACTTCACTCACATTTTTCCAGCTACTTCAGTCATATTTTTTCAGCCCTAAACAAGAGGACAACAATCCCCCTCATTGAAGTCACTTCGCTGACATTTTTTCTAGCCACTTCACTCAAAATTTTCCATGTAGTACTATATTACCACTCAATTTACCAATAAAAAATCAACTCCCTTGAATGAAAAACAATCAAGTCAGAACTCTACCATAATCAAACCAATTGTTTCAACACAGGTTTCAATATACCCAACATTTTTACAACCCACACTTCACAACTCAATCAAACAATCGACATACTCCTCCTCGTAATTGCCACAGTAGAAACTCAACAATCCACATTTTAAAGCTCAAATCATGAGTCAACCAACACAAATGCAGTAATTAACGAAAACAAATCAACCAATAAAACTTAACTTCTCTTCTCAAGTTTAATAGTATAAACCAGTATCCAGTTAGCTATAACTTAAGCTTAACATTTTACATCAAAGGTAGCTCAATCATATATCAGTTTAAACTCAGTAGGCACAAATTAGAATGCAGTTCAACACAGTCAACCTAATTCAATTCAAATTTCAGAGCCAATCTCAATACCAATTGCACAATCTAGTCCCTAATAGTTTAAGTCCAATCACACAATACCAATTAAATTCTCTATGTAATTATAACACCAATCCTTAACAATCAACAATTCAAACTGCTGTGGATTATTAGTTAATATTGTGGAAACAATAATTTCATTGGATCCCCATTAAAATAACACCGCAATCAGATTAGATTTCGTAAAACAAAAAATATAAATATGTTGATCTTGTATTTCAATGGATATGACACTTACGTATATGTCCTCAGATTACTTGTCAATAAAGACAGGTTTTGGCACCTTTGGTAGCTCCTCTTCCTCCTCTCACATTAGCCTTTCTCTTTTTAGCACTTGCTCAACTTCATCTTCAGTGTTTGTTGTGTGAGTGAAGAAACAGATGTCCATTTGCGAATATTCTCTATGGTATTTCTCCTCTTACAAAATCGTCATAAAATGTAAGTTGTAACGTATTATACATAAGAACAATAATTACAAATAGATTTCAAATGATGAATTAAAAGAAAATTCTATGTATTACAAGCTTTCTCTTGTGTACATTTGTTGGGATAGATTCTCCAGAATGATTTGAGGCTCCTAAAACACTCTTCTTGTTTGTTGACATAGTCTTTGACATTTTCTTGAATGCATCACTATCCCAATATACTTGAAGCTCATTGTAATTCTCATCTTTTATGAAATCATCAGAGATATGTCCATTTCGTACTTCTTCAATCAAATACCTATAACTGTTATTGGCTTCTTTTTTTTCCCCCCATTTTGCTCTCATGATCGAATCATATTTGTGGTCCTATTTGTATTCTTTCTATAGTTTTCCCATACAAAATTACTAAATTAGCATAATAAGCATAAGATATAACTTATAACTATAATTGAAAAAAATAAATTTAATACTTACTGCCCACTTAGCGTACCATACATCCCTTGTGGTAGGTGGGACTTTTTTCCAAGTAGGATATGGTCCCGAAAACATAGATTCTATGGTTGGACAAATAGATCGCACTGGTTTGTTGAGCAGCTTGGCATTGCAAAGAATCCTACAATAGAAAAATAAATATTTAAGGATTTTTCTTGATACATTTAGAATGAATACTAAATTTCAAAAAATAACAAATTTTGAAATCACTTACTCATCCCCTTCAATCCAACATTCAATCTTGCCTTGTGCTGGTGCAGTAATAGCTGTAGATAAGTTAGATGTTTGCACATTCTCTTGAGTTGGAGTAGACTCAACTTGATTATCAGGAGTGATAGGCGCAACTCACTCATTGTGAGCAATTGACTCGGCTTGCTCCGAACGAATCTCTAGCTGGACACTTTCTCTAGAATTGCTACCATTGTGGCCATCAATAGGAGCAAGCAACGTAGGTGGTGTTGTACAGAAATCATTTGCTGTTCTGTGGCTAGTATTTGGAGAATTTTGATTTTCTGTTGGGAGTGAATTCAATGGTTGATCCTCGGAGTACGTTATTTGATTGGCCTACACATTACCTTACCTTTCGCTTTTTTTTTTTTTTTGTATTCTTTTCCTACCAGGTGCCATATGAAAATAATGCATAGAAAACAAGTGACTATGTCATTGAAAAAGAGGAGAAAAGTAAACAGAGAAAAGAGAAGATAGAGGGATTGGTTTAGAGCTTGCAGGAGCAGCAACTTCACTCACATTAACAAGAAGACATGAATCCCCCCTCACTATAGCCATTTCACTCACATTTTTTCAGCCACTTCACTCACATTAAAGAACTTTTTGATGGTTGAAGTTTAAAGAATGCATGTAGTTATGGGGAAACTTTTTGTAGTGAGTTGTTCAATGTTAGGGTGTTAACCGGTGGTCAAGAAGGTTCTTTTGGTACATTTTTCATTCTTATTTGATGATATATGAAGTGAAGGAAAATGCAGAATAATGGCAAAAAAAATTCAGATTGTAAGATTTAAAACAAGAAGGGAATTTAAAGTTGAAAATTAATTGTTATTCAAGATGGAAATAGTTTTATTATTGCTTTGGAGTTTTTATTAATCTTGCATGCTTGGATGCTGAGTTTTTACAGCTAAACTTATGGGTGCCCTATGATGTCAGAGGATGTTGTTGAAATGGCTACTATGGGTGCCCATATATGGATGCTGAGTTTTTACAGCTGAGCTTATAGGTGCCCATATATGGATGTTGTTGAGAGAGTCCACAGATAACATATCAATGATTAATTAAAAACGATATGATTGTACTTGGCTTTATCAATAAGTTTTGACATATCTAGGCTTGTATGGTCTTGTAGTCTTTTGAGCCTAGTGTCGATGAGCTGGAGATGTCTCAAGCTTAACAATTTTGGTAGAATCAGTAATGCAGACCAAAGTTGTTAAACTTTACCTGCAATGTTGCACTAATAAATAGAAACCTAGGCTGAAAGTAGTGGCTAAATAGCATAAATTTATAAAAAAAATAGAGTAATACAGAAAATCCTTTAAGCTGTCACACCAAGAGACACGAAAACCTTAGGAATTACTCTATACACTATTGGACATCTCGCTTTAAGGTTGATTGTACCATACAATCGTAGTAATCGAGGTAAGATGTAGAAAATTTTATAACTAACTCAAGACATCATAAAATTATGGGTAAGAACTCCATTGCTTATAGACTTTAGGACCTTTTCCTAGCACCTAAGTATATTTTGTTTCTTAAGAGGAATTCATTTATGAGACTGAAATTTTTAAAATTTTAAAATCAACTGAACCAATAGAACTTAGATTCCTGTAAACAAGAAGTCATAGACTCCTGAAAATTCTCAAGAAAATTTCCTTTATTACTAAGGATCCTTAAAAGACACTAAAATCAAAATCAATTAAATATTCCCAGATGAAGACACACACACACACACACACACACACACACACTCTCTCTCTCTCTCTCTCTCTCTCTCCCTCTCTCTATAATATTCAAGATTAGAGATGGATTGTTGGAAGATTGAGCTAGAATTTCCTACCTAGGTCTTGGTCCCTCTGTGGACAATATCTGCATAATTTTCTCCTAGTTGGAGAAAATTCATCATTGACTTTTGAGAAACCATAGGATAAGAGACTAGAACATTAACCAATATATCTTCAACATGGAGTTAGAAAGTCGCGTAGATGTCAAAACTTAGCCAAGAAAACTCTAGAAATTGGTTAATATCTAGATGGAAAAACCAAATAACTAACAAGCCCTTTTCTGCTGCCTTTTCATGATTAAACCTATTAAAAATCTATCATGCACGTTGCAATCATGAAATATATGAAGAGATAAGATCGTAGCAATTTGTATATGAAATAGTGTTGTAGGATATGAGAATAGTGAATGAGTTAACACCCACACTTAAACAGTTAAACACCCCAATAAAATCACAACTCCAACTCCTCAAAACCATAACACAAATATCAGCACAACACCCACACTTTAATAGTCAAACACCCCAATAATTTTCAATGCAAATGTGCTCCAAAATCACAAAAAAATAGCAGCAAAATAGTTTAAGATTTACAGAGGATAAAATGCAGTTCAATACAAGAAAGATAGTGCATTTTATGGTAACTAAGACTAGAAATAGCTTATGCATAAGAAACAAAACAAGAAAGAAAAAGTGTGCTAAGAAATTTAGTCCTACTAGCATTTTTTCTAGCCATTTCACTCACCATGATTTGCTCAAGTTTTCTGTTGCCTTTTCTGAGCTGAACTTTCCAATTACCTTTTTTGTTTTTATGTGTTTGAAGTTATAAAGCTTGAATTCTACACTAGAAGAATAAGCAGCTTAGGAATTTCAGATGGGCACAAAATAAACTGAAATGCAAGTGCAGTTGAATTGTCTGGAAGGTCAAATTACTAAATTTAGACAGCCTACTGAAGAAAAAGATTGAATTCTGCTTTTAGCTTTCTTTAATGTTGTTGGAAGATGTAATTTTTTGGGAGTTCTGTTATATCAGAGTTAACAAGGTTTGCAAGAGAACACCTCCAGGTCTATGGTTACTTTTCAAGCATAGTTTTGTACACAAATCTGATTTGAAAACGAGTAGAGTTGGGAACATTTATCAAGAGATCTTACAAGAAAAGCTAAAAGCTTATTTTGAGTTACCAAGAAGAGGCCTATATGCATTTATGTGTCTTAAGGCGTTTCTAGATTTGCATGTAGGTGAAATGATCAGATATTTGCTATGTTTTGTTTTGTTTCAGAACTACCATAAATCATCAGCAGTTAGACAAATTGGACCAATTGATGGGTAGATAGAATTACTTATTTTCTGGCATCACAGGTTTTCAATTCAGACAACAGTTTTGCATCTTGTCCTATGGTGTATAACTAGTACCATCTTACTGCCTATGCTATAATTTGCTATTAAGGTTTTGGAAGAAAAATATAAAATTTGAAATTTTGTTGAAGATGGTTCATCTTGGCATTAAAGAAAACATACCCAACTTTAAAAGTCCCGTAGATGTCAAAACTTAGCCAAGAAAACTCTTGAAAATGGTTAATATGTAGATGGAAAAAGCAAATAACTAACAAGCCCTTTTCTGTTCCCTTTTCATGATTAAACCTATTGAATATCTATCATGCTTGTCGCAATCATGAAATATATGAAGAGATAACATCGCAGCAATTTGTATCTGAAATAGTGCTATTGGATATGAGAATAGTAAATGAGTTAACACCCACACTTCAATAGTTAAACACCCCAATAAAATCACAACTCCAACTCTTCAAAACCACAACACAAATATCAACGCAACACCCATACTTCAATAGTCAAACACCCCAATAATTTTCAATGTAAATGTGCTCCAAAATTACAAAAAATAGCAGCAAAACAGTTCAAGATTTTCATATCATAAAATGTAGTTCAATACAAGAAAGATAGTGCATTTTATGGTGACTAAGACTAGAAATAGCTTATGCATAAGAAACAAAATAAGAAAGAAAAAGTGTGCTTAGAAATTTAGTCCCACCAGCATTTTCCAACCACTTCACTCACATTTTTACAACAAAATCACAACTCCAACTCCTCAAAACCACAACATAAATATCAGCACAACACCCACACATCAATAGTCAAACACCCCCAATAATTTTCAATGCAAATGTGCTCTAAAATCACAAAAAATAACAGCAAAATAGTTCAAGATTTACAGAGGATAAAATGCAGTTCAATACAAGAAAGATAGTGCATTTTATGGTAACTAAGACTAGAAATAGCTTATGCATAAGAAACAAAACAAGAAAGAAAAATAGTGACAAGTGTTCTATCTCAAGTTTAGGAGACATTTATAAACAAAATTTTTATATTTCTATTCTACCTTTACCATTGATTTTGTTTCCAAAGAAGTTTAAAAGAAAAGGTTCAATGAGTTTTCCACTCTTGTGATAGATTTATGAAGATTTAATTTTGTCCAACTGTAATTAATGAGAACCATACCAATGCTAGTTGGGGACAGTTTCAACCTTGTTTGACTAAAAACTCCACAGATTCCCGCAGCTCTGCCAGTCTAAGAAAACACATAAGGACATTTGAACAATCTGTAAAAAAAAAAAAAAAAAGAAGAAGAAGAATATGGTGAAACTTTGAGCAAAAAGCTGCTAAATAATCAACAAATGGTCACAATTTTATTAGATAAATAAAACGAAATCAATATGTTCAATTGAATACATTCAAAAGAAATGACTACAAAATATAAATATGTCTCAAAATTCTAACATATTATAACTATTCACTTTCACTACAGAATTCGCTATCTACTTCGTCTTCTGACTTTGAAGTAGATATTACTATATCAGATTCATCAAAACTATTTTTCAAGTCTTCGTCATTCTCTTGTAAACTAACATTAACAGAGGGATCCACATCTTCATAAATATTGGTTGGGTCCCTTAGATTGTCTAATGATCATCCATAATATCAATACTTGGATTTTGTACTTCATTTTCTTGCAATGCACTATCAATTGTAGCCATCTCTAATGTTTGTCTTGCAGCGACATGACAAACATGCAACCAATCAGCAGTATCCTTTTTGGGACTTGGATATGGTAAGAAATACACTTAACTTGCTTGAAATACAAGTGCAAATGGCTCAAATTTGTTCCATAATCTTTTAGGATTAATATCAAGTAGTTTGTACTTAGGATGAATTCTTACTCCCACGTCATGTCTTGGATTATACCAATCATAATGAAATAATTAGGCATGTTTAATAGGCAAACCAGGATATTCTAGTTCCTCCACTTCCTTCAAAGTACCATAGTAATCCATTGTGCCTCCATCATCATTATTAGAACCTTTTATGCATACGCCACTATTTGTAGTGGCTTTTCCTTTGCTATGAGCAACTGTGTGAAAGTTGTAGCCGTTCACAAAAAAATTGTGTGTATGTGTGCACAAATCTCTTTGGCCCCCAACTCAGATGTTTTATTTCATTGTTTGAAACATTGTTTACCTAGATCGTACACCTATTTGACACAAAAATATTATAACTAAAAGAGATGAAGTTAATTAGAATGGAAATTTAGGATGATACGACATTAGATATATTATTACATATTCCTTCAACCATTGAACAAACTCTCTTTCCAATGCTAACTCTAAATCAAAATCAGAAATGTTAGTTGTATTAGAGCACTTCTCAACTATGAATAGCCTGAATTTTATTAAATTTAAAAAAAAAAATTGGTGAGATGTTAAAATTTTTCTCATTCCAAAACAATTTGTGCAAATTCATACTCACTCTACATATAGTTGGACCTCTTTGGTATTTAGCAACACATATAATGCAGCTACATTATACTCTTTATCTGACAGGCACCTCGACTTTGCGGCACCTGATGGCTACCCAAGACAGCTAAATGTTGAAATACTTGACCTCATTAACTCATCAAAACTACCACCATCGTCATTTCATTCAACCCTTCTACTCTTTGTTTGGACATTACGATCAAAGTAAAAAGTACAAAACGTCGAAACTTCTTCAACTAGGTATGCATTGCAAATTGAAGCTTCAACTCTTGCTTTATTTTTCACTTTCTTCTTTAAATTGTACAAGAACCTATGGTCGGAGATTTATCAATATGGATATTAACAAATTATTTTTTAAAAAAATAATAAATTAGATATTTAACTAACTTTTCAAAAGGATACATCCATCTATACTGCACAGGACCTCTCACTAAAGCTTCATACGGTAAGTGGATTGGCAAATGTTTCATTGAATTAAAAAAGCTTGGTGGAAAAATTTTCTCCAATTTGCATATGATCATAGCAATATTCTCTTCTAGTTTCAAAATTTGTTCAACATGTAACATTCTAGAAGTCAAATCCTTGAAGAACAAGCTCAATTCTGTTAGAGCATTGCTGACAACATCTGGAAGCAAATAGCGAAATGCTATTGGTATCAATTGAAGCATGAATACATGACAATCATGGCTCTTAAGGCCAAATATTTTGCATTACTTCTCATCCACACATCTTGACAAATTGGAAACATAACCATCTGGGAATTTCAAAGATCTAATCCACTCACACAAAATTTTTTGAGCATTTTTTTCCATACAATAGCTTTTGGTTTCTTGGTAGCTTCTTCTACTAACTCTAAATCCTTTTGTCGGCAAATCTCACGTAAATCTCTCCTTGCATTCTCATGGTCTTTTGTCTTCCCCTTCACATCAAAGACTGTATTGAAGATATTATAAAAAAAAATTCTTAATAATATGCATTACATCAAGATTATGCCTAATGACATTTGTCCTCCAATATGGTAAGCTCCAAAATATACTTTGCTTACTCCAGTTGTGGGATTTCTCGTATCCTTCAGGTACGTCATTCCCACCATTTTCAATGATAGTTGGCAAATCCTTCATCTATGCCCATGTTTCATCACCACTTAGTCTACTTGGGGGTACTGAATCCTTAATTCGGTTCTTTCTAAATGAGCTCTTATTCTTCCAAAAAGGGTGGTGTAATGGTAAAAACTATCGATGGCAATCAAAGAAGCATTGCTTTTTAGAGTTTTGAAGCCTGAATGCCTTCGATTTTTCCATAAAATATGGACAAGATAATCTACCAGCTGTACTCCATCTAGACAACATGTCATACGCTGGGAAATCACTGATCGCCCACATTAGAGCAGTTTTCATCTAGAAATGTTGCTTCTTTGAAATGTCATACATAAGAACTCCAACTTCCCATAGATGTAGTAATTCATCAACCAAAGGTTGCAAATAGACATCGAGCTTCTTCTTGGGGTTCTTAGGACTAGGTATTATTGTACTAAGAAAAATGTATGGCGTTTTCATACACATACCAGGTAGTAAATTATATGGTGTTACCATCACAGGCCAACACGAATACTGCTTACCAGATATCCCAAATGGAGCAAAACTATTAGTGGAAAGTCCAAGTCTTACATTTCGAGCCTTAGAAGAAAATGTTGGGTGTGTGCTATTGAAAACCTTCCAAGCTTTTGCATCAAAAGGATGACTAATGGTGCTCTGAACATATTCATGTTCCGCATGCCATCTCATATGCTTAGCTGTAGCTTTCGAAGCATACAATCGTTGCAATCTTACTGTTAATAGAGGGTAGTGTATTCTTGCATATGCTACATTTTTCTCCACGCCTGAACTTCTTTTTTTTGGCTTCCATCTAGGATGGTTGCAAAATATACAGTGTGTGAACCTAATACACTCTTTTTGGAAAAGCGTACAACCATTCACATAACAATCTATTTGTTCATACGAAAGTCCTAACCTAGATACAAGCTTTTTTGTCTCATAAAAGTTTTTAGGCAACTTATCCTTTTCAGGTGTGACATCTTTAATCAGCTGTGGTATTGCATCATAACAGGCTTCAGGTAAGTTATAATCAAACTTAATGTTCAGAAGTCGCACAACTGTGGATAACTGGGAGTGACTACAGCATGGCCATAAAGGCTTATCTGTAGCATATAGCAGATCATAAAAACTTTGTGCATTCATATTATGCTTTTCTTCCATCTGTGTAGTTTGATTAAATCTTATATCATGTCCTATTGCATCAAATACCATTTCCCTAATTTGATGGCTTACAATAGGACTTTCCTCCCTTTCATCATCAACCTCTATGCTATTCCTTCACTGTGAACTAAAAATATAAGGTTCCTTATGAGCAGGCCATTGATAGTAATTTGGGATAAATCCCTTCTGATACAAATGTAGTTTTACATCATCTACCTCAAAAAACCTACGGTTTTTGCACTTTGAGCATGGACACCTTATTTTTCCTCCACTAGTAAAATCAATTTGTGTAGTTGCAAATTGAACAAACTCATCAATTCCATGAAAAAACTCCCTTATTAACCTTTTTTTACTAGGTAAGAGCCTATTACACATCCATGCTCGAGCTTCTGTCATCGTATCAACCTACGATTAGAGACAAACTATATCAACCATTCACCCTAAATATACACAAGCTTTTACACATTTCCCATGCATATACACACACATATACAAATGAAGGTCATATTTATAATGGATAATACCACCACCAAGGAACGAAAAGAAAAAAGAAAGATAGAATAGAAGGATGCCAGCTTTAAGATCATACAATACTAAATAGAAATATCCATTGTTTTTGTTAGAACCGACATCAACCAGAGAAAGTAAGTATCAAGATGGATTTTTCATAGGAAGAAAAAAATTAAGATATTGTGAGTAAATTACAACCACATAGCCATATAGTAGTAATTACAATAAGCTCACTCCACAAGAGACATTCGAGGCTTTCTTTGTTTTCTAAAGCAATCATAAATATTTCCTAACACATTGTCCTATAAAGTTCATTATAACTTTATGAGGAAAAGAAAGGCAAATGATAATGTGAACTATCAAAAAACTTTTTAGCAGATGATAATTTGCACAATGTTATAACTTCTTAACTTTAACATGCTGCCTACAAATGATTAATCATTAGCATGTGTGGATAAATAAAGCAAAACTGCCAATCATAGTGTACTAGTGTTCTTAGTTAATTCTGATAAAGACAAACAAGGAATCTTAAAAATAAAGCGTACTACTAGGATTCTACTTAATGAAACCTTATGTCCAAGTAAAGTTATAAATGAAGTAAACCAAGCAAAAAGAAAAACTGTACATTCCTTTCTATGTGTTTGTAGCTTCAAAAAGATATAGCAACCTCTAGGATAAATTTTGCCTTATTGCTTTAAAATAAGACAAAAAAAATAACTTCTTCTGCTATATGTGTTTTCTCAATACTTTGCATAAACCAAGAATGAAAAGTTCCTTAAGGGAGAATAGGGTCATATTTCCACATAAGAATGTAGTCAAATTCGTCCAACTAAACTTATGTAACTTAGCTAGCCAAACTAACAAATTTCATTCACTACAGTTACATACATTCCTACTTGAATGCTTGTTCGTCAACTAATTTTTACCTTACTTTTAGCAATGCAGAGAAACTGAAAAGCATCATTGGTATTAGATGATTAGGCTCATTAATTATTCTTTGGATTCTAACAGATTTCCTTCACAGTATAGAAAACCCCCACCCAAATCATTTACCTTTCTTCTTGTCTTTAGTCGTACTACTTCCACATATCTTCACATGACCATTATTCTTACACTACTTCTAGATTCCCTTCACCGACAAATTATTCTTACACCAACATCCCAAAATCAAGCCAATATTCTCTGAGATTGGAAAAGGAATAATTTTAGCTCATTCATACAAATATTATTTCATAACTAGAAGATATAATTTAAACTCATTCGTACAAATATTGGAAAAGGAAGAAAAGAGCAATAAGATGTTTTGAAAAAATTGAGTGAACAAACCTCTCACGACAAACCCAAATGAGTCTACGGATCTCTGGTGATGGTCCAACTATAGCAGATTAAGATCTTCAGCGGTGGTCAAGCGGCGGCAACTCTGAGGCTCGATTAGTGTTCAGCAGACAAGGGAAAGTTGAAAAGGGAAGGGCAGCTTCTCTCTGAGGCTTGAAGGGAAGCGCGGGCGGGTGTTGAAATAGAGAACCAGGACTGGTTCAGCGGAGGAAGGAATGCTTAGAAATTGGAATTGCGTGCTGGGTTGTGAAACTCAGAATAAGAAACAAAAGGAAAAAGAGAAAAAATATATCATCTTTTTTAAATTATATAAATATTTTAAAATAAAATAATTATCTAATAATATTGTTTATTTAATAATATTTCTAATCTATAATAAATAATATTTTGTTTCAAAATGTACAAAAACGAAAGTGCACATTATAAAATACTATGTAGTACATTTCTATAAAAAAAAAAAGTTTCTAAACTATAATTTGCAAAACATTGAGAACTATAAAAGTTTCTTTGTCACCGTATAGTACATTTATAAAAAATAATTTAAAAAAATATTGTATAGTACATTTACATTATATGATTGTTATTAGGTGAAGAATACAAGTTTATCCATAATGAATTAGGTTAAACAAATTAGTCACAAGTGTAACACAAATTTTTTCTTAATACAATGAAATTAGATGTGCACTTTGTTACTAATTATCCATTATCAAAATAGAAATAGAGTATGTGTTTATTCTCTTTATATTTTTTCATTATTTACATATTTGTTGCTATTTATCCATTATCAAATTAGAAAGAAAAAAAAAATTTAGGCTATAAAAATACTGAAAAAGAGTGTCTAAAAATAGAAAGGTCCATCATAGAAGGAGTGCATGCATTATCAAAATAGAAAGCAACAAAATTGACTCCTTAAAAAAAAAAAAATCAACTGAGAGAGTGTAAAAAGGGTTTAAAAAAAAAACAAAAGCCCCAATGTAGAGTTTAGGATCCCAAGGCATTTTAATCAATTGAATTATTAATTGGTCACCGAATTTCTTTTTCTCATCAAATGACAGAACTTAGGAAATTAAAGGTTTTTTAAGATGAAAAAATTTTGTTAAAAATTAATCTACTATTCAAAGTTTAAATCTTGAACTTGGTATCTATGTATAATTTTTTTAAGTATGAGATGAGAGAGGAGGAACGAGGATTGGTTTCAATTGAATTTATAAAATAGTCTTAAAAACAATTTAGCAAAATATAGAGATTATACTAATCTTATAAATGTGTTAGGTTTTGGCGCATTATATAGAGATTATACTAGATTGTGTACATAAATGTATCCAATTACCTTCAAATTTGGTCACAATATATTTTTTTTTAGTAATTTTAACAAATCTAACAGTTGGATCGTAAATTTGACGTGTTTATATTTACGAATAAGTTAGGTTATAGGCCGTTATATAAAGATTATGCTAGATTCTGTAACTAAATATATCCGATTATTTTCAAATTTAGTTACAATACCTTTTTACTAATTTTAACAAATCTAACGGTTGAATCGTAAATTTGACGTGCTTATATTTACGAACGAGTTATGTTATTAGCCGTTATATAGAGATTATGTTAGATTGTGTAGCTAAATATATCCGATTACCTTCAAATTTGGTCACGATATTTTTTTAAACTAATTTTAACATACCTAATGGTTGGATTGTAAATTTGACGTGTTTATCTTTATGAACGAGTCAGGTTTTAGGCCGTTATATAGAGATTATGCTAGATTGTGTACCTAAATATATCCAATTACCTTTAAATTTGGTCATAATACTTTTTTTAGTACTTTTAACAAATTTAACAGTTGGATCATCAAGTTGATGTACTTATCTTTATGAATAAGTTAGGTTTTAGGCTGTTATATAGAGATTATACTAGATTGTTTAGTTAAATAAATTCGATTACCTTCAAATTTGGTTAACGTACTTTTTTTTATACTAATTTTAACAAATCTAACAGTTGGATAATAAATTTGACGTGCTTATCTTCAACAAATCTATTTTTCTTTTACTTAAACTTCTACCAACTACCCACGTTAGTTGGTATTTCGTTGGAATATCGACAGGGAAAAAACATTCCTCTTCCCGTTACCAACATATTCCCATCAAACATAGTTATCAATCACGCATATTTAATTGGTAATCAGTTGGTAAATGTTTTCTTATATGCTTACCAACATATTACCAATAGATTACCAACACAAATATTAACAACTAAATACATACCGTTGGTAATTCTGTTTGTAGTTTGTTGGAGATTGATTTACTATATTTCCAACGGATATGTTGGTTGGTAATGCTATTGCTAAAAAATAAACCATCGTATTACCAACTGAATTAGCTATCAACTACCCACTTTTGTTGGTATTCTGTTGGTACATTGGCGGGAATAACATTCCCTCCCTATTACCGACAAATTACTATTCGACACACTTACCAACCACTTATATTTTGTTGGTAATTAGTTTGTAAATATTTTTTCGACCATTTACCAACACATTACCAACCGATTACCAACAGCAAAATCACCAACAAAATACACACAGTTGGTAATTTGTTGATAAGTAACTGAACTGTAACACATTCCACATTTGTTGGGAATCTGTTGATAATTTGTTAGTAATTACCAACTAAACTTGGTTTGTTGGGAATGGTCTGTTGGTAATCAGCCTTTTTCTATTAGTGCTTATTTTCAAATATGAGATACTCTATCCTTGATTACCATTTCTGATGAAAAAAGAATTAACTATATATATATATATATATATATATATATATATATATATATATATATAACCTTATGCAAACAAAGATATAAAGGCATGCAAGAATCTGCACACTTGATCTGCATTTTTCACACCTTGAAGTTTTGTAAGGGTAATATCAATTAGAGAACGAGCTATGTAGTAGAAAACATATGTTGCTGCCCACTTCCCAATCAAATTGTAGGATTTAACCAAGTAGAATTAGATGCATAGATGGGTGTAGGAATTTACGCGAACTTGCAAGAGGAAAATGTTTTACACCAAAGCAAATAATGAAACCCTATCTTCAAAGAATTCAATAATAAAAAGGCAGAATGAGGATTTTACATTTAAGGGAAAACAAAGCTAACTCACATGAAAAGATCAAGATGATATGCCAAAAACATTGAGCTAAAATATTTCTAGAGACAAAAAGCTATTCCAGTTTATATGGAATTATGGAGACTATCAGAGGAATTGCTTTGACAAGTTTTCTTTGTGTTTGCAATCAAGAAATAACAAAGGACACTTGTTTGACTAGGAAACTTAAAATGGGAAACAAAAAAACATGTCACTCAATTAAGAAAAAATGATAAAGTGCAAAATGATGGTTATCCAGGAGATGAAAGTTTTGTCTTTACAAGCATGGATGGAAATTATATAGTTACAAGAAAACAGAATAGCAAAGCAAAGAAAGCTGAAAGTTTGTCATAAAAGTACGAAAATGAGTTCAATACTTTCATGTATGCCAGAAAAGACAAGTGTGTCTCAAGAATAAGGAAGGTTTGATCACTAAGCTAAATATTTTTTCCTTTCACACCAAATATCATGCAATACATCATACTGACAATAATAGACAGATAAACACAATCAAATTTAAGAAACAATACAACCATCATATAAAATAAATCTAGCAATAAATTAGCCCAGAATTAAGACTCCCAGAGTAAATGGAACTTGGTTTCTAGAAAATAAATATAATAAGGTTAGGGACAAGCTTATTGCACAAAATTATGGCGTAATGATATGACATATAAATCCAAGTATTTCAGAACTAAAAACTAAACTTTTGAGCTCACATTCTATAGCAAAAGCCACTTCTTCTAGCTTTCTATTTCTTCTAGAGCTAACCAAGTCTGAAGGATCAACAATATTCTACCATGAAAAATAGTAGTTATTCAAGCTTTGCCAATTAAGGGATGTATACCTAGTAATATTGCTAGCATATTTAAAGTGTCTCTATTAAATGGTAAATCAAAAAGAGCAATAGTATATAGACAACAGTTACTCATGCTCAGCCAACTTAGGTAGATAAAATCTATCAATAGAACTAGCTTGAAGTCGACATAACTAAGAAATGGAAAAGTAAGCATTGAAGCCAATGTCACCTTTCTTCCAAGATTTTCCAAATCAATGAAGAAAAATTGAAACCCAATATAATAATAGAGAAAGAAAAAACTATAATAGAGCAGAAAAATGACGAAGGGAATGAAAACTGTCAACCATCAAAATCAAATATCTACTTCACTTTTGGATGACTCAACATGAAAAGTAAAACCTGAAGTATTAGCTATTGCTAATAGTTCCACATAATCAAGAGGATTTATTAAGTCGACAATGCTAAAGAATTGTTTCCTTTGACATCGAATTATTTTTGAAAACTACTTAAAACTATTGTTGGTAAACATTTGACATTGAAGATATTCTTATTGGATTAGGAAAAAGGATTCTAGAAAGTTTAGAAAAAGATCATTGAGAAGATTACACTTTAAGGTTATGGAATTGTAATGAAATTAGAACTAGAATTAATAATTTGAAAGCTTCACATGAATCTTTTGATAGTCTCCTAAATTAATTAGGAAATAAACTAACACTCTATTACAACATCTATATAAGCCCAAGAAATTTCGGTTCAAAAGTAGAAGATTTCAGAGAGAAAAACAATAGAAAAGTGGGTAAAGCAATATAAAGGAAATTCATAAAAACATTTTGAGTGTTCTTGAACCATACACTATTAATAAGCTTGCTAGTTCTTTTTTCATGATTCAAGTTAATTGTTGTAACAATATCATATCTTTAAAAATGACCTGAATCATTCTTCTTCAAATTTAATACCTTTCTAGTGGAAAGGTGTCTTGTGTCAACGAAGTATTGCTGTACTATAACAACAAAGATTGAAGAGAGTTTAATTAGTGGAGTTGGGTCCATCAAAAGTCTTCAACAAATTTGACACAAAAAACACTAGGAGAATGTTCTGTTAGAAATCACTAAGAATTACTAACTAATTGAGATAAGTATATTCCTATAATTTTTGTTAAAGTTTTAGAGGATTTTTTTCACTGGGCTAAGCCCCATAGACATATGCTTGTTATAGTCGAGCTGAGTTAATAATTAGCTGTATGTTGAGTTTTTTTTATTACTGTCTATAAAGTTAACACATCTTTAATAGGAAAAGCTTAACAATAACACAGTATATTAACAAATATAACCGCACAACTGGTACTAGAATAGTTCACTGTGTTGGCATTACTATTAATTTAGCAGGTGATACCTTGAAAGTTGTTTTGAAATATCATGTCTAGTATAGTAGAAGAAGGAGCATATGTTACTCGAACCCCAATGTTAAAAGGTGCAATTATGCGTACTACAAAATTAGAATGAGAATCTATATAAAAAATGCACAGCTACTTGGCAAGCTGTTGAATAAGGATGGAGACCCCAATAATGGCAAATACTAGTACTGAAGCAGAAGAATTGAAGCCAGTAGATCTATGGAAAGATGTTGAAGGTCATCTTGACAATGCAAATGCTAAAGTATTGAATATAATTTTTGCTAGTGTTGATCCTAACTAGTTCAAATTAATCTCTACATGTGATTCTGCCAAAGATGCATGGAAAGTATGTAAATGGTATATGAAAGTACAAGCAATATTAGAATGTCAAAATTACAGATGATGATAACACAGTTTGAGGAGCTAAAGATGGGTGATCATGAAACTATTATTGCATTCAATAGCAAGTTAAGAGATATTGTTAATCATGCTTTTCAATTGGAAGAAAGATATTCTAAAGAAAAGTTATTATACAAGACATTGAGATCTTTACCATCTTGATTGCTGCCAAAGTAGCCACTCTAAATAAATGCAAAGACATGTCATAGATGTAATTATATGACCTTATGGGATCTTTCAAACTTATAAGATGAAATTTCGATCAAAGTTCAAAGAGAAAGGAGTAGCCATAAAAGTAGAAGGTGATTCTGATGACAATAAGGGCTCAGATGATGAAATTGATTTTCTGACAAGATAATCTAATATGTTGTTAAGGAGACAAAAATAACAAGCCATTTGATAGACCTTTCAATAAGAAACCTGGATTTAACAAAAGAACAACACTAAGAAAAAATCTTCAGAGAATAAAGGTGGATTGACAAGACCTAAGTGCAGAGAATGCAATGGATATAGACACGTTCAAGTTGAATGTGCTACCACTTTGAAAAAGTTGAAGAACAAGTTTTACAACATAATTTTGAGTGATTGTAAAAAGTATCAAGAATACCTTAATGAAAACAACATTAAAAGAGGTGACGATGAAGGGCAGGTAAGTAATGTTGCATCCAACATTGCTGCTAAGGAGAGCTCAATTCATTAAGAGAGTAATTCTAAGGAAAAATTGAAAAAGACCTTAATGAGTCTGATGACGAGGAAACAATGCATGAGAAACTTATACAAGGATATGAGTTAATGTATTTAAAATGGCTTGAAGTTCTAGAGCTTAACAAAATGCCTAAAAATAAAGTTTAGAGACTTGAACAAGTGAATAGTTTACAGTAACAAGAGATTGAAAAACTTCAACATCAAGTTGGAGAAGAAGAAGAGAACTTGAAAGCCAGTAATCAGAGGATGCAAGACACTAATCAAAAGGTAAAAGATGCGAAACAATCTATTAAGAGATTAAACTCTAGAAAAGCAAAATTAGATGAAGTTCTTTTTTTTTTTTTTAAAAAAACATCCTCATGACAAAATTGGACTTGGCTATGATAAGTTCAACAAGGCTAAAAAAAAAACTTTGATAGTTGCTGAGAAGAAAGGGCGATTAAGAAAATTCAAATCCAAAGCTAAAAAATCCTCTATTTATTGTAATTATTGCCACCTTGTAGGCTGCATGTAGAAAAACTACTTAAAGAGATTTAAAGATCTTTACTATAGCAAGAAGATTGCTAAACCTAAATTTGATAAAAATAGTAAAACACTAAAGGTGAAATACAAGTGGATAAGAAAAAATGAATTTAAAGTACATGTAGTACATATATTTCCCTAAAAGTTGCTATGGAAGATGTATGGTATCTTGATAGTGGATGCTCAAAGTGCATAATAGGCAAAAAAGAGTTCCTTGTTAAATATGAACACAAAAGAGATGGTTCTGTTAACTTTGGTGATAGCTCGAAAAATAATGTAGCTGGAAAAAGCATATTAAACACTGAAAGTATGCCTAAACTCATAACTTTGTATGATGATGATTTGAAGGCTAATTTGATAAGTATCAATCAACTATGCAATGATAATATGTATGTTAATTTTGATAAGAATAAGTGTCTAGTAGTTAACAAATAGGAAAATATGTGATCTCTGAAAATAAGACTTCAGATAATTATTATTAGAAATGTATATCAAAAAGCTATAACTTATGATGGCTAAAGTAGTTAAAGTAAAGCTGTGGCAACAGAAGTTAGGACATGTCAACTATAAACTACTACATGAATGAAGTTCAATAGGTACAGTTCATGAGTTACTTAAGTTAGGAAAGAATATTAAAAGAATATATAGTTCCTACCAAAATGGAAAGCAAATTAAATCTCCACACAAGAAAGTTCAATAGATTGTCATATCTATAACACTTGAACTTCTGCACATGGATTTATTTGGGCTAACACAAATTGAAAGTATTGCAGGAAAGAGGCATGTCTTAGTGTGTATTAATGATTACTCCATATTCATTTTGGTAAATTTCTTGAGTAAAAAATTAGATGCATTTGAAGTATTTCGAAAGAACTTGCAAACTTAGAAAGGTAGAAATTTGGGAAGACTAAGAAGTGATCATGGAAAAAAAAAAATCAATAATAAGGAGCATGATGATTTATGTGTTGAGAATAGCATTCAATTGGAGTTTTCAACACAAAAAATACCCCATCAAAATAGTGTTAGGGAACGCAAAAATTTACATTCATGAAATGGGTAGAGTAATGCTAAATGCCAAGAAGATGTCTCATAGATAGTGGATAGAAGCTATAAATACTACTACTCATATCATCAACATAGCTTATTTCAAGCATCACACTAACGGGACTATATATGAAATTTGGAATGGCCGCAAAACTCAACTAAACTACATTATGTAGGGTCGAATATTACACAAATGCAACAAAAAATTAAAGCTTAATTAGATATTAAAATCGTATGTTTACTCTTACTTCTTAGATTAGAAGAAACTGTGGTCATAACCAAATTTGATTGATTAATAGGTTGTCTGAAACTTATCTAAATTGTGAACTCCGGGGATGAACTAGTTGTTGGAATGTATGCCCTCTTAGACTAGGTTTCTGATGTAATTTTAACTTATATTAATAAAAATATTTTTCTTAGAATTTGTTTGTGAAATCTTCTTTATATTTGTGCACGATTTTATTGAGAAAGACCCATTATATTTAAGTAAATGGTTCATGTGAACCGAGGTCTTTCACAGTAAGGTATGGACTATGGGATACTTAACACATAACTACTGTTCATGACCGAATGATGAGAATGGAAATCTCATCATGGTAAGGTTATTATATTGTGAATTTTAAATAGGGAATGACTTACCTTTAGCCAATGAGTAGTCTTCTCATTTCATAACACAAGCGTATTTCGAATATGCAAAATAGGACCTGTAGTAGTGGTTTTTAAAAGTACTATGTGATAGAAACTTAGAATACTACTGCTACTACGTGGGCTTGTACTCTACAACTTAAGTATAAGTTGGTGGTCTGACGAAGTTGGAAGCGTATGCTTTGATATACTATAGTTGAGGTTCTTGAGAAGGACTAATATACTTGTATGTTAGATATATGTGACTAGTTAGTTAAGACATACTTATACAAAATAGTGTCTACACTATATCGCTCCTTGTGGTTGTCCGAATGATCTAATTATCCAGGGCCCTGGGGAACATGACTTGGATATTGGCTTTAGGGTAGGTCTCTTAGAAAGCAAAAATATTTCAAGAAGTCGTGAATCATTGGACTAGAAGCTTAAGAATAGTAGATGTCTTTTAGAGATGTATTACACACTCTTTCCTCTCTAAATGAACAGTGATGTGTAGAGGGGTATTTTAGTCATTTCACCTGTGGGTCGAAAACATAACTAATGCAACATTGTCATTGGGGTCAATATTTCCTTATAGTGATATTAAAAAATATTTAAAATATAAAATACAGTTATTTATATAGTAAGGGTATTTTGGTCATTTTAGTGGCCAAGGCAATTTGTCTTTTTTGTCCTTGAAATAGCCCGTAAGTCTTAATTATTTTAGGTCGAGGAAATAGTCACAATAAAAAAGATTTTATTTTATTTACGAAGTTTAATTTATATTTGGAGTAGAATAAAATAAAGGAACGAGAGAAATTAATTTTATTATCTAGTTTAATTGGTTAATTAATTATTCAAGACGTAAACCCAGATTGAATAATTAAAAAAATTAACTTGGGCTTAAACTAGTTAATAAAAGGCTTAAAAATTATTTTATTTCATTTGGGTTCATTAATTATTTATTGGGTTATTTAATAAGCACAAGAAACAAATAATTAATGGTTATTATTTTTGGGCTCATTGGATCCAAAGAAAAATAATAAATTATTTTGGCCCAATAGCTTGGACTAAAGGGTTTTTTATTATTCACGTACTAGAAGAGTAAAGGCTAAGCCAAATTTTTCCTGTTAATGGTCTCTAGATGTTAGAAATATCAAAACCACCAAGGTTGGGTTATCTGGTTGTGAATAGTCATGGCCTTCAATTGAAAAAAAATACAGACACACGACATAGAAGAAAAACAATAGAGCCTTCTCTTTATTCTCTCTCATTTCTTTTCTTTGTCTTTCATCTTCTTGATTTTTCTAATTAATAGTAAAGGATCAAGAAGGATCATTCCTCGCCTAAGTTGTTTCACCAACATAGATTAGGTGGAGGAATATTTTGAGAAGCAAAAAGCTTCACGTTCATGCCATGGAGAAGTAGGAGATTAGTCGATCATCAACCGGAAGTTTTAACGAGAGAGGGAGATGTGACCATCATTCTATCATCTTCTTCACAGCCAAACAAAGCAACGACTAGAAGCATATTCATTTTTTCACCTTCCGCTGCGCCGTGTCTGGTGCCTTTTTTGGTTTTAGTATCTGTGTGCTCATGGCTTCCTCTGATTCATTAGCTTCACTAGTTGGAAGACCTGCTAAATGTTTGCTCCTACGCATGAAACGTGTAACAACCCACAACCTACATACCTCAAAAGGGGCGGGGATATCACCCTATCTATAGGATTAGGGGTTTTTATAATTAGGTAAGGAGAAAATTAAAAGAAATAAACTAAATTCAAACTTATTACAACCAGATCAAAACTTATACAAGTCTCAAAATTACTGAAATAAAAACCTCACAAGGAAATATATCCAAAATAGAAATAAAATCTTCAGATTTTAGGCAAGCTCAACCTTCAAAGCAGGATCTTCCTGAAAACATGGAATAAAGCATGGTAAGAAATACTTCCCAATAAGTCCTATGTGTGCTTATGACAATTCAAAAAATGTTTCATGTGTGTAGCTTTGAACAAGTCACAAGAAATTATTGCAAGTCATAATAATTTCTTTTCAAACATAGAGTGGCGTTTTAATCCATTTCATAAATAAAAGTGTACATTTAGAAAAGAAATAAATCACTCTAAAATAAAGGTGACTATGAAATCCTGCATCATAGTTAAAGCTATGAAACCCTGCATTATAACAATATATTGTGAAATCTTGCATCACAATACAAGTGGGTAATCGGCCCATTGGATAAGATACTCCTCCATCTCTGCACCCTAGCTTACCAGGTGTTCACTTCCGAGAAACAGACACTTGGACTGAGTTGTTAACTTGGACCGGCCTAACTAACAAGAACGAGCACCTTATCTAGGAAGAGTTTATCTCCCGATAGAGGTTTCTAGTGAAGGACTTACCCTAATTTTCTAAAGTTAGTTCTAATTAACCTATCTTGATTGAGTACTTAACATTTGTTGTTCACATAGAGAACATTTAAAGAAGTAACTTGTTGTTTTGAAATTGCAATCACGGTTAAGTGTTTTAGTTTGAACCATTTTTTAAAGAAAATCAACACTTTAGCTGGAAGCTTTTGTTTAATCAAATGTTTGTTTCAAGAAGGATAACGAAAATATCTTGCATGAAAAGGAAAAAGAAAATAACCATGTTTGCATCTCAAATAGAAGCCATCTTGCCATAATGTAAACAACACTTAACTTGCAATGACACATTTACTCAATCAATCATTTCATGCTAGGACCTACTTGGTTCTGTTATCTCACTTACTTGGTTCTCTTATCTCACAGATAAAATCTCCTGTTGTCTTGATCAATGGAAACTAGTTCCGTCTAGAGAAAAATACAAAAAACATGTCACCACTTACCTAACAACTTCTTATAACAAAAGGGCAAAAGCATATAGTGTCCTTAATCACCTAGTGTTCAAAACATGTATCCCCAAACCAAAAATTCTATAGTGATAATAGTAATAACTACTATCAATGCCAATATCCAATAATAATTATTATCAGTAATTAATAAATAATATACTACAAATAATATTCATTGAATGATAAACAATGATTTTTTTTAAAAAAATAGTAAATAAAATAATAAGTTCTAAATATTAATAAAAAGTAAATAAAAATAATTTTAAAAATATTTAGTATTTAGTAGTAGTAAATAATAATATGAAATGATATTTTGGGTACTTATGTTTAATAAATCACAATATTATGTAACAACAAACTTACAATCTAAAATCTGTAATAACAATTAATAATTAATAACGACAATAGTTAGTTGCTATACAATGAATAATAATTTCAGTTATTTAACTAATAGTAACTAATAGTTGCTAATATATAGCATTATATGGCAATAATAGATATCAGCAAATGATAATAGTATAGGTACTAATAATGCCATTGTTAAACACTTTTAATAGTTATTATATAACTAGCAAATAACATTTTTTTTAGTAATAGTATTAACAAATAACGATTGGTAATTAGTAATGTAAATAAGTAAAAATTTATTCAGTTGATTGATTAAATAACAGTAAATATTACACCAAAAAAAAATCATAATAGTGACAACAAGTAAAGTCAACATCTCATCATGCATGCTCATGATACATTCAACATATATTGCAGAATACAATCACCTAGATCATACTCATCACCTTACTGCACGTTTACCCCATCCTCCATCAATAACGAAATAAGAGTGTATAAGTCTCAAATCAAAAGTTACAAGGCGACCTGCTTAAGGAAGAACTAAGTAACAGAGGATGCCATATGAAAAAAATAAATATGATGGCTTAATTAATTGTTGTATAAGGAATGCGAGTGAAGTATGTAAGGGAAAGAACAAATCTAGAACATGATGTTTTGAAGAAGATGTAACAAATGTTATCTTTACACTTATTGAGCTTTTATGGTGTTGTGTGTGTGTGGTAAAGAACTTGCTATACGATTTGGAATTTCTATTGCTGCCAAGCATTAGAGAAATTTTAGGGCAAGAATTTATTCGACATAACATGACATCTTGGGGAATGCCAGTGCTATTCGTGAAAAAGAAGGATGGTACCTTATTGATGTGTATAGATTACTGAGGATAAATGTTGTGATGCTAGAGAGAAAATATCCATTAAAAATGGTGGATGAATTGTTTGATCTATTGCAAGGCATTGAAGTTACTCTAGATTGGATTTAAGACAAGAGTATTATTAAGTTAGGATTGAAAAAAAAAAGACATTCCCAAACTATATTTAATTCATGATATGAGTACTATAAATTTGTTATAATACCTGTAGGTGTCACTAATGTCTCTGTAATGTTTATAAATCTAACATATTAAGTTTTAGTTAAGAAAAAGTGGCTTTTTTGGGATATACGATAACCAATGAAGGGGATTCCAATGGATCCTGCAAAAGTTGAAGTCCTTAAAAATTGGGAATACCTAGAAAACTCAACTAAAGCATGAAGTTTCTTGGGATTGTCTAAATATTACCAAAGGTCTATTGAGGGATTTTCAAAACTCACTTAACCTTTAATCTAATAAACCTAAAAAATAGTGCCCTAATAAGTACCACCCTAGTAAAGCAAATGTAGTAGCATATGTATGAAGTAAGAAAGTGAAGATGTTGACTTTACGGTAAAATTCCCCAAGTTGGAGGCATATGTGACTAAAGGACAAATGATAAAGTATAATATTTCAATACAGTCCGTGCTATTACAAAAATTGAAGAAAGCATAAGAGAAGGATAAGGAAATACAATAGATCAAAATAAAAAGGCAAAATGATTCTTTGGAGAAATTGAGAAAAAAATTATGTGGAAAAAGTAGTAAGATTACATGGAGTATCTTTTAGTATTACCTTTAATTGAGATCTAAGATTTACCTTATGAATTTGGAAAAAATGCAACAGCTATATGGGACTACATTAAAGTTCAGTACTGCGCCATATCCACAAATAGATGGAGTGATAGAATGATTTAAATTTTAGATGATACACTACGCGTTTGTGTTTTTGCATTTTGATAACGACTAGATTGATAATTTAGCATACACAGAATTTACTTCTAATAATGATTATCAATCTACTGTTGGATGACATCATTTGAAGCCCTGCATGGGCGGAAGTATCGATCGCCATTTTATTGGAAAATATAGGGTAGAATCAAGATTAATATAATATCGTGGACATCAAAAGACCTATTAAAAATTTTGGAGTATGCTAAAAAGGAATACATTGGAAACAGATCTCACATGTGAAAGTGCAATAGAATCTTCACTCCATACAAGATGCTACGTGGGAGAAATAGAGATAGAAATACGAAGAGTCTATTTAGAACACTAGAACATAAATACTAATTTCAAGGACGAAATTCTTTTTAGGATGGGAGATTATAATATCCTATCTTGAATAATTATTGAATACAAGAATTGTGGATAAAAAGAAGGAGAATATATAATAATATATATTTTTTCATTAAATGTATGGGTGATTGATAAGGAATTAGGAAGCAAAGTGCTATATGTTTTGGTAGGCCATGCTATATAAAAGTTTGGTTGGCCATCGTGGGCTATGGTATATAAATATTGGTAGGCCATAGATATAAGTTGGTGGGCCATTATATAAGATGTTTTAGTGGGCCACGTATTTAATTGGATTTTAGCTAAGATAGCTTATAAACAAAAGCCCATTTGGACCTATATGATTGGTTGCATGGATGAAGCCATTTGGACTTATGTGATTGGTTATATGGTTTGCATGATTAAGTGGAAATTGTATAAGATTCCAAAGGTTTCTATAAGCATGACTAGGTGGACTTCTCCAAGATTCCTATACTTTATATAAGGTTCTACTAGCTTCCATTCATATCTATCAAGTTCTCGGGAATCTAGGATTTGCTTAGTCATCAAGTCTTTCATTAAATACTTTGTGACACTATAAAAAAAAGGGGAAGGAAAGTTAATCAAGAGAGAGACCAAAAGAGAAGGAAAGAAAGAAATGAGAAAAAGAAGAAAGAAAAGGAAAAAAAAGAGAGAAAGGAAGAAAAAGAAAGAAACTGAGAGAGGAGAGAAGGAAGGAAACTAGAAGGAGAGAAAGAAAACGGAAAGAATAAAATGAAAGGAAAAACCAAAAGAAATGAGGGAAAAGAAAAAGAAAGGAGGAAATACTTGCAACCTTGGTTTTGCTTCAATAAATAGGTAAAGTTCCTCTCCTTGAAATTAAAGTTAAGTTATGTCAGTTGGAGATTAATTAGGAGATGGTTTCATGCTTAAATATTTGAATTCTTGAAAGGAAAATGAAATGGAAATTGTTGTGGTTGTTGTTGAGATGTGGTCGATTAGATGGCAGGAATTAATGGTGATATTTGAAGGCTTACATAATGTATTTTGAAGTTTTTAAATGCTGGATATTAGGCAAAGAAAGGAAGAACGAATTTATGGGAAGAAATATAGTGAAGCCATTATGCTGGAAATAAATGATGTGAACATTTGTTAACAATTTGTGAGTACTTGAGCTGAAATAATTTTGAATGGAGATGATTAAAGTTAAACATATTTTGGAATATTTAGGAAGGCTAGAAATAGGTTTTGTGGGATTTTGGTGGCTAGAAATCATATGATATCGAAATACCTAAAGCTGCCATTTAGAAGAGGATAAAATTCTGTTTTGGTTGCCTTGAAGTAATGGATATAATTGGATAGTTGGAAGGTGATAAGCATGAAAGCAACCTAAAACACCATTGTTAGGATGCTAGTCAATGTTTTATAAGGCCTAGATATGGTTGGTTATGTTGAAGAAAACATAGGAAAAACCTAAGGAATTTGTGCATGAAAGTGGTGGTTTTGCTTGTTAGATAATGCAGGAACCTTACAATTGAAACTGAACAAAGTGAGGATGGGTATTGGTAGTCAATGGACAAATTTGTAGAGGAATGTCTTGGGAGTATTTTGGAACTAGTTTGACTTCATTTGGAGTTGAATAACAAAAGTTATGAGTAAAACACTAGAGGGTGATAAATCTAAAAATGTTGACTACTTCAATTTCCATTAAGCTTTTGAGATCAAGAAAAGGAATAATGTACCATTTGTTCTTAGGGTTATGCAGGCTTTAATTTGGAAACATTGGATAATATCTAATGGAAACACCTCATTAGTATAGGTGGTTCAACTCAAATGAAGTCTTTGGCTTGTGAAAGTGTGAGTGAACTAATCCTATTAATTAAGCTGAGTCCTTTAATTTTTATACTCCGTTTAGCTAAGTGTTTTTTGGATATAGCTAAGTCTTTCTCTAATATATCTTAGAATGAACTTTTATGCTTTAAAGCTTTACGCCTTGTGAGTTTGTTCAAATTATATATTAGCTAAATATTTTCCATCACTTTTGAATAGGAACATTTTATTCAACATCATATATATCTATAAGACTCAAAAATTCCAAATCCTACCTTACCAAGTGTTTTCCTGTTAAAATCGCGCATAAGTATTTTTGTACAAAGTGAACTGCCTTTTATTTATAAATTTCATTGAAGCTCGAAATCTCCTAAATCAAGTGAATGTGAATATTTTATAGAAATGTGAGTTCCTTAATTTTCAAACCCTATTTAGCTAGGTGTTTTTCTGTTAAATTCTCACATGAGCATTTCATGCAAAATGAGTTCATTTGTCTATAACCTTCATGTTGGCAATATTTTCCCAAAATTAACTATTTGTGAGTATTTTATAAGGTATGAATATGTGAGTCCCATAATTTATAAAACTTCATTTGGCTAGTTGTTTTTCCTATAATTTGAACACGAATTTGTCCTTGATAAATAAGTTTTGTTAAAGTAATATTTTGCAGTGATTAAGCATATGTTTATTATGACAAATAAGGTGCATTTATGAGTTTTGTTGCTGGCATAAATGCTACGTTCTAGCCCTAAAAAGCATTATCATGCTGATTTTGGTTCAAGTTGCTTTTCAAGTTATTCAAGAACAATGTGAAAAGTTTGGTATGCTTTTATGTCCACAAATTTGGAAATGGTTTCGGCAAAAAATGTTAAGCAATTGAAAAATAATACTTTGGCCCCTAAATTAGTTTTCTTGATCACCTTTAGGGGATGTGGAAATGGACTAGTCTTGGAGACTAAGGTAGCATTAAGTACTCAAATAAGAGTTTTAACCTTTGTATTAGTTTTTGTTAGAGATAGATGACCTCAAGTATCTGGTTCCAATTTTGGGGTTTGTCTTACTCTAAATGGAGCGGTAGGATAATGGAATTAGCCAATTTTCTAGATAGTATTATCCCAACACGTAAGAAAATCATGTGTAAGCCAGTAGTTGATGTTGAGCAGGACACTCAGCGATCAACCCTTGCCAAACCTCATATGAGGGGAGTATAGGAGTTGGGGAGCCCTGCTACTGTAAATAAATTAATTGTCCGACCTCGTATAAGAGGAGTACAGGATTAAAAGAGCCCATACTACCGTAGATTAGATTATTAAGTATAGATATAGGTGATGTGCTTCTGTCACTTACCATTCTAGCTTCATGCGGTTGATTGCTGAAGGTGCAATCCTTGGCACAATAATATTATAATGGTGAAAGGCAAAGCCTTGTGAACTTTGTACGCAGGTTAACTTTCTATTGAAAGAAGTACTTAGTTTTCTTTTAAAATGAGGCATCAATTTTCAGAAAATCTTAATTTCCAATGTACATGAACTCTTTTGACAAGCGTTGACGAGTTTTCCAACCATAATGTTTAAAGAGTAATTTTTAGTGAAAAATATGATGAAAATCCTTTTATTTGTTTTTCAAGGAAAAGCACTATTCCACTACTTAATGCAAAAAGTTGTTTTCTATAGGAAAATGTAACTATTTTTTGTTGCCTGTTTCCTATGAAAAAACACTAGTACACTAGGACTTATTGAATATAAAACTCATATATTTCTCTTTTTTCTCCTATTTCTTAGGATTCAGAGCTGGAGATATATATTAGTGATGCAAGTATATTACTTTGGCTCAGCTGAGCAAAAGTTTTTCGTAACTTCACTAGGTATAGACTGTAGATCTGTTTATCTTATGTATCTTGGATCGAGATGTATGTATTCGCTACAACTAGTATGTGATATTAATAAAATAGCTTATTTCTGTGTACTCGTTGTAAGTTTTATTTCGTTATAAAGTTCCCTTGTCTGAAAGGTCAGATGGGGCGATACATCACAAAGATAGGGATCACTATAATTGGAGAATATGGGGTGTTACAATTGGTAAACAAAAGGGAAACAAATTGGTGAATTCTTTTCTACTTTTGATTCTACAGTGAATGTCAATCTCTCTCTTAAAGAACTTGTTGCCCTTACTCTTAATAATCATCCTTTATGCATTATATTTCTTAAAGTTACAATTACTTTTAAATTATATTCTAGGTTCATCAAACTTTTGCCATGTTTCCATGGGTTATTAGGAGAGGATTTTCATAGGTATTTAAAAGAATTTCCTGTTGTTTGCTCGGATATAGAACTAGATAAAATTCAAGATGCAGTCATTAAATTACATGTGTTCCCACTTAGTTCATACAATAGAGCTAAAGATTGGTTATATGACTTAGCTATGTGTTATATTAACTATTGGTTAAGCATGCAAATGCATTTTCTTGAAAAATATTTTCCTGCGTCTAAAGTTACATTAATTAGGAAAGAAATAGAATTATACAATTGCATGGAGAATCTCTTTATGATTTTTAGAAAATGTTTAAAAAACTTTGTGCTAGTTGTCCTCATCATTAAATCAGTTACCAACTACTTGTCCAATATTTTTATGGAGGTCTTTTACCCTATGATAGGTCTACGATTGATGCAGCTAGTGGTAGTACCCTTGCGGACAAATCCCTACAAGCTGCTAGGAATTTAACTTATAATACGGTAGCTAATATGCAATCCTTTAGCCAAGATAAGACTCTATTAGGAAAGTAGGGGAGGTTGGCACAAATTCTTTAGAGGATAAGGTGGATAAGTTGACAAATTTGGTAGGAAAGATATCATATATCAACTTACAATTAAAGACATGTAATTTTTGCAATTTTTTTTTATCATACTAGTGATACATGTCTTACTTAAGGTGGTAATGAACAAATGATTATTGTATAGTTTCCAAATCAGCCTCTTAGAAGATATAATCCTTATTCAAACACCTATGTGAGGGATGGAAAGATCACCAAAATTTTATGTGACGTAACTAAGGGAGAGAGCACCAAAAATTTTAAAATAACCATTCTAATGCACCACTTCCTGAAGATCAAGCCCAAGGAATGTCCTTAGAAGATATGGTCAAGTCTCTTGTATCGAGTTCTCTAGCTTTCCAAAAAGAGACCAAGTTTAACATCTAAATTTTGGAAAACCAAGTAAGTCAACTAGCCACTAATGTTAGTCAAATTAAGACATAACTTTTTAACAAACTTCCTTCCTAACCTCTTAACCCTAGGGATCATACCGATGCCTAAATCTTTGTAAGGAACAAGTAGGAGAAATTTTAGAAAGCTAAGTCTTAAGAAGGAGTGAGTTGAGCATAATGCATGAACATTGAGTAATGTTGAATTTCTCAATTTTTTTAATATGTTCATTATGTTCTATGGAATACCATCACTTTTTGTTCTTTGTCTCCAAGTTTTCCATATTTGATTTAATTTGTTTCTTTCTTTCCTAAGTTCAACATATGAAGAGCAACCACACAAAGGCAACGACGTTAAATAATAGCATTTTTTAGAGGCAACCTCAGGATTATTATTATTTTGCATCTTGTTTGAATTTTCTTCAAGTTTTCATCTAAGTTTTTAACTTTGCTCTGTGTTTTTTATTTTTTTAAAACCTAAAAAAATTTATGTCAGGTTGCACAGCAAGCTAGGTCGTGTAACAAATTTTTGGGAGGCAACCCAAGGATTTTTTTTTATTATTTTGCTTCTTGTTTGAATTTTTCTTCAAGTTTTGTCCAAAGTTTTTAACTTTGCCTTGTGTTTTTTATCTTGTTAAAACCTTTTTAAAAAATTTATGTTAGGCTACACAACTAGTAGCATGGCCCTGCAGTAGGTCATGTAACAAACTGACCATGCTTTTTAAAATTTTTTTGCAGCCTACAAGTTTTTGCCATGGTCGTACCAGTAGCAAGGTTTGCCAGAACAAGCTGCAGCATGCTCGTGCCGCACCCCATGTAGCCCGTAGCTACTTTTGAAAATCCCAATACACACAGCTTCTTTCTTCTCTCATCCTTAGTTCTTTTCATTTTTTTTTCCAGAATTTTGCAAAGCCTTACTTCATTTTCACAAATTAACATCACCAAAACGTTTCTTGCATAGATTTAGCACCAACAACCTCAAAATCCTCAAGTTTTGTTCATCAATTTCATCTTTGCATTCAAATTAGAGTAAGAATTATAGAAGTTTGGGTATCCTATCAAAGGTAATTTCTCAATATTTTGAAGTGGTAACTGGCAAGAAGGGCTTACTTAGAACTTCTCTTTCGAAATTGGTGAAATTCTTACAATTGAATCTTTTGTTTGGCTAATTTTTGTGAATTATTGACTATTTTTTTAGCTTCATTTCTATATATTTTTGGGTTGTTCTCGGTTGAATTGAGTTGCCAATGATATTGACATTTATATGGAAGTAACGTGCTAATTTTTATTGAAAAAATTATCTAGACTAGTTCTAAACTTGGGTTTAAGTAAATAGTTCCTTAATAGAACCTACCAAGTGAGAAATAAAACAAGGTTGATGGTTCCCTAATGGCATCTACCAAGAGAGAGAAAGAAAATGAGTGAGTAAAAAAAGAAAGAAAAGAGTGAACAAAAGAATGACAGAAAAATGAAATTTTTGTTAGCATTCTTTATCTTTTCTTTAAAAAAAATATTAAGTAATAAAAAGGGATGCAAGTACCTATTCTAGTTGTATTACTTTGAGAGAAAATAAAATCCTAGTTTCCTATTTAATTTGTAGTAGTTTAGATAAGTACAATGTACAAAAACTTGAATTGATTATACATTCCTAAATTATATGATTTGCATTGTTTATATGTTTTGATCAAAGGAAGGAATAGAATGTATGAAATGGATATGAACTTGTTTAAACTAATTTTAATGGTCTTGGATATGTTTGATCTAATATGTGAGTTTTCCTAAGGTCTTCTTGATTAAATGGATATTAAGTTATTCTTTATTGTGAAGGCAAAATGTGTCATCTCTACCATACTTTTTGAAAGTGGGAATGAATGTCTTAAATTTTTTTTGAAAAATTGTTTTGTCCAAGAACGTACAAAAAGTTCAGTATGGGGTGTTTGTTAAGCATGAAATCGTTATATTTTTATAGCCTTTTTACTTAGCTTTTATGCACTCTTTTGTGTTTTATCAGATATTTTTCTATTCTTTTTGTATGCTTGAATGCTTTAGGCTATTTTGATGAAAAAGAAGTGAAACATAGGCTAAATTGATGAATTTTCACACAAAGATAATTATCCGATGGTCTAGAAGGCCTTGGAATTTGATATACACAAGTTTTAAGGGTGTGTTAATGTATGTTCATGGGATGATACACGACCATACATCCAACCATATTGAACAGATAAAAACAAAGTTCTAGGAGCTTTACACAGCTAATGGCATGGCCGTGCCACTAACCATGATGAACAACGGATTTAATGCACACTCAGAAGTTGTGAAAAATGAGAAAATTTGCAGATCTGTACGGTTGTGTAGATGATATGCAAGGCTACATGGGCCTGACTATGTAAGTAATCGTTCCAAAACTGAGTTAGTTTTGTTCAAAAGCCAGCACAGCTAGGAACACGATTGTGCAGCTACCCATGCCAACATTCAGAAGCTTTGGAAAGTCCTAAATCAGTCTAATGGTAGTTTATACTTCCTAAATCAATTCGAGGATGGTTTTGAGGTTCTATAAAAGTGTTTTAGATCTCTAAACTCACAATATCGACTTCTGTATCATACAAACACATGATTCTTTGAGGAAGGCATTAAAGAAGGCTAAAGAGAGGAGAAGAAGTTTGGAAGCAAGAAGAATTGGAGATTGTAGGCTTTTCAAGTTTCATCTTTCAAACTTTCTCTTATTTTCTTCTTGTTTCCAATGTTTCAATGCTTTATCATTTCTTTGTATTCAAGCAATTAGAATTCTTGCTATGTTTTGATATTGATTTTGATGCTTTGAAATTGTTAAATTAAAGATTTTATCTTTTATTATTTTGAGATTATTTTTTAAGTATTTATGCAATTCTGTATTTCATTTTTATCAATTGTGTTTGAGTTAATTATGTATGGTTAAATACTTTTTGATTTGCATGATTGTATTGCTAAAATAATTGGTCTTTTAATTGATTTGTCTAAGCAGCATTATTTCCCCAGTTAGGTTTCAAGTTTAATTGGCTTAACTAAGTTTATAGAGAATTGTGTAATAATTGAGTTGCATATTTTCGAGGTTAATTAGGTATAAAACTTGATAATAGTGATGCCTTGCATGTTTATCAATTTTGTTCTTGATCCAAGACATTGATTAATTAAAATATTAAAGTTGTTAAGAAAAGATTAATCAAGTTGGATTTGGCTAAGAATAAAATTAGGAATTTTAACTTATAGGTTAACTAAGGATTAGTCCAATTTTACAAAGATAGGAATTTAAGTTATTAAGACCGATTCCAAAAAGTAATTGCTAATGATAATCATTTTTTTATGATAAGTTTCTTAATTTGATCTCAGGATATATACCTAAGAACTTACTAGTTTCTTATTTGGTCTTCAAGTTACATTCTTGCTTCCTATTTTGTTTCTTTATTTCTTAGTTTCTTTAGAAGTGGGATTTAGAAATTTCCTAATTTGATTTCCCCACATTTACTTGTACATACTTGTATATAAGATTTCATTAGAATTGATTAGGTTAATTGTGAACAAAGAAAATTCATAAGAAAGAAGAGATTGATTTTCTCATAAAGTGTACTTCTCTTGTTCCTTGAGGGATCGATACCTTACTTGCTACTATACTATACATATGAAAAAGTAGGGTTTTAAATTTATTGGTGCATGACGACTGTATTTAAAAGGTCTATATTTTGAATGTCTAAATCTCCAACAACACTTACCATTCGACTTCCTATATACACATAGTTCATTTATGTTTTGAATAAAACCATAAGATTTTGTAGTTTCATGAAAACATATGTTCCATGCTCTTAAAGCTTGTTTAAGTTTATAAATGGACTTCTTAAACTTGTAGATAATGTATTCTTAATCCTTAGCAATAGATCCCTCTGGTTGGGATATATAAATATTTTCACTAAGACTACCATTAAGAAAGGAAGACTTAATATTTATTTGTCATATCTTATAGTCATAATGACAAGCGATAGTAAGGAGAACTCTGATAGATTTAAGTATGGTTATTGGTGAAAAGGTTTTCTTATAATCGATTCCCTCTTTCTAAATGAACCCTTTTGCCACCAATATTATTTTGATGTTTTCAACCTTCCCATATACTCTTCATTTTCTCTTGTATATCTACTTACACCCTATAGGCTTTATCTTTTTAGCTGCAATGACAAGATCCTGAACCTAATTAATATGTATGATTTAATCTCTGCATTCATTGTTTTGACCAACTTATTTGCATCATAGTCAGTAATAGTCTCCTTGTATCTAGTGGGATTTCTGATGTTCAGAGATTATATCAAAGACCTCTCCAGTCTATTTTTTTGGAACTTGAGTAACTTTCCAACTATGATGGGGCTTTGCTTATATAGGAATGTTTGGTTGTGTCTCTCTCAATTCCCCAATTGGATTATTTTGTTCTAAAGATAGTGATGCATTTTCTTCCAATTCTATCAACTTAAACCACCAGTAGGCATTTTTTGATAATCCTCCAAGTATCTAGCCTGAGCGCTAACAAGCACCTTTTGCTATAAATATCTGCCCTTTAGTTCCTTTTGGATACCAAGTGAAGTAGCATAATTTTGATCTTGATTCTAACTTACTCCTCGTAATCAGAACATAAACTAGATATCCTCATATATTAAGATGACTTAAATAGGGTTTTCGTCCAATCCACATCTCATAGGACTCCTAAGCACTGATTTAAAAGGTTCCAAGTTTAGAATATATACGATCATTTCTAGAACATATCCTTAAAAAAAAAAAAGAAGAGATGCATGACTCATCATACTCCTGACTATTTCTAGCAATGTTCTATTATTTCTCTCAACTACTCGTTCTATTAGGGTGTCCAAAGCGTAATCAGTTAAGACACTATTCTATGATGTGCCAAGTAGTCCTTAAACTCATCGAGGAGATACTCTCCACCACGATCTGTTCTCAATACTTTTATTTGTCTATGTATTTGACACTCTACTTCAGCCTTATACTTTTTAAATTTCTAAAGAGAGTTAGACTTGCACCTTATCAAGTAAACATATCCAAAGCATGAGTAATCATCAATGAATGTAATAAATTACTCATGTCCACCTAACTGGTGTAGTTATTGGACCACCTATATTATCATGAATGATACTAGGCCTTTTGTCTTTTAGTTGAACAACCTTTTGGTTATCTTCCATTTTAAGGCATGATTCACACTAAGTATAATACTCCACTACCTACGTACCCCAAAAGGGGTACGGATGTCACCCCATCCTTAGGATAAGTGATTTTTATAACCAAGTAAAAGAAAAATGGAAGAAATATCTAATGTTCAAAACTTATTACAACCCAAAACAATGCTTATACAAGTCTCGAAAAGAGTAAATAAATAAGCAAAGCTCCCTAAGATATAAATGTAACAAATCAAACTAAGATCTTTAAGTCTTAAGGTAACTCAACCTTCAAAGCAAGATCGTCCTAAAAATGTGTCATAAAACGTTGTGACAAAAATTTCTAGTAAGTCTTATGTGTACTTATGTTAATTCAAGAAGTATTTCGTGTATGCAGTTTTGAACAATTCACAACAAAAGTCTACAAGTCCAAATGAATAATTTTGAACAATGAGTGGTGTTTTATTGGCATTTCAAATAAAAGAGTTCAACATTGTTAAGAAATAAACTACTCGAATATAAGCGACTATGAAACCCTGCATCATAGTCATGGCCATGAAAACCTGTGTCATGACTGCGTATTGTGAAACCCTGCATTACAATACAAGTGAGTGAACGGAGCTTGGGTAAGATACTCCTCCTTCTCTACACCCTAACTTACTGGTTATCCATTCGGGAAAAGAAACCGTCCATATAGACTGAATTGCTAGCACGGATCAGCTTGACTAACTAGAACAATCACTATGTCCAGAAAGAGTTTTATCCCTCGATAGAGACCTTCACTGAGAGACTTACCCTAGCCTTCCAAGATTATCTCTAATTAGCCTACCCTTATTGAGTACTCAACATTACATTTAACCCACTTGGGGCAATTTAACAAAGTGCGTTTCCTTTAAATTACAATTACAATTCTAAAAAGTTAGAGTTTAAAATTTGATTTAAGAAAATTAAACATTTTGTTCTGGAAAACTTTTGCTTGCTTAAAACAATTTTGCCTTGACAGAAGATGCGGATTATCCATTGATATGGGCTAAATTTATCACTAATTTTCTAGTTATTTAAGGGTATTTTGTGATACTATTGATGTAATAACTAGGCGTGTTTCTTCTTATTTGACATTTTGCTTGTAAAAAGTATTTTTGACAAATTTATGCAGATTTAAATCAATTTCAAGCAAAAAGTGAAAGATTTCGTATTAGACCCAGCGCCAGACCTAGTTAAGGCACCAGGTTCTAGGTCTGCTCTAGAGAAGTAGCAATTTTGAGGAGAAATAGATTGGACTCGACACCATATGGGTCGAATGGACCCGGCGCCGAGTCCATTTGATCAATATCAGCGAGTTTTTCTTTTCAGGGCGGGTTTTTCTTTTCAGAGTAGATTTTGGCAATTTCAATTTGATTTTTTTAGGAACTCCTTCAACCACGAAAAAGGACTCTTGTAGGTACTTTTTGACAATTAGAACTCCTATAAATATAAGAGAATAATATTGTGCAAATGAGTTTTCATAGTTTTCAATTCTTCAATGTAATATCTTTAAGAAAACTCTTAGGGAAATATCAAAATTTAGGAGGATCAAGGAGAATTCTTAGAGAAGAAGAGGAGATTGCTCAAGAAGGTTTTAAGGAAGAAGAAGTAGGCTTACTTGTCTATGAGTGGTTTCTTTTTCTCTTCTTTATAATTTATTGACAATTTGATATTAATATTTTAATTATTTTTAGAGAATATTCTTTTAGATTAATGATTTTGTATTATTTTAGTTCTTTGATCAATTTATTGCTATTCTTGGTATTTGATTACTTAAGCATAATATCTTATTGGATTGATTAGTTCTCTTCTAATTAACTTGCAAAACAATATTAGAAGAGAATGGCCAACTAATTAATTCAATACTAGTTATTCATAACTTACTTGAAAAAGAGGTTAAAGATAAAGGCTAAGTAATCGAAGATTGGTTGATGATTGCTAGAATATAGATTCTTGGCTAATTTCATACCTATATCACCTAGAATATAGGGATTTGTGTGAGGATTGATTTTAATGCATCTTTTGGATAAATTGATTAAGATAGAATATATTCACTGATTTATTTATAAGATAATAATTCCATAGATTGCAAATGAAGTAGGTCCAATTTAATCCTTCATGATGCCAATATACTAATAAATTGAAAGAATAGCTAGTCAATCATTATTGTGTATTCAAATATTTTTATCTATTTACATGTCTTTTCTCCTCGTTCTCACTCCTTAATTATCCTTGTGACTTTTCTTGTATGACTTAATTTTCCCTAGTATATTAGGTTAGTAGGTTAATTACTTCTATTCATTTGTTTTATTGGCTAAGCAATAAATATTTGGGTAAAGTAAAGTGGGAGCCTAAATTCTCATAGATTCGATACTTGCTATTCTCCATACTATATGATGGGTATTTTATTAAAGCTTGATTCATTGTAATTTGTTGGTAATATTTTTTATACTAAAAAACCCGTATCATCCATAATTGCAACTCCAAGAACAATTTTATGGTAAACATCACATTTGACTTGTAGGAGCATTTTAGTTGGGCAAATAGTTTATTCTTGGACTTACTTCATTCTTTTATTTCACAGATAAAATCTCCTGATGTCTGGATCAAAGAAACCTAGCCCTATCTAGGAAAATACAAAGTATATGTTACTATTGGCCAACAACTATTGTATCTCAAGTGCATAAGCATATATTTTAACTTTAATTCTTATATTTCACTTAACTTTCGACAAATTCCCCACCAGCACCTATAGTATCATAGCATAAAAAAGAGTTCAACTAGTAATTGCAAGTCAACAATCAATTTGGTACAACTATTATCTTTGTTCTTATCACGGCTTGCTAAAAATGAATGCACATCCCAAAACACCAAGCATTGCTAACCATATATCCAAAACCCAAGATTTCCTACTGGCAATAATAACTACTATTGATAGCAACATCAAATAACATTTAAATAACATGCTACAACAATGTTTAAGATGGATAAATATTGTGCTCTTGATTAACTTGCCAATAAAAACAATCATTAGTACTTTATAATATAAATACTAATTTCATAAATAATAAACTTCATATCACATATAATATGTGGTAAACTATACGTATATTCTCTTTTAGAAAATAATGACTAGTTAATAAATATAGGATATTAATAAATGGTAGTTTAGTTATGCTAGATAATGAATCAAATAAGATTAATTGATATTTAAACTAGAGTTTTGATACCATTAATAATAATAATAATAATAATAATAATAATAATAATAATAATAATATTATTATTATTATTATTATTATTAACAATGATAATAATACTACTAATAACATTAAGAATGATAATAATAATAGTAGTAGTAACAACAATGTAAGTAACAACAACAATAACAATAATAATAATAAATATCCATAATAAATATTTTCCAATTGCAATAATATTTTAAACAACAAGCTTTATCGAATAACACACATGTGTACACACACACACACACATACACACATTGATATACATGTATCATATAAGCAAATTAAAGTACTAGTTATAAATGATAGCAAACTAAAATTAATTGTTTGAAGAATAATAGTAATTTCTATTGTAGCAACTAGATCATTCATAACATAAATGACTTACATAAAATTTCTATTCATAGTATTGCATACTTTGCAAAATATCTCATGAAATTACAGTTATCGATCGTAACAAAGACATCACAATAAACCCACAACTTTAATCATGTCATACACTCAAAAGTATGATACATCTTAAAATAAAGGCAACGTTTAACAAATATAGTATTTTCCATTCTCCATCCATAGAAATCCCATATACTATCATCTCCTCCCCAAATATCACCCCAACGAATCATCATAGATCACTTCCCACATACATCATCTTAGCACTTCATCATAATATTATTCTATATAACTTGAGTTCAAAGAAAGTTAAAGCTTAAGCAAAGGCTAGTTGTTTGATGATTGGTTCGATTGCAGGAGATGTTTTGATGGCTAAGAGATATTGACTGCCTCAATGTTCAAATCTCAAATTCCCTGAGATGATTGCATCAGGTTGAAAAAAGAACCAACCAAAACAGTCCATGAGTTTCGATCAAAATTTAGAAGATATATGACGACCAATTAAGAGCACTAGCAAGTATACTAGATCTTGTTTATAGTAACAAGATCGTCCCATAGAGATTAGAATTAAAATTCCTTCTAATAAAATTAACCCTAACTTGAATTAAAAGAAAATAGAGATTTCAATGATTGCGGTTTTGGAGAATTAAATTTAAATAACTAAATTAGCACTTCTTCCTGGATAAAGATTATAATGAGATGATCTAAGGCACATGATTTTACTAGATTAACTCTTATATTACCAACATGACCCGTTATTCTGGAGTGTACCTTATTAGTTAATCAATGTCCAAAATTAACCAATATCCTCTTTTAAGTTATATTAATTCTATTCCTCCAAATAACCCAACTATATTTCTATGTTGAATTCAATTCAAATGAACGCATTCAAGGATATGACATTATAATGATCACACAAATCATGCAAATATATTTCTATTTCAATGTAATTTGTGGTCTAATTACCTTTCCTAATTAACTAAGCCATCTTTCGAATTTTCCTAGTTAATGATAAATCAATTTGAATGGTGATCAAGCATTCAATTGCTTTGAATACAGTAATCAGGCAAAGACTTAGTAACACCCTTCAAATAACGGAATCACAAGATAATATAATAATTAATACTAGCTACATTATGGCCTTAGAATAAGAACTTAATACATAATTGAAAGGAAATTCAAGAACAAATTAAAAGAGAAGGTATGAGAAAACATCACAGTATACTAATACAATTTCTAAGCTTGTCCATAAGTAGCCTCTAATATATGTCCAATAATGGAAAACCCTCTCAAAATTACAATAAAAAAACCCTAGGAAGATAATACCTAAAGCTAATGTCAAAAGAAATTGAACAAAATTCGTCCCGAATGGCTCCTCTCTCCAAAATTTGCTCTTTTTGGCTTTTATCTTCATAGTAGCCTATTGGAGAGTTCAATCCGGCCCCTGATTGGTAAATTCGGCACCGAATTTTACTCTACTCAGGAGATCTTTCAAAAATTGCTTCTTCGACCCCGCAACTTGTATGCTTTTTCATTCAAGTCCCTAGAAAAATCAAGTAACCACAAAAGAGAGTAAATTGTCCAAATAAACCTTATATTGCATTAAATTATAACATGATCTCTCCAAAAGTCGCCTAAAATATTTAATGCAATATCACTACATCAAACTCCTCCACATTTAGATGTTTGCTTGTCCCCAAGCAAAATCAGGTTTAAATCAAATTGTCAACACACATGGGTTTCAAGATCATAGCTCAAATACCTCTCCAATTCATGCTAATAAAAACAAATGCTCAAGTACTTCTCATAACGAATGCAAGACTTGTGTGATTGAAATCAGACCCCGCAGTGCAAAATAATTACTTAACAATGTTCTCAAGTCATTTAAAGAGTCAAGTTTAAATAAAATATGCATTCCATATGCTTACTTTTCATACTCTCTCTCCACTAATTGAGGTATATCATGATTCCACTTAGATCAGGTAGGATTTTAGCGCTTGTCATGTAATGCTAGGGAATTGGCTAACAATCAAAAGATATAAGATAACAATATACAAAGAGAAGAGAGATTGCAAGAAAAATATGATAACAAAACATAGCAAAAACTCTAATCTTTCGCTTGCCCCAGTACATACCAACACTAAATTCCTAAATCCTTATACCAGAATAAAGATGTATGCTAAGCACTCTTTGTATCCTCACCATTATACTTGTTGCAAAACCCTTAGTATTGTGACAATTCATTACCATGACGACCTTACAAGTTGCCTAGAACAACACTTGTGCTATTCTTTTCTTTTCTTTTTTTTCTTTTTTTCCAAATAATTGCTATTTTTTTTCAGCATCTTTTCTCTTTTTTTTCAACATTTACACAAAATACACAAGGTCACCCAAGATACATAATGTCTACAGTGGGAATACATTTCCAATTCTAATTGCCTACATAGCACTAAATATGGCCCCAAAGATGATAGTACTCAAGGCAAATTGAGGCTAGCAACCCAACATAAAATAATAGTGTAAACCAATCCTGATATTCCCTCAACATCTTTCTACTTAAAGTTGTAATGTTCTTTCATAAACCTGTACCTTTATCCCATTAAGCCATAAAAGAATTAGAATATGAATCAAGCCCTCACAAGGAAATAATAGGTCAATATATTCACTAGTTCATGAAAGAATTAAATACATTTAGGCATAAAAAGGGTGCTAGGGATAATTCATAAGGTAAGCTTGAAAGGCTCAAACTATCCAAAGAAGGCCTGTGACCGTCGTTTCTAAGCAAAAATCATGAATGGCTTCTTATTTCGCCTCGAGAGGTATTTAAGTAAGTTTTAGAAATATTAACAGGAGAATTTTCAAAACAATCTAACTTGAAAATAATGTAAAGTATTTGCATACATTACAAGGGTCCATGGTGCACAAAAAGAGTCATGCATAAATTATAAAAAGTATAGAACAAATGCTTTATCAACACAAATGAGAGACATGTACCAAATGAGAGCCATGCACTAAGAATAGTTTGAAGAAGAAAAATTTCATCCCAAATAAGTAAAACATGAAACATGTAATGCCTCCCCCACACTTAAAGCTAGCAGTGTCCTCAATGATAGCAACAAAAGTGAAAAGAAGGAGAAAAGAAATCAACTTCCCTGGGAGTAAGGACACAACAGGCCGATGGTTGCAAGTATCTGGATCATCAAAGCCACCAGAGAATACAGAAACTATGGCAGCGGTGGATGGTGAATGGAGAGCCACAGTGCTGGTGGTGAAGAAACGAGAGAGTGAAAACCAGGGTTTTTTTTTTTTTTTTTATTTTGCTCCAACCTTATTCCAGTACCGGATTGAGCTTAATCTGGCACCGAAAATTTTCTGTCCGCCCTCGGAAATTTTTTTTTCCGGTTCGAGCTCATTCCAGCATCAGATTGAGATCAATCTGGCGACGAAAATTTTCTGTCCACCTTTGTGATGAAGGAATGAGTTGACCCTGAATCGGTTCGAATGCACGACGGCAATCCCACTTCGGTTTATGTGCATGACGGGAACACTTATCAAGATCAAATTCTTCACCAAAATAGTGTTCTTTATCATGATGCCGTTTGGTTCTTTCCTTGTAGAGATGGGCATTCTTATAGGCTTCCATGTGAAGTTTTCTAGTTCTTCATATTTATGCCCTTTGTAGGAATGATCAGGAGGTCCTGCATCTAGGTACATGCCACATTATTTTGTCGCGTTCTTCACCTCTACCACCTTACTACTTTCCTGCAAACCTGACTTCAAAAGATCATTAGAGGTGGTTTCCTTTACACTTTCTTGAATTGTATGAGAAATAGAATCAATGGAATAAGAAGAATCACTTTCTGTAGGATATTTTGTAGCCTTATAAACATTAAAAGTGACTTCCTCATTATGAACTCTAAGGATGACCTTACCCTGTTGAACATCAATTAATGTTCAACTTGTAGCTAGGAAAGGTCTTCCTAAGATGAGAGGTATTTCCCTGTCTTCTTCCATATCCACAACAACAAAGTTAATAGGAAATATAAATTTATCCACTTTCACCAGTACATCTTTAATTATACCCCACGGATACATTATAGTCATATCTACTAGTTGCAAAACTATATTAGTTAGTTAGACCTCATCAAGACCTAGTTTCTTGAAGATATATAAAGGCATTAGGTTTATACTTGCACCTAAATCACATAATGCCTTATTAAATTGCAATTTCCCAATAGTACAAAGAATAGTAAAACTCCCTAGATCTTTCATTTTCTGAGGCATCTACCTTTGTAGAATAGCAAAGCACTCTTCAGTTAGCATCACCGTTTCATGACTATCGAGCTTGCACTTGTGAGTTAAGAAATCTTTTAAGAACTTGGCATACCTTGGCATCTTCTCCAGTACTTCTGCAAAAGGAATGTTAATATGCAATTTCTTAAAAATTTCAAGAAACTTAGAGAATTATTTTTTTGCATTTTGGTTCTTTAGTCTTTGAGGAAATGGAATTGGAAGAACATAAGGTTGAGGAGGTGTATAAGGTTTAGAGTCTCCCTCTTTAGAATCATCCTTCTTCGACATGATCACTGATTCCTCTGGCTTACTTTCTTTTGACTCTTCTTTCTTCTTCTCCACTTCTTGAAGTCGTTTTCCACTACGAAGAGTCACGGTATATAATTGCTCTCTAGGATTTTGCTCTATATCACTAGGTAGTTTTCCTTAAGCTTTCTCCTTTATTGCATTTGTAAATTGCCCCATTTGAACTTCCAAATTATGAATGGAAGCTTGATTAGTCTTAGCCACTTGATCAATTTTTGCATCTAGCTTGTACAGATATTGCATGATAGCTTCCTCAAACTGTGGCTTCTTTTCTTGAGTCAGAGGTGAATGTTGTGGAAGGTGCGATTGCACCTACTGAAATGGTGCTCTGTTTTGTTGGAAGCCTGGAGGTCCTCCTTGCCTTTGCACATTCTGATCTCTCTAGGCAAAATTTAGGTGGTTCCTCCATCCCGAATTATAGGTGTTTGAAAATGGATCATTCCATTAGGATGGTCTTTGTCGCTGAGCTCCCATATAATTTGCTTCTTCTAGCATAGAAGGATAGCTACCTACATTCATACAGAAATTAGCAGTATGCTCGTGCATTCCACAAAGTGCACATACCTCTCTAGTGCTACTCCCTTCTTGAGTCATCAACAGGCTAACTTGGTTAGTTAGCTCTGCTAGTTTTGAAGCAATATTAGGTTGAGTGTGGATTTCATTCACTGCAGCTCTTTTTCCTCTCATGGCCTTTTGTTGAGAATTTCTTGCTAAATTCTCACAGATACTTTGCACCTCTTGAGCATTCTTATCACCTAGATATCCACCTGTAGCAGTATCCACTAAAGTCTGACACATAGGAGTTAGTCCTTCATAAAAAAATTGAGTAATCAACAAGAGAGAAAAGCCATGGTGAGACCACTGAGTCAATAACAATTTAAATCTGTCCCATGCATCATGAAATGCCTCTCCTTCTCTTGTGTGAAGGAACTAATCCTACTTCTATAATCCATAGTCTTTTGAGACAGATAATATTTGAACATGAATGTCTCATAGACCTCATCCTAAGTGCTCATGGATCCTTCAAGTAAACCTAGTAGCCATTGTCTAGCATCCCCCTTTAAACAATATAGAAAGCATTTAAGCTTGAGTTCCTCTTCGGATATATTATTCAAGGAGAATGTTTGAACTGTACTGTAGAACTCTCGCAGAAACCCCAAAGTGTCCTCAACCCCCAATCCATTAAACGTTGGAAGCAGATGAAGATGAAAGTTTTTCAACTCATAGTTCCGTGCAGTATTGCCGAGTCGAATACATGATGGATTTGTAGCAATGGTGGGCATTTGTAAATCTCTTAATCTAGGATGGCCTTGGTTGTTGACTCCCAAAGGAGCCAATGGTTGTAGTTGATTTTCTAGCCCGTCATCATGTGCTTGATTTTCTTCATTATTTGCTGTTGCTTCAGCCCTCTGGTTAGCTCGGTTTCTCCTGCAAGTTCGCTCAATTTCAGGATCAAAGGGTATTAAATCTGCAGTACGGTTTCTAAACATGCACCACTTAAAATTTATCCACACTATGCACACTTGAGAGAATAAAAACAAAAATAGAAATCAAATTAGAGTCAAAATCAAAAGAAGAAGATTTTAAATTACTAATCCCCAGTAACGGTGTCAAAAACTTGATGACCAATTTGGAGCACTAGCAAGTATATTAGATTTTGTTTATAGTAACAAGGTCGTCCCACAGAGATTAGAATTAAAACTCCTTCCAATAAAATTAACCCTAACTTGAATTAAACAAAAATAGAGATTTCAATGATTGCAGTTTTGGAGAATTAAATTTAAATAACTAAATTAGCACTTCTTCCTGGATAAAGATTATAATAAGATGATCTAAGACACATGATTTTACTAAATTAACTCTTATATTACCAACGTGACCCGTTATTCTGGAGTGTACCTTATCAGTTAATCAATGTCCAAAATTAACCAATATCCTTTTTCAAGGTATATTAATTCTATTCCTCTAAATAACCCAACTATATTTCTATGTTGAATTCAATTCAAATGAATGCATTCAAGGATATGACATTATAATGACCACACAAATCATGCAAATATATTTCTATTTCACATGTAATTTGTGGTCTGATTACCTTTCCTAATTAACTATGTCATTTTTTGAATTTTCCTAGTTAATGATAAATCAATCTGAATAGTGATTAGGCATTCAATTGCTTTGAGTACAATAATCAGGCAAAGACTTAGTAACACCCTTCAAATAGCGGAATCACAAGATAATATAATAATTAATACTAGTTACATCATGGCCATAGAATAAGAATTTAATACATAATTGAAAGGAAATTCAAGAACAAATTAAAAGAGAAGGTATGAGAAAACATCACAGTATACTAATACAATCTCTAAACTTGTCCACGAGTAGCCTCCAATATGTGTCCAATAATGGAAAACCCTCTCAAAATTACAATAAAAAAACCCTAGGAAGATAATACCTAAAGCTAATGTCAAAAGAAACTGAACAAAATTCATCCCTAATGGCTCCTCTCTCCAAAATTCGCTCTTTTCGGCTTTTATCTTCACAGTAGCCCATTGGAAAGTTCAATCTGGCCCCTGATTGGTGAATCCAGCACCGAATTTAACTCTCCTCAGGAGATCTTTCAAAAATTGCTTCTTCGACCCCGCAACTTGTATGCTTTTTCATTCAAGTCCCTAGAAAAATCAAGTAACCACAAAAGAGAGTAAATTGTCCACATAAATCTTATATTGCATTAAATTATAACATGATCTCTCCAAAAGTCACCTAAAATAATCGATGCAATATCACCACATTAATATAGAAAAAGGAAAAAGAAAGAGAAAGAGAGAAGAAAATAAATATTGTACTTTAAATACTACCTTGTTCATGAGTGATTGCTTGATCTTTTAAGAAGTAGATTTTGATGTGTTTGATATTATGTTACGTCTCTTGAAGAGATTTGGTGATGATCTTTTTTGATCAAGTGGTGTGTAGTGATCTAGAATGCTTAAAAGTGAGGAAGAGGAAGAAAAGTGAAAATGAGTATTCTTAGTGTTCTTGAGAGAACAAGAGAGTAAATTAGAGAAGTGTGTGAGTGGTCTTGGGATTGAAGTGATCTAATGCTTGGTATAAGGGAGTGTTTCAATTAGCTTATGCTAGGAGATTCCTAGGAGCTAAATGTGGTCTTTTGAATTTCAAAGCTTCCAAGAAGTGCTAAAAAAATAATGGTGTTTGAGAAGATGTAAAATTGTTAATAGAGTTTATCAAGGAGTGATGAATAAATGAAGAAGCAAAAATTTGGTGTTCTTAAGTGTGAGCTGGCCGAAAATAGCAATCATTAGTGGCTGAAAATTCTAGTAGCATAAAGTAAGGTTAGTAGCTATCTTAGTTGAGTGTTTGATGGAGATATTTAAGGTTTTTAATTTTGAATTTAAACTAAATTGAATGGAGGAAAATTTGAAGTGTTTAGAGGTATTCTAATGGTGTTTTTGGTTGCCATGGTGGGAAGAAGAAATATGAACAGCTTGGTACATTGAGAAGACCAAAATTATGATCAAGAAGAAGAAAGGAAAACTAATTATATACACCATGTTTGCTGGGAAAAATTCTGGTTACTTATGTGTGATAGAGTGGAGTGTTTTTAGGTGTTGGGTGAAGTGTTGAATTTTCAATTCAAACCCTTCTGAATGAAGTATTTGTAGGAGAATTGTGGGAGTGTTTTGAGGTATAGTAACGATGCTTTTCGGCTGGGATAGTGAAAGGAAGAAAATGGTAGCTTGCATTCTTCAAGAAGGATGAAAATATGGAGAAGAGAAATGCTGGAAAAATTCTAATAAACTAATATTATGGAAACTGTAAAAAATTTGGTCATATATGCTTAATTGAATAGTAAAATCTAGGGAGTTGTTGTGCAAAAATTCAAACTATTTTGAATAGGTTTTGTAGCTAAAATGTAGAAGTATTTTGAGGTACTCCAATAGAGGCTTGACCGGCTGCCTTGAAGAATAGGGAGTGAAGTTGAGGATAATTCTTGGTGTCTAATACCTAAAGAATTCCAAAGCTAGTATAGCAGAAGAATACAAAAATAAAAGCTAACAAAATCTTTGTGTTTTGATGGAAATTACTACGGGTAGGAAAGCTATTTTTGTGAAGCTAAATGCTTATGTTTACCTCGTAAGTATCTCGGTTTTGGAGGGCTGAAATCAGTGAAGAACAATTTCCAGCTTTTGGACACATTAAAGAAAATGGATTAGCGTTGAAGAATGCAAAACTAGCTAAACTGTTTGGTCACAAGAAAGAACATTGTAACCGAATGGCCTAAGAAAATGAACAAACAAATTTTCCAGCTTCTAGCTAAACCAACAATAAAAAAGATGAAGTTTCCTTAGGATAAAAAATAGGTATTTAATTTTTGAAAGCCAAGAATCTATCTAGCCTTTCATTCCTCCTATATTTTAGCAAATGTAGTTCTAATTTGTTGAAATTCTAGTATCATATGTGAAGATAAAATTGCGAGTGAAACATAGCAAAAAATCAGCCGAGCAACAAAAAAAACGCAGCACACCTGCGTGAAGAAGAAAAAAAAAGAAAAAAACATAATTTTGCCCTCATTACCTCTTCTTGTCCTCAAAATCGGCTGAACTGAAATATGCGGAACTGGGGTAGGCGCGCTCGTGGAAACCTCTGGTGCAATCCCTGCAAGCCTTCTACTTCTTCTTTGCATGTAGGGGAACGTCTAGCTCTCGATCTTCCAGTATATGGCCTGCCTAATATCGTTTTGGTGAAACAACCTAGGGGCCAAAGAATATTTTCTGGAGAGGGAGAGAAAAAAAACGTCTAGTTTTTTTCACAGAGAGGAAAACCCTGGAAAAACAACGTTGTTTTCTTTTCTCCTATTTAACCTAAATAAAACCCTTAGGTTAAACTGGATTGGGTCATCGGACTCTTAGTTTAACTTTTTGGGCTTAATTAAATATTCTAACTAAAACCAAATAAATGGCCCAACTAATAATTAATTTTTCAGCTCAAATAAACTAGTCCAATTAATTAAGCTTATATTAGTTTAGTCCCAGGTTAATCTTTAATTATTCAAACTGGGCCAAAACCCTGAATAATTAATTAACCCACCAAACTAATTTAATTAAATATCTCTCTCCATGGACCTTTATTTTACTCTAGCTCAATAATTAAATCAGACTTAAATAAAATAAATTCCATTTAATTTAAGATAATTCTTTAGCCTGCATTTAATTAGGACTCATGGTCTATGCTGGGGACAAAAAGACACACCGCCTTGGCTACTAAAATGACCAAAATACCCTTACCATATAAATAGTTGTATTTTACATTTTAAATATTTCCTAATATCACCATAAAAAAATATTGACCCCAAGGATAATGCTGCATTAGCAAAGTCTCCGACTTACAGGTGAAATACCTAAAATATCCCTCTACACATCGCCGTACATTTAGAGAGGAAAAAGTGTACTAATACCTCTCTAAATGACATCTACCATTTTTAGGCCTCTAGTCCAATGATCCACGACTTCCTAGAGTGTTTCCGCTTTCCAAGGGAGCTACCCTAAAGCAAACATCCGAGTCATGTTTCCCAGGGCCTTGGACATTTTAGACCATTCGGACAACTATAAGGGGCGATATAGTGCAGAAACTATCTTGTACAAGTCTATCTTAACTAACTAGTTACATATACCCAATGCACAAGTATATTGGTTCTGCTATAGAGCCTTAACTATAGCATATCAAAGCATATGCTTCCAACTTCGTCAAACCACCAACTCATACTCAAGTCATAGAGTACTAGTCCACGCTGTAGTGGTAGTAGTCTAGGTTTCTATCATATAGTACTTTTAGAAATCACTACTACAGATCCTGTCCTACGTATTCGAAATACGCTTATGCCATGAAGTGAGTGAACTACTCACAGACTAAAGGTAAGCCATTCTCCATTTGGAATTCATAACATAATAACCTAAACATGATGAGATTTCCAGTCTCATCAATAGGTTAAGAACAAATGTTTATGTGTTAAATAACTCGTGATCTATACCTTACTGTGAAAGACCACCATTCACATGGATAACTTATTTAAATACAATGGGTCTGTTCCAAACAAAAATTGTGCACAAACTAAAAGTAAATTCACAAACAATTTCTGAAAATAAATTCTTTTATTAAAATATACAATTTTACATCGGAAACCTAATCTAAAAGGGCATACAATCCAATAATCTCCCACTTGCACTCTAAGACTAGGTCAGTCCATAGGTACCCACCCCTATGGCGTCTAAGTGTCTCTTGAAGACACTATCAACTAAAGGCTTGGTGAATGAATCCGCTAGATCATTTTTTGAGGCAATATGTTCCACCATAACTTCCCGTCTATGGATGAAATCCCGGATCAGGTGGTACAACCTCTCGATGTGTTTCCCCTTCTTGTGGTTCCGAGGTTCCTTAGATTGCGATACTGCTCCAGTGTTGTCGCAATACATCATAATCGGCCTATCCATATGTGGTATGACTTCAAGTTCTGAAAGGAACTTCCAGAGCTAAACTGCTTCCTTGGACGCCTCTGAAGCTGCCACATACTCAGCTTCCATGGTTGAGTCAGCAATATAAGACTGCTTGATACTCCTCCATGAAATTGCTCCTCCAGACAAGGTGAAGACAGATCCACTAGTGGATTTTTTCTCATCCTTATTGCCTTGAAGTAGAGTCTGTGTATCCTGTAGGAACCAAATCATCAGCCCTGTAAACCAACATATAATCTCTCGTTCTCTTGAGGTACTTGAGAATATGTTTTACAGCTTGCCAATGAACCTCCCCTGGGTTTGACTGATATCTGCTAACTAAGCCCACGGCAAAGCAGATATCTGGCCTAGTACACAGCATGGCGTACATGAGACTTTCCACAGCCGAAGTGTAGGGAATCCTACTCATTTTGTACTTTACTTCTTGAGACTTAGGATAGTCCCTTGAAGAAAATGACAACCCATGTCTGCAAGGAATTAGGGCTCCCTTGCATGAGTCCATGCTGTACTTGGCCAGCATTTTGTCAATGCATGTTGCTTGTGATAACCCTAACATTCTCTGCTTCCTATTTCTAAGAAGCCTAATCCCGAGAATGTAGCTGGCTTCTCCCAAGTCCTTCATATTGAATTGACTAGACAGCCAAACCTTTGTAGACGACAATATCCTTACATCATTTCTAATGAGTAGAATGTCATCCACATGCAGGACAAGAAAAATCACATTAATGCCTTTAAGTTTCCTGTACACACATGGTTCATCTTCGTTTTGAATAAAACTATAAGACTTTACAGTCTCATCAAAACGAATGTTCCATGCTCTCGATGGCTGCTTAAGTCCATAAATGGACTTCTTAAGTTTGCAAACCATATGTTCCTGGCCTTCAGCAATGAAGCCTTTCGGTTAGGACATATAGATGTCTTCGCTAAGATAGCCATTTAAGAATTTTGTCTTGACATCCATTTGCCATATCTCGTAGTCATAGTGACATGCGATGGAAAAGAGGATGCGGATGGATTTAAGCATGGCTACCGGGGAAAAGGTTTCCTCATAGTCGATTCCCTCTTTCTGAGTATACCCTTTCGCCACAAGCCTAATTTTGAAAGTTTCCACCTTCCCATTCACTCCCCTCTTTCTCTTGTACACCCACTTGCACCCAATGAATTTTATCCCATCAGGTGAAGCTACAAGATCCCAAACTTGATTGAGGTACATAGACTCAATCATGGCTTTCATTGCTTCATGCCACAGATTTGCTTCTGCATCAGCAATAGCCTCTTCGTAACTAGTGGGGTCTTGTTCCTGATGGTCTGAGACCAGCTCAAAGGCTTCTCCAGTCCATCTATCCGGAACCCTAGACACTTTCCCACTACGACGAAGCTCCATTTGCACAGGCTCGTGTGGCTGTGCCTTTTCTTGTTCCACAATCGGGTCAGAAGAAGTTAATTCCGTAGATAACATCTCCTCAAGTTCCAACCTCGTTGAACCTTTAGTGGAAGTACTTTGATCATCTTCCAAGTATCTAGCATTGGTACTGACTAGTACCTTCTGCTTATTGGAATGATAAAAGTAACCTCCTTTTGTCCCTTTTGGATAGCCAACAAAATAGCATAATTCAGATCTTGGTTCCAACTTGTTTCCCTTGACCAGTACATAAGTTGGACAACCCCAAATCCTGAGATGATTCAAATTTAGCTTACACCCAGTCCACATCTCGTAAGGAGTCCTAGGTACTAACTTGGAAGGCACTAAGTTTAGAATATATGCCGATATCTCAAGGGCATATCCCCAAAAGGACACTAGAAGAGTAGCATGAGACATCATGCTTCGAACCATTTCCATCAATGTCCTGTTCTTTCTCTCAGCTACTCCGTTTGCTGGGGTGTTCCCGGCACAGAGAGCTGGGATACTATCCCATGATGTACCATGTAGTCCTTGAATTCACCTAGGAGGAACTCTCCACTACGATCCGATCGTAATGTTTTGATTAATTTACCTGTCCGACGCTCCACTTCAGCCTTAAACTCCTTGAATTTGTCAAAAGAGTCAGACTTGCGTCTCATCAGGTAAATATAACCATAGCTCGTACAATCATCCGAGAAAGTGATGAAGTACTCAAAACCTCCTCTAGCTGGTGTAGACAATGGACCACACACATCAGTGTGAACAAGACTCAACACCTCCTTGGCTCTATCTGCCTTTGGTGCAATTGACCTTTTGGTCATCTTTCCCATCAGGCAGGATTCCCACTGAGGCCAACTTTTGAATCTCAATGAGCCCAAAGGCCTATCATGGATTAGCCTCTGAATCCTGGTTGAGTTAATATGACCCAACCTTAGATGCTAAAAGTATGAATAATTGATATTGGTCTTTCTCTTCTTAGTTAAAGGTTCAGACTGAACGTTATTTGATTGGTTGTTAATAGGGTTTAAAAAGAATAGATTTTCATACATGTGTCCAGTACATAAAATTTCTCCATCTTTACTGATAGAAATACCAGAATAGAAAGATACAAAATATCCTTGATTTATAAGTTTTGCAACTGAAATCAAATTCTGACGAAATCCAGGTACATATAAAATGTCTTTTAAAAGCACTATTTTATTACAATAAAAAATAAGATCTAGCTCTCCCACTTTAAGGGCCCAGACTTGTGCTCTATTACCCACTTGTAGCCCATGTTCACCCTTCTTGAGTCTTCTAATCTTTCTAAACCCCTGCAAGGAGTTACAGATATGATCAGTGGCTCCTAAATTAACAATCCAAGTGGAAGTTGATGCTACCATTGATATAGACTGTACATAGAAAACATTACCCGTGGAGTTTTTCTTGGCTTGAAGATCTGCACACTCCTTTTTCCAGTGTTCCTTCTTCCCATATTTAAAGCACTTGCCCTTGGATTTGTCCTTGGGCTGGGCTACTGCATTCCCCTTCTTCCTCTTGAACTTTCTGGGTATAGGCCCAGTTCTTGAGGAAGAAACCTTAGAAATCATAGCCTTTGACTGCGGTTTCACGACCTTCTCCGCCATCTAGAGCTCCTTCATCAATTCAGTCAAACTCATGTTCAATTTGTTCATGTTATAGTTCAACTTGAACGTAGTGAAGAAACCCGGTAGAAATTCGAGAACCATGTCCACTTGGCTCTCGGGGTCAATGACAGCCCCTAAGATTTCTGCCTCCTCGAAAGCAGCAATCATCTTCAGCATATGTTCTCAGACTGATGCTCCCTCAGCCATCTTAGTGTTTATAATAGTTCGAAGAGCCTCCTGCCTTGCGGGCCGGCTCTTCTCCGCGAGCATAGTAGTCAATGATTGACTGATGTCATATGCAGAAGCCATGTTCTCGTGTTTTTAATGGAGCACATTAGACATGGAGGCTAACATATAGCAACGTGCCATTTCGTCCGCTTTCTTCCACGCCTTCTCAGCCTCTTGCTCTTCGACGGTGGAACCTTCCCCGATAACAGGGCAAGTCTCATAATGGACATACTTATACTCTTCGGCTGTGAGTATTATGTCCAAGTTCCTTTTCCAGTCCACATAGTTTGGACCCTTTAACTTATTCTCAGTGAGAATAACGGCCAATGAACTAAAAGAACCTCCCACCATTTCTGAAATTCGAAAAATAAAAGAAAGAATTTAGTTTGTGAAAACAAAATAAAATTTGTGCACTGAAAGTAATTTGGCTCTTAGGAAAACTGACATAGCTTCTTAGGAAGATTAACAGTTCCCTAACCTAAGTGCATTAACCACCACAAATTAATTTCCCTTCTAGGTAATGATCTAGAGGATAACTCCATCGTGGGATGGTCGTTTCCTCTCATTTCCTATGGACATACCTCGCACTATAACCTCCAACATGGGCTGGCCGATCATAGTACGTGCCCCGAGTTATTAATTACATCATTCCATTAGATCTAGATCCTTGTGGTATCCCCATCCTATACGGGTTCAATCCCAAGGTGACACGAGGGGACCCACGATCTCTAATGAGGACCGTGATGGAAGCCGTGGGGCCGTTGGAACCCCTCTCCCACTTAGTCTTTTAAAATAAAGGTTTTATGGAAAAATATCCTTTTGAAATTTCCAATAAGTTTTTCCTTAACTCAAAAATAAAATATCTAAATCCACTAAAATCTCTATGTCAAGGTTTATATCCTTTGAGAGATTTTTTCATGAACTAATTTTATTCAAGTTAAAATTTAATGACTTCAAAAATTTTTTGCAATTAAAACTTTATAGAGACTTTGGTCTCAAGTTTATTTGACAAAATAATTTTTCTAGTGCAAAATAAAACAAAATGGCTCTCCATTTTAATTTACAAAAATATCTAAATCTAATATATTTTCTATGTCAATGATTAAATCCTTTGAGAAAATATTTAAGGATTAATTTTTGTACAAATTAAAATAACCATTTAATTTTTTGAAGAAAAATGTTTCTCTTATAAAAAATGTTCCCAAAGACTTTGGTCTTTGAGAAAAGGCACACATAGGTACACAAAAAAACAGCATGCTAGAAAACAGTAAACGTTTTCATGCTTTTTTATTTTTAAACCTAAGTGTTCAAATAATAGAATTAAACACATTAATTAATTAATGATCTTGTTTAATCCTAAAATTCCTTACGAATATTTTTCATGCAAATATATTCCAAGAATATAAAATATTGTAAAAATATTAACTTCGCCTGGTATGGACCCCAACATAAAAAAGAAAATGCAAGACAATTACAAGGGGAAAAAAAAATCCCATTGGTTCATTGCACCTCCCGCACAGGAACAAAGCCATTCTGGTCAACGATCCACAACACCTGCCGCACCGAAACGTCCGCCTCATGGACCATCCAGGCACGCGACCCGCCCCGGTGCTGACCCGTGTACTGACCCGCGTGAAGAATTCGGATTTCGCAATTGAATTGCAAATCTACAATTCAATTTTACCCGCATACAGCCGAGCCGGAACTCTCCAAGTCGAGTCAAGCCGCCTTGATTGCTCCAGGTACATGGACTGCTGTCTGCGTTTTCTTCTAATTTTTTTTTTCTACGATGGATTTGCTTGCTTTGGCCCTCCAATTTCAACCAAAATCAATAAAACCAAAAATTAACAACCGTCTATACCCATTAAAATTGGGTTTACACGACTTATTCTTGGAAAAACAGTGAATTATATCTCACCTATACCTCCATCCGAGAGGTTTAACAAGCTATCTATCCATACCAAAAAACCAGTGAAGGATCACAGTTAATCACACATAACTGTCCGATTTTATTAACTAGCGTACAGGCTTCCAATATGTACAAATATCTTCATGCTCTGATACCAATTAAAGATAAAATTGCGAGCGAAACATAGCAAAAAACCAGCCAAGGAACAACGAAAAAAACACAGCACACCTTCGTGAAGAAGAAAAAAAAAAAACATAATTTTTCCCTCATTACCTCTTTTTGTCCTCAAAATTGGCTGAACTGGAAAATGCGGAATTGGGGTAGACACGCTCGTGGAAACCTCTGGTGCAATCCCTGCAAGCCTTCTACTTCTTCTTTGCATGTAGGTGAACGTCTAGCTCTCGATCTTCCAGTATATGACCTGCCTATTATCGTTTTGGTGAAACAACCTAGGGGCTAAAGAATATTTTCTGGAGAGGGAAAGAAAAAAAACGTCTGGTTTTTTTCACAGAGAGGAAAACCCTGGAAAAATAACGTTGTTTTCTTTTCTCCTATTTAACCTAAATAAAACTCCTAGGTTAAACTGGATTGGGCCATTGGACTCTTAGTTTAACATTTTGGGCTTAATTAATTATTCTTACTAAAACCAAATAAATGGCCCAATTAATAATTAATTTTCAGCCCAAATAAACTAGTCCAATTAATTAAGCCTATATTAGTTTAGTCCCAGGTTAATTTTTAATTATTCAAACTAGGCCAAAATCCTGAATAATTAATTAATCCACCAAACTAATTTAATTAAATCTCTCTCTCCATGGACCTTTATTTTACTCTAGCCCAATAATTAAATCAGACTACTTAAATAAAATAAATTCCATTTAATTTAAGATCAATTCTTTAGCCCGCATTTAATTAGGACACACGGTCTATACTGAGAACCAAAAGACACACCGCATTGGCTACTAAAATGACCAAAATACCCTTGCCATATAAATAGCTATATTTTGCATTTTAAATATTTCCTAATATCACCATAAGGGAATATTGACCCCAAAGACAATGCTGCGTTAGCAAAGTCTCCGACTTACAAGTGAAATGACTAAAATACCCATCTACATATCGCCGTACATTTAGAGAGAAAAAAGTGTACTAACACCTCTCTAAATGACATCTACCGTCATTAGGCCTCTAGTCCAATGATCCACGACTTCCTGGAGTGTTTCCGCTTTTCAAGGGAGCTACCCTAAAGCAAACATCCGAGTCATGTTTCCCAAGGCCCTGGACATTTTAGACCATTCGGACAACCACAAGGAGCGATATAGTGCAGAAACTATCTTGTACAAGTCTATCTTAACTAACTAGTTACATATACCCAATACACAAGTATATTGGTTCTGCTATAGAATCTCAACTATAGCATATCAAAGCATATGCTTCTAACTTCGTCAAACCACCAACTCATACTCAAGTCATAGAGTACTAGTCCACGCTGTAATGGTAGTAGTCTAGGTTTCTATCATATAGTACTTTTAGAAATCACTACTACAGATCCTGTCCTACGTATTCAAAATACGCTTATGCCATAAGTGAGTGGACTACTCACTGGTTAAATGTAAGCCATTCTCCATTTGGAATTCATAACATAATAACCTGAACATGATGAAATTCCCAATCTCATCAATAGGTTAAGAACAAATGTTTATGTGTTAAATAACCCGTGATCCATACCTTACTATGAAAGACCACCATTCACATGGATCACTTATTTAAACACAATGGGTCTGTTCCAAACAAAAATTGTGCACAAACAAAAAGTAAATTCACAAACAATTTCTGAAAATAAATTCTTTTATTAAAATATTCGATTTTACATCAGAAACTTAGTCTAAAAGGGCATACAATCCAACAATATGTTGCTAAGAATTAAGTACAACCAACATAAATATAGGAGAATTTAAGTTGAGAGAAAATTCGAATTTAAAAAGGCTATGACATTAAAGCATATTTATTGGAAATAGAGGTTTTATCCAAATCTCCTTAAGACATGTAAGAAACTAAATCTTAAATTTTAAAGACAATTCTTCTACATCCATGGATTGTAAGAATAGCTTCAGATAGTAGTTGTGATGGGAATCAAGCTAGATAATTGGTTCAATCTCAAGAAGGGGGAAAGATCTTGCAAGGACCAATGACAAGATCAAGGACCAAGAGGTTTCAAGGTGATATTCAATTGTTCTTACAACCATATTTGAGGATGGGAGATATTTGGAAGGATGATGAAGGTAGCTAAGAGCTCAAGTTGATGACTATCCAAGAGGAACCCCAACAACAACTCAAGAAAGCACCAAATGAAGGGGAAAATGCTGAAAAAGAGCACAATAGTGCTAAACTGGTGCCAGCCCAAGCCTACTAGGCCAGCGCTAGTTCAACACTGCTGGCAGAAGTGTTTAGTTCCAACGAAGAGTCGACCTATGTCGGGTCCCAGACCCTGTTTACTGATTTTGAAGTTTTCTCCAAATTTTCTCTATTTTAAACATCTTGTAAAGACCATTTGAGGCCTTAATTTGTCTTGAGGCCTTAGTAATTACTTATCTAGGGTTAGGATAGTATAAACACATCTTTTTGTGATTTAGCAAGACAATCTACTTACTTTATTCTAGTTTGAAAGAGAGTCTTAAGGGGTCTTTACCTCCTTGTTCATATTGTTCAAGACCATACTTAGGGTTTAGTTCTCTCTTTGAATGAGTCTCTAAATCTTGTAGATAATCCAATGTGATTTCTCTTAATTGGATCTTAATTGCTTTGTTCTTCTATGGTTTATCATGAATTCCATTATTTGGGTGCCTATTGTTTCTACTCGTTTATTCTTTATTACTTTTGTTGTTTCATGGATATTTGGGTGAGTCTATAGTTGATCTTGCTACTATTCTTGTGGGTCTTTGATGCTTAGTTCTTTAAGGATTTGCTAAAGTGTAGATAGATAGTTATTTTCATCTATTTTAGCCACAAAACTCCAGTATTTTGGTTCCTATGTTTGAGTTGAGTTATTAGCCCATTGTTCCATCAATTTAACCACTTAAGATCATATCAAAGAGTTTAGTGTCAGAGTAAGGAAAGCCATGATTCCAATCAAAACTTGAAATCAAGAAAACGAGCTCTACAAGATTGAAGAAAAATAGGAGAAATTTCGTAACTAAAAAAAAAATGCTCCAAAAAGGTCATGATATCGTTGTTATTTCTTGATTTCCCCATGAAACAATTTCTCCTTGATGTTATTATAATGTTTGGGAACCAATTTATCTTATGTTTGTGGTAAAAATGGGCTTGAATATGGTTGAGAATATTGGTTGGTTTTAAATAACGGGATTGAAACAAAGGTGTTTGATAAGTGTTCTATAAGAATGTTTGTGGCTATAGTTGGGAGATTTGACTTCTTTCTTTTATTCTTTGAGATATTGCGACTTGATATATCACTCTATTGTTGAAATCCATACTCATTGAACTTATCTTTACTATTGTATACTTGTAATTATCCTGTTCTTCATATTCCTATTTGCTAGTTGTTCTTGTTCTTCGTTCTTGCTAATTCCTGGTCATTTCTTGCTTGAAATTGCTTCCTTATATTTTAGTGTTTGTCCTTATGTTAATTGAGTCCTCAATTCTTGAAATTCTTTCTTGAAAATTTGTTTGTTTAAGATACCTAACAAGTATTTGTTGAAATTTCCCTAAAACCCCCCTAATTGAAAAATCTATTGATTTTTATTGACTTACTTAGTTGGACTAAATCTTTAACTATTAGGGGGAATTGAGATAGAATAAGAAGGCTTGGGTGTTAAGGAAAAGGTAAGAAGGTGAGACTATTATCAAAAGAGCCAAAGAAGTAAACACGAGTGTAGAGTGACTATCTTTGAGAGTAAACACATAGGAGAATGAAGAAAGGATCTATTTCTTTGTTAATCTCTTTTGCAGCTATAACTTATTCAATATTCTATCGCCATGGCCTATGAATAAGAAATTCCTAAGCCTAACCCAAGTGAAACTAGTAGGCCACAAAAGGATCCACTTGATTCTAGGACTTTGTGAGAGGATTTAAATACTATTATGAGAACAATGTATGGTAGGTTCAAAGACATGATAAGGGAGATCAATCTTCTTCCATGTCACGAAGAAGGGGTGAAAAATGATTTGAAACTCCTAGTCCTAGAATGAGGGATGATGATATACATACTCCTCTATTAAATGTTCAATAAGGTGAAGAGTGGGATGAGCACTCTATTGGGGGATTCTAATAAGCTCCCATGGGAAAGGGAAGACATGGTATGAGAGGAGAACAGGGTAAGGGCCAAAGAAGGAATGGTAGAAACAATCCAAAGGAGTTGGAAAGAGAGTTTGAAGGAGTTGATGAATGGTATAAAGGGAAAAATGGTGATGCATTTGGGGAACTCAATAGAGAAATGGGTAATGGAGAAAGAAGGAGAGAAGGAAATGAAGAGAAAAGAGAGTTGAACTATATCAAGATAAAGGTACCTACATTGTATAAAAAGAGTGAACCTGAAGCCTATTTTGAATAGGAGAGCAAAATGGAAATATTTTTTAAGCGTCATACTTCTAGTGAAAGATCAAAGGTGAGGCTGGCTATTTTGGGTTTTTCAGAGTATGCTTTGCTTTGGTGAGAGTAAGTTAGCGCTCAAAGAAAGCAAATGGGAGTAGAAGCTGTGGCCAATTGGAACTTGTTAAAGGACACAATGAGAGTTAGGTTTGTTCCACACCACTACTACCATGACCTCTACCAAAGGCTTCAATCACTCAAGCAATAGAATAAGAGTGTGGAGGATTACTATAAGGAAATGAAAATGATGTTGATGAGAGCTCAAATCTAAAAGGGCCATAGAGCAGCAAGGGCTAGGTTCTTGGGAGGATTGAATAGGGAAATAGCCAATTTAATAGAGTTGCACTCCTATGACCATTTGGAGGATATGATTCATGTAACACCCTACACCCTAGGTACCTAGATAAGGTATTACCCCGTCCAAAGGACCAGGGGTCTTTATAATGAGGAATAAAATAAAACAAAAACTGCTAAATAAAATTAAAAGAAAATTTATATTACATTCGAAAGCAAAACTTATACAAGTTTGGAAAATCAAAACTAACAAGCGTCTATTGAAATAAACTCAAAACACAACTAAATAAATGAACTGGAGTTCAACCGCAGCTTCGCCCCGCTCACTGAAAGCAATCCCCTGAAATCATGATATAAAAGGTGTGAGATTGACATTTCAGTAAGTCCCGTGTGTGCAAATGTCAGTTATAACAATTTCACGTATACAAGTTTATCAAAACTACAAAATCGTGTTTGCAAGCCAATCTCATCAATAACAGTCATACAAATGAGCCTTGCTCAATCAATCCAAAACAGTTCACAATAAATCACTGTTTCATCACATTCACAATTCATCAAATAGGGATTAGCAAATGATTCAACAATATAATAACACAATCCATATCATAGTTACTACCATGATAGCTCCCCAATGTATTCTTTCAACAAAGAGGCAGTGGGGGCACCACTCACTAGGTGAGATACTCCTCCATCTCTTCACCCAATACTCCGGTTGTCCAATCCGGGTAAACAATGTCCACATGGACCAATATGCTAGCTCAGACCGGCCTGACTAAGTAGTACTATCGCCTCTACAAGTTGAGTTTATCTTCTAGAGGTGGCCTCCTGCTAGAAGACTCGCTCTTACTCTTCGAAACTAGTACTACTAGCCTATCCCCGCTGAGTACTCAATGCTCCCCGATTAGGAGCAGAATCATTTTTTCTTTTCCGAAGGTCTTTAATTAATTTGATTACAAAACGTGATTTTCGTAATAGTGTTTTCAAATCGTTTGACAATAGTGTAAGAAATCGCTTTTGAGTTTAAATAAATAAAATTTAGTAAATTCGCTTTGAAAATAAAACATCCACGTTTCCAATCTAAGTATCACAACAATCCAGTATAACTCATCATTTTTAGTCAAGACTCAGTCATTGTGTCAAAACATCATATTGACATCAATTCCAAATAACATTGTAAAAATTGATTGCAAACATATAACTTGTATTAAAACAGTTATGCAGGGACTTACTTGGATAAATCATAGCCAAATTCCACTCAATCGATTGCTCTACTTTCCACTCATTCCTTATCTAAAGTAAATAATCCCACAATTAGGATTCAATCATTCCATCCATTATTTCATACAACATGACTCTCCATGATTTCATTATCTACCCCTTTCATCCATGGTATTTAATTCAATAGATCACATGAATAACTTTCCTTTACTATTCTATTGATCATAACCATGCATTGATTTAGATCAATTCATCACATGACATCTTCCATATTAAACTAACATAAAATCATCATAAATAGCCCCATAAACATTAAAAGATCTCATTTTTTACCTATTTACCATCGATCTAGATTCATCATGACAAGATACATCAATGTCCTATCTCATACATACTTTGTTTATGGCTTTCCTCAACATGATCATCAATCTAATATATTCATACTTTCATACTAGACTCCATAGACATACTTAAGCCAATATTTTGAAGTTTAAGACCATTTAAATCAATAAAGATAGGATCTTGATTACCTCTTAGCGATTTAGGCTTAAATCACGGTAACTCCTTGTTGACTAGCTTGAGTATGATCAATAGTTGAAGAGTTTGGTTCGCTTGGATGCCCTTGATCAAGTCTCACCAAAGAATAGGTAAAATCAGTCCCTTATGGACGTGATTTACGGAAGAGAAAAGGAAAAGAAGACAGTAGGGGTTGAATAGAAGGGTTGAAGATCAATTACTTTGTAGAGAGATTCAGTTTTAGTTTTGTTCTTGGAATAGGCTGGCCGAATTTTGGAGCTGGTTGAATGCTGGTTTTTCCATAAGTTTGAGGGGCTGAAAGGGTGGATATTTTCATGGTTTGCTGTATAGAAAAGGCTAGGGTTTTAGGTTTAGGTGTTTAAAGTAGTTTTGGTCTTGCTATGGTTTCTTGATCACAAGAGAAAATTGTTCAGCTTTGGGTGTCTCTATGGCTGCCGAAATTTTGCAAGAAAATTAGGGTTGATTGCTGCTGTGTTTGTGAAGCTAAGGGTGGCCGAAATTTTGGAAAAATAGTGAGGAAAAATATGGATAGAATGAGAGAAGAATGCTGGTTGGTTTTGGTCTCTAAAGTGGCGAAACAAGAGAAGGAAAAGAAGTCTTTGCGTAGCTGTATTTTGCTTGCTAAATAGAAGAATTTTTGCGTAGGTTTTTGCTGAGAATTTCATGCAGAATAAGGCTGGTTTTTTGGCCAAAATTCTGAAGGAATTTGAGGGGGAACTTCTGTTATTCTTTTGGCTAAAACAAAGTCCTAGTTGGTTAAGGTTTTCTTGGACAACCTTAGCTAGGTTTTAGAGAGTTTGATTTGGATTATACTTGCTCCAAGGGTGGCGGAAGCTTTGATGCATTTTTTCAGAATATTTGGTGAGGAAACTAGGTTATCTATTTAGGAAATAATTGAATTAATTCCCTATTTTAATTTGAGTAATTTTTAAATAGCTAATAAATAGTTATATTGAGAGAAAATTCTGGTTTCCTACTTCCTTGAAGCTACTGAATTCTTCTTCCTTTTCCTTTCTAAATTTTTGAAAATCATTCTCTTATCCAAGAGATAATTATTTCATTTAAATTCACCTCTAAGCTTTTTATTTCCATAAATAAAAATATTATTTGAAAAAAGATAAAATAAGGAAATTTATTTCCTTGAAAATAATACCTATATACTTTCTTATATATATTTTTCTCTACTAGTATATTATTTAGATATTGCTAAAAGAAAATCTAGATTAGTAATCTTTAAAATTCTCTAAAAGATTATGATAAGATATTAGAAACTAAAATTTAATTTGTTCTCAAATATTTTATAAAATAATTTTCAAATAAATCACTTTCCTAATTTATTTTCCTCTTCTTAGGAAATTAATTTCCTAGTAGCTATTCTCCTAGAGATTTCGGCCAAGCTAGGGAAAAATTAGGGAAGGAGGAAAGAAAATAAAAGAATGAAAAGGATTGGAAATAGCTAGGATTCAAACTCAAGCCCATCAAGGTTTAAATTCCAAACTTTATCCACCAAGCTACATTTTCTTTTAAATATTCTCCTAACAACTCCCTTGATTTCTTCCCACTTGCTTTACCCCTTTTTCTAATAAACTTTCCTCAATAAATGAAAGCTCAAGCAATCCAACTACATAAAGAATAAATTAATTCATGTAATCCACAACCAATATTTTCATGGAAAATAATTCAAATTATCAAATGTGATATAACTCAATATGATATGCATGACTTGTCTCCACTTACTAAAGGTGGTCTTATATGGGGTATTACAATTCATGCCGCTGCGAAGCTTGAAAGGTAACTAAAGAGGAGGGTCTTTGCTAAGCCTACATTTCCAAATCCGAACACCATTAGCAAGATGCATACTAAGAGGAATGATGCTCCTAAACCTTTCCAAAGGGAGTATAACAAGCCAAGGGAATTATGGAAGTTTGGAAAAGATTGGAAACCTAGGGAAGGTTGGAACTAGGATGAGGGAAAGCCATGAAGAGGCCACCACAGAATAGAGAAATCAAGTACTTTAAGTATCTTGGCTACAACATACTTCCCATGAGTGTCTAAGCAAAAGGGCTATGTATACTAACCTTTATAGAGAAGTCTCAACCAACAAAAAAGAAGAAGGAGAAAGGTACCAAAGAAACTACGAAGAAAATATGGAAGATAAAGTGATGAAGGAGAAGTTGGCCAAGATTATTCCTTAGTTGGAGTCACAAAAAAATCATTGAATTCTCAAGCAATTAAAGACTAAGACCATCAACAAAAAGGGAACATATTTTACACAAGGTGTCTAATCAACAAGACCCTTTGTAGTGTCATTGTGGATAGTAGGAGTTGCACTAATGTGATTAATGTAAGCTTAATTAATGAATTGGGTATGATATGGATTAAATACCCTAAACCCTACAAGTTACAATAGTTGAATGATAGTAAGGAATTAAGGGTTAACAAATAAGTCTTGGTATCTTTTGAGTTGGGGAAGTGCAAAGATGATGTGCTATGTGATGTGGTGTCTATGTAAGCGGGTCACTTGCTCCTAAGGAGGCCTTGGCAATATAATAGAAATGTGAAGTATAATAGGTGGAAGAATACTTATTCCATTCTCAAAGAAAGGTCTAAATTCACTCTTACCCCTATACTCCCAAGTGAGGTGAACAAAGACTAAAGAATCATGAGGAAAGAGAAAAGAAAAGGGGAGGACAAGATGCCAAACAAAAATAAGAGTTAGAGAGAAAAGAACAAGAGAAGAAAAAGAAAGAGTTGAAAGAGAGAATGGGAAGACAAATTCCTTTGACCACCACAGATAGAAATGAACAAGGATAAGAAATGGGAGGTAAAAGAAGAGTGAACTACTTTGCAAAAAGGAGTGAGGTCATAGAAGCAATAGAAGCTAAGGAACCAGTTATTCTTCTTATTTGCAAAGGATCTTATATTTCTACTAATGATTCTACTTTGTCTTTACCTATGAAATTGCAGTCAGTCTTCAAGAATTTAATGATGTTTTTCCAAAGGAAGTGCCCGGAGGATTACCACCCATAAGAGGAATCGAGCATCAAATAGATTTTATACCCGAAGCCATCATCTCTAATTGACTAAATTATAGGACCAATTCAAAGGAGGCCAATGAATTACAAAAGTAAGTGGAGGAATTACTTGAGAAGGGACATGTGAGAAAGAGCCTAAGCCTATGTGTGGTTTCAGTTCTCTTGATTCCCAAAAAGGATAGGACGTGGAGCATGTGTGTGGATTATTGTGTCATCAACAATATCACAGTTAAGTATTGCTATCCCATTTCTAGACTAACTGACTTGCTTGATGAGTTGTTTAGTGAATGCATTTTCTCTAAAATTGACTTGAAATTTAGTTATTACCAAATTAGGATTAGGGAAGAGGATGAGTGGAAAATGGCTTTTAAAACTAAACAGGAGTTGTATGAGTGACATGTTATGCCTTTTGAGTTGTCTAATGCTTCTAAACTTTCAAGCATCTAATGCATCATGTTCTAAGGGAATTCATTAGAAAATTTATTGTTGTGTACACATATATTGATACATAGAAAATCATATGTGGATCATTTGAATCATCTTCAATGTGTGCTTGTTTCTCTTCAAATAGAGAGATTATATGCTAACTTAGAAAAATGTCCTTTTTGTTTGGAAAGGATTACATTTCTTGGGTATATTGTAAGTGTTAGGGGGATTGAGGTTGATGAAGAAAAAGTAAAAGGCATCCAAGATTGGCCCATTCCTACTACCATTACCCAAATTCATAGTTTTCATAGACTGGCTAGTTTCGATAGGAGATTCATTAAGAACTTTGACACCTTAGCAACCCCTCTAACCGAAGTGGTGAAGAAAAATGTGAAATTTAGATAGAAGGAAACCCAACAACAAGCCTTTCAAACCCTCAAGGATAAATTGAGTCAAGCTCTAATTCTCATCCTACCTAATTTTGATAAGGTATTTGAGATAGAATGTGATGCAATTGGGGTAGGGATATGTGCTATTTTAACCAAATACCGAAATCCTATTACATATTTTAGTGAGAAATTATCCGAGACGGCCATCAATTATTCTACTTATGATAAAGAACTCTTTGTCTTGGTTAGGACCATAGAGTATTCGCAACACTATCTATTACTAAGAGATTTGTAATTCATACCGACCATGAGACCCTTAAACACCTCAAAAGCTAACAAAAATTGAATAAGAGGCATACAAGGTGGATGGAGTTTATTGGTACACTTCCTTATGTCATTTAATGTAAAAAGGATAGGGAGAATGTCATTACGGATGCATGATCTCGAATGTATGCACTTTTAAACTCTTTGGATACTAAAATTCTTGATTTTGAACTTATGAAAGAATTGTATAAAAATGATAAGGAGTTTAGGGATATTTTTCATCCTTGTAAGAAATGTGCATTTGCTAAGTACTATAGATATGATGGTTTCTTGTTTAGGAAGGCAAGACTTTGTGTACCAAAGGGTCCATTAGGGAGTTGCTAGTTAAGAAGGCCCATAGTAAAGGATTAATGGGACATTTTGGTGTTACAAAGACCATAGGCATCCTTAAGAAACATTTCTTTCAGTAAAAAATGATAAGAGATGTGGAGAAATTTTGTTCTCAATGCATAATTTGTAGGCGGGCTAAATCTAGATCACTTCCACATGGGTTGTACACTCCTTTAGCCACTCCAAATGCTCCTTGAGTTAATATTTCAATGGACTTTATCTTAGAATTGCCTAAATCCAAAGGGGGTAAGGATTCAATATTTGTGATTGTTGACCGATTCTAAAAAATAGCTCATTTTGTGGCTTGTTCTAAGACTAATGATACTTCTTATATTGTAGATTTATTCTTCAAAGAAGTGGTGAGAATGCATGGGATTTCAAAGACTATTGTATCAGATAGGGATACTAAGTTTCTTAGTTATTTTTGGAAGGTCTTATGGAACAAACTTAGTACTAATCTTTTGTTTAACACAACTTGCCACCCTCAAACGGATGGACAAATGGAAGTGATTAATCGAACACTCACCCAACTCTTGAGGACCACCATTAAGAAGAATTTTGAAGAGTGTGATGCGTAAATTTTGGGTGTGTAAAAATCATCAAATTTAAATCTATCCCTTAGTCAAGTTTTAATTAAAACATTAATCACAAAATACACATACGAGCAAGTATACTAATCGCAAGTATAGCATAGGGAATTAATGAGTATCGATAATCAAAAGAACAAGTACATACTATCACTTTTTATTCATTGTTTAACCGACCCAAATAAAATGAGAAAGAAATTAAAAGTAAAATTAAAATAATATATATATATATATATATATATATAACTTATTAAGAGAAAAATATGTAATTAAATAATTATTCTCAAAAGTATGACATGAATTATTTAACAATTATCACAACCAATTATTTTCTTAGCATCATGAAGGAATATAAAGTAAAATTCAAATTTGTCAAGTCATGAATGAATCAACTTAGGTAAATTCCACTTCGTTTGTAAATCCATAAAATCCTATATTTTGACTCAAATTAACATATTTGTCAATCAAGCTAACATAACCAAAACATTCATTAAGCTCATCATTATATATTTTGATTCAATTAGTAGATTTGTCAATCAAGCCATCCTAACCAAAATATACATGAATCTCAATTCCTTAAAATCATGAAATATGTCAAGGCGAAATCAACTTAACCTTTGATCACTTAGTTCCAAAATCCTAACTTTATCGTTCAAATCCATTAAGATTTAACAAATACGAAATCAATACAATAAAACTCCTAACATTATTTTTGTCGAAGTCAATTAGCATCAATAATCAATGATAACAAGGAATCAAACACAAAAGAAAATAATTAATTAATCAAAGAACTAAATTAATTCAAAATTATAAATCCAAGAATAATATCTAAATGCAATTAAAGAATTAAAATTATCATTGTTAAGATTAAAAAACAAAGGAAAGAGATAAATACTCATAGATAAGCCTTTCAATTTCCAATGAAAATCCCTCCAAGAATCAATGCTCTTTAAATTATTTCTCTAGAGAAAAATATTGGTGATGTACTCTAAAAATATGTCTAAGTCTATATTGTGCACACCCTTTTTTCTAATATAATTGGCCTTTATTTATAGGTAAAAGAATCCTAAATAAAGAAGGAGTAATTTCTAAAAAGGCTTTTGAAATTAATTTGCTTCACTGCCTTTAAATTGACAAATTGAGAATTGAAGCTCTTTTGTCGTATGCACTGATGACCAATTCTTATTGTTTGCTGAAATTGGCTTCAATTTGAGCCACACGGAATCGTTGAAGCTACTGAGCCAGTCTTCCTTTTCTTCTTGCATTGGCTCATCTGAGCCGTAACCGAGCTAACAAAATTGCCGAGCTATCGAAGTTTTTATGTTTTGCTGTTGGCTCTCCCAAGCCAATGACTGAGCCACTTTTCTTTTCCTTGTGCACCGCATGGAAGCTACTTCTTTTCTTTGATGAACTTTTTCCTCTTTCTCTTTTGCTTTTCTATTCTTGGCCCATCGAATTCAATTGAGAATTGAGAATTCACTTACCTTTGACCCATTTTCTCCTCTTCAATTCTTTTACCCAAGTTCCAATTGCTCCTCTATTTCCTCTATTTATTTCTCTGCTTTCCTCTTTGCTTCCAGTGTATAATTGGCGCCAGGTCCATATTCTTGGCCTGGTACTGGGTCTGTACTGAAAAATTACACAATTAGCTCCAAATTTCACCTATTGTTGCATAAATTTACAAAAAAAGAAAGAAAGTGTTTTTATAAGTGAAATATCAAATATGAAGGAATATTACTACTTATTGTATTAAAAGTGTCTCAAATTAGCCTCAAATAACTAGAACAATAACGATGATTTTAGCCCCTATCAAAGTGCTTGCCACACATTGAGTTTGCCTACTACAGGGTTATTCACTCTATTACTTCTTATTCTTGGCCTGGTACTGGGTCTGTACTAAAAAATTACACAATTAGTTCCAAATTTCACCTATTGTTGCATAAAATTACAAAAAAAAAAGTGTTTTTATCAGTGAAAAATCAAATAGGAAGGAATATTACTACTTATTGTAATAAAAGTGTCTCAAATTAGCCTCAAATAACTAGAAAAATAACGATGATTTTAGCCCCTATCAAAGTGCTAGCCACACATTGAGTTTGCCTACTACAGGGTTATTCACTCTACTATTTCTTATTCTCCATTTGAAATTGTGTATGGTTTTAACCATCTAACTCATTTAGATTTGGTTCCTTTTCTTGTTAGTGAACGGATAAATCTTGATGGAGCCAAGAAGACAGAATTGGTGAAGACTTTTCATGAAAAGGTTAAGGCAACTATTGCAAAGCAAAATAAAGGGATTACACTTAAGTGAAATCAAAGAAGAAAAAATGTTTCATTTAAGCCCAACAATTGGATATGGGTGCATCTTCACAAGAAGAAATTTCCCACTCAAAAGAGAAGTAAGATAGACCCAAGAGGCGATGGGCCTTTCCAAGTCATTACCCAAGTTGGAGAAAATGTCTATAAGATCGATTTACTCAATGAGTATAAAATGAGTGCAACATTTAACGTTAGTGACTTAACAACTTTTAACGTAAGTGATTATTCGGGGAAGAATCAACTACAAGAAGGGGGAGATAATGGGAATTAAGCTAGTCAATTGGTTCAATCTTAAGAAGGGAGAACGACCTTGCAAGGTTCAATGACAAGATCAAGGACCAAGAGGTTTTAGTGTGATATCCAATTGCTCCTACAACCATGTTTGAGGATGGGAGAGATTTAGAAGGATGATGAAGGTAGCCAAGTGCTCAAATTGATAACTATCCAAGAGGAACCCCAACAAAAACCCTAACAACAATTCAAGCTAATACCAAAAGAGGGAGAAAATGCTGAAGAATAGTGCAACAGCACCAAACCGGTGCTGGCCTAAGACAGCTAAGTCGGCGCCAGCTGAGCACTGCCGATAGAAGTGTTTTGTTCCAGCGAAGAGCTGGAGCCGGCCTATGTCGGATCCCAGACACTATTTTGTCGATTTTGATGTTTTCTCTGATTTCTCTCTATTTTAAACATCTTGTAAAGATCCTTTAAGGCCTTAATTTGACTTAGGGCCTTATTAACCACTTAGGTAGGGTTAGGGTAGTATAAATACATTTTTTTTTTTGTGATTTGATAAGACAATCTACTTACTTTATTCAAATTTGAAATAGTCTTGAGAAGTCTTTACCTCCTTATTCATTTTGTTCAAAACCATGCTTAGGGTTTAGTCCTCCCTTTGAATGAGTCTCTAAATCTTATGAATAATCTAATGTGGTTTCTCTTAATTAGGTCTTAGTTGTTTTGTTCTTCTAAGGTTTATCTTGAATTTCATTATTTGTATGCCTATAGTTTCTACTCTTTTTTTCTTGATTACCTTTATTGTTTCAAGGATATTTAGGTGAGTCTAAAGTTGATCTTGCTACTATTCTTATGGGTTTTTGATGCTTAGTTCTTCAAGGGTTTGCTAGAATGTAGATAGATAGTTATTTTTATCCATTTTGGCTACAAAACTCTACTGTTTTGGTTCCTATGTTTGAGCTAAGTTATTAGCCACTTGTTCCATCAATTTAACCACTCAAGATCATATCAAGTTGGGTTGTCCCAACCGGTCATGGAAATAAGAAAAGATTAAAATCAAAATAATTTTGTAACAAGTGGGATTTAAACTCAAGTTATCAAGAGATAATTCTCAAACCTTAACCATTAGACCATAACAGCTCATGTGTTTTCCACTCCAATTCAATTACTCCTATCTCCTAGCTCCAAAATTTACTGAATTCCTTTCTCATGAATCTAAAATAAAAATACTTTCTATTTCTAACACACAGTAAGAACACATATAATCAATTTTAATTTCTTTCAAATTTTCATCTTGAAAAAATATGCACATACAATATGTCATGAAATGCAACTCTTCCTTCTAGCTTAGGGTAGGCTTAAGTGGGGTTTTACGTCCTCCCCTCTTTAAGAGAATTTTTTCCTAAAATTCAGTGTGTACCTTCATAATAAGCCGAGGTAGTTTTGCTTCACCCTTCTCTGTTTCCTTTGTGGCATTCTGCGGCCATGATGCTCCCATAACACTTTTACCATTGGTATTTACTTATTTCGGTGAGTCTTAATACTTCGATCTGAAAATCTTGTTAGACTTCTATGTACATTTTAGATTAGGATATAGTACCACAGCTTGTCTTTTAGCACATGCCTCGCACCTCTATGAGAATCAACACCTCTACTGATTAGAAGTCGATGTGCGTTTACCAAGTTGGACAAAATCCAGTGATTGGAAAAATTCATGAGGTGGTAGGAAAAAGCTCAATATAGCAAATATTAAACAATCAATGTATGAGTGTCATAGGAGTATTTAGGTATAGCATTGAGGAGTTTGATGAGAAGTATTCACAAACTATGAATGAAGTTCCTAAGGTCGCCTTAGATAGCCAAATCTAGGGAGAGAGCTTATGACAACAACAAAAGGCAACGTAAGTGATTTGGTAAGAAGAAGCTAAAAAAAAAAAAAAAAGGAAAGGAGTGGGATCACGGAAAATGTGCCTTTATGTAAAGAAATTATCATAGCAACTTCTAATTCTTCCTTCAATACATCACTTTATGACGCTTTAGGTTTTCCCTCGGGCAGAGTAAGTATAGTCGCAGACATGGTCCTTCTCTTAGACTCTTGAAGAGTCATTTCATAGCCTGTTATCTTGCTATCTGCGATGTATCTTCCTAAAATAGTTGACTCAGAGCTAGTGCAAGGATTGGGAATTCCCAAATGAAACTATAATAATAATCTGCTAATAACATTAAATTCCTACTTCTCGTAATAGACTCAGGTAACCTTAAGTGACAAAATTTTACACCTAGTTAGAATTATCTTACCCTTAACCAGAGTTTCCACATGTCTTGAAAGTAAAACTATGTTCGACCAAAATTCACACCTACTATACTAGCCAAAAGTTCTTGCCCCTCATTATTACTACAACCTAATTTAATTGTTCCAAGCATATCACTATCTTCACCAATTATCATTCCTTAAGCAGATGTAATATGATAATCTTTATTAGAATCAAAGTAAAGAAGCCTTTAACCTACTCAAGTATCGTTCCACACTCAGGACTCAAGTACACATCAACTATTGTAGCCAAACAAAAATTCTTAGTACTCCTTCTACAATAACTTAAAATTCCTCGCTCTTGATATTAAGCACCATATTTCCTTAGCCTCAACTTCTCTACATGTAACTCCATCTAAACGGTCAATGAAAATGCATTATTCTGTCTCCATACTTAAGTTAAGCTCTTTATTTTAACTATGATTCCATGCATAATATATCATCTTAATCCTCAAGGAACGTGTGAATTAAGTTTCTTAGCAGTTTACTCCCCAACCACAATTGCACTTCTCGAATACAACCTATAAATTCCTTCCCAAGCAAGGAGAAGTGTGTCCAATCATTTTTAAGCCAATTCACAACTACCATAATTCGAGTGATTGATACACTACACAATATACAAATGTATAAAGCTAAGATCAAAGAGCCAACTCCTTTCTAAAATCAAAATGAAGAGCTTACCTCACAGTATCCAATCCTAAGTTCTCTCCACTTATCGCAAATACTTAGCCTTCACTTGGGGTCTGGTCTTATTCCCCCCCTCCCCTCCCCAGTAACTACATTTGGGGCTCGACAGTGGTTTCCATGGTAGTAGCATATTTGTTTAGGATGTCAATGTCCTCCTTAGTTTGGCATGATTCTTATTCCTTCCGCAGGTCCCTCGGGTGCTGCCTCCTGTTCTTATTCATATCTTTCTCACAAGTCGATGTAGCGTATTGTATTTATCAGAAATTCGATGACGATAACTCAATATCATGAACGACACTGCTATGGACTATGGTTCTATATCTTGGTGCCATCTTCATTTACAACCACCCATTATGATAAATCAATATAAAAAAGGGGTTGTGCTCATGTGAATGTAAAGTCAATACAATGACAGCTTTAAGTTTTGCTATAACAAATGTATACAATACCTTGCAAAAGAAAATAAGTGCTCAAAAATTCCTTATTCAAATCCATCAAATCATACTTTTATAGAAAAGAAAATTGCTACCCTATTCGATACCCTTATTTTGAATATTTAAATATTCGCAACAAAGAAACAGGTTTAATGGATAAATTAACAAATAAATACATGAATATAAGTCCAAATGTCAAGTCATATTGTTGATCATCTAAAAGTTCTTCCTCCCTGCTAATGTAGCCATCATAAGAGTAATCAAAAACAGGCTCCACCAGCCAACCCACGAGGTTCTTAGAGAAATCTATCATATATCCACTCACAAACTTAAGAAAACTATCCTCATTTTTGGGCCTCTTAGAACTCTCTTCTACCTTCCCTTTCCCCTTTTCTCTCACTCTCCTAAATATCTCTTGGAGTTCCTCCATAGCTATAGCAAGTCCCCTCTCTATCTCATCCATCTCCTTATCCAACCTAGCTATCTCATCCTCAAACTCCCTAGTGATATCACTAACTAGTGCAGGTGCAAGCTTCCCTATAGATGGGGTCATAAATGCCACAACCAGCTCCTCTTCTGTATTGTCAGTGTCAATCATCTCCTCTCCTCCCTCACCATTAATAATGTCTACATCCTCCTCTTCCTCATCATTGGTATTATCCATCTCCTTACCGCCTTTATCGTCAGTGTCAGCTTTCTCCTCTCCGCCCACTCCTTTATTATCTGCATTAGGTATCTCTTCCTCATCCTCATTGTCAAAAACTAAGTCAATTACTGGTATAGGTTGATCTAGCATCTGCATATTACCAATTCTACCCTCTGACTCAAGGACCTCAATTCCCATCTTCTCATTCTTTCTAGCTTCAAGTGGTATAGCTTTGGAAACCTCAGCTTCCATCTTTCCGTCACTACTCACCAACTTAAACCATCTTAACCCAAGTTTTGACTCCCTGTTAGAGTAAGGTAGATCTGTTATGGGAGCAAGGATGGGTGTCAACCATAGCCTTGTGGCCAATCTCACGTGACTAGGCAAATCTTCTATCCACCCTATAAATAAACTATACAAGTTAGTACCATATCAAAGTTCTTAAATATAAAATCTAAAAGACCATATAAGCATAAACATATGCTCTGATACCACTTGTAACACCTCACTAATTACGTAGATCAAAAGGAGCAGGGATATCGCTCTGTCCTTAGGACAAGGGTTTTTATAACCAAGTAAAAGAAAAATAGAAGAAATATCTAATTTTCAAAACTTATTACAACCTAACACAATACTTATACAAGTATCAAAAAGAGTAAATAAAAAGTCAAATCTCTCCAAGATATAAATGTAACAAATCAAACTGAGATTTTCAAGTCTCAAGACAACTCAACCTTTAAAGTAGGATTGTCCTGAAAATGTTTCATAAAACATGGTGAGAAAAATTTCTCCATAAATCCTATGTGTACTCGTGTTAATTCAAGAAGTATTTCATGTATGCAATTTTGAATAATTCACAACAAAAGTCTGCAAGTCTAAATGAGTAATTTTGAACAATGAGTGGTGTTTTATTGGCATTTCAAATAAAAAATTCAACATTGTTAAGAAATAAACCACTCGAATACAAGCGACTATAAAACCCTGCATCATGATCATGCATTGTGAAACCTGCATCACAATACAAGTGGTTGATCAGTCTACTAGATGAGATGCTCCTTTATATTTGCACCCTAACTTACCGATTGTCCATTCCAAAAAAGAAACAATCCACAAGGATTAAATAGCTAGCACGGACTGGCTTGACTAACTAGAACTGTCACGTTGTCCAGAAAGAATTTTATTCCTCGACGGAGGCCTCCATTGAGAGACTTATCCTAGCCTTCTAGGGTTAGCTATAATTGCCTACCCTTACTGAGTACGAACGTAACGTTTACCCCACTTGGGGTAATTCAACAAATTGCATTACCTTGAAATTACAATTATGGGTCTAAAAAGTTTAAGTTTAAAATCTGATTTAAGAAAATTTAACATTTTATTTTGGAAAACCTTTGCTTGCTTAAAGCTATTTTACTTTGACAAAAGATGTAGATTTTCCACAATTGCAACTCAAAGAATAACTTTACAGTAAACATCACATTTGACTTGCAAAAACACTTTAGTTTAGCAAATAGTTTATGCAAGGACTTACGTACATGATTCTTTTATCTCACAGATAAAATCTCCTAATGTCTGGATCAAAGAAGCCTAGCTCCGTCTAGGGAAAATATAAAGTATATATTACTATTAGCCAACAACTCATGTATTTCAAGTGTATAAGTATATATTTTAACTCTAATTCTCATATTTCATCTAACTTTCGACAAATTCCCCATCAGCACCTATAGTATCATAGCATCAAAAACAGTTCAACCATTAATTACAAGTTAACAATCAATTTGGTACAATTACTATCTTTGTTCTTATCATAGCTTGTTAAAAATGAATGCATGTCCCAAAACACCGAGCATTCCTAATTATATATCCAAAACCCAAGATTTCCTACTATCATTAGTAACTATTGTTGATAGCAACATCAAATAACAATTAAATAACATGCCACAACAATGTTTAACAAGGATAAATATTGTGCTCTTGATTAACTAGCTAATAAAAAAATCGTTCGGACATTATAAGATAAATACTAATTTTGTAGATAATAAACTTCGTAACACATATAATATCTAGTAAACTATACATATATTCTCTTTTAGAAAATAGTGACTAGTTAATAAATACAGGATATTAAAAAATGGTAGTTTATTTATGCTAGATAATAGATCAAATAAGATTAATTGATATTTAAACTAGAGTTTTGATACCTTTAATAATAATAATAATAATAACAACAACGACAACGACAGTAATAATATATTATTATTAACAATGATAAATATACTACTAATAAGATTAATAATAATAATAATAATAATAATAATAATAATAATAATAATAATAATAATAATAATAATAATAATAATAATAATGTAAGTAACAATATTATTATTATTAAAAAATATATGTTATTAAATATTTTCCAGTAGTAATAATATTTCAAATAGCAAGCCTTATCAAATAACACACATGTATATTTATATATACATTGATATACATATATCACATCAATAAAATTAAAGTACTTGTTATAAATGATAGCAAACTAAAATTAATGGTTTAAATAATAATAATAATTTCCATAGTAGCAACTAGAACATTCATAACATAAATGACATATATATAAATTATAGTTATAGTATTGCATACTTTGCATAATCTCTCATCACATAGCACTTATCGATCATAACAAAGATATCACATTAAACCCACAACTTTAATCATGTCATACACTTAAACATATGATGCATCTTAAAATAAAGGCAACGTTAAACAAACATAGCATCTCTCATTCTTCATCTATAGAATTCACATATACTATCATCTTTTCTTCAAATATTATCGTAACAAATCATCATAGATCACTTCCCATATACATCATCTCAACACTTCATCATAATATTATTCTACATAACTTGAGTTCATAGAAAGTAAAAGGTTAAGCAAAGGTTACTTGTTTGATGATTGGTTCGATTCGGAGGAGATGTTTTGATGACTAAGAGATCTTGACTGCCTCAATGTTCAAATCTCAAACTCCTTGAGATGATTCCATCAGGTTGAAAAAGGAACCAACAAAAATAGTCTATGAGTTTCAATCAAAATATAGAAGATGCAGAAAAAGGAAAAAGAAAAATAAAGAAAGAAGAAAACAGAGATAGTATTTTGAATACTACCTTGTGTGTGAGTGATTGCTTGATCGTTTAAGAAGTAGATTTTGATGTGTTCGATATTATGCTACGTCTCTTGAAGAGAGTTGGTGATGATCTTGTTTGATCAAGTCATATGTAGTGATCTAGAATGCTTAAAAATGAGGGAGAGGAAGAAAAGTGGAAATGTGTATTCTTATTATTGTTGAGAAAACAACAGAGTAAATTAGAGAAGTGTGTGAGTGGTCTTGGGATTGAAGTGATCGAATGCTTGGTATAAGGGAGTGTTTCGATTAGCTTATGCTAAGAGGATTCCTAGAAGCCAATGGGTCTTTGAATTTCAAAGCTTCCAAGAAATGCAAAAAAAAAGTAATGGTGTTTGAGAAGATGTAAAATTGTTAATGGAGTTTATCTAGGAGAGGTGAGTAAATGAAGAAAAATAAAAAAGGAAAAATATGGTGTTCTTAAGTTTGAACTGGCTGAAAATAGCAATGATTAGTGGCTGAAAATTCTTGTAGCATAAAATAAGATTTGTAGCTACCTTGGTTGAGTGTTTGATGGAGATATTCAAGGTTTTTAATTTCAAATTCAAACTAATTTGAATGGAGGAAAATTAGGAGTGTTTAGAGGTGTTCTAATGGTGTTTTCGGTTGCCATGGCTGGAAGAAGAAAGATGAATAGCACGGTACATTGAGAGGACCAAAATTATGAAGAAGATTGTGAAAGGAAAACTGATTATATACACCATGCTTGCTGGAAAAAAAATCTGGTTACTTATGTGTGGTAGAGTGGAGTGTTTTTAGGTATTGGTTGAGGTTTTGAATTTTCGATTCAAACCCTTTTGAATGAAGTATTTGTAGCTCTGCCATGGTGAAACGAAGAAAATAGCAGCTTGTATTCTTCAAGAAGGCTGAAAATATGGAGAAGAGAAATGCAGGAAAAAATCTAATAAACTAATGTTGTAGAAACTGTAAAAATTCTGATCATACATGCTTAATTGAATAGAAAAATCTAGGGAGTTGTTGAGCAAAAATTCAAACTATTTTGAATAGGTTTTGTTGCTAAAAAGTAGGAGTATTTTGAGTTACTCCCATAGAAGGCTGCCTTGATAAAGAACAATAAGTGAAGTTGAGGATAATTCTTGGTGTCTAATACCTAAAGAATTCCAAAGCTGGTATAGCAGAAGAATGCAAAAGTAAATGCTAACAAAATCTTTGTGTTTTGATGGAAATTACTATGGTAGGAAAGCTATTTTGTGATGCTAAATGCTTGTATTTGCTGCCTAAGTATCTTGGCCTTGGAGGGCTGAAATCAGTGAAGAACTACTTCCAGCTTTTAAACACATTAAAGAAAATAGATTAGCAATGAAGAATGTAAAGATAGCTGAAACATTTGGTCACAAGAAAGAATGTTGTAATCAAATGGCCTAAGGAAATGAACAAAATAATTTTCCAGATTCTAGCTATACTAACAGTAAAAAAGATGAAGTTTCCTTAGGAACAAAAATAGGTATTTAATTTTTGAAAGCCAAGAATCTATCCAACCACTTATTCCTTTTATGTTTCGGCCAAGGTAGTTCTAATTTGTTGAAATTTTGGTATCATAGCTAGCTAAGAATTGAGGACAAGCAACTTAAATATAGGAGAATTTAAGTTGAGAGAAAATTCGAATTAACAGGGTTATAACATTAAAGAATATGTATAGGAAATGGAGATTTTATCCAAATCTCCTCAAGACATGTAAGAAACTAAATCTTAAATTCTAAAGACAATTCTCCTACCTCCATGGATTGCAAGAATGGCTTCAAATAGTAGTTGGGTTGTCCCAACCAGTCATGGAAAAACCTTTGGGAGAATAAATCATGAATTTATTTTTAAATTACTTAGTTTCAATTAAAAACATTTTTCTTAATTGTTTTACCTAGAGAAAAAATTTATTTTCGCAAAAACCTTTGTGCATTTGATCACAAAATTAAATAAATAGACATACTCCAAAAAGTAAACCTTTTACATGCTATTTTCTAACCCTTAATTCTTATGTGACCATATAATGGATGAAACATCATCATAATAATAAAATTAAAATGGTCTATTTTAATCCTAAGGTGATTCCCCTTTACTAATCATTTTCATGCAAAATTATTTATCATAATAAATAAACCATTGCAAGAAAAATAACCTCGTGTGATATAAGCCCCAAAAGAAAAATAAATTACTAGAAAATAAAAAAAAAACCTTCAGGAGATTGTGAACCATAAGCCCGCGACCCGATTGCCCAAACCGCTGCCCGTGTCCCGCTGAACCAGACGCACAGCCGTGGGAGGCTTTGTCTAAGCCTCCCACAGATTAAGGCATTTTGCCTTGATCCTCCCATGGCACAACATGTGCTTGTCGTGGCTTGGGAAGGAAAAAAAAAAAAAAACTCCCAAGGCATGCACGGCTTGCTAGAAGCCTCTTGCGATTGGCTCCCTTTGTTTTGTCTCCGTTTCTCTTATGTTTTTTGTTTCTTTTCAGGGATTTTGCAGCATTATTTTAGGCACCAATTTTTGTTATATAAATTATAGTCAATTGAATTTAAATACAATCCAATCACCTATGCCTTTCAAAACGAGGCGTACATGATTTCTACGAGAGTGATTAAAATTAAATTACAAGTGCCTATGCCTCCATGCGCAAGGCGTACACAAAATCTACCCATATAAAAAATCACGAGTGATCCATACAATCACAAAGATCATAGTTTTTATTAGTAAAGGAATCACCTTTCTGGTTATTAACTCTAAGCATGCTCCTAGATTTAAACCTAGCTCTAATACCACTTGAAGAATCATGAGAAAATTAAATACTTAGTAGAAAACAACAAATTAAAATTTTTTTCTAGCTAAAGCCTAGGAATACTTACTTCTAGAGAGATTAACTTTAATAATCGAAATTGGATTCGGGTTCAACGACACTTGTAGAATAGGGATGTGTACTTCTTCTGTGGGAACACCAACTAATCGTCAGCTTCTTTACATCAAATACTTATCAAGTTTGCTAGCTCCTGACCTTCCTAAGTATTCTTTAACCACTATGGACCTCTATCGGTAAAAGTAAAATTAGGGTGAAAAACGGAAGAGCCAAACGTTAAAGGAAAACGAAGGAAAAGAAAAAATGGTGGCTATGTTTATTTTTTTCAAAGAAAATCGAAAGCTGACTTTTTTTTTCAATATACGGTCAACCATCCAACAGACATACGAGATGCTTTTTAAAAAAGAAAACTCCAACTTTTCTTTTCTTTTACAACCTCAACAGCCAGCTTTCCTATTTCTTTTCATATTTTTCCATTTTCCTTTTTACATGTTGCGGCTTCTAGGGATTTCTTAATTCCCTAAGCCATAACTAAAAATCCTGGTGGGTTAGGGTTGTTCTCTAATTAACCCATGGCTAATTAATTATCTCTTTTATTAATTAATTAATCTACTTGGGCCTAATATAAAATTACTCAAGATAATTAATTAATAAACTAATTAATTGAAGTAGATCTTTTATTAATTAATTAAACCATTTGGGCCTAATATAAAATTACCCAAGATAATTGATTAACAAAATAATTAATTATATTGGCCCAATTAATTATTCTAGTCCAAATAAATAATTAATTAGACTTCTGGAATAATTCTTCCAATAGTAAATTCACACAATGAGTCCATATAATAAATAAATTTATTAAGATTATTTGAGCTACTCTAGGGACCAAAAGACATATTATTCTTAGCTACTCAAATAATCAAAATACCCCTGCTAACAAATAGCGGCATTTTAATCATTTTAAATATTTTATTTTATCACCATATTAAAATATTGTTCCCAAGAATAATATTGCAAGTGTATTGTCTTCGACCTACAGGTGTAATGATAAAAATACCCCTCTACGTAACACCCGCACTTGAGATAGGAAAATAGTACTAATACCTTTCTCAATGACTCTACCATCCTTTGATAGATTGTCCGATAATCCATCACTTTCAGTATGTACTAACTTATTTCGGGGAGCTACCGAAAAACCATGCATACTTAGTTACATTTTTCAATACCTTGGATTATTAGATTATCCTGGACAATCACAATGGGATGATTTCTTCATATAATGAAGTATAAAAATTCTATTGTATAAGCCTATCTTAATTAACTAATGCCATACACCCACGTACAAGGTTATTAGCCTTGCGATAAGACCTCACCTATATCAAAATGTATTAGTCCAACTTCACCAAACTACCAATTTACACTCATGTCCTAGGGTACTCATCCGCGCAGTAGCTACGATAAACCAATCTTTATTTATTTTAGTACTTTTATAAAGATCATTATCGCGTGGTCTAATTCTACGTATTCTATATACCCTTACACTATTGGTGTGAGTGAACTACTTACTGGTTAAAGGTAAATCATTCTCTATTTGGAATTCATATTGTAATGATCTAAACGTTGATAAAGTACCCAGCTTCACCAATCAATCAAGAACAATTTTTTGCTTATGTGTTGGTAGCCCATAATCTATACCTTATTGTGAAAGCACGACCCATAGATTACTTACTAACACACTTAGATTTTTAATGTGTGTATATATGTAAACAATTATGAATGAAATACTTTTGTCAATTTCCAAAGTAAGAAATACATAGGCCATTTTGGATATACATTCTAACAGCATGTCAGTCACTTGACTAACCATAGTAGACCTAGCCTAAGTAAAGGAAAGTCTAAATTCTTGCATAGCTACAGAGTAATCGTAGGCTAGCTTAAAGTGATCCTTTTATTATAGGTGTCTATATCTACCCAGGGTCCCTCATCTTCTATTCCAAGAATGGTGACAAGGGCCTCCATAGTCAAATGAATATGTGCCATCTAACCACTGTGCCCACTATCCTCAGAATTCCATGCCTCTTATCTGATATGTTGGCTAAAAACTCCTTCACTAATATAGGATAGTAAGCCCAAGTCAGTCCTAAGATAGAAGCCCAATCTTTCTTCCTGAAGAGGACTACCAAATACTGGTCCTTCTTTAAATCTGTGTCAAATGTTTTCTCTATTATTATCTTATTGTGGAGCCTAGTATCATACCACTCTTTACAATCATCGTCCACAAAATGTCCAGGGGGGTTGGTAAAGTTACTGGTGGAAGAAGGTTGAGAAGAAGAAAAGGTGTCAACCCTTCTCCTTTTCAATGGAAACTTGGAGGCTTTAGGTGGCATGATAAAAGATGAATTGGGGAAAAAATGGTTATAAAAGGGAAGGTCTTTCTCCTATAAAATCAAAACATTTTTCCAACACCCTTCAACAAAAACAAACTCTAATCCGCACCAATTAATCCAAGTCACCACCTAAACTTCAAACTATAATTGAAACCAAACCACAACTATTCCCAATCAAAACTAAAAAAACTCACCAAAATAAAAAACAGATTGATATTGTGAGTAGTGTTGGGTATCTCTCGCATATCATATATGGCGTAGCGGAAAAATAAGAACAAGATACCAACACGGGATCTGCATACGTGTAGAAAATAAGACATAAAGATAACAAAGGTAATAGCTTTTTACCTTTCTTTGATTGTGTGAAGAGCAAAATTTTTCTTCTTCAAGTTGAGGCGTGATCCAGTAATCCTCTTGATCAAACATCACGAGAGTTGAACATCCAACCACTATAATCATAGTGTGTGATTATCTCTAACAGAAATCCACTTGGAGGATCACACTCATTCACCAAGATGTTTATGTACTAGCATGAATAAGATGGCGGCTAGGGTTTTTCTTAGTTGCTCAAGAACCACGAGAGAGAAAGAGAGAGAAGAAAGTTTTTGGAAGCTATTTCGTGTGTCTCACATCTTAGGAGTTTCGTGCGTATCCTATATGTCACGAAAAGATTACCAAAAACTGAGAATTCTAAAACAATTAGAATTTTCTCATTGTAATTGGAAACATTAAGTTCTCACAATTACAATTTGGCCCATAAATTATAACCAATTATAATTTAGCCATAACAACTTCCCTTTCTCGCAATTAACCACTATGTTATTAAATAACAACTTAAGTATATAATCCTCTATTGTGTGTAACCTATTAAGTTTCCCAATCAATTGATAGCGAACATAAATTAATCTAAACACCTTTGAGATTAATAATCCATAATTAATTAGAATTAATTATATTGATTCTAATCAGGATTGGTTTATTAATTCATTAATTAATAAACCCATATTTTCAGATCATGAGTGGTATCTAGTAATACATTATGACCACCCAAGAGTCCAGGAAGTCAAGTAGCTTGACATAAACCCTTCAATAACAAATTACAGTGCAATTAACTCCTTTCACCATACAATATCTCATTCGATTTGGAGTATGGAATTAGTGCCAATTCCCTTTAGAATATATTAATTCTGGCCCGAATATAATAGTAATTATACCAGGAACTCACTACTCTAGATATGTATCAATTGGAACTATTTTCAATACACAATGACTTTAGCCAAGGACTTCTCGAGTAGTAATTCCTACAAGTGGCTGTATGATATTCGCCCCTACTATTAGGAGTGGTGAATCCTTTATTGACCCTCTCAACTACTTTCGTTTACCTCACAATGTGCCCAATATCCATTCCATAAGCAGCCCTCAATCTGGCTCCAGAGATTGGAATCAAAGCACAAAGCTCAGCAAACAAAGTACCTTGGAGATTTCAAGTCTAAGGATACTTGCACGTTTGCTATATTGAGATTATATCATTGGCACTAAACAGTTATCCATGTGATTATCTCATAGCTAAGTCATATAATGTACTTATTCCATTAATAAGCATCCATGTGTTAACTTTGATTATCTCAATACTCACAGATATGAGAACCACCAATTGATCAAATCAGGAAGTCTAACACATGCTAGTCTTAATGCATTAATGATGTCCAGTCTCATTAATACTACGACTAGGAACTATTTAAGTACTAACACTATATAGTGTAGTAGGAATCTCATATCATGATCTCTAAAATGATTTCCTTAACACAGTGTTGTATTAGGGACTTTATCTAACAGTTATATTACATAAAAGTAAACAAAAGAAACTGTAAGATAAATAATGCTTTTTATTAAAATAAAATGTGTCATATATAACGTTCAAGTAATTGCCACTAGGGCATAACACTAACAAGTAGAAGTGAAGTAGGCTTGAGGAAGTATGTCGCTAATCTCCAAGAAAGTCTTGCCTAACTCAAGTAAACAAAATGGGTATTAGGTAGTCTCAACAAAAATAATGACAATGAAAGTTAGAATTTTTTTTGCCAAAGGTAAGATGTTTTCTCAGTAGGTTTTGACTTTTGTAGTAACACCAAGCTGTAAGAATGATGAGTTTTAAACAAATAATTGGTGAAAAGGAGAATGTATGTTAACCGATGACAAAGTGGGAAAGAAGAAGGAAAGGAACTGCAGCTATCTTAAAAGAAATTTGTGAGAAAATAACAGTTGTAATTGTCGAATTTATCAGATTTACATAATTAACTGATGATGATTCAAGTCATAGCACTGGTTAAAGTTTAGAGTGCCAACCAGTTCAAACAAAATGGTGTTATTTCTATGTTTCGCCAATATAACTGCGACTAGTTCAAGTGTAACAATAAGCGCCGACTACTCTAAGTATCTCTATTATTTTAATGTCTCTAAATCAAACTACCATCAGTTCAAAGACTTTAACAAGCACCTGTTTGGACCAATTTCCTATAACAAACTAAAATATTTTTTTATGTTTTTCTCTTTTTATGCTTTTTTCTTTCTTTTTTAGATGCTAGTAATAAACTAACAAACAACCTCACAAAGCAGATCACTATTAAACTAAATCACACCAACATAAGCAAACATACCAAGTATGATCAAACAACCAAAGTTCGTAGCAATAAAGTCCAAATCCAAAATACACAAAAAAATAAGTAAAATATCAAATAAGCATAAATAAAATTGTGCTAATGAAGTATAAATAAAGCCAAGAGAATTAAAATTTTCCACACTCATCACGTAGGTTGGCCTTAGTTATCCCGAGAAGCATGCAATTTTGACTGTCTGAAATCAGCTTTGCGATCTTCCTAATTTACCTTCCCAAGTTGTTGATTGATGCTTCTTAGTTACAAATGAATGGTTCTACTCCTTAAAAGCGTGAGCCAGTGGAAGGGGAAAAGGTGCATGATAGGAAAGAAGTGCTTGAGGCCTTGCCATCAATTGTGCTCGTACACCTTGAGGGAATAGTTGGTTTTGTCCTTGGTTACGCCATGATAAATTAGGGTAATTACACCAACCAGGATTGTATGTATTCCTATAAAGGGTGTTGCGTTGACACGCATTTTCCACATAATCCATATACTCTAAAAATTGATTGTTAATAGCTCCCATAGTTTGATATTCATGGTTTAGATAACTTTCTCCACAAAAATCAAAGCACATGATTTGGGCTTAAAGATTTATGTTCATTTTCTCAATCTTCTTGGTAAGGGCCTCTAACTTTTATTCCATAGCTACCATGGCATCAATACTATGCATCTCTTATATGCGTGCTCTACATTTCAGATTTTCCCAAAAATAGCAGTTCATTTCTATTTCTTAATCAAATCTCTCAATTCTTCAAGAGTCTTCATTGATGTAGAACCACTAGAAGATGTGATAGAGGTTAATTATGTGCATATTTTATAGTCATTTATGGTCTATTTATGTTGGTTTTGAATTTAAATGGCTATTCATTTCCCTTACTTTGATATGCTTTTGCGTAGGATTAACATTGGATGAACATTGGTAAAAATTATACAAAAGCCCATGAAATATATGAAAAATAGATTTGAAATGGAATTTGGGTAAAGAGATAATGTTTTGGCCAGTTTAACCAAGCCAATGAGTGGCTAGTAGAAACAAACAAAGGAAAGCCGGGCCAAGTTAATGATAGGTGTGGCTGGCTAGGACATAAAAGGCAAACCTTGGCTAGCTACACTAAAGCCTTAGCTAGCTTGGAGCAAAAACAAGAGAACACAATGTTGTCTAGAAAAAATCAATGGGAGATTAAGCAACTATACTGTGGCCAGCTCTATTCTATTTCGAATTTGGTGATTTTGTCCAAAACATGGGATTTGATTTGGAAACTACTTCTATTGTTTTTTGGAAGATTTAGGAAGATAATTTACCTATAAATTGAGGCAATTAACCCAGTGTATAAGAGTGCAAGACATTAGAGAGAGATATACTTAGAAAAAATTCTTTCAATCATGTGAAATTTCTTGAAGAGTATGGGAAGGAAATGATCATTGTTGAGCGAAGTTTACTAAAAGCTGGAGGATTTAACTTGTTTATGAGTATTCTTCTAACTTTTATACACATTTTCTTTTAATAATTCTAAATCATTTTATTATATTTTTGAGAGATTAAACTCAAGATTATGGCTTTGTTATTTTGTGACCACATTTATATCATCTTTTTGGGATTTGGTTACTTGAGCATATTGTCCTTGTTAAATTGATTGGTTCTTTTTTAATTAACTCACTAAAGAAATCAAGAGAGTAGTATCAATTAATTAGTTCAATATTTGTTATATCTTAATTAACTCGAGAGAGGTTAAATGTAAAGAATTGGTAATCAAAGAGAGATTAATTTCACCTAAAGGTATGATTATTAATTTCTTCCATGTTTAAAGAACAGGTGTTATTGTTGTATAGAGATAGGAACTTTAACTTCTTTTTATTGGTTATTGAGTTGATAATATTGCCTAGAGATAGAGATATTATTTTCTTGATAGATTGTTGAGATAATATGCTTAATGCATCTTTGTGTCAAATTAATGAGGTAGAGATATCTATTGATTTTACTTTAGATAGGACATTCATAACTCGAGAGATAATGGGTTTCATAATTGTTATCCTTAGTGCTAGATTATTGATGAGTTGATCTTGAATTGTGTTTTATATCTAGCCATGTCTTGAAGAATGTTTATTGGAAATACATACTTTTATTCCTTCTTTTATTCCATGATTTTCTTTGAAATTATATTTTGAGAGGTTGAATCCAATTAAGTATCCATTGGTATTGTATTAATTACATATATGTAAATTTATTTGGCTAAATAATATAATAAGAGTTAGTAATTATGCTTACTCCCAAAGGACATTACTCGTTTATACCCAATACCATGCCATGCGTGAGTGCACTTGCTCTAATAGTAGTTTTGATGTGTAGTTTAGGAGCCGGCATTTCATAAATATAAAACGTAGTTAATTGTGAGAATTGAATTAAAATTTTCTACACCAATATTTTCACTATTAAGTTTTTGGCACCATTGTCGAGGAATAACAATATGAAAGTTTTCATTTTATTAATTTTGCATGTAAATATGTGAATATTGTTATTTTTTGTATCTAGGTATCATGTAAATAATTTTCTTATTGTATTATTGTATATTTATTTTGTGTGTCAATTTGTGAGTACAATATGTTGTATTTATCTTCTTCTTGTATTGTAATCATAACTATATTCTAATTACTAGTTTTTGTATTTTTATTACTTGCAAAAAATAGTTAATGCTAAAAAAAAAAGAAGAAAACAAACAAAAACATATGTGTGTATATATTATTTATTTTTTTTAATAAAAAACATTTTCAGCAGCTTTTCAAGACAAAACCAGCACCAACTTAGCCAAGCATGTACTGGCTTTTTCCTAACTTTTTTGTTAGCATAAAAGAGCCTGGTGTGAATAGTTTTCGTTGGTTTTAGCTTTTCTCTTTTTCCTCCACACAAACCCTACCGCAGCCATTCTTCTTGTTCTCCAAACTATCCTTTTTCTATTCTTACTATTGCTACCTTCCCCTTTGTCTTCTTGCTACTTTCTTTCATCTTCTTCTCTTCAATTTCTTCCATCACTCTAACTCCTTTCCCACCAAAATTCAAATCTCTACCCATTTTTCTCTTGACCAATGATTTATTTTCTCAATTTTCACTCCTAAATCTTCTTCAGGTTACCAACTTCACCCACCAGAAAACTCTAGATTTTTCTTCAAAATTGTGGTGAAAACTTGAAACCTATAAGTTGGAGAAAACGTTGGTACAAAGATATCTTCAAGTTATGATAAATTTTCTCCTCTTGAATTTCGTGGAATTTTTATATTTAATTTTGAGAAAAAATTTTCTTAGTTTGTAAATATATTTGTTCAAGTTATTTGGTGTTAGAAATATGCATAGAATGGTTTGCTGGTGCTTTTATTGCTTTTAAAATTGTCTATGCATTTTTCTAGAATTTTTGAATTTGTGATTATTTTGGGTAATTTGTGGGCATAATTGTGATATTATTCTTGTGTTGATTGTGTTGTTGAAGTTGGTGTCAGCTGAAATTGTACTACTTTGGTTGTGGGTTTGGAGTTGTGTAGAAGTGGAAATAGTCATGAGAAAAGTTTTTAGAAAGAGTTTTTGGAAAATTGAGGTAGTTGTGTTTTTTAGCTTAATTGTAAAAACCACTTTGGGAGCTGTGATTGTTGTTGTTAAGTGAAAAATGCCTAGGACAAAACAAGTGACCAAACCAACTAAACGTACATCTTTGATAGGGGCTAAATTCATCATTATTTTTCTAATTATTTGAGGCTAATTTGAGATACTTTTGATGTAATAATTAGGTATATTCCTTCCTATTTGATATTTTACTTGTGAAAAGTGTTTTGGATGAATTTGTGTAGGATGTAATAGATTTCGAGCAAAAAGTCTAAATTTTCAGCTTGCACCTAGCACCAGGCCCAGCTAGTGGACCAAGTGCCACGTCCACCCTAGAGGAACAGTGCAAAAACAGAGCACAAGTGAGGGGTGAACTAGAATAGACCTTGTGTCAGGTGGGTCGAAGTAACCCGGCGCCAGGTCTAATCTGCACAAGGGCAATTGTATGCACAAATTTGGTATCTTCTAAAGAATTTTGGTATTTCCGAATTCTATGGGGCCAAGACTTCTCAAACTACAAATTTTGGTATCAAGGGAGCTTATAAGGATAAGAAAAACAAAAGAGAAAGTAGTGAACCTAAGGATCTAAACTTTCAATCACTCAAAAAATGAGAGATTCATCATTCAATAAGCATTATTTAATAAGGTTTTTAAATAGAAGAAGGAGGGTTTGTCTATGAGTTATTTCTTTTACATTTGTTTTCTTTTTCTAAAATAATGATGTAATTAATTTTTTTCATTGTAATTTGATATTGTTTTTGGGATTCATGATTTCTTAAGTTAATTTAGTCTTTTTTATCAATTGATTATTTGTCTTGTGGTGTGATTATTTATTGTTATTATGAAGTTCATTGGTTAATTTTTGTTGTCAACTTACTTGAAAAAGGGGTTGTTAGTGACTTCAATTAATTAATTTCATATTTGTTGTCTTTTAACTTGTTTGAAAAGGGAATTAATTGTTAAGAACTTAGGTAATCAAATGTTAGTTGATGATTTCTAGAATATGGATTCATTGACTAATTTCATGTTTTAAATCACCTAGAATATAAGAGTTTATGTGAGGATTAATTTTAATGCATCTTTTTGATAAATTGGTTGAGACAGAATACGTTCACTAATTTAACTAGAAGATAATGATTCCATGGATTGCAAACGAAGTGGGTTTATTTTAAATCCTTCATGAGACTAAGATTATAATTGATTGTGATATTTGCTAAGTGATTCATTATCATGTTTTTAGAAGTATTTGTCTAAATTGCATATTTTTACATCCTTGTGTTGCATATATTTTTTCTTTTTTTTCTTTTAATCTTCTAATCACTTTATTAGATTGGATAAACAATTAATGAAAACTGATTAGTGTGTACTTATTTCTTTGAGGATCGATACCCGTTAATTCCCTATATTATGCTTGCGATAAGTATACTTGCTCGTGTGTGTAATTTGGGATTAATGTTTTAATTAAAACTTGGTTAAGGGATAGATTTAAATTTAATGATTTTTATACATTCAAAATTTGTGCATCAAGTTTTTGGCGCCGTTGTCGGGGAACAATATCATGAAAGCTTGGATTTTGTTAATTTAACCATGTTTATATGTTTATATGTCTATATGTAAATATGTATCTATATTCTTTGTGTAAATCAGTGCCATATCTTGTTGTGTGTATAATATCACTAACTTTTTTTTTTTAAGTACTTTGTGAATATTTACATTTTTTTATATATATGATTTTGTTTTTAATTTTTACTTGTTTTATTTTTCTTTTCAATTTGATCTTTGTTTTTCTTTGAGTGCAAGGTTGACATCATAATGGACAATTATTTTTTGACCCAAGATCAAAAGAGCTACAATGATGATAGATTGGTACAATTGCAAGCTCTCATTGATGTTTTGAGTGAGACATCATTTGAAGCATTAATAAATTCCTTTGTTCACAATGCCAATGCTTTGATTAAGTGGTATAAAGAATCATCCCAATGAATGAGCTCTAAAAGAACACAACTAGTAAAATTGGTTGATGAGATCTTCAATAGGGAATTGAAAATAGTAGGAAAACAGGATACCACTCGATTCATGGAGCCTATTGATGCCATTGATGATTGTTGAGTTTATATTACATCATTGATGATTGCCTATTGATGCCTCAAGGAGTTGGATCTTTAAATATTACATCATTCGAAGTTCTTGTAGGATATTGAGATATTCTACCCTTCACCCCATTTAAAGGCAGGTAACTTAATTATTGTAGATCATGCCTTGGAAAGTAAGGGTTTGTTGTTCCCATCTTTAAGATCTACACCACTAGGCTCAAAGGGAAGCTTTCATTATGACAAATCTTTTGACGGGATAAATGGTGATTATAATGTGCACACACTATTTAGACATAATTTATATCTTTGTTTTGAGAACATGATTTGTATGCCTAAAAATATGCTACGGATGGGAGGTCATGCATTTATATTCATTACTACTAATATTTTCCATGAACCCTCTATTTTTCAAAACCCTCTTTTATTTTTACATTCATCATGCCTACCTTTTTCAATTCACATACATGTCTTTTCCAAAGGTTTGATAAGAAAGCATGATGGGTGGAAAGAATTTGTATCTTTATTTTGTATTTGGAGTTGTTAGGTGTTATTTCCCCCACATAAGGAAAATATTTTCCATCTTAAGTGTGGGGAGTGAATCGTTTCTTTACTTGTTATGATTTTCTTTTCTTTAGCTTGTTTTCTTCTATTTAGGTGTGTATTTATTTTGTTATTATTTTCTTTGTGCTTTTATTTGTGTTCTCTTTTGCAGGTAGGAATAAAGTCTTCTTAGACTAGCATTTTCTCTATTTCCAGCTTTGACATCTATTGGAATTTATTGCACTTGGGGAGTATTGCTTAACCTTTTGCCTCCTTTACCTATTTTTGGTCCCTTTGGAGATGCTTTCGTATGTTAATTTTTTGCCAATGAGGACATTGTCTAGTTTAAGTAGGGGGGGGGGGGGGGAGGAAAGGGGGTTTGGTAATATTCTTTGTCTAGGTTTTTATCAATTATCTTAGTGTTTTCTTGGTATCAAACAATTTTGAAAAATTTAAAATTGTGAAAATTTTGAAGCTAAATTGGGCTTATAATGAAGTTATGATTTTCTTTTTTACTTTGGATATGAGTTTTGTCATTCATTTGGTGGATTTTTATCAATGAATTAGTTTATTGGATCGGATATTTTTAAGACTTGTGAATTTGGGTTAATCTTGTTTATGCAGTAGTATTTGAATATTATTTAACTCATCTAGTTTGAATATGAAAGATATGATAAATGTGTGAAAAGTTGTTGGCTAACTCTTGTATTATGGGTTTAAACTTTGCTTAGTTTTGAGTTGTAATAAGGAATGTGAGGAAAAAAATATCTTTGAGTAGAAAGATTGTGAAAAAAAAAAAAAAACAAACATTGGTTGTGAGTTGAAGATTGAGAAAAATGAGTTGATTGTTGTTGGTGAGAAAAATATTTTTGCATGATTATGGGTGCCAATATGGAGAGTGAAGAGAAATCCACTTTCTTGAGGCTATTAATTCCCGAAAGCAAAAGAAAGAAAAAATCTTGAAAAAATGATGGGTGATGACTATAAGGGGGCTAAAACGGTGTATAAAGAGAAATCCATTCACTTGAGGCTATCAATTCCATAAGTCATTGAAAAAAATTGAGAGGAAAAAATAGAGTGTTTTCCTTAAATCATGACTTGAGTTGTGCAATTTTTAGATCATAATGTTTGATTTGGTAGTTAGCTTGACTTGTATAATTCATATTATCTATGTTTTTACTTGAAGAGCGAAATAATTTTCTTAGACTAAGGTATAAACTTTCTTAATTTAACTTTAAGAGTTTTGTTATGTCTTTTCAAGTGGTTCAAATTGTGATTGTTTTCAAATGTTTGAATGAATGGTAAAAGTTTTATTTAAAATTTGAAGGGAAGTTATAAGCCTTGTTATGATTCAGATTATGGAATGATAAAAAGTTTGTGTTTTCTTGATGATTTTTTGGACTTAAGTGTTTTGATCGAGGATAAGTAAAGGTTCAAGTATGGGGGAATGTGATAGGGGATAAATTGATCACTATTTTTCTAGTTATTTGATACTAATTTGAGATACTTTTGATGTAATAATTAGGCATATTCCTTCATATTTGATATTTTACTTGTGAAAAGTGTTTTGGATGAATTTGTGCAGGATTTAAGAGATTAAGAGCAAAAAGTATAAATAACCAACTTGCACCTGGCGCTAGGTCCAGCTAGTGCACCATGCACCAGGTCCACCCAGGAAGAATAGAGCAAAAATAGAGCATAAGTGAGGGGTGAACTAGAATAGACTTGGCGCCAGGTGGGTCGAAGTGACCCGGCGCTAGCTCTGATCTGTATAAAGGCGATTCTGTGCATGAATTTGGTATCTTCCAAAAGATTTTAGTATTTTTTGAATTCTACTGGACCAACACTTCTCAAGTTATGAATTTTGGTATCAAGGGAGCTTATAAAGACAAGAAAAACATAAGAGAAATTAGTAAATCCAAGGATCTAAATTTCCAATCACTCAAAGAAGGAGAGAGTCATCATTTAAGGAGCATTGTTCAAAGAGAAGAATGAGGGCTTGTCTATGAGTTCTTTCTTTTACCTTTGTTTTCTTTTTTTAAAATAATGATGTAATTAAAGTTTTCATTGTAATTTGACATTATTTTTAGGTTTCTTAAGTTAATTTAGTCTTTTTGATCAATTGATTATTTGTTTTGGGATTTGATTACTTGTTGTTATTACGAAGTTGATTGGTTGATTTTTGTTATTAACTTACTTGAAAGGGGGGGGGTTGATAATGACTTTAATTAATTAATTATCTATTTTTTATGTCGTAACTTGTTTGAAAAAGGAGTTAATTATTAAAAACTTAGGTAATCAAAGGTTAGTTGATGATTGCTAAAATATGAATTCATTAACTAATTTCATATTTTAAATCACCTATAATATAAGGGTTTATATGATGATTGATTTTAATACATCTTTTGGATAAATTGATTAAGATAGAATATGTTCACTAATTTAACTAGAAGATAGTGATTCTTGATGCATAAATTTTGGGTGTATAAAAATTATCAAATTTAAATCCATCCCTTAGTCAAGTTGTAATTAAAACATTAATCCCAAAATACACATACGAGCAAATATACTCATCGCAAGCATAGTGTAGAAAATTAACGAGTATCGATCCTCAAAGGAATAAGTACACACTAATCACTTTTCATTCATTATTTAACTGACCAAATAAAGTGATAAGATAATGAAGAGAAAAAGAAAGAAATATATACAATTCAAGGATGTAGAAATATGCGATTTAGAAAACTATCCTAGAAAATATAACAGTGAACTATTTAGCAACTATCTCAATTAATCATTATCTTGGCATCATGAAGGAATACAAAGTAAAGTTCAATCGTTTCGCAAGTCATGAATTCACTTATATAAACTCTACTTCTTTCTCAATTCATGGAATCACAATCTCTTGATTAAATTAGTAGATTTTTCAATCAAACCAACATAACCAAAAGATGCATTAAACACAATTCCTCATAAACATGAAATTAGTCAACAACCCTATACTCTAGGCGAAATTAACTAATCTTTAATTATTTAGGTTCTTTGGTCTTAACTTTGTTTCCCAAGTCCGTTAAGAAATAATAAATATAAAAGCAATAAAAATAAATCAACTCCTAATGTCGTCTCCATGTCAATAAGAAGCAAATCTAACTTTATTAATTCTTCTATGATTACAAGTAATCAAACAGCAAGAATGATATAAAATTGATTAAATAGCTAAATTAATATAAAAATCATGAATTCCAAAATATTGTCAATTTACAATAAAAACATTAATTATATTTTTATTCTAGAAAAAGAAAACAAAGATAAAAAGAAAGAACTTATAGACAAGCCTCTTTCTTTTCCTGTAAAGACTCTCTTGAATAATGCTCCTTAATTTAATGAATTCTTTCTTCAATAAGTGATTTGCTGCTTTGATCATTGAATTCATACTTTTGTCTTGTATTTTTGTTGTTTAAATAGGTTTCCAAGATTCTAAAATTCGTCCCCTAAGAGTTATGGGCCAAATAGAGATTAGCAAATACCAAAACTCTTAGAAATTACCAAATTCGCGCAACAATTTGAAAACTCGCTTACATGGACTAGAGTAGAGCCGGCCGGCTTAGAGGGTTATGGTCGGCACTGGTCGTGCTTTGTCGGCCTAATTGTGCTCTGTTTTTTGTGCAAAATTCCCCTTTACCCCCTAGAATAAGGCCGATGCCGATTCCATGGCTACGGCCGGCGCTGGCTGTGTCCTGACGGCAACAGTTTTGATGTTTTTTCATCGTTTTCTGTAATAAAATTTTAAAATACCTTTTCAAAGGTAAAACATCAAATATGAAGGAATGTGCATAGTTATTACTATAAATATATCACAAAACATCCTCAAATAACTAGAAAAATATAGATGAATTTTGCCCCTATTACATTCCCCCACATTTGAACCTTTGCTTATCCTCAAGTAAAGCCCTTAAATAAAGAAAAATAAGACATCCTTTCAAAAAGTTCACTTAGAACAAAATCATAATTACCTTTCAAACTTTAGATATGCCCTTGTCATTCTTTCAACCATTCGAAATCATTCACAAAACATAGTACTAAAGAAGACATATCAAGGCCCTTGAAGTTGAATTAAACAAGTTTATACACTAGAATATGAACATTATTTCACCCTTCAGGTAAAAATATGGACAATATGAATCATACAAGTCAAGCTATATACCAACTCAAGCATTATAAGTCTAAAAATTACATAACTTAAGTCATGTTTTGAAGAAAACACTCTAATTTTTTTCTTTCAAATTTTTTTTTCAATGACTTAAGGAATTGATAGCCTCAACTGTATAAATTTCTCTTCACACACCGTATTACCCCATTTACAGTCATCACTCATAATTTTTTCTCAACAATCTTTCTTTTTTCTTCTTTTACTTTTAGGAATTAATAGCCTTAAGAAAGTGAATTTCTCTTCACTATTCGTATTAGCCTATTTAATTAAGAAAAAACATGTTTCTCAACCAATCACAATCAACTCTTTTTTTCGTCTATTGTCAACTCACAAAAATTGTCCACAATTTTTTCACAATATTTCTCATTCCTCATCATAACTTAATGTTAAGCAAGGTGCTTGGCTATATTCCTTACATTATCCATATTTAAACTAGATGAGTCAAATAATACTCAAATACTAATGCTTCAACATTAATCCAAAATTCTCAAGTCTTAACAAAATCCTATCTAATAAATCATTTTAGTGATAAAAATCCACCAAATGATTGACACATCTCATATCTAAAGAAGAAAGATAATCACAACCTTGCTACACAATGAAAACCTAAAAAAATTTGAAAAATTTTCACACAAAACTGATAATATGAAAAAATATCTTCAACCTATATTCCCCCCCCCCCCCCCCCCTTCCTTACATACTTGAACTGGACATTGTCCTCAATGAAAAAAAATATAATAATAAAAGCGAAGCCAAGAAGACCAAAATAAATAAAGGGGAAGAAGGAAGAAAAGAAAATACTTCCATTATACTTAAACTTCAGCATATTGGAATTCATCACAAAGAAGCAAAAGGGAATGGGTACCTAAATAAAAAAAAATAGAATAATAAATCTAGAAAAAGAACAAGAAGATCAAAATAAAATGAAAGAAAAGAAAAGAAGCAATGAAAAAGAAATTCTAAGAAAGGTCATGAAAATATAAAGAGAAAAGAAATATAGAGTAGTAGGAAAATACTCAATCCTCATTAGCATTGGCTCCATGGCTACCATTGCCTCCCCGTGTTCCAGGAAATTGTTGCATCCATTGTGCCCATTATTGTTCTTAAGCATCTTGACGCTAGTGAGGGCAGTCATGGATTCACATAGATGTAGAAATATCTCTGTTTGAGTTTCCATGCCAACTCTCAAATATGCTAATTGCCCTCACACCTCAGCCTCAAAATCACCCTTAGATTGGGTTTGGGAACTACGAGCATGAGCTCGAGGTGGTGGTGCAGGATGTTCTTCTTTTTCGGGTGGAAGTTCGACTTGTCCTAGATGTTACACATCAAAAAGTATTAACCAATGCCTTACCTCAATAAAGTACTAATAACCACCGCTAGTAAGTGTTTGCTTAGTAACCATATCGCACTCCGTAGTGGTTTTAGTAAGTTCCCCCTTCAAGCTAATACTAAAGGCTTCAAGAATTTTCATTATTACGAGGGGGAACACAAAAGCTTTTGTGGAAAAGCGAGAATAGACCACGTCCCACATAGATTGAATAATTAAAGGAGAAAGCGGGATGGGTAGAGTGTGCATCATCCTATGAAGAATATACAAGTTAATGACATAGGACTCATTGAACCTACTAGCATTTGGAACAATATTGTAAGCAAAGAAATAAACTAGGGCATATAGGTTGGCTTCAAGATCATTGTTAGAGTAAAAACCTACTTGTCCTATGGAACCTCTCCTATACAGTCTCAAGATAACTCTCGTATCACTTACTTTCCACTCAGGATCAGACAATATCTTTAGGTTGTTGTGATCTATAGCTAACCAAGGACCTTTATCATTTACACGGAAGATGGCAGCTAGTCTTTCTCTATCTAGAAAGATAGGAGTGCCTTTTACTCTAGTCTCAATGGTCTCAACATGATTAGTGCATTTTTAGACCATGTTCACAGAAAACTCTTTTATCAGAATAGGGCAATAGGGTCATCTTAGCTGAACAATTGGTCCCTACCCTAAGCGTCTAAACATGATACCTAACTTGAGAGCACGGTCTAGTGAGGGTGCGAAGGTGCACTATACTATATTCTTATTGGCAGCCCTCTTAGTGTATCACTCTTAGCAGGAGGGATCAATGAAATCAGCCGGATGTAGGAACAATAGGTCTATGGAAGTAGGAGTAGAGAAAGGTGAAGCTTTAGCCCGTTTAGACGATTGACCCATCTCTCTAAGCATTTTGAAAAGATACAAGGATGGCTAATCAAGAAGATGACTAAGTTATCACTATAATGTCACAACAACACTTAATAGAATCAAACCACCACAATACAACTTCACACACAATCCTACACTCCATATTGTTTAATTAATCCAAAACAACCGCAATCCACAACAGCAATTAACCCAACCTCCTTTCAAAACCTGTAAGAACAACAATAGAATACCATAATGTAAACCATAACATGGTTCCAAATGCTTCACAACCTGATTATAGCATGAAAAATATATCCATATCCCAAGTCAAGAATAAAGGCTATGCACATTAGCCAATCATCATGAATGCCTCAACAAAACAGTTGCCATAACCAAGAACATACCACCTAGGAGCATATCATGAACATGTAGTTGAAAAAATAAGCTATAAATCATACTCTCATGCTATTCTAATGATAATAATGCCATGAAGAGAATACAATTCATCCATCAAGTCTAATATATGCAATTTTTAGCTAAAAATATGCCTAAAAAAAGGAAATTCCAATTGCAAGAATTTAATCGTAAAAATACGAGAAAAATCATACTTTTGTATTCTACAATGCATGGGCAAGTAAAAGATACAATCTTTTTGATGAAATCCTTACTTGATAGGAGGGATTTGAAAGTGGGTTTCTAAAGAAAAAGTTGAGATTTTTTGAATTTTTGATCCATAGATGCAACAAAACAAGAGGATTTTGTGTTGGATTGATGTTTTTGAAGGTAAAAATGAAACCATTGGTGTTTGGGGGTGTAGAAATGGCGCCGGGTTGAGAGAAAAATTGAGGAAAGTTAATTGATTTGAAAATAAAGTAGCCAAATTGGCCACTTAAATTCTACTTCCTGATAGGAGCTAATGCCGACTTTGTGTGGCCGAGTTGGCGTCGGCCCTGCTCTGGGCCGAAAATATAATTTTTTTAATAAATCAATAAATAGATATGGAAATTTAGAAAAATGAAAACTATGAAATTATGAAGAAAATATCATAAAAAATAATAAATAAAAATACATGAGGATAAATGAAAGCACACAAGAAGTAAATAGATGTCCCTAAAGTTTAAATCAATTAGAATAATTTATTTCCATGGTTGAGATCACGTGGATTGGTTTCAGTATTGCCTGGAAGGGATCCCATTTGCTGATCTCCATGGAGTTTGGCCAGTTGACCAATTTGATTCTTGAAGTTGTGCATGGATGTCTCTAAGTTTCTTGTTGTTGCATCTACTTCTTGAAATTGAGTTTCCATACCACTTACCAGTTGATTAACCAACTCTTCCAATGATGACTTAGGTGGTAGTGTATTTTAAGACAAAGAAGGTTGAGTCATTTGGTTCCCAAAATTAGAAGAAGCTTCCCTAGGTTGGTTTTGGTTGTTCCATGCAAAGTTAGTGTGATTCCTCCAACCAAGATTATAAGTGGTACTATAGGAATTATTACTTTACCGACCATTACTCATAAGCATAGCTTGTTCTAATGATTTTTGTAATGACTCCATATTTTGGCATTCATGGTTTGGATGCCCTTCCCCACAAAAATTACAACTTACACTTATTACCTACCCTTAGGAAGGAGAGATTACCAATTGATCCATCTTTTGTGTTAGTGCCTCCACCTTGGCCTCCAAAGCCGTCATTGCATCCACTTTGTGTACACCATAGACACGAGTTCTTGACCTTAAACTATCCCAAGCATAGTTGTTTGTTACCAAATTTTCGATCAAATCAAATACCTCTTCCGAGGTTTTAGAATTAATGGAGCCTCCTGCAGATACATCGACTAATTATCTAGTAGCAAAGCTCAAACTGCTATGCAAGATTTGCATTTGCATACCCAACTTGATCCTATGATGAGAACACTTTCTAAGCATCCCCTTAAACTTCTCCCAACACTCATAAAGATTCTCAGATTTTAATTGTTGGAAGGCAAAAATATCAATCCTAAGCTTAGATGTTCTAGCTGGGGAAAAATATATTGCCAAAAATTTGTCAGCTAAAACATTCCAAGTAGTAATGGATCCGGTTGACAAAGATTTTAACCAAGATTTTGCTCTTTCTCTCAAAAAAAAAGGGGGGAAGTCTTAGTTTGATAACATCCTCAAAAACACCATTCATTTTAAACGTGTCATAGATTTCTAAAAAACACGCAAGGTGGAAATTAGGATCTTCCTCAGGTAACCCATCAAATTGGACCATATTTTAGATCATTTGAATTATGTTGGGCTTTATTTTAAAATTGTTACTCTCTATCCTAGGTCTCGTAATACTCGAGCCTATATCCGAGATTGCGAGTTTCACAAAGTCATCCATAGTCTGCCTGTTAATTCCACCATTACTACCATTGTTGGGTTGGTTAACCTCCATGTCTTTTCTTACCCATTCTCTTACAACCTTTTGGACCTTTGTGAGAGTTCGCTTGATCTCAGAATCAAGATCTACTATGTCGATTTTAGATCTTTGAGTCATATATTAAGGGCAAGATCTACAGAGAATAGAAGATAGTGAGATTATAAAATTTACAAGTTAGTAAGTACATATTCACAAATGAAGTTAGAAAAATTACAACATGTAGGGACATTAAACTACAAGTATACACGAAAACAAATTATGAAACCTATTTATACAAGGGATATATATATACATATTTATATATTTACATATAAATATATAAACATATAAACATGATTAAATCAATAGAACCCAAACTTTCATGATATTATTCCCCGACAATGGTGCCAAAAACTTGATGCATAAATTTTGGGTATATAAAAAGTATCAAATTTAAAACCGTCCCTTAGTTAATTTTAATTAAAATATTAATCTCAAAATACACATACGAGCATGTATACTCATTGCAAGCATAGTGTAGAAAATTAATGAGTATCGATCCTTAAAGGAACAAGTACACACTAATCACTTTTTATTCATTGTTTAACCGACCAAATAAAGTGATAAGATAATGAAGAGAAAAATAAAGAAATATGTACAATTTAAGGATGTAGAAATATATAATTTAGACAACTATCCTAGAAAACATGACAATGAACCATTTAGCAACTATCTCAATTAATCATCATCTTAGCACCATGAAGGAATATAAAGTAAAGTTCAATCATTTTCCAAGTCATGAATTCACTTATATGGACTCCACTTCTTTCCCAATCCATGGAATCACTATCTCTTGATTAAATTAGTAGATTTTCCAATCAAACCAACATAACCAAAATATGCATTAAACACAATTCCTCATAAACATGAAATTAGTCAACAACCCTATACTCTAGGCGAACTTAACTAATCTTTGATTACTTAGGTTCTTTGGTCTTAACTTTGTTTTCTAATTCCATTAAGAAATAACAAATATAAAATTAATAAAATTAAATCAATTCTTAACGTCATTTCCCATGTCAATTAGAAGAAAATCAAACTTCATTAATTCTTCTATGATCACAAGTAATCAAACACCAAGAATGATAGAAAATTTATCAAATAGCTAAATTAAAACAAAAATCATGAATCCTAAAATATTATCAAATTACAATGAAAATTTTAATTACATCATTATTCTAGAAAAAGAAAACAAAAGTTAAAAGAAAGAACTCATAGACAAGCTTTCTTCTTCTCACTTGAAGACCCTCTTGAACAATACTCCTTGATTTGATGAATTTCTCATTCAATGAGTGATTTGCTACTTTGATCCTTGACTTTATACTTTTATCTTGTGTTTTTCTTGTTTAAATCGGCTTCTAAGATGCTAAAATTCATCCCCTAAAAGTTCTAGGTCGAGTAGAGATTAGAAAATACCAAAACTCTTAGGAATTACCAAATTCACGCAAAAATTGAAAAACTCGCCGACATGCACCAGAGTAGAGCTAGAGCCGGTGCCGGATTGGAGGGTTACAGTCGTGCTTGCCAACCCAGTCGTGATCTATTTTTCGTGCAAAATTTCCCTGTTTCTCCAGAATGGGCCGGTGCTAGTTCCATGGCCACAGCCAGCACTGGCCGTGCTCTGACTGTGACGGTTTGGATATTTTTTTCATCATTTTCTACAATAAAATTTCAAAACACCTTGCAAGGTAAAATATCAAATATGAAAAAAAAATATGCCTAGTTATTACAACAAATGTATCACAAAATACCCTTAAATAAGTAGGAATATATAGATAAATTTTGCCTCTATCAATTCCATGAATTACAAATGAAGTGAGTCTATTTTAAATTCTTCATGACACTAAAATGATAATTAATTATGATATTTTCTAAGTAATTTATTGTCATGTATTCAAAAGTATTTATCTAAATTGCATATTTTTATATCCTTAAATTGTATATATTTTTTATTTTTTTTTCATCTGATCACTTTATTAGGTCGGTTAAATAATAAATAAAAAGTGATTAGTGTGTACTTGTTCTTTTGAGGATCAACACTCGTTAATTCCCTATACTATACTTTCGATGAGTATACTTGTTCATCTATATGATTTGGTATTAATGTCTTAATTAAAACTTGGTTAAGGGATAAATTTAAATTTAATGATTTTTATACACCCAAAATTTACGCATCAATCTTCATCTCAAAACCATTTCTTAGAGCCATCTTCTTTACACCCCTAAACTTTTGTTGATTATGAGTGTGCAGCGTGGTATTTTAATAGGGTTGTGACTAGAAACATTATTGAGAAAACACTAAAGCCTTCTTTGGATAGATCTTTCCAAATAACTACAATGTTTAGAAAGCTTGGTTGGGGGCTAATTGTATCACTAATGAGAGGAAACCTATGAAAACAACTATAAATTCCTCTAGGATACATATTTTATTCTATTATTCTATTATTTCTATCTAAAATTTAATTAATTTTCATTATTTATGTGATATACAATTGATTTATTAACACACAGGTCAATTTTATCCTATACAAACCTCTGGCCTACTTATATATTTACTGCAAAAAAACACCCCAAGTAGAGAAGGTGACAACTAGAGCCTTATAAAATCTGACTATTGACAATATGTATTATGATATCTATTAGTAATTGGCACAGTTTGATGTGAACTGAAAGAGCTTTACAATCTGAATCTGCCATAAGATCGTGTTGGATTATTTGCCTAAGATTCTGTGTATATTTGCAAGCACAGAGATTAGAGGGTCTTTGAGAAAAATCAAGATGGAAGCAGTAACATAGTAAAACTATAAAACCATGTATGCATATTCAAACAGTTTTCTAGATGACGTAAACAATAGGTTTCTGAGTTAATATAAATATACATGAACTCGAAGGAGTTGCTGCACGGTGGAGCAAGAAAGAAATCTGAGTGATCTATTCGATATTACCTACACAGACTATGTAAGAAAGAGAGATGCTAATGAAATTCTATTGAGCATATCAATATTGAGTGAAACGATTTCTGTATATACTATATGAGGGTCTGATGCATGCAATATGATATTAGTTTTTTGTTATCAGTGATTCAAGTTGTATCTGCTACAATTATTCTATGTTTATTAAAGATGCTTGGATCATTTTTTATTATCAAATCTCAAAATCTTTCTAGTGAGAAGGTTGTTGATGTCAAACAAGAACCCGTTAAGTTACAGCAGCATTGATTGAAAAGTGTTTAATTTGTGAAGTTGAGTGCACCAAAAGTTATTTGTATGTTTGACAAACAGAACAATGCAATTTTTGTTCTGCCAAATTCCACTAGGGATTACTTTATGTATATAATAAGTGTTATCCTTGTAAACATTTTAAATTTTTTAGTGGAGCTTTTTACTGGTGTAGGACCTACAGATATAGGCTTGTTATAGCTGAACTGTGTTAACAATTTGATGTGTCTATTAAACCTTTTATTTTATGTCAGTCAAACTAATATACTATCACATGAGAGTTTATTAACATCACAGTAAACTAACAAGCCACACCTAATAAGTGGTATTAGAGCTTTGGTCACTATGTTTAAGTTGCTATTAATTCAGTAGGTGAGATCTTGAAAGCTAGATTGAAAATCATGTATGAACTAATAGACGAATGAGACTTTGTCACGAGACCACCATTATTAAAAAGCACAAATTATGCATATTGGAAGACTAGGGTAAGAATATTTATTCGAAACCAGGATATTGCTGCATAGAAAGCTGTTGAAGTTGAATGAAAACTACCAATAATAGCAGGTACCAGTGCTGTAGTGTTTGAGGAGAATCTGATCTCAGAATGGACAAATGAGGAGTGCCAAATTGCCAATGCTAATGCTAAGCCCTTAAATACTATCTTTTATGCAGTTGGACAAGAAGAATACAAGTTGATCTCTACTAATGAATCTGCTAAGGAAGCATGGAACAAACTGCAAATAATATTTGAAGGAACTACGGTAGTTCGGAGATAAAAAAACAACTACTAATAACTCAGTTTGAGGAGTTGAAGATGGGTGAACATGAGATTATAACCTTGTAAAAACAAAGCTGAGAAATATTGCAAACTAGGTATATCATCCTAGTGAGGTTTATTCAGATGAGAGACTAGTTTGGAAGATGTTCAAATCCTTATCATTGAGATTTTAACCTAAAGGAGTAGCTATTGAAGAGTGTCGAGATGTGTCAGCAATGCAATTGGATGAGTTAATAGGTTCTCTTTAGGCCTATAAAATGAATTTGCAGTCTTAGACAAAATCTAAAGAAAAATGAGTTACACTTACAGCCAGAGAAGAACCAGATGACACTTCTAATGAGGACATAGGATTGTTGAAAGAAAGTTCAATAGAATGCTGAGGAAGTGTAATAAAACGAATAAAACTTTTAGTAGAAAATTCAACAAGAAATTTGAAGCTCCAAAATGGCATACATTAAACAAAAACCAGCAGAAAATATGAATTCTTCAAAAGGATCGAAGTTTTATGAATGTGGTGGAATTAGACATATTTATTGATTGTGGATAATTGAAAAACAAATTGAATAACAGATCCTACAACACCACATTAAGTAACAATGAGGATGAAACACACGATTATCTAGAAGAGGTGAGTACTGATGAAGGAGATTATGCCTGTCAATCTAGTAAAATTGCAATCAATGCAACAGTCAAAGAAGTAGCCACTGACAATGAAGAGGATATGATTGATAGTGATGATAAAGTGATAACTCCTAAGGCATTTTTTAGATGAATGTGAATTGTTGTATTCAAAATGGCGCAAAGGTGTGAAACAAATTAAACAATTAAAGAAACAAGTTGTAGAGCTTAGTCAACTTCTTAGTGATTAGGGTCAAAAGTTAAGTGCATACAAAAGTGAACTTGATCAAAAGAAGATGAAATTTGAGCTAAAGGATCAGCAGTTACTCATTGCAAACTAGCTATTGATGAATGTTGAATCAGTAATAAAGAGGCTGAGCATTGGAAAGGTAAAATTGGATAAAGTATTAGCCTTTAAAAAGTCATCATATGACAAGACATGATTAGGATACAATGAGTTCAACAAGAGTGATGTTACTTATCATGTTGATGTGCCAGTTGCAAAGAAAAACAATCAATTAAGGAAGCATACTTAAAAGCCCAAGAAGCTATCTATTCAATGTGACTAATGTTCTCTTGTAGGTCACAGGTGGAAGAGGTGTCTAAAGGGAATTAAAGACATGCAATATGGAAGGAAATGTGTATAGTCAGAGTTTGAAAAAGGTAAAAAATCTCCACAAGTGAAGCGTATCTAGATAAGAAAAGAACTCTTAGCAAATATAGTTCATATATCTCTTAACACCTCAATGGAGGACATATAGTATCTTGACAGTGGATGTTCAAGGCATATGATAGGAAGAAGGGAGTTTCTAGTTGATTATGAATCTAAAAGCTATGGTTCTGTCACATTTAGTGATGGTTCTAAAAACAAAGTTGTTGGCATGGGTATACTAAATATTAAAAATATGTCACAACTCAAAACGATGCATGTAGTGGGATTGAGAGCAAATTTGATAAGCATTAGTCAATTGTGTGATGAAAACATTCTTGTCAAATTTGACAAAGACAAATATCCTATTGTGGATAACACTAGAAATTGTAATCTCTGTTGATAGAAGGACCAACAATTGCTATCAAATATGCATGGCAAACTCTCATAAGTGTATGTTATCTAAAGCTGATGATATTGACTATGGGCATAAAAAATTAGGTCGTGTTAATTACCATTACTTAGAGCTTTTGAGTTTAACAGGAGTTGTTCATGTTTTGCCTAAACTTATTAAAGTTAGAAAGAGCATTTGTGATGCATGTTACAGTAGTAAACAAATCAAGGCATCACATATGAGACGTCAACAAATTAACACAACATCAATTCTTGAACTTATTCATATAGATTTGTTTCAAATCCACTTAAACAGAAAGTATTGGTGGTAAAAAGGTATGTGCTAGTATGTGTTGATGATTTTTCAAGATTTACTTAAGTAAAATTTCTAAAACAGAAACCATATACGTTCAAGGCATCCCAAAGTCTATTTGTGGCACTACAGACTCAAAAAGGTACAAATATAAAATGCATAAGAAGTGATCATAGGAAAGAGTTTGACAATAGCTTGTTTGTTAAACTTAGTGCCAAGAATGGAATCCACGAAAGAATTTTCTTCATTGAAAACACCACAATAAAATGATATGGTCAAAGGAAAGAATTGAACCATTTAGGAAATAGCTCAAGTCATGTTGAATGCCAAGGAATTGTCATATAAAAGGTGGGTAGAGGCAGTAAACACAGCAACACATTATCAATTGAATATACTTTAGGCTCCATACGAAGAAAACAACCTATAAGATTTGGAATCGTCAAAAGCCACAATGGAGTTACTTTTATGTTTTTGGGAGTAAGTGTTACATTTTGAATGATAGGAAACAATTAGAAAAGTTTGACAAGAAAAGTGATGAAAAATCTTTCTTGTGTACTCTAACAACAGTAGAGCCTTCTAAGTGTTCAACAAAGGAACACAAGTTGTTATGGAGTTAATTAATGTAGTTGTAAAAGATATCTCTTCAAAAAGTGAAAAATGGAAAGAGTTCAAAGTAGATGATGATGAGCCTATGTAGACTACTGATAAGACAATCTCACTAGATGAGTTTAATGATGTACAACATGTTGAACCAGTCATAGAGTAAGGGGGAGTTCAGCAAAAAGTACCATCATCCAGAATTAAAAAATATCATCCAACTAATTTGATTATTAGCAATGTGGATAAATCAAGAAGAACAATGGATAGTCTAAAGGTTGATTACAAGAGATAGTAAGATATGCTTGTTATACATCAACCCTCAAGCCGAAGAATGTCAAAGAAGCATGGTCAGATGAACACTAGATTATTAGTACGCAAGATGAACCACAACAGTTTGAGAGAAAGGATGTCAGGAAGCTTATACAAAGACCAAAGAATTTTAATGTTATCGGAACTAAGTGGGTATTTCGAAATAAAACAGATGAGCATGGGAACACAATAAGGAGTAAAGCAAGTTTTGTTACATAATGAATAAAGCAAGGCTTGTTGTACATGGTTATACATAAGTAGAATGAATTGATTTTGATGAGACGTTTGCACCTGTAACAGGGCTAGAATCAGTCAGACTATTGTTGGCAGTTGCGAGTGTAAAAAATTTTGTCCGTCAGCAAATGAATGTGAAGAGTGCATTTCTGAATGGGGTTTTAAAAGAAGAAGCCTATGTTGAGTGACCCAAAAGGTTTGTCATTCCAGAATTTTCAGACTATATTTGCAGACTAAAGAAAGCGCTCTATAGCCTAAAGCAAGCATCAAGAGTATGGTATGAAAGACTTACAAATTATTTACATAGAAGGGGTTATCAACGAGGAGAGGCGAACAACATATATATGTAAGAAAACTTGGAACAAATTTCATTGTTGCACAAATTTATATTAATGATATCGTGTTTAGCTTAACATTGAGATAAAGGTCAAAAGATTTTGTTGAACTTATACAAATTAAGTTTGAAATGAGTATAGTTGGTGAGTTAATCTTTTTCCTTGGTTTATAGATTAAATAGATGAAAGACAGCATCTTTGCGTCACAAACAAAGTATGCTAACAGTCTAGTTAAAAAGTTCAACATGACTACAACAAAGGTAGTTAGAACACCCATAAGTGCTGCACAAAAGATGACAAAGGATGACAAAGGAAAAAACATCGATCAAAACTTGTATAGAAGCATGATAGATGGGTTACCATATATGACAGCTAGTCGTTATGATATTAGTTAGTGTTGGTGTCTGCGCACGATATCAAGCGTGTCCTAAAGAATCACACCTAAAGACAGTTAAGAGAATTCTAAAGTACGTGAGTTGTACATCAGAACATAGTATTTACTTCAACAAAAATTCAAGTTTGCACTTGTAAGGATATAGTGATGCTGATTGGACTAAAAATTATAATGATCGTAAAAGTATATCTAGAGGTTGTTTTTATTTGGGAAACAATCTTGTGTTATGGAATAGTAAGAAACAAAATTGCATATTACTATAAATAGCAAAAGCAGAATATATTAAAGTAGGAAGTTGTTGTACTCAAGTGTTATGGATGAAACAGATGTTGGAAGATTATAATGTCTAACAACAAGAATTAGTTGTCTACTGTGACAATACAAGTGCTATTGATATTTCAAATAACCCAGTTTAACATAGTAGAACTAGCATATTGACATAAAATATCACTTCATCAAAGATCTTATAGAACAACAGGTTGTGAAGATAGAATATGTGAACACTTAAAAACAACTTGCTAGCATTTTCACTGAGCCTTCTGAAGGATTATGGAAAGCATTGGGGGTTTGCTCACCTTAACACTAAGAGCTTCTGTGTCAAATTACTTCTATAAATATCTATTTATTATTTAATTTTTTAAAATTTTTTTTAGTATTTTGGATACGAATAAAGATATGTTGCAGGCATGTAGAAATTGTGACATGACTACAACTCTACAAAAAGAGGCACTTGCACTAATTAGATTTCATAGAAGATCATGCCCTTTCTGGAACTCTTACAATAATATTAAGGCGGAGACTGGAATACAAAGAGTTGCAACATTTAAAGAATGGTCAAATCTTTTCAAGATTAGTCATGCTTAATTCTCTATTCATTCTACAAAAAGGTAAACACATTACTTCAGCCGCTGCAATACATATCTCTCCGACGACTACTAACCCTAAAGAATGGCAAAGAAACCACAAAAATGATTACGTCATGCCTTGGCAGTTGCTGATTACTTAGAGAAACAGCCATCTTCTCATGAGGATTTTGCATAGAATGTAGCAACAACTACAGAGATGGGTACTAATATCTCTAACTTACCCTCTTTTGTTGCTTCTCATGCCTATGTTAATACTTTCCGAGATATTATCTTGTCATTTGGAAATGTTCTACAATTTATTCAATGTTGTGTTCTTAAGGATAATATTGAACCATAAGTGGGATATTGGTTTTCTGTTCTTGACAATTTAGTGGTAAAAGGAGAAAAAGGGAGTTAATGTTGGGATTGTTGAAACATTATCTTTTGTTGTGGACCCCTCCCTAGTTCAAATGTTCAAAGAGATTAACACTGAAAAATCGATTCTTGAGTCAATTGAGGCATCGAGTTATAAATCTCTGCAAAGCAAAGAGGATTCTACCAAGTTACCTCAAGTATCTCTAGATCACATATACACCGTCGATCCTATGCTAATACGTGCCCTTAAATTATGTTTGTCTCCTGGTTAATTGCGAAGTGTTTTAGAAAGAAGAGAGAAATTGTTCTCAGCGATAGGGAAGTATAAAGTTAATTATGGAAAAATAGGAACATTAATCAAACAAACTTCAACTATAGAATAGTTAAGGAAAGAGATTAATGATAATTCTATTAGTTCTGACTCTCAAAGTAAAGGTAGACTTGGTTAGGAACAAGATAAGGGAAAAACCATCCCTGAAACAGGGGCACCTGATGTGGAGCCTAAGGATGGGGTAGAAATTGTGGATATGAAGAAATGAGCAACAAAAGGAAAGACTAGACAATCTAGCTAGAAAAAAGAAAAGCCTATTAAGAAAGTAAAGACACAACATGATAGTATTGAGTTACACTAATTCTGTGATAATGCAAGTGATGGACAGTTTCATGTTATTTCCAATAAATGTGTGTTGGATGAAAGGAAGATTGACCTGTCAAAGTTTAACCATCTTGGCCTACATTAAGCTTTATTAGATGCAAGTCTGTTGGGAATAGTGGATTATATTGAAGTGTACAATGATACTCTGGTAAGGGAGTTCTATGCTAATCTAAAAACAACGATTACAAACAACAAAGGCACATTTTATCAGTGTTTTTGTATGGGGAGCTTTAATTGCATTCACCCCTGCATCATTATCAAAGGTATTTGAGATTCCCTATTTAAAAGAAATAGAAATTCTAGGTGATGAAGTTGATTTAGAGAATGTGTGCAAAGTTCTTACTAGTGGCACAGTTGATTGTTGGCCTAAAAATGGCTATATTAAATCCTCACAATTGACAGGGTTTTACTTCTCATTCTATAAAATCTCTTGTTACAACTGGATGCCCACTAATAATTTCTCTATTTTGTTGAAAGAGAAAGTAGTAGTACTATACAAGATAGGGGGAAGAATGTCATTTAATCTTGGTGATCTCATTTTTTAGTATATTGTTCGATATGTTGATCTCTTTTCTGTCAGACTCTACTACTTCCATATCCTTATCTGCTGACTAAGTACCTAAGAGCTTGCCCAAGCCATTTTCAGTTGTCCTCTGATACTGTTATCAAGCACTTGAAACTCTGTGTCCATCTTTGAAAAAGCTATTTGTCTTGAAACCTTCTGCAGCTACACCGACACCCCTGAGGAAGTCTTCTAGACTTGAAGGCCAAACTTCTGTAAAATCTACTAGTGTTCCATTTGGTTTTGTCAAGCCTCCCTCCTCACAATCAGCCACTTAATCCTCTGTTATTGATCATCTTCAATGTCTTCGAGCTTCTATTGGTTCTCTTATTTCTCATATTCAAGTCTTACTCAAGGAGGTTCACCAAGTGCAAGATGATCAGATGACTTTATACAATATCCTCACTCGCTCTGACTCATCTCATCCTTGGTGTTCTTTGGCTCTGTTTGCTTCAAAAAGGGGGAGTGTTTGTTGGTGTTGGACTTACCTAATACTACAGTTTTTGCAGATGTTTTGTTTCTTGTTATTACACTACTACAATATGGTATGTAATAGTAACTAGGCCGATTGTGTACCTGGAATTCTTCTTTTAGATGTTGTTATTTGCTACTGCTACATCTATATCTAAATATGCTATATTTCTAAGCTAGTGACTCTATGCTAATTAGCTATTATGTTGGTATTATGTTAGTCGCTACTTGACACTACTTGATATTCTTGTGATATTTGTCTTCCGTGATTGGATGTGCTTGATGTTTCTACAATGACGGAAGTTGAGTGAGACACTATGAATGACAATTGGGATTTAGAAGCCATTTTGCATCAAACAGTGCCAAAAAGGGAGATTGTTGACAATATATATTGTGATATCTATTAGTAATTGACATAGTTTGATGTGAACTAAATGAACTTTACAATAGGAATTTGTCGTGAGATCTTGTTGGATTATTTGCCCAAGATTCTGTATATATTTGAAGTACAGAGATTGGAGGGTCTTTGGGAAAAATCAGGATGGGAGCAATAACATAGTAAAACTGTGAAACCACATATGCATATTCCAAAAATTTGTTGGATCACGTAAACAATAGGTCTCTGAGTTAATATAAATATCCATGAACTCGAAAGAGTTGGTGCATGGTTGAGCAAGAAAGAAATCTGAGTAATCTATTCGCTATTACCTGCACAAATTGTGTGAGGAAGAGAGAAGCTTATGAAATTCTATTGAGCAAATCAGTATTCAGTGAAATGATTTTTATATACACTTTATTAGGGTCTGATGCATGTAATTTGATAAGAGTTTTCTATTGTTCTTATAAAAGCATGCATTAGTGATTCAAGCTTATTCTATGTTTATTGAAAGTGATTGGATCGTGTTTTATTATCAAAGCTCAAAACCTTTCTGGTGCGGAGGGTGCTGACGTCAAATGAGAACCTGTTGAGTTGCAGTTTGAAAGGTGCTCAATTCGCGAAGTTGAGTGCAACAAAGGTTATCTGTAAGTTTGACAAACGAACACTACTGTTTGTGTTCTATCAAAGTCCACTAGAAATCCCTTAGCATATGAGATAAATATTATCCTTGTAAACATTTTAAATTTTTTAGCAGAACTCTATACTGGTCTACGATCCACAGATGTAGGCTTGCTATAGCTGAACTGTATTAATAATTTGTTATGTCTGTTAAACCTTTTATTCCATGCCTATCAAACTAACGCACTATCACAGAAGAGTTTAATAACATCACAGGAAATTGACAAGCCAAACTTAACATTGACTAATAAATCAACCAACTAGAGTTCTATATATGCATCAAATTATTTTCAAAGAAAGCAGATATATAAAAATTACAAAAGATCAAAAGGCATATACGAATTAGACTACATGAGAGACAAATTACGGCCTTTCTTCCAACAAAAACGTCAACCTAAACATGAGTCTACATTTCTCCCAATGTATTGTATAGACGAAGTACACCATCCATGATCCTTTTCATCCAAGTATGGACTATGTTCTAAAGTATTTACTCTGACAAACAACCGCCCAGGCTGCAATCTTTGTGTCAAACCCTTTTACGCCAATGTCATATCGGCTTTAGCCCAGGGCACTTGCGACACCACTCTCATCTATATTGACTGCAGCACTTGCGTGATGCTGCGTACGATACCATCTTTAAAACTTGTGGTGTTGATTGCACAATTAGTTGCGGGAACTAATTCTCTGCCAATACATGAGTTTGTAATAGTTACTTCAATTGAACGAGTATCGCCTTGCAATTCAACAACAAAATTCTCCTTTTTTCCCCCTTTTCTTTTGAATATATTTCAACGGCTAGCTAATATCTATAAATTTTGTTTTTAACACCGTAATCCTATTGTTGCAAAGAAAATTCATGGGAGATCATCGAACATGATATCTAAGTTGAAGCTCAAGTTTGATATGACAGATTAAAGCATTGGATGTGTTCAAACAAAATAAATTGACAAAAAAAAGGGGGAAAAAATGCTTTGATTAGGTGCACTGGGTCTTATAATCTTACATTGGGCACAAAGCATTATTTTTCTAAGTTAATGTGAGAAAACACACAACTATCCCTGATATTAGTAGCTTCATACCTTGTCACTAAATAAAAACTTGTTTTAACTCATGGAAATTTTGTAAAAAATTTTATACAAAATTTTGTTCTAAGTTTACAAGATTTGCTGCCAGTCCTCAAGTTTATCTTGCAAAATGGTTATATCCAAAACTAGGCCCTTGAGGTTAGGCATTTATCGTTACATGCTTGTTAGCAACTAAAGGGAATGTGAGATTTATTCTCTAGTATGCTTAGGCGCTTATGGGAATGACATCCTCGACTTTAGTGTGTTCAATAAAATTCATTTTGTTTGTTTGTGTTAAGGTTGGAGAGTAGACAACAATCAGTCCAACATGGAAAAAGAATAACCCAAAGAATCCAGCAACAAAATCCTCATGGGACATTCCATCAAACAGAGTCGTCCAGTAGCCGGACTTTAAAGACTTGGTCAGAACTATCATTAACGGTTTTGCACATTAAAGACAGGCACATAATCTCAGTTATTTTTAACCTCAGGCAGCCGGAAGACTTCCTCCAATCTCTGGCTTATTCTGGTGATATTGCAGCTTGCTCCTAATGCAAGACATGCCAACTGGAGAATAAAATCAACAGCTAAATCCACAAATCAGAGATCTATATAAACATCAGATTTCAGAGGAAACACACACACACACACAAAATCAGAAAAACAACTCATTCAAAGAGTACATTAGATTTAGAATAGGAAAGAAACCAATTATGGCCTTTCTTCCCAAGACTACATTAGCCTTCGTAACCTTGCTTACTGGATTCCTCACATTATGTTACATTGTGCAAAGCACTCCAAACACGAGCTTCAAATTTGCGGAACGCAACACAGAGACGTACAACACCACCACTGATCCTTTTCAGCAAAGTGTGGACTATGTTCTTAACTATTTACTAACTACGACAAGCTACACACCTGGCTACGATCTGTTTGTGGCATCACCTGATGCCAATACTCCACCGGCTTTCGGCCACGGCACTTGTAACACCACACTCACCTACGCTGACTGCGGCACTTGCATGCAGGCTGCTTACGATACCATCCGTCAACTTTGTGGCGGTTACATTGGGGGTAAGGTTTTTCTCGTTGATTGCACAATTAGGTACGAGAAATACTTCTTCACTGATCTGTAATAGTTGCTCCGGTTGGAAAAGCCTATAAGCCGGTGGATTTGGACTTCGTGTAATAAGTGTTGTTTGATCGTTTTCTCAAAATGTATTCGCTTTGCTGTTTCTCCACTTTGTTGTTGTCTAATGAGATTTGTTGTTTTCGTTTCAATTAGTAAATTTATGTTTGGCATTTCGATTGAGACACTCGGTATCAAAACCTGATAGATGCAATTCTTCACGTCATATCAACAGGTTCATATTTATTTTCTTTATATCTTTTAATATGAATAAAATTAAGTCGTCTTTTGATGGTTTTAAAAAAAATTAAAAAAACAAAAACAGTTGAACTAGAAAATTGGTAATGAGTTTTTTTTTTTTTTTCCAATTCTTTTCTTTTAACGCCGGAAAGATTTGATCCACCATCTCATAAACTATGAGACAGATATTAAAGCCCAAAACTATTACCAAAAATGCAAATTTATAATATCAAAATTGTTGGGATTTTATAGGAAACCCGAGGAACATTTCACACAAAATCTTTCATATTACAACTTCAATATATAATTCTTTATCTCTTAAATAAAACGTTCTTTTAGGTCTTTTTTATTTTCTTTGTCAAATGATGGGGAATATTTTAATCCAATCCAACAAAAGATATTTCATGCTTATCCATATTTACATAAAATTACCTTAATTACTTTTAATATATATATGTGTGTGTATGGGTGTGTGTTAGTTTAATCTCAGAAAATTTGTTTTTGAAATTTTCAGTATATAATAATAATAATAATAATAATAATAATAATAATAATAATAATAATAATAATAATAATAATTATAATAATAATAATAATAATAATAATAATAATAATAATAATAATAATAATAATAATAATAATAACTATCTATTTGTGGACTAGCTAAATGATGGAGGGCTAAATGTCATTTGATAATTACATGGATAACCTCGAGCAAATTCTCTAATAACTTTGCCGCACGGGAACAAGAAAATTCCCCTACTTTTTCTGCCTTTTCCAGATCAAACTCCTATATAAACAAAAATCCGGCTTCGGCAACTATTAAAAAAAAATGGCTTAAACTCGTCTTCATCGAATTCATGATCAGTTCTTTCTACCAAATCAGCGTAAAGTTTAGCAATTTGAAGATTCTTACGAGAATCCTTCTGAATCAACGATGAGGCTGCCTTAGTTTGCTTTCCCTTGTGAGCTTTATATTTCTTGATTTATATAATATTCTATCTATGTATTTTAGATTCAAATTCCGGTCTAAGGGAATGACCTAGAGATATGTACATAGGAGGAGTAATTCATAAATGAATCCTTGTCTCGCATATTCATCCCTTTTTTGTGTGTCTTTTAAAAAAAAAAAAATTAGAAAGAGAGGGGGAAAGGGATATGGAAAAAGATATTTATCCATTTTTTTTGTGTTTTTTAAAAAAAAATTAGAAAGGGAGGGTGAAAGTGATAGGGAAACAGGATGGGACATAATCCTGAATCGAACTCAAAATTTTTATTTTGAACAACAATTCTCCTACTATTAAAATAAGTTTTTACCAATTTGCATATTTATCCCAATACAAACATCATCCTGAGCATTAAAATCTAATTGAGTGCATGTCGAAGCACTACTGATGACCTCCCTGCACAGCTTGAGAAATCGGCTCACCATATGTGGACAAATCAGCCAATACAAAATAAGGCGAACAATTTTTTAGCAAATTATTCTGAACAACTAGACAAGATGAAGCACCCAGTAATATTTAGAACTACCAACATTTTGTACAACCTCTTGTTGTGGAATAATCTGATCAGAATACTGCTCATTCTGTGAAGAATTCAGATGAATCGGGCGATCAAGTCGCTTAGAATTGAGATGCCCAAGCAATGGTACTCTAGATTGTTCAGCTGAGGAGCTTGTTCTAAGGATAGACTGACAAATCCTCTGCCATTGAGTGCAAAATTGAGGGAGAATGTCAAAAGTGATAGGTTGATAAAACCTCCAGTAGATTGACCAATCCAAATCTGTTTTTGAAGATTTCTCAAGAGATCAACTTCAATACAAATGCACGCCACATTTGGGCTCATCAAATTGCATCTGGGGCCGCACAAGTTGCATACGGCAACTTGTGCAGTCTTTTCACAGTTCAAATCAAAAAGGAAGAAAATCCAACATCTAAAAAAGTAGTCGTGTGTAAAATTTTTTTTAGTAGAACGATATCATTTTAATCATTCAAAACGATGTTGTTTTGATATTTATGTAATTGTATAAAATATTCATATAATCATATGAAATATTTATGCAATTGTGTGCATGTGTTCAAATGACTGCGCAAGTTGCGGCCTGGATCCCATCAAATTAGCCATTCAATGGTGTTAAATGGTCTACCCAATGTCGAGCCAATGACAAACAAAATTTGTTTAGTTGGCAGATCGATGTTCCAAGTATATCCAGATGAGAACCATAGACGGTTCCTCTGTCATGCTGAATTTGGGCATCCAGTTAAGAATGTGCATTGGAAAGCCTTTGTTAGGGATGTGTCCAAAGAACAAACTAAAACTTTAATGGCAAAACCTCGAATTTTTTACCAAAACAGGTTAAAGTCCATTTTAACCACCGAAAGAAGGTTAGAATTTGGGGTATAGGGCAAACAGGGGTACCTCGCGTCTGTGAAATGGGAGGTCCCTTGATACCTCGTGTTTCATAGACGCGAGGTATGTCGCACAACAACCGGTTAAAAAGTTGGTTAGGATTCACGAGGGAAATGATAGGTCACATTTGCAAAACGCAAGGTCCAAGTGGACCTCGTGTCTGGCAAACACGACCTGACTAGAGGTCATATGTCCAGAAATGACAAGACACATTTGCATAACTGGACCTCGCATCTTGCAGACACGATCTGCCCTGGATCCAATGGCCACTTTTTCCTCTTTTTCTATTTCATTTTCATCTATTTCCTCTATTTCATTATCACCAATTTGTAAATTTTTATTTAAAAAGAAATAATATTTTAAAATAGCACAAAATTTAAATAATTCACAATTTAAATTTGATCTTAACAAGTAATAATCATATTTTTACTACACTTAATTTTTTATATTTGATTTAGAAATAAATTTTTATTTTTAATTTAAGTTTAATTTATAATATTTAATTATTTACAAAAAAATTTAAATTCTCAACTATCTAATTGTACTAAATTTATGGTTTCAACTATCTAAAATAATTTATAATTTATTTGAATTCAAATAATGCACAAAATATTAAAGAAAAAAAATGCAAATACTGATTTATATTTTATTGAATATTTCATTAATATTTTGCGCTTTTTAAAAAAACCATTTAAAAATAATTTTATGTTTTATTTGACTTTAAAGTTTTATTATCATTAATTTTGTCTTCTAAAATGGCCAAACTAAATTGAAATTATTATCTTGTCTTTAAGTTTCAAATATAAATTATATATCATAAATATGATGATGATATTTTATTAATTTTATTTTGACTAAAATTTGAATGTAATTGTGACTATTGATGAAATTTATTTGCCTCCTTCATTCACATTGTGATAATCTTACTTTAGGTATTTTGTATTCTATAATTTTTTAATATAGATATTTTTAACATTGGTTGTGTTGAGTTTTTAACATAGGTTATCATGTATGATTGTCAATCTATGAACTTTAAAATTGGAAACAAACAATGAATTTTATTACACATAGAATAATCTTTAAAAAAAAAAAAAAAAGATGATAGCTAGTCCCACATTGAAATCATTGATAGTTCCTTGGTGGTTGAACTTATTGTTGAGATTGCTCTTGATGTTGTTCTTCTAGTTGCCCTCCATCTTGATACTCAGTACGGTAGGATGGACCTTCATCCTCTATAGATTACTTGTTTTTCTTTGAGGTCATCCAGTCGATGGAGTAGTAGCAAATTCACCAGTTGAAGACGGGCATCTAGTATCGAAGATTAGGTGTTACTGAGTAATAAAATCAACATGCCTATCTTCAACCGTTGCAAGATCATCTTGTTCATAATTGTAATCTTCTCCATATACAGGTGAGTTGTAATTCTGCTGAGGAATATCAGATATAGTACGTCTACGTGCCTGTCTACCCCTCCCACGCCGGTGGTACTCCATGATTGATTTCGTGCGAGATCGAGGGTATTAGATCAAAAATGTTGCTTCGTCTTGATGGCTCATATGGTGGGTGGGTCAAATGACTTACCTCACCTGCAGTAGTCAGTGAATGCATGGCAAGATTCGTTATCGATGCAAATACTTGTTTAGTCATAACATTCGTATTTTGATATCCTTCGTTGCTTAGGTACAATTTCCATTGCATCGAATCAGCTTATATATATATATATATATATATATATTTCAAAATGTCAATAAAAATGTTTGAGTGGAAATTCTATTTTTTATTCCGCAGGACTATTAAAAAAAATCTGTGTATCAGTATTTTAGTCACCCCACTACTCGATTAGTAGCCCACTGGGGTTAGGTTACATTATAGTCGGATTACCAATTAATCGTCTAGTGTGAGTCCAATAGCATGCTGCATAATTAGGTGAAACTATACTCTGACCGTAACTAGGTTGTCCACTCAGAACGTTTAAATGCCTATTAACCCAATTAGCGAGATGTACTAAATTAATCTCGCTCCACCCCATACCGGTAGTCCTCATGTCATGGGCATACAAATTATCACCAATGTCAACTATAATAGGAATTGTCTATACTAATCCAAACTATCACATGACTTTGTCTGGGCGATGTACTTCTATTGTCTTTCAATATATTAGGGAAGTGATAGACACCCAAATGTGTCGCCCATGAGTGCAATAGGGGGTAAGATAGCCAACATGTACTCAACATAAGGCTGCCAGATAAACTATATAAAGACAAACTTTCAGTTTCAATAATAAATAATGAACTTAAAATTATTGTTGATAGCAAATTAATTGAAGTAATACTTACATGATCATGTTACTGTTGGGGATATGCCCTAGAGTCAATTTGTACTTATACTATTGTCATTATGTTTTATATAATAATATGAGGCTTTCCTTTCCATGAATAGTGAGTTTTGTTTTGTTGGTCATCAAGTACATGACTTGATAGTAAAACCCTACAATGAATACAATGACTATTCTAAAACTGTCCCTGATCGATTATTATTATTGGAATAATAATAAATTAAGATTAGTGTGTTTGTGACTTGATGGCTATGTTTTACTGGCCATGGATATTTGTTATATCGAGTCAAGACATAAATAAATGTTAGAGAACATTGTATTGGACATGACCCACTGTGAGAGTACTTCATGGAATATGTCATAAGTACTTTCTAGCCATAATAATATTGAAAGTCCTTCGACCTAAATTCATCATAGTTTCCTACTTGACAAATTCTATATTTTGACATTGTCTAAAGTTGTCTTTAACCAGATAATAAATTAGACTACTGTTGGATATAGAATAAATCGAGGAGAGGAATATGATTGATTGTGAAGGAATTTGTCCCTCTCAGTTATGGGAGAGATATCCATAGGCCCCTTGATAAGTTAGACTGTTAAAAATGCATGGCCGTGCTCAAATATATCAATCTAAGATATTGATATCATTTGTTTGAACAATCTACTATGAAATCAAGAAATAATTGATTAAGCTTAATAAGGATGACATGCTCCGTGCCTTATGCTTAATCTGGATATCGTGTGACAAAAGGACTAAATATAAAATTATGGTTTGGTTCAAAGAGATCACCGTTCTTCATTTAACCTGGATAGTTATAATGTTTTGTTAGAAACCGCTTATAACTTGTGGGCCATTTAAATATGATTTAGGCACACTGCCAGTGTTAAATGAACCTATAGGGTCACACAATAAGCGAACTTGTTAGGTTATTTTTCTGGTGACCAGGTTCGATGAATCTGGAAATATGTCTAAGTTAATCGTACTTAGAAAATTACCAGATACAATGAATCTGGAAATATGTCCACATTCGATGTATCTGGATGATGTCCGGATTATAAGAATCGACTCTGTAAATTAATTAGTTAAATTATCGAGATAATGGCAGTAATCTTATCATATCAGTTTTAATTTAATTTGAATTTAAATTAGAATATGATAAGATATTATTAGGGTTGGACTCTAAGAGGTTCGGGGATTTTTAAGAAAATCCTAGCCGTCTTTTCAATAGTCCAATTTTTCGGTTGAGAACATTCGTGCCATTCTCTACAAAAAAAGAAAAAAAAAACCTCTCAAACCCTAGGCGCTAGCACTCTCCGGGTATCGAGTGAGTTCGCGGTGTGTATCCGATAGAGGGCGTTCGCATACTGCAGCATCTGGTGATTGTTCGGGTTGAACGTACAACAGCGCAATCAGAATCGAATGATTTCGATTACAGCAACCAGAGGTAATTCTTAAATCTTAGATCTTCTTAATCGTTTACTTGGGTCCTCGGGAGGGATTTGTGGATGTTTTCCGCGTTTAGGAGTCCACGAATTCTAACAGTGGTATCAGAGCAACTTGCTAAACGATTAGGTTGATTCATATGTGCTAATCGTATTGTTGAATGCATGTATGATATGTATATATGAATTTAAACGGTATGTATCAGCATGTTCGCATGATTATGATTTTAGAATACTTAGCATGCAGACTGCCTGAATTAGGTTTAATATGTGCGTCTTAGTCACCCGATCGCACTGCATTTGTTGCAGATTGTCTGTAAATTGGTCTGTTTTAATATGATATGGTATCGTAAGCATGCTATCCGTCGTTCTATATTTGTGAATTGTTTTTATTAATCGGCCATGATAATATGTTATCTGTATAAATATGATTAAAAGAACGCATATTGTCTGTAATATGAATTTTCACGGCGATGGTTACTAAGGGATCCGAACGTTAATTTGATTAATATTCGGAAATCGGAAGGCAAAATCTCATTCAATGAGAGAAGGAAAAATCATTTTTCCTTTCGGGGGCGCTGCCCCCTTGACCCCCACCCACTGACCGGCCAGCGGGACTTCCATGTAGGCGCCGCCTTGACTCCGCAGTGGGCGTTGCCCCTTGGAACCCCAACTAACTGTTCATTGTATGTTATTCGTCAGTGTTTTTGATTGTAGTTGTGGATTATTTTGAATAGTGCATAGCATGGCCCGTTTTATCCCAATGTGATTGGCTGGTTACATTATGGTTGTTTTAAGTTGTAATTTTTAAATACGGCCTGCGTGTCGTTTTTCATTGTTGTAAAATTGTACTGCTTTCCTAGAATAGAAATTATTTTAATTTTACTATCTAATGTAAAAGAAGACGGCAGCCGACATTTACAACCAAGGAGGAGTATGCTCAAGGCATTAGAGAATGCTTAAGGAGTTCATATACCTAGATTGACCACCTTGATCTTCACTTTGCTCGTGATGATCAACATAGGTTATGGGCCATGCTATGTCACTTTTATTTATGTCTTGCATGCATATTTGATATATTTATTTCTTGCTTACTACAATCAAATTTTTTTTTAAAAAAAGAAAAAGAAAAAAAAGAAAAAATTTAAGTGTTAAATGCCTTCCAAAATCAAACACTTGTTATTACTTGGATCATCATATGGTCATTCCTACCAAAGTAGGATGCTTTTGATTATCTGAGTGAGATAAGATGGAAAATAGTTTTTCATATGTTTGATATGGTTTGACTTAACTAGGCTATCAAAATGGTTTTGGGCCCATGGCATTTTATGAGATATTTTTAGCCGGGACATCTGATGTCTATCTCATTTAAAATTAGAGTTTTATTTAATTATAAGATTAAAGCCAAAGCTTACTTATGATTAAAATAAAATATTTTTTCCCACTACGAAACATCAAAATGTTGAAGTTTCAAAAAGTTTAAATGCTTTTAGTGGGAGTTTTTCGTTAGAGTCTCAAAAATTAATTACTTTGCATATTTTTGTATGTAGATAATGGCAACAAACAGTTGGAATAATTCATTGCGATCTGTGCTTGAGAAAGACAAGCTTAGTGGGACTAACTTTCTTGATTGGGCACGAAACTTAAGAATTGTTCTTAAGCAAGAAAAAATGCTCTATGTTCTTGAAAATCCTATTCCCCCTACTCCAGCAAATAACGCCTCAAAAGCTGAAAACGATGCTTATAGTATGCACAAAGATGACTCCAACGATGTTACTTGCCTCATGCTAGCAACCATGAACTCTGAACTTCAAAAACAGTTTGAAAAAGCAAAGTCATATGACATGATTGTGCATCTCAAGGAAATGTTCCAAGAGCAAGCACGACAAGAGAGATTTGAAACTCACAAGGCATTAAATGCATGTAAGATGGTTTCTGGCACCTCGGTAAGTGCTCATATCCTTAAAATGAAGGGCTATCTAGATCATCTTGATAAGCTTGGTGCTCCTGTTAATCATGACATGGCCACGGATTTGATCTTGGGCTCTTTACCTGCTGAGTATGTCCAGTTTGTCATGAATTTTAACATGCATAATATGGAGAAATCTATTACTGAATTGCATGGGATGCTAAAACAAGCTGAACTGAACATTAAGAAGAATACTTCTAGTGTTTTAATGGTTCAAAAAGGGAAAGGCAAAAAGAACAACCAAAAGGGCAAGGTCATGACTAGTAAGGTTAAGGACAAGGCAAAGTCCAAGTTCAAGCCCAAACCTAAGGCCAAGACACCAAAGGAGGGAGCTTGCCACCATTGTGGAGAACAAGGACATTGGTTAAGAAATTGCAAGCTCTATTTGGAAGCAAAGAAAAAGAAGGACAGTGAGACTGCCGCTTCAGGTATTTATGTTATTGAAATTAATTTATCTACTTCTGATTCATGGGTATTGGATACTGGTTGTGGATCTCACATTTGTTTAAATGTGCAGAGTCTAAAAAGGAGTAGAGCCTTGGCAAAAGGCGAGGTGGACCTACGAGTTGCGAATGGAGCAAAAGTTGTTGCAGTAGCTGTAGGAACTTTTGAATTAATTTTGCCCAGTGGGCTTGTTTTAGAACTAAACAATTGTTTTTATGTTCCTGCTATGAGTAGGAATATTATTTCAGTTTCTTGTTTGGATTTAGAAGGTTTTGAATTTTTTATTAGGAATAACATTTTCTCCATTAATAAAAACGGCATTTTTTATGGAGATGCTTCATTATCGAATGGGCTTTATATACTAAATCTTCGTGGATCTTCAGACATGTCTATCTATAATATAAATACTAAGAGATTGAAATCCAATGATTTAAATCAGACTTACTTTTGGCATTGTCGTTTGGGCCATATAAATGAGAAACGCATAACAAAACTTCATAATGATGGGCTTCTAAAATCGTTTGATTTAGAATCTTACAAAACATGTGATTTTTGTTTATTAGGCAAAATGACTAAAGCGCCTTTCAAGAGACAAAATGAAAGGGCAACTGATTTATTGGGCCTAATACACACTGATGTATATGGACCAATGAATTCATTTGCTAGAGGAGGATTTCAGTACTTCATTACATTTACAGATGATTTCAGCAGATATGGCTACCTGTATCTGATGAAACAAAAATCTGAATCGTTCCAGAAATTCAAAGAATTTCAAAATGAAGTACAAAATCAACTTGGCAAAAGTATCAAAACACTTCGATCGAATCGAGGTGGTGAATACTTAAGTCACGAGTTTGACGAGCATCTTAAAAATTGTGGAATTATTTCACAATTAACTTCACCAGGAACACCTCAATGGATGGTGTATCTGAACGGAGAAATCGGACTTTATTAGATATGGTTCAATCAATGATGAGTCAAACTGATCTTCCAATCTCCTTTTGGGGTTATGCCTTGGAGACTTCTGCATTCATACTAAATCGAGTTCCATCTAAATCGGTTCAGAAAACGCCATATGAGATATGGACTGGGAGACAACCTAGTTTGTTATTTTTGAAGATTTGGGGTTGTGAAGTTTATGTAAAGCGTTTATTATCTGATAAACTTGCACCTAAATCGGATAAATGCATATTTGTGGGGTATCCTAAAGAAACTAAAGGATATCAATTTTATCTCCCAAAAGAAAATAGAGTAATTGTTGCTCGAAATGGATTCTTTCTTGAAAAGGAATTTATTTCCAAAAGAATCAGTGTGAGTAAAATACACCTTGATGAGATTCAAGGACCACAATTAGTGCCTGAACCTTATCAAGATGAGATTCAAGAACCACAATTAGTGCCTGAACCAAATAATGAATCTCGATTAGATGGCTCACAAGTCCAAGATGAGCTTACATCTATAGAACAAGGATCTCGAAGATCTGATAGGGTTCGTCAACAACCTGAGAGATATGGATTTCTCATCACTGACGATCACAATGTGGAGCTTATGGTTAATGATGAGCCTACTTCCTATCAAGAAGCCATTAAGAGTTCTGACTCGGAAAATGGTTAGAGGCTATGAAGTCTGAGATGCAATCCATGTATGATAACCAAGTTTGGACTTTGGTTAACCGACCTAAAGGTTCAAAAACCATTGGGTGTAAGTGGGTTTTCAAAAAGAAAACAGACATGGATGGAAATGTGCATACTTACAAAGCACGACTGGTAGCAAAAGGTTATAGACAAACTCATGATATAGACTATGATGAAACCTTTTCACCAGTTGTAATGCTTAAATCTATCAGAATTCTTCTTGCCATAGCAGCATATTATGACTATGAAATTTGGCAAATGGATGTCAAAACCGCGTTTTTTAATGCAAACTTACTCGAAGATGTGTACATGACACAACCTGAGGGTTTTGATGATCCTTTGAATTCTAATAAAGAGTGCAAGCTTCAAAGATCCATTTATGGATTGAAGCAAACATCTCGAAGCTGGAATCTTCATTTTGATGAAGCAATTAAAGAGTTTAACTTTATCAAAAATAAAGATGAGCCTTGTGTCTATAAGAAAACAAGTGGGAATGTAATAGTCTTTTTGGTACTTTATGTTGATGATATCTTACTCATTGGAAACGACATCCCAACTCTACAAAGTGTAAAGACATGGTTGGGAAATTGTTTCTCAATGAAAGACTTAGGTGAAGCTGCCTATATTCTAGGTATAAGGATCTATAGAGATAGATCTAGAAAGCTAATTGGACTAAGTCAAAGTACATACGTTGACAAGGTACTGAAAAGGTTCAGTATGCAAGACTCTAAGAGAGAATTCTTGCCAATGTCACATGGCATTAAGCTCAGCAAAACTCAAAGTCCTTCTACGAAGGATGAAGAAGAGAGCATGAACAAGATACCATACGCTTCCGCTATAGGGTCTATCATGTATGCCATGTTATGTACTCGACCCGATGTATCATATGCATTGAGCATAACGAGTAGGTTCCAACCAAATCTCGGAGAGGCACACTGGATCGCCGTCAAGAACATACTCGAAGTACTTAAAAAGAACTAAAGATATGTTCTTAGTTTATGGAGGACAAGAAGGCGAGCTAGTTGTAAATGGTTACACCGATGCTAGTTTTCAGTCCGACATAGATGATTATAGATCGCAATCAGTGTTTTCTATTTTGTTTGAATGGAGGTGTCGTAAGCTGGAAAAGTTCAAAGCAAGACACCGTTGCCGATTCTACTACGTAAGTCGAGTATGTAGTCGCCTCAACTGCAGCTAAAGAAGCAGCTTGGATTAAAAAGTTCATTACGTAACTAGATGTAGTTCCTAGTATTGTGAACCCAGTGGATCTCTAGTGTGACAACAATGGAGCCATTGCACAAGCTAAGGAACTAAGATCACATCAGCGATCCAAACATATACTTAGACGTTTTCATCTCATTCGAGAAATTGTTGATAGAGGAGATGTCAATGTATGCAAGGTACCAACTGATGACAATGTTGCAGATCCACTGACAAAGCCTCTCCCATCGGCTAAACATGATAGTCATACCAGATCAATGGGATTACGGCTTATGCCAAATTGGTCTTAGTGCAAGTGGGAGACTGTTGGGGATATGCTCTAGAGTCAATTTGTACTTATACTATTGTCATTATGTTTTATATAATAATATGAGGCTTTCCTTTCCATGAATAGTGAGTTTTGTTTTGTTGGTCATCAAGTACGTGACTTGATAGTAAAACCCTACAATGAATACAATGACTATTCTAAAACTGTCCCTGATCGATTATTATTATTGGAATAATAATAAATTAAGATTAGTATATTTGTGACTTGATGGTTATGTTTTACTGGCCATGGATATTTGTGATATCGAGTCAAGACATAAATAAATGTTGAACATTGTATTGGACATGACCCACTGTGAGAGTACTTTATGGAATATGTCATAAGTACTTTCTAGCCATAATAATATTGAAAGTCCTTTGACCTAAATTCATCATAGTTTCCTACTTGATAAATTCTATATTTTGACATTGTCTAAAATTGTCTTTAACCAGATAATAAATTAGACTACTGTTGGACATAGAATAAATCGAGGAGAGGAATATGATTGATTGTGAAGGAATTTGTCCCTCTCAGTTATGGGAGAGATATCCATATGCCCCTTGATAAGTTAGACTGTTAAAAATGCATGGCCGTGCTCAAATATATCAATCTAAGATATTGATATCATTTGTTTGAACAGTCTACTATGAAATCAAGAAATAATTGATTAAGCTTAATACGGATGACGTGCTCCGTGCCTTATGCTTAATCTGGATATCGTGTGACAAAAGGACTAAATATAAAATTATGGTTTGGTTCAAAGAGATCACCGATCTTCATTTAACCTGGATAGTTATAATGTTTTGCTAGAAACCGCTTATAACTTGTGGGCCATTTAAATATGATTTAGGCACACTGCCAGTGTTAAATGAACCTATAGGGTCACACAATAAGCGAACTTGTTAGGTTATTTTTCTGGTGACCAGGTTCGATGAATCTGGAAATATGTCTAAGTTAATCGTACTTAGAAAATTTACCAAATACAATGAATCTGGAAATATGTCTAAGTTAATCGTACTTAGAAAATTTACCAAATACAATGAATCTGGAAATATGTCCACATTCGATGTATCTGGATGATGTCCAGATTATAAGAATCTGACTCGGTAAATTAATTAGTTAAATTATCGAGATAATGGCAGAATCTTATCATATCAGTTTTAATTTAATTTGAATTTAAATTAGAATATGATAAGATATTATTAGGGTTGGACTCTAAGAAGTTCGGGGGTTTTTAAGAAAACCCTAGCCGTCTTTTCAATAGTCCAATTTTTCGGTTGAGAACATTAGTGCCATTCTCTACCAGAAAAGAAAAAAAAAACCTCTCAAACCCTAGGCGTTAGCACTCCCCGGGTATCGAGTGAGTTCGCGGTGTGTATCCGATAGAGGGCGTTCGCATACTGCAGCGTCTGGTGATTGTTCGGGTTGAACGTACAACAGCGCAATCAGAATCGAAGGATTTCGATTATAGCAACCAGAGGTAATTCTTAAACCTTAGATCTTCTTAATCGTTTACTTGGGTCCTCGGGAGGGATTCGTAGATGTTTTTCGCGTTTAGGAGTCCACAAATTCTAACAGTTACATCCTATCCAATTGATCCTTATAAGCAAGAAGCACATGTGTCAAGGTTCAGGAAAGCTCTAACGCTCCCTCCTATATTGATTCTCTAGGGGCTTATGGATCAACATCCTTAACCGGACGGACTATAGTCGGTCTGATAATTGGAATAAGCTCCCAAGACCACAACTATTTCAGCATTAACAACTATTGCTTAGAAAAACTATACACTTTATTAATTTGAAATGCTAATAAGATTTTTTTTAAAAATATTTGTTTCATTCCTAAACCAACAGTAATGGGTCACTGATAATATGCGCTCCGTAGGACGTAGCGTTGTATAGACAATGATACAAATGAGCCAAGGCTACACTTCTCTAGCTAAGCATTCCCGATCGCTCTAAAGCATGGATGTATTAAGCACAAATGTACTTTGTTGCTGGACTTATCCGAAAATAGAAAGCCACTAATGAGCTGCATAATACGGCATCATGTATGCTGACTTATCATTTCTGGCATCGAGTGTGCAGGTTGTGGTTGACTTATTGCTCTCTATAGGGAAATAATCTTCAACCGATATCCATCCAAGTTTGTCAGAGTCGGTTGAAATCCTAATAGCTCATCGCACATGTCAATCAACTTTGCAAATGTATGTACGAATTGACTATTATAGATAGGGTCACTATACACATGTAATCCAAAGAGGACCTCTACGTCTTGAAGGGTGATGTTTGCCTCCCTAATTGTAAGGTGAAATGTATGCATCTCCTAGCGCCATCTTTCCACTAACGTTATAATCAGTGGATGGTTGATTTTCATATAATATAAACGACACAGTCCACCAAAACCGACAATATCCTTGAGCTGCTTGACATGGTGATCAAATGGTCGAGCTTCCCAGAACATGTTGTCATTTCGTTTTTCAGTAATAACGTCACTGTATAGTTGTCCCGCCCAAATATATGATGACCTATGTCTACACTGCAATGTCAATACATTCGGTATAATAGGACCTAGATCCACTTCGTGAGAAGCTGGCTCATATATTGTGTTCTACCACAAATTCACCGATATTATAGAAATTAAAAGTAAATAAAAGACATATAACCAACATCAAACTAAATATAGAAAAAAAACACAAAATTAAAGATAAACAATTCAAATTGCCTCAATGTAGTAATAAAAATTTAATATTGAGATGAGAATAAGCTTGTATCTAAACAAATATTACATATTCAAGAAATATGCTACAAGGCTAACCTGTGTTCATTTCACTCTACGGCACCATGAGTGCAATTTCTCCTATTATATCCACTGTAATGGCATAAGCCACAACGAGGAGGTGAATCAGGATTCCATTCATCCATTTCATTCCGAATAGGTGCTGTTTGCATTTAACCCATCAATGGTTCTTCAAACGGTGAGCAAACAGTGCCAAACTAAAACCAATGTTATGTTAATAATCCTCATGTGGAATGGGCCTAAATTGTGTTGTATATGTCAATTTGTAGCATGGTGTTGTGTTTTCTGATGACACTAGATCCCCAAGATTTAGCCCTAACTGTTGACATGCTACAAATGTGTGTGAACATAGTATTCCATATATTTCTCATTTGCAACAACTGCACATCCTAGCCCCAATATTAACTTTATACGATTTCTCTTCTCATGCTCACGATGCAATGACACAAGATGTGGTTTTCCATGAATTTTGCACTCAAGTTTTGATGGTTCCCGCCTGCTGTCCGAACTAGTCAAATGTACTCTCTATGCCATCAAGTAATTTACCACAGGCCACAACTTTTCTTTTTCCGCCAATAACAGGGATGCGATGGAGTTGAATTTTTATACTCGGCAATCCAATATGCTCTCTTGCTCTCTACTACCATAAAATCATGGCCTATTCTAATAGACCATGATTGAACAGCCCAAAGTAACTCATCTTTATTCTTAAACCACATGCCAACCCTTAGGTCGTTATTGGATTTTGACCATAAATCCATCCCACTACTCGGTGCCATTCCATCAGCTTCGTTTTCTATTTCCTGAGAAGTATTCAACCTATCAAAATAGATTGAATACGGTGGATTATACAAGCGGTCTAATTCAGCAACTTTATTTGCAAGTTGTTGCAATACAGAAAAACCATGAATATCTTCTTGAGCATTGCCATCCCCCTCGTCCTCATCGGGGGAATCATCTGCAGTAAGTCCATCAATGTCTGATGTAGGTCTTAACTCGTCTACAGTTGCCTCCGAAGCACCTACCTAGTTAAACTCTCGAGTAACCCATTCATCAACTGAGGTTACATCTAGTGGAACACCAATTTTAGCAGCTAAAAATAATGGTGAGCTTGTTTGTATTTGAAGAGATTGAATGTGGTTATGAAGTGAATGCATAACAAACCCAATAGAGGTTGATAAGCATTGATTGCTAGGTCCAACGATTAGGGTATCCGGAATTGATGTATTGAAATAGGATTGGAACGTGTCATTTGGATATGTGGAGGATCACTGGCAACAGGTGTTGGAAAATTTAAATCAAAATTAGGTATACTGACAGGAACCTCTAAGTTAAGTAAAGCAGTGAGTGACTCAGTAATAAGAGCTGGGATGTTATGCTCTGGAAGATCTGTAGTTGTTGCATTCGGAATCTAGACAATCTCATGATAAATATGCAGATCAATTGGTTATCCCTTCACGGTAGATGTATAGTACAACAAATTTTTCATATCATTATCATCCGTTATAAAAGCAGTTGTAGACCTTGTCACAATACCAATCATAGTATCCTCTCTCATTGTGATTTGTAGCTTAATAGTAGATATGTCCAATCCTTGAATTGCGCATATTTTATTGACTAAACTGAGTAAGCTAACTCTATTTCTAACAATCAATTCCTTGCGATACGAACCATTGAAAAAATCGCCATTTGTGGCGCGCATAAGTTTACAATCTCAATATAACCATAGTCTTATAAGTTCTTCTAATGACATTGTGTCTAGATAAATTAGGAAGGATTTTTTTATTCAAAAAATAAAGTATGCCGCAACCTTGAATAACTGTATCAACCAATATCAAATTAATCAATACAAATGTATCCCCAAAAAATAGAATATTTGATATATGCCAAAACGACTATCAAATATATCTCAAACTAATTATTAAATATTGTGTCATTTAATATATGATTATTTATTTATTTATAAATTGACTATATATGTACCATACGTATCCAATTTATATATTGCGTCATTCAATATAAATTTTATATGAGCTACATATTTTTCTTGTTTTGATGTATTACAATAATATATAACTTGCTTAGCTATTATAAAACTAATTAAGATAATTGAGATTAATTATTCAAGGAGTTAACATATATTTAATATTATACAAAAACATAAAGTTTAAATATTAACTTCAAGTGTTTATGATTGCCGATAGTTTTAGGATTCAATTCAAAAATGTTAGGATTTAATTTAGAAATAATTTATGGATTTAATTAAAATATTTAAGGATTTAATTTATAAATAATTCATCAATTTAATTAAAAGATGTAAGGATTTAATTTAGAAATAATTAATTAATTTAAGTAAAAAATGTAAAATCACTTCTTTTTAATGTAATGAATCTATAGAGAATTGTAAAAAAATCTATTGTGTCAAACTAATAATTTAAATGTCAAGAATTGTAAGTATTTTTAAATAATTAAAAATTTTAACGTAAAAAATAATTTACATTTTTTAAAGTAAAAAATTTTAAATAAATCTCAATTCTTCACCACCTCTTTATTTCCTTATTTATATAATTATTTTATAAAATATCAAGAAACGAGCATTACATATTTTTCTAGATTTTTTCCAATTAACCTATAATATTGAAAAATATAAATTTTACTAATTAATAAATCTCATTTTTTTAATAAGTTACTTGTAATCAAATAAAAAATGTAAATTAAAATTTTATGTAATTTATACAAATAGAGGTTATATATCCATATTGTTTTAGGAGAGAGTGTGAGTTGTATATCTTGAATTTACAATAGAAAAAATGGGATGATAAATGTTTCTTTCAAGTTCATGTAATGATAAATATTTCTGTCAGACTCATGTAATGATACATATTTCTTCCATGCACATTTATAAACCCATTTATCACATGCCAAAATACTCATTCATCACAATATGATACAAACCAAACCCAAAATTTAATAAATTTATAATTCCATATAGATCCAAGCTATTTAGCACATGCCAAAAATACTCATTCCTTATAACACATTACAAACCAAACCTTAAATTTAATAAAATTTTAATTCTATACAGATTCAGATATTTATATATAATATAAACATATTAGAAAATAATTCAACATAATCCCAAATACACATTTGCTACAATTTAACAATACATCTCAATATTTTAATCAATTAAATTTCAACAAATATAGAATTCTAGTATATTATCTATTTTGTTGTTTGAAAAAAAAAAACTGTTATTGGAGAACTTTGGCAGTGTTTCGGTGAATAGAAATTCCGACAGCGAATCTCTCCTGCTAGTAGTATTCTGGCAACAACTCTCTCTATCTAGTTCTTCTTCAACCATGGTGAAAAATAAATTTATAGCAAAGAAAATCAAAAAGATGTAAAGAAAACCAGAGAAGTTAGGAGGAGATTTCTAGAAGAAGCTACGTTCAATTTCGAGAAGAAGAAGCAGAGATTTGGAAAGAAGAAAAGCTTGGAGGAGGTCGCTATTTATAGGCACTCAAACGCAGAGATTTTCTCTGTGAAAAAGGCTACAAAGCCACACAGCCTCAGATGCAAACCAGTGACAAGTCGCAGCTACCAGATGTGAGGTCTATTGGACCTCACATTACTCAAATGTCACCTATCCTTTTCCTTCTTAATCTAACCAGTATTTTTTATCAAGTTTTCTCCCACATAGCTCGCATCTGTGAAACACAAGGTACCAGGGGACATCCTATTTCGCATACGTGAGGTACCCTCTCTACACCATTCTTCTTCTAATCAACCCACTTTTGGTGGTCAAAATGGATTTTGACCCATTTTGGTAAAAAATCTCAAAACCATACAAGACGATAACAAAAAAAATAATATAATAATATAAAAAGTTAAAAATAAGAAAGAAAATAAAAAAGAGACATAATATTTTCGTAATTCGATCAAATAACCTACGTCCATGGATGGAGGAGGAACAAAATTTCACCACTACTAGAAAATGTTGATTTTACAACCATAGATTTTTAATGAGTTGTAAATCATTACAAAGTTGCAACTAGATTACAAAAAAAGAGCAACAAGAGAAAGTTTACAATGAGTTTGCAATAGAAATGTATGAAGCAAAATTTGTCATTGCAAATTAGTTGTGCTGTCATTGCAAATAGTATTTTTTTTTTTCAAAAAAGTACAAATTACATTTTATTTAAACAACCAATTTGCAACTAATTTCATTTGGATACTATTTCATTTTGGTGGCTAATTATTGTAATAAATTGCAAACCATTGGAACTTTATAATTGGTTGTTTCATTTTGGTTGTAATCTGATGGAAAATTACTGCTATAAATTGCAAATCGTTGCAACTTTGTCAATGAAAATGTATAATACAAAATTCTTCATTGCAATACTATTGCAATTTCATTACAAGTAATATATTTTGAATAAAAGTCTAACATCAGTAATTTATTTAACAACAAATTTGTAAATAAAATATAATCTCTTGCATAAAAATATTGATAGAGTATAGCATTTTTATTGCAATGTTGTTGCAAACTATTACAACATACACTATACTTCAAAGTCAGAAGGAAATTGTTTGAACAAATATGTGGACTCAAAATATGATGTTTTATTGCCACCAAGTTGTAACAAATTATATTATTTGATTTGCTTGTTGTTAAATAAAATGTATTTTTATTTTCTTTGTTTCTACATGCAAAAATTAGATTGATTTAACTTTAATCCTGATATGTAAATTCTAACTTTGAATATATGTTAAAATGACTATATATAAGGACAATTTTAATCACACACACACAGAGGTAGATTTGTCAAAATAAAATTTTTAAATCTATTGAACTCGTTATTAGCAATGGTAGTTTTAATACAATTGGAAGTTGTAAACGAATCGAATATTCTCAAATAAAAGCCCATTCGTGTTAGTATAAAACTCGTTCAATTAATAAATGAACGAACTTGAACGTGTTCGTAAACGTATTTAATTATTTGCGAACATATTATATATTTTTTAAAAAAAATTATATAATTTACATTACATTTATTAGGCAAATTGTCAAGTTTAGTCCTTGAACTTGTTATTTGTAGTAACATTAGTCCCTCTTCTTTGTTTTCAACTTTTTGGATCCTTAATCTTTTTCATTTTGGCAAATGTAATCCTTCCGATCAATTTTTGGCTAGTCAACTACCGGTCAAATGGTCAACTCTGACATTAACTATTTTTAGAAGGGTAAATATGTTATTTTACTATTCACACTCACACGCGCACACACACACACACACACACACACACACACACACATATATTAATGTTAAAATAGCAACCCAGTTCTCTTCTCATCCCAACATCAAAATTTCAGGGACTAAACTTGACAATTTTCCCATAATAAATATTAGCCAAACGTTGGTAAGTAGATGGCATCACATTGGAAAAAGAGTCATTTGTTTCTTCGAAGGAGAAGTAGAAGAAGCCGAACGTTATAGTTTGTTACCAAGTCTTTTTTGCAAAACCTTTGTCCAAATCAAATCATGACATAAGCATCTAATCTTCTTATTTCAAATACTAATGTAATCGCAGCTTTATTAACCTATCACCGACGAAACTTGAGGACAACAAGTAGCTCTTCTCAAACACTGTCAGATCCAAACCAACTCGGAGAAACAGCAGCCAACATGATGACGTCCCTTCCTACTAGTACGATGTTTCTGTTCCTCATCCTCTTCATTCTTTCACCCATTACCTACGCCGAGATCCGATTCACCGAGTCCGATGCCTAAGCTACTATCCCCTTCGATGAGTTCATGTATATTGATCAGGGCCTTTTGGAACTTAATGTCTTCTCCATCTCTTTCTTTAATGACCCTGTTAAGCTGAAGCTATCAGGACTAGGTTTTTTCCTTTGCACTTATGACGTGTGGGTCTACGCACTCCAGGAAATCGAGGATTCTGAGATGATCTGCACCCTCCAATCTAATGCTATTAGGGTCATCATCTCTTTCGACTCCCTCCTAAGTGACTTCACCTCCTTCGATACATTCTACAATATGTCTAGCCCTAAACAGTACACTTTAGTATTCTCCAATTGCCTACTGCAACTCCAAGTCTCCATGAATGTCTGATCTGCGATGTACAATTTCGATGGAAATCCCACTGCCGTGATTATCTCTCTACTAGTAAAACCACTCTGCCAAGAAGCTATTTCTTTTTTTTTTTTAATAATTTACTTCGTGTTGTCTGCAATTTGGATCTATGTCCTATACAAGAAGCGATTAACGCTATATATATATATATATATATATATATATATATATATTTCAATAGTAAAATAATATATTTGCCCTTCTAAAAATAGACAATGCCAGAGATGACCATTTGACCAGCGGTTGACTGGCCAAAAAAAAAAAAAAATGATCAGAAGGACTACATTTGCCAAAATAAAAAAGATTGGGGACCTAAAAAGTTGAAAAGAAAGAAGAGGGACCAATGTTACCAAAAATAAAAAGTTCAAGGATTAAATTTGACAATTTGCCTATTTATTATATTTATTTATATTTTGTAATATTAAAATTTATTAACCCTAGCATCTTAAGTCCATGAGTGGCTACCGAAGTGCCTTCTATCATCTTAGAATGGAATAACTACTTAGATATCTCATATCTCTCCATCCTTGCTTACTTATCAAAAAGCTCTCTTAGATGGAAGATAATAGTATGAGCATCCATATGCTCATGTTGTTTTTGAAGTTCAATGGCCAATGATGCTAGCATGATACAAGATGTTGTGTCACTATCCTCTTTATGCTTCTTATAGACTTCATACTCTTCAGCAAGAGTATCATTAGCTGGTAGTGGTAGAATTGGAGTATCTAATACGTAGAGTAGCTTTTCTGGTTTGAGAACAATTCTCAAATTTCTATACCAGTCCAAGAAGTTTGATTCGGTGAGCTTGTTTTTTTTCCAAAATACTACATAAGTTCAAATTTGTTGTCATGATGCAAATGAGCTAGATGAAAGATAAGAGATATTAGACTATGTATATGCACATGAAATGCATTTGAGTAGGTCTTTAATTAAACGCATATTTAACCCATTATTTTTTTTCAAATCAATAGCCCTCACTATTGACTCGAAAAAGCCCGTTGAAGCTTTCCTAGTGGTTCGGTATCCAAATTCTTTAAGCATGACATTAGGTATGTCCAACAAACCATTCTTAAGTTCAATAGTAGGTATCCAATATTAATTACATCAAATGTAATTACTGGATCGTTAGGTGATTAATATTTTTTAATCTTAAATCACTTAGTGCTATCTCAACTTAGCCTCTAAAATTTTTTAGGATTGGGTATGCCCAATCTGGATAAAAATATTAGTTAAATTTAATCCATTAATCATGAATCATATTCCATAATTTAAACATGTTCAATGTCGAGTAAGATTATATATGCCCAATAACCTAATCTCGAAAAAGAACTCTCATTCTTGCTATATTAACGGAAAACTTTAGATTTAATATTATTTAAGGGATTTTAATTATTTAATTAATAGTCTCATTGTTTGGCATGCAAAATATCAACACTTTGACATAATTGTAATAGACTCAATTCGCTAGCCTGGTTATGGACTTTTCTAAATTAATTTTCCTTTTCTTGAGCCAAAAAGAAAATTAATTTTGGTTAAAACCTATGTGTTCATGCATGTTTTGAGAAGAAAGTCTTACCATCTTCTTTTTTTGCCTTGGTCGCCATCCCTATAGATTCATAAAATAATTTCTAATCTTTTTTTAACATATGTAATCTAGTTACATAAATTCCTAATGAAAAAATCTCGAGTTACATTCGAGGGGAATTAGATAAGAAGAGAAATTACAAGAGAATTACATAGAAAGGCAGGACAAGCATGCCTTATTTATTCAAAATAAATGATAAAATGTATGACACAATTTAAATTAATCAAATTAATTTGGTCTTAGTCCACAACCAAGCCAACATGCCAATATTATGCTTAAAACACATTAAGCAAAATAAATAAATAAATATGTATCAAATATTAAATTCTAAACTCATTATTTTAGAAATTTAATTAATTAATCCCAAAATCAAATTTTGGGGTCCTTTTGAAATTTAGAAAATTATTGTGGGTTAAAAGAAAACATTTTTTTTTTTTTTAATTGAAGCTTGGCCACGGCTTACTAGAGCCGGCTAAAACAATTCCAGCCGAGCCATGGCTAATTTCCAAAGTCGTGCGCAAAGTGCTTAATGTCTCATAATTGGACACATTTTCGAATTCAATCAATTGGAACTAATTTGTATTGCAATCAATTCAAGATTCTAGTCAACACATTGCAATTGAATATGGAAATGGAATTTCCTTAGAAAATATTATAACGGCACAAGCCTTCCAAGATTGTAAATCATCCTCCCAAGGATGCAACCCAAAAAAAAAAAAAACCGAAAATTTTTTTCACCTTTTTCACTTCAGTTTCCTTAACGAATTTTAGAAAACAAAATCTTTTTTTTTCTTCCCTTTTCCGTAGAAACAATTTTTGTGAATTAAAGAAAACAATTTTTATAATTTACTGAAACTAATTTCAGTATTAATATGCATATGTGTGTGTATATATATATATATGAATATATATGTGTGTGTGTGTGTATATATATATATATATGTATATATATATATATATATATATATATATATAACCCACTAAAACAAAAATTTTTCAAAAAATAAAATTTTACATGAAGCAATTTTTATGGATCAGAATATAATTTTGAAACTATTTAACATTTTAAAATAGTTATGAAACAATTTCATAACTTCGAATTTATTTTGAAATAATTTCAAAATAATAATAAAATCCGTAAAACACATACGAGATAGCACTATTAGATTTCGATCATGTAAATCAGTTTACACGCAGCGAAAAAATAAAATAAAATCCACACAACAAAGGATCACTCGTGTATAATTAAACGGATAGTGAGAAAAATTAATTACCTAAAAAATGCAAGCTTTTAAAATTTTTTCTTCCGCCCAAATCCCCTTCAAAAGTCGATCCAATCAAGTCACCAAATTCCAATGATAGAAATTTCTCTAGCATTGATCCACAAGAAGAACGTACTCAAAACCACCAAAATCTATGCTAATAAAATAATGCTTGGTAGCTTTATGATTAATTTAATTGGGAATAAAATATTTTTTTTCCTTCGAAAAGAAAAAGAAGAAATACTCTCTGTTGTGTGTTCTATACCTATTCTTTATGGTGGCCAATTTTTCTTATATCCATGGAGAATAAATTCTCTATTTATAAATAGGAAACTGGTTTCCTTTTTTCCAAAAATAGCCGCCACAAGAAGACAAAAAGATACACGTACAGATTTCTTAATTCCTTTTAGGAAACAAATATTTTTGTTCCACTTTTTTAATTATAGGCTTAGAAATTTCAAGAATTGCAATTAGGCTTTATAAATTATAACAAGTTTATAATTCACCTATAGAGATTTAATAATCGCACTTCAACCCCAAATAATTATAACACTTTATAATTAACCCATAATAATTATTTTTTCCCACAAATTAACCATATAATATTATCAAATAATATTTTGAGTACCAATTCCTCTATTGTGTGTGACCTATTAGGTCATTTGGTAGCTAATATGAATTAATTCTATCATAATAGAATTAATAATCCTTTTAATAATTAGAATTAATTTATTAATTATAATTAAGATTAAATTTATTAATTATCTAATTAATAAATCCAAATTTTGTAGATAATGAGCAATATCTAGCAATACATCATGACCATCCAAAAATTCAGAAAGTCAAGTGGCTTGACTGAACGTTTCAATAGCAAAACGTCAATGTAATAAACTCCTTTCACTATACAATATCTCATTTGGTTTAGAGTATGGAATTAGTATCAACTCTCTCCAGAATATTAATTAATTCTAGCCCGAATATTTCAGTACTTGTTCTCAGTATCCATTCTCATCATATGTATCAATTGGAATTATTTCCAACACGTAGTCACCTTAGCCAATGACTTCTTGAGTAATAAGTCCTACAAGTGGCCTTGAGATATTTGTTCCTACTATTATGAGTGGTGAATCATTTATTAACCCTCTCAACTACTTTCGTTTACTTCACGTTGTATCCAATATCCATCCTATAGGTGGTCTTGTAAGGACTCCAGAGATTGCAAGCAATGTATAATGCTTAGCAAATAGAGTACCTTGGAGTTCTCAAGTCTAAGGATACTTGCACATTTGCTATAACAAGATTCTATTACTAGCACTAAATAGTTATCCATGTAATTATCTCATAGTTATGTTATCCAATGTACTTGTTTAAGTAACAAGTATCCACGTGCTAACTTTGAGTACCACAATATTTACAGATGTGAGAACCACCGCTTGATCAAATCAAGAAGTACAACACATACTGTCTTAATGTATTAATGATGTTATATCTCATTAATATTATGACTAGAGATAATTTAAAAACAAACACATTCCAATGTAGTAGGAACCTTACATCACAATCTCTATCATGATTTTCTTAATACAATGTTATACTTGGAACTTTATCTGATAGTTTTATGTACATAAATATATGAAATAAAGAAATTGAAAGATAAAGAATTCCTTTTATTGATTTAATGTACAAAATCCTAACAATTACGGTTGATTTGTTGTATACTTGACATTGCTGAAATTTAATTGTTGTTGGCTTCAAATTTACGTCTTAATATTAAGGAGTTGAATTACTTTGAATTGTGTTGATGTTGATAAAAGAAATGGAGTACCTTGTGGTGAATATTGTGGAGTAATTTGCTGTTTTCATGAAGGAGTTTGGGTTGATGATTGAATGTAAAGTTAAGGACGTATTTTCTCTTAATTCTACACCTTTCTATCTACTCTCTTTATCTCTTTTGATCAACTTTGGTTCCTTCGATTCCTTCTCCTTACCTTGCTCTCTTGTGATTTCTTTTCCTTGACATTCTTCTCTCATTCTTCATGGCACCTAAACAAAAGCATAAGGTGAGAAGTGCTAGTGGCTCTAGTTCTAGACCTTCGGACCAAGCTAAGGAACATGACTCTGTGGACCTACATTTCACAGACCCTACATAAATTGCTAGATTTGAGAATTTTTGCCGTAGGACTTTTTGGCCAAAATGCTTCATTAATAATACTGTCATTTAACAATTAGGCCTTAATGAAGAAATCACTAGCCTTCTTTATGACTCGGGTTGGAATTTTTTTTTTTATATTATTGAACTGGGTTATGATAATCTAATGCTAGAATTCCTTACCACCTATTCCTTTAAGCGAGAATACATAGGTTTTGACAATGTAAACACCATTAGTTTCTGCCTTTGTGGACAAATCTTTAACATGTCTCTCAATCAATTTGGGATGGTTTTAGGATTCTATATAAGAGAGGATAGTACACTATAAAGAGATATGATGAGACTCCGCTTCATTATGGAGGTCAAGATCAAGGAGAGGGAGGCGTGACCGTGTAAGGGCAAGGACCAATGACAAGATCTAGGGCTAAGAAGTTTCAAGATGATTTTCAATTGCTCATAAAACCATGCTTGAGGATGGAAGAGGGTTGGAAGGTTGAGGAAACTAGCTAAGAATTCATTTTGATGACTTTCCAAGAAGGACCCCAACAAGAACTAAAGTCAGCATCAAAGACAGACGAAATTTGACCGAAAGAGGGCCTTCCAGTGGACGGCTGGCGCCGACCCCAAGCAATCGAACCAGCGTCGGCTTCAACCTGCGCAACAAGGCTCGAAAGCAGCACGCAACCGGCACCGGCTGTAGAAGCCCTAGCCAGCGCCGGCTCCAACCTAAGTAGCCGACGACCAGCGTTTTTTATGTTTTCTTCCGTTATCTCCAATTTTAAGTATCTGTAAAGACTTATTAAGACCCTAAATTGTACTAGAACCTTAAGGACTACTTAGTTAGGATTAGGATAGTATAAATAGAACCTTTAGTGATTTGACAACATAATGCACATTTTTTATTCAAATTTGAAGAGAGAGTTTTGAGAGGCCCTATACTCCTTATTCATCTTGTTCAAGACTATGCTTAAGGGTTAGTCCTCCTTATGAATGAGCCTATAAAATTCTTTGGATAATCCAATATGGTTTCTTGAATGGGTCTTAGCTGCTTTACTCTTCTAAGATTTGTTTAAATTTCATTACTTGGGTGTCTATTTTTTCTATTCTATTTGTTCTTGTTTGTCTTTGTTGCTTCAAGGATATTGGGTGAGATTATAGTAGAACCATCTAATATTTTTGAGGGACTTTGAAGCTTAGTTCTTCAAGGGTTTGATAGAGGGTAGATTGTTAGTTTCATTTTCTCCTTTTTATCTCAAGAAGTTCTTTGTTTTGGCATCTTGGATTGAGTGGAACTCATAACCAACTAAACCACCCACAACACCAAGAAAAAGCCCATTCAAGATTATATCAAAGAGTTTGGTATCAGAGTAGGAAAAGCTTTGATTCCAATCAAAGCTTGAAAGTAAGAAAAGGAGCCCTACAAAGTTGAAGAAAAAGAAAATAGAAAAATCTCGTAACTCAAAAACATGCTCCAAAAAGGTCATGAAATCTTTGTTATACCTTGATTTTCTTTGGAAAAATTGCTTTTTGATGTTAATATAATCCTTGGGAACAAATTTTTCTTATGCTTGTGGTGAAAATTGGCTTGAATATGGGTGAAAATGTTGGTTGTTCTTAAGTGATGGGATTGCAACTAAGGTGTTTGATAAATGTTCCATGAGAATGCTTTTGGCTATAGTTGGGAACTTTGATTCTTGATTTTTATTTCTTGGGATTTTGGGACTTAGTATATTACTCTATTGTTGAATTCCATGCTCATTGAACTCAACTTTACTAGTGCACACTTGTGATCATCTTGTTCTTTATAATTCTAATTCTAGTTGTTCTTGTTTCTTTATTCTTGCTAACTCTTGTTTGTTTCTTGGTTAGAAGTGTTTCCTTGTGTGTTTAAGTGTTTGTTCTTGTGTTGATTGAGTCCACATTCCTTGAAATTCTTGATTAAAACTTGTTTGCTTGAGGTGCCCAACAAGTGTTTGTTGAAATTCCTCTAAGACCCCCTAATTGAAAAACTTCATTAATTTGTTGTGATTCACTAAGTTGGACTAAATATTTAGTTATTAGGGAGAATTAGGATTTGAACAAGAAGGCTTGAATATTGAAAAAAATGCAAGAGGGTGAGACTATCACTAAAAGAGCCTAAGAGAGCAAACACGATGGTGGAGTGACCGACTTTTGAGAGCCAACACGCAAGGGAGCGAAGTGATGATCTATTTTTTTCTCTAATCTCTTTTGTTTTGCAGGTATAAATAAGTAAATATTCCACCACCATGGCCCATGATCAAGAGATCTCTAGGCCTAACCCAAGTGGACCTAGTAGACCACAAGAAGAACAAATTGATGCTAGAGTTTTGCGTGATGACTTGCAAGCTATGATGAGGACTATGCAAAGTGAGTTTCAAAACATGACATGGGAATTGATAAATCATCTTGGGCAATCTTCTATCGTCACACAAAGGAGATGCGAAGAGCGATTTAAAGTACTTAACCCTAGGATGAGGGATGGTGATGCCCATATTCATCCGTTAAATGCCCAATAAAGGGAAGAGTGGAATGAGCACTTTATCGGGAGATTCCAACAAGCTCCTATGAGAGGGAGAAGACATGGTTTGAGAGGAGGATGAAGTAGAGGTTAAGGAATGAATGGTGGGAACAACCTAAAGGGTTTAGAAAGAGAGTTTGAGGGAGTTGATGAATGGTATGAGGGGGAACAAGTTGAAGCCTTTGGGGAATACAATAGAGAATGGGGCAATAGAGGAGGTAGGAGAGAAGAAAATGATAAGGAGAAGGAGTTGAACCACATCAAATTGAAAGTGCCCACATTCTATAGCAAGAGTGACCTCGAAGCATATTTTGAGTGGGAAAGCAAGATGGAGATCTTTCTAGAAAGTCATACCTATAATGAGAGGTCAAAGATAAGGTAGGCTATTTTAGGATTTTCGGAGTATGCTTTGGTTTGGTGGGAGTAATTTAGTGCACAAAAGAGACAAATGAGAGTGGAAACCATGGCTAGTTAGAATTTATTGAAAGATATGATGAGGGTAAGGTTTTTACCACATCATTACTACAATGATCTTTACCAAAGGCTCCAATCACTCAAATAAGGGAACAAGAGTGTGAAAGATTACCATAAAGAGATAGAAGTAATGTTGATGAGAGCTCAAATCAATAAGGATCCTAGAGCAACGAGAGCAATGTTCTTAGCAAGATTAAATAGGGAAGTTGCCAATTTGGTAGAATTGCACCCCTATGAACGATTGGAGGATATGGTACGTGCCGCTATGAATATTGAGAGACAATTAAAGATGAGGGCATTTACTAGACCACCACTTCCAAATCATAATACTACTAGCAATGTGCCAATTAAGAAAGATGAAGCCCCTAAGCCATTCAAAATGGACTTTAACAAACTAAGGGAGGCTTGGAAATCTAGAGAGGATTAGAAGCCTAGGAAGGATTGAAAACCTAGGGAAGGTTGGAACAAAGACAAGGGAAAAGCCATGGAGAGGCCACAAAGGAATAGGGACATCAAGTGTTTTAAGTGCCTTAAATATGGACATACTTCCCATTAGTGTCCAAGCAAGAGAATGATGTATACTAATCCCTATGGTATGATTTCTACCGACGAAGAAGAAAAGGGAGAAAGGTACCAAGTAGACCAAGAAGGAAATGGGGATGAGAAAAGTGATGAAGGGGAAGTTGTTGATCAAGAATACTCTTTAGTGGGAGTTACAAGAAGGTCATTGAATTCACAAGCCATTGAAGATCAAGATCACCAACAAAGAGAGAATATTTTCTAAACTAGATGTCTAATCAACAAGAGTCCTTGTAGTGTCATTGTAGATAGTAGGAGTTGCACTAACTTGATTAGTGCAAACTTAGTTGAGGAATTGGACATGAGTTGGATTAAACACCCCAACCCCTACGAATTGCAATGGTTGAACGATAGTGGGGAAATGAGAGTAAACAAATAAGTTTTGGTGTCTTTTGAGATAAGAAAGTACGAGGATGGTGTGCAATGTGATGTAGTACCCATGCAAGTGGGTCACTTGCTCCTAGAGAGGCCTTGGCAATACGATAGGCATGTAAAGTATGATGTAAGGAAGAATACTTATTTCCTACTCAATGAGGGAATTAAGTTTAGCCTCACTCCCATAGCCCCCTAGTGAGGTGAACAAAGATAAAAAAATCATGAAGGAGAAAGAAAAGAAAAAGGGAACGCAAGATGTCAAACAAAAATAAGAAATTGAGAGGAAAGAACAAGAGAGGAGAGAAAAAGAGTTGAGAGAGAGGATGGACAAACAAGTACCTTTGACGATCAAGGATAGGAGTGAGCAAGGATAAGAGAGGGAAGGTAAAAGAAGAGTGAATTTCTTTGTAAAAGAAAGTGAGGTATGGAGGCTATAGAAGCTAAGAAATCGATTATTCTTCTTTTATGCAAAGGTTCTTATGTTTCTACTAATGAATCTACATTGTCTTTGCCTAATGAAATTGTAGCTATTCTTCAAGAATTTGAAGACGTTTTTCCAATGGAGGTACCCGGAGGACTACCACCCACAACACCAAGAAAAAGCCCACTTAAGATCATATCAAAGAGCATGGTATTAGGAGAAAAGTGCTTGTCATCCTTGAGAAGGGACATGTGAGAGAGAGCCTAAGCCCATGTGCGGTTCCGGTTCTCTTAGTGCCTAAAAAGTATGGGACATGGCGTATGTGCGTGGATTGTTATGCTATCAACAATATCACGATTTATTCTTTAAGGAAGTGCTTGTCATCCTCAAATGGATGGACAAACGGAGGTGAACGGTTGAACCTCGATGGAGCTAAGAAGGCGAAAATGGTGAAGGCACTCCATGAGAAGGTGAAAGCAATCATTGCAAAATGAAATGAAGAGATCGCCCATAAGCGCAATCAAGGAAGGAAAAATATGTCATTTGAGCCGGGCGATTGGGCATGGATGCACCTTCGCAATGAGAGATTTCCCACTCAACGACGGAGTAAACTAGATCCAAGGGAGGATGGTCCATTTCAAGTTCTCGCCAAAGTTGGATATAATGCTTATAATATAGATTTACCTGGTGAGTATCATGTTAGCGCTACTTAAATGTTAGTGACCTCTCTCCCTTTGATGTAGATTATGGCAATGATTCGGAGACGAATCATTTTTAAGGAGGGGGAGATTATGAGACTCCGTTTCATCATGGAGGTCAAGATCAAGAAGGGAGAGGCGTGGCCGTGCAAGGGCAAGGACTAATGACAAGATCTAGGGCTAAGAAGTTTCAAGATGATTTTCAATTACACATAAAACCATGTTTGAAGATGGAAAAGGGTTGGAAGGTTGAGGAAGCTAGTCAAGAGTTCATTTTGATGACTATCCAAGAAGGTTCCCAACAAGAACTCAAGCCGGCATCAAAGACAGATGAAATTTGACCGAAAGGGGGCCTTCCAGTGGATGACCGGCGCTAGCCCTAAGCAACTGAACTGGTGCCAGCTTCAACCTGTGCAACAAGGCTCGGAAGCAGTGCGCAACAAGCACTGGCTGTAGAAGCCCTAGCCGACGCCAACTCTAGCCTGGGTAGCCGACGGCTCACGTTTTTTATGTTTTCTCCAGTTATATTTAATTTAAAGTATTTGTAAAGACTTATTAAGACCCTAAATTGTACTAGAACCTCATGGACTACTTAGCTAGGGTTAGGGTAGTATAAATAGAACCTTTAGTGATTTGACAACACAATTCACACTTTTTATTCAAATTTGAAGAGAGAGTCTTGAGAGGCCCTAACCTCCTTATTCATCTTGTTCAAGACCATGCTTAAGGGTTAGTCTTCCTTATAAATGAGTCTATAAAATCTTTTGGATAATCTAATGTGATTTCTTGAATGGGTCTTAGTTACTTTGCTCTTCTAAGATTTGTTTGAATTCCATTACTTGGCTGCCCATTTTCTCTATTCTATTTGTTCTTGTTTGTCTTTGTTGCTTCAAGGATATTGTGATAAGATTATAGTAGAACTATCTATTATTCTTAAGAGTCTTTGAAGCTTAGTTCTTCAAAGGTTTGATAGAGGGTAGATTGTTAGTTTCATTTTCTCATTTTTTGTCTCAAGAAGTTCTCTGTTTTGGCCCCTTGGGTTGAGTGGAACTCATAACCAACTAAACCACACACAACATTAAGAAAAAGCCCACTCAAGATCATATCAAGATAGCTTTGCCAATGACTTAGATAGGGTAGCTTTTTAGCAAAAAGGCTCGCATTTTCAAGAGTAGCCAATTTACCTCCACTACTATTAAATACTTCCATAGATTCATCACTCACACCATTAGGGGTAGGAAGGAGAGTGATAGAGTGGTGACTTGGTGGGATTTATTTTATCTTTGGTCCATCATGACCCATACTCCTATTAATATCACCGTCTTTTTTGCTTCCTATCTTAACTTTATGGAGGTTTCTAAGAGGGGTGCTCTTTGTGGTTCACCTTACATCACTCAACTAGCTAAAAATCTTCACTTGATTAGTGATGATATGGGTCTAGAAGTGACTGTACATATGATTCCCCTCGACTTTCAAACTCTCCAAAACATAGGCATAGTTGGAAGAGTTTGTGTGAATCAATATGTTTTGGAGGGTATTGAAGGTGGAGTAGGGCATGAGGAGGAAATACATGAAGATGAGTTGGATATTTCTACTGAGCCTGAGGATCCTATTGATCCCTCTTCTATGCCACCATCTTCTTCACATGATTTCTCACCTATGATGCATATGTTCAGGGAGATGCAAGCTAGTATGGAACAATGCTTTAGTATTCTACACCAAAGAATGAATATTATGCAAGGTCACTATACGCAAAGGATGGCCTTTATAGGACAAAGAATGGATAATGTAGATACCCATATAGGATGGATGGAGGCCAATTTATACTCTTATTTCAATTTCATTCACTTTACTTACATTCCACAACCTTCCATTTTGGTGCAGGGACATCTTCTCAATCCCGCCCCTCGATGGTTCCTTTTGATGATGCCCTTATGCATGATGATCCATCATTCCTGATTGCCCAAGATTGAGTGTTTTTGTAGTTTTCCTTCTATCTTTCTCTTTTTTTGCATTTTCCTTTGCTATGGTGAGCTTTTCTAGACTAGATTTATTTTTATGCATTTTTATGTTGTTACACTTTTCCTTTTTTCTTTTGGCTATGTACCTTGTGATCTAACTTTGTTTCTTTGATGCTTTGCTATGAGAATATTTTGCAACTTCGGAGCTCTTCTCTTATTTTTCTTTTTTTTTTTCATTGGTTATGCTTTCTTGTTTTATTTCTTTTTAGTCCATTAAGGGCAATATTCGGGTTAAGTGTGGGGGTAGAAAAACAAAATTTTTCAATTTTATTTTAAGGTCCTATTTTCGAATTCTTGATTCCTCTTAGGTCAATGACAATTTTTGAATTATTACAAAGCAAAATTGGTGGAGTTAAAGTTTTTTCTTTTAACTTTAAAAAATATTTTTGATATTTATTTATTCATTTTGATTTTTGTTAAACTTTCATATTTTGTTGAACGTAACAAAGTCTTGCTAATTTAGTTTAACCTTGTTGATATCTTAGTAAATGTATGAACTTTTTAACCTTGTGAGATTTATATAAACTGATATTAAAATATAAGCAGGTTTATGAGCTAATTTTGGTGAAATTTGTCTAAGCTAGTTCTAAATTTTAGTTTTAAGTAAATAGGATAAATGAGAAGAAATCGGTGAAAAACAACATGTGAAAAAAAAAGAGAAAAGAAAAGAAAATTATGATGAAAAGAAAAGAAAAAAAATTGAAAAAGGGACCAATACGATGAGATGGAATGAAAAGCACTCATTTGAGACTACTAATCCTAACAAAAATTTGCTTGAAAAATGAGAGGTCCAAATTTACTACCTAATTTGTAGTAGTTTTAGATATATACAAAGTACACAACTGGAAATTGGTTCCACAGACTTTACTTATATGATTTGCATGACTTATATGTTTGGAGCAAGGAAGGGAGTGGAATGAATTAAACAGAGATAAACTTTTTTAAACTAACTTCAATGGCCTTAGGTATAATATTTGATCTAATATATTAGTTTTCTCTAATCTTCTTGATTAAATAAATGTTAGAATGTTTTTTTGTTGTGGAAAGAAAAAGTTAACATCTCCACCATATTCTTTTCGAACTTCTAATATCTTTTTTTTTTTTTTTGAAATATTGTTTTGCCCAAGGGTGTGTAAAAAGTTAAGTGTCGGAGTATTTGTTAGGTGTGGAATAATCACATTTTTATTGAAGGTAATGAAAACAGAGGAAGCCATGCATGCAGTGAAAATAAAACCAGAAAAACAAAGACACGGCACAACGAAAGGTAAAAAATAATACATTTGCGTATCCTTAGTCTATTTGGCTAAGAAGACGAGGTCCTAACCACTAGAGTGGCTACTTGTCTCGGCGATGATTTCGGTGAAAAACCAGCAATCCTTTGGCTTCTCTTTGGCATGCATGCGAAACTTTTTGCTTCTCAGAATATTCCTCTGCCTAAACTATGTCAATGAAACAACCTAGGCAGTGAAAGACTTTTCTTGAACCTTTGCTATTGATTAGCAAAATCAAGAAAGTTACACAAAGAAAAGGATGAACGAGGGAGAAAGAGAATAACAGAGAGAACAAGCATTGTGTTTCTCCTCACTGTCGTGCGTCTGTTTCTTCAACTCAACTCCATGACTCCTACTCACGTTACCAGATAACTAAAACACCGGTGTTTAATATTTCAAAATATGCAGAGGTTATCAGCAAAGGAGGTTTGAGTAATCCTTAACTCCTATGTACCGTGAATAAAAATAACCCTTTAGTCCAGGCTATTATTATTTTCCTTGGACCTAATGAGCCCAAAAATAATAACCATTAATTATTTATTTTCCAAGCTTATTAAAATAACCCAATAAATAATTAATGAGTCCAAATGAACTAAAATAATTATTTAAGCCTTTTATTAACTAGTTTAAGCCCAAATTATTTTTTTAATTATTCAATCTAAGTTTAGACCCTGAATAATTAATTAACTAATTAAACTAGATAATAAAATTAATTTCTCTCGTTCTTTTATTTTATTCTAATCCAAAAATAATTTAGACTTCCTGAATAAAATAAAATCATTTTTATTGTAACCATTTCCTCGACTTAAAATAATTAGCAAACTAAATTTTTTTTATGTTTTTCTCTTTTTGTACTTTTTTCTTTCTTTTTCAGATTCTAGAATGAAACTAACAAACATCCCAACAAAAACATATCACCATTAAACTAAATCACCCCAATATAAGCAAATATATCAAGTCTAATGATAGGGGTTAAAATCACCATTATTTTCCTAGTTATTTGATGTTGTTTTGAGATACTTCTATTATGATAACTAGTCATATTTTTTCATATTTGATATTTTGCTTGTAAAAAGTGTTTTTGATGAATCTGTGCAGAATTAAGTAGATTTCAAGCAAAAAGTGAAGAATTCCATATTGGACCCGGCGCTAGGTCCAGATAATGCACCAGGCACCAAGTCTGCTCTGGAAAAGAGGAAATAAAGGAGAAAAAATAGAATAAGCCTAGTGCCAGGTGGGCTGACTGGACACGGTATTAGGTCCACTTTGTATAGAGACAGTTGTGCACGAATTTGGTATTTTTCAAAAGATTTTGGTATTTTCTAAATTCTACTCGGACTAGACTTCTCAAGTAACAAATTTTGGTATAAAAAATGCTTATAAATACAAGAAAAATACAAAAGAAAGGTATGATTTGAAGGATCCAAATTAACTACTCAATCACCACTCAAATAAGCATTATTTAAATGAGTTTTCAAGAAAAGAAGAAGGGCTTGTCGATGAGTTTTATCTTTTATCCTCTGTTTACTTTTCTAGAACAATGATGTACTTAATATTAATTGGATATTATTTTGGAGATTATGATTTTGAGTTAATTGAAACTTATGATCAATTGATTGTTGTTTTTTATATTTGATTGCTTGTTTTTCTTATGGAGTTGGTTGATTAATTTTTGTTATTAACTTGCTTGAAGAAGAAGTTGGTAATGATTTCAATTAATTAATTTCATATTTAGTATCTCTTAACTTGTTTGAAAAAAGAATTAATTATTTAGAACATTAGCAATCAAAGGTTGGTTAATGATTGCTAGAATATAGATTCATTGACAAATTTCATGTTTTAAATCACTTAGAATATAAGAGTTTATATAAGAATTGATTTTAATGCATCTTTCGGATAAGTTAGTCGAGACAGAATATGTTCACAAGAAGATAGTGATTTCATGAATTACAAACAATGTGGATCTATATTAAATCCTTTATGATGCCAAGATGACAATTGATTGTGATGAATGCTAATTGATTCAATCTCGTGTTTTCAAGATAATTGTCTAGTTACATGAAATTGCATTCTTAATTTATTTCTATTTTAATATTTATTTATTTATTTTAGTCTCTTCTAATTTTATTGGCTAAACAATAAAGATTTGGGTAAAGTAAGGTGGGAGTCTAAGTTCTCGTGGATTTGATACTTGCTATTTCCTATACTATATGATAGGTATACCTGTCCGTATGTGTGGTTTTAGTGGTTGGCATTTTAATTAAAACTTGATTAATTGTGTAATTTGTTGATAATATTTTCTACACTAAAAAACAAGCATCAAGTTTTTGGTGCCATTGCCAGGGATGGGCACTATTGGAAACACTCGAATCATTTTGATTTAGTCTTTCTTGTATTTGTAAATACCACTAACTTTTGTAATTTCTGAATTTTTTTATTTGTGTATTTTTCTTTTCTTTATTTTTCTATTATTTTTCTTTTCTATTTGATTTTTGTTTTTTTTTTCTTGAGAGCAAGGTTCAACTCATCATCATCGACAATCAACAATGGGGACATATGTGGCTATGGACACAAATTCAAAGGAGTTACAATGATAATAGATTAGCACGATTACAAGCTTGGATTGTCGCTTCTAGTGAGACGTTATTAGAAGCATCGATAAATTCTTTTATTGCTAATTCAAATTCATCCATTAAGTGACATAAAGAAGCATCCCAATGTATAAGTCATCAAAGAACACAATTAGCTAAGTTGGTTGATGATGCCCTAAAAGCCAATACCCTTGACCAAGTCGACCCCCAAGGAAAGGAGAAATGACATGAGGAAAAATTGTCCAATGTAGAAAGGGAGGTATTCGATTCTACTCTATGTGCTAATAATTCTAATCTCTCTTTGTCACATGATTTCTTAGGTTCTTCTCAATTCTTGGAGAACAATGGTTCAATTGATGATGTGTTAATCTTAACATACCTCAAGGAATTGGATTTTTCTCTATTGCATCATATGAAACCCTTGGAGGATGTTAAAAAATTCTACCCTTCACCCCATCCAAAGGGATGTAACTTAGTTTTTGTAGAACATGCACTGAAAAGTAAGAATTTCTTAATCCTATCTTTGAACACTTAAATACTAAGTTTTAAGGGGAATTTCAATTGTGACAAATTTGTTCAAAGGAAAAATGGTGATTTCAAGTTCGATGCATCCTTTAGAGACTATGTACACTCATATATTGGAAAAAATATTTATGTATCTAAAGGAATATTAGAGAATAAAGTTAATGTTTTTTGCAAAAAAATTGTTTTCCTAAACATGACCTTTTCAAAAACCTCTCTTCTTTCTATATTCATCATACCTTCCTTTTTCAATGAACTTTAATTTCTTTTACAAATGTTAGATGAGAAAGCATGATAAGTGGAAAGAGCTTATCTTTGTTTTACTTTATAATTGTTTGGTTTGGTGTCTTTTCTCTCCCCGAATAAGGAAAATATTTTCCATCTTAAGTGTGGGGGAGTGAGTCATGTCGTTATTTGCTTTCTTAGGATTTTTAGGATTTCTCTTTAGGTTGTTTTATTTTATTTTGTTATGTATTATTTTTGTTATTATTTTCTTTGAGCTTTTCTTTATGTTTTTCTTTTATAGGTAGGAATAAAGTCTTCTTGGACAAGCCCTTCTCTCTATCTCAAGTTTGGATATCTAATGGAGCATTATTGTAATTGGGGAGTATTGCTTAAACTTTCTACCCCTCTATTAGTTTTGATCCTATTGGAGAAGCTTTAATGTATTTATTTTTTTGCCAATGAAGACATTGTCCAGTTTAAGTGTAAGTGAGTGGTTTAGTAATATTATTTGTTCAAGTTTTTATGAATGATCTTGGTGTTTTCTTGGTATCAAACAATTGTTGAAATTTTAAAAGTTTGGAGATTTAGAGCTAAATTGAGCTTATTTATTTATAATGGAGTGATAATTTTCTTACTAATTTTTTATATGGATTTGTCATTTATTATGGTTTGATTTTTATTAAAAAGTAAACTTGTGTATTAAGTTGGATTTTTGCCAAGTCTTGAGAATTTTTGGTATTTTAGTTTTGTTTTATTCTTTGAGTTTGAATATAGATGATGTGTGAAATATGGGAAGATTTGTTGATTAATTATTGTATTATGGATGTAAAATTTGCTTGATTTTGAGTTGTGAATAAGAAATGTGAGGAATTGAAATAAATAAAAAAATGATGAGTGAAAAGGAAAGAATGTGAGTTGAAAAAATTTTGCTTTTACCTTTTGGACAAAAAAAAGAGAGAGACCTTTTGCTGAAAAGGGGGCCAATATGGTGAGTGGAAGAGAAGAAACAAAGAAGCATTATACTCTCTTGAGGCTATCCCGAAGGCAAGAAGGTAAGGAAAGAAAGAAAAAAGAAAAAGAAAATTACTGAAAAAATGATAAATGATGACTATAAGGGAGCCAATACGGTGCATGAAAAGAAATCCATTCACTTGAGGCTATCAATTTCCTAAGTCATTGAAAAAAAATTAAGAGGAATAAAAAAGAGTGGAGTATTTTCCTTATTTTATTAACTTGAGTTGTGTAAATTTGAGTTTATAATCCTAGAATTGGTTAAATAGCTTGACTTATATAATTTATGTTGTCTGTATTTTTGCTTGAGGAGTAGGATGATTTTCTTGTGCTAGATATAAGCTTGTTTAACTTAACTTTGATGGCCTTAGGATTGTTTGATTTAATACAAGAGTTTATAAGGTTTTGAAAGGGTTAAGTGAATGACGAGTTTATATTTAAGGTTGGAAGAAGGTTATGTCTTCATTATGGATGATTTTTCTAAGGAAAAATTTGCTAAAGTGTTTTATCTTGTTCTAAATGCTTAGTGCCTAGTTCTTGTTTGCTTAAGGATATGCAAATGTTCAAGTGTGGGGGTATGTGATAAGGGCTAAAATCATAATTATTTTTCTAGTTATTTGATGTTATTTTGAGATACTTATGTTATATGACTAGGCATATTCCTTCCTATTTGACATTTTACTTGTAAAAAGTATTTTTGATGAATTTGTGTAGAATTAAGTAGATTTCAAGCAAAAAGTGAAGAATTCTAAATTGGACCCGGTGCCAGGTCAAGGTAATGCATCCGGCGCTAGGTCTGCTATAGAAAAAAGGAAATTGAGGAGAAAAACATAACAGACCTGGCGCCAAGTGGGCTGACTAGACCCAACGCCAAATCCACTCTATGTAGAGGCAGTTGTGCGCGAATTTGATATTTTTCAAAAGATTTTAGTATTTTTTGAATTCTACTCAGACTAGACTTCTCAAGCAACAAATTTTGGTATGAAGAAGGTTTATAAATACACAAAAAAAATACAAGAGGAAAGTGTGATTTGAAGGATCCAAACTAGCTACTCAGTCACCACTCAAAGGAACATTATTCAAAAGAGGTTTTCAAGAGAAAAAGAGGGCTTGTCTATGAGTTTTATCTTTTATCATTTGTTTACTTTTCTAGAACAATGATATACTTAATATTTTGATTGTAATTGGATATTGTTTTGGAGATTATGATTTTTAGTTAATTAGAACTTTTGATCAATTGATTGTTGCTCTTGGTATTTGATTGCTTGTTTTTCTTACGGAGTTGGTTGATTGATTTTTGTTATTGACTTATGATGTGTCCGGATTTGGGTATAAAAATCATACAAAAAATAAGCATATTCTCAATCAAGTTAAATTAAAACGTTAACCCCAAATTACATATATGAGCAAGTGTACTCATCATTAACATAGAATAGGGTTCAAATGAGTGTCGATCCTCAAGGAACAAGTATGCATTAATTCACTTTCTTTCATTGTTTAACCGACTCAATAAAGTGAAAAAGAAATAAAATAAAATAAAAAAATAAAAATAAAAATATAAACATGTCAAGGATGGAGAATTATGTAACTCAAACCATTATTTTGACAAACATGATCTTAAAGTACCTAATCATTCTCTTGGCATCATGAAGAATTAATATAGACTCACTTTTTTTTTTCAATCCATGAAATCACTATCTTCTAGATAAATTGGCATCACATTCCTGTCTCAACTAATGCACCTAAAAGATACTTTAAATATAATCCTTGATTAAATTTTCATTCCTGGCAAACTTAACACATGAAATTAACCAATGAATCCATTCCTGGCAGACATCAATTAACCTTTAATTACCAGTTCTTAGCAATTAACCTCTTTTCCAAGCAAGTTAAGAGATAATAAATATGAAAATAACGAATTGAAACCATCATCAACCCCTTTTCCAAGCAAGTTAATGGAAAGAAACAACCAATTAATCTCGTAATCAACCCAAGTAATTAAATACCAAGAAGAACAATCAATTAATCAAAAGGTCAAATAACTCTAAAAACCATGAATATTTAAAACAATGTCAAATTACAATAAAACAATTAATACATCATTGTTCAAGAAAAAGAAAACAAAGTAAAAGAAAGCACTCATAGACAAGCCTCATTCTTCTTCCTTTGGAAACCTTCTTGCACAACCCTCTTTGAATTGAAGAATTCCTCATTTTCTTTGAGTGATTTTCTATGATGATCTATGAATTCTTTCATTTTCTCTTTTATTTTTCATCTATTTATAGGCTTAGAAAATGCCTAAACTCGTTGGTATAATATTCTTGGACGAGTAGAAGTAGGAAGATACTAAAACTCCACAGATTACCAAAAATCGCGTACAAAAATCAAAGCTCCATCTTTTCCCCAGAGTACAGCCAGCGCTGCCTTGGCTACTGGAGCCGGCGCCGGTTGTGTTCTATCTCTTTCATTTTTCACCGATTTTTCCTTGATTTCCATGCACTGTTGTCCAAAATGCAGCCGGCGCCGCCTTGGCTACTAGAGTCGGCACCAATTCGGTTCTGTTCCAGTCCTGTTTCAACAATTTTTCTTCATTTCGAAGTTCGTGTTATCAACACATGGCCAGCGCCGGTTCCTCTGTACTGGCCGGCACTGCCTTAGTTCTATTTTGTGATGTTTTTGCTTTGTTTTACCCCTAAAATCTGAAATAATGAACAAAATATCTTTTCAAGGGTAAAATCTCAAATATGAAGGAATATGACTAGTTATCGAACAAAATGTATCACAAAAGAGCCTCAAATAACTAGGAAAAATATAACTAATTTAGCCCCTATCAACTTACTTGAAAAAGAGGTTGGTAATTACTTCAATTAATTAATTTCATATTTGTTATCTCTTAACTTACTTGAAAATGGGGTTAATTGTTTAGAACATTGGTAATCAAAGGTTGGTTAATGATTGCTAGAATATGGATTCATTGACTAATTTCATGTTTTAAATAACCTAAAATATAAGAGTTTATAGGAGGATTGATTTTAATGCATCTTTTGGATAAGTTAGTCGAGACAAAATATGTTCACTAATTTAACTAGAAGGTAGCGATTCTATAAATTGCAAACGAAGTAGGTCTATTTTAAATCATTCATGATACCAAGACGACAATTAATTGTGATGAATGCTAATTGACTCAATCTTGTATTTTCAAGATAATTATCTAATTACATGAAGTTGCATCCTTGAATTATATCTATTTTTATCTTTATTTATTTTCCTTTTTAGTCTCTTCTTATTTTATTATCTAAACAATAAAGATTTTGGTGAAGTAAGGTGGGAGCCTAAGTTCTCGTGAATTCAATACTTGCTATTTTCTATACTATACGATGGATATACTTGCCAGTATATGTGGTTTTAGTATTTGGCATTTTAATTAAAACTTGATTAATTGTTTAATTTGTTGGATTTAGTGTTTGGTAATATTTTCTACACTAAAAAGCACACATCATCTGATCAAACAACCAAAGTTCATAGTAATAAAGTCCAAATCCAAAACACACAAAAAAACAAGTAAAATATCAAATAAGCAAATAAAGCATAAATAAAATTATCCTAATGAAATATAAATTAAGGCAAGAGAATCAAAATTTTCATGCTCATCACTTTGGTTGGCCTCAGTTATCCCGAGAAGCATGCAACTTTGTTTGAAATCAACATTATGATCTTTCCAATTTAGTTTTCCAAGTTTTAGATTGATGCTTCTTGGTTTCTCATGAATAGTTCCACTCCTTGAAAGCATGAGTCAATGGAGGAGACTAATTTGGCTACCAAACTTCCGATAAGAGCTTTTGTATTTGTTGAGGAAAAGGTGCATAATAAGGAAGAGGTGCTTGCGTCCTTGCCATCAATTGTGCTTGTACACCTTCAGGGAATAGTTGGTTTTGTCCTTGGTTACTCTATGAGAAATTAGGGTGATTACACTAATCGGGATTATATGTATTCCTGTAAATGGTGTTGCCTTGACGCACATTTTTCATATAATCCACATTCTTTAAAGATTGATCATTAATAGCTTCCATAGTTTGACTGACATTCATAATGTAGATAACTTTCTCCACAAAAATCAAAGCACATGACTTGGGCTTGAAGATTTATGTTCATCTTCTCAATCTTCTTGGTATGAGCCTCTAACTTTGTTCCTGTAGCTACTATGGCATCAATACCATGCATTCCTTGTATACGTGTGATACGTTTCACATTTTCCCAAAAATAGTTGTTTGTTGCTATTTCTTAATCAAATCTTTCAACTCTTTAGGAGTCTTCATTGATGACCACCAAAAGATGGGATAGAGATTAATTATGTGCAGATTTTATATTTATTTATGGTCTATTTATGTTGATTTTAAATTTAAATGGCTATTCATTTCCCTCAAGGGGATATGTTTTTGTGTAGGATTACCATTGGATGAACATTGGTAAAAATTGTACAAAAGCCTGTGAAATGTATAAAAAACAAAGAAGAAACATAAGTTGGGAACAGAGATAAAGCCTTGGCCAGTTTGACCAAGCCAAAGAATGGCTAGTACAAACAGACAAAGGAAAGCCAGGCCAGGCTAATAATAGCCTCATTCGGCTAGAACACAAAAGGTAAGCCTTGGTCGGCTACACTAAAGCCTAGGCTAGCTTGGAGCAAAAACAAGAGAACACAATGTTGTTTAGAACAAAATTGGTGGGGGATTGAGCAACTATACTGTGGCCAACACTATTCTATTTCAAATTTAGTGATTTTGTCCAAAAAACGAGATTTGATTTGGAAACTACTTCTATTATTTATTGCGAGCTTTTAGGAAGGTGACTTATGTATAAATTGAGGAAATTAACCTGACGTATAGGAGTGCAAAACATTAGAGAGAGATATAATTAGAAAAAATTCTTTCAATCATGTGAAATTTCTTGGAGATTATGGGAAAGAAATAATCATTGTTGAGGGAAGTTTTGTAATACCCCGCCCAAAACTACCTTTAACTATGGGAAAAAGTCATGCATTGCATAGCATCTTACATTTTATGTGGTAGATAGAATAATTTTATTTGCATGGATGCATGTGAATTTTTCCGTTACTCTTGCATTTGAATTAATTGACGTGAAATAGTTGTGTTGTTAAAGATTTGGTTAAGGGAGGTTTGGTCGAAGATTTGGAAGGATGAGTATTGGGGTGGTAAGAACTTCTTGTAGAAAAATTAGTATTGGAGTTATTTTGGAATAGCGGGGAGGTTGGTGATTTCCTTTGGTGACCCGAGTTCGAATCCTACCTTTTGTGAAGTAAGTTTCTCTTTTTGAAATTCTTTTCTTTAGACCGTTTCTTATCTTGGCCGAAAAAGAATCTAGCTATCCTAGAGAAATTTTAGTATTTTTACTCCAAGGAAATAAGTCTCTATATTTATTTCCTAAATTCAAGGACTTGGATGTGAATAAAGTTCACCTTTAATTTTCAGCTTGCGTTCCTTAGGATTTTCGAAAAAACCTAGCTAGGAGCCACTTTGAAGAATTTCAAGTGGTATAAAACTCTTCTTGATGAATACTAGAGTTAGGGAATATATTAGGGAAAAATCTTATTTCACCTCTTCAAGAATTCTAGAAATAATCCTTGTATTTATTTAATTGTTTGAGAGTAACATTTTAACTAAAGTCTTAGATATTTTCTTTGGGTTTAAATGCCACTTCCATAGGAGTAAGACTCTATATTTAACTCCTAAGTTCAAGGATTTTAGCTAAGGATGAAATTTGTTTTATTTTCAGCTTTTGTTCCCTTGAATTTTCGGAAACCATAAGCTGGAAATATTCTGGAAATTTTTCTAGATTTTGTTCGCCACCTTGGAGCACCTTTAACTCAATCCAAACTCTTCTAGAACTTTAGGAAATCTTATCCAAATCCTTGATAAAATCAGATTTTATTTCAATCCAAATTCAACTAGGATTTCTTCCTTTTCTTAGCTGAATTTCGGCAGCTTTGTATCTACATAAGCTGTCCGAAATTTCAGCCATCTTTAGCTACAATCCAACTCTGAAAATCCTAGTTCAAACCACCTAGAATACTCCTTAACAATTCAACTACCTTAGCTGCACAAAACCAGAATTTTATTCACACAAAAACACTGAAATTCGTCCAGCATATACACAGAAAATTCGGACAGCTTTGTGCAGGATTTTCGGCCAGCTTTGTGTTCCTACTTCAACCAAAATTCTGCACATAGCATTCACTTAAAAACCCCAGCTGAACAAGCTATTTTCAGTGCCCAAAACCCTCAATTTTCCTCTAGAAATTTCGGTAGAATTATAGCAGCCAAACCAGTCCAAAACTTGCTACACTTGCACAGAATTTTCACAGCAATTGCACAGGATTTTTCAGTCATCAAAACTCACTCAAACTCTTCCTTGTTTGGCCCAAAATTCTGAACACATTCAGCCCTTCCTTTGAGCAGTGTTTCGGCCAGCTTAGAGGAGCAAATTGCAGAATTTTTTCCTCCATAAAACTCCCCTAAAATCGGCAGCAAGGAGGCGCTCGCAAGCTGGAAATTTCGCCTTTGCTGTCCAAGAAACCTAAAGCCATTAGGAGTCTATCTAAACATCACCATCTAACCCTAAACCAATCTTCTCCAACTTTAAATCATAACCACCGTTTACCCTCTCCATTCTACATGAAAATTTCAGCAACTTCTCTCTGCAAATTTTCGAAAATACAAGAGTTGTTCCAAGCAAAAATCGAACACACCTTAAGGTAAGCACAAATCCTTTCAACCTCTTGATGCCGTTTTCTCTAATGATTCTTTTCTCTTTCTTCTACCCTTAAATCACGCCCTATAGAGGCTGATTTCCTCTTCTTCCTAAATTTTCGGACAAGTGAAGTAAATGAGGTAACTTCTCTCTTCTTCTCAAGCGAACTCGGGACGATCACCATAGGAGCATCGAAACCTCATTACCCGGTAGTTGCAATGTAAGGGAATACCCTCCCTTGATGTCAAAAGTAAAGTTTAATGGTGTTTATTAGCGAGATAAACATGTGGTCGTAGCATTTGATTTTTGAGGATTGAATAGTTTACTTAGAATTAAATAGGAGATTGCGAATTGTTATGAAAATAAATGGGATTAGAACATGGTTGAATTAATTGAGACCCTGATCATGATATTATATGGTTTAGATCAGGTGGATAATTGAGGAAAGCCAGCGATGATTTTTATCGCATTTATCTTAGGCATATCAAGTAAGTCCTTGCATAAACTCTTTTATTAAATGTTGTGATGGTAAGTCCTTTTATAAAATGTTTTGTTAAAGGCTGTGATGGCAAGTCTATGATTGTGAAGCTTTGTAAAGCTATTGTTAAACTGTGTTTGCTTGGGTTGTAAACGTGGATATGTATTCTTTAAACGGTTTTGTCAAACTAACGATTTTAGCAAGAAAACTATTCTTTTCCTTAAATTTTTAGAATTCTCTTTTAAAGAAAACCACGTTTTACAAATCCAAGGTTTGAAAATATTTTGAATCAGGAATTGACGGATATGTTCGTTGAGTACTCAATAAGGGTAGGCTAACAATACTAGTCTTGGAGGGCTAGTGTAAGTCTTCTGGCAGGAGGCCACCTCCAAAATATGAACTCTGCTTGAAAAGGTGACAGTGTTAGTTGGTCAGGCCAGTCCGAGCTAGCATTATGCCTGAAAGGTATTAATTGTATTCCCGGCATGGACACCCGGATGGTTTTGTTGGGTGTAGAGATGGAGGAGTATCTCACCCGGTGGGCTGTACACTCACCTTGATCAGAACGCCCAACATGTGGTAATCTGGTCCGGACAAGGTGCACAAAGTGTGGTGCCTTAGCCAATTTGTTCTCATAGAGCCCAGCGTGTGGTGACATGACTTATATCCGAGTGGAGGATTTATTTTGTACAAAGTATGAAAATGAGAAAAACTCACTCCTTGCGAAAAGAGATTGTTTATGACTTGCCAAATTATTTTTACAAATGTTTTACATTTTGCATACACGAACTATTTAAAAACACCATGTGCACACACAGGACTTACTGAGATTTATTCTCACACTGTTTTACATCATGTTTTCAGGGGATAGACTGTGCTGAGTCAGCGGGGCATGTAATAGTTGAAGCTTGTGCTATTTTCTCTATCCGTTCTAGGAGACATTTATTGCTTATGCTTCTAAACAATATTTTGTTTTATTCCGTTTTGCTCCGAGTTGAGCCTGATGTAATAAGAATATTTCTTTATTTATCTAAGTTGATCCTTTTGGAGATTGCCTTTATATTTTATACCTTGTTCTAAAGACCCCTTGTCCTACGGGACGGGGCGACATCCCCGCCCTTTTAGGGTACGTAGTCGTGGGGTGTTACAAGTTTACTAAAAGCTAGATGATTTAACTAGTTTATGAGTGTTCTTCTAACTTTTATACACTTTTTCTTTTGACAATGTTGTTCTAATTGGTTTTATTGTATTTTTGAGAGGTTGAACTCAAGATTATGGCTTTGTTATTTAGTGATCACTTTTATATCATCTTTTTGGTATTTGGTTATTTGAGTATATTATGTTCTTAAATTGATTGGTTTCTTTCTAATTAACTCGAGAAAAAAATTAGGAGAGTAGTACCAATTAATTAATTCAATATCTACTCTATCTTAATTAACTAGCGAGAGGCGAAATGTAAAGAATTGCTAATCGATGAGAGATTAATTTCACCTAAAGGTATAGTTATTAGTTCCTTCCATGTTTAAAGAAAAGGTGTTATACTTGCATAGGGATAGGGGCTTTGACTTCTTTTTATTGGTTATTGAGTTGATAATATTACCTAGAGATAGGGATATTATTTTCTTGATAGATTGTTGGGATAATATGCTTAATGCATTTTTGTGTCAAATTAACAAGGTAGAGATATCCATTGATTTTACTTTAGATAGGACATTCACAACTCAAGAGATAGTAGGTTTCTTAATTGTTATCTTTAGTGCTAGATTGTTGATAAGTTAACATTGAATTGTGCTTAATATCTTGCAATGTCTTGAAGAATGTTTATTGGAAATACATACTTTTATTCTCCTTTTATTCCATGATTTTTTTTTGAAATTATCTTTTGAGAGGTTGTATATAATTGAGTATCCATTGGTCTTGTATTAATTACATCTATGTAAATTTATTTGCCTAAATAATAGAATAAGAGTTAGTACTTGTGCTTATTCCTAGAGGCCGTTACTCATTTATACCCAATACTATGCCATGCGTGAGTGCACTTGCTCTAATAGTAGTTTTGATGTGTAGTTTAAGAGTCAGCATTTCATAAATATAAAACTTAGTTAATTGTGAAAATTAAATTAATATTTTCTACACCAATACTTTCACTATCAAGTTTTTAGCACTGTTATCAAGGAGTAATAGTATGAAAGCTTGAGTTTTATTAATTTAGCATGTAAATATGTGAATATTGTTGTTTCTTGTATCTAGGTATAGATTTATAATTACCATAAATTGCAATTTAGTCCTTCAACGTCCAATTGTCAACAAATTGGTTCTTGAAGTTTACTTAATTACAATTAGGTCCCATGAATTATAACAAACTTATAATTCACCTATAAATATATTCTCTTCTCTTAATTAACCCCACAATATTATCAAATAATATATTTGAGCATTCAAACCATTATTGTGTGTGACCCATTAGGTTTCCTGGTCTTATTGGTAGTATAATATCAATTAATTCTAACAATATTAGAATTAATAATCCTTAATAAAATAAAGGATTAAATTTATTAATTCTCTAATTGATAAATTCATATTTAGCATATCAAGAGCGACATCTAGCAATGACTCTTGACCACCCAAAAGTCCAGAAAGTCAAGTGGCTTGACATGAACCTTTCAATAGCAAATTATCAGTGCAATAAACTCCTTTCAACATACAATATCTCATTCGGTCTAGAGCATGGAATTAGTGCCAACTTTCTCCAGAATATTATTAATTCTGGCCCGAATATTTTAGTACTTGTTCAAGAAATTCATTACTCGATATGTGTGTCAATTGGAACCATTTCCATCACATAGTCGCCTTGGCCAAGGACTTCATGAGTAATGATTTCTACAAGTGGCCTTGAGATATACTCTCCTACTATTAGGAGTGGTGAATCCTTTATTGACCCTCTCAACTACTTTCGTTTACTTTACGTTGTACCCAATATCCATCCCATAGGCGGTCCTAGATAAGACTCCAAAGATTAGAATCAAAGTACAACGCTCGATAAACAAAGTACCTTGGAGATCTCAAGTCTAAGGATACTTGCACACTTACTATAATGAGATTCTATCACTGGCACTAAATAGTTATCCAAATGATTATCTCGTAGCTAGGTCATCCAATGAACTTGTTTCAAAACAAGCATCCACACGTTAATCCTGAGTATCCCAATACCCACGGATATGAGAACCACCGCTTGATCCAATCAAGAGATATAACATGTGCCAGTCTTGGCGTATTAATAATGTCCTATCTTATTAATACTATGACTGGGGATTATTTAAGTACAAACACTGCATAGTGTAGTAGGAATCTCACATCATGATCTCTATCATGATTTCCTTAACACTGTGTTATACTAAGGACTTTATCTAACGGTTTGTACACATATTTAGATATAACAATCAAACTGAAAGATAAAGAACGCCTCTTATTAATTTAATATGCAATATACATGGTACAAGTGATTGCCTCTAGGGCACAACACTAACAAACCCCCACTTGCACTAGAGCCAATCATTCATGTATCGAATAGCAAATGACTCAACATATTTATCATGTTTCTTCTGGGAAAGCGCTTTAGTGAGTGGATCAGCTATGTTCTGATCCGTGGGAATTCTCTCTATCTTTACATCTCCTCTATCTATGATTTCTCTAATCAGATGATACCGTCTAAGTACATGCTTAGATCGTTGATGAAATCGTGGTTCCTTTGCCTGTGCAATGGCTCCATTGTTGTCACAATACAAAGGTATCGAATCAACAATGCTGGGCACCACTCCAAGTTCAGTGATGAACTTCTTGATCTATACTGCTTCTTTAACTGCTTCAGAAGCTGCTATGTACTCTGCTTCGATGAGTCGAATCGGCAGTAGTCTCTTGTTTGGAGCTCTTCCAACTAACCGCCCCACCACCTAATGTAAATACGTAGCCGATTGTGATTTGAAGTCGTCCTTATCGGACTGAAAGTCGACATCGTATACCCTCTTACTTGTAAATCACCATCTCCATATATCAAGAATGCATCCTTAGTCCTTCGTAAGTACTTAAGGATATTCTTTACAGCCGCCCAGTGACCCTCTCCAGGATCAGATTGGTATCTGCTCGTCAAACTAAGAGTACACGATACATCGGGTCTAGTATATATCATAGCATACATGATAGACCCAATTGCCGAAGCATATGGAATTCTACTCATGTGATCCCTTTCAACTTGTGTCTTTGGAGACATCGACTTTGAAAGGCTTATACCATGTGTCATAGGTAAGAATCCTCTTTTGGATTGATCCATGCTGAACCTTTTCAGCATTTTGTGTATGTATGTAAACTATGAAAGACCTAGCAACCCTCTAGATCTATCTCTATAGATCTTTATTCCCAAAATATAGGTTGCTTCTCCAAGGTCTTTCATGGAGAACATCTTGGACAACCAAATCTTCACTGATTGAAGAGTGGAAACATCATTTCCTATAAGCAATATGTCATCTACATAAAGCAATAGGAAAATAACTTTACTCCCACCAGCCTTCTTGTACACACAAGGTTCATCCATGTTTTGAATAAAACGAAATTTTTTAATTGTCTCATCAAAACAGATATTCCAACTCCTAGATGCTTGCTTAAGTCCATAAATGGACCTTTGCAACTTGCACACCTTTGTGCCATCTTCGGATATGAAACCTTCAGGCTGTGTCATATACACTTTCTCAATCAGGTTTCCATTAAGGAAAGCTATTTTCACATCCATTTGCCAGACCTCATAATCATAATAAGCGGCAATGGCTAGGAGTATTCTTATGGATTTCAACATCTCAACTGGTGAAAAAGTTTTGTCATAGTCAATACCTTGTCGTTGACGATAACCTTTTGCTACCAAGCGAGCCTTATAGGTAACCACATTACCATCCATGTCAGTTTTCTTTTTGAAAACCCATTTACACCCTATAGGCTTGATTCCTTTAGGTGGATCAACCAAAGTCCATACTTGATTTCCATACATGGAATCCATCTCTGACTTCATAGTTTCGAGCCATTTATCAGATTCTGAACTATTTAGAACATCCTCGTAAGTAGTAGGCTCATCGTCATCTATGAGCAATACGTCATTATGGTCACTTATGAGAAATCCATATCTCTTAGGTGCCACTCGTATCCTACTTAACCTACGAAGCTTTTGTGTGTTAGAAAGTTCATCTATTTGAATAGATACAGGTTCAGAAGGTTGATCAATATTTGTTTGCTCTTCTTGAACTTCACTAAGTTCAAGCTTGCTCCCACTATCTTCTTTGAACATGTGCTCCTTCTCTAAGAAGACAGCATGTTTTGAAATAAAAACTTTATGTTCAGAAGGAAGATAGAAGTAATATCCGAACGATTCTTTTGGATATCCAACAAACAAACATTTGTCAGACTTACTTTCAAGTTTATCTGACATTTACCTTTTTAACAAAAGCAAGGCAACCCCAAATCCTTAAATGAGATAACTTTGGTCTCTTACCAAAGAATAACTCATAAGGAGTGGTATCAACCGTTTTTTATGGAACTCTGTTTAAAATTTAAACAGCGGTCTCCAGTGCGTACCCCCAAAATGATTTTGGTAGGACTGCAAAAGCCATCATGGTCCTTACCATGTCTAGAAGGGTTCGATTCCTTCTCTCAGATACACCGTTATGTTGAGGTGTATATGGTGGAGTCCATTGAGATAATATTCCGTTATCTCTTAGATAACTTAGAAACTCTTGACTTAAGTATTCACCTCCTCGATCAGATCTAAGAGCTTTAATACTTCTGGCAAGTTGTTTCTCTACTTCATTCTTGAACTCTTTGAAACGGTCAAATGCTTCAGATTTGTATTTCATCAAATACAAATATCCATATCGAGAATAATCATCAATAAAGGTAATGGAGTATTGATAACCTCCTCTTGCCTGTATTGACATTGGGCCACATACATCTGAATGTACGAGTTCTAATAACTCTTTTGCTCTTTCTCCTTTTCTTGAAAAAGAAGTTTTAGCCATTTTTCCAAGTAAACAAGATTCGCATGTGTCATATGATTCGTAATCAAATGACCCTAAGTCACCCAATTTGTATAACTTAGATACACGTTTTTCATTTACATGGCCTAAACGACAATGCCATAAGTAAGATGAGATTAAGTTATCCTTTTTATGTTTCTTTTTACTTATATTGAGAATTGGATTATACATGTCTAGAACATATAAACCATTGATCAAAGTTGCAGAACCATAATGAATATCATTTAATGAGAAAGAACAACATTTATTCTTAAAACTTAAATGAAATCTGAATAAGTCTAAACAAGCAACTGAGATAATATTTTTCAACAAAACTGGTACAAAATAACAGTTTTGTAATTCTAAAACTAATCCAGAAGGTAGATTGAGATGATAAGTCTCCACAGCTAGTGCAGCAACCTTTGCTCCATTTGCAGCTCGTAGGTCCACGTCACCTTTCTCTAGCCTTCTACTGTCCTTTAGTCCCTGCAAATTATTGCATAAATGAGATCCACAACCGGTATCCAATACCCATATCTCATTATTAAAAGCAGTATTAATCTCAATCATAAACATACCAGGATTAGAAGTAGAAGTGCTTGCAAGCTTCTCCTTCTCCTTCTTTTCCTTCACAGTCTCCAAGTAGGCCTTGCAGTTACGCCTCCAATGGCCCATTTTGCCACAATGATGACATGGGCCTTTAGAGGCAGCCTCCTTCTTCTTGACACCTCCTTTGGGCTTAGTAGGAGTGTTCTTCTTCTTCTTCTTAGAAACATTTTTCTTAGAAGATGAAGAACCTACTAACAAGTTTGCCTTATCATCCTTTTTCATAAAGGACTCAGCAGTCTTAAGCAGATTGATTAGCTCAGGTATTGTGGTCTCAACATTATTCATGTGGTAGTTGATCACAAACTGTGAAAAACTACTTTGTAATGATTGTAGAATTAAGTCAATACTTAAGTCATGATCCATTACGAACCCAAGAGATCCAAGTTTTTCAATGTAGCCCAACATCTGCAACCCATGAGTGGCCACTGAAGCACCCTCAACCATCTTAGCACGGAACAGTTGTTTAGAGATCTCATATCTCTCTGTTCTAGCTTGTTTATCAAACAGCTCTCTAAACCAGCAGACATGATCATACAATTAACATGCTGTTATCATGCAATTTACATGCTTGAACAATTCAAAGCAACAAAACATCCCATTAAAACACAAACCCGTTGGCTCTGATACCACTGTAGGATTTCTATCATGCATAATCAGATTAAGCGCAGTGGAAAACAACAAGAAATCCAAGCCATGGATCACGGGTTTGCAATAGAAACGGGAAAAAGTAGAAGATTGCGCTTATTACCTCGTGAAGTCAGAATTCAAAAATTTCAGAAACAAGAACGCATGCGCGATCCAGATTATCCAAAACCGTTCAATGCAGCTCAACTGAAGTCCAAGAAAGAACTCCCTCTAATGATAATCCACACAAGGTTGAATGCTTACAATCTCACAATTCTATGCTAGTAGAATTCGGGAGGCTAGGGTTTTGATCAAGAAGAGAGACGGCTAGGGTTTGATCAAGAGAGAGCAGAGAAACGGTTTCTCTGTTATTGCGTGAATGGGTCTGTCTCTAACCCTAAGGAAACCGTTTTCTTATATTTATAGATTTATAATTACCATAAATTGCAACTTAGTCCTTCAACGTCCAATTGTCAACAAATTGGTTCTTGAAGTTTACTTAATTACAATTAGGTCCCATGAATTATAACAAACTTATAATTCACCTATAAATATATTCTCTTCTCTTAATTAACCCCACAATATTATCAAATAATATACTTGAGCATTCAAACCTTTATTGTGTGTGGCCCATTAGGTTTCCTAGTCTTATTGGTAGCATAATATGAATTAATTCTAACAATATTAGAATTAATAATCCTTAATAAAATATAGGATTAAATTTATTAATTCTCTAATTGATAAATTCATATTTAGCATATCAAGAGCGACATCTAACAATAACTCTTGACCACCCAAAAGTCCAGAAAGTCAAGTGGCTTGACATGAACCTTTCAATAGCAAATTATCAATGCAATAAACTCCTCTCAATATACAATATCTCATTCGGTCTAGAGCATGAAATTAGTGCCAACTCCCTCCAGAATATTATTAATTCTGGCCCGAATATTTTAGTACTTGTTCAAGAAATCCATTACTCGATATGTGTGTCAATTGGAACCATTTCCATCACATAGTCGCATTGGCCAAGGACTTCATGAGTAATGATTTCTACAAGTTGCCTTGAGATATACTCTCCTACTATTAGGAGTGGTGAATCCTTTATTGACCCTCTCAACTACTTTCGTTTACTTTGCGTTGTACCCAATATCCATCCCATAGGCGGTCCTAGATAAGACTCCAAAGATTAGAATCAAAGTACAACGCTCGATAAACAAAGTACCTTGGAGATCTCAAGTCTAAAGATACTTGCACACTTGCTATAATGAGATTCTACCACTGGCACTAAATAGATAGCCAAGTGATTATCTCGTAGCTAGGTCATCCAATGAACTTGTTTCAAAACAAGCATCCACACGTTAATCCTAAGTATCCCAATACCCACGGATATGAGAACCACCGCTTGATCCAATCAAGAGATATAACATGTGCTAGTCTTAGCGTATTAATAATGTCTCATCTTATTAATACTATGTCTGGGGATTATTTAAGTACAAACACTGCATAGTGTAGTAGGAATTTCACATCATGATCTCTATCATGATTTCCTTAACACTGTGTTATACTAAGGACTTTATCTAACGGTTTGTACACATATTTAGATATAACAATCAAATTGAAAGATAAAGAATGCCTCTTATTAATTTAATATGCAATATACATGGTACAAATGATTGCCTCTAGGGCACAACACTAACAGTTTTTATACTTTATTACATGAAAAAATCACCATCTTGTCATTGTCTAAGATAATTCAATAATCCAGGGCCTTGGGAAATATGACTAAGTATGTACACTTTTGGGTATCTCCCTATGATAAGTAGATACGTATTGGAAGTCGTAGATTATCGGACTAGTTATCAAAGGAAGGTAAATGTCATTGAGGAATGTGTTAGTACTATTTTCCTATCTCAATGACAGGTGTTACGTAAAGGAATATTTTTATCATTACACGTGTAGGTCAGAAACATTGCATTTGCAATATTATTTTCAGAGTCAATATTTTCATGTGGTGATAAATAGAATATTTAAAATGATTAAAATACAGCTATTTGTTAGCAATGGTGTTTTGATCATTTTATTAGCCAAGAATAAGATGTCTTTTGGTCCCCAGAGTAGCTCAAATAACCTTAGTGAATTTATTTACTATATGGGCTTATTAGGTGAATTTATTATTATAAGAATTATTCTAGGAGTCCAATTATTTATTTATTTGGGCTAGAATAATTAATTGGTCCAATTTAATTAATTAGTTTATTAATTAATTATCTTGGATAATTTTATACAAGGCCCAGGCAGTTTAATTAATTAATAAAAGAGCTAATTTAATTTATTAATTTATTATCTTAAGTAATTGTATATTGAATCCAAGTGGATTAATTAATTAATAAAAGAGCTAATTAATTAGTCTTGGACTAATTAAGAAAACAAAGACCCATTAGAGTTGATGGTAGCCACCACTGTACAAAGAAAATGGAAATAGGAAACTAAAAGAAAAAGATAGGCCGGTTGGTTTTTGTTTCTAAAAAGAAAAAAAGGAAGTTAAATAAATAGGGATTTCGTATGGCTTGAAAGGGTTGACTGAAATTTGGAAAATTAACATAGCTTTCGGTTTTTTCTTTGAAAAGAAAAGAAGCCACCGATTTTTCCTGGTTTTATTTTCCTTCATTTTTCCTTAACATTTAACTCTTCCGTTTTTGTCCCAATTTTATTCACCCCAATTCTACTTTCATTGGTAGAGGTCCATAGTGGTTAGAGAATACTCTGGAAGGTTAAGAGCTTGCGAACGTGGTAAGTATTTGATGCGAATGAGTCGACAGTTTATTATATGGACTTATTAGGTGAATTTATTATTAGAGAATTATTCTATGAGTCTAATTATTCATTTATTTGGGTTAGAATAATTAATTAGGCCAATTTAGTTAATCAGTTTATTAATTAATTATCTTGAGTAATTTTATATTGGGTCCAAGTAGTTTAATTAATTAATAAAATAGCAAATTTAATTAATTAGTTTATTAATTAATTATATTGAGTAATTTTATATTAGACCCAAATGAATTAATTAATTAATAAAAGAGCTAAGTAATTAATTTTGGATTAATTAAGAAAACAAAGGTCCATTAGGGTTGATGGTAACTGCCACTGTAAAAAGAAAAGGGAACTAGGAAACTAAAAGAAAAAGATAGGCCGGTTGGTTTTTGTTTCTAAAAAGAAAAAGGAAAGCTAAATAAATAGGGATTTTGTATGGCTTGAAAGGGTTGACCAAAATTTGGAAAATTAACATAGCTTTCGATTTTTTCTTTGAAAAGAAAAGAAGTAACCAGTTTTTCCTAGTTTCATTTTTCTTCGTTTTTCCTTAACGTATAGCTCTTCCGTTTTTGTTCCAATTTGATTAACCCTAATTCTACTTTCACAGTAGAGGTCCATAGCGGTTAGAGAATACTCTGGAAGGTCAAGAGCTTGCAAACGTGATAAGTGTTTGATGCAAAGGAGCCGATGGTTAGTTGGTGTCCCTACGGAACAAGTAGCTGTTTCTGTTCAACAAGTGCCAACGAACCCGAATCCAACTCCACTTATTAAAGTTAATCGCCTTAGAAGTAAGTATTCCTAGACTTTGGCTTGGGAAAATTTTTAATTTGCTGTTTTCCGCTGCGTATTTAATTTTTCCATGATCATTCACTCTTTGGTTCAAATGTTCAAAAAGATTATTACTGAAAAAGCAATTCTTAAGTCAATTGATGTATCGAGTTATAAATCTCTATAGTGCAAAGAGGATTCTACTGAGTTACCTCTGGCATTTCTAGATCACATATGCACTGTTGATCCTATGCTAATATATGCCCTTAAAATATGTTTATCTCCTAATCAATTACAAAATTTTTTAGAAAGAAGAGAGAAACTCCTCTCAGTGATAAGGAAGTATGAAGTTGATTATAGTGACATAGGAATATTAATCAAACAAACTTCAACTATAGAATAGTTAAGGAAAGAGATAAATGATGATTCTGTTAGTTCTAACTCTCAAAGTAAGGATGAATTTGGTCAGAAACAGGATAAAGGAAAGGCCATCCCTGAAACAGGGCACCTGATGTGGATTCTAAGGATCTGGTAGAAGTTGTGGATATAAAGAAGGAAGCAACAAAAAGAAAGACTAGACAATCTGGCCAGAAGAGAGAAAAGCCTATCAAGAAAGTGAAGCCTTAACAAGAGAATGTTGAGTTACACAAATTCTGTGATGATACAAATGAAGGACAATTTCATGTTATTTCTAGTAAGGTGTGTTGGATGAAAGAAAGTTTGACCAGTCAAGGTTTAACCATCTTGGCTTACATGAAGCTCTATTAGATGTAAGTCTATTGGAAATAGTGGATTACATTGAAGAGTATAATAATACTTTGGTAAATGGGTTATATGCCAATCTAAAGACAACGATTACAAACAGCAGAAGTCCATTTTATCAATATGTTTTTGTACGAGGAGTTTTAATTACATTCACCCCTGCATCTTTATCAGAGATATTTAAGATTCCCAATTAAATGAGGTAGAAGGTCTAGTTGATCTAGAGAATGTGTGCAAAGTTTTGACTAATGGCATGGTTGATTGTTAGCCTAAAAATGGCTATCTTAAATCCTCACAATTGACAAGTTTTTACTGGTCACTCTATAAAATCTCTTGTTATAACTGGATGCCTACAAACAATATCCCCATTTTGTTGAAGGACAGAGTAGCACTACTATACAAAATAAGGAAAGGAATAACATTTAATCTTGGTGATCTCATTTTTTAGTAGATTTGTCAATATGCAGATCTCTGTTCTGCTAGTACCCTGCTGCTTCCATATCCTTGTCTGCTGACTGAGTATCTAAGAGCTTGCCTAAGGTATATTCATTTGTCCTCTCATACTATTGTCAAGGACTTGAGACTTTACGTCCACCTTTGAAAAAGCCATTTGTGTTGAAATCTTTTGCAGCAACACCAATAACCCCTAAGGAAGTCTTCTAGACTTGAAGGCTAAACTTTTGTGAAATCTGTAGAGTTCCCTCTGGTGTTGTCAAGCCTTCCTCCTCACAACCAGCCAGTCAATCCTCTGTTACTAATCAACTTCAATATCTTCAAGCTTCTATTAATTCTCTTACTTCTCAAGTTCAAATCTTACTCAAGAAAGCTCGCCACGTGCAGGATGATCAGATAACTTTATACAACATCCTTACTCGCTTTGACTCATCTCATCCTTAACGGTCTTTAGCTCTGTTTGCTACAAAAAGGGGAGTGCTTGTTGGTGTTGGACCTATGGTTTTGGTGTTGGACCTACCTAATGTCGTAACACCCCCTACTAAATGGCATAAATAGCCAGGGAATGTCGCACTGCCCTTTCAGACAAGGGGTCTTTATAACAAAGGAAGAAAAGAAAGCAACAAAGTATAACTAAACATTAACTTCAAAGCAGAAATTGAATTGCTATTTAAATAAATCTCAATACGGACATACAAGGATAAAATCTTGCAAGCTAAAAGAAATCACTATACTCATCACTAGAGTATTGGTAGAAGAGTATCAAAATCTAATCAATTACAAAATGTTTTTCAACACTTGGTCTTGATAAATTTATACTACCCTAGAAATCATGGTTAGAAAAGTTGTGTGAGATTATAAATAATCTCAATAAGTCCGTAGTGTGCGACAGTGATAGTTCTGAAGTCAATGGCACGATGCACGATTATGCAATAAATCGAACGGATGTAATCATCAGAACATTTACATTTGTTCATCTCAAATTCTATATCAATCTTTCAAGAGAAAACCACAAGTACACTTAATAATGAAATGTAGATAAGAATTTTGTTGGGCAATCAATTGACATCAAACATCTGGAACCCAAAGATTCATTTTGGAAAAAGTCTTGAATCCGCCATCAACCAACCACATCGCATATCGAGATTGTTGATCATCGATACCACACAAATATGACCACAGCATATACAATGCCGAAAAATCACATGTAGGCGAGCAACCTAAAGAGAGAGTGATCTTCTTTCTTCTCTCTCACACATTTGCCTTAGGCCTGAATGTTCCACGTCCATCTGTCAAAGTTTTCAAAACTCCGCTGCTAGCAAAGGACTTGACTAAACTATTAGGACTGACGCTCTATTTGGAAAGGACAGTTTTCCAGAAATGGCCTATCAACCGGAACATTCTCCCAGTCTAACGAAAGCTAGCCCTATAGCTTCGCCACTTGAGTACTCAAGTCTTCAACAAAGCGATTTAAGAAATTCTCATTCCGATTTGAAATATATAATTTCATTATCAAAACATTCTTCCAGTTCCAAAATCATATTTGGTTTAAAATTCAACCAAACCAAAAACCACAATCGTTCCTTCTCTTCAAAACATTGCAAAAATTGAAATCCTTTCATCCATTCTAACTAAATTTACTCAAGGCGTAAATAAATCAAAGCAGTTCATATCTTACCTCAAAGGCGATATTGTTGGGAGCCAAAATCTCTTGCAATGAATTTCATAATTATATGCATGAAGGAAAAATTGTCATTAGATATAAACATTTATGCATGGCTCCTAATCATATCAAAACATTCATAAGAAGATTTTCAAAATTGATCATGCATACTTTTCCCAACTGGAAGTCATAAAGTGGTAAAAGTGATACCAAGGGTCATAAAATAAAACTCATATGTGAAATCATATTATGTGCTTCTTATGTCAAAAACATGTATATATATGATCATATGGACTTTTCATATAGTAAATTTACATAAATAAGTCATGAGATGTAAGGACATACCTCTATCCAAAAGTTTAGCAAAAATCTTTTCAAAATTCTCAAGCGTTTCTTCCTCTCAAATCTGGCTCCAAATCTAATATAAATTATACAAGAATTAATCTCTTGATTACAAGTCCTTAGAGATCAAACCACATAAATTCCTAAGAAAAAAGAGGTTACTTATACTCCAAATAATCTCTTCTATCTTCTAACGCTAATCACAATTGCCTATTCTAATCTTATTAATCCTAAATCCATAATCAAACAATCAATCCACATAAGTTAGGAAGGAAAGCATCCCACCAAGTTAAAAGACAAATAATTTAAATAATGAATAACTGGATAAATTGATAGATAAAGAAAGAAATAAATAAGTTAATAAATAAATAAATACATAATAAATAAGTAGATAAATAAATAGATAATAAATAAATACTTAAATAATTAGATAAATAAGTAAGTAAGTAAATAATTAATTAATTAATTAACTAGATAAGTAGTTAAATAAATAAATAAATAGACTAACGAGTAAATAGATAATTAACTAGCAAAATGGAAAAGTAATTATTTTTAAGACTTTGTAGTTAAAGATTGCTAGGGTTTTCCAAAATTCCAAAAATAGAATAATTATTTAAGTATAAAAACCATAAGAGATATTTTCCTAGCAAATCAAAATATTTCATAAATTTCATTTAAATTCATTTCAAGCTACTTAAAGAAATTTTCAAGGCAACATTCATGTTTTAAACCCTTAGGCTAAAATTTTGTTTTTAAAGCAAATCAAGGGTCTCAAAGGTTTATTTAATTTTCTAAGAAAATCATTTTATTTATTAATGAAAATTTCCAGAATGATACTTCTATATGCTAGGTGAATCACCATGTACTCCACTTCCAAAAATTCTTTGAAAAACTAGGTTAATTAAGTTTTCCAAAAATCTTGCCAGAATTGCGACCACACTGGAACAACAATGTTTAAAAATTCATAACTTCGAAAATACTAGGAGTTTTTAGATGATTCTGAAACCAAAATTTTCATAACATCCCTAAGTTTGTACAATCCAACATTTAGCTAAAACTCCAACAAAAATGATATTTTTCTGGGGTTTAAATTAAGACCTCTGTACAAGGGGTTTTTGGAAGCAAACATATACTCATCAAAACACCACAATTTTCAAACACCAAGCCTTTATACACCCTCAAATAAATCCCCAACACACCCTATATCCTATAAAACATCATTTACAGTCCATATGATCATCATTTAGCTCAATCAAAACAACATCCATTCCAAACTTCGATTTTCCAACAACACCCTGTTTTACTCCAATAATACTTGAGCATAGAAACACCACAATTCAAGCAATAACACCAATACATATATCATACACATAATGCATCATTTACTCAATGTAAATACAATATTATTTAACACAATTCCAACAAGGAAATATCAAATCAAGGCTTCAAACCACATTTTCACAAATCTGGACAAAAAATACAAATTTTAGTTTTATGCTATATAAGTCGCTAAAAAGACTTATTTGCTTACAAGTCTTCATTTCACATATCATACAATATCCTTTAACATAAATATCAACATTTCCATCAAAAATCAACACCCAAAATTCTTAAACAAATTAAAAATGAAAATCTGTCCAGCAAGCTAAAAATTTCGGTCAAGCTAGAAAAAAAAAAGAAAAATGCAAGCTTTGATTACCTTTTTGGAGCTCTAGTCTTATACAAATAGAAGGTGACAAGATGGAGGCTTGATCTTCAAATTCTTACCTCTCTTATGGAATGATTTCTCAAGAAAATGAAATGGTGATTGAAACCATATTCGATTACTATGGAAATAGAAAAGAAGAAGGAAAAACACATGAAGAAATTACCTTTGCTCTTGGCTGAAAAATCACTAAAAATGCCTCTCTGAACCCCAAGAAATGATGGTAGTTGGAGGAAGAATGATTGCCAAGATAAGACTTGCATGTGGATGCAAGAATTTCACTTGGGAATGTTGGGGGAACAAGCTGTCAGCCAGCTTCAATGGAGAGGAGGGGAGGGCTGCTTCTAGGAAGAAGAAGAAGGAAAAAGACTTGAGGGAGAATGGAGAGGGAATTTCGGCCACTATGGAGGAGGAAATAGGAAATTTTTGATTTTATACTAGGGTAGATTTTGATCCAAGGGTTGAAATGGGTTCACTTAAAAATACCCTATGTTCAATGGTTTGGATTGAGTATATTTTGTTGGGTTAAAAAGATCCATTGGTCCAAGAAGTAGGTCTTGGGTCAATTGGTGAAATTAAGTCAAGTGGTCAAAATTAAATTCGACCCAAAATTTGACCAAGATTATTAGCTTAGAAAATAAAGTTAAAACCCTAATTAAAAATGAATTTTTTCAAGAGTGTGTTTTGCATAAATGAAAAATCATTGTGATGATTTTATTGAAAAAGTAATTCACAAATTAATTTTCTACACATAATACATATATACAAAGAACGAGCAAGTACTTACATGTAAATTGCCTACCGCTGCCAAATAAAATAATTTACTTATCAAACACATTTGCCTCTAGTGAATACACATAAATGGCACATACGATGGCCACATATAATGCTTTTAATTTGTTATGCAAACTCAAATAGCCACGTAACTAGGCTTCTGAACCCTCAATTAAATATGGTGTCACATCCTCTCCCATTTAAAAAAAAATCATCCTCAAAATTAAATTATGTCGTACTTTCATCAAATCCGAGCACTTTCTTCTCATCCATTCCCCGGTCTCCCAGGTGGCATCTCGAGCTCCATAATGTTCGCACGTCACCTTGACCATAGAGATTCTCTTGTTTCTCAGTTCATTCGTGCTTCGCTCCAATATCTTAACTTGCTTTTCCACATATGATAGATTTAGTTGTAGTTATAATGGCTCATTGTTCAAAGTATGTTCCAGATCGAGGTTGTATTTCTTTGGTTGGGATATGTAAAATGCGTCGTGGAAACCTGTTAACCCTTCCGAAAGATCCAACTTGTACGCTACTGCTCTGATTCAATAATCAGGAATGATCCAATGAACCCAAGGCTAAGCTTTCCACCCTTCAAAGGTCTCATAATCCCTCAACTAGGGGTTAGTTTCAGAAATACCTCATCACCCTCTTCAAACTCCAGTTCTCTCCTGCGATTATCCGTGTAACTTTTCAATCCACTCTGAGCCGCTTTTAGTCTGTCTTGTATCAGCTTAACCTTATCAGCCATCTCTTGGATATTAATTCCCATTTCTTCATCGATTCTGATCATCTTCGCTTCATCTCCAATACAGTGGTGTTTGACATTTAAGCCGCCCATACAAGGCCCCATATGGTGCCATGCCAGTAGGTGCTTGATAACTGTTGTTGTAGGCTAGTTCTACATAACGAATACTGTCAATCCATTGGTTTCCAAAATTCAATACAAACGTTCTCAACATATCTTCAAGAATTTGTATCACACGTTTAAATTGTCCATCTGTCTGAGGGTGGGTAGAAGTACTAAACTTTAAAGTTAACCCCATAGCCTCCTGAAACTTTGCCCAAAATCTAGAGGTAAATCGAGGATTTCTATCCGATACGATGCTTATCGGCACTCCATGTAACCTCACAACTTCCTAAATATAAGCTTGTGACAACTTCTCCATTGAATACCTCATGCTTACCGGGATAAAATGCGTAGTTTTCGTCAGTCAATTTATTACTACCTAAACAACATCCGTCTGAGTCCCACTCATCGGTCGTTTGGTGATGAAGCCCGTTGTGGCACATTCCCATTTCTAATCCGGCACAGATACATATTGCATTATATCTTTCTTCATGCCCGACCACTAAGACATTCTCTTCAAATCCTTCTACATCTTAATCTCTCGGGGTGAATGGTGTACCGGCTTTTATGGGGCTTTCCCTAGAAGTTTCTTCCTTTTACTTTCTTTTCCTTGAAGGCTTGAAATTCTTGATTATTTAACCAAGTGCCATTGATTTCTCGTAATCTTCCTTTATAGAGATAATGTCTTCATTTCTTCAAGACAACTACTATCGTTGCCAACCTTAAATCATAAGCAGGCTTCCTGATTTCATGCTACTTGGTATAGGATACACGTTGTAGTCTCAATCTCATGCACACCCTATTCCAAGGGCGAAGCTGTGAGTTCAAAGGGAAGAGAGAAACAAGGAGTAACCTAAATTCCATGTCGTAGGAAATTTAATAGTTAAGAAAACATAAAAAGGGTATATAAAAAGATTGCAACAATTGTTTATCCAAGAATTTATTGTGATCGATGAGAATTAAATATTTGCAATGATTTAAATAATAGAAGTTCTTGGATATTCAAGTGCTAATATAAGAAGTGAGTTTAAAGAAGATATTAAACTAAAAAATGAACACAAATAGGTAATATTAAAAAGAAGTAGAAAGTTTTGAGCAATTATGAAATCTACAAGAAAACAAAGAGTGAATTGATTGTCATATTTAATTATTGATGTAAGTATTATGATTGAGAGGAACCGAATAATTCAGTTGAGTAGTAGGGGGGGGGGGGGTTCCTTGATTGCTCAAACTTTAATAGGAAATGTGTATTATGGAAAATAACATATTTCCAGGAGACATTGAGTAGAAGGATAATCAAATCAAATCACTATCGTTTGAAAAAAATAAGAAAGTTTTGAGTATCAAAGAGAACTACAAGGATAAAAGAAAGATTTATATAAATGGTGACATTAGAATTTTGGAGAAATGAGGAGCTAACAAGTTATGATACACATCAAAGTGTGCTAAATCAAATCCTTAAAAGTTGTTGGAATAAAATGAGTCTTAGAAGGAAATTCGCACCAAATGGCGAAGAAAATAATTAGTAAAGCTTGAAAGGTAAAGGTACATGCCAATGTGCAGCATCATAGAATTGAAGTAAATCATAAAATAGATGGGTTAAGTCGGATGAGATAAAAAAATGATAATTTAACATAATGATATCATAAGTGAAGTAGAACATAATGTAGATGTGTTTAAGAAGGAGTAATTATCTATCAAGGAATGAAGTAGCTAAAGTGGTCTTGACAACCTAGCCTTGGTAGAAAATTCATAACAACAACATAAGGTGAAAGAAAAGAGTTCACATGAAAAGTTTAGAAGAAAGAGGGAATAATTGGGATCGATTAAATCGAATGATCATTGAAGAAACCAACACGTCTTCCCTTCCTTATTTTGTTGTATCCGCATAATAATGCATAAGATTCTTCTTCTAATAGAGCATAGTCAAAGACGGCGTACAGATCATGCATTCTTAACGAATGGTGGTTGTCACTCTCCAATATTAGAAAACTTTTAATCTTCGTGAAATTCTCGCATTGCATCAGTCCCCAAATTTTTCCCTGTTCCAAGCGAGCTCTTTAGTAGACATTTGTGGCATTGAGTTCATACCTCCAATTACTCGATCACAACAGTGGAATAAGGTTTCTTCATTTAAGCCGAAATTGTCTCGAGCAATTCTCCCTCGGATATGTGAAATCTTTCCCAGTGACGCTTCTCTTGTTTGACTTCCGGAACTTAATAATTTTTTTTCGTATGCCAATTCCTCTCGTAGTGATTATCAAATATTAATGCAACTTCCACCGGATATTCTTTGCTTGCTCTCCCTTGTAATTCCATTGTTGCCCTAACAGTCTTTAGAAGAGTTCCACGTCCTTGGAGACGTTCGCAAAATTGTGCCATCTGGGTATTCCTTCTTCTGCTGTAGTAGTACATAATATAGACGGAACCTACTACCTACCTCCATCACTTTTCTCAATTATACTTCCAAACAGTATTCTAATACTCGTCGTTGAGATATTCCTCAACCCCAATGATCTTAACCCCAAATGGACGTGCAAATATGTCACATACTAAGTTTAAAGTAATGCATGGCATGCTCCATCAAATAGCAACATATATAGAGTAATCTCACATAACATACACAGCATGCACTTGTAAGAACATTCCAAACAATATCCTTATGGCATACGTCACATGCATTTATAGGAGCATTCCAAAGAATGTCCCCCTATTTTCACAAATCTACAAAACATAACGGTTAAAATCCTAGATCCTAGCAAAATCAACATCTTTAAGCTCTTACACCAATGTTATAACACAATTCTAGGGATTAAATCGAATTATCATTGAAGAAACCATCACGTCTTCCCTTCCTTATTTTGTTATATCCGCATAATAATGCATAAGATCCTTCTTCTGACAGAGCGTAGTCAAAGGCGACGTACAGATCGTGCATTCTTAACGAATAGTGGTTGTCACTCTCTAATATTAGAAAACTTTTAATCTTCATGAAGTTCTCGCATTGCGTCGGTTCTCAAATTTTTCCCTGTTCCAAAATCTCTACTAGCATTTATCGACATAGAATTTTCCTCACAACCTTTTCTATGTTACCACCACAACAATATATAGGGATAAAATCATCTCCCATATCAACTCATCAACATTTTTCAAGATTTCAAGTTCTAATCATCAAAAGAGATTACACCTTGACAACTATAATTATTCTTAAATTCTAATATAGAACTAATTCCAAAACTAGAGTTTAATCTAAAATCCTAAGTTTTTCATTCTATACCTCTCTCTGATACTAATTGTAACACCCCCTACTAAGTGGCCTGAATAGTCAGGGAATGTCGCCCCGTACTTTCAGACAAGGGGTCTTTATAACAAAGGAAGAAAAGAAAGCAACAATATATAACTAAACATTAACTTCAAAGAGGAAATTGAATTACTGTCTAAATAAATCTCAGTACAGACATATAAGGATAAAATCCTGCAAGGTAAAATAAATCATTATACTCATTACTAGTGTATTGGTAGAAGAGTATCAAAACTTAATCTATTACAAAATGATCTTCAGCACTTGGTCTTGATAAATTTATACTACCCTGAAAATCATAGATAGAAAAGTCGTGTGAGATTATAAATAATCTCAATAAGTCCGTAGTGTGTGACAATGACAATTATAAAATCAATGGCATGATGCATGATTATGCAATAAATCGAATGGATATAATCATTAGAACATTTACATTTATTCTTCTCAAATTCTTTATCAATCTGTGGAGAGAAAACCACAAGTATGCTAAACAAAGAAATATAGATAAGAATTTTGTTGGGCAATCAATTCACATCAAACATTTGGAACACAAAGATTCATTTTGGCAAAAGTCTTGAATCTGCCATCAACCAACCATATCGCGTATCAAGACTGTAGATCATTGATACCACACAAACATGACCACGACATATACAACGCCAAAAAATCACATGTAGACGATCAACCTACAGAGAGAGTGATCCTCCTTCTTCTCTCTCACACATTTGCCTCAGGCCTGGATGTCCTACGTTCGTCTATTAGAGTTCTCAAAACTCCGTTGCTAGCTAAGGACCCGGCTAAACTATTAGGACTAACTCCTCGTTTGGAAAGGACAATTTCTCAGAGATGGCCTATCAATCGGAATTCTCTCCTAGTCTAACGAAAGCTAACCCTAGAGCTTCACCCTTTGAGTACTCAAGTCTTCAATAAAGAAATTTAAGAAATTTCCATTTAGATTTGGAATATACAATTTAATTATCAAAACATTGTTCCAGTTCCAAAATCATATTTGGTTTAAAATTCAGCCAAACCAAAAACCACAATCGTATCTTCTCCCCAAAACATTTCAAAAATTGAAATCCTTTCATCCATTCTAACCAAATTTACTCAAGGCATAAATAAATCAAAGCAGTTCATATCTTGCCTCAAAAGTAATATTGTTAGGAGCCAAAATCTCATACTATGATTTTCGCAATTATATGCATGAAGGAAAAATTGTCATTAGATATACACATTGTTGCATGGCTCCTAATCATATCAAAACATTCATAAGAAGATTCCCAAAATTGAACATGCATGCTTTTCCCAAGTGGAAGTCATAAAGTGGTAAGAGTGATACCAAGGGTCATAAAATAAAACTCATAAGTGAAATCATAATATGTACTTCTTGTGTCATAAACATGTATAGATGATCATATGGACTTTTCATATAGTAAATTTATATAAACAAGTCATGAGATGTAAGGACTTACATTCGTCTAAAAGTTTAGCAAAAATCTTTTCAAAATTCTCAAGCGTTCCTTTTTCTCAAATCCGTCTCCAAATCTAATATAAATTATACAAGAATTAATCTCTTGATTATAAGTCCTTAGAGATCAAACCACATAAATTTCTAAGGAAAAAAAAGTTACTTATACTCCAAGTAATCTCTTCTATCTTCTAACACTAATCACAATTGCCTATTCTAATCTTATTAATCCTAAACCCCTAATCAAACAATCAATTCACATTGGCTAGGAAGGAAAGCATCCCACCAAGTTAAAAGACAAACAATTTCAACAATGAATAACTTGATAAATTGATAAATAAATAAATAAGTTAATGAATAAATAAATACATAATAAATAAGTAGATAAATAAATAGATAATAAATAAATACTAAAATAAATAATTATATAAATAAGTAAGTAAATAATTAATTAATTAACTAGATACATAGTTAAACAAATAAATAAATAAATAGACTAACGAGTAAATAGATAATTAACTAGCAAACTAGATAAGTAATTATCTTTAAGATTTTGTACTTAAAAATTACTAGGGGTTTTCAAAATTTTAAAAATAAAATAATTATTTAAGCATAAAAACCATAAGAGATGTTTTCCTAGTAAATCAGAATGTTTCATAAATTTCATTTCAATTCATTTTAAGTTAGTTAAAGAAATTTTCAAGGCAAAATTCATATTTTAAACCATTAGGCTAAAATTCTGTTTTTAAAGCAAATCAAGGGTCTCAAAGGTTGATTTAATTCTCTAAGAAAATAATTTTATTTATTGATGAAAATTTTCAAAATGATACTTCTATATGTTAGGTTAATTACCATATAATCCCCTTGCAAATATTCTTTGAAAACTAGGTTAATTAAGTTTTCCAAAAATCTTGCTAGAATCGTGACCACACTAAAGCAATAATTTTTACAAATTCATTACTTTCAAAATACCAGGGGTTTTTCGATGATTCTTGAACCAAAATTTTCATAACATCCCCAATATTGTACAATCCAAAATTTAGCTAAAAACGCCAACAACAAGTATGTTTTTTGGGGGTTTAAATTAAGACCTCTGTACATGGGGTCTTTTGGCAGCAAACATATACTCATCAAAACACCACAATTTTCAAACACCAAACCTTTATACACCCTCAAATAAATCCCCAACACACCCTAGATCCTATAAAAAATCATTCACAGTCCATATGATCATCATTTAGCTCAATCAAAACAACATCCATTCCAAACTTCGATTTTCTAGCAATACCCTGTTTTACTCCAACAATACTTGAGCATAAAAATACCAAAATTTAAGCAATAACACCAATACATATATCATACACATAAGGCATCATTTACTCAACATAAATACAACATTATTTAACACAAATCCAAGAAGGAAATAGCAAATCACAGCTTCAAACCACATTTTCACAAATCTAGACAGAAAATACAAATTGCGGTTTTATGCTATATAAGTGGCTAAAAAAAGACTTCTTTGCGTACAAGACTTCATTTCACACATCATACAACATCCCTTAACATAAATATCAACATTTTCCATCACAAATCAACACTCAAAATGCATAAATAAATTAAAAATGAAAATCTGTCCAGCAAGCTAAAAATTTCAGTCAAGCTAGAAACAAAAGAAGAAAATGCAAGCTTTGGTTACCTCTTTGGAGCTCTAGTCTTATACAAATAAAAGGTGACAAGATGGAGGCTTGGTCTTCAAATCCTTGGCTCTCTTATGGAATGATTTCTCAAGAAAATGAAATGGTGAGTGAGGTCATATTCGATTGCTATGGAAATAGAAAAGAAGAAGGAAAAACACATGAAGAAATTACCGTTTGCTCTTGGCTGAAAAATCACTGAAAATGCCTCTCTAAACCCCCAAGAAATGATGGTAGTTGGAGGAAGAATGATTGCCAAGCTAAGACTTGCATGTGGGTGCAAGAATTTTGGTTGGGAATGTTGGGGGAACAAACTGTTAGCCAGCTTCAATGGAGAGGAGGGGAGGGCTGCTTCTAGGAAGAAGAAGAAGGAAAAAGACTTGAGGGAGAGTGGGGAGGGAATTTCGGCCACTGTGGGCGAGGAAATAGGGAAATTTTGATTTTATACTAGCATACATTTTGATTCAAGGGTTGAAATGGGTTCACTTAAAAATACCCTACATTCAATGGCTAGGATTGAGTGTGTTTTGTTGGATTAAAAAGATCCATGGGTCCAAGAAGTGGGTCTTGGGTCAATTGGTGAAATTAAGTCAAGTGGTCAAAATTAAATTTGATCCGAAATTCGACTAAGATTATTAGTTTGGAAAATAAAGTCAAAACCCTAATTAAAAATGAATTTGTTCAAGAGTGGGTTTTGCACAAAAGAAAAATCATTGTGATGATTTTATTGAAAAAATAATTCACAAATTAATTTCACTAGTTAATTTGCTACACATAATACATATATACAAAGAACGAGCAATTACTTACATGGAAATTGTCTATCACTACCAAATAAAATAATTGACTTATCAAACACATATGCCTCTAGTGAATACACATAAATAGCACATAAGATGGCCACATATAATACATTTAATTTGTGATGCAAACTCAAATAGCCACGTAATTAGGCTTCCAAACCCTCAATTAAATGGGGTGTCACAGCAGTTTTTGGAGATGTTTTGCTTCTTGCTTATTACACTACTACAATATGGTCTGTAATAGTAATTAGGCTGATTGCATTCTTGATATTCTTCTTTTGGATGTTATTATCTGCTACTGCTTCATCTACATCTAAATCCACTATATTTCTAAGCTGGTGACTCTATGTTAATTAGCTATTATGTTGGTATTATGTTAGCCACTAATTGACACTGCTTGATATTCTCATTTTATTTGTCTTTTGTGATTAGATGTGCTTGATGTTTCTACACTGACGGATGTTGAGTGAGACACAGTGAATGACAATTGGGATTTAGAAGCCGTTTTGCATCAAACAGTGCTAAAAGGGGAGATTGTTGATAATATGTACTGTGATATCTATTAGTAATTGGCATAGTTTGATGTGAACTAAATGAACTTTACAATCAAGATCTATCGTGAGGTCTTGTTGGATTATTTGCCCAAGATTCTGTGTATATTTGAAGTACATAGATTTAAGGATCTTTGGGAAAAATCAGGATGGAAGCAGTAATATAGTGAAACTATGAAACCACGTATGCATATTCCAACGGTTTCCTAGATCACATAAACAACAGGTCTTTGAGTTAATATAAATATCCATAAAGTCAAAGGAGTTGGTGGATGGTTGAGCAAGAAAGAAATATGAGTAATTTGTTTGCTATTACCCACATAGATTGTGTGAGGAAGAGAGGAACTTATGAAATTCTATTGAGCAGATTAGTATTGAGTGAAACAATTTCTATATACACTTTATGAGGGTTTGATGCATGCAATTTGATAACAATTTTCTATTTTTCTTATGAAAGCATGCATCAGTGATTCAAGCCGTATCTACTACAATTATTCTATGCTTATTGAAGATGCTTGGATTATGTTTTATTATCAAAGCTCAAAACCTTTCTGGTGGAGAGGTTGTTGATGTCAATCGAGAACCCATTGAGTTGCAATTTGAAAAGTGTTCAATCCGTGAAGCTGAGTGTAACAAAGATTTTTTGTAAGTTTGACAAATGAATACTGCTGTTTGTATTTTGTCAGAGTCCACTAGAGATTACTTGGTGTATGATATAAATGTTATCCTTGTAAACTTTTTAAAATTTTTAGTAGAGCTTTTTACTGGTCTACGACCCACAGATATAGACTTGTTATAGGTGCACTATGTTAACAATTTACTGTGTCTGTTAAACCTTTGATTTCATGTCTGTCAAACTAATGCACTAGCACAGGAGAATTTAACAATGTCACAGGAAATTGACAAGTCAAACATAACATTGACTAATAAATCAACCAACTAGAGTTCTATAGATGCATCAAATGATTTTCAAAGAAAGAAGATATATAAAAATTACAAAGGATCAAAAAGATATATAAGAATTAAACTATAGGAGAGACAAATTACGGCCTTTCTTCCAATGAAAATGTCAACCCAAACATGAGTCTACATTTCTCCCAACATATTGTATAGACGTACTACACCATCCGTGATCCTTTACATCCAAGTGTGGACTATGTTCTAAAGTATTTACTCTGACAAGCAACAGCCCAGGTTGCGATCTTTATGTCAAACCCTTTTACCCCAATGCCATATCGGGTTTTGCAACACCACACTCATCTATATTGACTGCAGCACTTGCGTGATGCTGCTTACGATACCGTCTTTAAAACTTGTGGTGTTGATTGCACAATTACTTGCGGGAACTTACTCACTGCCAATACACGAGTCTGTAATAGTTACTCCAATTGAACGAGTATCGCCTTGCAATTCAACAACAAAATTCTCCTTTTCGGGACCCCCCCCTTTTCTTTTGAATATGTTTCAACTGCTAGCTAATATCTATAAATTTTGTTTTAACACCGCAATCCTTTTGTTGTAAAGAAAATTCAAGGGAGATCATCGAACATGATATCTACTTTGAAGCTCAAATTTGATATGATAGATCAAAGCATTGGATGTGTTCAAACAAAATAAATTTTTTAAAAAAGGAAAAAAATGCTTTGATTAGGTGCACTGGATCTCATAATCTTACATTGGGCACACAACATTATTTTTCCAAGTTAATGTGATAAAACAAACAGCTATCCCTCATATTAGTAGCTTCATACCTTGTCACTAAATCAAAACTTGTTTTAACTCGTGGAAATTTTGTATAAAAATTTTGTTCTAAGTTTACAAGCTGGGTTGCCTGTCCTCACGTTTATCTTGCAAAAGGGTTTTATCCAAATCTAGGCCCTTGAGGTTAGGCATTTATCGTTACATGTTTATTAGCAACTAAAATATATTTTCAATATATAAGGGGAATGTGAGATTTATTCTCTAGTATCCTTAGCGGCTTATCTAGTTACAATGGTATGATTTAGGACAATCATTTTATTTTCCTTGCCTTTCAGGATCTTATGGGAATGATATCCTCAACATTAGTATGTTCAATAAAATTCATTTTGTTTGTTTGTGTTAAGGTTGGAGAGTAGACAACAATCAGTCCTACTTGGAAAAAGAATAACCCAAAAATTACGCCTTGGAATTCAACAACAAAATCCTCATGGGATATTCCATCAAATAGAGGAGTCCAGTAGCCGGACTTTAAAGACTCCGTTAGAACAATCATTAACGGTTTTGCACATTAAAGACAGGCACATAATTTCAGTTATTTTTAACCTTAGGCAGCCAGAAGACTTCCTCCAATCTCTGGCTTATTCATTCCAATTTTCTTCCTGGAGATATTGCAGCTCGCTCCTAATGCAAGACATGCCAATTGGAGAATAAAATCAACGGCTAAATCCACAAATCAGAGATCTATATAAACATCAGATTTCGGAGGAAACACACACACACACAAAAATCAGAAAAACAACTCATTCAAAGAGTATATTAGATTGAGAATAGGAAAGAGACCAAATATGGCCTTTCTTCCCAAGACAACATTAGCCTACGTAACCTTGCTTACTGGATTCCTCGCATTATGTTACATTGTGCAAAGCACTCCAAACACGAGCTTCAAATTTGCGGAACGCAGCACAGAGACGTAAACACCACCACTGATCCTTTTCAGCGAAGTGTGGACTATGTTCTTAACTATTTACTAACTACGACAAGCTACACACCTGACTACGATCTGTTTGTGGCATCACCTGATGCCAATACTCCACCGGCTTTCGGCCACGGCACTTGTAACACCACACTCACCTACGCTGACTGCGGCACTTGCATGCAGGCTGCTTACGATACCATCCGTCAACTTTGTGGCGGTTACATTGGGGGTAAGGTTTTTCTCGTTGATTGCACAATTAGGTACGAGAAATACTTCTTCACTGATCTGTAATAGTTGCTCCGGTTGGAAAAGCCTATAAGCCGGTGGATTTGGACTTCGTGTAATAAGTGTTGTTTGATCGTTTTCTCAAAATGTATTCGCTTTGCTGTTTCTCCACTTTGTTGTTGTCTAATGAGATTTGTTGTTTTCGTTTCAATTAGTAAATTTATGTTTGGCATTTCGATTGAGACACTCGGTATCAAAACCTGATAGATGCAATTCTTCACGTCATATCAACAGGTTCATATTTATTTTCTTTATATCTTTTAATATGAATAAAATTAAGTCGTCTTTTGATGGTTTTAAAAAAAATTAAAAAACAAAAACAGTTGAACTAGAAAATTGGTAATGAGTTTTTTTTTTTTTTTTCCAATTCTTTTCTTTTAACGCCGGAAAGATTTGATCCACCATCTCAGAAACTATGAGACAGATATTAAAGCACAAAACTATTACCAAAAATGCAAATTTATAATATCAAAATTGTTGGGATTTTATAGGAAACCCGAGGAACATTTCACACAAAATCTTTCATATTACAACTTCAATATATAATTCTTTATCTCTTAAATAAAACATTCTTTTAGGTCTTTTTTATTTTCTTTGTCAAATGATGGGGAATATTTTAATCCAATCCAACAAAAGACATTTCATGCTTATCCATATTTACATAAAATTACCTTAATTACTTTTAATATATATATATGTGTGTGTGTGTGTGGGTGGGTGTGTGTCAGTTTAATCTCAGAAAATTTGTTTTTGAAATTTTCAGTATATATATATATAATAACTATCTATTTGTGGACTAGCTAAATGATGGAGGGCTAAATGTCATTTGATAATTACACGAATAACCTCGAGCTAATTGTCTAATAACTTTGCCGCATGGGAACAAGAAAAATCCCCTACTTTTTCTGCCTTTACCAGATCAAACTCCTATATAAATAAAAATCCGGCTTCGGCAACTATTAAAAAAAAAAATGGCATAAACTCGTCTTCATCAAATTCATGATCAGTCCTTTCTGCCAATTCAGCATAAAGTTTAGCAATTTGAAGATTCTTACGAGAATCCTTCTGAATCAACGATGAGGCTGCCTTAGTTTGCTTTCCCTTGTGAGCTTTATATTTCTTGATTTATATAATATTCTATCTATGTAATTTAGATTCAAATTCCGGTCAAAGGGAATGACCTAGAGATATATATATATATCAGAGGAGTAATTCTTAAAAATATCCTTGGCTCGCAAATTCATCCCTTTTTTTGTGTCTTTTAAAAAAAAATTTTAGAAAGAGAGGGGGAAAGGGATAGGAAAAAAGATATTTATCCATTTGTTTCATGCTTTTTAAAAAAATTTTTAGAAAGGGAGGGGGAAAGTGGTAGGGAAACAAGATGAGATATAATCCTGAGTCGTATTCAAAACTTTTGTTTTAAACAATAATTTTCCTACTATTAAAATAAGTTTTTACCAACTTGCATATTTATCTCAATACAAACATCATCCTGAGCATTAAACTCTAATTGAGTGCATGTCGAAGCACTACTGATGACCTCCCTGCACAGCTTGAGAAATCTGCTCACCATATGTGGAAAAATCAGTCAATACAAAATAAGGCGGACAATTTTTTAGCAAATTATTCTGAACAACTAGACAAGATGAAGCACCCAGTAATATTTAGAACTACCAACATTTTGTACAACCTCTTGTTGTGGAATAATCTGATCAGAATACTGCTCATTCTGTGAAGAATTCAGATGAATCGGGCGATCAAGTCGCTTAGAATTGAGATGCCCAAGCAATGGCACTCTAGATTGTTCAGCTGTGGAGCTTGTTCTAAGGATAGAGTGACCAATCCTCTGCCATTGAGTGCAAAATTGAGGGAGATTGTCAAAAGTGATAGGTTGATAAAAACCTCCAGTAGATTGACCAATCCAAATCTGTTTTTGAAGATCTCTCAAGAGATCAACTTCAATACAAATGCGCGCCACATTTGGGCTAATCAAATTAGCCATTCAATGGTGTTAAATGGTCTACCCAATGTCGAGACAATGACAAACAGAATTTGTTTAGTTGGCAGATCGATGTTCTAAGTATATCCACATGACAACCATAGACGGTTCCTCTGTCACACTGACATTGGGCATCCAATTAAGAATGTGCATTAGAAAGCCTATGTTAGGGATGTGTCCTAAGAACAAACTAAAATTTTAATGGCAAAATCACAAGTTTTTGACGAAAAGAGGTTAAAATCCGTTTTAACCACCAAAAGAATGTTAGAATTTGGGGTATAGAGTAGACAGGGGTACCTCGCGTCTGTGAAATGCAAGGTCCCCTAGTACCTCATGTTTCACAGATGCGAGGTATGTCGCACAACACCCGATCAAAAGTTGGTCGGGATTCAGGGGGAAAATGATAGGCCGCATTTGCAAAAAGTGAGTGGACCTCGCTCTGGCAGACACGACCTATCCAGAGGTCACATGCCTAGAAGTGACAAGTCGCATTTGTATAACTGGACCTCGCGTCTCGCAGACACGACCTGTCCCGGATCCAGTGGCCACTTTTTCCTATTTTTCTATTTCGTTTTCATCTATTTCGTCTAGTTCATTATCACCAATCTGTAAATTTTTATTTAAAAAGAAATAATATTTTAAAATAGCACAAAATTTTAAATAATTTACAATTAAAATTTATTAATTTAAATTTGATCTTAACAAGTAATACACATATTTTTACTACAATTAATTTTTTATATTTGATTTGGAAATAAATTTTTACTTTTAATTTAAGTTTAATTTATAATATTTAATTATTTACAAAAAAAATTAAATTCTCAACTATCTAATTGTACTAAATTTATAGTTTCAACTATGTAAAATAATTTATAGTTTAGTTGAATTCGAATAATGCGCGAAATATTAAAGAAAAAAATGCAAATACTAATTTATATTTTATTGAATATTTCATTAATATGTACGCATTTTTCGTTTTTAAAAAATCTTTTAAAAATAATTCTATGTTTTAATTTGACTTTAAAGTTTTATTATCATTAATTTTGTCTTCTAAAAGGGCCAAACTAAATTGAAATTATTATTTTGTCTTTAATTTTTAAATATAAATTATATATCATAAATTTGATAACGATATTTTACTAATTTTATTTTGGCTAAAATTTGAATGTAATTGTAACTATTAGTGAAATTTATTTGCCTACTTCATTCACATTGTGATCATCTTACTTCTAGTATTCTGTATTCATGAATTTATTAATATAGATATTTTTAACAATGGTTGAGTTGAGTTTTTAACATAGGTTATCATGTATAATTGTCCAACTATGAACTTTAAAATCGGAAACAAACAATGAATTTTTATTACACATGGAACAATCTAAAAAAAAAAGGATGATAGCTAGTCCCACAGTGAAATCATCGACGATTCCTTAGAGGTTGAACTCGTTGCTAAGATTGCACTTGATATTGTTCCTGATGTTGTTCTTCTAGTTGTCCTTCATCTTGATCCTCAGTACGGTAGGATGGACCTTCATCCTCTATAAACTACTTATGCCATCTTCGAAGCAGCAAATTCATCAGTTGAAGACGGACATCTAGTATCGAAGATTAGGTGTTATAGAGTAATAAAATTAGCATGCCTATCTTCAATCGTTGCAGGATCATTTTATTCATAATCGTATTCTTCTCCGTGTACAAGTGAGTTGTGATTTTGCTAAGAAATATCAATTACAGTACGTCTACGTTCCTGTCTACCCCTCCCACACCGATGGTACTCCATGATTGACTTCTTGTAAGATCAGGGGTATCAGATCAGAAATGTAACTTCGTCTTGATGGCTCATATGGTGGGTGGGTCAAACGACTTGCCTCACCTGCAACAGTCAATGAACACATGGCGAGGTCCGTTATTGATGCAAACACTTGTTTAGTTATAGCATTCGTATATTGATATCCTTCGTTGCCTAGGTACAATATCTATTGTATCGAATCAACCTATATATGTGTGTGTGTGTGTGTGTGTGTGTGTGTGTGTGTGTGTGTGTGTGTCAAAATGTCAATAAAATGTTTGAATGTAAATTCTATATTTTATTGCTCAAGACTATTAAAAAAATTCTGCGTACCAGTATTTTAGTTGCCCCACTACTCGATTGGTAGCCCATAAGGTTAGGTTGCGTTATAATCGGATTACCAATCAATCGCCCAGTGTGGTCCAATACCATGCTGCATAATTAGGCAAAACTATATTCTGACCATAACTGGGTTGTCCATTCAGAACATTTAAATGCTTATTAACCTAATTTGTGAGATGTATTGAATCAATCTCGCTCTACCCCACGCCGGTAGTCCTTATGTCATGAGCATGCAAATTATTACTGATGTCAACTATAATAGGAATTGTCTGTACTATCTGGGTGATGCACTTCTATTGTCTTCCAATACATTAGGGATGTGATAGACACTCAGATGTGTCGTCCATGAGTGCAATAGGGGGTAAGGTAACCAACATGTGCTTAGCATAAGGCTGCCAGATAAACTATATAAAGATAAACTTTCAATGTTAATAATAAATAACAAACTTAAAATTATTGTTGATAGCAAATTAATTGAAGTAATACTTACATGATCATGTTGCATCATATCCAACTAATCCTTATAAGCAAGAATCACATGTGTCGGGGTTCGGAAAAGCTAATGGTCCCTCCTATTCTAATTATCTAGGGCCTTGTGGATCAACATCCTTAAACGGATGGACTCTAGTCAATCTGATAATTGAAATACACTCTCAAGCCCACAACTATTTCAATATTAACAACTATTGCTTAGAAAGTTTATACGCTTTATTAATTTGAAATGCTGATAAGATTTTTTAAAAAATATTTGTTTTATTCTTGAATCAATAGTAATGAGCCACTGATAATACGCGCTCTGTAGGACATAGCGTTGCACAGATAATGGTACAAATGAATTAATGCTGCACTTTTCCAGCTAAGCGTGCCTGACAGCTCTAAATCATTGATGTATTTTAAGAAGCGCTAAAGTACTTTATTGTTGGACTTGTCCGAAAACAGAAAGCTACTAATGAGCTACATAATACAACATCGTGTACGCTGACTTATTATTTCTGACATCGAGTGTACAAGTTGTGGTTGACTCACTGCTCTCTCGAGGGAAATAATCTTCAACGGATATCCATCCAAGTCTGTTAGAGTCGGTCAAAATCCTAATAGCTCGCCGCACAAGTCAATCAACTCTGCAAATGTATGTACGAATTAACTGTTACGGATATGATCACCATCTACATATAATCCAAAGAGGTCCTCTGATAAGGCCTAAATTAGTCATATTTTTTCTAGTTATTTGAGGTTATTTTGTAATACATTTTGTTCAATAACTGGTCATATTCCTTCGTATTTGAGATTTTACTCTTGGAAAGGTTGTATATTATTTCAGATTTTAGGAGTAAAACAAGGTAAAAACATCGCAAAATAGAGCAGAGGTGGTGCCGGCTATGGCAAAGGAACCGGCGCCGGTCATATGCTGTTAGCACGCACTTCTAGGCAATAAAAAATCAATGAGATGAACCAGAACTGAACTGAACCGACACTGACTGGGAAGCTAGAACCGGCACCGACTGCACTCTGGAAAACATTGTGAGGAAAATAAAAAAAAAATCGACGAACAATTGAAGAAACAGAACACAACCGGCGCCGGCTCTAGGTAACCAAGGCGGCACCGGCTGTGACATGATTTTAAGGTGGTGCCTTGATTTTTGCACGCTGTTTTTGGTAATCTGCAGAATTTTAGTATCTTCATATTTCTACTCGGCCAAAAACTCTATACCAACGAGTTTAGGCACTTCCTAAGCCTATAAATAGATAAAAACACAAGAAAAAAGAAAGAAATTCATAGATCATAACAGAAAATCACTCAAATCAAGGAAAAATTCTTCAATTCAAGGAGAGTTGTGCAAGAGGGACTACAAGGGGAGAAGAATGAGGCTTGTTTATGAGTGCTTTCTTTTACTTTGTTTTCTTTTCTTTTTTTAACAATGATATGTTAATTGTTTTATTGTAATTTGACATTATTTTAGGTATTCATGATTTTTAGAGTTAATTAATCTTTTGATTAATCGATTGTTCTTCTTGGTATTTAATTACTTATGCATATTACGAGATTAATTGGTTGTCTCTTTTCATAAACTTACTAGACCAAAGGGGTTGATGGTAGTTTCAATTTATTAATTTCATATTTGATTGGCGATTAACTTACTAGACCAAGGAGGTTAATTGCTGAGGATTGAGTAATTAATGGTTAATTGATGTCTGCCAGACCAATGATTCATTGATTAATTTTATACTTTAAATTTGCCAGACCAAGGAAATTTAATCAAGTACTGTGATTAATGCATCTTTTGGGTGAATTAGTGGAGACAGACCAAGTGATACTAATTTATGTAGAGGATAGAAATTTCATGGATTGACCAAAGAAGTGGATCTATCTTAATCCTTCATAATGCCAAGAGAATAATTAGTTAGGATAATGATTGAAAACTTTAAGATCATGTTTGTCAAAATAATTGTTTAAGTTACAAACTTTTCCATCCTTGACATGTATCTATGTTTTATTTTATTTTTATTTTTATTTCTTTTTCACTTTATTGAGCCGGTTAAACAATGAGAGAAAAGTGATTAATGTATACTTGTTCCTTGAGGATCGACACTCGTTTGAATCCTATGCTATGTTAATGATGAGTACGCTTGCTCATATGTATAATTTGGGGTTAACATTTTAATTTAAACTTAATTGGGAATGTGCTTATTTTTATATGATTTTTATACCCAAATAAATACGCATCAAGTTTTTGGCGCCGTTGCCGGGGAACAATATCATGAAAGCTTAGTTTTTGTTGATTTAACCATGTAAATATGTAAATAGGTATATATATATATATATATATATATATATATATATATGTAAATATGTACAATTTTTCTTTATGTAACAAGGTGCCATCTTTTGTATCTTGTGTATTCTATGTGTACCTTTGCAGTCTAATTTACTAACTTTGACTATGTTCTATTGACTAACCTTTTATTCTTATTTTTGTGTTAATCATGAATTCTATCTAACTTACTTTTTGTCATTTCTAGTGTTGGGGATATGCCCTATAGTCAATTTGTACTTATACTATTGTCATTATGTTTTATATAATAATATGAGGCTTTCCTTTCCATGAATAGTGAGTTTTGTTTTGTGGTCATCAAGTACGTGACTTGATAGTAAAACCCTACAATGAATACAATGACTATTCTAAAACTGTTCCTGATCGATTATTATTATTGGAATAATAATAAATTAAGATTAGTATGTTTGTGACTTGATGGCTATGTTTTACTGGCCATGGATATTTGTGATACCGAGTCAAAACATAAATAAATGTTAGAGAACATTGTATTGGACATGACCTACTGTGAGGGTACTTCATGGAATATGTCATAAGTACTTTCTAGCCATAATAATATTGAAAGTCCTTCGACCTAAATTCATCATAGTTTCCTACTTGATAAATTCTATATTTTGACATTGTCTAAAGTTGTCTTCAACCAGATAATAAATTAGACTACTGTTGGATATAGAATAAATCAAGGAGAGGAATATAATTGATTGTGAAGGAATTTGTCCCTCTCAATTATGGGAGAGATATCTATGGGCCCCTTGATAAGTTAGACTGTTAAAAATGCATGGCCGTGCTCAAATATATCAATCTAAGATATTGATATCATTTGTTTGAACAGTCTACTATGAAATCAAGAAATAATTGATTAAGCTTAATAAGGATGACATGCTCCGTGCCTTATGCTTAATCTGGATATCGTGTGACAAAAAGACTAAATATAAAATTATGGTTTGGTTCAAAGAGATCACCAATCTTCATTTAACCTGGATAGTTATAATGTTTTGCTAGAAACCGCTTATAATTTGTGGGCCATTTAAATATGATTTAGGCACACTGCCAGTGTTAAATGAACCTATAGGGTCACACAATAAGCGAACTTGTTAGGTAATTTTCTGGTGACCAGATTCGATGAATCTGGAAATATGTCTAAGTTAATCGCACTTAGAAAATTTACCAGATACAATGAATCTGGAAATATGTCGACATTCGATATATCTGGATGATGTCCAGATTATAAGAATTTGACTCGATAAATTAATTAGTTAAATTACCGAGATAATGGCAGAATCTTATCATATCAGTTTTAATTTAATTTGAATTTAAATTAGAATATGATAAGATATTATTAGGGTTGGACTCTAAGAGGTTTAGAGGTTTTTAAGAAAACCCTAGCCGTCTTTTCAATAGTCCAATTTTTCGGTTGAGAACATTCGTGCCATTCTCTACCAAAAGAGGAAAAAAAACCTCTCAAACCCTAGGCGCTAGCACTCCTCAGGTATCGAGTGAGTTCGCGGTGTGCATCTGATAGAGGACGTTCGCATACTGCAGCATCTGGTGATTGTTCGGGTTGAACGTACAACAGCGCAATCAGAATCGAAGGATTTCGATTACAGCAACCAGAGGTAATTCTTAAACCTTAGATCTTCTTAATCGTTTACTTGGATCCTCGGGAGGGATTCGTGGATGTTTTCCGCGTTTAGGAGTCTACGAATTCTAACATCTAGGTGCTATCCTTGGTACATGACCCAAAAATCTAAAGGCGAGATAGTTGATTTTGACCCTAAAATCGAAAGGACTCTATCAAAAATCTGCCAGACAATCTAACAGAACTTAATCGCAGACATGAACAGTGCACAAAACAACAATGCTGGAAACGACAGGAGGGTTATGGATGACTTTGTGAAACCTGCAATTTCGGGCACAGGCTCGAGTATCACTAGACCTAGGGTAGATGCAAATAGAGATAAAGCCCAATATCATCCAAATGGTCCAAAATATAGTCCAATTCGATGGGCTACCTGAAGAAGACCCTCATGCCTACTTAGCCAGTTTTCTTGAAATCTGTGATACCTTCAACATGAATGGTGTATCTAAAGACGCCATAAAGCTAAGACTTTTTCCTTTTTATTTGATAGATAAAGCCAAATCTTGGTTAAAGTCTTTACCTACAGGTTCCATCACGACTTGGAATGCCCTAGCTGAAAAGTTTCTTGCCAAATATTTCCCTCCATCTAGGATAGCCAAACTTAGAAACGAGATTTTTGCCCTCCAATAATTAGATTATGAACCCTTGTATGAAAGTTGGGAGAGATTCAATGAGATGCTGAGAAAATGCCCACACCACGGATTTGAGCTCAGAATACAGATGCTCATCTTTTTGAATGGCCTTATATTCGTAACACGATAAGTGGTGGACTCTTTTGCAAGGGATTCCATCAATCATAAGATCCCGGAACAGGTATTCGATCTCATTGAAAATTTGGCTGCGAATAATTATTCTTGGGGAAGTGCAAGGTCAAAAGCTCGTGTGCAAGGAGTGCACAACGTAGATGTTGTGGCAACTTTGGAGGCTAAGGTGGAAGCGTTGACTCAAAAGATGGAACAAATGGTGATGCCTCAATGCCAAGTGGTAAATGGGAATTGTGATTTCTGTGGAGAAAAGCACCCAAACCATGAGTGCCAAAATATGGGTTCACTCCAAGAAATCATGGAACAAGTCGTCTTTGCAGGTAATTGTTGGAATATATGCCCTCTTAGACTAGTTTTCTGGTGTAAATATTGAACATTTTAATAAAAGAATTTATTTGTCGGAATTCGTTTGTGAATTTATTTTCTTTATTTGTGCACATTTACAATGGAATATATACCCATTGTGTTTAAATAAGTGATCCATGTGAATGAAGGTCTTTCACAGTAAGGTATGGATCATGGGTTATTTAAACACATAAACAGTTGTTCTTAACTGATTGATGAGAATGGAAATCTCATCATATTTAGGTTATTATGTTATGAATTCCAAATAGGGAATAGCTTACCTTTAGCCAGTGAATAGTCCACTCACTTCATAACATAAGCGTATTTCAAATACGTAGAACAGGACCTGTAGTAGTGGTTTCTTAAAAGTACTATATATGGTTGAAACCTAGATTACTACCGCTATAGCGTGTACTAGTACTCTATGACTTGAGTATGAGTTGGTGGTCTGGCGCAGCTGGAAGCATATGCTTTGATATGCTATAGTTGAGGTTCTATCGGAGGGCTAATATACTTGCATGTTGGGTATGTGTGACTAGTTAGTTAAGACAAACTTGTACAAGATAGTTTCTACACCATATCGCCCCTTGTGGTTGTCTGAATGATCTAAATATCCAGGCTTGCGAAACATGACTTGAATGTTTGCTTTAGGGTAGCTCCCTTGGAAAGCGAAAACACTCCAGGAAGTCGTGGATCATTGGACTAGAGGACTAAGGATGATAGATGTCATTTAGAGGGGTGTTAGTACACTTCTTCATCTCTAAATGTATGGCGATGTGTAGAGGGGTATTTTAGTTATTTCACCTGTAGGTCGAAGACTTTGCTAATACAGCATTCTCCTTGGGGTCAATATTTTCTTATGGTGATATTATGAAATATTTAAAATGCAAAATACATCTATTTATATAGTAGGGGTATTTTGGTCATTTTAGTAGCCAAGGCGATGAGTCTTTTTGGTCATCAGAATAGCTCATAAGTCCTAATTATTTTTGGAATGAGAAAGTGATCTCAGTTGAGAGAGTTTTATTTTATTCGGGAAGTCTAATTTATTATTAGACTAGAATAAAATAAATGGAGAGAAATTTATTATCTGGTTTAATTGGTTAATTAATTATTCAGGGCCTAGGTCCAGTTTGAATAATTAAAAAATTAATCGGGACTTAAATTAGAGGAAAAATAATTATTACTTAATTATTTATTGGGTTATTTATTTAATTAAATCCCAAGAAATAAATAATTAAAGTTTAAATTATGTTTTGGTTCATTTGGGTTAATTAATTATTTATTGGGTTATTTATTTAATCCCAATGAAAATAATTAATGTTTATTATTTTGGATTTTTTGGGTCTAAGAAAAATAATAAATATTATTTTGGCCCAATAGCCTGGACCGTAGGATTTTTTCCGGACACAGTTTGGAAGAGTTTAGAGTGAAACTAAAATTTATTTTGTAAATAATATTCGGGTTTTAAATCCCGAGAATATTATTTTTATCAAAATAATTATTTTTGATTTCATGACTCTTGGCTTTCTGTGTGGAAAAATAAAATAAAAGAAAAAATATATAAATTTTTTTCTTTTTCCGGTGACTCTTGTTTCTCCCTCTCTCGTGATTTTTCCTCTTCTGGCTTTTGGTTTTGAAACCAAATGAAGCTAACCGAGAAGACATTTGTGTCTCTTGGTTTTCTGGCTTCTGGGTTTGGTTCATGAAGACTGCCTATAAATGCCAACCGAGAAGGAGATGTGAGAGCAATCTAAGTGGCTTTTCTCTACCAATTTGTTGCTCACCAAACAAAGATTAGGTTGGATATATTCTGTTAACTAAAAAGCTTGGCATTACACCAGAGGAGACATTTTTCTGTGCACTGGAAGCTTCACTGACGGGAGACAAGGAAGCTGTGATCTTAGCTTCAAGCCTTCTTCTTCATTCCTCTCGTTTTAAAGGCTCCAAGAGGTACGTTATTAAGCCTCCATGCTACTGCCATGACATGTTTAATGTTATTTCCTCTATTTTTGTTCATATATGCATGCTCTCTGTTCACTGTCATGATCATTAGTAATATCCGTCTAGGTAACAATCCTTATAGCTTTACTTACAATCCTAGTTGGAGAAATCACCCTAACTTCTCTTAGAGTAACGAAAACCAACCTAAGCAGGGTTCTTTTAACTTTAGAGGTAATCAAATGAACCAACCCCCTTTGAGCAACAATTCAGCACCTTCCAAGCCGCCATTGGAGGACTTGATTGGCCAATTGGTAAGTACAACAGAGACTAAGTTCCAAGGGGTTGATACGACAACAAGGAACTTAGAGGCTTCCATGAGCAACTTGGAGAACCAAATTGACCAACTTGCTAAGCTACTTGGGGATTGTTAAGCAGGGTCATTACCAGGAAACACTAAGAAAAATCCACGGGATCAAGGTCGTGGAAAACATTGAAGTCATTTTTTTTCTTTCAATTTTTATGATTTGGAACAATTTTTATTTTCATCATTTTATTTTATTTTCTTTTATTATTTATTCATGAATTAAATTGCATTATTCATCATTACTGCGTGTTCATCGTCCTTGCAAGGGGTCAAGCCTCTAAGAGGGCTCGAGCTTCTTCTTCCTCAGGCCCCTCGTCTATAGACCCCCTGTTCCTTAGGCCAGCTAACTTCATTGATTCATCTTATGAGGAATGATATAATAGGAGAGCTTCTAGCAAGATTATTGTGGAGCGTACATTCGCACCGACCCTAGACCGTGCCCTCAAACTTGGAATGATGTTTAGGAGGCTAGTGTGGGGATCAATAGTACAGCTAAAATGGAATTATTATCCAGTGCTAATCAAAGAATTCTATGCCAACATGGTTGACAAGGGCAATAAACACCTCCCCAACATCAGGACAGGAGTGAAAGGAACCCCCATCATCATCACACGAGGCCATTTAGCTAAACTTCTCTAGGTATATGATGATGATTCTTGGCAAGGGATAAATGTTAACAGTCAAAAAATTCTTTCTAACCCTGATTGGAATGCCCGTGGAACTAGAGCCACCTTTGGATTGCATAAGCACAATACCTTCCAGGCCAACAGCTTTTATTCGAACAATGATCTTGATGCAAACTTTAGGGCTCTGGTATACATGTTTGGGTTTAATGTTGTACCCCGTGCCAGTGGATTTAATGAGACATGCCTTATTAATACGTATATTTTTCATAGGATGATGAACACCCTATCTATTCTTCTTGCCCCCTTGATTATACAATCCATTAGGGATGTAGTTCATCATTGTCTCTCTACAAAAGCCTTCGTTTTCCCTCTAGTCATCATGAAAATTCTGAGAGATTTTGGTGTTAGTACAGAGGGAGAATTGATGGAAGCTACCACTGAGCACGATATGGTTACAAAGCAAACACTGATGAGTTGTGGGTACAAGTATACCCAGAAGCTGAAGAAGTGGCTCACGCCCCATGAGGTCAAGTATCCCAATCAGGTTAGGCCACTACCTGTTGAGGAGGAGCACCCACTACCACCATTGCGAGCCAAAGCTAGTAGTTCCCAGTCCCAATCTAGGATTGACTTTGAGACTGCAGTGCTAGGACAGTTAGCCCAACAGATGAAGATGTTATTACACATGTAGGGCTCCATCGACAACATTGCCTGGAGGCAAGCTACTATGGAGCACCAATGGGCAGACTAGAGGTAGCAATTTTCGGGACAACATAGTGGTGAGGGCATGTCTGCACCTGATGATAATGATGGGGCAGAGTGAGATGCTTGTTCTACACATATCCCCACTTGTCACTCTCTTTTTGTTCTTTTTCCTTCATATTTTCATGTTATTTTATTTTGGAGGTGTACTTTTCTTTTCTTTGTGTACTATTTTCTTTCTTATTTCTCTTTGCTAGTTTTATGCTTTGGTGTGCTCTTTTGTATTTTTCTTTTTAGGTACTTTGCAAATGCCTCTTTCTCCAAGAACTTAACTCTTGTATAGAAGAATGCACCATGAATGGAAGTAATTTCTTTCTTATCTTTTCCCCAATTATTTTTGGTCCTATGGCAATATTTTCTAGTTCTATTTGTTTGGCCATTGAGGATAATGTCCAATTTAAGTGTGGAGGAGTGGTTAGAATGATAATTCTTCTATGCTTCTACAATTTTATGCTTCATTCTTCTTTGAACTTTTGAGAGCAAATTTTTTCACAATTTTTTTTATTTTCTTTGAGATTTCAAGAGGTATTTTTAATGTATGTCTTTGTGATAGATCATAGAGCATATGTTCTATATTATTTATGGCTTATGCATGACTTTTTGCACGCACTTGAATTAAGTAGTTTTTGATCAAATGCTTTACATTGTTCTTAAACTTGTTTTTTCACTAAAATTCATTGAGCATTCTAGAACTTACTTGACATTATCAAGTAAGAAGAAAGACAATCTTATATCTCTCGAGGCGAAATAAGAAAGACATTCATGATTTAGCTTGGGGATGATGGTAATAGGCCTTCTTTGGATAGTTTGAGCTTTTTAAGCCTATCTATTTGACATTATTCCTAGTGCCTATTTTGAGCCTAGATTGTTAATTTCTTTCTTAAAACCCGTTTCCATACTTTGTCCATTAATTATTTCTGAGAGTTTGATTTATATTCCAAATCTTTGATTGCTCTAGATGGATAAAAGTACATGTAAGAGAATGTTGAGGGAGAATACTTGTATAAAGATCATGACTTGTTACTTTCAGTCATACATCAATAGTTGTGTTGAGCTGGGAAATAAGAAAAGAAAAGAAAGATTAAGAAAACAAAAGCTGCTAGAAAGTATTGAAAAAGAAAGATTAACAACCAAATAACAGCAGTATGTGAAGGAAGAAGAGAAAAAGAAAGAAAATTTGAGAAAGAGAGAGAAGAAAGATCACAAGAAGAATGGTGGTTGAGCTGTAAGTATTTCTGAAAAAAAAAAACTTGAGTTCACATCAAGCTATTGGCACCATTGTTGAAATGTTTGAATGATCTTGTGAGAAAATTATTGATGAGTTAAGAATGATTGATGAAAATGCAAGATTTGCTTGAACTGAACTATAATTGCAATACAAGGTTATGGGTTTTGACTGATTTTGGAATAGGAGAGCAAGAAGAGTTTAGAATTTCTTGATACATTGTGTTTATCCTTTTCTTGCGAACTCTCATCTTCTTTGATATTTGATTTTCCTATATCCTTCGTTTGACAAGCTACATTATAAGCCTTTAGCCTTACATTACAAGCTTGAAAGTCCTACTTGATCTAAATAGTGTCATGATATATCTTGAATTACTGGAGAGAGTGTATGCAAAGTAAGCTTATGGAATGCATATTTGTCTTGAACTAAATTCTTTCCAATGGTTTAAAAATATTGTTAAAGTATTGAAACGGTTCTACTAGTCACTATTCACTTACACAAGTCTTGCATTTGTTATGAAAGATGTATTAGCATGTGTTTTATTGTCTTGAATGAAGAAAGCATGAGAGATATCGTTTTGAAACTGATTGAGTGATTATTTGAAAACTTGTGTTTTTCCTACTTGTCTTTGATACTTTGCTTGAGGACAAGTAAAGAGCTAAGTATGGGAGAATATGATAGGACCTAAATTAGTCATATTTTTCCTAGTTATTTGAGGTTATTTTGTTATACATTTTGTTTAATAACTAGTCATATTCCTTCATATTTGAGATTTTACCTTTGGAAAGGTATCTTATGCATTATTTCAGATTTTAGAAGTAAAACAAGGCAAAAATGTCGCAAAACAGAGCAGAGGTGGCGCCGGCTATGGCAAAGGTATGGGCGCCGGTCACATGCTATTGGCATGCACTTCGAGATGACGAAAAAAATCAATGAGACGAACTGGAATAGAATTGAACCAGCGCTGGCAGCATTCTAGAAAACATTGCGAGGAAAATCAAGAAAAAATCGACAAACAACTGAAGAAACAGAACACAACCGACGCCGACTCTAGGCAGCCAAGGCGGCGCCGGCTATGACCTAAAGTCGAGGCAATGCCTTGATTTTTACACACGATTTTTTATAATCTGCAGAATTTTAGTATCTTCCTACTTCTACTCGGCCAAAAACCCTACACCAATGAGTTTAGGCACTTCCTAAACCTATAAATAGATGGAAAACACAAGGAAAAAGAGAGGAATTCATATATCATAACAGAAAATCACTCAAATCAAGGAGGATTGTGCAAGATGGTCTACAAGGGGAGAAGAAGGAGTCTTGTCTATGAGTGCTTTCTTTTACTTTGTTTTCTTTTTCTTGAACAATGATATGTTAATTGTTTTATTGTAATTTGACATTGTTTTAGGTATTCATGGTTTTTAGAGTTATTTGATTTTTTGATTAATTAATTGTTCTTCTTGGTATTTAATTACTTGTGCTATTATAAGATTAATTGGTTGTCTCTTTTCATTAACTTACTAGACCAAAGGGGTTGATGGTGGTTTCAATTTATTAATTTCATATTTGATTGGCGATTAACTTACTAGACCAAGGGGGTTAATTGTTGAGGACTGAGTAATTAATGGTTAATTGATGTCTGCCAGACCAAGGATTCATTGATTAATTTTATGCTTTAAATTTGTCAGACCAAGGAAATTTAATCAAGAACTGTGATTAATGCATCTTTTGGGTGAATTAGTAGAGACAGACCAAGTGATACTAATTTATCTAGAGGATAGTAATTTCATAGATTGACCAAAGAAGTAGATCTATCTTAATCCTTCATGATGCCAAGAGAATAATTAATTAGGATAATGATTGAATACTTTAAGATCATGTTTGTCAAAATAATGGTTTAAGTTACATACTTCTCCATCCTTGACATGTATATATTCTTTTATTTAATTTAATTTTTCTTTTTATTTCTTTTTCACTTTATTGAGTCGGTTAAACAATGAAAGAAAAATGATTAATGCGTACTTGTTCCTTGAGGATTGACACTCGTTTGAACTCTATGCTATGTTAATGATGAGTACACTTACTCATATGTGTAATTTGGGGTTAACGTTTTAATTTAAACTTGATTGGAAATGTGTTTATTTTTATATAATTTTTATACCCAAAGAAATACGCATCAACTTCCACGTCCTGATGGGTTGGTAGCCTCTCCAATTGTAAGGTGAAACGTATGCGTCTCCTAGTGCTATCTTTCCACTACCGTTGTAATCAGTGGACGATCGATTTTCATATAATATAAACAATGCAGTCCACCAAAAACTGACAATATCCATGAGCTGCTTGACAGGGTGATCGAATGGTTGAGCTTCCTAGAACATGCTGTCATTTCGCTTTGCAGTAATAATGTCACTGTATAATTATCCTGGCTAAATATGTGACAACTTATGTTTACACTACAATGTCAATACGTTTGGTATAATAGGACCTGGATCCACTCCGTGAGAAGTAGGCTCATTTATTGTGTTCTAATACAAATACACTGATATTATAGAAATTAAATGGTGTATAACCAACAATAAATTAAGCATAGAAAAAAACACAAAATTAAAAATAAACAACTCAAATTACCTCAATTTAATAATAAAAATTTAATATTGAGATGAGAATAAGCTTGTATCTAAACAAAAATTACATATTCAAGAAATATTCTACAAGGCTAACCTGTGTTCATTTCATTCTATAGCATCGTGAGTGCAATTTCTCCTATTGTATCCACTGTGATGGCACAAGCAACATTGAGGAGGTGAATCAAGATTTCGTCCATCCATTTCATTCCAAATAGGTGTTGTCCGCATTTGACCCCTTTAATGGTTCTTGAAACGGTGAGCAAACACACTACTAAAATAAGCATCAAATACGACGGCCTGGCTATTAGGCCGTCGTATTTGCTCACACAACCGTCGTATTTAGCAAATATGACAGCTAAACGACGATTATAAGGCCATTGTATTTGGTTTCGTCGCTTTTGGACGACAACGGCTACAAAACTGCTGTACTAGGCTAATACGACGGCTGTACAAAAGGGTTATTTTTTATCAGTCGAAAGGTTTATTGATATGGTTCAAAATACTGTGGTATTAGGTTAATCAAACCGTCGTATTTGTTGAGCAAATACGACGGCTACGGCTAGAGCAAATACAACGGATGTGACTGTCGTATTTGGGTCTATTAAGCTTTAACCAAATACGATGGCTAGTTTTTTTTTTTTTTAAATCATTTTTTTATTTGTATTTGACCCTGCACACGTACAATTTCCAGCCAAATACAATAGAATCAATTCATTCAACTCCAAATATAATAAAACACAATTTCCTCATGGCCAAATAATTTAAAAGCAATATCCTCAATAATTAAATCATAAATAATCTACAAAGTCCCAAAAAAATGTATTACTACATGTACGAGAAGTAGGAAATGTCAAGAACTCAATCGGAAACAGTAGTACAAATACAAAGAAGAAGGAAATCAAAGTATGTCACTCATCACGGACATGCTCGTCAGGATCACATGAACCAACAGGTCGAAAAGTGGAACCAACACCAGGAGATACTGTAGAAGCACTAGATGAACATATAGGCACTACATGAAATGCACTTGCATCCAATCTGCGCGATAATACTTCCATGGTGTTCTGAAGTGTAGCTATACATGACTCGTAAGCCTCTCGCTCACGCTACATCTCAATTCGCATCTCAGCCTGCATATATCTCGCATACTCTACATATGTGCCTCAATCTCAATCTTGATGACCTCCTCAACATTTGTAGCAAAATTTGATGATTGACTGACTGAGATTGGTTTTGGACCATTTCCCTTGCACCTAACACGACCTCTTATTTCTGGACAGAACAATCGCCGGAATATCTGATCCTTCACTTCCTCTATGCACTCAGACTCAGGCAATGCCTGCCACTCTGTCTCTAATCGTTCCTACAAAATTAAGAAACATTATATCAAATTTATATTAGGTTAATGTATTATCTTTGTCATATTTTAATAACTCAGAAAAACTAGCTTTTGAAAATTACTTACAATCATCTCCGCAGTCAAACCATCAGTCTGCCGACCATGCCACCTTCGTATGGCCAGGAACATATCATACTGTGGTGTTGATTGGCCTTGTGATGCCATCTATAAAATTATGTAAGAAATTTCAAGCAAATTAAGTAAATTTCAAATGAATAGTGTATAAGACAAACTGAATACCTGATCATATATAACAGAATATGGCATTCGTCCTGTGACTAGTGGATATGCCATATGCGATTGATTTTGTCTATTCCTCTTGGCCTCCAACTATGAATATTTAAAATAGTTAACATATAAATCAATTTTATGATTCAAAAAGTAAATAAGTTCTGAGATATAAAAGTAGTCAACTTCTATTATAACCTGTGTATTCTTCAAACGCCAGTAATCCACTAACATCCTCCATTGATTTTCATCAACTCATTTATCTCTACAAACAATAGACTTCATACTATGCTGCAAAGGAATGTAATATATTTGTTTCAACTTCGACTTAAAATCCTTCCACACTGCACATAGCATCTTCATTGTGACACTACATCCTTGTGGTGGCATTGTGGTGTTGTCCTTGCACATATTAAACAAATAATTAATTATAAAAAAAATGATAACTTCTGAAAAAAAAAAATCTGATTTTGCATATAATAGAATAAAATTAGTTACCCGTATTTCTTCCCAAACTTCGTCCTTAAGTCTTTGAGGTATGGAATGCCAATCTCTGTAATTCAGAGGGATCCTACTGCTCATGCATGTAAAATTGCCTGCCACTAAATTGTAGCGAGACATATCTACCCCTATAAGCCCTCCATGTTGGTTGACACCAACATCGTACTTTCAGAAGCCCGACTCACCCCATCTAGAAGGTAATTTTCCAGCCCCACAAGAACTCCTCGCCATGGAACCTGCATAATATCAACATGAAAATTAATAAAAAAAAATAGTTAAGAAAGAAAAAATAGCCGAATAGTTGTATGTGATCTCTTATTAACTTAGCAAATCTAAGGTGCTAGGGTTTGAGGAAGAAGGTCCCATCCAACTGGGACCTAAATCAGAAGTATGTATAGCTATCTCTTGATTGGACTCATGATCTTTGGATCCTGTCCAGACAGTTATATGGGATCTATGACCAACCTCGTGTACTGGTGTTTGTGTCTCCATACCCTATGAGGAAGTGGCTCCTGATCTCGAGGCAACTATGGCGTCTTGTATTAATCCATGTTGAGAACGTTTGATTGCCATCTGCAAAACATAAAGATTTAATATTAAGTAATATATTTTAACAATTGAAGCACATTTAGTAAACGGTCAAGTGATTTAAGTATATTTAAATTGCAGATTGTATTCTTCTTCCATCTAAATCTACTTCCTCCTAGAACTCCCGTCTCTAACCAATACGGCATCTCCTTCGTGCGAAACAGGACGAGAATCTAACTGCTATGCCGAAAAAGTTTCTAGATCATGGTCCCTTGAGTACACATCATAATTATCTATTCTCATCATTGGCATTACCACATGCCATTCTCTTTCTTTAGGACAACGAGAATACCAAACTTATTCCACTTGTTTTGGTAGTATGAATGACTCATCCATCTCTCTATTTTTCAATACAAAAAATGATCCAGATTCACCAAAGTAAACTTTTGATTGTCAACTTTAACACCTCGATGTACATCAACCCAATCACATTTAAATAATAGAAATTTCAGTTCACTACCATATCGAATCCTTATAATATCAGTAAGCAATCCATAGTAATTGACACCAAATGCTACGGGATTCATATTTCTTGGATTGAAATAACTCGTTGTATCAGCTTTACACATAACATTAGAATTTTGGGTTGACTTGTTAGTCTCATATGTTGTACGAAACCGAAAGTCATTCATGTTGCATGCATTGCGGCGCAACCCTTGATTCAAAGGACCATATGTAAGCTTTTTAACTTCAACAGGAATATCAAGGCATTCTTCGTTCTCATCAAGCTTTTATAATTTTTTAGATTTTTTCCAATTTCTACTCAATTTTGAATGTGCGAGTGATCTCAATATTAATACTTAATAAATATATGGATAAATAAATAAGTAAAATTTTAAATAATTAGATAAATAAATAACTAACTAAACCATAAAATAAATAAATAAGTGATAATTAAGTAATAAAGAAATACATTAAAAAATAATTATTTATTTAAATTACACTCTAAATATTAGTTATTAAGAATAATAAATATCATAAATAATATTATGTACTAAATATAGAAACAAAATATAAAAAATTATAATGGTAATGACCTCAATATAATAATTGTAATAATAATAAATAAAAATTATAAATAATGAATAATATATATATACAAAATTATATTATAAAAATTTTAATAATGACTACAATATAATAATTGGGGATATGATAATAATTAATAATTATAATAATAGATAATAAATAATGTTAAATCATTTTAAATTAAAATTATATTAATAAAATATAAATTTAATAATAATAATAATAACAATAACACTAACAACATATATTAACATATCATGAGAAGATTGTATCATTTATATTATATTAATTAAACATATATGTAATAAACTATTCACTAAAAATAAAACTAATGCATTATTTGGGATGTCTTTTGGGGCGGGGGGTCACCAGGCCTGATGCATTATTCTCATATTTGGGATGCTTGGACAGGTGAAATCCGAAAATGATGCACCTACTCATAGCATATGCTTATATCATATTACTTTAATCCAAACACTGTTCAAAATCTAAAAGTTACTGAGGAAATGACATGAAGGAAATGAATACAGAACGTTTGTAAGACAAGGAAAACTCCAAATTGTGTCACCTATTTACTCCAGATGGTGTCATCAAGACAAAGTTTATCAATGAAAATAGTGATTTTTTCTTCAGACTGGAATAAATTGTACTAGCACACGTAAGCAATAGATTCTGAGGACAACCTTTACAAATTGTGTGAGAGGAGCACTAGGATCACATGATGTTGTTAGCAAAATTTTAGGTTCTCTTTCCTCAGCATTCACATATTCATCATCAACGGTTGATCTGGGAACTGCATATAGTAGCCAAATTTAGGATGAATTGTCAACTCATGGCTCGAAAAAAGGAAAAAAGGAAAGGAAAAAAAAAATGAGCTAAAAGAATGAAATATGTAATGCAGAAAGTTAATGAAGTCAGACTTCACAGAGCCTACCACATTCATTTCTGTCTCTTGTCACCAAAGGATTAAAGGGATAGATTTCACTAGCTTAACCAGAAACTTGAACCAAGTATGTGTACTAATGTTATAATATCACAGACCAATATACATCTATATACAGGTCTATGTAGATTTGCACCTATACAAACAAGTCTAAATAAACATATGGTCACACAAGCAGCATACACTGTACTAGTGAAGAGACTCAAAGATACAATCATATACTGTGCAGATTAAGAAAAAAAAACCTACCCCATCCATCTACATATAGAGGACGAGAGAGGGAGAAAGGTGCAGTACCAACAGTGTTGTCATCTTCGAGGTCGATTTTTTGACGGAGAGCAAACTCTTCGTTTCTGAGCTGCAGATGTTGAAGAATACTGTGCAAATTCTTGCACCCACCTAATTCCTAAAGGTGAAAGAAATCATGGTGTTCCAAGTCTACAGCCCAAAGATGGGCCGAGGGAATGGACTTTTGATGAACTCTTCCTGGCGTGTTTGTTTGGATGATTGTTCGAAGCATTTCCTTGTCTTTGACTGAGGGAATTTTTTAAAGACAATTACCTTACTGTAAAGGAAAAGTGAAGGGGACTTTAGACTGTTTTGGGGCTTTAGTTTACTTTTGATCATCCAGATCCGTTCACACTTGCAAATGAAGGGATCCATTTTTGCCAGAGAAAAACTGTTACCTAACAATTGTTGTGCTACTCACACCTACGAACTGAGATTATTATATTTTAAATTAAAAATATATATAGAATATATATAATCTACATATATATATATATATTAAAACTTTAAATATAGTTAGATAAAAAAGAAATACTACTAAAATAAATTTAGGATACTTTTGAAAAAATTAAATATAAGATAATGAATTTTAATAATATTAGTCATAAATTTTAAATTTTTTATCATTAAGAAAAAATTTCAATTGATTCCGTTACTTCTAATATTTTGCTCATTCAAAAAAAAAAAAGAATATATTATCTATTTTTTTAAATATAATAAATATATATGTACATATATACATATAATATATATATATATATATTTATATGACTATATATTCGGTTCTAGTTTCGATTCTTCAATTCGATATAATTCGGGATGGTTATTTGGATCGATTCAGTTATTCTCCAGTCTCGTAAGCAGCCCTAGTTTTGCTGGCAGAAGCTTGAATTTAATATTTGCATCTCCATTGATGATGATCTCCTTGTGCAATTTTTTATTTCTAAGCAATTGAGAATGTGCAAGAGATTCATCAAATTGAGATAATATTATATATATCTTCAATAAAATATTTGATAATATCATTACTTACCTTTACATTTATATAAAATTAAGTAATTTTTTATATTATTAAATTACTTAATTTTTTGATAAAAAATAATTTTACCATAATTTTTTAAATGCATAATATCTCTTCAATAACGTATTTGTATGGTAACAAAATATTAATGATATATTTATTAACGAAAAAAATTCTAAGTTTTACTTTATTTATTATGTTATAATTATTTAAATTTAATATAAATGATAACGAAATATATAGATAGAATGTCTATACATATAATTAAATGTAATAATCAAGAGATATGATACTCTACCCAGGTATATATGTACACACACATATGTATGTTCGTAATTAAAAATTTATTTATATTATATAACATATTAATCTAATACTCACTAACTAATAAGGATATATTATACTGTATATAAACAATATATATATATATATATATATATATATATATCTTAGAATAACTAATAATTAAAATGAAACTCAAGCTCTTTAACACCAATATATGAAAATTTAAGATGTAAACAAAAATATATTTGAAAAATCAATGATCTAACCATTATATATATTTATAAAGTTAAAACAAGTTTTATTAGTGACCAAATTTGAAGGTCATTCGTTTTATTTTATCACATTTGTGTAGTAATATCTATAAAATAGAAAGATATCTTAGTATTTACAAATATAAATATATCAAATTAACGATCCAACCGTTAAATTTATTGTAATCATTACCAATAGTATTGTGACTAAATTTGAAAATAATCAGATAAAATTTTAAAAAAAAATTAGGGGCTTTGTTATAATTAGATTAAAAATGACGATTACAACAAATTATCGTATTTGGTCTAATCTATTGCGATGGTTACAATAAACTGTCGTATTTGGCCTACTCTATTGCGACAGTTAAAATAAACCGTCATATTTGACCTACTCTATTACGATGGTTACAATAAACCGTCGTATTTGGCCTACCTATTACAACAGTTAAAATAAACCATCGTATTTGACCAACTCTATTGCGATAGTAAATATAAACCATCGTATTTAACCTACTCTTTTTCGACGGTTACAATAAACCATCGTATTTGGTATACCTATTATGATGGTTAAAATAAACCGTCATTTTGGCCTACTCTATTGTGACGGTATAAATCATCGTATTTGGTCTACTCATGATGGTGGTTTGTGTAAATTGTCGTATTGGTTACCAAATACGACAGTTGGCATTGGACCATCATATTAGGTCTATCTATTGTGACAGTTTCAAAACTGTAGTATAAAGTAACCTATTACGATGGTTTTTTTACCGTCGTTTTTGTCTTCATCATATTTGCCACTTTTTTTTGTAGTGATAGTGCCAAGCTAAAACCAAGGTTACGTCAATAATTCTCATGTGGAATGGGCCTGAAGTGTGTTGTATATGTCAATTTGTAGCATGGTGTTGTATTTTCCGATGACACTAGATCCCCAGGATTCAGCTCTAACTATTAACATGTTGCAAATGCGTGCAAACATGGTATTCTATATATTTCTCATTTGCAATAGTTGCATGTCCTGACCTTAATATTAACTTCATACGAATTATTTCTCTTCCCGTGCTCACTATGCGGTGACACAAGATGTGATTTTCTATGAATTTTGCACTCAAGTTTCGATGGTTCATGTCTACTGTCCGAACTAGAAAAATGTACTCTCTATGCCATCAAGTAATTTTTCACAGGCCACAACTTTTCTTTTTCCGTGCACAGATTCACCAATAACAAAGATGTTGTGGAGTTGAATTTTTATACTTGGAAATCCAATATGCACTCTTGCTCTCTACTACCATAAACTCATGGCCTATTCTGATAGACCATGATTGAACAGTCCAAAATAACCTATCCTTATTCCTAAACCACATGCCAACCCTTAGGTCATTGTTGGATTTTAACCATAAATCCATCCCACTATTCGGTGTCATTCCACCAATTTCGCTTTCTATTTCTTGAGAAGTATTCAACCTATCAAAATAGATTGAATACAGTGGATTATACAAGCCGTTTGATTCAACATTTTTATTTGCAGGTTTTTACAATACAGAAAGATCGAGAATATCTTATCTAGCATTGCCATCATCCTCGTCCTTGTCGGGGGAATCATTTGCAAAAAGTACATCAATATTTGATATAGGTCATAACCCGTCCACAGTCGCCTCCAAAGCACCAACCCAGTTAGGCTCTCAAGCAACCCATTCATCAATTGAGATTACATCTAGTAGAACACCAATTTCAGTAGATAAAAATAATGGCAAGCTTGTTTGTATTTGAAGAGATTAAATGTGGTTATGAAGTGGATGCGTAACAAACCCAGTAGATGTTGATAAGCATTGGTTACTAGGTCCAACGATTAGGGAATCCAAAACTGATGTATTGAAATGGGATTGGAACGTGTCATTTGGATATGTGAAGGATCACTGACAACAGGTGTTGAAAAAATTAAATTAAAATTAGGCATACAGACAGGAACAGCTGAGTTATGTAATGTAGTGAATGACTCAGTAATAGGAGTTGGGATATTATGCTCTGTAAGATCTGTAGTTGTCGCATTTGGAATATAGACGATCCCATGATGAATATACAGATCAATTGGTTGTCCTTTCACGGTAGATGTATAGTACAACAAATTTTCCATATCATTATCATCCATTATAGAAGCAGTTGTAGACCTCGTCACAATACCAATTACAATGTCCTCTCTCATTGTGATTTGCAGCTTAACAGTAGATGTATCCAATCCTTAAATTGCACATATTTGTTGACTAAACTGAGTAAGCTAACTCTATTTCTAACAATCAATTGCGAAATGAACCATTGAAAAAATCACCGTGTGTGGTGTATATAATTTTACAGTCCTAATATAACCGTAGTCTTATAGGCTCTTCTAATGACATTGTGTCTAGATAAATTAGGGAGGATTTTTCTATTCAAAAAATAAAGTATGTCACAACCTTAAATTACTATATCAACCAATATCAAATTAATCAATACAAATATATCCCCAAAAAATAGAATATTTGATCTATGCCAAAACGACTATTAAATCTATCTCAAACAAATTATTAAATATTGTGTCATTTAATATATGATTGTTTATTTATTTATGAATCGATTATATATGTGTCATACATATCCAATTTATATATTGCGCTATTCAATATAAATTTTATATAAGCTGCATATTTTTATTGTTTTGACATATTAAAATAATATATAACTTACTTAGTTATTATAAAACTAATTAAGATAATTGAGATTAATTATTCAAGGAGTTAACATATATTTAATATTATACAAAAGTTTAAAATTTAACTTCAAGTGTTTATGAATATGGATAATTTTAGGATTTAATTCAATAATGTCAGGATTTAATCTAGAAATAATTTATGGATTTTATTTAAAAAAATGTAAGGATTTAATTTAGAAATAATTTATCAATTTAATTAAAATATGTAAGGATTTAATTCAGAAACAATTTATTAATTTAAGTAAAAAATGTAAAGTCACTTTTTTTTTATAATGTAACGAATTTATAGAGAATTGTAAAAAAAAAAAAAAAAGTCTATTGTGTTAAACTAATAATTTAATTGTTAAGAATTGTAAATATTTTTAAATAATTAAAAATTTTAATGTAAAAAATAATTTACATTTTTTTAAAGTAAAAAAATTTAAATAAATCTCAATTCCTCACCACCTCTTTATTTACTTATTTAAATAATTATTTTATAAAATATCAAGAAACAAGCATTATATATTTTTGTAAATTTTTTTTTTTCTAATTAACCTATCATATTTAAAAATATAAATTTTACTAATTAATAAATCTCACTTTTTTTAATAAGTTACTTGTAATCAAATAAAAAATTTAAACTAAAAATTTATGTAGTTTATACACTATGAGGTTCTATATCCATATTGTTTTAGAAGAGAGAAGGAGTTGTATATCTTGAATTTACAATGGAAAAAATGGGATGATAAATATTTCTTTTAGGTTCATGTAATGATACATATTTCTTCCATGCACATTTACATACCCATTTATCACACGCCATAATACCCATTCATCACAATATGGTACAAACCAAATCCAAATTTTAATAAATTTATAATTCTATACAGATCCAAACTATTTAGCAAATGCCAAAATACTCACTTCTTATAACACATTACAAACCAAACCTTAAATTCAATAAAATTTTAATTTTATGTAGATCCAAATATTTATATTGTTGGAATGTATATCCTTTAGACTATATTTATGATGTAATTATCGAATTTATTAATAAAAGAATTTATTCTCAAAATTTGTTTGTGAATTTTTATTTTATTTGTGCACAATTTACATTTGGAAAAGACCTATTGTGTTTAAGTAAGTGATCCATGTGAATGGTGATCTTTTACAGTAAGGTATGGATCACGGGTTACTTAACACAAAATGTTTGTTCTTAGCCGATTGATGAGAATAGGAATCTCATCATATTTAGGTTATTGTGTTATGAATTCCAAATGAGGAATGTCTTACCTTTAGCCAGTGAGTAGTCAACTCACTTCATAGCATAAGCGTATTTCGAATACGTAGAACAGGACATATAATAGTCGTTTCTAAAAGTACTATTTGGAAGAAACCCAGACTATTACTGTTACATCGTGGACTAATACTCTACTGCTTCAGTATGAGTCGGTAGTCTGACGAAGCTGAAAGCATGTACTTTGATATGCTGTAGTTGAGGTTCTATTGTAGAGCCGATATAATTGTATATTGGGAATATGTAACTAGTTAGTTAAGACAAACTTGTACAAGATAGCTTCTGCACTATATCACCCCTTCTGATTGTTCGAATGATCTAAATATTTAGGACCCAGGGAAACATGACTTGGATGTTAGCTTTAGGGTAGCTCCCTTGGAAAACAGAAATATTCTAGGAGTCGTGGATCATTGGACTAGAGGTCTAAAGATAGTAGATGTCTTTTAGAGAGGTGTTAGTACACTCTTCCTCTCTAAAATGTACGGCAATGTGTAGAGGGGTATTTTAGTCATTACACCTATAGGTTGGAGACTTTGCTAACGCAGCATTATCCTTGGGGTCAATATTTCTTTATGGTGATATTAGAAAGTTTTTAAAATGCAAAATACATTTATTTTTATAACAGGGGTATTTTGGTCATTTTATTAGTCAATGCGATGTGTCTTTTGGTCCTCGGAATAGCCCATAAGTCCTTATGGTTTTGGGTTAAGGGATTGATCTTATATTAAATGGATTTTATTTTATTCGAGCAGCCTGGTTTATTTATTATGCTAGAATAAAATAAAAGGTCCAAAAAAGGAGAATTATATATTGGCCCATTTGGGTTATTTAATTAATTTAATTATTGGACTTGTATTAGTCCAGCAATAATTAAATTAAATTAAAGGCTAAACCCAATTAACTGGGCCAAGGCTTGAGGTTTATATTGTTCCATTGGGTTATTTAATTAATTTAATTATTGGACTTTGTTATGAATTATTGGAATCTTTATTAATTAGTAGAGGCTCCACTAATTATGGATTTATGTGAATTATTATAGAAGATTTTTATGGATGTCCACCATTTAGTGGAGACACCACTAATTGAGATTAGTGGAAGATGATGTATGACATGATGTATTCCACTAATTAGAGCTCTATAAATAGAGCTATTCTCTAAGCTTGTAATACACCATCATTTTGTGAAAGAAAGATTAGTGAAAGAAAGATTAGAGAAAGAATTGTGAGAGAAAGAAAGAGAGAAGTTTGAAGAGAAATTCTTGTGCAAAGAATAGTTAGAATTTTCTTAGTGTGTAGTGTGTAGATTTTATTCTAACACTACCCTAATTTTATAACACGTTATCAGCACGAGTCTCTACCGGTACAAAAGCCAGAAGACTAAGCGTGAGTTTCTGCCGTTACCAAAACCAGAAGACAGGTACGCATTTATTGATCTCTATGGCTAATCTCTCTAAACTCGAATTTGTAGCCCTTGATATTTCTGGAAAAAATTATATGTCATGGGTTCTCGATGCAGAAATGCATCTAAATGCCGAAGGCCTTAGTGAAACTATTCAAGTAAATAATAGTGCATCTGCACAACACAAGGCTAAAGCTTTGATTTTTATTCGTCATCATCTCGATGAAAATTTGAAAATGGAATATCTTACCGAAAAAGATCCATATGGCATGTGGGTAAATTTAAAAGAAAGATTTGACCACCTGAAGATGGTCGTACTACCCACTGCACGGTATGAATGGTTGCACCTGAGGTTGCAAGATTTTAAAACCGTGAATGAATATAGCTCCGTAATGTATAAAATTACATCTCAATTAAAATTATGTGGAGAAAAAATGAATGATGAAGATATGTTGGGGAAGACATTCTCCACCTTTCATGCCTCAAATATTGTCCTGCAGCAACAATATCGAGAAAAGGGGTATACAAAATTTACAAATTTAATGACTGCCCTCCTCATTGCAGAGAAGAATAATGAGTTATTATTGAGAAATCATGAAGCCAGACCAACTGGCTCAACAGCACTCCCAGAAGTGAATGCTGTTGGCTCTAGCAGAAGCCATCGTTATAGTCGTGGTCGTGGCCATGGCCGTGGCTGTGGTCGTGGTTATGGTCGTAGACACGCTCGATATTTCCCTTATCACAATTATAATCAAATTTTGAGAAATACTGGCCACCTGAAGTGGAACAGAAAAGATCATAAGGGAAAAGAAAAAGAAATTGAAGAAAAGCATGAGGATATATGTTATAGATGTGGCATGAAAGGTCATTGGTCACAAAACTGTCGTACGACTAAGCATTTAGTTGAATTATATCAATCTTCATTGAAAAATAAACATGTGGAAGCAAATTTTTTTCAACATCCAATAAATGATGCTGATGATGATGATATTGATTATGAAGATCTTAATATCAATATTACCCATATGGATGTATCGGATTTTTTTGAACACCCAGACTGTAGGATAGACCATTTAATTGGTGATGACAGTGTCCAGAAGAACTAAAGCCTCACCCTGATATTTTTGTATTTTCATTTTCATTCTATTTTAATAATATTTACGTTTGCATATATACATTTGTGTTCAGATGGCTGTTGTTAATGATAATGTATGCATTATTGATAGTGGAACTACACACACCATACTAAAAAATGAGAAATATTTTTCTGATCTCAAAATGGGAGAAATAAATATTTATACGATAAACGATTGTGCAAATGTGATTGAGGACTCCGGAAGAGTTAGTATATTGTTGCCTAAAGGAACAACAATTATTGATAAGGCACTATTTTCCTCAAAATCCAGAAGAAATTTATTGAGTTTTAAAGATATCCGCAGAAATGGGTATCATGTTGAAACAAATGAGGAAAATGGGATTGAGCATCTTTTTATTACTCAAATGCATTTGGGTAAGAAATCTGTATTAGAAAAACTGCCGTCTTTTTCTACTGGCCTATATTTTGTAAAAATACGTACAATTGAAATTCATCATCTAGTAAACCAGAAGTTTACTGATCCTATTACTTTTAGCATTTGGCATGACCGGTTGGGTCATCCGGGATCTACCATGATGAGAAGAATCATTGAGAATATACATGGTCATCTTTTAAAAAATAAAAGGATATTAACATCAGAAAAATTCGCATGTATTGCATGTTCCCTAGGAAAATTAATTGTTAAACCATCACCAGTAAAAGTAGGAGCTGAAAGTCCTACATTTCTCGAACGGATTCACGGAGATATTTGTGGACCTATTGATCCACCATGTGGACCGTTCAAATATTTTATGGTCTTAATTGATGCATCATCCCGATGGTCACATGTATGTTTATTATCTACTCGCAACCTGGCATTTGCGAGATTACTTACTCAAATAATTAAATTACGAGCACAATTTCCTGACCATCACATTAAAAATATCTGTTTGGATAATGCTGGTGAATTTTCATCGCATGCTTTTAAAGCATATTGCATGTCAATTGGGATTAATGTTGAACATCCTGTAGCTCATGTTCACACACAAAATGGTCTTGCTGAATCTTTGATTAAACGATTACAATTAATTGCTAGACCATTATTAATGAAAACAAATCTCCCAACATCTGCCTGGGGACATGCTATTCTACATGCTGCAACACTTGTGCGTATAAGACCAGCTAGTTATCATAAATTCTCTCCTTTGCAATTGGCTTTTGGGTCAGAACTAAATATTGCTCATTTAAGAATTTTTGGGTGTGCTGTATATATTCCAATTGCACCAAACCAACGTACAAAGATGGGTCCTCAAAGAAGAAAGAGGATATACGTTGGATATGATTCTCCCTCTATTATCAAGTGTGTTGAACCCCTAACAGGAGATGTATTCACAGCAAGATTTGCTGATTATCATTTTGATGAATCATTATTCCCTAAATTAGGAGGAGAACCAAAACAGCATAAAAATGATCTTGCTTGGACAACATCATTAAATTATCTTGATCCGCGCACAAGCGCATGTGAATTTGAAGTTCAAAAGATAATTCATTTGCAAAGCATTGCAAATCAAATGCCAGACGCTTTTGTTGACTCCAGAAGAGTTACAAAATCGCATATTCCAGCTATAAATACTCCTATTCAAATTGAAGTTCCAACAGAACAAAATATTATACGTATAGCTGCTGAGTCAAAAACACGCCAGAAACGTGGCCGACCTCTTGGTTCTAAAGATAAAAATCCTCGAAAGAAAAGAGGATTAAATGATCCAGAAGATCATATTGAAGAAAAGAATGATAAAAACCAAGAGAGAACTGATGACAAAGAACCAGAAGTTGATGAAAGTAATACTGAAATTTCTATCAATTATACCACTTCTGGTAGAAGTTGGAATCGGATAGAAACTGTTATTGATAATATATTTGCATACAATATATCTCTTGATGTTACACAGGATAATGATGATCCTGAACCAATATCAGTTGATGAATGTCGGTATAGAAAAGATTGGATGCAATGGAAAGATGCGATTCAATCGGAGTTAAATGCACTGACAAAACGTGAAGTCTTTGGACCTACAGTCCGAACACCAGAAGGTGTAAAACCTGTTGGCTACAAATGGATATTTGTGCGAAAGCGCAATAAAAAGAGTGAAATCGTTCGATATAAAGCGCGATTAGTAGCCCAAGGTTTTTCACAAAGACCAGGTATTGATTATGATGAAACTTATTCTCCTGTTGTTAATGCTATTACACTCCGATATCTTATTAGTTTGGCAGTACATGAAAAGATAGATATGCGCCTATTAGATGTTGTCACTGTTTACTTGTATGGAAATTTAGAAAATGATGTTTACATGAAAATCTCCGAAGGATTTAATATGCCTGAAGCATATAAACATTATCCTCGTGAAAATTACTCCATCAAGTTGCAGAAATCATTATATGGCTTGAAGCAATCTGGGCGCATGTGGTTCACACGTCTTAGTGAATATTTATTGAAAGCAGGATTTAAAAATGACAAGGTATGTCTATGTGTTTTTATTAAGAAATCTAGTTCTAAATTTGTGATATTAGCTATATATGTTGATGATATTAATCTTATTGGAACTCCTGAAGAGCTATAAGAAACAATTGATTATTTAAAAAGAGAATTCGAAATCAAAGATTTTGGTAAAACCAAATTTTGCCTTGGTTTACAAATTGAACATTTGGAGAGTGGAACATTTATTCATCAATCAACATATACAGAAAAAGTGCTAAAAAGATTTTACATGGACAAAGCACATCCATTGAGTATTCCAATGATCGTCCAATCATTAAATGTGGATAAAGATCATTTCCGACCTCAAGAAAATGATGAAGAACTTCTTGGTCCTGAAGTGCCATATCTCAGTGCAATTGGTGCATTGATGTATCTTGCTAATAATACACGACCTGATATTGCTTTTGCTGTCAATTTATTAGCAAGATTTAGTTCTTCACCAACACAACGACATTGGAATGGAATTAAACAAGTCCTTCGATATCTCCAAGGTACAATTGATCTCGGATTATTTTATTCAAATAAAACCAGTCCAACATTGATAGGTTATGCAGATGCTGGTTATTTATCTGATCCACATAAAGCACGTTCTCAAACGGGCTATCTATTTACATGTGGAAATACTGCTATATCATGGCGTTCTACGAAACAATCTATAGAAGCTACTTCTTCAAATCATGCTGAAATTATAGCCATTCATGAAGCAAGTCGAGAATGTGTATGGCTAAGATCCATGATTCATTATATCTGAGAAATTTGTGGATTATCATCAATCAAAGATATTCCAACTCCTCTTTATGAAGACAATACAGCTTGCATAGCTCAATTACGAGGAGGATATATTAAAGGAGATCGGACAAAACATATTTCACCAAAATTCTTCTTTACTCATGAACTCCAGAAGAAAGGTGAAATTGATGTGCTACAAATTCGGTCATGTGATAACCTCGCGATATTTTCACGAAAACTTTACCGACTGCAACATTTGAGAAGTTGAGATATAAAATCGGTATGCGTCGGTTTAAAGATTTAAAGGAATCATCTCATCAAGGGGGAGTAATAAACAGACATATAGAATAGTGTACTCTTTTTCCTTCACTAGATTTTTTTTCCACTGGGTTTTTATCTAGTAAGGTTTTAACGAGGCATATTCTTTATGTAATGGATGGACATCAAAGGGAGAGTGTTATGAATTATTGGAATCTTTATTAATTAGTGGAGGCTCCACTAATTATGGATTTATGTGAATTATTATAGAAGATTTTTATGGATGTCCACCATTTAGTGGAGACACCACTAATTGAGATTAGTGGAAGATGATGTATGCCATGATGTATTCCACTAATTAGAGCTCTATAAATAGAGCTATTCTCTAAGCTTGTAATACACCATCATTTTGTGAAAGAAAGATTAGTGAAAGAAAGATTAGAGAAAGAATTGTGAGAGAAAGAAAGAGAGAAGTTTGAAGAGAAATTCTTGTGCAAAGAATAGTTAGAATTTTCTTAGTGTGTAGTGTGTAGATTTTATTCTAACACTACCCTAATTTTATAACAAACTTCTATTAGTCCAGGAATAATTAAATTAAATCAAAAGGCTTAATCCAATGTACTGGGTCATAGGTCCATAGGCCTCTTTAATGGCTTAACATGACATGGATCTTAGGGCTTCTTTGATTTTTGAATGCCTGGATTATAGCCTATTATCAGGGCTGTTGGGATTCGATTGAACACTGGAGTCTTTCATAGACGCACGGTGGTTTTTTCCTTTTCCTCAAGCCTTACATATTCTCTCTTGGGTGTGCTCTCTATGCTTTGTAAAGAGCAAGAATAGAAACGCGAAAAACCTTCCTGATTAGTGCTCAATAGCATTCAGTCGGAGAAAGAAAGATCATCCTCTTCATCCATAGCCTTCACCAGGTTTTCAGGCGAGTTTATATTCTGAAAGACAAAGGAGTTGCATTGATGCCCAAAAGAAGCCGTCGGCTTGCGAGACAAAAGCCTGAAGGATCGATCTCAGTACCACAAGTGGTTCAGATTGAAGTGCCGACACCCTCTAAACCAGTGAAAACACGTAGAGGTATAAAAAATTTTATTTCGCTGCTCTTCTACATGTGCTCTATTTCATTAGCATGCTTCTGTGCATTTTTGTTTTGCCGTGTTTTGCCTTCATATATATAATATAAACATATTAGAAAATAATTCAACATAATCCCAAATATACATTTGCTACAATTTAACAATAAATCTCAATATTCTAATCAATTAAATTTCAATAAATATAGAATTCTAGTATATTATCTATTTTGTTGTTTGAAAAAGATATACCAGTTATTGGAGAACTTTGGTAGTGCTTCGGTGAATAGAAAATTCCTGCAGTGACTCTCTCCTACTAGTAGTATTCTAGCAGCAACTTTTTCTATCTAGTTCTTCTTCAACCACGGTGAAAAATTAATTTATAGCATAGAAAAGCAAAAAGAAGCAAAGAAAACCAGAGAAGTTAGAAGGAGATTTCTAGAAGAAGCTACATTTAATTTAGTGAAAAATAAGTAGAGATTTGCAGAGAAGAAAAGCTCAAAGGAGGTGGCTATTTATAGGCACTCAAACACAGAGATTTTCTTAGAGGACATTCAATTTTCTTCAATTTCCCATGATTTTTAGAGATTCCTAGAATCTCTGTGAAAAAAGCTACAGAGCCAAATAGTATTAACTGCTCCTCAGATGCGAACCAATGACAGGTCGCGTCTGCCAGACATGAGGTTCACTTGGCCCTCGTGTTACGCAAATATCACTTGTCCTTTTCCTTCTTAATCTAACCATCATTTTTTCGGGTTTTCTCATGTCTACAAAACACGTGGTACTAGGGGACCTCCTATTTCACAGACATGAGGTACCCTCTCTACACCATTCTCCTTCTAATCTACCTGCTTTTGGTGCTCAAAATCGATTTTTATCCATTTTGGTCAAAAATCCCAAAACCATACAAGACGATAACAAATATATATATATATATATATATATATATATAAATTTTAAAATTTTAAAATAAAAAATAAAATAAAAGAGAGGCACAATATTTATGTAATTCGATCAAATAACCTACGTTCATGGATGGAGGAGGAACAAAATTTCACCACTACTAGAAAACGTTGATTTTGTAACCATAGATTTTTAATGAGTTGTAAATCATTACAAAATTGCAACTAGATTATAAAAAAAAAAAAAAAACAACAACAAGAGAAAGTTTACAATGAGTTTGCAATAGAAATGTATGAAGCAAAATTTGTCACTGCAATTTAGTTGTGTTGTCATTGCAAATAGTATTTTTTTTTTCAAAAAAGTATAAATTAAATTTTATTTAAACAACCAATTTGCAACTAAACTCTCATAGCATTTGGATACTATTTCTTTTTTGTTGCAATTTGGTGGCTAATTATTGTAATAAATTTGTAAATTGTTGCAACTTTATAATTGGTTGTTTCATTTTGGTGGTAATATGATGGAAAATTATTGCAATAAATTGCAAATCATTGCAACTTTGTCAACGAAAATGTATAATACAATATTCTTCATTGCAATACTATTGCAATTTCATTACAAGTAATATATTTTGAATAAAAGTCTAACATCAATAATTTATTTAACAACAAATTTGTAAATAAAGTCTAATCTCTTGTATAAAAATATTGATGGAGTATAGCATTTTTATTGCAATGTTGTTGCGAACTATTACAACATACACTATGCTACAAAGTCAGAAGGAAATTGTTTGAACAAATATGTGGACTCAAAATATGATGTTTTATTGCCACCAAGTTACAACAAATTATATTATTTGATTTGCTTGTTGTTAGACAAAATGTATTTTTATGTTCTTTGTTTCTTCATGCAAAAATTAGATTTCTTTAACTTTAATCCTAATATGTAAATTTTAACTTTGAATATATGTTAAAATGACTATATGTAAGTACAATTTTAATCTCACAAACACACGCACACAGAGACAGATTTGTCAAAATAAAATTTTTAAATCTATTGAACTTGTTATTATCAATGGTAGTTTTAATATTGAAAAACCTTAGGGGGTGAATAAGGTTTTTGGCAAATTTAATATGCTCTTTGAAAAAGCTATTTTAAGGAAAAGATCCTTCGAATTTCTTATCAAAGAAAATGGTTACAATGAGAGCTTCTCGAAATGACTTAATAATTAACTACACTTTGAATAAGATAAGACAAAAGATGCAATTAATGCTAGAGTGAAAATGAATTGGTGAGAACCACAAAGATTTCTTTTGAGGAATTTTAAAATTTTTATACAATGAAGATTACAGCTGACCGAAATTGAATGCAGAGAGAGATTACTCAAGATTTATAGTTGTTCGATCTACCAAGATCTATATCCATTACCTTACGCTCATACTTAAGGATTTTTAACCAGATTTCATTTACCCTACTCAATGGTATCAACCTACACCAAATATAAGAGAGGATTACCACACTTGGTTTTACCAAAAATCTCTCAATCAACCAACAAATCAAGGTTCACGCAAAATGGGTTTTACACTAGAACCTTAATATATAAAGACAATTGAAGAAATGAAATGAGAATGGCTCACTCTTTTGAGCAAATATACAAAGCAAATGAGCTCAAACAACCTTTACCTTTTTGACACAATTTGATTTCACTTTGAAGCACTATGAAAAATGAGATTTTTGTATTCTATAGAGCAAGAGTGTTTCTTAGAATGATAGGACAAAAATCTACTTTCAAATCGAGTTTTGAAACTTTTTATAGATGCATAAGTAGAGTTCCAATGGCTAGAAAACTACTGGTTTTCACTGTCAGATTTGCTAGAGTTTTGGACTCAAGTTTTGGATGATGGTGTATTCAAAAGGTAAGTCCAAAATGACATTTTTTTTTTCAAGTAGAATCGATTTGACACTATTCACAGGATTTTGGACGAATCTTCTGGATGCAGGGTCACCCAAATTACTCAATCCAAAATTTTGAAGATTTAAAACTTTGAAATCTTTTTATTTTAGTACTTCAAGGTAGAATTAAGCCGAATCATAAGGTAAATAAGACATAGCAATTTACATAGAAAATACCTTACACAAAGATTCATAGTCTAAGGTTCTTCCATAATGAATTATTGGTATGTAATCTCTTAAGCTTAATCTTCTACTTGATCATCCATTCTCGGATTCTTTTGCTTAAGAGTTGCTTAGCAATCTTATTTGCATGCTTTAGAATAACTGAGGTCAAACATGTCCTATAATATGTAGATCACACAAGTTAGTCCTTCTCAATGTTTGTCATAAGTCAAAACACAGGAAAACGCCCTTAGGGCTAACAATCTCGCCATTTTTTAGTGATGACAAACTTGATGGGATTGTGATATAAAGAATAATGATATGTACAGTACGGACATGTTAGACCAGGAGAAATAAGAATATTTTTCATTGAAGTGCAATCTCTAATTATAGGACTCAAAGAGTGTTTATGAGATTAAGATAAGAAATTAAGGCACATACTCACAAACATGGCTCAATGAGCCTACGGTTCAACCTACCTTCATATATCCTCATTCCTTCTATCACACGACTATTCCTTAAAAGAATAGCCGCAAAAAAATATATATATATATATATTTGTATGAATATGTACACAAGGATGTATAAGAAATAAATCATAAGATGAGATGTTCCCCCTTAATATGTGTATATATGAACATATGTAAAATATGAGATCAAGAAGTGCGATTTGAGAGAAAACTGGATTCAAACTTTAAAAGTCCAATAAGTGCATCCAAAACTAGGAGAAGTGAAACTATGGAACTATTGGACGTTAGGTTTTGGATATTCAAAACATGTGCCCGAAATAGGATAAAGTTAGACAGAAACTATCTCCTTAATAAAATTTATTTTTGGGTTGGACTTTTGGATTAAAAAAAAATGCGTGTCCAAAACTCTCCCTGTATATGTGCAGGAGACAATGAGTTGTCAGAATTTTTGATCCAGCCTAGTTTTCTCAAGAAATTTCAGACGTTAAGGGGAGTTTTATGCAATGAAAGATATATAAATAACTATCCTTATCATTTGAGATTTTTAACATAGAACATATCATAATGGCTTTCAAAACAGATTGATCAACAACCATATCATAATAGCTTTCAAATATAGATTTATCAACAACCCCAATCTCAATGATACCTTTATGCATAAAAATACCTTTGACTGAAGATAGGATATCAAACAAATTTTTAATGAGTCACTTAAATCTTTTTGGACAGCAGCAAGCTATGATCATAATCAATTAGAGATCACAAATCATGATTATCATAAACTAATATATATAGCCAATATAAAAAAATTTGCACTCACAACATGCTGGTTTGATTAAACCCAAATCCCACCATGAATTTCATAGAGAGTTTCACAAGATCTTACGAAATATTCAAAGTCTACATATAGGTATGTTGCAGTCCAAAACATAATAACTATTTCCAATCTATAGCACAACACGCACAACAACATCTAATTTGCAAATCATCCAACATTAGTCCATAACAGTTCATAGGCCAATAATAACCAGTAACAGCAACTAACAGTAGTGTAGAATCAACGACATATCACCACCAAGCACAATATATCATAATTAGCAAAACATGTATCACAACCATTTTTCCCAGTGCTCACACTACCACTATGTCTCCCAGTCATTCAGTGCACAATCAAAATCACAGCTATCATTTTTCTCCCCTTTTTGTCATCAATCAAAAAGTAGAATAAGGAGAGTAATTAGCAAATATATGAAGCAGAGAAGAATATATATACAAAGAAGTCATAAGCTAAACATAGATAATAGCTAAAAAAAAGAAGGTAAATTGTTCAGATACTGAGGCAGAAATAAAAATTATTCTATGAAAAGTAGTAAGAAGTCTTGGTAGAGGGCATCAATCCATTGAATCAGGCACTCATGAGGTGTGAACAGTCTTGATTTTAGACCTGGCACGCTTTTTGGAATATTGGCCAGCAAGCCTACTGGACTTCCATTTGACTACCACATGGTTCTGTCTCTTGCCAGATGAGATAAGGATTCTAGCAGGAGCAGGGGGTGATAAGTCTTCCTGGTATGGGGATGTCTCTTGCTCCGAGACTGCTATTTCCTCATCCTGCTACTCTTCATAGCTGCTTCTTCGGCCTTAGAGACAAGTTGTTCTATAGTTGCCTTTGCTGGGGATGGTGCTGATGAAGCAGACACTGGTTCATCCTTTTTAGCCTTTTCTTCCACTGCGATCAACCTATTCGCAAGAGTTTGGATCTCTGAACTAAGGCTATCTAATTTAACAGTCAGGGAATTTATGCCATCCAGAATGCTTTTATTTATGCCTTTATCCTGAGTCCTCTGTTTACCTTTGCTGGAGGACTCAACTTGAGCTTCGGTTTCAGCTTTCCTTTTAGTCCCTGCAGATTGAGCTGTTCCTTTTTCGTCTTCCTTAATTTTTAGCACATTTGCTTTCTCTTCATCAAAGAGATCTCTTAGCAAAACCCATTTCTGATCCACTAGAACAAAACCCATTCTTTCAAATGATTCTGTGTTATACACAGTTATCTTCATCTGTCTAGGTCCAAGCTTGTCCAAATCTACATTGAAGTATCTGAATGTTTTGGTCAATAAATTACCATATGGAAGTGCTTTAAGCGAAGTTTTGCTTAACTGCATCATTAATTTAGCTGCTAAAAATCCAAAACTGATCCATCGTCCATCAGACAAAGCCAACATTAGTATCATTTGCATGATACTTATTGAATTTTTATGCCCAAAGCTTGGAGACCATATGGTGTAAGAGTCTTCTCGGTCCATTTAACCATTTCGTGTTCCTATCACCTGAGTTTTTGAAACTCTTTCCACCGAAAAATCTTTCCTCAAACCTGCCTAAATCGAAAATGTCTGTTCCTTCAGGGAACTTGTTTTTCTCAAAGAACTGGATACCCCCATCTCTCACACCAAAAATTCTGTTCAGCAGTCTATGGTCAAATTCAACATTTACACATCCTACTCTGGTGCTATACCATTGCACCATGACCCTCCTTCGGTCTCTTCAAGTAGCCCCTATTTTAGATTGGCATAGAACTCCCAAACCAATGGGATATACAACTTCTCATCAACTGCCAGTAATACTCCCCAACCAGACTCTCAAACATGTTCAGAATATCAGAGAATTTTAAAAAATCTCCAGCCTCTACCTAATATCCCGAAATCATAGTTCTATTCCTAGATAGCCTGTCGTTGAAATCAGTTTCACATTTTTTATTAAGGAAGTGGGGTACTTGTGTTTTAGAACTTTCTGGAGCGGTATGTTCTGCAGATGAGCTTGATCATGACACTTCCTCAGTGATTTTCTTTTCTTTCTACTTGGTGGTCCCTGGTGTAGCAACTTTTGTTTTAGCCTCTACTTTCCCCATCTTGGTTCTTTTTACAGTTTCTTTGTCAGATTTAGCTATTTTCGCCATACAATAAATGAGAAGAAGATGAAGAATTTTTGTTCGGTTTCAGAGAAGATGAAGTCGAGAGTGACAGAAAGCAAGTCAATTTTTAATTTTTGAGAGAGAGAGAGAGTTAAAGTCTTTTTCAGATTTCCTAGGTTCTAGATAGGATAGGTATAGTCAGAAGCTTTACATCAGAGGCTTTTTAGAGATGTTGAAGAAAGCGCAGACTTTTTGAAAATTTTGAAAAGGTATTTCTAGGCTCACATTTTCTTTTGCAAATAATATAAATTGTTTGGTTTTTCATAAATTAAGAGCTGCCAATATTTTGGACTAATACTGGTGTATTAGTCCAAAATTGTTCATCCAAAAAGTGGAATGAAAACAGTTCAACAGAGGGGATTTTGGAGTCGAGTTTTTCAAATAATGCGTCCAAAATCTGCACTCAAAAGCTGTGTCTTCAGTGGTTTTGCAAAATGTGAATAACAGTTCTTTGGAAACTATGTCAGTCACATGATCTTTGTAATTCCTAAACCTCTTCTTAGATTATTGAATCTTTTTTCAACCAGAGGTTTTGTAAAAATATCAATAAGTTGTTCATCAGTTGAAATGTCTTCAATACATACATCTCCTTTGAGTACATGATCCCTAATAAAATAACGTTTAACCTCTATATACTTGGTCCTAGAATGTTGAACATGATTCTTAGTTAGATTAATTGCACTTGTATTGTTACATAATATAAGTGCGCAATCAAAATTGAGACTAAAATCAAGCAGTTTATTTTTCATCCAAAGAATTTGTGCGCAGCAAACTTCACATGTGAGCTCCACGGGCTTTGTCTGCGGTGTTCATTACCGATCTCAAGCCTGGAAAAAGGAGAAGAGTTTGCAGTAAGGCTTGTGATGGCCAGTGTAAACTATAGTTACATCTATAAAATGAACTAATCGATTGATTTCGTGGGGTCGTTCCCTACTCAATGTCACGCTACACTTCCTAGACCGGGTGTAGTGATAAATATGCGAGGGTTTCTAGGTTGTTGCCCGGAAGTAACGCATCGTGTTGGTCCCCAAATATAGTGTTAAATATGCAAGGATGTAGGGTAAAAAAGACAGTCTATAGTGATAAGATCTGACTAGCTACATGGAATATAGGCTCTTTGACTGGTAGATTGACAAAACTAGTTGAGGTAATGAAGAGGAGAAAGGTTAGCATTTTGTGTCTTCAAAAAACCAAATGGGTAGGTTAGAAGGTGAGAGTAGTAGCTCTATAGGGTTATAAGCTTTGGTATTCAGGTAGAGTTAGGAATAGAAATAGAGTCAGGATTATTATTGACTGTAAGTTCATTAATGATATGGTTGATGTACAGAGGAAGAATGATAGGATTTCGAGCATCAAGATCATGATTGGCGATAAGATCACTACTGTTATTAGTGCGTATATGCCACAAGTGGGACTCAATGATTCGGTTAGGTAACAGTTTTGGGATGATTTAAACAAGATTGTATAAAATGTACTATGTGAAAAAAAGCTTTTCATTGGTGGTGATTAAAACAGACATGTGGATACTGATCAGAGTGGGTTTGAGAGTGTTCATGGAGGTCAGGGTTTCAGAGTTAGAAACGAAGTAAGAACTGCTATTCTTGACTTTGCCTCGGCCTATGATTTGACCATAGCAAACACCTAATTTAAAAAGAGAGATTCTCACTTAGTGACCTTTAGAAGCAAGTTAAATGCCAGCCAGATAAACTTCTTTGTTACGAGGTATAGGTTTCGTAATAGTTGTACGGATTGTAAAGTTATTCCAGGCGAGAATGTAGTTACACAACATAGGCTGTTGGTATTCGATTTTAATTTTAGAAAAAAGAGTAAGCAGTAGAATCTTCAGGTTTATCCTAGAATTAAGTAGTGGAAGCTTCAGGGGGATGAAAGAATAGCCTTTGTCCAGAGACTATGTGGAGAAAGATGACTCAATGTATTAGGACAGTAGCTAAGAAAGTGCTTGGTGAATCTAAAGGAAGAGTACCTCTAAACAAGGACATGTCGTGGTGGAATAATGAAGTGAAAGAAGCCGTAAGAAGTAAAAGAGAGTGCTATAGAAATTTAGAGAATTGTAGGAGTGATGAGAATTTTGAGAAATATAAGGTCGCGCGAAGAAAAGCTAAAGAAGCTATTAGAAAAATAAAATCCATAGTTTAAAAGGATTTATATGAAAAGTTGGATACTAAAGACGGGTAAAAGAATATATATAGACTAGCACGTTACAGGAAAAAGAAGACGAGAGATATCGGTGTGGTGAAATGTGTAAAGGACGATAATCACAATGTTTTGGTTAAGGACAAAGAAATAAAAAAGAAATGGAGGTCTTATTTTGATAAGTTATTTAACGGGAGTCAAGTCCAAATTTCGAGTGTAGATAGCCTAGCGATTTCAAACGAAGAGGTTAACTGTGCGTGTATTCGTTGTATTCAGAAGCATGGAGTTCGAGATGCCCTTAAAAGGATAAGAACAAATAAAGTAGTAAGACTGGATAGTATTCCGATCGAGGTTTGAAAGTGTTTAGGAGAGATATGTATTATGTGGCTGATAAGTCCATTTAACAAGATATATAGAGTTAATAAGATGCCTACAGAGTAGAGGAAGAGTACTATGATTCCTCTGTACAAGAATAAAGGGGATGTTCAAGATTGTGCCAATTGCCGTGAGATTAAACTCATAAATCATACTATGAAGCTTTAGGAGAAAGTTATTGAACAGAGATTACGAGGCATTATACAAATTTTAGATAATCAGTTTGGTTTTATGTTTGGGCGTTCCACTACGGAAGCAATTCATTTATTACGAAAAATGATTGAATATTATAGAGAAAGAAAAAAAGATTTACATATAATATTTATTGACCTGGAGAAAGCCTATGACAAGCTGTCTAGAGAAGTAGTTTGGTGGGTGTTGGCCAAGAAAGGTGTATCGTTAAAGTATATTACTCTCATTAAAGATATGTATGAGGGAGCATGTATAAGTGTAAGGACTTGTGTTGGAGTGACTACAGAGTTCCCTATTGATGCATCAAGGATCAGTGCTTAGCCCTTTCCTCTTTGCGGCCGTTATGGATAAGTTGACTGCACTATACAGGAGATTGTGCCATAGTGTATGTTGTTTGCGGATGATATTGTATTAATTGATGAAACTGGAGTTGGTGTAAATGCTAAATTAGAGTTGTGGTGATAGACATTGGAATCCAAGGGTTTCAGAATTAGTAGGAGGAAAACAAAGTATATGGAATGCAAGTTCAGTGGTAGCAGAAATATAGCCCAGAGTGTAACTTTAGAAAGTAGAGATATACTGATAGCCGATTGCTTCCGATACCAAGGATATATTATTCAGAAAGACGGAGAGTTCGATGGTAATGTTACACACCTAGTTAAGGTGAGTTGGTTGAAATGGAGAAGTGCGACTGGTATTCTATATGATCATTATGTACCATTTAATCTAAAAGGAAGCTTCTACAGGACAGCCATAAGACCTGTTTTGTTATATGACACAGAATATTGGGCAGTTAAAATGTGTTATATTCAAAAAATGAAAGTAGCTGAGATGCGTATGTTATGGTGGATATGTGGATATACTAAAAAAGATAGTGTCAGAAATAAGACCATTAGGGAAAAGCTGAGAGTGGCATCTATTGAGGAAAAGATGAGAGAAAGTCGCTTGCGTTAGTTTGGACATATACAAAGAAGACCGAGGGATGCTCCTATTAGGACGATTGAGGGAGGGAGGCATGATAGGTTAAACAAAGGTAGAGGCATGCCTAAAATGACATGGATAGAGGCGAGATTAGGAAAGATATGTCTTTGTTAGATTTAGATGAGACAATGACGTTCGATAGAAGGAAGTGGTGAGAGAGGATTCATGTGGATGACCATACGTTGCCTGATGTTAGTTCATGTAGCCGATCCCAAGTTACTTGTGATTAAGGCTTAGTTTGTTGTTGTTGTTGTTGCAGAATTTGTGTGTAGCAACTCCCAGCTGCAATATATTCAGACTTAGTTGTGGATAACGATATAAAGGCTTGCTTTTTGCTATGCCATAGCATTAGGGAGTGTCCAAGAAATTGGCAATGGCCGCTAGTGCTTTTTCGTTCAACTTTACAGCATGCATAGTCTGTATCGGTATATCCTATAAGATCAAATGTATTAGTACGAGGATACTATAAACCATAATCATATATTCCAACCAAATATCTAAGGATGCATTTCACGGCACATAAGTGTGATTTCTTTAGACATGATTGAAATCGGGCACAAAGACTGGCTGAAAACATGATATCTGGCCTACTAGCAGTAAGATAAAGTAAACTGCCAATCATACCTCCATATTTAGATTCGTCTACCTTCTTACCCTTTTCATCCTTGTCAAGTTTTAGGAAAATGCTCATAGGTGTGCTAATTTCTTTAGCTTCTTTCATACCAAACCTTTTGAGCAGTTCCTTAGCATACTTAACTTGATTTAGGAAGATTCCATTCTTGGTTTGTTTGATTTGTAGCTCAAGGAAGAAGTTGAGTTTTCTCATCATGCTCATTTCAAATTCTTACTGCATTGTCTTAGCAAATATCATGCGCATGGAATCATTAGTAGCACAAAAAATGATATCATCAACATAAATTTGAACAATAAGAAGATCACCAAAAATTTCTAACTTAATAAACAGTGTGGTATTGATCAAGCCTCTTAAAAAATCTTTTGAGAGCAAGAATCCACTAAGCCTTTCATACCAAGCTCGTAGAGCTTGTTTTAAACCATAAAAAGCCTTTAATAGTTTGAAAACGTGATTTGGGAAATGCTCATAAATAAAGCCCAACTGTTGTCCTATATATACTTCCTCCTAAATAAAACTATTTAAAAATACACTTTTAACATCCATTTGATAAAGTATGAAATTTTTTAAGGATGCAAAGATAAGAAGCATTCTTATGGATTCTAATCTAGCAACAGGAGCAAATGTTTCATCATAATCAATGCTCTCTTCTTGATTGAATTATTGGGCAACAAGTTTAGCTTTATTTCTATTGACTACTCTACTTTCATCAAGTTTGTTTCTAAAGACCTACTTGGTACCAATAATAGGATGATCAAGTAGTCTAAGAACGAGTTTCCAAACTTAATTTCTCCCAAATTGGTTCACCTTTTCTTGCATAGCTATTATCCAAAATTCATTGTGTAAGGCCACATCAATACAGTTAGGTTCTACACTAGAGAGTAGAGCAATATTGTCTATAAAGTACCATTTAGTTTTAACTCCACAGTTAGGATCACCAATGATTTGTTCTTTTGGATAACTGATTTTGTACTTCCAATCTCTTGGTAGTCCTTGATCTCTGAGTTCTTCAGTTTCTTACTTGCTTTGTTTTGCTTACTGTTCTTCAAATTCCTCTTCTTTGGCATGAATGTCTAACGGTGGTGCTTTGTACTATTCTTTCCCTCTTTTTTTTGAACTTCCTACATCATTGTTATCTTTCCATGAAGTATAAATGTTAGATTCATCAAAGACAACATGTATGGATTCTTCCGCACATAGAGTTCTCTTATTATAAACTCTATATGTCTTTTTATTGAAAGAATATCTAAGGAATATAACCTCATCGGATTTGCTATCAAAATTTTCAAGGTTGTCTTAGGTATTAAGAACAAAACATTTGCAGTTAAATACTTTGAAATACAAAATGGATAGAGTTTTTATCAAACGTAAGTTCAAAGCATGTTTTTCTTAGAAAATTTCCCAACATCACTAGGTTTACAATATAGCATGCTGTATTTACAGCTTCAGCCCAAAAGTATTTTGAAAGAGCATTTTCACAAATCATAGATCTAGTCATTTCTTGCAAAGTTTGATTTTTTCTCTCAATAACATCATTTTATTGAGGGGTTTTAGCAACTGAAAAGTTATGAAAAACTCTATTTTCATCACAAAAGTGTGTAAATTCACTGTTGCAAAATTCTCTCCCATTGTCACTTCTACTAGAAATCAGTTTGCATCCAATAGAGTTTTGGACGAGCTTGAATACTTTTGAGAATTCAAAAAACGCTTCATCTTTTTGTCCAAGAAATAAGGTTCATGTAAATCTTGACAAATCATCAACTAAAACATAAGCATACCTCTTATCACCAAGGCTAGTGGTCCTCATTGGTCCAAACAAATCCATATGTATTAATTCAAGAGGTTTTGAGGTAGAAATCATTTTCTTGGGTTTGAAAGAAATTTTGATTTGTTTTCCAAATTGGCAAGCATCACAATTTTGTTTTTATCAAACTTCATTTTAGACAGTCCCCTAACAAGCTCTTTTGAGGATAATTTGTTTAGCAAATCAAATGATACATGGCCTAATCTTCTATGCCAAAGATAGCCATCATTGTCATGCATGGAAAGACATCTAATATCATGAGCTATAGATTATTTAGATAGAATACATAAACATTTTCAACACGGTTAACGACAAAGATTATTTCATTATTTGAGCTATCTATAATAGAGCAAGAATCTTTCTCAAAAATAACTTTGCAACTATTGTCACATAATTGACTAATGCTAAGCAAGTTATATTTCAGTTCATCAATTAATAACACTTATTTTATAATGGTTGAAGATCCTTTACCAATATTACCTATGCCAAGAATTTTTCCTTTCTTTTTGTCTCCAAAGGTAATAAATCCATCATTTGTTGTTTGCACATCTTCTAATAGAGCTGCATTTCCGATCATATGTCTTGAACATCCACTGTCCAAAAACCACTTTGTGAAACTTATTTTCTCCAATGAAAGTACCTATACAAGAGAAGGGAGAGTGATTTTTGGTACCCATATTTTCTTGGATCCACGGGGGTTAGTAATGGTTTCTTTAATTTTTCAAACTATTTTTGCACTAGTTTTAACTTTCTTTTTAATATAACACTAAGATGCTTTGTGTAAGTAAGTGATCCATGTGAATGGTAGTCTTTCACAGTAAGGTATGGATCATGGGTTACTTAACACATGAATGTTTATTCTTGACCGATTGATGAGAATGGAAATCTCATTATGTATAGGTTATTGTATTATGAATTTTAAACGGGGAATGGTTTACCTTTAGCCAATAAGTAGTTCACTCACTTCATAGCATGAGTGTATTTCGAATACGTAGAAGATGACCAGTAATAGTGGTTTCTAAAAGTACTATTTATAAGAAACTCAGATTATTACAGCTGTATTTCGAATACGTAGAATAGGACTAGTAATAGTGGTTTCTAAAAGTACTAATTATAAGAAACTCAGATTATTACTGCTACAGTGTGGACTAATACTCTACCACTTGAGTATGAGTTGGTAGTCTAACGAATCTAGAAGCATATACTTTGATATACTGCAGTTGAGGTTCTTTCGTAGAACCAATATACATATATGCTGGGTATATGTGACTAGTTAGTTAAGACAGACTTGTATAAGATAGCTTCTACGCTATATCGCCCATTGTGACTGTTCAAATGATCTAATTATCCAGAGCACTGGGGAATATAACTTGGATGTTTATTTTAGGATAGCTCCTTTGAAAAGTGAAAACATTTCAGGAGTCGTGGATCATTAGACTAGAGGTCTAAGGATGATAGATGTCTATTAGAGAGGTGTTAATACACTCTTTCTTTCTAATTGCATGGCGATGTGTAGAGGGGTATTTTAGTCATTACACCTGTAGATCAAAGACTTTGCTAACTCAGCATTGTCCTTGGGGTCAATATTTCCTTATGGTGAAATTAGAAAATATTTAAAATACAAAATATAGCTATTTATATAGTAGGGGTATTTTGGTCATTTTAGTAGCCAAGGCGATATATCTTTTGATCCCCGGAATGGCTCTTAAATCATGAAAGATTTAGGTTAAGAAATTGGTCTTGATAATTATGGATTTTAATTTTATTAGTCTAATTTATTATTGGACTAAAATAAAATAAAAGGTCCGAGAAAGAGTATTTATTTTATCTAGTTTAATTGATTAATTACTTATTCAGGGCCCAAGGCCCAGATTGAATAATTAGAAAATTAATCTGGATATAAACTAGATAAAAGGTATAAAATTTTATATTGGTCTATTTGGGCTTGATTATTTATTGGGCTATTTAATATATCCCAAAATATAAATAATTGAGATTTTATTATTTATGGTTGTTCATACCCAAGAACAAATAATTTTATTTGGTTCAATGAATAAGACCAAGGTAAAATAAAATTTATAAAAAAATAAAAAATATAATTAATTAATTAAAATTAAAAAATTAAAAAATTTTGTTGTTTTGCATGTAGGATAACAGAAAGCATAGATGCTTTCTGTTTACACGCAATTGTATTCTCTCTTGGGGATGGATTGAAAAGGCTGTAAAATGAATTGAAGGAGTTGTGTTTTTTGGTCTTCTAAGTGCTAGTAATTCACAGACGGCGCGGGCCAGGTCCACCCACCCGGATCCGGCCCATGGGCTATGATCCAATGTAGCAGGTGCATGGACTCACCAGAATAAAATAAAAAAATTTATTTTTGGTCTCATACCAGACGAAGTTATTTTTATTGTAATAGTTAATATTTTTTGAATATTTTGCATGAAAAATAATAGTAAAAGAAATTTTATGATTAAACAAGACTATTAATTAATTAATGTATTTAATTCTATTACTTGGACACTTAGGCTTAAAGAATAGAAAAGTATGAAAACATTTATAATTTTCTAACATGCTTATTTCTTTTTGTACCATATGTGCGTATTTTCTCAAAGTCCAAAGTCTTTGGGAATTTTTTGACAAAGAGAAAATATTTTTCTTAAATTAAATTGTTAATTTTAATTCGGTCAAAAATTAATTCTTGAATATTTTCTCAAAAGGTTTTATCTTTGACATAGAAAATATATTGGATTTAGATATTTTTGTGAATTAAAATAAAAAACTATTTTGATTGAATTTTAACAAGAAAAATTGTTTTTGTCAAATTAAACTATCAAAATCTCTCAAAAATTTTATTGGATTTTTTTAATTATTAAGTTTATTAACTTAAATAAAATTAATCCATGGAAAATTTTCTCCAAGGGTATAAACTTTGATATAGAAATTTTTATGGGTTTAGATATTTTATTTTGAGTTAAAAGAAAATTTAATTGAAATTTTCAAAATATATTTTTCAAGAAAAACCTTTATTTTAAAATACTAAGTGGGAGAGGGGTTCTAACGGCCTCACGGCTTCCATCACGATTCTCATTAGAGATCGTAGGTCCCCTCGCGTCACTCTGGGAGTGAACCCGTATAGGATAGGGATGCCACAAGGTTCTAGAACTAATAGATGGACGTAATTAATAACCCGAGACACGTGTTATGATTGACCAGCTCACATTAGAGTTTATAGTGCAGGGAATGTCTATAGGAAATGAGAAAAAACGGACATCCCATGATGGAGCTATCTTCTAAATCATTACCTAGAAGAAAAATTAATTTGTGGTGGTTAATACATTTAGCTTAGAAAACTGTTAATCTTCTTAAGAAGTTATGTTAGCTTTTCTAAGAGCCAAATTAATCATATTAAAGATAATAGTGATAGGATTAACTATTATCATATTTAATATAATGATAAAGTCATAAATTATTTTATTTTTTTTCATAAACTGAATTTTCTTTTATTTTTGATATTTCAGAAATAGTTAGTGGAGGTTTTTTCACTCCTTTGACTGTTATTCTCTGTGAGAATAAATTAACAGGTCTAAATTACATGGATTGAAAAGGAACTTGGACATAATACTCACTGCTAATGAGTATAAGTATGTCCTCGTTGACACCTGCCATGTTATTGGGGAGGGTTTCACCACGGAGGAGTGTGAGGCTAAAAAAGCATGGAAGAAGGCCAACGAAATGGTTTGATGCTACATGTTGGCCTCCATGTCTAATGTGCTCCAGTCAAAACACGAGCACATGGCCACTGTATATGACATTAGCCAATCATTAGCCACGATGTTCACCGATAAGAGCCGGCCCGCAAGGCAGGAAGCTCTTAGGATAATCATAAATACTAAAATGGCTGAGAGAGTATCAGTCAGGGAGCATATACCTAAAATGATTGCTGCTTTCGAGGAAGTAGAAGTCTTAGGGGTTGTTATTGACCTCGAGAGCCAAGTGGATATGGTTTTCGAATCTCTGTCGGGTTCTTATACTCAATTCAAGTTGAACTACAATATAAACAAATTGAACATGACTTTAACTGAGTTAATGAAAGAGCTACAAGTGGCAGAGAAGGTCATGAAGCCACAGTCCAAGGCTATAATCGTGAGGACTTTTTCTTCTAGAATTGGGCCCAAGCATAGGAAGTTCAAAAAGAAGAAGGAAAATGCATAGACCCAACCCAAGAACCAACCCAATAAGCCCAAAGGCAAATGCTTCAAATGCGAGCAGAAGGGATATAGAAAAAAGGAGTGTCCAGAACTCCAGGCCAAGAAAAACCCTACAAGTATTATTCTCTATTTAGACTCTATTTCAATGGTTGGATCAACTTCCACTTGGATTGTTGATTCTAGTGCCACTAATCATATCTATAACTTCTTGCAAGGGTTTAGGAAGATAAGAAGACTCCAAAAGGGCGAGCATGGGCTACGAGTAGAAAATGGAGCACGAGTATGAGCCTTTGCAATGGGAGAACTGGATCTTGTCTTTGATTGTAATAAAGTGATTGTATTAAATGATATTTTATATATACCCAATTTTAGACAGAATTTGATTTCAGTTGCAAAATTAATAAATTATGGATATTCTGTATCCTTCCATTCTGGTATTACTATCAGTAGAAATAGAGAAGTTTTATGTACAGGGCACATGTATGAAAATTTATTCTTTTTAAATCCTACAAACAATCAAATATATTATGCTCAATCTGAACCTTTAAGTAAAAAGAGAAAGACCAATGTCAATAACTCATATCTTTGGCATCTAAGATTAGGTCATATTAATTCAACCAAGATTCAGAGGTTAATCTATGATGGGCCCTTGGACCCATTAAGATTGAAAAGTTAGCCTCAGTGTGAATCCTGTCTTATGGGAAAAATGACCAAAAGGTCACTCACCCAAAAGGCTGATAGAATCAAGAAGATATTAGGTCTTGTTCATACTGATGTATGTGGTCCTTTGTCTACTCAAGCTAGAGGAGGCTTTAAGTACTTCATCACTTTCACGGATGATTGTATAAGGTTTAGTTATATTTACTTGATGAGGAGCAAAAAGTACAAGTAAGTACTAATGTTAGATACTTGGAGGATGATCAAAGTATTTTTACCAAAGGTTCAACAAGGTTGGAACTCGATGAGAAGTTATCTTTGGAATCAACTTTTTTAGACCCGATTATAGAACAAGAAGAGGTACAGCCTTAAGAACCTATACAAGCGAAGCTTCGTCATAGTGGGAGAATATCAAGAATTCTAGAAAGATGGACAGGAGAAGCTCTCGAGCTGGTCTCTGACTATCAGTAACAAGATCCCACTAGATACGAAGAAGCTATTGTTGACGCCGATGTAGATCTATGGCATAAAGCAATGAAAGCCGAGATTGAGTCTATGTACTTCAATCAAGGTTGGAATCTTGTAGCTTCACCTGAAGGGATAAAACCCATTGGGTGTAAGTGGTTATACAAGGGGAAGAGGGGAGCGGATGGGAAAGTAGAAACCTTTAAAGTTAGGCTTATAGCGAAAGGGTATACTCAAAAAGAGGGAATCGATTATGATGAAACCTTTTCCCCGATAGCTATACTTAAGTCCATCCGTATCCTCCTTGCCATTGCATGTCATTACGACTATGAGATATGGCAAATGGATGTCAAGATGGCATTTCTTAATAGCTATCTTAACGAAGACATCTATATGTCCTAACCGAAAGGTTTTATTACTAAAGGGTAGGAACATATGATCTGCAAGCTTAAGAAGTCTATTTATGAACTTAAGCACGCATCTAGAACATGGAACATTCGTTTTGATGAAACTGTAAAATCTTACGGTTTCATTCAAAACGAGGATGAACCATACGTATACAGGAAATTGGAAGGCATAAATGTGGTTTCTCTAGTCTTATATGTGGATGACATTCTACTCATTGGAAATGATATAGGGGCATTGTCATCTACTAAGGTTTGGTTGTCTAGTTAATCTAGTATAAAGAACCTGGGAGAAGCCAGTTACGTTCTCAGGATTAAATTTCTTAGAAATAGGAAATAAAGAATGTTAGGATTATCCCAAGTGACATACATTGACAAGATGCTGGCCAAGTTTAGCATGGACTCGTGCAAGGGAGCTCTAATCCCTTGTAAACATGGGTTGTCTTTTTATTCTAAGGATTGTCCTAAGTCTCAAGAGGAAAAAGATAAGATAAGTAGGATTCCCTACGCTTCGGCTGTAGGAAGTCTCATGTATGTTATGTTGTGCACTAGGCAAGATATCTACTTTGCTGTAGGCTTAGTTAACAGATATTAGTCAAACCCTGGGAAGGTTCATTGGCAAGCTGTAAAGCATATTCTGAAGTACCTCAATGGTACGAAAGATATTATGCTGATTTACAGGGCTGACGATTTAGTTCCTACTGGATACATAGACTTAGATTTCCAGGCGGAAAAGAATGAGAGAAAATCCACTAGTGGATATATCTTCACCTTGTCTGGAGGAACTGTTTCATGGAGGAGTATCAAGCAATCTTGTATTGCTGATTCGACCATGAAAGCTGAGTATGTGACAACTTTGAAAGCATCCAAGGAAGTAGTCTGGCTCTAGAAGTTCCTATTAGAACTTGGTGTTGTGCCACATATGGATAGACCGATTGTGGTGTATTGCGACAACTCTGGAGTAGTCTCGCAATCCAAAGAACCAGGAACCATAAGAAGGGGAGGCACATCCAGAGGGAGTATCACATAATCCGGGATTTCATCTAGAGACAAAAAATCGTAGTGGAACAGATAGCTTCAGAGAACAACTTAGCAGATCCCTTCACCAAGCCTTTGGCTAAAAGAGTCTTCAAGAGACACTTAGACGCCATAGGGGTGGGCACCTATGGACTTTCTTAGTCTTAGAGTGCAAGTGGGAGATTATTGGAATATATGCCCTTTAGACTAGATTATTTGATGTAATTATTGAATTTATTAATAAAAGAATTTATTCTCAAAATTTGTTTGTGAATTTATATTTTATTTGTGTACAATTTTTGTTTGGAAATGACCCATTGTATTTATGTAAGAGATCTATATGAATGGTGGTCTTTCACAATAAGGTATGGATCACGGGTTACGTAATACATAAATGTTTGTTCTTAACCAATTGATGAGAATGAGAATCTCATCATGTATATGTTATTGTGTTATGAATTCCAAATAGGGAATGGCTTACCTTTAGCCAATGAGTAGTCCACTCACTCATTGTATGAGCGTATTTCGAATACGTAGAACAGGACCTACAATAGTGGTTTCTAAAAGTACTATTTATAAAAAACCTAGATTATTACAACTACAGCGTGGACTAATACTCTACCACTTAAGTATGAGTTGGTAGTCTGATAAAGCTAAAAGCATATATTTTGATATATTGTAGTTGAGGTTCTTTCGTAGAACCAATATACTCGTATGTTGGGTATATATGACTAATTAGTTAAGACAGACATATACAAGATGCTTCTACGCTATATCGCCCATTGTGACTGTTCAAATGATCTAATTATCCAAGGCTTTGGGGAACATGACTTGGATGTTTATTTAAGGGTAGCTCCCTTGAAAAGTGAAAACATTCCAAGAGTCGTAAATCATTAGACTAGATGTCTAAGGATGGTAGATGTCTATTAGAAAAGTGTTAGTATACTCTTCTTCTCTAATTGCACAGCGATACGTAGAGGGGTATTTTAGTCATTACACTTGTAGGTCAAAGCTTTGCTAACGTAGCATTGTTATTGGAGTCAATATTTTCTTATGATGATATTAAAAAATATTTAAAATATAAAATATAGCTATTTATATAGTAGGGGTATTTTAGTTATTTTAGTAGCCAAGGTGATGTGTTTTTTGTTCCCCGGAATGGCCCTTAAGTCATTAAAGATTTGGGTTAAGAAATTGGTCTTGATAATTATTGGTTTTATTTTATTAGTCTAATTTATTATTGGACTAGAATAAAATAAAAGGTTCAAGAGAGAGTATTTATTTTATCTAATTTAATTGATTAATTAATTATTCAGGGCTTAAGGCCCAGATTGAATAATTAGAAAATTAATTTAGATATAAACTAAATAAAAGATATAAAATTTTATATTAGTCTATTTGGGCTTAATTATTTATTGGGCTGTTTAATATAACTCAAAAATAAATAATTGAGATTTATTATTTATGGGTGTTCAAACCCAAGAACAAATAATTTTATTTGGCCCAATGAATAAGACCAAGGTAAAATAAAATTTATAAAAAAATAAAAAATATAATTAATTAATTAATTAATTTTAAAAAAATTAAAAAACTGTGTGTAGGATAAAAGAAATTATGGATGCTTTCTATTGCACACAATTGTATTCTCTCTCGGGGATGGATTGAAAAGGTTGTGAAATGAATTGAAGGAGTTGGTGTTTTTTGGTCTTCTGGGTGCTAGTAATTCATAGAAGCAAAAGCAAAGAAAACAGAAGCCTCTTTGTAGTTCAATTCATTCACAGAAAGCTAAACCTATTTTCGAACAAAGATCAAAATTGATCAAAACTCAATATTTAAGACTTCACCGGCTGTGCTACGGGCACCATTTCGAAAGATCGAAAGCTTCGCATAGATGAGACACAATAGACGTTTGCAAGGACGTGAGCCACTAGCCTCGAATAGCCTTATACAAATATCTACACTAGTCCAAAGAGAGTCATTCAATCACAGAGGTAAAATTTTCGTTTTCCTAACATGCTTTTGTTTTGATGATTTTTGTCATTTTAAGCCTTCAGTATGATGTTTCTGTTCCTCATCCTCTTCATTCTTCCTGCCATTACCCACGCTGAGATCCGATTCACTGAGATAAAATTTGACACCGTGGCTATTATCCCCTTCGACGAGTTTGTGTTCACTTATCAGGAATGTCTAGAACTTAATGTCTTCTCCATCTCCTTCTCTAATGACCCTGCTAAGCTGAAGCTATCAAGACTGGTTTTTTTCCTCTGCACTTGTGACGCATAGGTCTACGCACTCCAAGAAATCGAGGATTTTGAGATGACCTGCACCCTCCAATCTAATGTTGTCAGGGTCGGCGCCTCTTTCGACTCCCTCCCAAGTGGCTTCATCTCCTTGATACATTTTACAATATGTCTAGCCCTAAACAATACACTTTAGTATTCTCCAATTGCCTACTGCAACTCCAAGTTTCCATGAATGTCCGATCTACCATGTACAATTTCGATGGAAAATGCCACCACTGTGATTATCTCTTTGTTGTTAAAACCACTCTGCCAAGAATCTATTTCTTTTTTTCCATAATTTACTTCATGTTGTCCGCAATTTGGATCTATGTCTTATACAAGAAGCGATTAACATTATATATATATATATATATATATATATATATATATATATACATATTTGTGAACAGTAAAGTAACATATTTGCCTTTCTAAAGATAGTCAATGCCAGAGTTGACCATTTGACTACGGTTGACTGGCAAAAAAAAAAAATGATCGGAAGGATTACATTTGCCAAAATAAAAAAGATTGGGGACCTAAAAAGTTGAAAACAAAGAAGAGGGGCCAATGTTATCAAAAATAAAAAGTTTAGGGACTAAATTTGACAATTTACCTATTTATTATATTTATTTATATTTTATAATATTAAAAAGTATTATAATATTTTATTGCATTTATTATATTTATTTATATTTTATAATATTTTTATAATATTAAAATATAAACGAATTTGAATATTAATCAAGTTTTCAAACTCGAATATTATCAAATAATAAACGAACGAATTCGAAATCAATTAATAAATGAATGAGTTTGAATAGTGTTTAATTCTAATCGAAGTCGATCTCGAAAATGTGGTATTTAGTTCATTCGTATCCAAATACTACTCTAATACAATCACACACATCATTTCCTATATTTATTAATATGATGCGATATATCATACTTCATTTGTCCTAATTTATATATCCTAATATCTATTTTAATTACATATCCTCTTTCTAAATAAGTTAATTATTTGTTTTTCTTTTCAAATTTTATCCCTATTCAAACCTTTCACATTTACGTATTAATTTTTCAAACTTACAATTTTCTATACTGAAATTTATAGTTTTAGTATGGCTTCACAGTTTCTAAGGTTGAATTTCAAGGTTAAATAATCACATTTCCCCATTTATATTAAATTTAATAATGAAATTCATTTATTTAAGACACTTAAATAAGCACATTTAAGGTATTTCAACATTTTATACAATAAAATTTTATAAATCCTTAGTATGTGTGTAATTGGCAAGTAGAACTGATAAATTGAGATGGAGGAAGTATCTTTTAGTATACATTGAATTAAAAATATCAATATACTAGTCATTTCTCTCAAAAGAAATATTTGAGCGATTTTTTAGAAAATTTTTGTATGTTTGAGTTTATATCCTATTAACACTCGAAGAATGTTTTAATTATAAAAATTCTGCTATTTTTAGTTCAATTAGAAATGTAACAAGTATATCATTATCTAAAAATTGAGAAATTGACATTAACTCCGAATACTTTCTTCATATCACTACAATAGACTGTCCTAACAAAATAAAAAAAATATTACTCTCTCTCTCGGTTCCAAACCTATTTTAGTTTTTTCAAAGCATTTGTCTTCTTTCTAAATAAGATGATCATTTATAATTTTTCTTTTATGTTTTTACCTATGCTAAAACCTTCCAAAGATAAAAGTTTCTATAATAAGAGCGCAATATCAAAGTTTGACTTTTAAATAATTTAATGGCATCCACTGACTTATTCCCTCAAATTTGTTAATCCATTAATAAAATTAATTTATTTCTAAATTTTAAATAAGGATAGTTTGAGACATTTAACTTTTTACATTATCAAATTCCACAAAATTTTATTATGCAGGTGACAGAGGGAATACTTACTAAAGGATGGGAAAAAAAATGTGACATATAATCTTGTAATTGGTAAATATAAAAAGTATTGCTCACAAAAGCAAATAATGTATTGTTGGAAAATTTTGTGCAATCTTAAATTAATAGTAAATGGAAAAATCATATTACAAGTGAAAAGCTTTTCCACTTATTAAATTGCATTTGATTTAATTTAAAAACAAAAAGAAAAGTTTTAAAAAGTGTTATACACTAAAGCAAATAATGTATTGATGAAAGAATTTTTGTAATCTTAAATTAATAGTAAATGGGAAAATTATATTACATGTGAAAAGCTTTTTCATTTTTAAATTGCACTTAATTTAATTTAAAAACAAAAGGAAAATAAAAATGCCAAGGAATATTGTACTGAATTTTGTTCTTCTTTTTCCTCTTTTTTTTTTTTTGTATCACTATTTTTTTAAAAATATAAGGCATCATTGGTTATAACAAAAGTTTTATATTTTCATATTTTCTAATAAAATATAAAAACTTCTTTTAAAAAATAAAGATATAAAAACTATTTATCTAAAAAATGAAAATATAAAAATTGAGGGTGTTTTTTTTTTCTACGGGGGTAGGGGCGGGGGGGGGTCGGTTAGATGATAATAAGAGAAATAACTGATTGGGAAATAGCCACAAAAAAAAAAAAAAAAAAAGTGAAATGTTAGCTCGGGAGCCTATTTTCACCTAAGCCCCAATTTCACAAAGTAGAAGCCGGCAATGACTTGAAGGCTTGAAGCTACCTCCAATTTCAACTACATTGTTCTTAATCCCAGTAACAGCTTCCGAAGCAAAAGAAGCAGCGGCAATTTGGGCCTGATCACAGAGAGCAACGGTGCTGGAGCAGGGAAAGCGGCGACTTAACGGAGGTGCTGGGAGAAGGTTTGTGAGAGAGCGGAGTGGGCGTTCTTGATGCCGGCGGTAAAGTGCAGTTCCTTCAAACCTCCAATTTTAGTATTTAGTCACCCCATTAATTCCTTTAACGGATTTTTTTTTTCCTATTTCTTCTCTTGGTTTCCCTTTATAATCTGGTTTTGTGGGTTTGTTTGAAACTGGTTCTTGGAATCCCATGTGATGGGTTTTGGGTTGTCTGATTTCTAAAAGTTTTCTGATTGATCTTTTCTTATTTTGAGGGAATTGATTATTGTGTTATCTATATTCCATTGACGGGTTAGGATTTTGTTATTGTGTTATCTATATTCCATTTGACGGGTTAGGATTTTGTTATTGTGTTATCTCTATTCTTCAAATGTTGGTTGCAGTATGTGTTAGAAAATTTCCCTTGATGGGCACTGACATGTGTGGTTTGAATTGATTTTGGAAGTAGTAGTAGAGTGGAAGTAGTAGTAGAGTGCGCACGCCTTTCTTTTGCAACAAAACTTGAAATGTAAGGCTAGGACCTTGTGCAAATAGGTTTTGCACCATTTGGTCAATCTAGAAAGAGATACTCTTGTTTGCCAACTATTGTAATGCCATACAATTTGCCTCCATCAATGTGCATGAAAACTCCATACATCTGTATTTTCTAACTTAAGATGTGTATGCCATACTTTTTATTATGATAGGAGCAGGAGCATGGGGTCCAGTGAGTGATGATATAATGTACTTAAAGTGTCACCAAAGAGAAGATGGGACATGGTAAGTGCTCATTTTGCACTTATTTTCTATATAAATTGTACTACATTTATTGTAAAATAATGTTTAAATATTTACTCATTCTCATAATTTTATATTATTTTGTGTAGGATTAAAATAAATAAGGATTGAATGAAGAAAAGAATGAAAAAGGATAAAAATTGAAGAAGAAGAAGACAATACAAAGAAAACCATGATTGGCTAGGCATTAGAAGAGAGATGCTGAGAGCCAACGGCGCCATGCAAATCATCTCTGACAGCTCTGTGCAAGTATAGAGCCAACAGCGCCATTTAGATCATTTATGACAACTCCATGTAAGTTCGCAGAATGGAAATGCGAATTTGATTTTAAGCTATTTTTAGGACTTTTCAAGGCTTACAAATAGAACTTTTCCAGATTATTTTGGCGGCCAACCAAGAAGAAAAACACGCATATACTTGAGAGAGGAGATTGGAGAGATCATTGGAGTGTTGATTCAAGAGAAGATGGAAGATTAAAGATGAAGATGACTTGTCTATGAGCATTCTTTATCTCTTTTCTTTATTTTTCTCTTATTAATTTGTATTTATTGTTCTAATTGTTCTTGAAGGGATGGACCATAAGTTATTCTTATGTTAATTCTACTTTTAATTTGTTAATTTTCAATTTCTATTGAATGATTACTTGATTTTATTGTGTTGGATTCATTGTTTTGGTTATTCTCTTCTAATGAATTCGAAAGGTGAGATAAGGAGTTGGTTTTCAATCAATTGAGTTCTATATATATATATATACCTTTGATGAGTTTGAGAAAGGATTTGGGGGATTAAAACTTGGTAATCATTGAAAATTTGATATTGCCTAAAAAAAAAAAGATGTTTTGTTCTTTCTGACTTTTTGGGGGGGGGGGGGGTTTGCACTTAACACTTCTTGGGTTCAATTTGAAAGATAGAGATGCCATTTAATTAACCTAAGAATAAAAATTAGTTACGAGAGAGAGTAGGTTTTGCATTAGTGACCTCTTAGGTGTTAGAATTGAGAATTTAATTATCTTGGGTTTGATTTGGTACTTCGTTAATTTTAGGAGATTCTTAAAAAGTTCATATCTTATACTTTATTTCTCATCCTTGATTTTCTCATGACCAATGTTGTGTGAGGTGATGTTGATTTTCTAGTTTTGTCCATTATAGTTAATCTATTCCTTTAATTTGATTAGGCTAAATAATAGAAGAAGAATTAGTAGTAGTACATTTATTCCACCACCGAGAATCTTCGATACTTGCCATTAAACTCTATACTACGCGATGAGTATACTTGTTCAATTGTGTGTTTTGAGTATTTTGGTATTTTTATTAAAATTTAATTTTGTGTATTTGTTAGTAATATTTCTCATAGTTGAAATCGTACAAGAAGTTTTTGGCACCTTTTTCGAGGAATAAGGATAATATTGTTAAAACTTAGATTTTGTTGATCTAACCTTGTAAATATTTGTGAATGTTATAAATTCTTTTATATAAATACTTATTTTTCTGTTTGTGCATAATACTAACCTTTACTTATATATAAATTTCTTCTTCTTTTTGTACTTTATTTATATGTTGTTTTGATTCTTTATTTTAATTCATTGAGATCAATAAATTATATTGAATTCTAATATGTTGTACCATTATGTATGTATGCATGCATGCATGCGTATGTATGTATGTGTGTGTGTGTTGTTGTTGCTGCTGCTGCTGCTGCTGCACATTGTTAGAGCCAAGCTCCCTCCTTTCCATCCTTCTCTTCCTTCTCCCCCTTTCTGTTCCCTTCTTCGAAATCGTCTTCCTTCCATATTTCCATTATCTTTCTTCCACCTCTCCCCAAACCCACCAGGCTACAGCCCATCTTCCTCTTCTTCATTTTCCTTCTCTTTCTCTTCTTTCTTTGATAGTTATATTGACAAATTTTAATAGAATATTGACAACAATGAATGTGACAAATAAATTGGGTTTCAAGTTTGTTATAAGGAAACAAATCTCATAGATTTGTTTTGCCTTTTGATCTATTTTTTTTTTACATGCAAATATGTGAAAATCTAGCTCGACCTGAGAAATTTGTAAGCGATGTTAGCGGCATTTAGATGAGAAAGAGACCAAGAGACATATAGATTCATGGTAAGAGAAGTGCACCATTAATATGGAGAAAGAAGAATGAATTTCCATCCCAAAAACAAATGAATTGCAACGGGTAATAGCATAGAATTAATCTTGTGCGCTTTCTTTCTCCCAATGAAATATCTTGAATGCTACCTTCTGCTTTTAACGATTGATTTGGTTCTTTGATCCAGAAGATTTGGAAGGTTAATTTCTTTAAGAGAGTGGGCCTGGTATTTTTTTTTTTTTTAAATCAAAGGCCGAGGCCATTTTTTATTAATTATCTGGGAAACACAAACTACAAGCTCATGGCCTCATCTGGATACATGAGTTCTTACACATAAAGAAGGAATTTGCAATCTGTCAAGATTACATAAGCCTCTCGCTTCAATTGGAGATATGATAAGTTTTTAATAGAAACATTTAAAAGGAGTGGGCCTATTAAATATGCAATTAATATTTAAATAGAAACACTTCCACACTTAGTGTTTGAGTGTGAATCATTA